>CM072551.1:34669062-36164062 GCA_036898215.1 Platycarya strobilacea | reverse complement strand
GCCATTCCATTTAATTATTTAATGAAAAGTTAGTTTGCCAATTGTTTTTGTTTATACCATTGGTTGACATTGCATTTCCTAGCCTAATAAACAACAATAATAATCATATTGACACCCTAAATTTATTTTATGCAGATTCATCTACAATCTCTAAAATATTGTAGCACAAGCTTCATAAAAGGAATTCGATCATCCACATTTGTAGGGGCATAACCAGTAGAGTTTAGTTTGGTTTTGGACAATTTTTTGGACCAAACCAATATATGTCAATTTTGTATTTTCAAGAATTGATTTAACACCAATTATCCTCCTAAATCGTTACTTTTGCTTTAACTGATTTCAGTCTAATTCCTTGATTTTAATAAAATGCTAATTTGTCATTAAAAAAAATTGTTTAAAAAAATTGCTTTAAAAAATATATTCTATTAAAAAATCTGTTATGTATAAAAAATCTACTACAAAAAACTGCCATAAAACAAAAAACAAAAACAAAAAATCTTCTATAAAATAAATCTGCTATAAATATAAATGACAACTGCTAAAAAAACTAAAAATAAAATTTTGCAATAAATCTGCTAAAATCAAAATAAGTCCAAATTACAAGTCCATTCAACAAGCCCAAATTACAAGTTCAAAAATCCAAATTACTTGTCTAAATTATATATAATATATAAAAAATATTATATATAGTATCCAAATTAATTAAAAATACATATAAATATGCAAACCAGTCTCAAATCGGACTGGTCCAAAACCAAACTGAATCCACGTTCTAGGCCGATTTTTCGATTTAATTTCTACAGTCCTACACAATAGTGCAAAAGTAAATCAGCTTCAATAGCAACGCCATGAGAGATTTAACAACCTGTTCTCCTCCACCATCAGGGGCGGACCCAAGTGTACGGTAGGAGGCTGCTGTCCCCTCAAATTATTTTTTTTTAAAGTAACCTACTTTATAAATATGTATAATTTTTTTTAATATATAATTAACATTGCACTCCCTTTTTATCAAAAAAAAAAATGCTCCTAATACTTAGGCCACTAAAATTTTTGAGATGTTAATAAATGAATTTTATTTTATAAAAGATCAATGCCAAACTTAATTTGAAGAGAAAATCTTAAATTTATATTTTAATTTTTTTTTTTTGTAATAGTTTCTAACAAATTATGAAAATCTTAAAAAAATTATCTTATAACATAATTGATAAACATGTATTTTTTGTATACAATTTTATGATATATAATAATTATTTTGTATATAATCATGTTCAAATAATTCCTATTATTTATACTTACATATATATATATATATATATAATATATATCACAAAATTTACTAATCGACTAATTACGTTACTAACCACCATAACACTGACATAAACTCAAAATATCCATTTCCACCGGCTTCTATTTTCGTAACTTAATGAATCATAGGCATGCAATATACTTTAGCATAAAAATAAGTTGTAATTTAAATTGCCATGGTTTACTTATTCACTGAACTTGCACGAGTATAAGATCAGTTTTAACTTTGTATTGTTTCACATTGTACTTTACAAACAGACTAATTACTTTGTATCTTTACTTTCCCATTCTATCTAATTCGTCCAGTTTATGCATCCACATATTTCTCACCCCCTTAATGAATTTTAATAGATGCCTACCAACATCAAGATTTACCTTTCTGTCCATTACATGTAATAATCATATTTCTCAATCTATTTTCAGCTATAATTTACATTTACAAGAAATTTTTTATATTAGGAACAACTTTCCTATTCTTCCAACTGGGCAAACATGCATTACACGTTGAGCCCATACTAGTAACTAAAATAAAAATAAAAATAAAAAAGAATCAAGAAATTTTATTAGAGGTTTTGCGATCACTCTTTTCTTCTTTTCCTTTTAATTATTTTAATTAATTCCTACTTTTTTTAGATTGCTATATTGGCAAGTAGAGCTCAAAACGCAAGGCAATTCTAAGACAGGCCCCGTCTTGCCCCCACCCCTACACGGTGAGGAAGAAGTTTGGCCCCGGGCACCAACTCTATCCCCACAATTGCGTGCAGGCAAGGGTTGGCAGACAAGGGCGACCAGGCAGATGCTAGACAAAGCGCTGTCCAAAACATATCCTTATAATAAAAGAACCATTTTCCCCACAAGAAAAGTTTAAGCTAAAGGAGGAAGTGCAGGCTACAATAGGAATCAAAGGAGGGAGAGGCACATATCCTTCTTCACTATAATAGAGGCCGTAACTCTTGTAGGATTTGAGATTGTCAACACAAAGTCAAGACTCAACTCGACCGTCGGTAATAGTACCTGCAAAATCATAGGAATTAACTTGCCACACATATGGGATGAGAGAGAGAAAAAGAGAAAGGGTCTAAACATACACAAAAAAATTTATGCCATATGCAAAAGCATATTTTCGTAGAAGACGTTCCACTGTGTACCAATCTGAGCGATTTGATCCATCTTGATACCCAATTCGTGGCATGTGGATTGAAGCTTTTGAAAAAGAAAGGTAACGATGTTTAAAAATGAGAAATGAACAAAGGATTAAAATTCTTAGTAGTCTATGAACCCGTTTGCTAGAAGTAAATATTGAAACAATAAACTTTAAGTAACTTGAAGCGTTCAATCTAAATATTAATCCATCAGAATCCAAAATCAACTCTTTTATTTGATAGCAATTTTCAAGAACATATTTTGCTCTTGAAGACATCTCCCTAATCTGGCTAATGAGAGAGCATGCTTACATATAATAAGATTTTGTCTGAGAAAAGTTTGTCGGTGTACCAAGTGCTTGAAAGAATGTTTGGAAAGATAAGTTTGAAAGTAGTGGATGCTAGGGTTTTGGTTTTAGGGGTTATGGTTAAAGGGTTAGGGCTTAGGGTTTACAATTTTAGGTTTAAGGATTTACGGGTTAGGGCTCAAGGTTTAGGATTACAATTTTAGGGTTTAGGGTTTAGAAGTTAGGGTTAAGGGTTAATTTTAGGTTTTAGCGGTTTAGGGTATGTCCGTCCTATGGGCATACCGCAATCTGTGAGCAGGTGTGTTCGTCCAACTATCGGAGGCAGCCCTGCCCACCCCTCAAACATAGCGCCAACCCCACCCACAGTTACAGAAAAAACCAAAACCTAGCCAGTGAACCACCAACCAGCATGCAACCAATGAACCACCACGTTACCAACAGAGAGATAATGGCTAGGAGCAATGATGAGAGGGAGAGAGACCACAAAGGCGACACCGTAAAACACTAAAACGTAGAGAGGAAAGAGAGAGGCATGAGGTGCGGAAAGGCTGGGGATTTGATAAGTGAATCCTATACCAAAGCTACGACATTTTACTAAAGAAAATAGTATTTTAAATATATACAAATATATGCAGACGAACAGGACCCAATGCTAGTGGGCCTAGGCCTAGCCGGATCCCCATCCCCACCTGGGTTCTCAAGTGCAGGTGGAGGCCTGTACCCCAGCATTTGACGGTTGGGGTTGCTCAGCTGCCCAAGTAGGGGTTGGCCAGTGAGGGCAGGCAAATGGGCACCCCCACCATCCAAGCCTATTGAGCCAACTTAATGCGTGACGACCTTACCAGAGTTTTGAGCTGCTGAGAATGAAGCCTTTGATAAGCAGCATTCCAAGTCAGAAAGAGAGATCTTGCTGCGAGGGACTTTACGCCTAGAATTGTAAGATTGTACAACAGCCAAAGCTGCCCATTGAGGAGGACAATCATTCGTATTCTCCTCATTGCAATCCTCTGCATGGCAACAAATGGGTTAGAATTAAATAACACATTTTGGAAAAAAAAAAAAAAACTAACTAAATGAATACTTGAAAGAAAGAACTGAATGCTGAAGTAGTGATATCACCCATAAGGTACCAAATGTTAAAGAATAGAGATTATTTTCAGTAAAAAACAATTGAACTTGGTTCGTCCAAAACAATTTCTTTTTTTATAGGTAAACAGATTTTATTGATTGTGAGTGAGAATAGGAAAGAGCCCAAGCATACAGACTGGTTCATCCAAAAATTTACTGTCAATGCTGTACGGAAACTGAACTAGAAAAGTTTTGCTAACAGATTTATCAACCTTGCTAACCAAAAGAAAAATAAAACTCAGCAGATTAGTTGTTAATATCAGTTAAAAGCCGGAACATAGTTGATTATCCTATATGGGTTGCCCTGGGGGATCGAGAGAGTTCTTTCTATGTTGCCAAGCACTTCAACCAGAACACTACTAAGTCCAATCTTGAGGATAAACTCTGTGGCAAGTGCATGTAAACCTCTTCATGTAAGTCCTCAGGAAGAAAAACATTCTTAACATCTAACTGATGGAAACATGCTATTTGAGCTTCTCATCAGTGGGAACAAACTGTTGGCAGCGAAACATGAGGTTAGCCAGGGTGTCCTTCTTCACAGAGCTTGTAAATAGTTGAGGATAAGGCCATCGGTGGAGCTTGCTACCTTTTAGGATAAATCTAAGAATTCATCTAGATGGAATTCTGAAGTTGAGATATTTGAGAACAAGATAATCTGAAATGACCTTGACCAAAAACCTATATCTGAAGCACTGTTACCACAATTTTCTATGACATATATAGGTACCAGGACTTGTTACTTGGTCTGAACAAGTAATAATATCCTGTTAGACCTCTGAGAAGAACGTGGTTATGAAATTTCTGTAAAGTACCTGAACAACTTATAAGATGTGATTGTGTTCTTAAACAGTCCAAACAGATTTGGTAATAAACAATCAAACACAGGGAAGAGAGCAGACAGAAGCTGACCATTAATTCTTATAAGATGCAGATCACCAGGATGCAGGTCCCCAAATTCAGAAGCCCGTTGATATGCATCGGGGATACTTGCAGAAAGTTTGGTCAGTGCATCGAACATTCCTCCATGGCCCCAGTTTCCAGAGTCATCAACACAACTGTGATGTTAATGTCATCAGCTAAAAGATTAAATTAATTAAATAAACCTTAGTAAAGGATCTTCAGATTGCCAAAATAGGGTAAAGACATATGAGAAAGAATATGAACTGGCAATGCCCTTGTTATACCAATGAGAAGGTAACATTAAGAGGCACTTCCAGAACAATGAACTAACCTGAAGATAACAGTTGGCTCGGATGGACAAACTCTTGATGGATGAGTACAATCCCCGTAAACAAAATGAAGGAAACCTGATTCTGACATCATATCACCATTCACAGGGTTGACAGGGTCTTTTACACTCAATGAGTGGTATCCCAGGGCTTCCCAATCACGCAACTTCTTCTCCTCAGCCTCTTTTCTTGCAGCCTCAACTTTTAGAGACTTTTCCCCATGGGCCTCCCTTCTACTTCGAAACTCTGGGATTGGGTTACTACCTGATTGTGGTACCTCCTTGAATTTCTCAACCCAGGAAAGATATAAAGCCTCATCAAGACCAGGATCTGAACTTATAGAGGTGGAACTTCTCCCAACAACAGGATCAGATTCACTTAATGGATCTAATGGATTGACCTCAAATTTCCTATCATCCTTGCCTGAAATATTTTCATATCGCTTTGCAAGTAACTTCTCAACAATGACATTCAGTTCAGACACCTGCAACTCACCCGAATTCACAGTGCTGACGTCGGTAGGATCAAACGTATGTAACCCAAATATGATAGACCGCAAATCACCAGTTTCAACTTCTGCCCTGTTCTTACCTTCTGAGTCCATAACATCATCCCCTACAACTTTATGGCTGAGCTGCAACTTCCTCTCTGCTCTCCGCATAATGACCTACATAAACAAAAATGTCACCAACAGACCATATGATATCTTCAACATTACAGCCTAATATATAAAATCCCACCTCCTCCACAGTATGCCTGCTAACTAGATTTATAGACAAAACATGATTCATTTGACCAATCCTGTGTGCCCTCTGCAAAGCCTGCTTATCCACTTGAGGGTTCCAATCTTGCTCGTAGAATATAACCTATAGTGTGGGTTAAAATAAACCAAATGTTTTACAACATAAATATATCATAAGAAAACAATGTTGTGAACTAAAGCAACTTCAAGGAAGATCAAGATGTAGGCTTCTACATTACACTAGTAAGTTCCTTAACCATAACATGCTTTCAAACTCCAGCGATATTATGTCTGATATTCATTTACGCCTTTTTTTAGAAGCCATTTACACATAGAGAGGCACAACCTGCATTAGGGCCTTTTGAACTTGGGGTGCACCCTCGCCTCCAAATTTCTGATAATGTAATCTCTAAAATAATTAATCAGTTATTTATCACTACAATCTCATTGGTCAGAGGCAAGCAACTGAAATTCATAAGCCTCCAAAGGAAATGCTAAAGACAATGAACTTGTAATTGATACCTTATTCTGCTATTTGCATTTTACCTTCTCAAGCATTTTTTTTCTTTTTTGACAAGTGGTGCTCATCTTTTGAAGTCAATTTCACACGGGATTAAGACAAAAATTTATTGAAATACTCTTCTTTCTACATAATCAGATTTCTTAAACATCGTTGAGCTGATTAAAACCATGCAGTGTTTCTTCCTTGTACGTTATCCTAGTCCATTAGTGCACTCCCAACTTACATCCAATAAGATACTCCCATTGGCAAGAATCACCACGACTGAGCTTTACCATTAGGAAATATATTCAAAATTACGTCGTCACTAGATCCAGCCACATCATCACAGCCTTCATGTTCTGATGTATTTTCCATGCCATACCACACAATTAACTTCAGCCTCCACTTATAAAAAAAAAAAAAAAAAAGACTTCAACCTCCAATGCAAGGCTCACCAAGCTACTAGCAAATCCATCTCTATTCATGCATCTGAAAGATGCCATCTAGTCATTTTTATTGATCCACTGAATCGTCTTCCCAACAAATCGACAACTTCACATTTTTATAGCCTGGCTAATACCTTTAGTAAGCTTTCCATTACCTTTTTCGTGGTGACCACAGCTGTCCTTAAAAATGGTGGTTATTCACCTATTGATGAAAGAAGTCATTTCTCATCTCATAATTTCCTCATCCTATGAAATTGGATATCCTACTACCGAGAGTGAGTTTCTCTACAAGTAAAAGAACCATTCAGTATCTGAAATTAATGTTTCCAATCCATTCATTGTAGTCATTCCCCTACGAGCTTGAATTCATCCAATCAGAAGGAAGTGAAAAGATATACATATAACTACTTTTTGTGTCAATGCATATATATCTTCTTTCTCAGCACAAACCCTCATTTATTACTAGACTTAAAATGATTGGAACTAATTCCTTTGCAATTGTACATTGTCCATGCATGTCAGTACAAGTCTAGACTTTAAACTTATAGGCATTTAGCAAGTTAGCAACAGCCAAATGATCTAATATATCTGGTGTTGGATATATATATATATATATAAATATGTATGTATGTATGTATGTATGTATGTGATGTATGTATATCATTTCCCTTGGGAACCACAAACACTTATTAACTGGATCATAATGATGAATCACCAAGCTACAAGTTTACAGTTCCAGCTTCCAATTTAAACAACGACAAGTGCACGGTTGGTTGAGTTTGATAAAACTCACAGTATCAGCAGCCACAAGATTCAGGCCAACTCCCCCAGCTCTGGTTGAGATCATAAAAACAAACGAACCATTTTTGTCAATTTCAGAATTCAAGCTCCCTTGAACAGATTGCCCACTGAAACTTCTTATTGCAGAGAAGCGCTCCTCAGCTCGAACTGATCCATCAAGACGTTCATAGGAATATTTTCGTAACTCTAGAAAATCCTGCGTTGCATGTGGAACACATTTTAAAATAAACTGCAAACAAACAAATTAGTGGAATTCAAACAATATTTCTTTTTAAAAAAAATACATAATTTAGTGGAAGAGATTATTTTATCTTTTGGTAAAAGACAAGAACCTGTAAAATGTCAAGTGTATGTGTCATCTGAGCAAAGAGAAGGACGCGGTGTCCATGATCATGTAGCTTGTGGAGTAGTTGGTCCAAAATCATTAGTTTACAGCTGGCCTGATCAGGAATCACAAATGAATAGAGATTCCAACAGCAGGAAACATCATCAGAGCACAATGGGCAGATTTAAACTTGAACCCAGAAAACGAGCCCAGAGTTTTTCCATTTTGAGCCACAATAACACAACTAACGAACTTTTGTCCCCCTACTTTTAATTTTAATGATTCAGAAGTGATAGATTTCTGAAACCACACAACATGCTTGACATCCGACATAATTATCCATGACTGAATCAAATTAACAACCCATCAAAAAATAATCCCTCAAAAACATTAACCTGAACGAGGTGCTCCCCTTCTTCAAACGGTTCAGGCTCAATACCAGGAAAGAGGTAAGGATGGCTGCATGCTTTTCTTAGCTGCATTACCTGTATTAAGTGGCAATCAAATGGTCAAAGACCTTGTAAGCTTTACAGTGGTACATATTCACATCCATACAAGCAAAAACCCGTACTCATATAAGTGAAAACAACAAGATTAATTGCATAAAACAGAGAAACGAATAAAGCATTAACAAATCATTTAAAGTTTTTTTTTTCTTTTTATGACGGGAACAGAACAAATCACGTAAAATTTGAAAAGCAGTAAATCAAGAACTACAACATTAAAGTCAAATAGTACTATCTTAGTACTTAAATATGCTTTGAGGACTTCAAAAGTAACATTATTTTTTCAGATTTTCAAGATTTCTATGCGATTCACCAAAAATATAGAATTCTACTATGAAGTCATATTCTACGCTTCATCATGCCAGAACAAATTGAAAGAGAGACATACACTGAAGAAGATAATATAAAAGAAGCAGATAAACCAATTATGATGTTACTTTTCACCTCCATGCTAAAGCAGCCAAATTGATTGATATGGCCCCTAAATCAAGAATAGAATGACCCAAGACTCCATAAAAAATACCAAATTGTATGTTAACATCAGTTTTTGGACGGTCCAACAAGGACTCGATCACTCCAGTGCTCTCTTTCTTTAAGTGACAAGCTTCAGCCAGAGGACCAGGTCCATAAGGTTCAATGAGTAATCTTTTGTAGCTTTTTTTCTTTCTTCACTTCCAAGGAATGAAAGTTGTGATCATGCAAACCACGAGCCTAACATAATTTTCAGATTGTAAATGTAATAATTTCCAAGCTCAAGCCAGCCAGAGTTTTTTTTTTCTATAAGTAAAAGTGTATTATAAATAAAAAAGGTGGCAAATGCCAATTAATGGCCTCTCAAACAGGCGCATTAGAAACAAGAAACTCATGAAAGTCTATGTCATTAAAGTCTACGACAATAGTCCATGTACATAAAGTGCTAAGAAAAAAAAGCTATTAGCTCCTCTCTAGATCTTTTTTTGTCTTCAAATGTCCGCTCGTTACGCTCTTGAGTGGGGGGAAGAAAAAGGAAATATATTTGGCCACAAGGAAAGATTTTAGTAGTCTTATAGCACAACATTGTTCAAATAGCAGAGGTCAATATCTCGAGTTAAGCGAATGGCTCCAAGTTTTTGGATGAATGCCTTGTTTTTTCAGATGAAGACTGAAGATCTCATGCTTTCGATGGAGGATGAGTTGTATCTTTCGAAATCTGTGCAGGGGCTAGAGGATTTATCAGTAGATAATGAATTTCAGAATCTTAGCCCCTTAAATTGTTACTTCCCTGACCATTCAAATTGGGTCCTGCAAACGGCTAAAGGAATTCAACACTTGGTGGGGATCAGATGCGCGGGATACGAAGAACAATTTATGGCTTTGTTAACTCTCATAGATGCGGGTGACAATAGAAAACGTAAAGGGGACTCCAGACAGATTAGAGAACTGAACCGGTTGACTTGGTCTATGAATTTGGAGGGTCCCTCTAGCAAAGGTAGGGCAAAAGGAAAGGGGTCGGCTGTTTCCCAATAAAACCAAAGATTGTTTCGTGGAATTTCTGTGGACTTAATGAAACAAACAAATGTCTGCAAATACGACATTTGCTTCGTGACTAGAAAGCGGATATTATATGTATTTAGGAGACTAAACTGAAACTCATTGATAGAAGATTGTTGAGAAGCCTGTGGAGCGGCACTCATGTGGACTAAGTCTATATGGCATCTTTAGAGGCATCAGGTAGAATCATAATGATGTGGGATCATTGGATGGTCGAAAAAATGGAGGATTATATCGGAAGGTACACGGTAGCATGTTTATTCAAATGTGTATCTGATAATTTTTTGTGGGCTTTTGCAGGCATTTATAGGCCTAATATTGATGCTGATAGAGGTTTTCTGTGAGAAAACTTTCCAGTATACACATTTGGTGGAATCATCCGTAGTGCATGGGAGGAGACTTTAACGTCATTAGATTCTCCAGTGAA
This sequence comes from Platycarya strobilacea, assembly GCA_036898215.1. Taxonomy (NCBI): domain Eukaryota; kingdom Viridiplantae; phylum Streptophyta; class Magnoliopsida; order Fagales; family Juglandaceae; genus Platycarya; species Platycarya strobilacea. The sequence continues at coordinate 36,153,671 of CM072551.1, read as the reverse complement.
ATCTTCGGGAATAGAAGAGTGCGGCTTGCCAGTCTGAAATTCTCAGAGTGCATCTTCGAGTTGAATTTGTTGGATCTACCGCTTGTTGGGGGCCCAGCTACTTGGTCTAATAACCAAACCTGGTCCAGGTTAGATCGATTTCTAATTTCACCAAAGTTGGAAAATCATTTTCCTAACATGTGGCAAAAGCAGTTGGATTGAGTATCGTCGGATCATTGGCCTATTATGCTTGATTGTAGGGGACTTCAAAGTGGGCGTCGCTACTTCCAATTCAAGAATATGTGGTTGAAGTCGGAAGGATTTGAGGATAGGGTCAAACAGTGGTGGATTTCTATCAGTTTCAGGGCACACCTAGCTTCATTTTCGCAAACAAGTTGAAAAGTTTGAAGAGAGACTTGAATATTTGGAACACTCAGTCTTTTGGCAACCTAGGAGATGATAAGAAGTTGATAATGAGGAAAATCAAGGAACTTCAGAGGGTGCAAGAGGGGCGCCCACTCACTCAAGATGAACAAGCGCGGAAGACCTCTCTGAATGTAGAGCTAAAGTGGGTGATCCTTTTAGAAGAAGTGTCCTGAAGTAAAAAATCGAGCTCTGACTTAGAGAAGGAGACCGTAACACTAAATTCTTTCATAGAGTGACTAACTCCCATCGAAGAAACAATAACATTGAGGTTCTCATGGGACAAAGTGTGAACAAGAAGGGATTATTCAAAATCACATCGTTGATTTTTTTGAAAGCCTTCTCATAGAACAGGAGGGTTGGAGACCTAACCTTCACGGTTTAGCCCATTGACCCAGATGATGTGATTCGTTTGGAGTGAGCTTTTGAGAAAGAAGAGGTGTTCAATGTAATTCGGCATATGGTTAAAAACAAAGCGTCCGAGACAGATGGCTTCTCTATGGGTTTCTTTCAAGAATGTTGGAGGGTGATCAAGGATTACTTTATAGGGGTTTTGAAGGAACTCTCCTTAGTTGGTAAATTTGAAAACAGCCTCAATAAAACCTTTCTCATTTTAATTCCTAAGAAGGTTGGGGCCATAGAAATCAAAGACTTTCGACCTATCAACCTTGTGAGCGGGGTTTATAATATTATTGCTAAGGTGCTTGCAAATCGGTTAAGTGAGGTTATTGGGAAGATTATCACTAAAGCACAGAATGCTTATGTAAAAGGAAGGCAAATCCTAGATGCGATACTTATTGCTAATGAGTGCATTGACAGCAAACTAAAAGCTTGCAGTTCTGGAGAGGACCTATTCAAATAAGTATTTATTGCTAATGAGTGCTTTGGAGAGGTCTTATAGTCCAACACCATCTTCAATCTATCAGTAACGACTTTTGCAATGATCTTGTAGAATTCTCTCAAAAGACTTCTAGGTCTAGAGCAGGTTACTAGTTTTCCTGTCTCTATCTCTCCGTACACATGCGAAACCATTTTCTTCCGTTCCCATTTTCTTTCGATCCTCGTGTTCTTAGTTCATCTAGTGTGTGGCCCTTATGGGCCGCATTTCGGAAATGGTAATCGAGTTGAAGCGATTCACTTTGTCAAATGAAGGCGGCAAGTGTTGCATTGTCGAGAAAAACTGGAAGGCGACACACAAGTCTATGCCGGGCTCTGCTTCGGTACAGCCATCCAGAGTTCAGTCCTATATTAAAGGGATAATCCATTAGGTAATCCATCAGTCCCCACATTAGGCTTCAAAAAATCCTATGAGAAAACACGGCCCTAGTATCATGATTCACGCAGATCTCTCACACCAGAAAAATACCATCACTATATCTGAATAATATAATTTTTGGTTAACCTAAAGCATATAATAAGCAAAATAATTCTTCCATGTGGAAATCTAGAATTAAAGGAACGAAGAAATTGCAGTTCTGCAAAGTGCATATGGAATCACAAGGAAGAAACGTGCTAAGGGCAAAAGCTTGATAAATTTCCATACAATATTCTGTAAGGATTGATGATTTGAAGTTCTTGAAGATAAAGCAAGCAGTTTAGGAAGCTCCTTTCTCAATATTGACGTGTAAACCTTCCTCTGCAGGCTGACTAGGGGCACCATTCTGTTTGGATAAGGTATCTTAGAAACCTACAAAGTTTGAAGCCTACAAATCTTTGCTGAAGTTGCTGGTGAAGTAAAACAGGGCTGAAAACATACACAGTTATCTCAGTGAGTGGGGGCAGCTCTAGATTTCCACACTTAATAAGCCTTGATTTTGTTCGTCGAAGCATGAAGGCTCCCAATATACATTTTAAACTTCTAAATTGCTCCTTGAGTTCAGCTGTACCCTGACCTGTTCAAGAATAATCAAATTCTTATCTTACTCATTAAAGAAGATTTCCAAAACTGTCTTGACCAGAACAATAAAGAAATAAGTCCTGACCCTGAACTGTAAACTTCTTGTGATTGAAAAGGTTGGTTTATGACTGGAGGACGAAAAAAGAGTTAGTCCTAATCATTACTTTTTTTCTCAATTTTGGGGAACAAAGTAGTAAAAACTAGGTACTAAAGAAAGGTGAGAAACTTGATGTTACAGGTTTAGACACTCGATCAATGTTTCAAAACCTAAACCGGGTGAAAAGTTGTCCCATTAAGATCATTAACAACTTAGATGGCATTAAATTTCTAAAAAGCAGCAAGCCCACTGATACAAGTTCTTTTTCATTGAAAGGTTCCTTGGACTCTTTCGCCCATGAATTAATTTTTCCATCTTTTCATGTATGTTTTTATGATAATAGCATCAACAGCCATTTGGCTTTGCTAACCAACCTTTCAACTAATTACATGGTTATTTACTTATGGATAAGACTTTGAAAAAATGTATATCATACTTAATCACAGCAGAAGTAATCACTCAAACTTGTCACAAAGCATTGTTGTGGAAGAGCCAAAACTACTGAACAACTTTCTGTTGGCAGGCTTTTGTCCAAGGAAAAGAAAAAAGTGAGAAGAAAAACTGATGTCAGATAGAAGATAACCTGATGAAGGATCTCCAGCTTCCTTGAAGGTGGAAAGAAATTGATCTAGTGTCCCAAAGACTGAAGGCATGCAAAAATGCATCAAAGCCCAGAGTTCAGAGAGATTGTTTTGGATAGGTGTGCCAGTCATCAATAACCGTCTTGGCATAAGAAAGCGCTCTTTGAGGAGCTTATAGAGAACCTGTTGAGGTTTAAGCATTTAAGTGTCTGAAATAAGAATAGAAAAACTCCTTTAAATTCAAAAATGCTCTTAATCTGCTTAGCACCAAGACAAATGGTCACCTAATATAGTTCCATACTTAGGGCTTTTGGTTATATGCTAGAAAAGAACCAGCTTGTCTTTTTAGTTGTGGTGTCAAGTTTCTCATTTTGCAAGAAATTGCCAAAATATATAAGCACTATGTGCTTCCTTCACCAGCAAACCCCTAGTGCAAGATTTAACATGAATATATGAGTGACATTTCAAGGTATCTTAAACATACACTTGAAGGGTTTTTGAGTCTTTGAGCTTCATCAATAACTGCATACTGCCATGGTATTTGAGAAAGAAAATCTTGATCCATCAAGGCAATTTCATATGTTGTCAACAGTATGTCAAAAGGCAATGGCACGCCCTGTCAATGTATTCAAGTTGAGAAAAAAATCAACAAATATATACAACTTGTAGAGAAAAGCTAATATTTCAAATGAAAGCCTGAACAGAGAAAATTCTAGCTGCTATGAATTACAGATGTTATATAACAAAAAACAATTAATAATATAACATCCATCGTTGAGGCCATATAAACTTACATTGCATGACAAAGACTGTTCTCTTTCATGCTCACAGATTGTCCGGCGCAAACCTCGGCGATGTTCTTTATCACCAACATACTTAAGAACTTTTAGGTTTGGAGCAAATTTAACTATCTCTGACACCCAACCATCTGTCACGCTCAGAGGACACATTATGACTGCAAGCAATTGAATGTAAATAAGGAAGCCAAAAAACATCTCTGTCCAAACTCCAAACTAATGCCAAAATGAACGCTCCATGATTTTCAGAAGACAAAAAATTCTTAACTTACAAAATGGCCCAAGAGACATCTCATGAATCTTTAAATAGCTCAATAAAGAGATAGCTTGCAATGTCTTGCCTAGTCCCATCTGCCAATAATTCAATTAGATACAGAGCACACCGATTATAATCATGCACTGATTTATGCGCTTTATATGCATTACTTTCATCCTGCCTCTCTCTGCTCAGTTAAGAAAGGTCAAAGATTTGAAAGTTGTTAAATGCTAAGCATAAAGCCATTAGGATTCTCTGGAGATAAGTTGCATCGAATATAATATTGCAAAACAAATTTTAACATTCATCAGCGGGCCAAGCTGTTCAAAACGAAAATAACTTGATATTATGACATATTTGTAAGTCTTGAAAAAAAAATATAGAAAAAAAAAATAACACGATCTGTTATAAAGCCTTTTACATGAAGAGAACAAGTACCAAGGATCAAATTCGTATGACCTTTTAACGAGTTAAAGAAATTAGAACTTCCTCTACATTCTAAATGCTTTTTTCACATAATTACTTCTAGAAGCCAGATTTAGCAGGCAAAACGTTACCATCTGGAAGATAAAACTACTAGACAGATTCAGAGTCGCTGTAGAAGTCATACCTCATCTCCTGCAAATTCAACCAGAGAAACACAAGCATTGAGATGTCAATTCCCAGTAAAACGACATACAAATGAAAATGAATTGCATCGATGCAAGTTCAATGAACTCTGTTTGGTTGCTGAAAAGTCACGGTTTAAAACTGACCCCTTAATCATTCACTTTCTCAAGTTTTCTCATCTACCTAACATAGCGATCGGAAAATTTGGACTAAAATCATACCGAGGACAGCGTTGACCCCGAGTGAGTATCGCCGTATGAGCCACGACACTCCTTCAACTTGATAGGGTTTCAGCGTGGCCGTAACGCCAAAGTTCGCGACATCCACTGGATCTTCGACGGCGCGTGCGTCGGATGCCAATATGATTTCCGCAGCGGCTTTGAGCCTCTGCTCGTACTTCATCTCTTTCCGTCCGAACGATAAAGGTACAGAGGTAGAACACTGGTTTTGTCTTTCATTTTTTTGGATAACACAGGTTTTGTCTTTTGAATTATAGCTTGGGAGTCTGGGAGGGAAGAGAGCGGGTAAGACTTTTCCTTGACGAAAATGTCCTTCACGGAGATCTGATTTTATCGAAGAAGGGAGACACTTTCACTTCATTTATCACTTATTTATTATTTTAAGTATTTTTTTTATATTTTTTGAAATATTTTTTAACATCTTTAATTATTAATAAAATTTTAGAAATAAAATTTTATTTATAATTACCTTTTTAATTATTAAATTAAAAAATAAATATAAATATAAATATATATAAAAGAATAATAAATAACTAAATAATAAAACTATCATTATTCATTATCGAATATGCCGCCCCGTAATATTTCCTTCGTAAACAGTGAGCTCGTAGTTCCAAGTTCCACGTGGCTCGTGAATGATGTGTTCTGGCTGTTGACAAGCACGTTGCAGCTCAAACACTTCTAGCTTGCCCGCATGATAAACCGCCGGTACTTGAAATTATTCTCTCAAGTTCACCTAAAATAATTTAAGTTATCCTTTCAAAAAATATATATATAATTTAAGTTATAAGAATTAAATTTTAAAATTTATCTTTTATATTAAATAATTTATTTTTTAATTAGATTATATCTATAATAATTTATAATATGAAAGAAATTATTTATATTTAAAAGAAATCTAATTCTAATCAGTATATATAAAGACTAGTATACCTAGTATAATAATTATATAATTTAATTTAATTTAAAAGATCAATTTTAAATTTTGAATCATATAAATTAAATCTTGCAAATGATATTCATGTTGTGTACTGTGTACAGCACACCAATTGAAACATAAATAACTCATATTTTAAATTATAAAGAGAGAATAGTACGTAGTACCATAGACTATCTAATATGGTATCGTTTGTAATTGTGTTTGAGTTCAATTCGTCTCAACTCATTTTAAATTTATCATTATATTTTTTTTATTTTTATATAAAATACAAATTTCAATACAACTTTTCTAAATTTCAATACAGTTTTTTTTAATTCTCAATATAATTTTTTTAAATCTCAAAATAATAATATTATTAAAAAAATAAATTCATCTCAACTCATCTAAAATCATCACATCTCATCTCTGAATTCAAACAGGACCATAATATTAATCTAACATGTATTCTTAAATTACGTTTGACGTGTTAGATACTCTCAAATATTTTTAAAATATTTTATTTTTATTATTATTATTTATTATTTTATTATTTATTATTATTAACTTATTATTCACAACTCTTCTTAATATCTAAACCTAATTTAAATATCGTCAATATGACACATTAAAACTAATGGATAGTGTAATAGTTTTAAAAAATCATTTGAAGTACTGTGGTCTCTGCTGACTATTGTTATATATTATTAGTTCAAACATTAATTTGGAATCATGAAATACTTCTTATTACAAGAAAGTCAGACTTTTGTGACTAATAATTTACAATTAAAATATTATTTATAATTCATTTTGATTAAAATAATTATTTTACTATAAATAATTTATTATAAATAAACATTTTTCTATAGTGATCATGACTTATTAGTTAGTTTGTTTAATAATGGACTACCACGAATGCCTCCACCGACCACCATGCACCATCAACCATAAATAAATTATAACGATCAACAACGTGTCATGATAGGTTAAAATAGAGGTCATCATGTTTCGAGACAAATTAAACACAGTAAAGTAGAACTTTAAATGGGGAATTACGTACCTAACTCTCGCTGAGTTGAGAATGAGCTAATTAATTAGCAGATAATTCCTTTGTAAAAACATTAATATAGCAAATGCATGCTTGAATATATGAATATTCTCTTCTTTTTCTTTATTAAAATATATATATATATATATATATTGTAGAAGTAGCTTAAGCTTAGGCTGGTGCATACGGCACGTGGCAGAATTTATATATATATCTATATATCTTATGCAACACCGCTTTGGATCAACCAATCAATCATCGGAATATCAGTACATTCCGTGACAAATATTTGCGTTTTCACATGAAACGGTATAATATTAGTCATGGAAGGATATATATATATATATATATATATATAATAGTCCAAAATATAACTTTGATTCCTTAATAATGCAGGCTTTAATATTGGATGGCCGCCGGGGCAAATGTCATTGATCTTGTACGTGGATGAAAGATATTATATTAATATATACATAATACGCTCGACCATCTTCTCAAACTAGAAGTACTCATACTACGCGATCAACAAGAAACTTAGAAAATGAGAAGAACAAGATCAAACGACTTACATTTATAAAATAACAAGCTAAGCTGCTGAAGCTAGCTGTACGTAGTACGTAGTAGTAGTGTTGATGAATATCTAATTAATTAATTTGCCAGTGGAGTTTTTATATATTCGATGTTAATTATGTAGAGCACAAGTAGTGGAGAAGTGGATTCAATCGTGTGTGTGTACTCTTTTCCAGAAGATTAATAAACAACAAAAGGAACGAAATCTCAGGCACTATGTCTGCCACGTACGTTGAATATGCAAACTTCTTCTACATGCATGTCTTCCATGATTTATACATATGTAAATGCGCGCCACTATAGACATGATTGAAAATGCACAAATCATATATTATTATGTAAGAGCAATATTAGGGATATACGGTTTTGTGTATTTTTACAAAATCACGTTAGTTAAAATATTAAAAAAATATAATAAAAAAATAAAAAAATGAATAATTAAATTAAAAGATGCATAGAAATAATATTTGTATATAATATATACGTAAAGGTATATAAACTGTGTATAAATAATATTTATATATATATATAAGCCGGCAATTACTTTTATTAAAGGCTGATTTGGTTCTATTTTACTATTTCGAACGTACGTACGTAAGTGGGAATTCTAAATTCACAATTAATTAGTTTATGATTCATCGATTGAGTACCACGGGCGCACGAATGAACCCACCAACGTCCAACCAAATGCAAATCGGTCAAAATGAACTCATAATTAAATGCGAGACAAAAACCATATATAGCATAGTGAAGTTCAAATGGGAATTAACTAGTACCCCAAAATGGAGCTTTGATTTGAGTTGAGTATGAGCTAAGCAGATTCCTCTATAAACGGCCCAAGGAGCAAATTATTAATGTAAGCAAGTACTCCGATATAATCTATATTTTTATATATAAATATTCGATTTGTCTTTTCTCGGACAGTATCATACCAATATCACTCTTCGAATCAATCTCATAATCATTGCTTTCTTGATCACTAACCCCCAGATATACTTTATTATTTTAATTAATACTCCATTTCACTTCCCTAATGGCTAATCCAATAAGTGCACCTTTGGGATCAGTTGTAGCTTGTAGCCTTCTCTGTTTTCGTAACTAGCCGAAAGCTAATTCCAACGACTCCCAAATGCATTTTTTATTTTAAAATATATTAATTACTACTATTAGTATCAATTAAACCAACTTTCACATGTTATATATATGCCTCAGTGCGTATCAGTTGCCACCGCTCAAAACAAAACCTGATCACTCGCTTATTCCAAATATTCATTGCCCAAAGATGCTAGCCAAATCCCACGGCCATTTCATTCCAACGTGCTTCTCTTCACCAACAAAGTTACCGGCGGTGGTGCACCGGCGAGTTCCATCACAAGTCAAAATAGCACCTCCAAACGCCATTTCCATTCCCAAATCAAGTATTGATACCCATGCAGTTGATCCAAGCCCTTCAATCCTAGATCATGATCATGCTGTTGATGACTCCGTGGCCGCTTATTGGGACTACCAATTCCTATTTGTGTCGCAGCGCTCAGAGACAACCAAACCGATCACTCTTTGCGTTGTGGACGGTGCAATTCCCCATGACTTTCCCTCCGGTACGTACTATTTGACCGGACCGGGACTGTTCTCCGATGACCATGGCTCTACGGTTCACCCACTCGACGGTCATGGCTATCTTAGGGCTTTCACTTTTGATGGAGTTTGCAGAGTGGTTAAATTCATGGCTAGATATGTTAGAACTCAAGCTCAAGCGGAGGAGCATGATCCTGCAACTGACACGTGGCGTTTCACCCATCGAGGACCATTTTCAGTGCTGAAAGGGGGACAGAAGGTTGGGAATACGAAGGTGATGAAGAACGTGGCCAATACAAGTGTGCTGAGATGGGGAGGGAGGCTATTGTGTTTGTGGGAAGGTGGAGAGCCATATGAGATTGAATCAGAGACGTTGGATACAATTGGAAGGCTCGAGGCCGTGATTGATCATGGTTTTGATTCGCCGCCGGATAATGGGAAGAATAGCGGTGGTATATGGGATGTAGCTGCCGGCCTTTTGAAGCCAATTTTGTATGGTACGTGTATGGAAAAGAACCATGATTTAAATATATATATATATATATATATATTTTAATAGAATCCTGATTTAAATATTGCATATAATATATGGAGTAAATTAGCCAAGGCCCCAAGGTCATTTAAGAAGTGTTATAAATAATAACAATAAGTAGGTGAAAATATAATAATAAAAAAGAAAATTATATTATTTTTCAACACTTCTGTCTATATATATGTATAATATTTTATTTCTTATAAATAAATAAATAAAAATTGATATGCAGTACATTAGATTATAAGACTATTTTACTGTAAAGTAAATTTTTAACATATCATTTGAATCTATATTTTCTTTTTGTATATTTATTTTTATTTGATTTTTTTGTAGCTACAACTCTTTCCTTGTACAATATTTGAAAACAATAATAATAATCTAACTAGCAAGCGCCTCTTGATTGAAATATTTTAGAAGATTAATGTATTATTATTTTTTAATATATTATTATTATTTACTTATTTTTTATTACTATTAACTATTATTCAATATTCTATCATTATTTCTCATTATTTATTCACTAATATTTATAATATAATTACCTCACTATTCAAACCGGCCAATCTTATCCATTTTTTTCCCTTAAAATTATATTGTAGTGAACTTCCACAGGAGTGTTTAAAATGCCGCCAAAGCGACTGCTGTCTCATTACAAGGTGGATGCTCGCATGAACAGACTCCTTATGGCGTCATGCAATGCAGAGGACATGCTACTTCCGCGCGGTTCCTTCTCATTTTACGGTAAACAAGTACTATATATATATATATAAATAATGCGTATTAAGTACTTTTAACTTTTTAACAAATCTCAACAGACGTATCTCTTCAAATAATTAATTATCTTTTGCAGAATTTGATTCAAATTTCAACTTGCTGATGAAGCAAGAGTTCAATATCCCTGATCACTTGATGATCCATGATTGGGCCTTTACGGAAACTCATTATATCCTATTTGCTAATCGCATCAAGCTTGATCTTGCAGGTAATGTACACTGTACACAAAGAAATGCACGAAAAGTATGTCACCATTTTCATTATAAATTCCTACGTTTGAGTTGTTTGCCATGAAGGATATAATTCACGTTTGAGTACTACATTTCATTGGCCAATTGGTTGTAGCAAAAGCCATTGTGTTTGTAAATAACTAGTTGTTTTTCGTTGTTCTGTTTTGAACTATCCAGAAGTGACAGGACACTAATTTCAGGTCTGTAGGAACATGTTCAAACGGTTTTTCACCCCCCCAACTGTATGACAAAAAGATTCTTCGCCTAGCTAGTGGTTTGGGGGGGCTAAATTATAAACGCCTAAAAGAAAGTAAAGATTACACCTTGATTCAAAATGGTTAAGTAAAATTAAAAAAGTTAGGAATATGACGATTTATACGGCTACAACAACAATGAGATTGAATTGTATGATTTGAAGTTCAGGTTCCATGGCAGCAGTGTGTGGGATATCTCCAATGATATCGGCGTTATCAGTGAATCCAAGTAAGCCCACAACTCCCATATATTTGCTTCCTCGATTTCCAGATAAATGTGGTAGAAGTCGAGATTGGAGAGTGCCTGTTGAAGCTCCTTCACAGTTTTGGTTGCTACATGTTGGCAATGCTTTTGAGGTTGAGGATGTGAATGGGGATTCAGAGATCCAAATACTGGCTTCCACTTGCTCTTACCAGTGGTTCAATTTTCAAAAACTATTTGGTATGTACCTAGTTTTTTTTTTCCTGCAATTTTATTTTATTTTTTTGCTGGTTATTGGAAATTTTCTTAGGGCGATAATGTGATATTAATACTAGGTTCAACTAAAGTGTCCAACCAAAGTAAATTTGAATTATAACCATAACCACAAAGAATTGGCTTCAAATATTGTAATACTAAATGGGAATAAGATTATCTATAAGCATACCACAAATGAGAGTTGGGGAATGGGAGAAAGTTATCAGGGAGTGCTTTATGATCTCAGAATTTGGTGCCTTTGCATTGTTCAGTTTTAACTTTGGAGCATGTTAATGCTGGCTACTGCCATGAGCCATAAACCCTACTACACATCTTTTGACAGAAAAATGTTTTAACCTACTAATTTTACAGGATATAATTGGCAAAATGGTAAGCTAGACCCTTCTGCTATGAACGTCGACAGAGGTGAAAATGAGCCGATGACACGTCTTGTTCAGGTTCTCTATTATCATTGATTAAGTTTTTAGCACTCCCTGAAAAATTCATGCAAGTGGTAATAAATATTGTAAGGCTTACTTATTATGTGCCTCTCTCCTGATTGAGACCCTTAAATTGAAAGACATGAAGGATCCTCTTGAATGGATCGATGGTATAAAGTATGAGGTACACCCTGCAAGATCCATCTGGGGAAGGTGGGCAGTCGTATTTCATTTCAACCATTGAGATTCTCAACAATCATCTTTCCCACACCTTTTTCTATCCTTTTTTACCTATCAAAAAAAGTATGAGGTACTTCAGCCATTTCATCTGTCAATAAGACGTAAAATGATCAAAATATCCATCATTTTATACTAGGTCAATACTCTTCATATCACTGACTATATTTCTATATTCAGAGGAAATCTTTTTCCATTTGGGTAGTTGTTCATATATATATATATATAGATATATACATACATACATACATATATAAATCAATGCTTATACGTACCAGTTAGCTAGCACATTCTAAAACGCTTATAAAAATGGCAATTCATGTATGAAATTTCCAATCAATAAAATGAGTCGACCTAATTCATATATGCATGCAGGTTTTCATTCAACTAGATACCGATGGGAACACAAAAAGATGTAGTGTGGAGCCTTTGAATCAGAGGGAAGACTCGACAGATTTTCCTGTTATTAATCCAGCCTTTTCTGGGAGCAGGAACAAGTACATTTATGCAGCATCTTCTTCTGGGTCTCGCACAACATTCCCGCACTTTCCCTTTGATACCGTGGTGAGGCTGAACCTGAGCAGCAAATCTACCCATACATGGTCTGTCGGTAATCGGAGATTCATCGGTGAGCCTATTTTTGTCCCTAAAGGAGATGAAGAAGACGATGGATACCTTCTTGTGGTTGAGGTGAGCAATATCTTGATCACAATATGCAACCAAAACCATATCATCTTTTCTTTCATTTGCAGCGCCTGCTTCTCCAGTTGAGGTTGCCTGAAAACTAGTGATAATATTGCATGATTAAAGTACTCAAATTCCTTCAGAATTTTGGAACAATTAACATTTTATCATCCTATTAGAGCACCTAATTTTAAGAAGTAAACTTCTTATTCAAAATTGAGAATTTAAGTGGGAGATCGACGAATAAACATTGTGGGGTTCACTTCATATGTTATTTATCTCCCACTAAACTTTCAGGGCCTCGATAGTGAATGTACCTTTATATAACATGGTTAAGTGATTAACGTTAGATGTCTAGAAGATGAAAACATGAGACATGTTCATCTATGAAACAGAATCAATTGGTCATGGATGAAATTTACTTACATTATGGGTTTATTTTGATCATCAGCTGTACGCTAATGTCTTTCTCTCTCCTTTTTCCCCTCCTCCATTTTGCAGTATGCCGTTTCAGTACAAAGGTGCTATCTTGTAATTCTCGATCCTAAGAGGATTGGGAAAGACGATGCACTCATAGCAAGACTTGAAGTCCCCAAACACCTGAATTTTCCTCTCGGTTTTCACGGTTTTTGGGCTGCTGACAAATAATTAATTTTGATATTATTAAGATTCTGCCAGATCTCTGTATATATATTTTTGATTCTTGTAATGTTAAGTTGCTTCTTTTTGCTATATATTATTAAGATATTATTAAGTTGATTCTTTTTGCTAGCCCGAATTCAAAAGCAACTAGTTCGGAGAAAATAATGTCTCTCATTCATTGAATTTTACCTGGAGGTAGTGATGGAGAAAGCCATGAGCATATTTCACACTATCTAGACAGGACAAACTTATTCTCTCTTTTTTTAGACAAATGAGAATGATATCTCTGAAAATGTATTGATTCAGGATTGTTCTTGCTTGTGGCAGAGAAAAAGTGTAATGCCATGTAAAATTTTACCATAGAAGTAAAAAATGAAAACCATACAAAACGTGTAAGCTAAAGACAGACTAAAAATTTTGATTTGCTGCATTTGCACAACCATTGACCAGAGGTAAAAGCGGAAGAAAAAGCCGAAGGCAATTGGTTTAAAATGACTCGTTGTTTATCCCCAAAACCATGTCTCTTCAAAATTTTATTAGTATAGTCGTAAAATACATAAATATCGAATAATTATTTTAAATAAAAAATAAGGTTCATTATAAAAAAATAAACACTACTACGTACGGGTACTTTCATGCAAATTTTGCACAGAAATTTAACGTAGAGATTTTCTTGAATTATTTCTTTACCCATACATCAAATGATTTTAATATTAATTACCAATATGCCTCACCTTTTAAACCTATCTCTCATAAAAGGGTGTGCATAGAGGGAGTCCAGTCAGGTCTAGTTGGTTCTAAGAGAATTTTATGGATCGGACCTGTCTATTCGGTCCAAAGTTTTCCCAGTTTGGATCGGATCAAGTACTCCACAGGACTTGTTAGATCGGTCTTTTTCAGTCCGATTTTTCCACTCGATCTTTAAACTATAATTTTTTTATACATATACTATTTTTACACTATAACTCTTTTAATATGTTAATATATTAATATTTACTAATACTATATATTATAGTTTATATTTATACATTAAATAATCTAATACTACTTTGATACTAAATAATATATAAATAATATACATTATATAATTAATTATATACAACTACAATTATATAAATAATATATATAAATAATAAATATATATTATATTATTCATTTAGTCCTGTCTAGAATGAAATTTTTTTGACTGGGACTGAATTGAATGTTTTTCAATCTTATAATATTTGGATTGAGATTGACTAAATCCAATTTTGATCCAGTCTGATCGATTTTTCCGATCCAGACAGGCCAAATTTCTTTCCTAGGTGTGCACAAAGGTGCACAAACTCACTTGCATTTAATTGTTTTCTTAAAAAATTAATTTTTTTAATATGAGTTCCATATCTATTTATTGTTTTATAAAATGTTACACTCATGATTGTAAGTAGCATTTTTATTTTCTACTATAAACACATCAGTCCATAATGAATAAGTATATATATCCCTTTTTTAAATGTACATATATATAGATAGATATTCCTTGCAAATGTATTTTTCGCATACGTTTTATAATTTAGAGATAAATCCATCTAGGTGAATTCGACAATATTAAATACTGTTCATAAACAGCTTGGATATGGTGAATTTAGAGGTTCTCCGGATAAGGCTAGTTGATTATTTTTTTTTTCCTACATTCATAAATTTTTTTTTTAAAAATCATCATTATTAAAAAATATTTCCTTAATCAATAAATAAAAAATTAAATCGAGATCTACTTTCAGTTGGATTCATCGAGACGCATAGCATTATTCATACACACATACACAAGTGTTTTTAATTAGGTGAAATGGGTGTAAAATGAGATTAATTGAAAATTTGGATAGCAAATTATTGATTTTGATAGTTTGAGGTGTACTTTGAAAATAGAGACAATAATTTGGAGGTGCAAAATTAATATTTTCTTTATATTGTTAAGCAAGAGGTTATGATGTATGAATAATCATGAGAATGAGATCGTCAGAGATAAAATGACTCATATTTAATAAAAATGTAAAGATCCAATAAAAAAATTCGACGTCGTTTTAATACAAGTTGATTTGTAAATGTAAGTTGTAACCGCCACGCCGTTTCGCTGTTAAAAGCTTTAAACTGTGGATCGAAGAAGTGAAGCATCGGGTCTGCCCAAAGTTCCATTCGCATGCTTCGTGTCTCTGTTTTCACATCTCTCTGTCTCTGATCTGTTTGGGTTCTCTTTTTATTTTTTTGGGGGGCAAGATTTGATGGCCGATGGGAACATGCACCCGCAGTCGCGGTACGTGAAGTTGACAAAGGATCAAGCACCATTGGAAGAAATCACACCGGGAGAGCTCAACCAGCCAATTCAAGTCCCTCAGGTAATCATTTTTTGAAAATCCTCGCGTCTTAGAGTCACTACATTTATTGACATTTTGGTTGTGTCGTTTTTGTGAATGTATTCTATGGTGTTTGTTTGTTGTATTATATTGTGCATTTTTCGTTGATGGCCCGATGTTTACTTGATTTTTCTTCATTCTATGATACCGATCTTGGGGTTTTTTTTTTTGGTGTGTTGTATTGGAGTTAGATCTTGCTCTGTTTGGTTTCCGAGAAAAACATTTGGGAAAGCTATTTGAGTGATAGGTCGAAAACAATGGAATTTGTATGGTTGAATGTATTATTAATCGTTCCACTTCCAGTTTGACCTTTTTCTTGCTAGCTGAACTAAGCGTTAGTATCCTGATGAATTTCCGTCCTAGAATAAGCCATTTTTCGCGTGGCAAAAAGACATTCAACTGTTTGAGTGTGATTCTTGGCTTTGTGAACATTGAACTTGTAGTCGTTTGTCTGTGCAGTGATGATATAATGTTTGCTTTATATGGCTGGCTTTCGTTGCTCATATGAAAAAATGTTTGATATATTTTCCATAATCACTGATTTTGCACCGTGCCTGCAATTCTTAGATACCATTTTCCACACACGCACCAAGCTGAGAAAGATGTTCGTAGTCTGTCTACAAACTCTGAATACTTATTCAAACAAAATCTGCAGCTTTCTCTAACCTCCCAATCTCTCCCTCCCAACACAAACGGTTTTATTTTGACATTCCAAAGCAGAATATGAGATTCCATTGCATGGGTTATTATCTGCATATAATTTGAGTATTATTTCTGCTTTAATATTTTAATCCCAGAATTCATCTCCTGTTTGACAGTTAATTGTTCATAAATGTAATGAATGTGGTCAACCACTACCTGAAAGCTATCAGCCACCTGCTGATGAAGATTGGACAACTGGGATTTTTGGCTGTGCCGAGGATACTGAAAGTTGTAAGGCCCTCATTGCTTTACTTTTATTGAGTTTGCATTCAAACTTTGAATTATAAGCCCCATTCAGTTTTTGTGGAATTCATAATTTGGCACATTTATGGATAGTCTAGAAGTTGTGTTTGCTGATTGTTTAAATTGAGATTGGATACTGATGGAAAGGGCTAGATGAGGTCTGCATGGGTGAGATCTGTCATGGACACATTGGTGAAAACTTCTACAGAAAGGGAGCGCATAGGAAAACAGCTAGGAATTAGAATCCACAAAAACTGTGGCCTATTTGATACCTATACTACCGGGTAGGTGTTATCATTTATAATTATGGGGCAACGAAAGCGTGTGATTGTACTTGAACGAATCATACATATCTGTTGCTAGATTGAAATAGGTTATAGCTAATGTAACACGAATGCTGCCTCTTTTTTTTGATAAGTAATAAAAAGTTTTATTGAAACAAGTAAATACACATAGCCCAATTACACAGGAAGTATACACATAAAAAAAAATTACATAGGAAGTATACAAGCAAAAACACAAAAAATACAAGCTAGGAGCTAGTAGAAGCTAAAAGAAAATCATGAAACTATCCCCATTCAGAATGGGAACATTCACCCAAAGACATTAAGTTCGAAAGAATAACTCTCTAATTCCTCTAAATGAACGTTCTCTATATACAAGTAACATTGTGCACCATACGCGCACTTGTGCATTTTGATTGATTGCTTTCTTATTTTTCATTTTAAATTTAAGTGTTTTATTAAATTGATCTTTTCACCTCAACTTTGGTGCACATATGGGTGCCCAAATTGCTTGCATTTAGAGTTTTTCATCTTCAAAACACTGCCCATCTCTTTCCAACCATAAGCACCACATCAAACAACTAAGTTTTTCCGCTAACCAACAACTAAGTTACATCAAACAACTAAAATTTTCCATTACTGCTTAGATTTCAGAACACGTAGTAGAAGGGCTAGAAATAGAAGAGCAGTGTAACTACCTTTTTGGGGTTTCTCTACTTTGTTCATTCTTTTCATGATTGTTGATTGTGCTAAAGTCATTGAGGTCATGTTGCAGGTTGGACTGGACTCTTCTGCCCATGTGTATTGTTTGGGCGTAATGTTGAAGCTTTGCAAGAAATTCCGTGGACCAATGCATGCGTTTGTCATGGCATGTGTGTTGAGGGTGGACTTGCACTTGCAGCAGCAACAGCTCTCTTACATGGTATTGATCCTAAGACATCATTTCTCATTTGTGAGGGCCTGTTATTTGGTTGGTGGATGTGTGGCATCTACACTGGTCTATTTCGACAATCATTGCAAAAGAGATATCATCTCAAGGTACTTTCAATTTTCTTGTTAGTATCTTGAATTTCATCCCTTGCAAAAGCCAAAAGCCAGACCACGCATTCTCTTGAACTTGGAATCACCTGCATATAGACATGCGCAGATACATTGTCCACTTATGCTTTCTGTTTTTTTTCACTATATGAGAACTATGGAAATGTAGAAGGCCCGTGAATATACGGAGGTTTAGGTTCACTTTTATTCCCTTTTCTAAGTATTGCCTGCATTGTATTTTCAGATTTTTTTCTCTCTTACTTTCATGAGATTCTATTCATATGTGGAAATGGGTTTTTCTTTTAGGTCTAGCTTTCTAATGTAACAAATAGGTTATATCAGATACGATGTGCAACCACAGTGATGGGAGTTTTGCCCCTAGGTTCTATGAATTTATGGTATATTCGTTGTTTCATCAATGTTAATTTTGGTATCATCTCTGAAATAATAGCTGGGACAAATCTGCAACTTTTGTGAATTCTTTTCGCTGGGAGGATACTTTTGAGCTTCCCAAAATAATGTTGTTTTAGGATTTCTGGTTGAGCATTTGGATGCGACAAATTATATGGCTTTTTTCTTGTCTTTCTTATTGCATCCTTTTCAAATGCGACACATTACCAACACTACTCATCTACAGCTAAGTTTTAACCACATCACTTAAGTTAGTAGATCAAGTCAGTTCAGGGAGGAATGACAAGATGTGGAGAGGAAGCTGGCTCTCTTGAGGATGGCATTGCAAATATTAACAAGAAGAATAAGGAAAAAATGAAACTACAATTGTTAAAATCCTTAGTTGGAACCAACAAACACTTTTAAAGTTAAGAAGGGTACCATATCCTCTGAAGAGAAGTTATCCAGGTTACTCTTTAAATAACAAACCTGTTACCATGTCCGTCGTGATGTGCTTAATGTGAATACTTATCATAAGAGTAACATGGCTTTGGCAATGTATGTCTTTAGTATCGTTTTAGACAACTGATCATGTTGAGCTTCTGGTTTTTGCTTTTGGACATCCTGAAGATTCATTTGGTACTGAAATGCAAGAGGAGCCTTTCATTTTCCCATAATATCATTTCCAGATGTGCTCATGCCTGTGTGCTGACTCGTTGTGTTGCTTGTTTGCAGAACTCACCATTCGACCCCTGCCTGGTGCACTGCTGCATGCATTGGTGTGCCATATGTCAGGAGCACAGGGAAATGAAGAACCATTTATCTGATAATTCTGCTGTGGCCATGACCGTTGTTAATCCTCCACCGGTGCAAGAAATGAACGCTAGTGAGGAGTCTGTGCCATCTGCCCCCGAAAATGGAGAACACGGCAATTTGGAAATTCAGCCTTTGTAGTGTTGTCAATTATTTTTTACAGGACCCCAAAGAAATTTCCTTCCATCATTTCTATTTCTGTTTCTGGGTCAAGTGGATCAACATGCACAGAGCCTTACATCAAAATGCTTTATTTATTTAATTTTTCTTAGTGTTTAAAGAATGTTATACATCAACATTATTGGATTGCCATTATGGCAACAATGTACCAATATATTAGCCATGAACATTAAGAATAATTTTTCTTGCAATCCATATTTAATATATTGCATTACAAGTTTAATTGAAACGTTTTCATTTAATAGGCAAAAAAAAAGGACTTTTAAATTTTTTTTCTATTTGTTCATTATTTGAACTATAAAAAAATACATAAAAATAGATTATATATAACATTGCTTTTGTTAAAAATACAGTTCGTAGCTAATTGTAAAATCCACCTGAATTTTTAGATTTTTATAAAATTTTTAGGTTTTCAAAACTCCCACAAAATGACGTGAACATAAAAATATTCTCAATTAGCAACCATCAATTTTTACTTAAAAAAAAAAAAGTATCAGTTCCGAACAGTCCCCTTACGTACGGACCCGCTTCTTAGGACCCCTCCAGTCTGCACACCACACAGTCGGAGACGCAAAACCCTTTAGGGTTTAGGATTTGAAGTTTGAACTCCTCCCACTACCGGAAACCCTTAACCCAACGCGGACAGAGATCAACGCCATGGCACGATTCCCAAGACCCTCCACACCCCGTCTTCTCTACACACTTTACTGTACCAGAACGACGGCGTCCCAGTCCCCATCCACATCCCCAATGACCACCCTCCTCAGCAACAACTTCCACCTCCAATTCCGCCATTTTTCGTCTGGGAACCTGGCGCGTGCTGCGAAGGAGGGAGAGGAGCCGTGGTGGAAGGAATCGATGGATCGCCTCCGCAACATCGGTATCTCGGCACACATCGACTCCGGCAAGACCACGCTCACGGAGAGGGTCCTCTTCTACACAGGTCGGATCCATGAAATACACGAGGTCAGAGGAAGAGATGGGGTCGGAGCCAAAATGGACTCCATGGATTTGGAGAGGGAGAAGGGGATTACAATCCAGTCCGCCGCCACCTACTGTACTTGGAGCGGCTATCAGGTACCATGTGTTGTCCAATTACTGGCTTCTGTTCTTTTATGTTTTCTCGGTGATAAAGTGTAGGAGAAGTAGAAGGAGATGGAAATAGATTGTCAGAAGGGGTTGTTTATAAAATTTAGGAAAACTAATTAATCAATTTCCATTTAGAAGTGGAATAAGTGACAAAAGATGATGTTACAATTGAAATGCTAATTGTAGCTCGATTCCAATTCCGAATCTGTCAGGACCGGGTTTCTTGTGTTAACCGATAAAGGAGGGAAATAAGTCGAAGGAGCTTTGGGTTCTGTAGTTTATGGCGTTATGCCATTGTTTTCGGTTGGAACCTGCCTCCTGAGGAACCACATAAGAGAAAAATAAGAACTCGAATGCTGAGGGAAAAGTGCCAGTCATTGTCAAGAATTTTGCAGATATGACTATCATGTCCTCGATTTGTAACAAATAGAATGAGAACCAATCTCAGACCACCTTGTGGTTCAGGGTTCTGTACATGATATAGATCCCCCCATGAATCATAGAGATTTGAGTGGGAGGTTTTGGTATCTCACCATGGCTGTTGATGGAAATGATTCTTTGAATATGAGATTATGCTTCCTGAGGTGTTACATGTGCATCATCTAGATGGTGAGTCCAAATTGTGAGTAGTCTTCTTGTGATATTGATTCCAATGTAATTAGTGTATTCCAAGTTGTGACAACCCATCAAAGCTTGAGTCTTTATTCTTGATGCAGTGAATCAGAGGAACTCAAATTAAGCAGAACTATCTTCTTAAAAGTTTGTGGTTGTTATGAATTTGAATATATTCCTTAAAAGCTTGGAAATGTTGTGAATTTGAACATATACCTGGCTCATTAAGTTGCCTGCTTTGCTGGATTTCTCTTATATCTGGAATTGTAAAACTTGCAGGTTAATATCATTGACACCCCTGGTCACGTTGATTTCACTATTGAGGTTGAAAGGGCCCTGCGTGTTCTTGATGGTGCCATTCTTGTCCTTTGTAGTGTTGGTGGTGTGCAAAGCCAGTCGATCACTGTTGATCGGCAAATGAGAAGATATGAGGTTCCCAGGCTTGCATTCATTAACAAACTTGATCGAATGGGAGCAGATCCTTGGAAGGTTCTGAACCAGGTATTCTATTGAATTATGATACACCCTGAAATATCAAATTTTTTTCTTCCTAACTTGTAACTAGGTGTTATCCATGTATACTTCTTGTGTATTTGGGTTTTGCCTATTTACTTGATCAAAAAGTATTATTTTACCTATAACAAGTCATTTTCAAATGTCAAATCTCCCCACATGTTTTCTTTCTCTTTTCCCCTTACCAGCTGGATTGGCAAATAGAATTTAGAAAGTTTTTCGGAATTTCTTATGGCGGGGCTTAGGTGAGAAGAAAAGGTTTCATTTGGTAAATTGGAACAAGGTTTGTCAACCTCTTTCTAGTGGAGGTTTGGGGGTGAGGAATTTGAGGATGTTTGATAAAGCACTTCTTGGGAAATGGCTTTGGAGATATCATTTAGAGCAAGATGCGTTATGGAAGAATGTGGTTACTGTTAAGTATGGGTGTGGGTGGGGGGATTGGTGTTCTAATGAAGGTAGAGGAGCGTATGGGGTGAGCTTATGAAAGTTTACTTGGAAAGGTTGGGGGAGTTCTCGAAATGTATCTCATTCAAGGTGGGGGAAGGAAAGAGGATTCTTTTTTGGCATGATACATGGTGTGGGGAATCAGCTCTCAAATATGATTTTCCTGCTCTTTTTAGGATTGCAAGGGACCAAAATGCCGCCGTGGCAGATTACTTCCTCCATATGAATAACAATATCATTTGAAATGTTGATTTTATTAGAGAGTTAAATGTTTGGGAGGTGAATGATGTTTTTGTTTTTCTGGGAAGGATCTAGAAGTCAAAAGTGAGGTCGGGAAGTGAAGACAGCTTGCTATGGGACCTTTCTGGGAATTCCAGATTTACTGTCAGTTCATTTTATAAGGCTCTGGTTGGTATCCTGGGGGTGATTTCCCTGGAAAGCAATATGGAGAGTGAACATTCCTTCTGAGGTGGCATTTTTCAGTTGGGCAGTTGCTTTAGGGAATCTTGAGCATGGATAATCTTAGAAGCGTGGCTTGTGTATTGTTGACTGGTGTGTCATGTGCAAGAAGGATGGCGAATCTGTAAATCATATTTTTCTTCATTGTGAGGTGGCATTGTCTTTATGGGTTGAGGTATTGAGTCAGACAGGATTTATTTTGGGTGATGCCAAAGGATGTGGTAGATCTTCTTGCATGTTGGAGAGGTCTTGTTGGAAGGAAATCAGTGGCTGCTTGTTGGAATTTGATTCCTTTGTGTTTAATGTGGTGCAATTGGCTTGAAAGAAATGGGAAATGTTTTGAAGACAAAGAGTGTTCTCTTTGCTAACTTCAGAATTTTTTCTTTTCTACTTTGTGTTTGTGGGTTAGAATTTTTGTAAGGCATGTTGATGATGTAATGAATCTGTTTTAGCGTTTTTCTGTTTCTAGAATGTAATAGGTATTTTATTTGTATACTTCATGTGTACTTGGCTTCGCCTATTCATGTAATAAAGCTTTTATTAATTATAAAAACAAAATCAATTTTTTTCTTTCTTTATTTTTTGCTTATTGTAATAGAAGGTAAAACATCTAATTTACAATTTCCTTGTCCACGATTCTCAGCAAAGATTCTAATTTAATTTTAAAAAAATGTTTTGAGAGCTCACTTATAAAAAATGTTGAGAGCTCTAATACTTAGATTTATGTTGGTCAACAATCCTGTGAGAATTAGGGAAGTCTGAAAAGCAGTTTTAGTTTGAAATTGAGACAAGTTAACTGTAGATGATTATAAATTTGGTTCAACAGTGACATGCTGACCTGATTGATTTCCCTTGTAGGCAAGGTCTAAGCTCCGGCATCACAGTGCTGCCTTGCAAGTTCCAATTGGGTTGGAGGATGATTTTAAGGGTCTTGTTGACCTTGTGCAACAAAAAGCATATTATTTTCATGGTTCCAGTGGGTCAGTTTCTATGAAATGATATTTTTTTTGTTTTATCTTTATTTATATGTTTTTGGTTCTTTTTGGACATGGTCTTATGTTTCCAATCTTACTATTTTTTATTGCATATTGCAGGGAAAAAGTTGTTATTGAAGAAATTCCTGCCGATATGGAGAACTTTGTTGCAGAAAAGAGACGTGAACTGATAGAGGCTGTTTCTGAAGTTGATGATAAACTTGCCGAGGCATTTCTAAATGATGAGCCCATATTGCCTACTGAACTCGAGGTGTGCCAGTATGCTTTCTGATTTTGATGTAGAACCTGTCTACATGTGCTTGTGGTAACTTTGGGTTTGAAGAATTGTGAACCTATGGTCTAGAATTTCAGAAGGGTGGGTTAGGGTTTGTAGATTGAATTATGGCTCCAAGAGATTGAATTTTGATGAATAAGATACTAGCTTGGACTCTAATAAAATAACACCAAGACTTTAAGAAACCCTAGAATACTTATTTCATGACCTTTAAAGCCGGACTTTCCCTGCAAATTACACATGTCAATTCTGAATCACTTTAGAGGAAGCAATTTGACCCTCATTTAATGGCTTTCTCAGATTTGTTTTGTGGATAATAATTCCATTTGCAATCTTTGGTGGAAATAGGCCATATGGTAGGTAACTCTATAGCTGACTAAGATTATCAATTTACAAACACTGACTTTTTATCTGACTAACATTCTTGTGAATAAAAAAACTATAAAAAATTTAACAGCGCCTTCAAATAAAAAGTTCATGGAAAGTCACTCTTAGATTTTTTTTTTTTTTTTTATTATTGGTTATATATGCTTGTTGCATTGTAAATACTGCTGACCTTCTGTTATCATTGTGTGTTTAAGGGAAATCAAGTTATTATATATACTTACAAAAAAAAATGTTATTAAATGTGTAGGAAGCAGTTCGCCGAGCAACTATAGCACGGAAATTTGTACCTGTATTCATGGGTAGTGCATTTAAAAACAAGGTAATTCCTCGCTCTTAAAATGTATTTAGGTGTTCTGTTCTTTTGTATTTTTCTTGTGTACATGGGCAATGCCTACTTCATTCATATCAATTATATTTCTCTCTTACTTATCAAAAAAAAAAACAAGGTAGCATAATAATATACTTGTATATTTAAAATATATTTGGTGATGCTTCTAAACCAATGGCCTCAATTTTCATGATTTTCTGGTTTCTTTTTCTTTTTCCTAAATAGGTGTTATCTCTTGTATAACCCATTGTGTACTTGGGCTATGCCTATTTGTATTGATTAGGGCTGTTCAAAAACCGACCACACTGGCGCAAACCAGCCACTAGAGTCCGAAACCGGCAAAGAACTGGTCGGCCAGTGGTAGAAAAAAATGAAAACCGATGTCAGCTGGTTCGGTCCTTGTTCAAACCTAGTTCAAACAACTGAACCGGCCGATTATATATATATATTAGTATATGTATATAAAACTATGCCATTTCACATAAGTGAGTGAAACAGTGTCATTTTAGACTTGACGGTTATAAAAAAATAAAATTATATGAAATGGCGCCTGTTTGGCTTAATAAACCCACCCCCTCCCTCCCTCCCTCCCTCCCTCCCTCTTCTTCTTTCTTCAGAATCTCTCCTCTCTCACAGTCACACGCAGCCCAATGCTCTCCACTCCTCCCCTTATTCACAGAGCCACCGACAGGAAACCGTAGAATCATGCCGGCACTAAGACTGCTGGTTTGCTCCCCTTTAATCGGCCGGTTCTAAACCTTTGAGAAATCCATCAGTTTTGGACCAAAACCATGCCGACGACATCAGTTATCACCCCTAGTATTAATATAATCGTTTACTTATAAAAAAAAATGTATTTGGTGATGCTTTTAAACCAAGGTCATTAAAGAATGCAACTAGGGAAAAGAAATCGTGCGGTGTTTCTGTTTTGATTATAATGGGGCTCGTCAATGATTTTTGTTCCATTTCTAAGTTCTACTGATGTCGATGCCGGTTATCATCTTACATCGCGATTACTTATTTATTTGCATACATGCATAATGGTTGCACCCCCCCAAGTTCTGTATCTACTGAACTTGATTGATGCGGTCTATATCCTAATAAAACAATGTGAATGATATGCGCTGCTCAGGGATGTGCACAAGTGCATAGCAGAGTGAAAAAAAGTCTATTGTACTACCTGTTTGTCCAACTATCAGATGTATGTTGATTGTATTCTTCATAATTTGCCCTTTGTATTCTGCAGGGGGTTCAACCACTTCTTAATGGTGTACTTAGTTATTTACCTTGTCCAACTGAAGTGAGTAACTATGCTCTTGACCAGACTAAGAATGAAGAGAAGGTATTTGAATGATGGGAATTTTTTCATAAATTTTTTTTTTACTGTTATTTGTTATAAAACCTGATTGGGGAACTAATCAGTCTTATTCTCTTGTAGGTTACTTTGTCGGGAACTCCAGATGGACCTCTTGTGGCGTTAGCATTTAAATTGGAGGAAGGGCGCTTCGGTCAGTTGACATATCTAAGGTAAAACTGAGAGGTGTATATTTTCTTTTTATGCTAGTCCAACTTTCTAATTTTTATATTTGTGAACTGCTTATATCAGTACTCTGGCCTCTGGATAAACAGTTATTCTAACATTTTCTTTTTCTTTTTAATGAAGAATCTACAACGGAGTTATTCGGAAGGGTGATTTTATACATAACATAAACACTGGAAAGAGGATTAAGGTCAGTTCAAGGCATGCAATGTATTCGCTTGATTATTTTCAGTTCAAATTAAGCATATGGGCATGAGATTTGTTCAGAACCATTCTATAAACTATTCAATTTAACACATTCCAATGTCATTTCAAAGAAGATAGGATGCAAATGTTTGCAAGTTTTGGTTGCTGAAACCTTTCACTATTGCAGCATAAATTCCTTACTGAGATATTTCAATTTGAGTTTCTTCTTTGGTCCATCATTCTAAATAAGTTTTGGGAAAACTTTGGGCTAATTTGTTTGTACGATACTCTGCCCATCTCACTTTGCTAGTTCCTCTTCAAGAATTGACTTCAAGTTAGAAATTATGGAGTGTTCACGGAATTCAATTACCAGCTAAGGCTATATTATCTTCTTGGTGCAGGTTCCTCGCTTGGTTCGAATGCATTCTAATGAGATGGAGGTTAGTTATTGTGCTGACATTTGTCATAGCAATTAATTATTAATTATTTGATTGGGTGTTTCTCTATGTTAAATGAAACATTTCTTTGCTGTTTTCTGTTAGTCCTTGGGTCATGGACCGCATGGCTCAGGTGATAGAGGAGGGGTGGGGTTGGGGTAGGTTTTGTTCTAAAATCTTTTTTTTTTTTTTATATATAAGTAAAGTTTTATTAATGAAATAAAGGCAAAAGCCAATTACAAAAGAAAGCAAAGGTTTTGTTCCAAAATCTTGCAGAATAGAAGAATTTCATGTTGGATGAGTAGATTTAGAGTTTTTTTTTTATATGGTTTCAACTCCTGTTAATTTACCTTCCTTTTTCTTGTATTTTTTATTTTTTCTAATCTACAGGACATTCAAGAGGCACATGCTGGTCAAATAGTTGCCGTTTTTGGCATGGATTGTGCATCAGGTCTTCACTACCCCTCTGTATAAATCGATGTTTTATAGCTATGTATTGTTTTTTTAGTTATTTGAATAGCGTGGGAGTACGTGATAATGGTGAGGAGCTTCTTGCCTATTCTTAGATAATAAATCTTGTTTACCAATAAAAAAAAGTGAGAAGCTCATGCAAGTTGGATTTTTTAGAAGGGGTATATGTCAAATGTCAAATGGGCATTGATGGTTAGACAAAGGAGGTTTGGATTTCCTTACTAGCTATAAGACACTGTTTTTCAGATGCTGGTATTTGGAACTGGTATAATAACATAGACTGGTTATAGTTGTGTTGAGGCTTCAAACCTGATAATGATATTTATGTTTCTTGTGCTATCAGGAGATACATTTACTGATGGATCAGTTAAATATACCATGACCTCCATGAATGTCCCGGAGCCAGTGATGTCTCTAGCAGTTCAACCAGTTTCTAAAGATTCCGGAGGACAAGTGAGTGGTTTTCGTTCAAGTGTGTCTGCATACATGCATACCTGTATGCATATCTGCTAGTTTACTTAGAAAATATACTTTTACTAAAATATATTTGCTAATATTCTGGTTTACATGATAATTATCATGTTTTCCTTTTTGATAGTTTTCGAAGGCTTTGAATCGTTTCCAGAGAGAGGATCCTACTTTCCGTGTTGGGTTGGATGCTGAGAGTGGGCAGGTCTGATTTTATGGTTTCACCTTTTTCCTTTAGTTTACCAAGCAATTATATCATTCTTACCCTGTTATTATATTGCTATCCTGACTAGACAATTATTTCTGGAATGGGAGAGCTGCATTTGGACATATATGTTGAACGCATTAGGAGAGAGTATAAGGTATCCATCCCCACTTCTAAAGTAGAAAATCAGGATTTTAAAAGCTGTTTCTTAATGGAAGTCTGCAGCCCCATATCAGGATTCTAGTCTTCTTCTTTCACAGTTTCTCCTTTCCTTGAGCAGGTTGATGCAACTGTTGGCAAGCCTCGTGTAAATTTCAGAGAAACTGTTACACAACGTGCTGAATTTGATTATTTACATAAGAAGCAAAGTGGTGGACAAGGTCAATATGGGCGAGTAACTGGGTAAGGAAAACTGTTTTAGGTTTGTGCTTATACTTGGGACGATGGATTTCATTTCTTTATTTCTTTCTGTGTCATTACTAGGCCTGTCTGACCGATAAGAAAGAGGAACACATCATTTGGCTTGTTATTTTATTATTACTTATAAAAAATTATTGCTGTTTTGCTCTGCCTTCTTTAATTTTCTAATCCCGTTAAATGGCCATCTATTGACCTCTACCATCCCAAAGTATAAACTGAACAAAGAGGAGTACATGATCACGGGGATATTACCTTAATGTCAACCTTACTTGAAGACCAACAAAAAGTTACTTGAAGTGGGATCTCTCTCTCACTCTCTGAGTATGCTTGACCAAAAAATGAAGAAAAGAAAAGTATTCCCTTTGATGGGTAAGTTAATTTTAATTGTATTGCCTACTTACCAAAATAATAATAATAATAATTGATTGTATTGCTTAATAAAAAATTGTTCCGTATCTTTATTATAATAATGCACTTTGTTAAGGTCTAATCTGGAAAACCCATATTATAAAGGCCAATGCATACTTAAAAATAAAGGTCAATGCATTGGCAAAATAGATGGTTTTGATGTGAATTAGATGTAAATAGCTTATTTTCTTCCACTGTTTGGCTATTGCAATCTTTCTTTATTTATTTTTTATTTTTTATATGCTGGCCAGATATGTTGAACCACTTCCTCCAGGCTCATCAACTAAGTTTGAATTTGAAAACATGATTGTTGGGCAAGTTATACCATCAAATTTCATCCCAGCGATTGAGAAAGGTTTTAAAGAAGCAGCGAATTCGTAAGTGCCACTTTCTTTTTTGTTATATCACCCTTCTATTTCAGGTGTCGTTGTTATTTAATCCCTTTATTTAAAACAAATAAGATTGAGAAGTACCATAGATTTATATCATAGCACCGACTTAGTTCCTTGTGAATTGGAATTGGTATAACGCTTGTACACATCTGTTTGTTCATGTTACAGGGGTTCATTAATTGGCCATCCAGTTGAAAATCTTCGTATTGTTTTGACAGATGGTGCTTCCCATGCTGTGGATTCCAGTGAACTTGCATTCAAGATGGCATCAATATATGCATTTAGACAGGTCATTCTACCATCCTGTTTTCAGCGTTCTTTGTAAAATGGGTTTATCATGTCTATTGATGCTTTGTGCTAATGGTTAACTTTGCAAATATCATTTTAACATACCTACTAGGCTTTCTCTACTTCCATGTGTTTATACAGTGTT
The DNA here is from genome assembly GCA_036898215.1 of Platycarya strobilacea. Taxonomy (NCBI): domain Eukaryota; kingdom Viridiplantae; phylum Streptophyta; class Magnoliopsida; order Fagales; family Juglandaceae; genus Platycarya; species Platycarya strobilacea. The sequence goes on along the minus strand of CM072551.1, from coordinate 36,124,330 downwards.
ATGGGGCTGCTAAACCAGTAATTTTGGAGCCTGTCATGTTGGTAGAGTTGAAAGTTCCAACAGAATTTCAGGGCACTGTTGCTGGTGATATCAACAAGTCAGTGTTCTTGAACTTTTATCAGAGTATTATGAAGTTCTTGCAATTTCTCTAACCGATAATATTCTTGCATTTATGTTATGATAGGAGAAAAGGTGTCATCGTTGGAAATGACCAGGATGGAGACGATTCTGTTATTACTGCCAACGTAAGCATTTTTTTCCATGTTCTGATTATTTATGCATGTCTTCAATGCTTAGGTTTAATTTTATTATGGACCTGTGGAATCTTGGAATATCTTGACTTCATTTTCCTTTTGTTTATTGAGTGGGTTATGTATACTTCCTGCATACCAGACCGGGATAACATCCCTTTTGTATTAGTAAACTTTTATTTTAAAAAAACAATTCTTGTCTGGTCCTAAAAAGTAAGGCCCGTCTTTCTTCAGCAGCATAAGCATGTTATATATGCTGTACTTTGTGCTCTACAAGTCTGGCATCACGTTACAATCTTCTACAATCACTTCATCTCTCTTTTTGCTTGAAATTTCTGATATCAGTACCAGCATTGGTTAAAGGAGATTGCTAGCCTGTCAGTCATGAAGTTGTTTTATATATGTGTTACGAGATAATATTTGGATTCATTGATTGTTCCTCCAATTCATATTATGGAATCCCTTTGTTGTTCTTCCTATTATTTTCTATCATTCTTTTTGCCTAGAATTGTGTATCTGATCACTGTCCATGGAATCTATCAACTTATATTAACATCCTTTTTTATTCCTAAACCAACCCTTAGAATATCATCTCCATACATTAAAGCAGAAATCTAACTCCTGTTTGTTTGGCTTGCAATTTAGCTCCTGTTACAGTTTTTAGGCTAGTATTAAGTTACTTTTTTCTTTTTTACACTGTTTAATTCGAACACCATTATGTTTGTAATAACAACGTCTGCATCAGTGAGCCGATTTTTATTACATTGTTGCCATGCCAAGAAAAAAATTAGAAGAGAAAATTACTTTTTTTTTACATTGGTGGCAGTTGAATTCTTTGTTGGTTTTAGAAGTAAGACATTTCTTAGAAATCATTTTGTTTTTCCAGGTTCCTCTGAACAATATGTTTGGATACTCAACAGCTCTTCGGTCAATGACACAGGTAAAGCAGAAAATTGTACTTTGAAATGAAAAATGTTGCATTGCTTGTTTTCCGGTGGGAGTGTCTGTAATTTTATCGTACCTTTTTTATTTTTTAAAGAATTGTCGATACCCCTATCTGTGCAGGGAAAAGGTGAATTTACAATGGAATACAAAGAGCATTCAGCAGTTTCTCATGACGTGCAGATGCAATTAGTAAACGCTTACAAGGGCACAAATGCAGCTGAATAGATGGCGGTTTCAGTTGAAGCTTTTTGTTCTAATATTTATTGATAAGAGTGATATTTAGAGTGTTATGGGTTTTTTTTTTTTTTTTTTTTTAAAAAATTTTAAATTTCAGATTTATGAGCTTATTTTGAAAACTATATAGCTGATAAGTTTGATCCTGTGGTGATCAATTAATTTTGAAAAGCAGAAATAAATTATTAAGATAGCGTATTTTTTATATTTTTTTGTTCAACTGGGGTAGAATACCACTGTACTTTCCAGTCACAAGCTTGTACCATAACATTGAAAGTGTATCATTTCACATTCTAGTTATTTCTCTCTATAGAGAGCTATACGATAAGATGTTTGTCCTGCCTTTCTCATTGTTCCTTCCTTGCAATGATGCATCCCAATTACCATGAAGCTTGCCATGAGTTCAGCTTGTTTTAGAGATGAGATGAGATGAGATGAGATAAAAGTTAAAAATAAAAATAAAATATTGTTGTAATATATTTTTTTAATATTAATGTTGTTTTAGAATTTGATAAAGTGATTTTGAAATTTTAAAAAGTTAAAATTTTTATTATATTTTGCATGAAGATTTAAAAAAAATATAATGACGAATTTGAGAAAAATTTAAAGTTTTTGATTTTGTCAGACCAAAGTTTGGAGTTTTTATTATATTAAATTCTGGTTGTATTGGATGTTTCATTAGGATAGCATGAAGTAGGTCCCTTCTTGGTTTTCTCCAAAAACCAAGTTTAGGGTTGAAGTTCTCTGCTAGATTTTCTATGAAAACTAAGGTTAGGGCTTTAGTTTCTTTAAGTCTCTCAAGGAATCTTAGTATAGTCCGTGAGGATAGTAAGAAAGTAAACCGTGGTAGATGGAGGAAGAACTAAGTAAGAAATGAGAAAAGTTCAAGTTCTCGGCAGAGGAGATTGAAGTTTTTACGATCAAGGGAGAGAAGCTGAAGAATCGAGGCTTACATGGGAATTTCTGTGTCATTAGAGTTGTATTGTCTGGCAAAAGAATCAATAGTGAAACTTTCCGTTCGATGATGTTAAATGTATGAAATCTTTCCGATTTGGTGAAATTTAAGGAGTTGGGCGATCATAAGTTTTTAATTGAGTTTCAGTTACTGGTTGATAAAGATAGAGTTTTGATGGGGAGATCATGGTTTTTTTTATCGAAATCTCATATCGTTCCAGGAAGTGAAGTTCCTATAAAAGAAATCAAGTTTCAATTTGAGCCTTTTTGGGTTCAATTGTATGTGTTACCACTAGCCTCCATGAATGAGGAAGTGGGGAATGAGCTAGGGAATTCTATAAGGTATGTGATTCGAGTTGAAACTATTCAGATGGATTGGCATGGGGGAATTGTCTAAGCATTAGAATAGCGACAGATATGACAAAACTCTTGACTAGAGGCAAATGGGTTCAATTGGATGATAGAAAACATTTTGGGTCTCGGTTAAATACGAACAATTACAGGCATTTTGTTTTAAATGTGGAATTTTAGCACACTAGTCTAAGGCGTGTCTAGGGGCTCATGAGGTTTCGCAGGAGGGAGAGGAATGGGAATCAGTTTGGAGCATGGCTGAGGGGTGTGCCTAGAAATCCAAAAACGTATGAAGTAAGAAAATATGGGGGGCAAGAAAACAGAAACAAAGGAGAGGAAGAAAACATTTGGGGAAAAAAGAGGAACAGGATGTGATGGTTAACACTCCTATTAAAAAAGAGGAATTGAGACAGACGAAACAAAAAGGGGTGTTAATAAAATCAAAGATAACAGAGGCTGGGAAGAGAAGTAACTCAGAGGAAGAAGACCAAAGGTCCAGATTAGTCAGAAAAGAGAAGGGAATTAGTTTGGAGGAAGTAGAAGATGAAGAAGCAGAATTGATGTCTGCCTAGACGAGGAGCACCATAGAAGTAATAGAGACAATAAATAAGAAAATGACATCATGAAAAAGAAGGACAAGAGAGGTGACAAGCCAGGAGATATGAATTAGGAAGTAATTTTGAACAAGAGAAGAGAAAGAGGGGAAGTAGGAGAGGAGGAGCACAACAGGAAGGACAAGAAACTTAAAGCAGTGGAAAGCAGCCTCACCAAGGGCAATGATTGACCTAGCATGGAACTGTAGGGATTTGGGGAACCCTTTTATAGTTGTGGAGCTTAAAAGGTTAATCTATTCAAATATCACCACTTTTGTATTTTTGGTGAAACCAAACGTGATAGGCGCAAAGTTGAGCTAATCAGAAATAAATTGGGATTTGACTCGAGTTTTGTGTTAGAGAGTATAGGTCTCAAGGGTGGATTAACCTTTTTGTGGAATAGCAACATGAAATGTGATCTCGAATCTTATTCATAGCATCATATATCCCTTTGGTATGAGGATGAAGTTGATAATCAAAGGGTATTGATGACTGGGTTTTATGGATATCCTAAAAATTCCAACAATCAACTGGGTTGGAATCTTTTGAAAATATTAAAGCTGAGGAATGAAGTACCTTAGATTTGCTATGGGGATTTCAATAAGATTTTGTTCCAAGATGAAAAGTAGGGGGCTGCTCAGAGACCATATTCACAGATGGAGGAATTCAGGCAATGTATTGATTTTTGTGAACTCAGTGATCTAGGTTATGGGGGTGCAAAGTTTACATGGAGTAATAAAAGAGAAATGCCATAGTTCACGAAAGAGAGACTTAACAGAGTCTTAGGTAATGTTCAGTGTATCAACAATTTCAGAACATTCAATTTTTTAAATTTGGTTATTACTAATTCTGATCATAGTCCTATTTTGATGAAGGGAGATGCAGGAAGGAGTGGGGAAGACTTAGAGGAAGGGTCTGGCTATAGAAGAAAGATTTTCAGATATGAGGCCAGTTGGGGGATGCAAGAAGAGTGTAAACAGATTATTTGTGAAAGTTCGGACAGACAGCTAATAGGGCAGAGGTCAAATTCAGATGTTGTTCAAAGCAAGATTAGGATTTGCAAGAATTTGTTAAAAACATGGAGAATGGATGTCAGGAAGAAAGAGAAAAAAGAAGATTAGAATCTTTTCCTAAGATTGGTAGAGCTACAGGAGATCAACAAAGGAGACAAAAATGGGAAAATTAGAGAGCTAAAAAAGGTGATTGATAAGAATATGGCAAGAGAGAATTTGAGGTGGCAGCAAAGGGCAAAATAGATATGGTTGAAACAAGGTGACAGAAACACCAAATTCTACTACCATTTTGCTAATCATAAGAGAAAGATCAATGAAGTGAAGAAGCTAATCAAAGAGGATGGCACTGAAACAAAGAACTTCCAAGAGATAGGTGAGGTATTTAATTCCTTTTATCTTGACCTGTTTACTTCCCAGCATACTGATTATATTGATGAATGTATTAATGATATGGCTGCTTGTGTTAATGATGAGATGAACAGTACTTTGAGTAGATCTTTTTTTGATGATGAGATTAAGGAAGTTCTGTTCAGTATGAATCTGTTGGGAACCCCATGAGCCGATGGATTTTCACCTTTTTTTTTTTACCAAAATCATTGGGAGATTGTTAGAGAAAATGTCATAAAAGTTGTCTTTGCTATGCTGAACATGGGGGTTGAGTTAAATTCCATAAATGAAACATATATTGTTTTTATTCGTAAGATCAAACAGCCTAAAACAGTGTCTGATTTCAGACCAATTTCTTTATGTAATGTGCTTTATAAGATAGTGTCTAAAGCCATTGCTAATAGAATCAAGTTTCTACTTCCTCAAATCATCTCTCCTAACCAATGTGCTTTTATTCCAGGTAGACACATTTAAGATAATGTAACTATAGCTTTCAAAACTTTACACTCTATGAATGTGAAAGGAAAAGGACAACATGGGCATATGGTTGTGAAATTGGATATGAGCAAAACTTATGATAGGGTGGAATGATAATTTTTGAGAAAAGTGATGGAGAAAATGGGTTTTAATTTTTCATGGGTTAGGCTGGTTATGCATTGTGTATCATCCACTAAGTTTTCCTTATTGATCAATGGATGCTCCCAACAGTTTATTACACCATCGAGGGGGATTAGACAAGGTGAGCCTCTATCCCCCAATTTGTTTTTGTTGTCCGAAGTTTTCAGTAACCTGATCAAAAAAGCAGAAATGTCCCCAGCTTATACATGGTTACAAGATTAATAGGAATAGCCCTGGTATCAGCCACTTGTTTTTTGCAGATAATAGTCTGGTTTTATGTAGAGCCACAGCCAGAGAGTGGATTAATATTAGTCAGATTCTGAATGTTTATGAGAGAGCTTTGGGGCAGAAGGTTAATATTGACAAAACTTCAATTTATTTTAGTGCTAATACCAAAAAGGAAATTAGACAATATATTCTAAACCTATTGGGTTCTAGATCAAATGTGTCTTATGAAACTTATCTTGACTTGCCTGCTCTCATTGAAAAATCTAGAAGAAAGGCTTTTAAAGGTATTGTGGATGGAATGAGAGGAAGAGTTAGTAATGGAAAACAAAATTCCTTACCCAGGCAGGGAAGGAGATCCTTTTAAAGGCAGTAATTCAATCAATTCCTACATATGCCATGGGGGTGTTAAAATTCCCGAAAGCTTTGCTTAAAGAGATGGATGGCATTTTGAGGGATTTTTGGTGCAGCTTCATGAGTACAAAGAAGAAGATTAGTTGGGTTGCTTGGGATAGAGTGAGACAGAGAAAGCAGATAGGGGGATTGGGATTCAGGGAGTTTGAAAGTTTTAATTTGTCCTTGCTAGCTAAACAAAGATGGAATATTATTCTAAGATAAGAGCAAGGCTATCATTGATTTGGAGAAGCATCTGAGGCTAGAAATCTGATAACTAATGGATCTTTGTGGAGAATAGGGGATGGAAGAGATACTCAAATATGGAAGAGTAGGTGGTTACCAAAGCCTACAAGCTACAAAGTGCAGACCCCTATACATATGCTGAATGAAGAGGCCTAGGTTAAGGAGTTAATTGATTGTAAATCTAGGACAAGAAAATAGGACATGCTGAACTCTGTTTTTCAGGAAAAAGATAGGGATATCATCTCAAGAATACCAATTAGCTCCCAGTTAGTAAGAGATAAATTAATATGGGTTGGGAACGAGAATGACAATTTTACAATAAAAATTGGATACCATAGAAAAGTGGAGTTATTTAATAATGAAAAGGGCCAGACCTCTAATCCTAATGCAAAGATACTAGAATGGATTAAATTGTGGAACATGAAACTGCCAAGGGGTGACAAAGGTGTTTCTATGGAAGGCTTGTCTAGATGCTCTAGCCACTAGGGTAAATTTGTTTTAAAAAAAGCTGATTGAATCTCCACTATGTTCTATTTGTAGACAGGAAGAAGAAACTACAATTCATGTTCTGTGGAATTGCAGTGCGACAAGGGATATATGGAGCCAATCTCATGTTAGCTTATAAAAGAAAGCTACCAACAAATGTGATTTTGCCAATCTATTTATTGATATTAGAGCTAACTGTGAAGAGAAGGTGGTAGAACAATTTGCTGTGATAGCGAGAGGGATTTGGTTCAAAAGGAATAAGATGATCTTTAAGGATTCAGTCATCAATCTAAATCAAGTAATCTGTAATGCTATTCAGTATCTTGAAGATTACAAGTTGGCCCAGTCTTCTTCACTAACGTTGATGCAGCAAAGAAGTATTCAGAACAACAATTGGTCTCCTCCTCCGCCTGGTGTGATAAAGATGAATTGGGATGCTGTTCAGGTCAAGGAACATAATCTAATGGGAATTGGCTTGATTGTTCATAATTCAAAAGGATAGGTAATTGCTAGTAAGAAGTTGTCTGTCAAAACTCTTTAAGATCCTTTGTTGGCTGAATCACTGGGTGTAAAGGAAGCTATAGTTTTTGCTAATAATCTAAATTTTCAGCATGCCATTTTAGAAGGAGATAGTCTTATAGTGGTACAGGAGCTTAGAAGAAGATGAAATAGATGTGATATTGTGGGTCTTGTTATTGATGATGTTTTAAATTCTCTATCTCACTTGAGTTAGTAAATATCTCATGTGAAGATATGTGGTAATTTTAAAACTCATAGTCTAATTAAGGCAGTATGCCAGTTAGTGGAAGGGAAGATTGTTCTAGTTTATCAATCAATATTGTAATTTACTTTTGTTATCTCTTTTAAATAAAAAAAGGAAGTATCTTTTCTTCTTTTCAAAAAAAAAAAAGAAGAAGGAGAAGATAATATGAAGCATAAATTGTTTTAAAAATAGTTTCAATAATCGAGGATTATCGTCTTCAGGTTCAAATATATTTAGATTTTTTGAAGGCACGTGACCAAATATATAGATATTTATATCTATTTCAGTTACTTCCTTAAAAAGCAAATTACATCCCAGTAGAGCATTATTTCCAGAAAATAAAATAAACTTATGGCAGCTTTGAAGTAAAATTGGAAAAGGAAAAGAAAAAGAAAAATCATAATGGTTACAAGCTATCAACTCAAGATCCATGCTGATGATTGCACAAATGTGCCAAAATCTTAAGGCAAGGCAATCCCATTGTGCAACATCTCCTTCTGTTTATATATCCAACTTCTAGTAGTAAATTTGCCCCTATATTTGCTGTCAAGGATGAGATAAAAACTGAAATTCTACATTATATGGTGCGGTTTAGATATTGGGTTTGGATAAAAGTTAAAAGTTGAATAAATTATTATTTTATAATATTATAATATTTTAAAAATTTAAAAAAAATTAAATTATTTATTATTTTATATAAATATTTTAAAAAATTATAATAAATAAATTAAATTAAAATAAGATAAAATAAATTAAAATCTATCTTTCAATCTAAACAAGGACTTAGGCTCCGCTTGAATTTAGAGATGAGATGAGTTGAGATGAGTTTAGTTTATTTTTTAATATTATTATTATTTTAAAATTTTAAAAAAATGTGTTGAGATTTGAAAAAAGTGTATTGAGATTTGAAAAATGTGTATAAAAATTTTTGTTTTATATAAAAAATTATAAAAATATAATAATGAAATGAAAATGAGTTGATACGAGTTAAACACATTTTTGAATACATGTGAAAACAGAGTAGCAAAGTATACTTTTCCTCTGGCGATGCATTGTTGTAACTGCACTTGCAGTCTCATGATCGTAATCGTCACACTTATCTCTATCCTCGATTTCCGAATTTCCAGTCCCTCTCTCTCTCTCTCTCTCTCTCTATATATATATATATATATATAGTGTGTGTATATATATATCGATACACACGCCCACACCATTGTAGCTCAAGTTTTCATTACCATTATCTCCTTGTCTAGAAGAACCACTAATTGCAACAATGGCGAAAACCCCAGTTTGAATTATAGTCACCGGAGCAGCGGGTACACTTATTTTCTCATTGCATGACTTTATTTTTCAATGTTTTCTTTTTCTAAGCTGCTGAGAAAATGCATGAAATTGGCAGAAATTGTGATTCCAGTCATTACACGTTCTTCATTATGAAACCTCCTCTTAACCTAGTCTAGCTCAACCATGTGGTCTGGTTGAGGTGGTTCGAATTGGTGTTTCGTTCAATGAAAGCATCAAAATTTAAAGTGCAGATTTCTTATAATTTCCTTTAGTTTTCTTTGAGAACAAACATAAGCATAGGTTCTTTCCTTTGGATCGGGGAGATCTCTTAATACTTCTGCATCTCTTGTGGTGTTTATATTGGTATCTGAAAATGCCTTGTTGTCCAGGCGCTCTTTAAGATTCCTTGTTTTCATTGATCATATAAAATACGTAAACGAATCATCTACAATCAACATATACGTCCGAAATAAGGATTTGAGTAAAAAGTTACCAGAATCCACTTATGGATCAGTGTGCTATTGACAAAATGGAGAATGCTGAATGGTTTCAGAAGGGTCTCGTTGTTTTGCTTGCTATTGCTTTCTTTTGGAAGCTTATTAGATATATGTGGAGCTTCCTAAAGACAGAGAAGGATCCAGTACGAATACTGGTCACTGGTGCTGCAGGCATGCAAATCAATCCAATATACCTAGTGATTTATTTATTTATTTATTTTCTGTCCTTTCTGGAAATAAATTCATTTACTAATCTCATGTGAAATCGAATTCAAATGGCATCTATCATCATATCTCCAATTTCAATACCTGAATCTAATTGAAATTTTTATCGTCAAGATTTCCTAATTTCGGTTGAATTTCGGAACCAATCATCTGAAATTTGATTCGGATCGATAAAATCTTAAAAATGAATGTTTTCCCAATTTCAAAATTTAACTTCTCACAAATTCGTGAAAACATGCTTAAGTTGTTGGTTTCTCATTCATTGATCTGGAAGTATAATTGGCATCAATTACAGGTTGGTTAAGGTGGATTTATTGATTGTATCCATTAAAATGGCAGGAGTTATTTTGTTCTATCTTGTCCTCATATACATCTGAAATTTGTATTTGATCCACAACTTTCTGTGATGTGATTCCTCACACAGCTACTAACTTTCTATGTGTCATTTATAACTGTATAAAGCATAGTTGGTGATTTCTTTTTTCCTCCCAGACATGACAATAGTTCGTTTAGGTTTAGCTCAAAATTATTATTTTTCTCTCAACAGGCCAAATAGGCTATGCTATTGTTCCAATGATTGCAAGGGGAGTCATGTTAGGCCTCGATCAGCCAGTGATTCTGCACTTGCTTGATCCTGCGGCTGAAGCCTTGAATGGGGTGAAAATGGAATTGATTGATGCTGCCTTGCCCCTTCTGAAAGGCATGCCTCCTGACTTTGGTGGCTAATTCAAAGTGGATGGAAATATTGCCTCCCATGAGGTTTCTTATATTGTGTCATGAATGTGGTTTTCAACAGGTGTGGTTGCCACCACTGATGTTGTCGAAGCTTGTAAAGATGTCAACATTGCCGTTATGGTTGGTGGATTCCCACGAAAGGAAGGTATGGAGAGGAAGGATGTGATGTCTAAAAATGTGTCAATTTACAAGGCTCAAGCTGCAGCCTTAGAGCAGCATGCTGCAGCGGATTGCAAGGTAAGACACCCCATTTGTTGCCTGCGTGAAATTAGTTTATAGTTTAATTCTCAAGGTCATATATTATGATCTCAAGAAAGGGGTCACACACACACACACACACACACACATACATATATATATATATATTTCTTTTCAATATATGTATTGCAATCTACTGAAAACCAGATCATTTTTATCTGGAAAGTGTTGGAGTGAAAATTCTGAGGGGTTGCTTTCCAGTTATACTCTGGATACAATATCGTTTCCTAATTGATGCATTTTAATCGGCTTCATCATGTAGGTGTTGGTTGTTGCCAACCCGGCTAACACGAACGCACTCATCTTGAAAGAGTTTGCTCCTTCGATCCCAGAGAAAAACATCACGTGTCTTACACGACTTGATCATAACAGGGCATTAGGCCAAATCTCTGAGAGGTTAAATGTTCATGTTGGTGATGTCAATAATGTAATCATCTGGGGCAATCACTCTTCAACTCAATATCCTGATGTCAACCATGCAACTGTCGCCACCAGCAGCGGAGGGAAACGTGTCAGAGAACTTGTTGCTGATGATCAATGGTAGCTCCAAATTTCCAACCTGTTTACTTCTTACTTCTTGTTTGACATGTTCAAACCCCTTGGAGGTAGTTTGTTGTGGTGTAGAGTTATAGGAGTCCCTTCCACTCAAGATTAGTGATTTATCATCTATGAAGACAGATTCCCCGGGGGAATCGGGGCTCTCCATGGATTGTCATACTTTCTTTGAGGCAATGGTTTAGGGTGTCAAGTGTTACCTAAGTTAATGGATCCCAGTTTGTGGGATCTAGGCGGTAATAATTTTTAATACTTGATGGTCTTGAAGCCAATTAGAATGCGATTTTGATATTGAGCAAGTCATAAAACTTGCTACTCTGTTGACATTCTTCACATCCTCATGCATCCTTGTCTTCTGGACACTCTCTTCTCTAACAAATGTCTTTTTTTTTTTTCACTTGCCATAGGTTAAATACAGATTTCATCTCCACTGTGCAGCAGCGTGGGGCAGCCATTATCAAAGCTCGGAAACTATCGAGTGCATTGTCTGCTGCAAGTGCAGCATGTGATCATATACGTGATTGGGTTCTTGGGACCCCAAAGGTTCATTCTTTCTTCATGCCAAAAATCATTGAACTTTTTGCTTCTATGTTGTGTATAAACGTTTGTAACCCTTTCTTTTTCCTTTTGGCCTTTATCATTTAGGGAACGTGGGTTTCTATGGGAGTGTATTCTGATGGATCTTATGGGATTCAACCTGGCCTTATTTACTCTTTTCCTGTTACATGTGAGAAAGGACAATGGTCAATCGTGCAGGGTAAGTTCTCTTAGCCCTACTTATCCTAAAGAGAAAAAAGAAAGAAAGAAAAGTGTCTTTAAAATATTGTAGATCTCATGTCTCCTTTCCTCGATAGTTTGAACTGATCCCCAACTTCTGGTCTGGTTTGGTTACCAAGATTATCTCATATCATATAATTATTACAAATTTTCTAAATTTTCAAATAAAATATAATAAACAATTCAAGATTTTTAAATTTAAAGACAAAAATTATATTATAATAATTTTTTATTCAATTTTTAATTTTTTATCTCATCTGTGTAATTAAACGAGACCATTCGAGTATTCTTAGCATTTGAAATTCTTTATGCAATGGCAGGACTCAAAATTGACGAATTCTCAAGAAAAAAGATGGATGCAACAACAAACGAGCTCATAGAGGAGAAATCATTGGCCTATTCATGCCTTAATTGAAACGAACTAATCTGTTCCCATTAGAATAATGGAGGAAACTCCACAAATCCATGAAAAATAAGGAATTCTAATGTCCATCTAGCTTTCTTATTTGTCACTTCTCCCATTAGTATATGCTTGGGAGCAACCGGCAAAATAAGATGCCTTGTTCTGAAATTCATTAAATTTGTCATCATTCGTTTAAGTTTATATTTAGAAAAGAAAAAATCATAATGTGGACTAAATTCTTGTTTCCAGAATTATATATGGCTGGTCGTGCGATGTGTGGCTTTTGTGGAGTATCCTAAACTTGATCTTTTTTGCATTACTGATTGTAACAAATTAAATATAAAGAAAAGAAAACAAAGATTAATACAAGCAAGAAGTAAAAATATCTTAGAAAATTCAAACTGCAGATTATTATTATTTTTTTGTTTTTAAAATGATATTTCAAATTATTTTAAATATAAATCACGATTATATACACAATATAAAAATAAAGAATGTAATCTTTGTTATAAACGATTATAAACGAAGTCGGCAGCCGCCCCCCTGGCCCACCACTAAATTATGTGAATGACCTCACCACTATTATTTTAAATCTGCATAGTGACTTGCATAGTGACTTGCATAGTAATTTCAACGCCTATAAATATGGGTTTCAGTTGTAATGAAATTCATAAGAAAAAAATAGAGAGAGAAAGAAAACTTCAGTTCTTAAGAGTTTCAAGAGAATTTCTTATTTCTCTTTTGCAATAGTAGTTCCTTTCTTTAAGTTTCATAACACGTTATCAGCACGACGGTTCTGCCAATTCTGAAACTAGTGGCCTTATTCCTCTGTAAGTTTTTAAATATATCATTTGAAATCTTTGATATATTTTATTGATGATTATCTGTGTAAATTTATAAATATATTTTCCGAGATACGCATATTTATTATTTATATGTGTAAAAAATGGCAAATCTTACAAAATTGGAATTTGTTGCTCTTGATATATCTGGAAAAAATTATTTATCCTGGATACTTGATGCTGAAATACATCTTGATGCAATGAACCTGGGAGAAACTATTAAAGAAGGAAATCAAGTATCCTTGCAGGAACGTGCTAAAGCAATGATTTTCCTTCGCCACCATCTTCATGAAGAATTGAAAACTGAATATCTCACTGTAAAAGATCCCTATATTTTGTGGAATAATTTAAGGGAGAGGTATGAACACCAGAAGGCTGTCATCCTCCCAAGAGCTCGTTCTCAATGGATGCACCTGAGGTTGCAAGATTATCAAAGTGTTAGTGAGTATAATTCCGCACTTTTTAAAATAAGCTCAGTATTAAAATTATGCGGTGAGAAAATCACCGATGAAGATATGCTAGAGAAGACTTTTACTACATTTCATGCCTCGAATGTGCTCCTGCAGCAGCAGTATCGAGAGAGAAAGTTCAAGAAATATTCTGAACTTATATCATGTCTTCTAGTAGCTGAGCAAAATAATGAGCTCTTATTAGAAAGCCACCATACACGCCCTACTGGCTCAATATCATTCCCTGAAGTGAATGGTAATAGGTTTGCATCATTCCCAGAAGTGAATGGTGCATCCTTTAGAAGAAATCGGAGGCGTGGACGTGGTAGGAGAAATTATAGAAATGTTGGTCCCAGGAGTGACAACATTAAAAGGGATTATAATATACCATATCACCAGAAGTGGTACAATTCAGAGAGGGGTAAAAATCCTCAGAATAATTCTTCAAAGAAAAGTGAAGAGGTGTGCCATAGATGTGGAATGACTGGACATTGGTCACGTACCTGTCGTACGGCCAGGCACTTAGCTGATTTATATTAAGCTTCTATTAAAGGAAAGAATAAAGTGCATGAAACAAATTTAGTAGAACCATCAGATGATTTATTAGATTCAGTAGATATAGACGTTACTCATCTTGATGTATCTGATTTTTTTAATCATCCTGATGGTAGTATTGAACACTTAATTGGAGATGGAAGTGTTCCACTCAATTAATGTATTTTCTTTCTATCAATAATAAAAGTTTTGTATATTTTGTAGAATCATGGATCACATTGATGAGCTTTTTATCTCTGAGTTGAATGATAAAGATATATACCTGGCTGATAGTGCTACAACTCACACAATTCTCAAAGAAAAGAAATATTTTCAAAATCTAACACTAAGTAAAGCATATGTCCATACCATATCAGGTTCATCGGATTTAATTGAGGGCTCCGGAAGAGCTTATATTGTGTTGCCTAATGGCACCAAATTTTGTATTGATGATGCTCTATTCTCTTCACAATCCAGAATAAATTTATTGAGTTTCAAAGATATACGTCGTAATAATTACCATATTGAAACGACCAATGAAGGCAGTAAAGAGCATCTTCTTATTACTAAAACAGTATCGGGCCAGAAGCTCGTATTAGAAAAACTGCCTGCTCTATGTTCTGGATTGTATTATACAAAAATGAGAACAATTGAATCATATGTGGTAATGCACCAGAAGTGCATTGACCCTAAAGTATTTATGACTTGGCATGATCGCCTTGGACATCCGGGTTCTATAATGATGAGACGAATTATTGAAAATTCGCATGGGCATCCCTTAAAGAATCAAAAGATATTTCTACCCAATGAATCTCCATGCTCTGCATGTTCTCAAGGTAAGTTAATTATTAGACCATCTCCCTCAAAAATCATTGTTGAATCTCCATCCTTTTTACAAAGGATTCACGGAGATATATGTGGGCCTATTCATCCATCAAGTGGACCATTTAGATATTTTATGGTTCTAATTGATGCATCTAGTCGATGGTCACATGTTTGTCTTCTTTCCACTAGAAATGTTGCATTTGCTAGACTTCTTACTCAGATAATTAAATTACGAGCACAATTTCCTGAGTATCCAATTAAGACCATTCGATTGGATAATGCAGGTGAATTTTCATCTCAAGTTTTTGATGATTATTGCATGTCAATAGGAATAGATGTTGAACATCCTGTTGCCCATACACACACACAAAACGGTTTAGCTGAGTCTTTGATCAAAAGGCTTCAACTAATCGCTAGACCTTTACTTATGAAATCAAGACTACCTATTTCTGTTTGGGGACATGCTATACTTCATGCAGCATCTCTAATTCGCATTAGACCATCTGCATATCATAAATATTCTCCATTACAGCTTGCATATGGTCAACAACCAAATATTTCTCATCTTCGTACTTTTGGATGTGCTGTATATGTTCCAATTGCACCTCCACAACGTACAAAAATGGGCCCTCAACGTAGACTTGGGATATATGTTGGTTTTGATTCTCCATCCATTATTAGATACCTTGAACCCCTTACAGGGGATATGTTTAAAGCACGTTTTGAGGATTGTCATTTTGACGAATCAAATTTTCCGTTAATGGGTAAAGAAAAGTCGGTGCCTGAAGTACGACAAGATATTACTTGGGATAATAAGACCCTGTCTCATTTTGATCCTCCTACAAATGAATGTAAACGGGAAGTTCAAAGGATTATTCATTTGCAAAATGTTGCAAATCAGTTACCGGATGTATTTACTGACACTAAAGGTGTAGTAAAATCTTATATTCCTGCTGTTAATATTCCAGCAAGGATTGAAGTCCCTGAAAGACAAATTGTCAAAGCAGCAATAGGTGAATCTAAAATACGCCTGAAGCGTGGAAGACCTATTGGTGCAAAAGACAAAATTCCCAGAAGGAAAAGAATACAAAATGAATTTGGTGTTCCTGAAGAACACGTACCCACAATACAGGCCACAAATATAATTGGTGCTCCTAAAGAGCTTAAATCTTCTATTCCAGAACCTCCTGAAGAGGAAAATCTTGAAGAGTATAAATCTCCTAAAAAGGGACCTCCTGAAGAGGTGTGTCATGAAATGTTTTCCCCTGAAGAGGAACAGATACCTGAAAATAATGAGATCTCAATATATTTCATGAAAACTGGAGAAATTCTGGATAGAAATAAAACTGTTGTCGACAACATATTTTCATATAAAATGGCCCTTGACATTACCAGAAGTAATGAAGAAAGTGAGCCAAAAAGCGTCGAAGAATGTCGATGTAGAAATGATTGGCCAAAATGGAAAACAGCTATTGAAGCTGAATTAAATTCGCTAGCGAAACGAGAAGTATTTAGACCTGTTGTCCAAACACCAAAGGGTGTAATGCCTGTTGGATATAAGTGGGTATTTGTACGAAAACGTAATGAAAAAAATGAAATTGTGCGATACAAAGCACGGCTTGTTGCACAAGGTTTCCTGCAGAAACTCGGGATTGATTATGAAGAAACATACTCTCCCGTTATGGATGCAATCACATTTAGATTTTTGATTAGTCTGGTTGTTACAAAAGGATTAGAAATGCGGTTGATGGATATGGTCACTGCATATTTATATGGATCCTTAGACCATGACATATATATGAAAATCCCTGAAGGATATAAGATGCCTGAAGCATCTACAAGTACATCTAGAAATATGTACTCAATCAGACTACAAAGA
The DNA here is from genome assembly GCA_036898215.1 of Platycarya strobilacea. NCBI lineage: Eukaryota > Viridiplantae > Streptophyta > Magnoliopsida > Fagales > Juglandaceae > Platycarya > Platycarya strobilacea. Next base: position 36,107,608 of record CM072551.1, on the reverse strand, counting down.
TCTTTATATGGGTTGAAGCAATCCGGACGCATGTGGTATAATCGCTTAAGCGAATATCTATTGAAAGAAGGATTTGAGAATAATCTTATATGCCCATGTGTTTTTATTAAGAAATCAGAATCCGGATTTGTCATTATTGCGGTTTATGTTGATGATTTAAATATTGTGGGAACTCCTGAAGAGATCTCAAAAACCGCTATATATTTAAAGAATGAATTTGAAATGAAAGATCTTGGCAAAACAAAACTTTGTCTCGGCCTGCAGCTTGAGCACTTGCCAAATGGAATTTTTATTCATCAGTCCATGTATACTGAGAAAATCCTAAAGCACTTGTGGATACATAAGAAGACTGTACTCTTTTTCCTTCGCCATTGGTTTTTCTTCCCACTGGGTTTTTACTTGGCAAGGTTTTAACGAGGCAGATTTTTTATGGGTGGTCATTCAAGGGGGAGTGTTATAAACGATTATAAACGAAGTCGGCAGCCGCCCCCCTGGCCCACCACTAAATTATGTGAATGACCCCACCACTATTATTTTAAATCTGCATAGTGACTTGCATAGTGATTTGCATAGTAACTTGCATAGTAATTTCAACGCCTATAAATATGGGTTTCAGTTGTAATGAAATTCATAAGAAAAAAATAGAGAGAGAAAGAAAACTTCAGTTCTTAAGAGTTTCAAGAGAATTTCTTATTTCTCTTTTGCAATAGTAGTTCCTTTCTTTAAGTTTCATAACAATCTTAATATTTTATATATCAAGAAGAACAATATTTCTATTTGCGAAAATTATAAATCATTCAACTTCCCAACCCAACATAAGTTGAGCCTAGAGAGTCCATCGCTGAGAAAAGCCCAAATCCAATACAAAGCCCAAGTCCATTAGAGTAGTAATTCACTGTTCAAATACATGGACCAGAAACCCGGTTTGATAAGCTTCGATTCGGTACCACCGCCCTTCTGTATGGCTGAAACATAGGGACGGCCTCGGAATCCTCCACCGCTTCACGACCCGGATTTCTTCAACTCTCCGCGGGCGTGATTCGACTCTCGTCGGGAAATCTCGCTGCTGAAATTGTCTTTGTTGAAACACTGAAATACATATTTTCCTAATGGGAAAAACTATATATCCCCGATATTTGAATCCCGCCTTGCTTAAGGGAGTTTTTAAATACAAAAAAAAATAAAAAATAAAAAAATACATATATTTTATCTCTACACATTATTTTATTATTTTTATAAAAAAATAAAATAAAAAAAATGTGAAGAAAATTTATACTACATTACCACGGCAGGGATTCTCAATAGGGGATCCCTAGCACTCCTCTTTGCTAATAACTTATCTTTTTTTTTCTCATTTGGCTTAGCAATGGATACTTTTTTTTAATCAAAATACATTATCGAGATTTATTTTATTTTATTTACTCACTTTTAAAATAAAAATAATGCTAAAAACAAACATCAAGAATAAATGACTAACAAATATCAATTAATATGATATGATAAATAAAATATATCATTTTTATTTTCTTCAATTTTGAATCTATTTTTTATTTCTCAACTCATAAATATTGTACAGCACACAACAGATACCAAACATCACAAATTATCAATTAATATTTATCTGCTATTTGTTTTTAGTGTTTCTCCCTACCATTTTTATAAAATAAATCATTCATCAACTAATTTATTTTTTCTCTATATTATTATTATTATTATTTTTTATAATAATATCATTTTAATATTTTTATTTTATTTATTTAACTTCTTAGATTTTAAATATGATTAATTATTAGGATTATGTTAGAGATAAACCACACTCAACATACTCTATCTCACATGTTATTATTCACGTAAACAATAACATGTGAGATAGAATGTACTAAGTGTGATTTATTTAAATCATTTTTCTAATTATTAATCTCAAACTAATCTATTTTTTCTCCATATCATTTTAATATTCTTATTTCATTCATTTAAAGTTCTTAATTTTTTTTAAAAAATATTAACCCCAAACCAAAACGCATCACTCTGCATCCCACTTTTTCTCGGACTGTAGCTGCTCTACCTGAACCCAAACGAACAAATTAGGATTTCGTTCTCGCGTCTTCCTCGACGCATCAATCTGCTCTACCAGACCCAAACGAACAGATTTTTCTTTCTCCAGCCCCTCGTTGTCGCGTCTTCCTCGCCGAGGTACGTCTCTCCCAACCCCCTTCTCGCCAAGATTAGCTTTTCTCAAGGTATTACGCCGTTTGGTTGCAGAGAAAACAAAAGAAAAATAGAGGAAAGCGAGGGATGATGAACAGTGTGAGGCAAGAAAAACACGATTTGGGAGAGAGAAACAATATAATAAGGTTACCTTCGTGAACAGTGACCCCCTACATGTAGCGGGATCACTGTTCACGAATTCATTTTAGAGGATGGTTTACATGCTCCATTGGAGCATGATTTTGCGACTTTCTTAATTTATTTTACAGAAAACTTCATTTTACCTTCCATTGGGAGTGCTCTCTCACTCAGGTCTGCTTCATTTTTGTTATTTCAGAATCCGAAAAGATGGACGACACCATGAAGAAATTCCAGGAGAGCTTAACTGAGATTGAAGCTGAGGCTGAGCATCTTCTATTAGCCCGACACCAGGTAGATTTATCGAACTGAAAATTTTCAGTTTTGACCGTTCTGTTTTTGGTTGCTTGGCAAGAGCCGGAATTGATTAAAAAATTAAGATTTTGATTTTAGTAACCATTTTATTTTTTTTTCTATAATGCATCTGCGTTAAGTTTTCATAAACCAAGATATTCTTGACCTTTTTTCTCAGTAGCTTTCTTCCTGAGAATAAGCATAGCCACTCCTATCTCAAACAATAGAACTAAAAGGTGGAATGAAAATGCTGAGGCAAACACAAAACACATTTTGTGCCTCCGAAACATGAAATAAAGTATAAACTAACAAGAAGCCCACGACAAGGAGGAGAAAAGATGTAAAAATGAGGTCACATAAAAAAGGATAATACCAAACAAACAGAACCTAAGATTTTTTGAGAAGCAAAATTCCTCTGGTCTAATTATTTGGCTTGCTGGTGCTAATAACCGGGCAGGGCCTCTCGGCCTCTGTATGTGTGTTTATAAGATAGATAGGATTAGGTTCAACATACACGTGTAAGAACTTCTCCTAGGAACCAATATATTGTCAAACCCATAGCTTGTCAATTAGCCAAAGTTTCAACATAATCAGGTATTAAGAACTGCTGCATATTTAAAAAAATGTTTTAAACTTGTCTTGTTTGAATGGGATTTTTTTTTTTTTTTAAAAGGGGGGGGGGGTGTGTTAACTCAAAATATACTAAAGAAGGGGGTTTACATTATCGCACATATAATCCAATGGTTGAACGGGAGTTAACAATACCTAAGTGCAAGTGTCATAAATAAAATTTAATCTAATTGAAAGTTTTTGAGTGGTGTAACTAAAGAGTTTTTCCATTTGTTCTTTGAACCCGTATATGCAATTTTTTTTTTATAAGTCCGTATATGCAATTATTATGAGGCATTTTATCATCAAATGGAGAGTTACTGATTTGTTTAAGAGAATGCAGCTGGTAGAAAATGATAGAGTGAGGAATGGGAATCGGGAAGCGCTCACTGCCCTGAGGAAGAGAGCTCGAACAACGAAGACTAGCATTCCGTCTCCTTTTGAATCAATTATGAAGGATATTGGGGGTCCTGAATCCAAACCCTTGGTGAAGGAGGTGTGTGCCACATGTGGCAACCATGATTCCAATGAGCGCACATGGATGATGTTCCCGGGGACTGATGTCTTTGCTAGGATTCCATTTCATGCTGCTCATACCATCTTAGAAAAAGGTTCTTCTCGAGTCTTTTTATTTAATATAGCTATGTGTTAACATTGATTTTTGGTATTATCAAATACCATTATCTTTTTACACTTATCAAATGAGATGACATACTAAGTTTTCTAGTATTGTGCGTTTTGGAGGAAATATAAATTAATAACATCAGAATGAACTTTTTTCTCTTCCATCATGAATGCCATTATCTGTCTGTCTTTTTCATAATAGACATTATTTATGTATTTATGATTGTGCATAGATGTGTGTGTGTGAGAATATGTGAACATGTTATGTTCATAGATATGAACTTAACTGATGGCCCTTGTTCTCAATTACTATTATGACTGTGCTAAGCTCTGTGGTATTGAAAGCAAGCCAAATGACAGCACCATAACTCCTTCAAGCTTCATACACTAATTAAGTTTTGGATTCCTCCATCTTGGACACAGTTATGACAATGGGAAGCAGATGGCTTTCTTCAGAAAAGAAACCAGAACAAAATAAAACTGGATTTAATAGAGAAAGTACTCTTTCAATCGGCTGCCCGGGAGAGAAAGAATTACCTAGTAGTGGAAAGATCTTTTATTAAAGGTTTCCCCAGTATTCTTGAGATGACCAATTTGATATTATCCCAAAAATGAAATCCCTAATTTTGAAATCTCCAAAAAAAAAAAAAAATCTGGAATTGGAATCAGAGGGGAAGAGTTAAACATATATTTCCAAGACCAAGAACTTCAAGCAGCAGAGTTGAAGTCTCAACCATTAGGAAAAAATTGAAAGCTGACAACATGAGTTAGGTGATGCCTGTTTTCCCGGACAAAATAGAAAGAAAAACCATGTCATTAAATAGAAGACTGGTGTATTTTCCTTTCTTTCTGTGAATTATCCTTATTTCCTGGTCCTAAGATTCTATAGTTTCACAACTACCTCCATTGTAGGCTTAGATAACAAAAAGGTTTGTAGCATGATACACATAAGCAATCAGCAAGGGAAAACTTATGTCAAGCCTCAGGATATTTGTCAATCCTAGGAGTGTCAAATCGTGTCAACTGATCGTGTTGATATTGTATCAAGACATGTATATTATACTATATAGGTCAACATTAACCCGACCCGTTAAACTTATCGTGTCAAAATCTCAAATCCTAACACGACCCGTTAACATAATGTGTCGTATCGTGTCAACCCGTTATGACCCATTAGTGAATATTATGAAATAAATTAACATGATAAAATATGATACGTTTCAACTGTTTATGTAAATGTATTGAATATGTCCGAAATTAACCCGTTTGACTTAATTAAACTTAGCATAATTTTACACAAATGTCAAAATCACAATATTTATAAAAAAGTATAATACTAACTACAAATATGAATTACAATTTAAACAAGAAAAATATCAAAATTAAGATTCTAACAATTTTACTTTTAAATGTAAAGGTATACTTGTAATTTTAACTTTCTTAACGTGTTATAGCAGGTTAAAACAGGTTGACCCGTTATCAATCCGTTAAGCAATCGTCGTAACGGGTCAACCTGTTTTGACCCGAAATCCATTAAAACTAAATTCTGACCCGTTATTATCGTGTCGTGTTCATGTTGGATTAATGGGTTGTGTAACATATTGCTACCCCCAGTCAATTCTAACAAAAAGGTTTTTCAAACATTAACAAAAAAAAAAAAAGTAGAGATATTATGTGGTTACTTTGATGCTTGTAAGCTATAAAAATTCACCCTAAAATAGTTTAAATATATATATTGTAAAAAAGAAAACCTTTATGCTTATCTTCACAACCCTACTTTGAAGAAAATTCTTCAAGGTGTGTCACTATGTGTTCACAATGGAGTATCAGTGTTAGAATCCACTATTTTTTCACATGTAAGTGTTCAAGAAGGATTGGATACATATCTTGGGTATCCTTGAACTGTCAGTGCTATGGGTATGCGACTTATGTAGCTCCCTCGTAGGAAAAATACTCCACCTGAAACTGGTGGATTCTTGGTAATGGCACAATTTTGTGAAGTTTCATAAGAAGGCTTTGCATTGAAGTCATGGCTCGTCATTGGTCCAGTGCTTCAGGAGGCTGGACCATGACAAGGGATAGAGGACAACAAGTTAAAAGTAAAGAGTTCCTGAAGGAAGTGATTCTCCTTATTCTTTGTCACTCAAAATCTTACAAGTGATTGCTTCATGAGGCATCAAATTAATTTCTATGTAATGGTTATTCTTGCTTGGCTTATATAATGAAGTTGTGGTCACCACCAACGCATTAATTGAATGCACGCAAGCACCAAGCTAAATCTCTGTCCTAGACCATTTAGAGGCATTCGAAGCTAAACATTGATCCGGCTGAAATAGTTTTGAACTTGATAGTCACTACTTTAAAGTAGTATGATCGTTCATTTTATCTTGTATTATTTTCTTCATTTTCAATTAGGAATATTGATTATTTGGTTTTGTCCTTGTAGATCAAGCACAACTTGACTTTGATGGGAAACAACTACAGAGCTATGTGAAGGAGAAGTCCCTTTTGATTTCAGAAATGGGTGCCCTTGCTGACACGATCAGTCCAGGTGTACTCAATTCTATCGTAACCTTATCAGACAAACCAAAATAAGTTTGCTTGAGGGAGTTAGTCTATCTATGGTTGTAACGTCACCTCAACACCCCACCTCCCTCGCCCCCTCCCCCCGCCCCCCACAATTGCGAAGAAAAATGGCTCACAATTTTAATGTTCTCATTTAAACGTTGTAAATAATGTATGGACTAGTTTTGCAACATTTCTTATAATATTTGTTGCTACTCATGGGGGTTCCCAGTTACGGCATTCGACTCATATAAAAAGTACTAATCATGATGCCAAAGCTAGAAGAATTTTATTTATGTAACATCTTAATCTTTGTAGTTATACTTCTTCTTGGGTCCTACTTTAGCATTTGGTGGACACATGGTCTCGATATTGAGTTGAGTTCGTTATTAATAGTATTGGGTTAAGATAGTGGAATGAGTTTTGTAGGGCTCGCCTAAAACAAATTTAAATGTGTTTGGATGTTAAAACGAGTTTAAATGTATTTATAAAAAGTTGAAAAAGGTTGTGCACCTTTTTTTTTTGAAGAAATGTTGAATTAAAAAAAGTTATGGGTTTCACATGTGAAGAAGTTTTAAGTCGAATGATGTTTAAAGATTTGTGAGTTGTGTGTTTAGATGTTAGGTTAGATTTAAATTTAAACTCAACTCAAATCAAATGAGTTGAGATTAGTCTGTTTTCTTTTCTTTCTTTCTTTCTTTCTTTCTTTATATGGGGGGTGGGGGGATTCAAATTTGGTTCTCTCATTTGGAGACCAGCCTTTGTGTCATTTGGTCTAAAAAATTTTGGCGACTTGTCCATTTTCTAAACAAGGCCCAAGTGATCAACGTAACTTTGCATTACCAACATTCTGAATATGTGCGGACACCTTGTTGAACCCTTGGATGAGTATTCCACATTATGATACATGGGACCATGTCCCCATGTTTAGATTTGGTGGTGATAGTCTCTTTAAAGTATGGTATGCGATTCAATAACAACCATACTAGCTTCTGACTTATTTCTTTTCCGTTCACCATATCACTACCTCCACGAAATCCTATGTCTAATTCTGATATATCATTATTATACAGACACAAACGATAGCTTTTGGCTTTTCATTTTCGTTTATTTCACTATACATGCTTTCTTTCTCCCTACTCAATTGAAATGTTAGAAAATTTTGGCATCAGGTTGAGGGACCATGGAGTTTTATACTTTTCCCAGAATTGTGGAAGTTTCGTGGGGACTACACGAAAGGTTATACATATATTAATATAGATATATATATATATATATATATATCTTCCCTTGTTGGTTCTTGGACTTTGTGGTCCCCCTTAAATGCAAAGGTTTTCAATTGATCTAGCTGGCCTGATGGGAAACTTCCCTTTCTATTTCCACTCTTTATTTCCTCTTTGTTTTACCCTCTTTCACTTTTGGATTTTTACCGTTATTGATGATTATTGATATGCCTCGAGCCAGCAAAGAGGTACTAAATACACAATACTTGGTGGCTGGCTCTTTTCTGTCCATTTGCCGTAGATTGGTTCGTTTTGTATCCCAAATATTCTTTAAATGATTACATTAGTTGTCTCTGTTCTCTGCTTGTGCCTTACAATGCCATCGATAATGACTGGTTTATATAAAAAAATATCACAGGAAATGGATAGTGATTCCTGTCGACTTCGATTTATTCACTGAGTATTTCTCTTTTGAGACTTTGGCCAGAGCAAGGAAGGTGTTGAATAAAACACTTGTAAGTGGGGATGGGTGAAGTTTAGTTGTTTGCACATGAGCTTATGCGCATGTCATATGGTAGAATAGATTAACAGAAATACTATATACAATAGTAGAATGTTTAAATATTGCATTATTATTATTTTTTTAAAAGATTGGAATTTATTAAAAAATTAATTTTTTTTTTGTCATGTCAATCTCTTACTTTTTTTTTTTTAGAAGAATTGCATGGCATTTACGCATTTCATTACAAATATTATTTCTTGTAGATTAATTGGAATTGAAAATATTGAGGTTTTATCTCACTCCAAATTGTGGGGTCTTTGAGATTGTCATAAAAATTATGTACACGGTGTTTTCTCTCTACAGTTTTCATACAGAGACTATTTTGCTATTGTAAAACCCTTTTTTTTTTTTTTTTTAATTTTAGTGGGAGTGAAAAGTGGAATAAAACAACTTCGTGCGCAAGTATGTTAGTATATACCACTCAGAGAGCAGAAAAATTGAAGGGCTACTAATTGAGAAAGAGAAAAATAGAGTAACAAAAAGGTATTTGGAAACAGAACAAAATAGGGAAGGAGAGACAGACAAACTGGCACCAACCAGGAAAGACATACCCTAATCCTCTTCCGATGGCTGATGGTGCAATTCCAACAAGTAGTAGGATGCTAACCAGATGGGGGGGGACTTGACATTTAAGTTAGTGGGTGTGTCCAACTTTTCTGGCAATCAAAATTGGTTGCAGTTGAAAGTGGCCCAAACCCTTCTTAGGATACAGACAAAACAAATTAAACTTCATTCACTTTCCTTGCTTAGGTACTACACACATGCCTCAGCAAAATAATACAACAAAATCATTTCCTTTATTATTATTCTTATTATTATTATTCAACCCAAACTAATCCTATTTAATTTCAAAGGAGGCCCTCCCCCATCCACATGTTGAATCCAATGTGTCAACATGACATGGAATAGACAATTGGTCATTAACAGAAAACACTGTGCGATAATGATTTCAATCAATTTTAAGCCAAAATTCCTTGTACTTACATTAAAGTTTGGTGGGGAGGAGTGGTTAAGGATGGTGGTTGAGATATTCCTTTTTCTTTTTCTTTTTTATTCTTCTTCTTTCTTTTCTGGGGATGTTGTGGCTGTGTTAAATGAGCAATGATGCTACATAACATATTTTTCTCGAGACATATTTTAATATGAGAATATTTTTATAAAGTGATTTTATTTTTATAAAGTATTTTACTAAACTTCTCTTCATTTTAAAACATAGCTGTATAATGTAATGAGAAAATTAATGTGTGTGTATCCTTTTCTAAATTTGAAAAGCTCTTTTCCAAAGAGAGAAGATGAGAGAGTCTAAGGTTTGGTTTGGTTTGCTTTCATAAACACGTTCATCTCATCATTACTATTTTACTAAATTTTCATATAAAATAAAATAATTAATTAAATTTTTTCAAATTTTAAAATAACTTTTTTCAATTCCAAAATAAAATTAATATTAAAAAATATATTATAACAATAATTTATTCATTTTTTTTTTTATTTCTTATCTCATCTTATATATAAAAACAAAAACAAACCACGCAAGTTCCAATCCGGAATCCCTATAGCCAGTAAGAGTTATATATGAGATGCTTTGAAACAGTTGAATTCTTATACCTAATTGGTAAGCATCTTGAAAAGGTGCTTTTATAAGCTGAAAATGACCCAAGAAAACTTCATACAACTCTCTCGTTCTCTGATCTACCCTTTCCTTCTCCCTCTTCTGTCTCATTGTTTGGCATCAAAAGTGCTACTAGAAGTATAACACTCTAGAGGTAATTCACTCTTGCCGAGTAGTTGTCACATATTAATGAAATATCTATGTTCGTCAAAAATCCAAAAGCTCTTCCCGATGTAATATCAAGCACGACTTAAAAAAGATAAGAATTATTTCTATTTTATTTCAAATGAATAGTACTTAGTGTTTTCATTATTTTTAGAAAATAATATCTAAAATAATGAATGTTTTATACAAAATAGATACTATCCATTTCATGAAATGAAAAGGATTCTTCTCCCAACTTAAATTCTTACGAATAAGTTTAGTTTAATTCTCAACTCATTTTAACTCATCTCGTTATTATAAATTTTTTTTTTGAATTCTCATATATATATTTTTAAATTTTTATACAAAATATAATAAATAATTTAATTTTTTTAAATCTCAAAATATTCATAATATTAAAAATAATATTATTTTATTTAATTCAATTCAACTAAACTCAATATTCAAACGCACCTTAATGTATACATAACAGTGCACGTTTTATGATAATTTAGCTTCTTAGAGTAAAGTTCCAAACTTCCAACCACCCAATTGCCTATATTAATTGTTTAGGTTAAAAATTAGAAAAAAAAAAAGAGTTCGTTAATTTAAAAGCACAAAAAATGTACTCTTTATTGTATTAAAAATATAGAAATAAGTATAATAAGAATTCCTAAAAATAATAAAAGAAATATGAAGAGTCTAGTACAAACCAATAATGGGCCCTCAAATGTCAATAATTGAAGCTGCAAACGAGATAATACGGTTCCCAACTCCAAAACAAAATGAAAAGTTATCTTCTTTTATTTATTTTATTTTTTTTTCCTCTGTAGATTTGGGAGGTGGAGACAGAGTACATATCGATCTTTTACTCAGAGATATTTATCAAAAATTTAATATTATTTTTTTAGCAGAAGACATTCCGTACAGTAGGTCAACGTTCGTGTCAGCCTTTTCCCACCAAATGCTACCAGACTCTCTACTCATAGAGATATCACTTTGGACTTTCAGACTCGGTCTCCCCCAACACCATTCCCACACAAAGCCCCCTCTTCATTCCCTGTAAACAAACAAATAACTCTACTCGCCCTTTCCACCTTGTCCTCCCATACATGACTATAACATGATTATGAGCATCAATTAATTTTTTTTTAATTTAATTTATTAATGGTTAGAAAAAAAATTTAGTTTGTATGACAATTTTAAAATCTGAATTTAAAGTATTTTTAATATATTATTTGAGAAAATCTATCTCTAAAAGAACTAAAGGTCTTCAATACAATTTAAAAAATAAAATAAAATCATAGAAAATTATTACTTCAAAATAAAATAGTAAATAGTGAGATAATAAATGTTAAATATTCAAAAAAATCAAGTATAATTTTAGTTTAAAATCATTTTGATAAGAGAAATACTCTAACCATAAAGTAATTATATAAAAGTAATATCAATAACTGATTTGATTTGACGTAGTTTGTTAAATTATAAAATTATTATTATTGTAAAATAGATATGATGAATTATATAAAATTATATTAATTTATGAGATTATTTTTATATAATTTTTTTTATATCTATAATACTCATATTTTGATAAATTAATGAGCAACAGTAGGTATAATTTACATTATAGGACTCAATTTTTTGAAATTTAAATATAAATATAGACGAAAATGCCAATTTTTCACTCACAAAGGGATCATTTTTTACTAACAAATAATTTGTATGTTCTTAATTAATTAATGAGACGCTCTATTTTATTTATTAATGAAATATGAGCATTTCATTTAGGTATATATAAAGAAGTTCACAATAAATAATTATTTTTAATTAAAAAACTTATGATTTTTTTAGAAATTGGAGATTTATCAGGGAGGGTATAGATGATGAATCCGCATCTGCGAGTATGGATTGCATTGGGATGTACTTGCAACTCCGGATGACACGTCGTACGTTGGTAGATATGATCCATCCCGACTTCAGGAACTCCTGTCCTTTACTCCCTTTCATTTTTATCCGGCCTGTCTTCTTCTCCTTCAATTATTTGCTGGAGAAAATTAACAGCTTATGAAATTTAGGTTTATTTTGTTTTTAGAGAGAAAATGAGATAAAAATTAAAAAATAATATTAATTTTTTTAATATTAATTTTATTTTAAAATTTGAAAAATTAATTTTAGAATTTAAAAAGGTTGAATTTTTTATTATATTTTATATAAATTTTTTAAAAATTATAATGATAAATTTAAAAAAAAATTAAAATTTAAAAGTTGTTTTCCAAAACAAACAAGATCATAGGGTTACACACATATATCAATATTACATTTGTATTGAACAAACAAATACTAATAATGGGCTATTATAAGAGCACCTTAGAAAACCAATAATCTTATCACTACAAAAGAAATTTAAATTTGTAACTAATTAATGATAATTAAAAAGACTATTTACGATAAAAATAACTAATTAACAAGTTCCTTAAAATATAGCACATCAATTTATAGAATTAATTTGGATGAAAAACAGTATTATTATCCTACGAATTTAGGCAATAGAACAATGCTAGCGATAGAAAAAAAAAGTGTACTTGCATTGTACCAATAAGTGTAAATGCATTTTTTTGTAATTATTTTTAAACAATTTTAATCATTTTAAAAAAATTATAAACTCATTAAAATCACTCACTTAACCATTAAGTTAAAAAAAAAATGATAGATGCAGTTATAGAGTTGTAAGCGGCGTACACCCATAAAAAAGTTAACTTTTTTTTTTAAATAACTGTACGTCGTTTACAACTTTACAACTATATATAGCATTATCTAAAAAAAATACAATATTTGTCAGGAGGCACCATCCTCCAAGCTAGCATTTCCAAGGCAATTGCCCTACACTTATAGTGCTCTATGTAAACTAGAAAAGTAATCTTAGGAGAACTAAATAGGATTTACAAATTCATGCATGATCGACTAGGCAGTAAGAGCATTCACAATGCCTTTAGTAAAATATATTCTTTTGTAAAATATAAAGAAAGTTGCTCAAAAATTCATTTTAATAGATTTTATATTTATCTTTATTATACACTTTGCTACAGTAATTCTTCTAAATGTAGAGGATTTCGTTTGCAATTCTAAAATATTTTAAATTAATTTCTCTCTTCTCAAAATTTCTTTTTCAACTATTTAAAAGTTATTAAAAGATGCAAAGATATTATTGATAAATAAATAAAATATTTGAAATGAATAAAAAAATATTAAATGATATTAAAAAAATAGATAAACTAAAGTATGACATATTATAAAAATTAATATCTAGAACAGAAAAAAGTAAATTTTGTTAATATATTTTAATAGATAAGATAAAAATGAAAGCAAAATGCTCTAATATTAGTTCTCGATCGACCAGCAAAATACGAAAATAAAGTAACAGTAAATAGATATGCATGTACAAGCCGATCATACTCCCATCCTTCAGGCCTCTTCATTGGATTTGCCAAATTTTAGATAATTTATGATAAAAAGAGTTCATATTGAATTATGCTTCTTTAAAATAATTTAGATTTCTTTTACAGTGATTGACCAAATATAGAAGACTATAATTGTTAAGTCAAACATTTAAAAACTATTTTTCACTCTAATCAAAATGTGATAAAAATAATTTAAATTATAAAATTACAAAATGTGATAAAATAAATTAATATTAAATAATGTTACTAATTATTTAAATAAAAATAAATTGCTAATCTAATGTGATAAAAATAAATTAAATAAAAACTTATTAATTTAATAATATGTTATTATTATATAGATAGTGAATGGCTAATTTAATGTGGGTCTTGAATTTTAATTACAAAGATAAATATAAAAAAGTGTGATATTAACTAAAATTTGAAGATGTATTTGATCAAATTATCAATATATAAGGTAGCCCTAGAGAGAAAATGAAGACAAAAAGAAAAGAAGGTAGAAGAAAAGTGGTTGATCTCTCTCTCTCTCTAATGTGAATATGAGATGGACAACGAAATTCAGGGACGTAGAAAAGCAAAACTACACAAAAGCCATGAATCGTGATCTTCTGCGCAAAACTAGTGAATTTAGACAAAGGAAAAACAGATGGTGGGCCTCGCATTAATAGCTCCCCGCGTGGCATCACATTTGGGTAACCATACAGAAACCCACACACGGCTCGATGGAGAGAAAAATGAGATGATAATTTTGTTAATAATAATAATATAATTTATAAAAAATTATTATATATATATATATAAAGAGATTATACAAAATAAATTTATAAATTGATATAATTTCGTGAGATTTGATTTTTAAGAAACTCGCTGTTAGACTTACTAGTTTACAATAAACTTAATTTTATAATCAGACTTAAAAGGTCAAGTTACATTAATTTATAAATTTTTATTTATTTAATTAATTATTTGTGTCTAAGGTATTTTTTATTAATAAATAGTAATGAGTTGGTTTAAGTTTATTAATTTTTTTATTTATTTTGAGAAAAGAGAAAGAAAAGATTGAATAAAAATATTATAAAGTTAAAATATTATTATAATATAATTTTATAATATAATTTTTATTTAAAAATTTGGAAATGTTGGTATTATTTTATATTTTTTGTTTAAGAATTTAAAAAAGTTATAATAATTAGTTATAATAAATTGTAATAATTAATTTAAAATTTTATATTAAAATTATGTTTGAGAAATAGATAGAATAAAATAAAATGAAATATATGTGAATCTTAGGAAGAAGCATTGATACGTATTTCCAAAGAAACATTAATATACAATGACTTGTTTTTTCAATTATTAAAAAAAAAAAAACCTTCCTCCCTAACGAGGTGGACTTAGGAAGAAGCAGTAGACCCCACACTTGCTTACTGACACAGAATTTCATTACAGTGGCTTTCCTCGCAATTCCGTTGGCTTCATCAGGGTAAATCTGTACTTACATATACCATCCCCACCCTCCCCAACTGGTACAATACAACGATCCCACCACAGCTCTCTGCACAAGCCGCCTCATAACTGAGTCTAAGCCTAGCTAAACACAAAAAACATAGCCACAATTGCCAAAAGAATCGGCTTTTTTAGAACCAAAAAAAGAGAGTTACTGCCTGTCTGGGGGAGACGAACAGATAGAAAAAGAAAGAAAGAAAGAAACTTTGATGTCCACGCCATCGTAGTAAAGCAAGATACAGATCACTCATCCACCCTGCAAATGGCAACTTAGGGTTTCCCAGTTTTCCTTCCCTCTATCTGCTTCTCCGAGTTCCACACTCCACCTAAATTCCTTAGGTAAAGCTTAACTGCTTTTGATCTTCTCCCAATAATCTCTCGTAAAAAGCTGACACTTTTTTTGTTTCCTCTCTCTCTCTCTCTCTCTCTCTCTCTCTACAGAAACGTCATAGCCCGCCGGAGAAGACGGTGTCTGCACATAGCAAAAATGCTGGAATACGAATGGGGCAACACCGGCACAATCATGCTATCGGCCGCCGAGGAAGAAACGAACCAGGATTCCGACCAAACTCGCCAAATCTTCGATCACTATGCCCAACCCTTTCATAACAACAGCTTTAACCCTCAGCCCACAACCACCACTTTCTCTCACTTCAACCCGCATGAACAAACCCACACCCATACTCATTCACAGTTCCACCACTCCGGCCTCTTTGACCCACGCGCCTACCCACCCAGCGCGTCTCCGTACGCACCGCCGCAGCTCCTCTCCCTCGATCCCGTTACCGGTGCCGCGGGAAGTGGGGGAGGAGGGTACCTTGTCGTCCCCAAGAGTGAAGAGATTTCTAGGCCCGTGGACTTCGTCTCCAGACTGGGGCTCAATCTCGGTGGCCGCACGTACTTCTCCTCGGCCGAGGACGAATTCGTGAACAGGCTCTACCGCCGGGCCAGGCCGGTAGAGCCCGGTTCGGCTAACTCGCCCAGGTGCCAGGCCGAGGGCTGCAATGCCGATCTGACACACGCCAAGCACTACCACCGTCGCCACAAGGTCTGCGAGTTCCACTCCAAGGCCTCCACTGTCATCGCCGCCGGGCTGACTCAGCGATTCTGTCAGCAGTGTAGCAGGTGGTGCTGAATTAACGGAATTACCCTCCCAATTTCCATGCACCTCTCGCATCATGATCATGATCATCAACATCATCACAGATATAGCTTCTTCTTCTTCCATCTGATCTCTAAAGCCGAATTACGACGCTCTTTCCCACGACGAAAGATATCTTCTTTCTTCTTTCTTCTTTCTTCTTTCTTCCTCTTCTTCTTCCATCCCTTAACGCACTGTTTGCCATGATATTCCTCGTTAAGTAGGGCATCATTAAACCTTAATCCTGAAACTCATCATGCTTACAGTTTTATTTGATTGTGAGTTGACAGAAACACCCTCAAAGCATGCATTTCACATAATATATGTTTGCTTTTTCATTACCTCCGGAACGGAAATATACAACAACAACAACAATCATTAACGTCGTGTCAGCTCGTTCCCAAAGATGGTTGAAGCTCGTACCCAAAAGGACGTAAATGCCCATCGATACGTGTTATCGAACCAATCATTGGCCCCCCGTACATGTGGAGATCCCGAGGGCATTTGCGTCCGTCCTTCTTTATTTTTTCACCACATTTTCCATTTACGTACGTTAATGTTGTCTAGAAATATATAAGTACTCCATTTTCCATAGCATGCAGCTAGCAATTTATGACTTGAATATTTGAATGTCATTGTTTGATGATTGTTTCTGAATTGTTGGGCAGATTCCACCTTCTTTCCGAGTTTGACAACGGAAAACGCAGCTGCCGGAAGAGATTGGCCGATCACAATCGTCGCCGGCGAAAAACTCATCAGCAGCCCAATCCAGAAAGTCTGAAATCCCAGCAGGAGAACCCTCATGACAATGCACCTCCTGATAATCTCACTAGTAAGAAGTCTCTTAAAACACATAATCATCAATTAATTATTATATTAAGCCAGCTGCTGGTTTTGTATATGTCGATCGGAAACATATAATTACTCAAATGCTATTTCATTTTTGTTGTTTCTCCTCTACCTCAAAACACATATTGTTCCATGGTTTCTAGTACTATGTATGATTGTTACTCATAATTATTTTACATCCCAGGAAAAATAAAAAATAAAAACAGGAATTTTAGTTGTGGGATCTTGGTTTACTTGATTTTTTATCTTTGTTTCGTAGGGTCACCGCCGGACTCCGGAGCTCACTCGTCGTCGTCGGTGACAGTGGCCTTGTCACCACCACGAATGTCGTTGGATTGCTTCAGGCAGAGACCTTATCAAGCCACGGCATCTTCGGCATCATCAAGCTCACTTTTTTTCTCAAGTGGATGATTTTGTCAAAACGCAATTCAAAGGGGGGGCTTCTGTAGAGAAATGGAGGAGGGATATTATTATTAGCAAATAACATAGTGATCATCTCAACATCTTGATTAATACCCTTTCTTTTTCTTTTTCTTATTCCTTTTCTGGGTTAGTTTTATTTTCCCCTGTATTTCGGTGCTTAATCAGCCTAAATTGGTGTTTGTAACATCATATGGAGCATCTAATATTATATCTTCCATGGAGAAGAGATTCCCAAGTTAATTTGTACTCTTCATCATTTCTCATCAACAAGGACAAGTTTATATCATTCCAGGAAAATGTGGATCAGGGTGGAGACTTGGCCGGTGATGGGAACTTTCCCACAATAGTGTCTGATTGGCTGCCGGTACTGTGTTGGCAGACACACGGGTCTGCAGGTTACTTTCGTTGTGGCCGGTATTTTATAATTCACTGTCGTGGTATTTTTCCTGGAAATTCAATATAAACAAAAAAATAATAATTAAATTTTTGTAGTTAATTATTTATGATTAAAAGATTATTTATGACTATTTTAACTGAAAAGAGTAGTCAAGCCGTCATGAAGTTGTCTCCTTCGTGGAGACTGTACTAAACAAAGTGTTATTACGGAGAAATCAATCAAACGACCCATGAATCTAATCAAATCTCTCTTTATCTCTCTCATTGTCGGTATTTGTGTGGCTATTCTTTTTTGCATTTTTTTTTTATTAGAAAAGTAAAAGACCTTCTCAGTGGGCCATCAGCTCGATCGACGTATAAATTGCATAGGTGATAGTGCTCACAAAAAATAAAAACAAATAAAAACTGCACAAGTGCTCTTACAAACTTGGGGTTGTGGGGCTGGATCTTAAAACCACGTGCAAGATCTTATGTTTTTAAAAATCGCATGGGTCCTTATATGCAAACAAGTGGTTAGCTTTTTTTTATGTAATGGCGGATTGTGTATCATGAAGAGGTATCTAGGAGTACATTCTGTGTTGTTTCGGAGTAAAAAAAAATATATATATTATTTTTTATATTAATGAATTTTAACGAAACTCCAAAGAATAATATTTTTGGTACAATGGGAGTGTGGGGTTTCCAATTGGATATTTTTATTTAGGCTGTATTTAAAAGTTGAATTTAGTTGAGTTGAATTGAGTTAAAATTGAATTATTTATTAATAGTAATGAGTTAAGATAGTAGAATAATTTTTATGAAATTTACTTAAAATTAGTTTAAATATATTTGTATATTAAGATGAGTTTAAATATATTTATAAAAAAATTAAAAAAAGTTGTGAATGCCAAATATAAAAGAATATTGATTTAAAAAAAATTGAATTGAAATAAATTTAATAATTTAAAAGTTGGATGTTTGAATATGAGATTCAATTTAAAAGTACACTAAAATAAGTGATTTTCAACTTAATCTCTCAACCAAATGTGACCTTAGGGAATCGAGACTTATGCCATCAAGCCATTAGAGTACTTTTAGCACAAAGAATAATATTAAACATTCATTAGGAAGTGTAACTCAATAATTAATTCATATTTACATACAAAATTAAGCTACTATATAAAATAAACTAATAGAGAGCAATCAATAAATTGCCCTCTTCTAGCCCCCCTTCTCAAATGACCACTTCTCCCTCGACGCCATTCATCTCCAGCTCATTTGTTTTCTTTTTTTTTTTCCTCTTATCACATGCTCATGTTAAGTTCTTGCATTTATTGATTTGGGTTGTGTGTTGATTAATTTAACTGTAGAGATGGTGTTGCAGATTGAGATTGGGAAGGTAGAGTTGAGGGTTGGGAGAATAGGTGGAAGAGGTGTTTGTGATGATGAAGATTGGAAAGAAGTGAGATTTTATGAGAGGGTGCAAGAGAAATGGTAGAGATCAGCCAAAGATGGTTGCCATTTTCAGCACGGTTGGAGTTGAAGGAAATAAGAATAAAAGTTGAAGAGATGAAGTCTAGAAAACAGATAAATAATCTAAAAATGGAGAGCATTTATCTCTTATTACATTCCAAGGAAATATGATCACATGGGTATATAGATAAGTCCAAACACTTGTGACTCTTCATATTACATTGTAATCAAACAAACACTAACTCATACATTTACTTGGAACACAACAAAATAATAAATATTGTATTCAAACAAGATAAACACATTAATTTCAATACTCCTCCTAAATGTGTTTATCTGAAACTCCCAACATTGTTCTCAACGGTTGAAACTTATCTCTTGGTAAAACTTTAGAAAAGATATCTATCTGCCAGCTGTTCTTCAGTATTGCAGTGCTTCGGTCGAATCTCTCCATTAGCTTCAACTTCTCTTAGATAGTGATACTTAATTGCAATATGCTTGGTCCTGTTATGAAAAACAAGATTCTTGGCAATGGCAATTGTAGACTTATTATCACAGTAGATCTCAACTGATTTTAGTTACTTCCCTCTCATGTCTTTCAAAATTCTAGTAAGCCAAATAGTTTGATTTGCAGCACCTGCTGCTATAATATATTCAATTTCTGCAATGGACTGTCCCTTTTATTTCCTTGAACTTCTTGAAAATACACCTGAGCCAAAACTAAAACAGAAACTAGAAGTGCTCTTCAAATCATCCACTGAGCTTGCCTAGTCACTATCATTATAACCAATAAGTTTTTCATCTGGACAATGATTAAACCAAATGCCATAATTAATAGTCCCTTGCAAATATCTAAGGATTCTTGTTCCTGCACCAAAATGAACTTGGCTGGATTCTTGCATAAATCTTGACAGTAAACTTGTAGCAAACATTATATCGGGTCTTGTAGCAGTTAAATCGAGAAGACTGCCAACTAAACGTCTAAACTTAGTCGGATCAACCTTTTTAACTCCATCATCCTTTTTGAACTTTTCTCTTGCAACTAGAGGAGTTGCAACTGCTTTACACTTGAGCATATTAAACTTGGAAAGCAACTCTTCATTGTACTTCCTTTGAGAAATAAAGATGCCATTATATTCTTGACACACTTCCATTCCTAGAAAATAATGTATCATACCAAGATCACTCATCTCAAAAGTATTCATCATATTTTCTTGAAAACTTTCAATGATTTGAATGTTGTTTCTTGTAACAATAAGATCATCAACATATAACGAAACAATTAAAATGTCAAAGGTTTCTTGATGCTTTGTATAAAGTGTATGTTCACTCTTATTCCTTTGGAATCCTTGGTTAAGAAAATAACTATTAATTTTTTCATACCAGGCTCGTGGTGTCCCGTGTCTGTTTTAAGTCATAAAGAGCCTTATTTAGTTTCAAAACTTTTCTAGCCTCTTCAGTAAAGCCCCCTGGTTGGTTTACATACACTTCTTTTTTTAATTCTCCATTCAAGAAGACAGACTTTACATCTAACTGGTAAATTTTTCATTTCTTGTTGGCTGCCAATGCAATCAGAGTTCTGATTGTATGTAATCTTGCAACAGGTGCAAATGTTTCATTGTAATCTCTTCCAAATTGTAATCTCTTCCAAATTGTTGGCTGCCAATGTTTTTATTTATGTACTGTCTTATTGGGATTTAGCTTAGTTTTATAGACTCATTTCACACCAATAACTTCCTTTTTTGAAGGTAGATCAACTAGCACCCATGTATCATATTTCTTGATCATTTTCATTTCCTCCTCCATAGCTTTAACCCACACTTCTTTCATTGAGGCTGCTTCAAAGTTCTTGGGTTCTAATGAGAGAAAATTACAACTCTCATATATTTCATTCAAGGATCAAAGTCTTCTTGGTGGTGAGTCATTTGAGCTATCCAAAAGAATAACATTATCTTCCACTTGTGTTTCTTGAACAATTTCTAGTTCTAAACTTTCAACTAGAACATAAATAGTTATGTTGGAAACCTTACTGACTTCTCAATCCCAGAAAGCCTCTTTATTAAACTCCACATCTCTACTTATTATCAAATTTTAAGTTTCTAAGATATAGACTCTATAACCTTTGGATTGAGTACTATATCCTAAAAATATTCTTTTTTGAGATTTATCCTCCAGCTTGTGTCTCTTTGGAGCTGGAACATGCATACAAAAAATATAGTCGAACACCTTTAAATAACTAACAAAAGGTTTTCTGCCATACCATGCTTCATATGGAGTTTTATCTAGAAGAGCACTTGTGGGGCATCTATTTAACAAATAAACAGTAGTATTCATTGCTTTAGACTAGAATTTTAAAGGCATTTTCTTCTCAAAAAGCATTGATCTAGCCATTTCCATCACCGTCCTGTTTTTTCTTATGGCATTCAATTTTGTTGAGGAGTGTATGCTACTATAAGTTGGTGCTCAAGACCTTCCTCTTCACAAAATTTATCAAACTAATGAGAGGTATATTCTATGCCTCTATCAGTTCTCAAAATTTTCATTTTAAAGCCACTTTGTGTCTCAACAGCAACTTTAAACCTTTTGAAAATCTCGAATATTTTTTACTTTTCCTTAAGGAAATAAACCCAGGTCATCCTTGTGTAATCATCAATAAATAAGAGAAAATACCTGTTTTGGTTTAGTGAAAGTGTTCTCATTGAACCACACAAATTCAAGTAAACTAATTGTAATGATTCTTCAGCCCTCCATATAGTTTCAGATGAAAAAGACTTTTTATGTTGCTTTCCAAGCATGCATCCTTCACACACATATTTTTGGACTTGAACAAGAGGTAAATCAGCAGCCATTCCTCTTTGATGTAGCTGCCTTATAGTATCTTGATTATAATGACCAAAACTTTGATGCTATAAGGTAAAAACATCAATTTCTGCATTCATAGCTTTAGGATGTTCCCATTAAATAGGAAAATTTCTATTACATCCCATTTTTATTTCTGCTATCTCTAGATTATTTCTATCATCAAAGATTCGACATATACTATATTCAAAATGTAAAGAGTAAACATTTTAAATCATCTGACCAACACTTAACAAATTTTGTTCTAAAGAAGGAACAAGTAGAACTCTTTAATGTACTTTGTACATTTTCTTGTTTGAATGACTGCGATTCCCTTTCCTTTGAACTCCACCATTTCTCCATTTTCCATCTTAAATCTTGTCTTGATAGATTCATCAAGTTGTGAAAAGATGCTTTCATCTGCTGCCATATAATTGCTGCATCCACTATTAATAAATCAGATGTCGTTGGCTTTATTGGTAGTGGCTTGACAAGAAAAAATCAGGTGTTCTTCATTCTTCTTCTCTATATAGTTTGCTTGTTGACTGCTTTTGAACTTGCAGTCTTTCTCAACATGGCCAAATCTTTTACAATTAGTGCATTGAGGTTTGCCTATATGAAAACAATCATTTTTAACATGATTGGTTCTTTTATAGACTCCACAAGGTGGAAAATTCCTTTGTTTACTTTTCTTCTTCTCATCTTTCCAAGTTTTCTCTCATTTCTTTGAAAAATTCTGACTTTGTTTCTTTAAATCTTTTGGCTTTTGAGATCTTAAATTTATTTTAGATTGAAAAGCATTTTCCAAAGATTCTTCAAATCTTCTCTCGACTGTTTGCTTATGCGTTTGCAAAGATCCCATCAATTTAGTAATGGTTAGAGTAGATAAATTTTTAGATTCTTCAATGCTAGCAACAACATAATCATATTATTCTGTGAGACTGATTAAAATTTTCTAAACAACAAGTTGGTCAGTGATTTCTTCACCATAGGTTCTCATTTGATTAACCAATTCGATTAATCTAGAGGAATACTCTTTCACACTTTCGAATTCTTTCATTTTAAAATTTTCTAACTCTCTTCTCAAATTTTGAAATTTGATAGTTTTTACTTTTTCATTTTCTTGAAATTCTAATTATAAAATATCTCATGTTTGCTTAGAAGTTGTAGCTTGCATCATTCTAGGGAAAATAGAATCACTTAAAGCATGTTGAAGTACAAATAATGCCTTAACATCAATCTGTTGCTCAGCCTTGATTTGTTCCTAAACTGCAATATATTGCCCTTCAGCTGGAGTGGTAACTCTTTTCTCTATCAACTCCCACAGATCTTGAGAGATAAAGAAGGTCTTCATCTTAATGCTTCAGAAATCATACCCCTATCCATTGAAGATAGGGACTGGTGCTGTTGCTCCAAAGTTAGACATGTTTTCGACCCAAAGCAGATTAAATCTGCTCTGATACCAACTATTGGAGTTAAAGAAAATATGAATAAAATGTGAAGAGATGAAGTCTAGAAAACAGAGAGCATTTATCTCTTATTACATTCCAAGAAAATCTGATCACACAGGTATATATATAAGTCTAGACACTTGTGACTCTTTAGCTTACGTTACATTGTAATCAAATAGACATTAACTCAAACATTTACTTGAAACACAATAGAATAATAAATATTAAATTCAAACAAGATAAACACATTAATTTTAATAAGCACAGACCAAGAAAATAGAAAGCTTGGTTAAGATTTTGTTGCTGCCTTATACCTCAAATTTGCAACGTTTCACTTGCCACGTTGGATAGGTGCAATTTGGGTGCGCAAATCACTTGCAAGAAAAATCTTTCCAAATTTTATGAGCTAATATTAACTCTTAAACATCTAGATCTGGGGAAGATGTTTTGAGTATGTTATAAAATTAGTTAACCAATTATTTTGCTACTAAGCTATTGGGGAATGTTACTATATGCCTCTTATTTATACTTCTCACTTTGCAGCCTCTTGATGTGTGTCACATAACTTAGTAAAAAAATAAGAAATACAAATATAAAAAGATAGAGGGAATCTAAGATTTTAATCTTTATCTTTTGTGTTTTCGAACAACGCTTTGGTTGTGAATATGTATTTTTTAAAATTCTTAAACAGTTTTAACAAACTTGAGACAAAGTTAGTGATATAAATTAGATGACATATAGTGTATAGCATTACTCTTAAAAGACTAACGTTGAAATGAGAAACGAACGGACAGTACTAATTCAAATTTAATAGGTTAATCATGTACTATATACTCTTCTTTCTTTATGAAGCAATATGCATATTAATATTCAACTATATATAATTCTGGCTTGCAGGACTTCTCTTGTGGCCTATAGCATCTCATGATCTAAGCTATTTGTAGCCGTTGTGACTGAAGGAATTTGCCTAGAATATGTATATATAATGTATCGGTTCTCGTATATATAATCATTTTTATATATTATTTATACATTTTTTTGATATGATTAATCAAAATAGTTAATTTGCCTAGAATATGTATATATAATGTATGAATTCTGTTATATTTTATATATTTTTTATATGATTAGTCAAAATAGTTAATTATTTTATATTAAAAAATGTACAGTACTTAATCATAGTAATGAAATGTGTAACAAATACGTAAAAAGTGGGTCCATAAAATATTTGATAATGTATAGGTGATGACAAGTTGACAACGACTAGTCTAAAAGCGCGTGAACGAGCGTGCATGCAGCAATATGACACGAACTTGGAATACTTGAATATACAATTAGTACGCGGCGGTTCTCCATCCATGCTCGTAATTAGTATTAAAAAAAATTAATATTTATGACGAATTATTTAGGATGATAATAATATTTTATGATAAAAATAAATTTATTTTGAAAAAAAATAATTAATTTATTAAAAAATAATTACCTACAAATAAATAATTTTCTTATAAAATAGAGGACGAGAATCATATGCATATTTAATTCTAAACCAGACAAGCCTCAGCTAGGCATGAAAAAAAACCTTTTAAATCGATCATTATTTAGAATATTTAAGATAAATTATAAAAAAATTATTATTTATAGTTAATTAATTTCAGTCAAATAATTATTTATATTTAAAATTAGCTATAAATAATAATTTAGTCACAATTAAAAAATTACAAAAATTTATTTATTTTTGTAATGATATATAGATTAAGATGATGAATACGATGAAAGTAATTTAAGTCATGATATAACATTCTATGATCATCAAGTCGATCGATCATACACTTTTGTTCGTACCCCTAGAAGTTGATATTAATTATAAAGCTGATGTTGAAATCTCATGTTTGTTTTATACTGATGTATGGTATTGATGTCTGTCAAGTTCACATGAAAGCCACGCATACATGGTTGCTAGTCATGACTAGCTAGTTAGCTAGGTTTCGTTTTCTTGTTCAGGAAGCCTTCTTTGCACCTTCCAGGAAACTTATCGTGGGGCCTTCTCTCTCATATTTTTTTTTTATAAACTTTTTAGCTAATTTGTTTGATTCTCAAGGAGAACAACCTCAACTACAAACAACAAAAACTTGGAATCATCGTGTCGTGGTTTATTACATGAAACTCATCATCGTTTTGAACAATCAAATGAATCGCAAAGTACGTACGT
Organism: Platycarya strobilacea; assembly: GCA_036898215.1. NCBI lineage: Eukaryota > Viridiplantae > Streptophyta > Magnoliopsida > Fagales > Juglandaceae > Platycarya > Platycarya strobilacea. The sequence goes on along the minus strand of CM072551.1, from coordinate 36,081,909 downwards.
ATGGCATCTTATAATTTATTTGATTTTTTTTGTTCTGTTTCTTGTTTTTGAGTTAAAAGGGTATACGTATATTATACGTACTAAAAAACATAATACATATATATATATATGCCGGTTACACATTGGATCGTATTAAAAGAACGAGACATATTTTAGGCATAAAGAAATTTCATAAAACAAAACAACGTGAACTAATTATCATGATATGAATTATTGTGATATATACATGTAAAATTATTTTTATTATAAAATAAATCTAGTATTATATGAGCTCATACTTATCATTTTATAAATTTATTTTTGTGGGATTATATGCGGCGATAGCACTCCTCCTAAAAGAAAGAAAAAAAAATTGCTTTATTTTAGGATGGTCATAGGCCGCCTAATTAGGGCTGCAAACGATCCGATCAAACACGAATTTGAACCGAATCGAGTCAAGTTGGATTCAAATAACTCGAGTTCAAGTTCGAGTCAAGCTGAGAGTTAGTCGAGTTGAGTCGAATTCGAGCCGATCAAAGACGAGTTTGAGCCGAATTGAGTTATTTATCGATCTTTATTTTTACTCTTTAACAATCCACACGAACCGAGGCGAAGTTAGTCGAATAATTGACTCAATAATTTTTTTGTGAACTTAATACATTATTATTGTAAAGAAACAAAATAGGTTACTTTTACATAAAGTAACAAAATATATTACTTATACAAAGTATTAAAAATAATATAGATAACACATAAAATATATATAATTAAAGAATATATGCAAGATTATATATATGTATATAGAAATATTACGAGTATTGTTACGAGCCCAAAACAAGTCAAGTCAAGTTTCTACGAATTTTGTTCACGAATACAAATCGAATCGAGTCGAGATTATATGAATTTAGCTTGTTTGATATTCGAATCAATATAAGTGGTTACGAATAGATCATTTATTAAATGAACTAAATTCGAATCGAATTTATACGAGTTGAGCTCAAATTATTTACGAGTAGTTTTGTTCATTTGCAATCTTAAGCCTAACTAATTTATGGGCTCAATTTAAAAGGGCTACCAGATTCTCGGTATGAATGCATGGATCTGATCAGGGGTAGTCTTGTCCATCTATTCTCAACTAATTACCAATTATAGCAATATTAATTAAATATCATGTGTTAAATCACAAAAAGGAATGCCTGCTAATTAAAATCCATAAGTACCCAATTCTTCTTCCTCCTCAATGACAATCTCTTAAGAAAGAGACGACTCTCTTTTGGTGGCCACATTTAGGTTACATTTGGATGTCAAGAGTGTTTAAAAATATTTGAGAGTATTTGTAAATAATATTAAAAAGTAAGTGAAAGCTAATAATAAAATATTGGATAGTAATGAAAAAGTAATGAATAATAATAAAAGTAAGTGAAAAATAATAATAAAATAGTGAATAATAGTAAAAAGTTTTTGAAATTGTTTGAAAGTTTTTTTTTTCCAAACCTACCCTAATGCACATGACTATTTTCTTTTTATTATGAAAAGTGAAAAGAAAAACCCAATATCTCACAAAAAAATGTTTGGAGAAGGGTCTTTTTCTTCCACATTTTGCCTCAATTACTTGTCCCCCATCCTAGTTAAAAACAAAAAAACAACAAAAAAACACAACAAAACAAAATTCTATTTACATTTTGCAGTCCCGAGTGAGAGACTATACATTTAATTTCATTAATAAATAGAGATAAAACCTAAAAAAGTATCATTTTAAAACGAATATTATTATAATTCTAATTGTTTTTAAACATAATTGTAAGTACTTGCATGAAAATCTCGGCCATTTGAGAACTGTACGTATACTTATCTCGTAAAAAAACTCTAACTTGTTGATTAGCATTGGCTTATCAAGGTACCATTTCGAGATCATCTAGTTAGGATTGGCCTCTCACTACAACAAATAAAACTTTTTGTTACATTTTTTTTAGTTGAGAGTTAAATTTTGCAGCAAATAGTAGCATTTGCTACATTTTCTCGCTGTAAATAGTAGCATTACTGCGAGAAATTAGGCATTTGCCTCAAGAAATTAGATTTATTGTCACGTCCAAATAGTTACGGTTAACCCACGATTTTAAAAACGCGACAAATGAGTTTTTATCGCGATTTTGAAATTTTTGTAGCGATTTTGAGATTTTTTGTGACAATATTAAAGTTTTTTTTGACGAGTTATGAAACGCCGCAAAAAACCTTATATATTGTAGTGTAGGTTTTATTTGATGAATGAACAAACTTAAACAAGAACTCCAATGGTGAAAAAAATAGAAGCTGTGTTTTGTTGGATTAGACTTCAGCGGCCTCGCTTTTGTAATTTTATCCAACACACTTTTACCCAACATGCGTACGAATTTTCCCTACTTTAACTCGATTTGGTTAATTAGCATAAGATTGGCAATCTTCTTATGCATTAGATGCGATTTTATTCATTTGAATCAATATTTCTGATTAGGTAACCAATTCAGATTATTATTTACTTTCACAGCTTGTTCGCCTCTAATTACATCAATTTGATTATGGGCAGAACCAGAAAAACTAGTATGGGAGAGTCAATTTACAAAAAAAAAATAATCTAGAGGGAAAATTATTAATTTTTATATAGTCTCTTCGATAAAAACATTTTCAAAATTTCATTTTCATCAAGTTTTAAATATCTGCCTAAGGGTAGATCCGCCATGTGAATTTGATATTTTTTTTAACCAAAAATTAATATGTAAGTAAAATAAAATCAATTAATTACCTAAGTGAAAACAAGTATGGATCGATTCTGATCATTTTGTTTAAGGGTAGCTAAATTAAAAAAATTTAATGCATCTGCATAAGGAGTAGAGTGGATAGGGAAAGATATTTATCTATACTCTCCTTACCTACATCAATAATTATCACCCTTTTGCATTAACAAGTACTATATATACATCTATAGTTTCTACTTCTTCAGCAACACACTAACTGGAATTTAAAGCATTTACAACAATAGGTAGAACCTAGTCAAAGTAAGTGCCATAAGCTTTCACAATTTACAAGAAAATAATTGTTATAATCATGCAAATATATATTATGTTGACTCCTTGAAAACCTATACTATTAAATGCAACATTAATTTTGTTCCAACCCACATTTTTATTCAATAAAAAGAAAATCTTTAATTATAAATAAATCTTATAAAAAATAAATTTATAAATTAAAATGAGTCAATATATTATATTAAATTATGATATTTTTATTATTATAAACACTACAAGAAAAATAGACATTTGTAAACAATTAGTTAAAACAAAAAGGACTATTTATAACAAACATAGATTTCCGATTTTAATTGAAAATAATCATTTCGATAGAAATAACTTATCATAAATAAATAAATAAAATAGATATAATTATTGTATAAAATTATATTAACTTAAATTTATTTTGTATCAGCAATTTTCCACAGCTCCCATATTATGCCTAGCTAGTTTTGTTAATGCTCCCAAAACCCCACAGGATGTGAAGTTATGAACTTATGAACCTCTTTTTCCAGCATCATAAGTCATTAATGGAAGGCCAAGTTTGATTGTCATAGTAAACTTTGTGAGACTAGAATTGGGCCCCTCCCCCTTAATGCAACTACTGGCCACTCTTCTTTTGAGCATACTTTTCAAACCCTGCACGAGGAGGGTTACTTTAGGTTAGTCAGTAGGGTTGCTGTGTGGGGTCTCCAATTTATTCAGGCGAGATATGGCAAAATATGTTGTGTTCCAATGTGGGGCCAAGTTTATTTTCAACTTCAAGCTCACACAAACAGAACCACTTACTCATGTCTTGGCAATTATAATTACCGTTTATATATAAGCAATGACCGATTGAGAGTGAATATTATTTGTAACATAATTAATTAAATTCAAACCGATCATGGTGTTAAGGTTTAGGACTTATTAAAAAGTTACTTCAATATATATATATATAATAAATACGAGAAATGATATTTATAGTTATATAGAATACATAAATATTAATAATATTTAAAAAAAATTGAGATTTATATAAAAAAAATTATTAATATTTTAATAATAAATTTTACTCTTTATTAAAATGATTGTGCAATTTTACGATTGTATATAAAATTAATTTTATCAAAATGTTTTTTTTTAACATCCCTGCTAATTGTTAAAAAGGTACAATTATTCGGCTCCTTACCTAACAAAAGGAGCAATTACTCTCACCTTCAAAAAAGAAACAATTATTCATATAACGTAGAAAGAACATTTAAGTTTGTCGGCAGAAGACAACACCAAAACTTATGTCAAGGAAACTTTACGGTTGAACAAGGTTATAAAGATTGTACCACATTATCTTACGACCCGTAAATTACTGGATTGTACCCAAAAAATAAAATATATATAGGGACAGCATAATTTCGGAGCGAGTCCGAGCTGGACCGGACTAGGAATAATCCCGTAGGGTCTTTTCAATAAGGAGGGGCGGTCTTCAGTACGTACTTTGTGGTGTGTTTTTTTTTTTTAAGACACGTACAGCTTTGTGATGCTAAGGAAAGGAATTGTCGCGTCAAAAAACAAAATATAAAAGAGAAAATAGTCAATATAAAAACCAAAACTGGAATAGTCATTAACCTTTGTTACAGTATCGACGTAGTCAATCACAACGCTGGGCCGCGTAGTAATTATCTTCGAGAGAAATTGCCAATTATGCTTCCAGATTTTATAAATTAAGTCCTCATTTAAATCATGAAACCTTATGTTTTGTTGAAAAAAAATATATAGAATAAGTTATCATCAATCCTTCACTACAAAAAGTTGAATAATTGTGACAAATTATTTATGATAAATATGACTATTTATTACGGAAATAAACTCATTTTGATAAAAAAAAATATATAGTTATTTTATTAAGAAATAATTGGTTACGGATATTCAATTTGTTTTTTTTTGTGTTTTAGAAGCCTATTTTGGAATATAGGTAATGAAGAATCTGTTCATGTTCATGTATGGCAAGATAAATCGATGCCAAGACCCTCTTCATATAGAATTTCGTCTGCTCGAAAGGAACTTGAAAGTGGTGATCATCTAGTAAGTAGTCTTGTAGACAAACAGAATTACTCGTGGAAGTCTTCATTGGTGCATGAGATTTTTGACATTGAAGAAGCTGAGATCATATGCAGAACACCTCTTAAGTGTTACAAATGTTTCAGATAGATTAATGTGGAGGTGCTTTAAAAATAAAAAATTTTCTGTTAAAAGTGCCTATGCATTGCTCAATGACATGAACAATAGAAAGAATGGTCAAATCTCAACAACTTCAACACGGCAGAAAGTATAGTTAGAGATAAAAAAAAAAATAAAAAAAAGGTGGGAGCCCCAAATGCAACTATAATGCTTCTTTGGAGAGCATGCCATGAATCACTCCCCACTAAATTGAATATTTTCAAGAGAAAAATAGTGGACTCTTCATTATGTCCAATTTGTACAACTGGCCCTGAAATAGTAACACATGCCATATATATGGTCTTGCAGATCAGTGCAAGATGTATGGAATTCCTGTAATAGGAAGTTGCAAAAGCAGCAGATCGTTAAAACTTCTTTTCAGGAGCTCTTACAGACTTTATTCTCAACATTGGATGAGAAGTTGATGGAAGAATTTGCTACAATGGTGTATCAAATTTAGAAGAGGTGAAACATATGGGTCTTTGAGGAGAAATACTGGGCTCCTAAGGTTGTTTTCAAGCAAGCTAATAGGAAGTAAAAGATTTTCAAGAAGCAACACAGAAGCTCCCCCAAGATATAGGTCAAGTTAGCATTTCTTTTTCCCAATGAACTGCACCTCCAATCAACATGTCAAGGTAAATTGGGATGCTGTAGTGGATAAGATACATCGCAAAATTGAGATTGGATTTGTGATACGTGACTGGGATGGATAAACTTTGGCTACTCTTCAATCACAGAGGGATTGCTTTCCTGATCCTAAACTTGCCGAGGCAATTGCAGCACTCAAAGCAGTCCTTTTTTGGAAACAAATTGATCTTTCATAAGTGATCTTGGAAGGTGATGCGCAACAAGTGGTGAAAGAGATCAATGGTGACAATGACTGTTGGAGTACTTCTAGTATGATCATCCAAGATATCAAAGGTCTGCTACATCAATGGCCTCGTTGGTCAATTCAATTTGCGCAAAGGACATGCAATAACAAGGCTCGTAATCTTGCTAAGGATATTTTGAATCTCTAAAGGAGAGTATTAATTTATAAGGCTCCCCTCATTGTATTCATTCATTGAGATTATAAATGAATAAAACTCTTATTCCCTTAAAAAAAAAGATATATAAAAAAAATCTTGAACTTTGAACTTGTTGATGTATATTACTTTAATTAAAAAATCTTGAACTTTTCTTTTTTTACTAGCTTCTTTCTCTAGAAATAATCCCTCTCATTGTACATAATATTTATTCAGAAATAATAGAAGTCTCTTTAACTTTAATTTTGGTTATTTTCATTATGTTTTCAGCTCGTTGTATATAGTATTTATTTAAAAATCATAGAAGTGTCTTTTAAATTGCATTTTCATCGAAACGTTTGCGTAAAGATTTGAAATAATAATATAGTAGAATGAAGTAGAAGATTAGTAGACGTCATGTAGTACGAAAAATGCATGAGGAGACCTATCTCTCGCGAAAAATCAATCTTCATCCTTTTGGCTTTTACAAAATCTTCTCGCGTTCGTGAGGGAGGGGCAGAGCTCTGACTCCGTTCTTCTATTTTCTTTTCTTTTTTTTTCTCTTTTCTTTTTTCGGCCACAATGGTCTGTACAGTGTTGATAGTAGTTTTTCAAATCTTTTAATTTTGAAGGATTGTTTGTAGGTACGAAAGAATCGGATGCTTTAAGCCCACCACGCATTGTGCCGCTGTTCTTCGATCTGCTGATTAAGGTGTCGTCTAGTGCTTTTGTTTAACAGAGCAGTGCGTGCTCCTAACGCATGAGGTCCGATTTGAACGTGAGTTTCAACGTGCCTCGCTTTATGGTGGATCATTCTCACTAGTGGCAGTTCGGAGTAGATCTTGAGTATCAGAGCTGTGGTTGTTCACTTTTAGTGTGGCGTGTGGTGTTCACGCGTCACCACAGACGACTTTTTTGAGTTGTTTAATGTTTGCAATACTTGATTATGTTTTTTATTTCGTTTATATAGAAAAATTGTATAAAAGAGGAATATTCTCTCGAACTTATATTCGTGGAGTGTAGTTCTCTTCTCTTTTAGAGGAAGAAATGGTAGTTCTCTACTTATTAACAGTGAATAGTCTCTCAAACATTGTGTCTGCAGAGAGTTAGAAGTTGAGCCTTAACTGAATTTAGTTGATTTGTATATTGAGTGTTTTTAATTTATTGGTCACATTTATAATCTTTATATCGATAGTTTTAATGAAGGAGCTTCTTTAAAAAAAAAAAAAAAAATAGACGTCATGTGGTACCGTACGTGTTAATTAACCGTTGAAACCGTAGATTAGGGCTTGATAGCCTTGATCAAGTTGACCCCCTAATGATTCAATGAATATACCATCGCTAGCTTTACCTTAACTAAAGCTACCGAAGAACATGATGAGATGTTGTCGTTATGTCTTATTTAGTGGTTGGACGATAATCTGTACCCCATATTGGGCTTGTCCAACCCATTACTAAGACGATAATCTGTACCCCATATTGGGCTGGTCCAACCCATTACTAACAATTAACCCTCCTTTTAACAACTACCATCATCATCGATCCACACCAAGAATTGTATGCATGGTGAAAATTGATGTTATTTTGCATTACACAAAACATATAAATTTCTTGTAATAAAACGCCACCGTTTGAATTTCCTTTTTCTTTGTTTTGGACAGGGAAGATCACATCAATAATTTGAATTTCATATTCGAATTGACTGGTACATGCCGTGCTGAAATAGCGACCAATACAAAAATATGGATATTTCGTACCGACCTAAATATCGGTTGTACTGGCCATGCTTGTACTGGTCGCATTAGATTTTGAGATTTTACTTTTTTTTTAAATTATTTTTTTAATCCTAATTCAAACTAGTTATATATATATAATTTTTTTATATATTAATTATTATTTTAAAATATAATTTATATATGTGTTTATAATATTATATATATAATTTTTTTTTATGTATAGACTATTTCGAAACAATACATGAAACGATATTGATATCGAAATATTTTATTCTAATACTTAGATCGATATGTCTATCAATACAATATTCAAAACATTGAATCTCATCACTAGCTAGGATGCGTAATTCGAAGATCCTATTCCAGTATTAATTTTTTGGGTCCTATCGAGGGAAAGGTACACAATAAAGAACTCCAAATGCTTTTATATTTTAATATTTCCAGTACTTGGATATGATTATATATGCTTCATATTGCATGCATGCATGCATGCATGCCTCAGGTATCAAAGAACACTTGATAAACCTAAAAAATTTGGTCTCGCTCAATCGATAAATCATAATTATTTATACAGTTTGACAAACAATCATCCTACACGACAACTATATATATATATATGTCCTCAAGCTAATCATAACATACAACTAAAACCAAACTAAGGGGCTCCATGAAAGGAGTTCCATACGTTGGAACACTCTTCTTCCTCTTCCTCTTCCTTACTTTTCTCCCTCATAGACAGTAATCCAAAGGCGGAGCTAGAAGCCTGCATGAGGTCTAATGTCACGTGGGTGTCACTTTCATGGAACCGGTTCCAACTATGTGGCTCGGGAAACATGATCATGTTGTGCTGGCTGTGAGATAAGAGGGAATTGGATGACCTTGTTTGGATCTCTCCTATTTCCTGATCCATTCCGTGGTTTTGGTTGCACCAGTCTCGATCCAAACTGAGCTGCCGAGAAAGGATGCCTGAACGGTGTTCTGCTATTAATTCACATAATGCAGCACTTGATCTAGAGGAGAGATCGGCAGGAGAAACCCATGAATCGGTCTTTGATGACAGAAGAGAGAGAGCACGTCCTGTCGGCGATGATAAGTACGATAATCCCCCACCTGCATGCCAGTTTGATATATATAAGAGATCAACATATTTCCATTATTCAGTTTACTTTCCTGCATTTTGGTGGACTACCACTGAACAAAATAATAATAATAATAAATTTGAAATTTTCTGTGGGCAATGGGAGAAAGCATTGAATTAATATAAAACCGTCAAGAACTGACAATTCCTATTTATAATAAATACCATTACGTAAAGCACATGATGAACTCCACTCCGATTAATTCACTTTGCTAGTCAAACCTTGACAGATCAAGCAGAATGATTGAAAAAGGAGCGGACTGATGGCACGGAAGGGAATATATGTAAGGCTTTCAAGATCCAGACAATATCTATGCATATTTGGCACGGGTCATTCGTCACCATTGTTCATATATATATAATTTATATAGTTAAAATTATTTACATATTCTCATAGTATGTTTTTTGAAATTTTGAATCCTAACTTTACATTTCTCACCCAATTTAAGTAAGAGAATATCTGGTAATCGTTCGGACTATTTTTAAAGAAAAGCAGCCCTTCTATGAGAGAGTGACATATAAGAAATTTATAGTGTTTAATATACATTAGCATACTTTATCAACAATCCAACCAAACCCAGCCCTCACCACCGAAACCCCTTTCCCTTCCCCACCGACATGAATGACAACATTGCTAAGCAAAATGACAAATGCAAAAACTGAGTAAAACTAACATTACTCCTCCAACCACCACATGCATATTGAGCTCGCGCAACCTTAAGAGTTCTGCTCTCAGGTTTCAATTTCTTTCTTCCGTCCATGGCAGATTGAGCTCGCATCCTTGGATTAGAGTCATTAACATTACTCCAACCAACACATGCATAAATGATCATGATATTAAAGCTAACCAAAAAATCCAAGTCGTTGCAAATGCCAGAGCGTGAAGGATGATATTGTTCATAGAAGATGCGATGGAGTGAAAAAGGCACCAAGTTAAAAAACCTAAATAAAAACATGAAGCTCAAAATTGCTCGGTGCGTACAACCACCTACAAGAAAATGTCCAAATGGGTGATAGGTGATTTCTTGGGAGAGAGAGAAAGGAGGGAGGGAGACGCACCAAATTTTATATTTAAAAATTAAAACGCACAAATATACTGAAATAAACAATGACTCTCTCCGTGAACGGTGAGATACAAGAGATGGTGGAGTCCTCATTGTTCAACCGATTCAACGTCGTTGTATCTTCTTCCTGCTTGTTTCTCGAGAAAGTGTGCCAAATTTATTCAAAGTTTAAAACATCCAGCAAGAAAAGATGGAATCCAATAAATAATAAAGCCCAAGCAGTTGGGGGGAGGGGATGCCGGTACGGGGTTGGACGTAGACACCGTTGCTGAGGGGAGGGGGTCGCAAAAGGGAGGGGGTAGATTATATAGATTTCTGTTCGGAAGAGAAAATACGGGAAGACTTGTGTATGGTGAGGTTTATTTTTTGTAGTGTTTTTCTAATTTTAATAGTCCGACCTGCCCCTGGCGCTACCTTTAAGTAAAATATTCCACTTGTGTTCCTTATGGATGCAGTAATAAATCCTTAAAACTAAAACCTTAATTTGCAAGGTGATCCAATTTTACATTTCCTTTTCACAGGACCTTATAATTAATTATTTAAGTACACATACGAAATCAGTTTTACCATACTAAATCAAAGATACACAAGGCCTGAAGGACAGCATATTCGAGAATTATACTTACTGAGTTACAAAGAGAAAAATACCAAAGATATTTTATTCCAACAATAGATTTAAATAGTTAATGTTGTGCATCATCATGGAGTGATCTAGCTCAGAATAATAAACGTGGAAGTCCCACAATATTATTGCCTTTTCTTCCTAAGGATACTTCCAATGAAAATATTTATTTGTGAATTTTGTTATGGGCCTGGACAAGCCCTCTATCCCTCCCACCCCCGCATAATATAAAGTGAATGCGGGTGGGGGGGGCCGTTGGGACCATCCACAAGCTCCGCATACCCTAGTATAAAAGGGAAATTTCAAAACCCTACTTCACTTAGTAATAAATACAAACTACTTAAGAAAAAAAAATCCAACAACTTTCTATCATCACTTATTAGGTCCTTCTTAGGTTTATTTTTTATCTATAAATTTTTTTATAGTATAGAAAAATAAGAGCAAGTCAAGAACAATTAATTCTTTTTTAAAAAAAAAAGATGTGGATAATTTGGAGAGTAATATGTAATATTATAACATATGATTATTATTTTTTTATATAGTCACATGCAAAAAATACATTACTTATAGGGCAATGCTACATATAGTCCAAAAAATTAGACTTTTTTGTAGTCCAATCAATAAACAAATTGAAAATTTCCTATTTTAAAATAAAATTTATTAACATATCTTTATTTACAAATAAAAAAACTTTTGAAATCTGAAAATTCATTTTATTTAATCATAAAATGAGCGTTTCTATGTAGACTGTAATGCAGTCCACCCAATATGGACTGCAAAAAGATTTATCCTTACTTATATTCATACATATCATACATTTTGTGAATCGCCTCTCTCCCAGACACCAAATCCTAATTTCGCTTCTGGCATAACCTACTTTTTAAATTATTTAAAAGAGACTCAAAAGTGTGAGATTGACTACTTTTCTACGAGGAAGGAGAGAACCCCACATGATACAAATCAGCAGGTAACAGGGCATTCTGGTGTCCCTTGGAAAAGTCTCTTTGTCATGGAAGGAATAGGGTACTAACAGAAGTGAGTGAGAGAGAAAATGGGACGGTGTTTTGCTCAGCAATGATCATGGGTAAAAGAATCAATAATTTCAAATTAAGTTAGATTCAATACTAGCTTGGTGAGAACAGAAAAATAGTAGAGAAGCAAGTTATGAACACGAGGATGAAGATTGTACTTCACAAGTGGTGCCTGTTGTTCCATATATGGAGTGTGCAATGAAGATGATACAAAAGCAACGGAGTGCGTGGGGAAGTGCCATCAAAATCTCAAGCTAATAGAATACCAATTGGTGCTTGAGTGAAGGGCCAGCTATAAGGAGGGAAATAAGAAAAGTGGTCCAAGAGACCAACAAAGCATATTCAACCTAAATCAACCGGTAAAAAAACACTGTAGTACATAAATTGTTCAAAAGGCAGCAGCAGAAAAACCATCATTGTTGAAACTTGAAAAAGCATGTTGTTGAACCATGACATAAGCTAAAGTGATAACATTACATCTAGTTAAAACTTCAACTGATTAGGGTTTTACACAATGGAAAACTACTTATTAAATATTTTCTTGATAGGACCCATCTATTCATGGTTAGTGAAGGCCGATTGGGTCGAAAAAACTTGACACGAAGATCAGTTGGATAATGTAATGTGGCTAGAAAATGATTTTTATGGGTTGCATAGAGATTTAAGACCATTGAATATTTTTATGAGTTACATACTATCATCACTAAGGGAGACCCTTCATTTGCTAGAACTTGCATAGAGGTTCAAGACTATAAAGAATTACCCAAGTCCTTGGCTGTTGATCATGGTAGACCAACACAAGTGTAAGTGAAATTATCTTGGAAACCCCAAGCGGGCAGTTTTAAGTAGTCATATATATTATTATATATGAGATCTCATCATATCAATACCCTATCAACTAATGAAGCCTGGAAAAAGGTTGCCATTAAGGTTGTTGCAATCGTGGAGGAACATTGGAGTAACCAAATAAACAAAAAGGGATGACCCCTACAAATGGAAGTCCAAGTGTACCTTGTAATACCCCATATAATAAGGATAAGAGTACGTCGTACATCCCACATTACTTGGGAATGAAAAATTATTGCTCTTTTTAAGTTTTTAATAGAGCTCCAATTATATTATTGACTAGTCATTTTGAAGTATAGGCAATGTAGTTTGGGCCTTCTATTAGGTCGTTACAAACTATATCAGTCTATTCCAATAAAAAAAATGTGGGAATTGAGCCATGCCACCTACAACAGACAGGTTTGACGAGGGCATCAGATATTTAAAGAAGGTAGATTATGATACTCCATTTGATATGAATAATAGTAGGTGATATATAAGATTTCACATTACTCGGGAATGAGAAGTTCTTATTCTTTATAAAATTTCAATAGAACTCTAATTGTACTATTGACTAGTCATTTTAGAGTATAGGATATGTGATTTAGGCGTTCCATTGAATCTTTACATACCTTCTCATGCACTAGTTTCTGATATCTATGTGCATGATCAATACAACATATTAAAAACCAAAACAAAACAAAATAAAACAAAAAACAAAAACAAGAGTAACCTCAATACTAACTTCTGGGAAATGAATAAAACTTGAGGAAAACCAAGTGGTTTGAGTAACGCCTAAGGGAGTTTAGCTGGTTCATTTTGACCCATTTAGATAATGAGATGAAATGTTTTAAATCATGAAAATTGAAAGTTGAATAAAATATTATTTTTAATATTATTATTATTTTAAAATTTGAAAAAGTTCATTTGCATATTATTTTGTATGTAAAAATTTAAAAAAATCTTAATGATAAGATAGAATGAGATAAAACCGTTTCTATACTCAACAGGACCTTAAGGTATCTTTCGATTGCACTAAACAGGTAATTGTAACGAGGAAACTCAAGGCATGTAGTTAAAGCCCCATGGCCCTTTTGCTTCTAACTTGGTTGTAATATTTTAAGGATTAATACAATAATTACTTAGAGTGATGATACCCTTACAATAGTTTTTACAATTATTTTACAATTTGTAGTGTTATCAAAAAAATTTTATTTTTTATTATTCTATTTTAAGTATTTTTTTAACATTCTTAATCATTAAAAAAATATATATAATTTTATTAATATTCACATTCTAAGAATCATTAAGTAAAATTAAAAATTAAAAAAAACTTAAATGCAAAAAAAGTTGTAACATCATTGTAAGTATATCATTTCTCAATTACTTATACAAAAAAGTACTACAATTACCATTTATGTGCTTAAAGCCTTAGGGGCCCTTTTGCTCGTTTAAACTATATTGTAATTTTTTTTGGATTAATACAATTACTTATAAAAATCAAAAGTATCAATTAGATATGCTGCTATGGACCAAAAACAAGCCAAAATGCCAGTTATGATAACTAGAGAATAATGACTATAAAAAGTAAAATATGATCAAAGGAAACTAAATAAAACAAAAATTACAGAAACAAGTCATGTATACCTTGAGCAGAGCTCCTGTTGGCGGAATCATGCGCGTTCTTCCTTCTTCGCTCGTTATGCCCTGCTAATCTCCTCCTGCAGCTCCTTTTTGATTCGTCGAACTCTGACACTGGATGAAACCTGCAGCCATTTTCATCCATTAATTAGCAAATGCATGAAGAGAAAAGGGTATATAGTCAAATTAACGCCATGGGATGAGGAAGACTATTGGATATATACCTGCTACACTGCTGACAGAAGCGCTGCTCGGACCCTAGAACGACCACTTTTGGAGCCTTTGAGTGCATGTCGCAGACCTTGTGCCGCCGGTGATACTCCTTGGCGTTCAGAAGCGCAACGTGGCAACCCTCGACCTGGCATCTCGGCACCGTCGCCGGAAAAGATGAGGAGGAGGGCCCACCACCACCTCCGCTACTGTAGAAGGGTTTCCCTCTCTTGCCTATTGACGATAACCCAGCCACGTGGCGATCACCCAGAAGGGAAGTATCCTCGAAGTAGTGCCTCTTGCCCAGCTTCAAGCACATGAGGTGGGGATCCGGGTGGCAGTGGGCATCTCCGGAATATAGAGGCAGCTGCTGCTGCTGCTGCTGCTGCTGGTACCGGTAGTCCAAATCGAGGTGAGGGAACTCGAGCGCGTGCACAGCACTCACTTCCTCATTACGCGTGGTGCTTGAACTTCCCCCCGTGATGGCGGCCGAGGCGTCGTTGACGGTGGTGTACAACGTACTGTTACTAGTACTCCAATCCATCCTTGAAGTATTAAGCTCCCAGATATCCCAGCCAATGTTAGCATTATTGGCATTTTGCCCCCTTTCAACGTTGCTCTGACCAATCATGTTCCCGCCAATCTCCATCTCTCTCTCTCTGTCTCTCTCTCTCGTGTTCGTATGGAAGGCGTTATCCTATGGCTGTTATAGGTAGGTGGGTATGGTGTATACAGTGTGAATCAGGATGGATTTGCAGGTTCTACTATTCAAATATTCTTTGTCGTGAGAACAAGAAAAGTAGGAAGAAGGATGATTTTCGAGACAAACAGGAAGAGAGGCAGTGAGAAGTGAAAGGGGTCTGGTTTCTAATTTGTTACACCCCAATGGGGTTAAATTCCTTGAGATCAGGAACGCTGTAAAGCTGCAGATCAGAGAGAGAGAGAGAGGACTCAGAAGAATAGAGGGTGTGGGGGAGACAGCAGCATTGGCACGTGAGAGATAGTGGGTGATCAGATAGCGCACGTGCGAATGTGGGACCAAGTGATTAGCTTCGAATGAGACAGAGAGAGAGAGAGAGAGAGTCAGAGCATGCATATGATATGATAAAGGCCCGAGAAGGGTCGTCACAGTCTCACAGATGATCAGTTAGATATTGCAAAGGAGAGAGATTCTCTCTCTCTCTCTCTCTCTCTCTCTCTCTCTCTGTAATTATGTTCTGGTCTGTGTTCCAGTTCAACAACGAAATAGTGGATGACTGTATAATTAAGGTCCGGTTTCAATTAAGAGATAGATAAATTCCAAATCAAACGAAGGCTAACTCTAGGTTTGTAAAACTAAGCAGTTCAAAGGTCCGTGTACAACACCGACCCCTTGCTGCTAATTCGCATGTACTTTCCCATAAAGTTACTGAATAAATCTCCGGTTTTGACATTACATGCACGGTTTAAAGGAGAGGTATCCCAACGCGCATTCTTTGATCGTGATTATCATATCTTCTCCAAATATTATCCCAAATCCATATCGAATTCTTTATTTATTTATATATATATATTCACCCAAATAACAATATTAATAAATATTGATAAATAAATAAAAACAGGTACCTGTGGTGTCATTTTAGTTGCCGAATAGACGAGTAGTACTAAAGAATAAAAGAAGTAAAGGGGGTTGCCCTGAGTATGACCATTGTTTTCAGGAGTACATATAAACCTCAACCTTAGGGAATTGAACCCATCCATAACGAGATCCCTAGCAACCATCCAGGACAGGCAAACAAGAGTGGTAGCTAGAGTCAGAGCCCTATTGGCTAGCTTTACCTAAATGCAAAATTAAGGATCGTTTAATTCAGAATATTGCATCTCAAAGACTAAACTGATTTCATTTAACTTTTTTTTAAATTCTAATTTAATTTTTTTTAATATTTAAAAATAATAATATTTTAAAAATATTTTATTTAATTATTAATTTTTATTTAAAGCATTCTCATCTCAGACTTAAATTTAATGAGTCCCTCGAGTTAAACTGTCATCTACTTGTTAAATGTCAGTGGGGATCGATAAACTACTAATTAATGTCGTTCCACCAAACCTGGCCTCCAAAAGTAGATTTAACAGCTTTCGACCGCGACCCCATTAATTAGATCAATCCTGTTAATTCATCAAAAGTGTGGTCTTGATGCCCCACCACTAAACAGTAAACTGATCTCTTTTTGTTTTTTCAGTCGGCAAAAAAATATCCGACAAATATATAAAAGTACTATATAATAACATTCCTAGCTAGTTTAGCCAGCCATCTTAATGCAGCCCTCCTGGCCTGCATGCCTTGATCAATTCCAACGTCGCGTTTAAGAATCTTCTTGACTTTGGGTCGGTTTGAATTTAAAAATGAGATCAAATAATTTTAAATAAAAATTTAAATAAAATATTATTTTTTAATAATATTATTATTATTTTAATATAAAAAAATTTTGTATTATTTATTATATTTTATATAAAAATTAAAAAAAAATTATAATAATAAAATAAGATGAATTTCAAATTCAAACAAGAACTAAAAATGGGTTTAAAATGTATCGATACATGATAACTTTGTAATAAATCAATTTCTTTATGTATATTGGTGTTTTTGTTTTTAATTTCTTCATCATATATTAATTAATTAGAACATAAAAATAGTTATTAAATTAATTAGAACAAGACATAAAGAACACAGACCTGAGGGGGGCATTTTCGATCAGTAGACTTCTTCATGATGACTTTGTCGTCAAACGGTAATTGTAAGATGGGACAACTGGGAAAGTCAAATCCTTTCAACTCCATTACTTTGACAAAACGAAATGATCGCTGGCAGCAGATAAGGATACAGTACTCATATATCAACCAATCCTTTTTCTTTTTCTTTTTTTAATCCTTGTTATTATTACTTTCAATTTTATGAGTATTGAAATATGACGTTTACTAATAAATCGGTTTGGATTTAGGTTATGTTTGACGTAAGAAACATTTTTAAAATATTTTATATTGGATATTATTTTATCATTATTTTATTATTATTATTATTATTATTTAATATTTTATAATTATTTTTTATCTATCTTTTATTATTATTCATAATTATTCTCAAATCTTTTCAACCTTCAGAGTTGGAGAGTTGGAGAGATGCTTTTGACCAAGCCCTCCATCTGTTAGTTATGGAAGGCTATTAGTAGAATGACACGTAGGTGAAATAAAAAAAAATTGACATAGAACGCATCGTATGCATGAGAACAAGCCACACATACCCCTCCCTCAAACTGAGCTCCCCCATCTCCTCTGCAATCGAAAACTCTCACACTCCTTCACTCAAGATTGAACTCTCCCCCTCCCCTGCATTTTAAACCTCCATCATCTCCATCGATATAATTGAATTCTCTCCCTCTCCTGCAATCAGTGTGCAAATAGTGGAAAAATAAAAAAAAAAAACCCTACAAGAAAAATTAGAAGAATGAGTTTGATATAAAAATGTGATTTTATAAAATAAAAAGAATATGAGTAGAAAATAGAGAGAGAAAAACATGCCCATGTGTAAGGGTGGACAAATTTTTTCGATTTTTTTAATTTCAATCAGATCTGCTCTGATTCCGATTTCGATCGAAGTTGAAATTTGGAGTCGAAGTTATAATTTCTCCGACTCCGAAATCAGAGTTTAGAGTCGGAATCGAACCAACTTGGATTTTGATTTCCGATTTTAAACTTCGACTATTTAGCCCTTATATATTATATATCGCATCTAAATCATAATTGGCCAACTGGCCTCATGGTTTATAATCCAATTTTATAAGCTTTACGACATTGGTTCGAATTTTCACACAGTCATCTCTCCACTTACATCTTTTAAAAAAAAAAAAAACCTTAAACAACGCTGTTTAGTCTTATATATATACATCTCTTTCTATCACAGCACTAAAAACCCTAAGCCCCTAACCCTTCAATTTCGCTTAGGCCTTTCTTCTCTTTATTTCATCTTCCACGAATCCTTACCCAATGGCGGATCGAGCTCTTCTGAGTTGTCTAAAAAAAATCATCCCGATCGTTCTCGTCAATTGTTGCTGTCACTTGTCTGCGTCTCGACAACTTCTCTAATCTGCTGCCTTTTCCCAGCAGGATCAAAAGGTTCGTAAGTCATGTCTCCTCAATTTCTCAGCATTTATTTTATTAGCAACATTTTCGAAGATTTTCTTTTTAAAGTTTCAAATTTTGAAAATCATGTTGTGTCTGATATTTCAAAAGGATTTGTGTGATATTGTAGTGAATTAGAATTTCTTCAAAAGAATATGAGTGATCACTTGGTGTTGTTAGTTGTATGTGGACTGTCCGATTTCAAAAAGATGGTTGAAGAAAGCATGAGCTCGAGTGAGGAGAATTCGCTGATTCAGATGGCTGAGTGTCACATTTTTCATGAGGAGAATAACGTCCATAACAGAATAATGGATTTTGATCGAAAGTCGGAGAGTTGGAATTAATTTTGACTTTGATGAGAATCGAAGTTAGATACGAAAATTCCAAAATTCGATGCTGAAGGAGCACAAATCTACCCATGTGGGCCTTAACAAAACTAAATGAAATTTTAAAAAAAAAATTGTTATTGGACATGAAATAAAGAAGCACATCTGGGATTAACTATTGGATGTAGAATCACATAACTAACAAAACGAAAAAGATGCCCCTGCATTAACAAAACCAAACGAAAAAAAAAAATAACAGAATATGTGGCTGGAAGCAAGAGGAAAGAAAAAAAAAAAAGAACCGAACTCCCCCTCCCTGAAAGTCAAAGCAACGGAGCTTGTTTGTTTTTTTTTTTTTTTTCCTCCAATTTTTTAGTAAATTTTCAACAATTGAAAAATTCGTAATAATGAAATTTTTGAGTAAATTCATTAAAAATTCGTAACTCATCATATGCAAAATGCATACTATATGGCCGATGGTCTCCCTCATTAATGTGACGCAACATTCAGCCATTGGCCTCTGATAATTTCATTTTATAGGAAAGTTCCGTTTCAAAGAATTTTTTTTAAGAGTTCAGATAAAATTATATGAGTTTTAAAAATTAAATAAAATATTATTAGAATATAATTTTTTAATATTATTATTATTATGAAATTTAAAAATATTGTATTAGAATTTAAAAAAATTATATTAAAATTTAAAAATATAATAATAAGTTTGAGATGAGTTTAAGATTCTAAATCCAAACGATAATGAAAATAGTTTTTTAACCCTGACATATTGCTTGAAAGTTCTTAGATTTGAAGAAACATATATATGGTCTTTTAGTTCGATCAAACCCTAGTAAAAGGAGCTCTGCATAGTATTTTCCTTCTTAATTGAGTCCACTATCATTCAATTTTATAATTTACGTATTTATTTATGTTCAATTATTTTTTGTTAACTAAATTATTTTTTATTAAATAAATATATTCTGATCATAAATAATTACTATTATCATAAATAATTTATTATAAATATCTATTTTTTTTTATAATGATAATTACTAGATAATGAAAACTAATGTTTCAAAATAGTATGTATAGAAACAATTTTGATAATTTAAAGGTCGTAGATGATGAGAGTGGGACTGATCAGTTAAATAAACAGATACCAAATGATAAAGTTGCTCGAGGCTTACGGATCTCCAATCCCACTAACAAGAAGTACTGCATGTGGATTTTCTATTTGTAGTAAATAAACAATTCTCTTTTCTCGCGCTCTGCAGAATGATGCGCGTCATCCTTCAATTATTTTCAGCTCTAGAACACAGACTGTAAAGTGCTTGATGCAGTAATAAATTAGGGTAGGCCACACACATATCATGGATGGGTTCCCACCTCAAGATCTCCCTCCAAATACAGTAAAGATTGAGCAGATTGGCTGATTGTGACCACTCCTTGCGTTCTTTTTGAATGGTCAGAAAAAATAAGTAGAAAAAATTGGCAGGTATTCCTGTAATTTAGTGGTAGTACATATGAATTTATCATTTTAAAAAAAAATAATAATATTCACAGTTATAAATACGTAAATATTATACAATTAATTTTAATTAATTTTTTAATAATATATTATACTTTAAAAAAAAATTAATTATATAATATCTACGTACTTCACAATTATATATAATGTAAATATTTTTTTAAAACATATTATCATTTACATGCAAGAATTTATATTTAAAAAAATAATTTTTAAAAACTATTTTTTCTAAAATTTATTTCATAAAATAAGTCAACAATGTCTCTCTTATTAACCTATATATCCAATCCCTTTTCATTGACGGGTGCTTTTATATTCTTCCTATGGACATTAATATAACAAAGAGTAGGACGAAATCTACGTAGCAGGAAAATCTAATAAAAATCTCGAGTATCCCAAAACTTCTAAATAAAGTTTTTTTTTAAAAATCTACAGTAATTGATCTAATAATTAACAGAAAGCACACAATAGGGCTATGCATCTTTAAGGGATGGGAGAGTTACGTCTCTATTTAGATAGTGAAAAATATTTTATTTTATTATTATAATTTTATTTTAATTTTTATATAAAATATAAGAACTAATTTAAATTTTAAATAATAAATTAAAAAATAATATCTTATTCAAATTTTCACTGTTATCTAAAATTATCTTATCATCCCATTAATTATTCAAATTGCACCTTAGTTTTTGAACTGTACTTTAAGAAATTGCAATGAGCTATTACTTGGGATCATGCTAGCGGGCCGCCCATTGAATAGTATTGTCATGCCTCCTTAATTTACTCACTTGATCTGTTCCTTAGTGTAAATTATATATATATTTTATTTTAAATATTTTTTAAATATGTTTAAATATTTTTTAAAATTAAGAAAAGTATATTAATAGTCTCTTCTTAATCAATACGTAAAGATTTTTTTAAAAATAAATATATAAATAACTAAAATAAAATAAAACGATATAACAGCATTACTCTTTTCTATAATCGGTGTGGTTGTGAATTTGAGACAACCCAGTACGTGTTTCCGGATCCTGAACATCTCTTACTTTATCCTTAATATATATGACTAAAAAGAGTCTGACCATCTAGGTATCCAAAGTTATGGGACCCAATAGGAGTAAAACTTAGCATTGATTTGAATAGTCAAAATGTTTTATTTTTTTATTTTTATTTTTATTTTATCATTATAATATATAATAAATAATTTATTTTTTTAACTTCAAATAAGATTAATATTAAAAATAATATTTAAAAAAAGTTTATTTAATTTTGATTTAAAAAATTTATTTCATTTTATTTTATTATCTAAACTGTACCTAATAATTGCTATCCACGTGTACGCTCATATAATTCATCTCGATGCTGGGATGGTACGATCATTGTTGTACACAGAAACCTGTTAAATTAATATTTTCGCAGAAAAATAATAACTTTTCCCTGCAAACAAACATGTTCCTAGAAAGCGGGGAGCGGGAAAAAGAGGAGGGAGGGGAGGAGAGGAACCAGATCATCCTCACCTTGGATTGAATTACTGGGCTTTTGACACGTGTTCATCAACGAAACTTGTATACCAAATTCTCTCTAGCACCGTACTCGAACTGAGGTCGGTAACTGCGAGACGAGAGGAATAAAAATGGATTGTTTCTTTTAATGAAACACAAAGAAGAATGCGAAAGAGGGATGAAGCAGAATGGTGGCCTGGGGGGACCATTTTCAGATAAATATTAAAGGGACCATTTTTGCAT
This sequence comes from Platycarya strobilacea, assembly GCA_036898215.1. NCBI lineage: Eukaryota > Viridiplantae > Streptophyta > Magnoliopsida > Fagales > Juglandaceae > Platycarya > Platycarya strobilacea. The sequence continues at coordinate 36,059,668 of CM072551.1, read as the reverse complement.
GGATCGATACATATCTATCATCACAAACTTTAGCTACTCCTATATATATATATATATTATGTACTCGGCATTGCTTGATTGTAATTGTATCATTAATTCCTCTATATTTTGTTGGAAAATATTTTAGCCTAAAGAGATTAAACAAATAGTTGTGTAAAATAGTTATGTTGTATAGAGATTAGTCAGAAAATTAGTTTGTAATCAATTACTAATCTATCTAAAGAGATTAGTTTATTTTTTTATAATTTTTTTTATGGAGAAATGTTAAATCAATTACTAATAAAATCATTAGATAGATTTTTTTTTTACTACAAGAAAAATTAACTTTTGTGATTAATTATTTAAGACGAAAAAATTATTTACGACAAATTTTAGTTGTAAATAATTATTTTACTAGAATTAATTAGTTGTAAATAAGCAGCTTTTTTATAATTAATTTTTTTTAATAATTAATCAGGAAATTATATTTTTTAATTTTATTGTGATTTTTTTAAAATTATTTAAAAATATAAAAAAAAAATGAATGAAAAAACCAAACAAAACTAAACTTGTGCTTATTGGGACAAACTCGGGCTACATCCCTCGCCCTACTCTTTCTTTATTTGCGTTTGTGATCTTTTGATGTCATCTCAGTCGCCTAGATTACATTGAGGTAGGATCAGATTTGTTAGCAACAAACATAAAGAAACATAAACAGCTAACAAGAAATTAAAGAGAGTCTCAATAGATTATAATACTACAAATCGAGAGAAAAATAAGAACAAAAAAAGGACTATAAATTAGGAGAGCGAACGAGCTAGTTAGCAGCAAGAACAATAACATACATACGAATTAGATTTTAAAAAATTGTCTTAATCTTCAAATCTATAATCTTTCATTATTTATTCTGTAAGATTAATATAACAGAAACTCGCAAGAAAGATGAACTCCCATGCACATGGCGGGCTGATCCCTCAAAGTCAAGCTGACTTAACATGCATGCATATGGGGTCCTTCTTACTGCATGCCTCTCGTTTTTTTCCCTGAACTCATTAATGATCATGGGTCCATATTTATCTGTATTGATGGATCTAAGCGGCCTGTACATGGGTGCCAAAATAATTTCACCATTTGTCTCATCTCACTTTTGATAGAACCTTTAGATGAAAAAGTTTTTTTTTTTTTAATCAGGGACCAGTACTTTTGATGGATGGACAGAATTACTTCACGTATGCAGATCATGTTGTGCTTAAGTACTAGTGGATGGAGTTCGTCGTGCATGCATGGCAGCGCCTGAAGTTCACTTATAATGTGTGTGTGTGTATATATATATATATATATACATATTATAAGATTCAATTAATGTAAAAGGACATAATTTATTGTTCCGTATATGATTCGTTACGATTTCTTAATGAGGTTCTGCGTATGATTTTGACACTGCTAAGCTGTGTGCAGAGTACTATCTTGTCTACTATTCTGTATGATTAATGATGTTATACGGAAGGCGATGTCTGAAGATACCGATAAATAGATCATAGAATAGCCACGGAGAGCTAGCTAGGGTGATGAGAAGTTGACGTGTGATATGAATTACATGAGTATTATTATACAAAGTTTTTGTTTATCCATCTGTACCGGCCAGAAGAAAACTCGATGAAATGAAAAAGACATCGGTCTGAGTAATTTCAACCGATAAGAAAACAAGAAGCTGCTATAGCAGGGTACTATAATTGTGGAGGAGTTCTGTTATATACAGTTACTTTTACATACTGATTGACAATTCAATAATAATCGTGGAGTAGACAGCTGAATATGTTAATTGATTGGCAATTCAATGATTAGGTGAAACTCATGGATGTGAGGGAGAATAAAGAATATTATTACAATGTCGTGAAATTAGTATGTTAAGTACACCTTCTTGGATTAATCGAGTATATATTCAAAAAATTTCTATAAATTAGCATATCATTCTTGTCATGTTAATAAATTTAAAATTTAAATCTCTTATACTTTATCGGCTGACAAGTTCTAGGATTCTTCAGGTTTAGGAGTTTTAAATTCTATGCTCAAAAGATAGATTTAAAAATAAAAAATAAAAAAATGATTTTGGGCTTTACCAGGATGAGAACCGAGAGAGTTGTTGATTGTCCAACCTTTCAGCCGAATTACCTCCAAACTTGTCTCAAAACATTATTGGGCCGATACTTAGAATGCTTAAATGGGCCTATTGGCCAATTTAAGCCGAACTAGATCAGCTAGAAAAGTTACCCGATGAATTACACGGTAAGCATGCATAGATGTTTTGTCAAAACTTACATATTACCCATTGTTTTTTTAATCAAAAAGGTGAAAGATAGGAGTAAAGATCACATAAGCTAGCTACAGCCTACACCAGTCGGTTGGTAGGGTTACTAGCAAAGTACCGAACAGTTAAAAGCGCACTGGATATACTAACGCATAATCTGTTTGGATAACAAGAAAATAAGTTGGGAATTTTCTTTTTTGAGAAATCAAAGCAAGCAACTAGATTTGGTGTAGCGGCCGCCAAACTCGAAAGCTATTTGTGACTTCTCCGGGGTTGAACATTGAGTAATACTGCAGGAATTAGGCTGCAGGCAGCTTTCTCAAAGTTGATCTACACATTGAGTCATCCACACGCCGATCATATTTACTTGATCTGTGCGAGTTGTGAGAGAGAATAGTGATATATAATGATCACATATCTCAACAACCCTCAGTATTTGCCTTTCTCTACTCCAAGGAAACTGCAGTCTGTCTGCATACTGCTCTTCAAATGTTACTCCAATTCACGACAAAAGCAAAAACACCACACACACACGAAGAGAGAGAGAGAGAGAGAGAGAGAGAGAGAGAGTACAATAAAAAATGATCTTTTAATCTCTAATCTATTCATGTTGGTATATATACTTGCCAAATGACATGATCAAGAAAAACACTTAAACGTGACTAGTTAATTGTGCAGAAATTATCATTTTTTTATCATAATATTAATCATTCTGATTACAAATAAATATTTATTTTAATTGCAAATAATTCCTTACAAATTATAATAGTTTTTAGTGATTAGCATATGTTTCCTGCTTTCATAACTAATAAGTATTATTAACAATTCTAATCGTGTCGGCTAGTTGTTAATGATAATTATTGATTGCATGCATGGCAGTGTTGATTGATGATCTACATAAATATGAGAGTTGCTATAAACAGAAAGAGATTACATAAAAGTAAATCTATAAATTGACGTGATTTTATATAACGTACTATACCAAGTCATGTCAATTTATAAATTTATTTTTATATAAATAATTTCTTTGTGACTAATTAAGGATTTTTCTTAATGTATACACACAGATCATATATAACAATCAATACAAATGCTAAGCATGATGTATAATGACACCCTATTGCTAAGGCAACTGGTACCATTATTGGTCAATATAAACCCCGCCGTCCAATCTTTAATGTTCGCGGCTTTAAGTCAATGTTTCATATTAGAACTTAAATAACGTTAACATCAAGGTAGAAATTAGAATAGACCAAAAAAAAAAAAAAACAATTCTAGGTCCATAAATGTTTTGAACTTATGATCATACTCCATCCAAAGTGGAACAAATATTTCATGAAAATAAAAAGAGTTATTCTACTTGTTATAAGCTAGGAGAGGACAGCACAACCTCCTCATCAGATTTTATGATTTGATTTAAGTCTTACATTTCTAATAAATCAAGTTCTGCCATACCAATGACACGTTAACCTTTACATACAATAAAAGAATTGTTTATCTGTAGTAAAGTATTTTTTATAAAAATAATTATTTACTATCAAAATGAGTTAATTTTTGTAATAAATAGTAACCTTTATCTTAAACAATCCGTCACGATTTTTATTTATTTATTTATTTTTGTAGTGATATGACAACCGACTTTTCAATAACATTTTTCAAATAAAAATAGAGGTGGTCATGTGGATCAGTTGGTACTGGCCGTTTCTCAGCTTTAAGTTATAGTAAACGTCAAGCTGCTGATGTAACTCATGAGATCTTTGATTGTTGGTGAATACAGATGCATGCAGCGATCGACCAGAAAAGCGTAAAAATGAAGCATGCAGTACTGGCACAGTGGCACTTCACCCACCGCATGCCTGCTTCAAGCTAATCTACTTTACTCGTAACCTTATAACAATTCAACAAAAGACAATTACCACCAGTTAGTTCATTCTTCTCAACTTCAGTACTTCGTATGAAGTCTTACCCTGATCATACGCCAAAGCATTTTTTTCAAACATTAAAATCCTGATCTAGCGCCTATGCTAACTTTTCCTATCCAGAAAAGAAAAAAGAAAATATAAGAATATGGTAATAAATTTAAAGCTACGTCCATTTCCTCCTGAAGCCTCAAACCCAAGCTATAATGTTTCTCTTCTTCAGTAAATCTAGCAACTTTATCTTGCTCTTCTTCATCTTCCCCATTGTCCGCTCGCCCTCATGCATTCTTGCCAGAAGAACGCCGGCCGGATTCAGGTCGATCAATTTTCCGGTTACTGCTGAAGGCTATAAGGGCAATTGGGACATGAACGTCGAAAGGTTCTTGAACGCGACCAGAGGCAGCCACATAACTGGCATATCGGAAATCAAAAAACACTTTCATCGTTTTGGTTACCTCACGTTCGAGAACGACACATTCACCGACACGTTCGACGCTCCGTTCGAATCGGCTATTACACGCTACCAAGAGAAACTCGGCCTACCCACTACGGGTAAGCTTGATTACCCTACAGTTTCTCAAATTACCGAGCCAAGGTGTGGCGTACCCGACACAGTTCACGGATTGCATGCAACCCGACATTACGAGTATTTTCTCGGGAAACCTCGATGGTCACGGCGCATGCCAATGAGGCTAACCTACGCATTCTCGCCGGAGTACTCGATAAACCACTTGAGCTTATCAGACATAAGGGACGTTTTCAAACGCGCATTTGCGAAGTGGTCATCGGTTATACCGGTGAGTTTCTTGGAGACCGATGACTATGGCTTTGCGGATATAAAAATTGGGTTTTACAGCGGCGACCACGGCGACGGAGAGCCATTCGATGGAGTTCTGGGAGTTCTGGCCCACTCATTCTCGCCGGAGAGCGGGAGACTCCACCTCGATGCGGCGGAGACATGGACCGTTGATTTTGAGACGGAGAAATCGCCAGTGGCCGTTGATTTGGAATCTGTAGCGACCCATGAGATCGGGCATTTGCTAGGTTTAGCCCACAGCGCGGTGAAGGAGGCTGTTATGTACCCTAGCTTGAAGCCTAGGGATAAGAAGTTGGATTTGACAGTGGACGATGTGGAAGGAGTGCAAGCTCTATATGGATCAAACCCTAATTTTAGGACTGGGTCTTTGTTAGAGTCTGATATTTCCACAAATCAGGGTGTTGATCATTACAGAGCTGGGACATCAACGTGTGCCATTTCAGTGCTGGTTTTGATAATTCTTTGTTTGTACATATGATTTCAATGAATATTTCTCAGGTTTTTGGTGTTTGGGCGTTGTGGAGGAACGTCAATCATATTTCCTAGAGTACAGGCTAAGGATCAGGCCGGTTGGACGCCGCGCTTAGATAGCATTTGAGCATGGTAGCTTTGAACTACTTTGGATTAGTTTGGCAAACTCAAACATCGATTGGAGATACTTTTAATCTCTAACGTTTTTGGTGTACATGATTGAATTCATTTCGATGAATCGTCAGCAGGGTCACAATGATATTCTTTCTGTTTTTTTTTTCCCCCTTAATTGATATTTTCTATGTGAGAAACACTAACCCTAAACCGGAAATAGTGTCCGAATATATCTCCTGAAATAAAAAATAACTTTATGTATTAATTTTTTTACTTAGTGATTGGGGAAACGTTTTTTTAATAATGATGTAATTTTTTTTTCTATTTTTAAGAAAATAAAAAATGGATAAAAAAAATCTAAAAAATAAAAACATTTAGCCTTTTCGGGAGATGTTCAGGCTACATCCTTCAGTAGATAGCACTCCTCTTTCTATGTAGTACAAAGATAAACTCATAAAAAGAAATGCCCACGTGTGAGCCAATAGTTTGAAATTAGAAAAAAAAAAAAAAAGTCCTCCTTCATCTCTTATAAAATCAGATCATAAGCCTTCTTCTCAATCTTGCAAATAACGAAAATCCTAAGGAACCGTCTTCCTTTGTATCTTCCAAAATCATCTCCTCCACATAGTCGACTGGAAGCAAGCTGTGTTCGCGTTAAGCGTCGTTTGTCTCTTCACCTATGTTTGACTAAGTAAGGTAGGGTCCCTCTCTGCTCGACCCTCTCTGCCCGGCTCTGATTAAGTTGACACATCAAGGGTCTAGACCAAACCGCAGTCATGTCATCTAAGCAAGGCGTAGCAACCCTCTCCTTAAATTATTTCTTCGTCAAACGTTTTGTGATTTTTTTTAATTTCTTCCATGTTTTGTTTGCTTTTTTTTTTTTTTTTAATTATAGGTGTAAATACATGTGTCATTACATGGCAAGTGGGCATGAAGATTAGGAGCAGTCGTATGTGGCTGTAGAAGGAATACTCGATCTCACAAATTAACATGATTTTCCACCCATGGCCAAGTCACTATGATATCTCCTACTATAAATATGTCACTAGCTAAGCTTGTAGTTATTGTAGCTCCCTAAAAACTCATCTGACCCAGCCTAAAGTAGTACATATCCTAGAAAAGTTGTCACAATCACTAATAGGAAGATTATAACTCCAAGACACCAAACAAATTCTCTAGTACTGCTATAACTCACATGATATAGACCACGAAAAATATGAAGGTGAACCACAATGAAAAACATACTTGCCCCATTAGCATGCATATAAAATTATTTGAAGGCACACATACGAGGATGTTATTGGAAATCTAGACCTCCCAAATTCATCTCTTAAAATCTATTTTTGCATGAATATCAAGAAAAATAGAGAAATAATAACAATATCAAATTTTACGTGGAAAACTTTTGAAACAGGAGAAAAACCACCAAGTCTAGAAAATAAAATTTACGATGTGAAAAATTATTACAATAACGCATTTTTTCTCCTTACTCCAAAGACACACACAAAACTTCCACACTAATAATACTTTAGCTTTCACATCTTTTCTTTTTACAAACAAAGGCTAATAGAGTAATATTATTAAAGTCAAAAGTTATTAGATAAACTTTGATTGATGCATTTAGCCGAGAAAGCTAAGTCTCTTTTTATTGGCTTTAGACCTTACTCTTTCTTCACTCTTCACCAATGTGAAACAAAGCCAAAAGAGTAAAAAATTCAACAATCTCTACCTTGTGATTTTGACTGATCCCACAACTATACTTCACCTCAATGAAGATTTTCATAACTTTCACTATCATGCTCCACCATAAAAGTATACACATTCATAATAAGTCAGTTTCAAATATTTCACTTCAGGGCCATGTCGAAAACAACCATACTAAAAATTATAGTATAACTTCCATATTTGACTATCCTAAAAGTTCATCAGGACATGATATTTCACTACACACCCTACATCAATGTCAAACCATGTATGTGTGCAAACTTGTGGACTTGCTAACACACATTCTCTATTATGAAAATTTTGGGATTAATAGCATGTCATAAAGATGTACATGTTCATTTTCAGAGACATCATCTTCCATGAAAAGAGACACAGCATTAACTTAATTACCAATATCTCTATTTATTGAATTTGAAACCACTTGCCGAACCTACTCTAGCTCTTGAACAACTTTTCTCGTCATACACAAATTGTCTACACTTCCAGTAAATTGCTAACTTCAAGAGTTGGTTTGCCGTTCAATGCATTGTATAATCTTAATTGAATCAAAACATTCTTGACTTGCACTTGTTACAAGTCAAAATTGATTCTCCCATTAAATTCATCTCCCTCAAATCTGATGGAATTTGAAACCCTACTTCCTAACACTGCCTCGATGAGTTTTACCATATAAATAAATAGTACTCACTAAATAAGTTCTCAAGAAAGATTGTTCTTTTCTAAACAGAACGACAATATTTCTAGTAAAAATTGGAGGATCATAATAAATATGTTTAAATATCAATCTCCTATACAAAACTTTCCTTAGATAATACGTATCTATACTACCATACTAAAACTCTACCCCATAAAAAAAACTTAGTGGCTTTGATACCAATTGTTGAAAATCTGGACCTCCCAAATTCATTTCTTAGGATATACCTTTGCAAGAATATCAAAAAAAAAATAAAGATATCATAATAACATCAGACTTTACGTGGAAAAATTTCAAAATAAGAGAAATCCCACAAAACCCAAAAAAGAAAATCTATTATGTGATAAATTATTACAATCACACAGTTTTTCTCTTCACTCTAAAGACACCTACAAAGCTTCCTCACTAATAGAAGTTTAACTTTCACCTCACTTCCTTTCACAAATAAAGGCTAACAAAGAAATTTTCCTAAAATTAAATGTTATTAATTAAACGTTGACTAGTACTACACTTAGTTAAAGAGGCTAAGGTTGCGTTGAATGTCCAAAGGAGGTGAATTAATTTAAGTTTTGTATGAATTATCGTGAGTTGAGATAGTTAAGTGAGTTTTGTAGAACTCACGTAAATGAGTTTATGAAATATTTATATATTTATATGAATGTTGTGAAATTTATGAGATCCACTGATATTTATGGCTAGGTATTATCCACTACACGCCTGCCAACATGCAGGGAAAGAAAAAAAATATTAAATGCTTGTGCAGGAAGCTTTTATGGCCACGTATTGTCCCCTACATGTGCGCTAGCATGCATGGAGAGGAAAAAAAATAAATGTTAGTACAAGAAGCTGTTGGGGAGAGAGAGAGAGAGAGAGAGAAGGATGACTCCTCATGTAGTACAAGAAAAAGTAGGGAAATGGATTTGAAAGGTAGAAGGGAAAGGGCGAGAGATAACCGAAAAAAATATATTGAGACTGTAGCTTTGTGGAACCAAGCGTAATCCACCGAATTCATATCTTGAAGCAGTTAAGATCGGATGTTTGGACGGTTGAAAGCTATTGAGTTGGCTTTGGAAACCAACCAAACCTAACCTAGGTCTCTTTTTTATAGGCTTTAGGCCTTATTCCTTTTTCACTCTTTGTCAATGTGGGACAAAGTTAAAAAGAGCAAAAAATCTAACAGATATAGATCAGACTCTAAAGATGTATATGCATTATTCTATCAAAATGATCTGATTTATTAATCAAACCATTTGGATCGTATCTGATACAGCTAATTTATTATTCTTTTCTCTGCTCGTTTACAAGGTAACTAATTATATCTTAAATACGTACTAACCAAAATCTTAAGAAATTATAACGACAATATTATAAAAAATAGATGAATGCTATTCATTATCCTACATTATATATTTCACATATTTTAAAATTATTTCTTAAATTTTTTTTAATATTTTTAAATTTTAAATTTATTTTATTCTTATTAAAGTAATTAAATTGTTCTATACATCCTTCTTTTATTACATATTTATTATAGAAAAATAAAATAAGTGTGTAGTGTATAAAGATGATAAGCAATATTTTTCTAAAAAAAATTCATAACGTACTTAGAACTGTGGACTCAACCCCCGTTCGAACTTGAAATTCATCTCATCTCATTTTATCATTACAATTTTTTTATTATATAAAATATAATAAATAATTCAACTTTTTTAAAATTTAAAATAATAATAATATTAAAAAATAATATTTAAATAATATTATATTTAATTTTAAATTTTTATCTTTTTTTTTTCATCTCATTTTTGAATTTACGGACTAATAAGAAATAAACCAGTTGCCAATTAATTACGTGCAGGGAGTATGGCGCGTCACCATCGATCGGTTGATGTGGTATATATAAAAAAAATTATCAGCACACCAACTGGCCGGTGGTAGTGACATGCATGGTGTACCCAACTCACGATATAACTGGCTCCATGATCAACCCGATCGAAGTTATTGATGTGAACAAATAAATAAATTAAAATGGATCTCGTCACATGAGTGGCCCTCGGTTGAGAAATATTTATTTATGTATGTATAGTGTCAAAGTCTAACTTGCGTCTTCATCAGATCATAACCCAACCGAAATGATCAAAATCTGCTTTCTTTGTCATGGATCTTTGGGTAGTTGGAATATTAATTAGTTAGGTGATTAATTTATTGAGTTTTATCAAATCTCCTTTATATAAACGCAATTTCTCGAATAAATACTAGTTTATGATCATGTCATGAAATATTTCTTTATAATTAGCTCTTTTTGGAGTCTACAGATATTATAAATTGTTGCATCATTGCAGGCTTTCGGCTTAATTGAAATGTTCTCATTTCATAAATAAATAAAATAAAAATTTTAAATTCTCATTTTTAATTTATAAATAAAAGTATTTTATTAATCAAAATTATTCTAAAATGTGAACCTTTATCCCTTTTCATTATTTGGACTATAAAGAGATTCAATTTTATAAACAGAATCATGTAACGCTTCCCTTTCTATATATTAATTTATGTGTTTGTGTGTGTGAACTAATTAATTCTGTTTTGAGTCTTATATTACAAAAAAAAATATTTTTTTTATAGGCAGTTAATTTTAATTAAATGATTATTTATAATTAAAATTAATTATAAATAATATTTTCTTCACTATTTTAATTAAATGATTATCTGGCCCAAAAAAAAATTAAACGCTATTTTTAAATATAGCATTCCGAAAAAAAAAAACCAGGCACAAAGCGAAAAGAATTACACCGATCAATATGACTGAAACGCTGCTAGCTAGCTAGTGAAATTAAAACCTACATGAAAGTTGAATGACTGGTACATGGTGAATGGTGGTTGATTTGTAAAGCAACTGTTTTAATTCTCAGTATTTGGAATATATATGTGAGAAAGAAATAACCTTAATTTTCTTAAAAATTCATAACCTAGCTAGATAAACTATTCAGATATTGTACAACAACAACAATAACAACAACAACAACAATAATAATAATATATTATGTTTGAATGTTGAAAAGTATTGTAAATAGAAATAAAAAGTTGAGGAAAAATAATTATAAATTATTAAATAATAGTAAAAAGTAAATAATAATAAGAAAAAATAATTAATAATTAATAATTAAGTAATAAATAGTAACAAAAAATATTAAGAAAATTTTAACAGTAGTACTTGTAGTACTAATGATCATATATACAATAACTACATGTTAGACATAGTAATCAAGATGTCGATAATGATCTCAAGATTGCTGCCATACGAAGACCTTCCAAAACAAGAGCTGAATCTTCTCCTCAATCTTCTCATAAATCAGTGTGACATATTCCCCATGATTTTCGTTTGTATTTCCTTTTCTTACAATTCACATTGACGTTTGTAAAGTTGTATCTTCCATAGTTAACATTGTAAAGTTAAATCTGTACATTATTTAAGTAGAATGAAAACAGAGGAGTAACCAAGTTGGCCTCCCAACTCTTTCAAAATCATATTTGTCTTTCATGGTATCGGCTAGCTAAGGCTAATGCCAAACACAGAAAAGATCCTTTAACCTAATTCCGCAAATACCATCTCAAGATCAATGGCCTCTTCCCTATAAAATACCCCTCAATTTTCGAAATTGGATGGCTCCAATTATCTCAGCTGGAGGATCCAATTTCTGGTTTTCTTGAAGAGTCATGACATTGTTGGCTTAGTAAATGGCACCAACCCTACTCCAACAAAGACTTTGCTCGACAACTCTCTCAATTCAGAGTACTAGCGTTGGTCTAAACAAGACAACAACGTCCTTATTTGGCTCTATGCCTTCATTTTTGAGAAACTTGTTTTCACAGTTCTCAACTTAGAGACCTCTAAACAAGTCTAGGACTCTCTTCAAGCCCGGTTCTCATCCACATCGCGATCTTGAATTGCATTTCTGAAACGCCAACTCCAAACAATTACCAAGGAAATCGCTCCTGCCTTTTGTATATTAAAGAGGCTTAACTTCTCTCTGATCAGTTGTCCGCTGCTGGGAAACCGGTAGATGAACAAGCCTTAATCACTTATCTTATCAGTGGACTCAAGCCGCAGTCCATGCCATTTGTGACTACCTTTACTTTTGCAACAAGAGGCAAAGAATTTTCTTTGAATGATTTTCAAATTGAGATCCTTAGTTTTGAGACGTTAATGGAGGCATCATCAAACTCAGCATCTGCAGAAACCAACTTTGCCTTTGCGGCAACTCACTCCAAGCCAAGAACCCAAAGGACAAACAAGGACTTCTTCCTACATGCTCAGACCCCAACTCGCCAAGCACCTATGGGCTCTTCAAATAACAAGCCCAATGCATAGCCTAATGACAATCGGCTTGTTTGTCAAATATGTGCTAAAAAGGGCCATAAGGCCATTGACTGCTATGGTTGTTGAATGCAACAATTCTTACGATCAACAGGTGTGGTATGTTGATAGTGGGGCCAATGCACACATAATCAATAACATGACAAATCTCGTCACCTCATAGTCTTATGAAGGGGAAGAGACAATCATTGTTGGAAATGGTTTAGGTTTGGTGATAAAAAACATGGGCACCACTTCACTAACTACAAATCAATCCAATTTTACTTTATTCAATGTCCTTTACTGTCCAAATGCTTCCTCAAATTTAATCTCTATCAATCATTTTTGTTTGGATAATGACTGCTACTTTGTACTAACCAGAAATGATTTTTCTGTGAAGGAGAACAATACGGGGCAACTTCTACTCAAAGGGAAAGTTAAGAATTGACTCTATCCTATTGCAGAAAATCAAAGTCCTTCCAAAAACTCTCTTGTTTCACAACTAAACTTGGTGTGTCTACTACCTTCGACATGTGGCATGATCGTCTAGGACACCCGTCTCAAGTTGTTTTAAATAAGTTATTTCAGTCCAAGTATTTAGATGTTTCCAATCCCAATAAATTAGGATTTTGTGAGTCATGTCCTTTAGAAAAATCTAAACAATTACCCTTTAGTGACTCCACTCGCCAATCTTTTAGGCCCTTAGCTTCTATTCTTTTAGATGTATGGACATCACCTATGTATTTGATTGGTGGAGCCAAATACTATGTGTTTTTATTGAGATTTCTCGCGTTTTACTTGGCTATATCCCATTAAGTTTAACAAAGAACTTTTTCCAATCTTCAAACAATTTAAGGCACTTGTGGAAAATGTTTTTTCTTGCAAAATACAACAATTTCAAACCGATAACGGTGGTGAGTTCACTTCCACCTCTTTCAAATATTTTTTTACAAGAAAATTGCATTTTCCATCGTTTAATATGCCCTCATACATCCCAACAAAATGGGATCGCTGAGCAAAAACATCATCATATTGTTGAAACTGGGTTAACTCTTCCTGCACGCTCACACCTTCCAAACACATATTGGGCCGATGCTTTCCTAACATCCGTTTATCTCATCAATTGTCTTCCCACAAAAAGTGTTGAATAATTTAACCCATTTGTACATGCTTCACAACAAAATTTCAAAATTTTCAAGTTTAAGATTTTTTTTTTCTCCGCTTGTTATCCTTTGCTTAGAACATATGAGGAAAATAAACTCTTTATCCATAGCAAAGAATGTATTTTTATTGGCTATTCTAGTCAACAAAGAGGGTACCGATGCCTTAACTAGAGAACTGGACGTGTATTCATATCCCGCAACTTCATTTTTAATGATTATGAATTTCCTGCAAAACGTGGAGTCCTCTCTTCTCTTGCCTTGTCGAGTGAAGCAACCCCAGGTATGTTCACTACTACTTCTATTCTCCCCTGTTCCGCCATAACCCCATCTCCCACAGTAGAAAAGGACCAACGAAATCCAAACCAAACCCCAATCATCTTAGATTTCCAAACTGAACCCACAGAATCAATGCCTCAAATACCCACACAAAACAAACCCCTTCAAACCCTTACCCAGAACGAACCCGATGCTGTTGAACTCCTGCAATCACTACTTCTAATTTCCACAACCACATCCATCAACCAAATAACGAACTTAGACCACGCCACTACTCACTCCATGACTAGGAACTCAAAACCAAAATCATTTCCTGACTTTACTGTGTATTCCACCCCTTATCCTCTACAGGTACTTTCAATGGTTGTCATCGAAATTGAGCCTTCCAACTACACGCAAGAAGTCTCTTATCCTGAATGTCGTGCTGCTATGGGATGTGAGTTTGACGCGTTAATGGTGAATGATACGTGGTCTCTCTGTCCTCGCCCATCTGATAAGCATGTTATTCAAAATAAATGAGTTTTTAAGATAAAAAGACTCTTAGATGATAGCATTAAATGCTATAAAACGCTTTTAGTTGCAAAGGGATTTAATCAACAATATAGGGTAAATTACGGTGAAACATTCTCACCAGTTGTGAAACACACAATTGTTCGAATGATTTTTTCTTTAACAGTAATGTTCAATTGAAATATCCATCAACTAGATATTTTCAATGCCTTTCTACATGGGTTCTTAGATGATGAAGTTTTTTATGGAGCAACCCAAAAGATTTGTTGATGAAAATCACCCAGAATATGTGTGTCGATTACAAAAATCACTTTACGGCCTTAAAAAAGCACCACGTGCTTGGTTTTGCTACCTATTACAGCACCTTTTGGAATACAATTTCATTGAATTCACTGTTGATTACTCTCTTTTCATTTATGCTACGGACTTTGTGAAATTGTATGTGTTAATTTATGTCGATGACATCCTAGTCACTAGTTCCAGCAAGCATGCAATCGACTCTTTCATTTCATCACTAATGAATTTATTTCTTGTTAAAGACTTGGGTGAGCTAAGCTTTTTCCTAGGTTTCCAAGCAAGCCGAGATCAAAAAGGGCTACACCTATGGCAGATAAGACATATCACTGACCTACTCAAAAGCACCAAAAGCCCCTTAACTATCTGACAACGTCGGGCCCAAAGCTCTCATCTACAAAAGGCAAGTTATTGACTAATACAACATAATATAGACGAGTAGTTGGAGCACTTCAGTATTGGACTATTTTCCGTCATGATATTGCATATGCTGTGAATCAATTGTGCCAGTTTATGCATAATCCCGGTGAGCCACATTGGGTTGCTATCTCAAAAGTAGTATTGACTATGGCCTATATTTCTCTCATGGTCCCATTCAACTAAATACTTACTATATTTCTCTCATGGTATCCATCTGATGTAAAAGGATATAAAGTAATGGATCTTAGTACTAACAAAGTTTTTATTTCTAGAAATGTTGTTTTTCATGAGAATGTTTTTCCTTTCATAGTTATATCTAATCACACACAGAATCGTACTTTTCTATTTCCCCCGTCAGAAAATACATATACTTGTGATAATTCTAGCAGAAATAATTATGGAACATCTAGACAATCTGGTTCTAGACAATATTCTATTCCTAATCAATCTCCAATACAAAATGAAGAACATGACTGTGGTCAAAACATTTTTGAATCACAAGATTCTTCATTAAGAAGGTCTGCTTGAGTCAGACAACCCCCAAGTTTTCTAAAGGACTATTACTGCAGTCAAGCTTCTTCAAATGTAATTTCTTCAACTTTGTCTATTGATAGTTCTATAAAAGGTAATTTCTATCGTATTTCACCTTTTCTTTCTGCAAATAGGTTATCATCATCTCATAAAGCATTTCTTACATCTATCACAAATTCATTAGAACCAAAAACTTATAAACAAGCTGCTAAATGTCCAGAATGGAAAAAAACAATGAAAACATGGGAGCTTGTTACTTTACTTGAAAATAAACAAACTATTGGGTTAAATGGGTGTTTTAAATTAAACACAAAACTGTTGGTACAATAAAGAGATATAAAGCAAGGTTAGTAGCTAAAGGCTGTAATTTAGAGGAAGGATTAGACTTTTGACACTTTTTCACCTGTAGCTAAAATTACATCTATTAGACTTTTATTTACTGTTGCTTATATTAAAAAATGGTATATTCACCAACTAGATGTAAACAATGCGTTTTTACATGGTGACTTACATGAGGAGGTATATATGAAGCTGCCTCCTGGACTACCACATCAAAATAACAAAGTTTGTAGACTTCTAAAAAGTCTTTATGGTCTTAAACAAACATTTAGACAATGGTTTGAAAATTTGTCTAACTTTCTTATTGAATTTGGTTTTTCTAAAGGTAGCTCTGATTATTCATTATTCATTAAGAAAATAGAAACTTCTTTTATGGCGTTATTGGTTTATGTAGATGATGTCTTGATGGCCAATGATAGTTTACAAGAGATTGAATCACTAAAGAAGTTCCTGGATGATTAATTCACTATTAAAGACTTAGAACCATTGAAGTACTTTCTTGGATTAGAGATAGCAAGATCTAAAGCTGGAATTTCTATTTGCCAAAGAAAATATGCGGTGAACATTTTACGAGACACAGGCACAATTGGTTCAAAACCAGCAGCATTTCTTATGGATTCAAATCTCAAGTTAGCTGTTCATGATTCAGAACCCTATGAAGATCCACCAGCATATAGAAGGTTGGTTGGTAGATTGTTATTTTTAACAATAACCAAACCAGACCTAGCATATTCTATCCAAGTTGTTGCCCAAATGACTAACACAAGTGGTGGGTGAATTGAGTTATATAAAAGAAATTAACAATTGTAAACCAAATATGCGATATAAAATATAAACAGAATATAAAGCAACAAGAATTGTAAAGAGTAGGGTAAGAAGAAGCAAACTCAGTATTTTTACGAGGTTCAGCCCCACTGCCTTCGTCCTCATCTCAAGCTACCCCTTGAGGATCCTAAATTCACTATTCAATCTCCTTTAGGTAGAGATAGAAACTTATTACACTTTTAAGCAGTACCGCTACAGAGAATTCGTGTAGAACACCTTCTACACTTGTAATTACCTCACACTTGGTGATTTAACTATTCCCTATATAGAATACCTTCTACACACACAAGGGTTATACGCACCATTTTACTGATACAAGAGTTGACAGTGGGTAAACTATCAGAGTACACTCCTCAATGAGTGAGATAGAAATAATACAGCGTAACCTATATCTCTCTAAAAAATAATAAGAATTAAGATTTAAAACTTAAAAAAAAAAAAGAATGAGAGTTTTGAAAAAATAATACAAAACTTAGCAATAAATGTGCAAGCTCTTGTTATTGTGATTTTACAAAACTCAAGTAAGTTATTTATAGGCAAATGGATCACACTCAATTATCTTCCAAATTTAAAATTCAAATTTTGATAAAGTCATTGCATATGTCATTCAATTTTTAAAATTCAAATTTTTGAATAAAGTAATTGCATATGTCATGCACATGTAAAATATAATTTTTTAAAATAAATTTTTTAAGGGGATCATTGCATATGTCATGCACATGTAAAATATAATTTTCCAATTTAAACTTTTTAATGATGTCATGCATATATTATGCTTATGTCATGCATAAAAAAAATTCAATTTAATCCTTTATGAGAAAAAATTAATTTTTGAGTCTTAATCCAATTTCGAATTTTATCAAGAGATGTAAAAAAATAATCTATGGGCTTCATTTGTAAATTTGTTCTTTTATACTTGATATGCACTTCGCTGCATTGCCGATAATTTGAGTTTGAAACTTAAATTTATTTGTTATCATCAAAATTCACAAGTAGATACGAAACTTGAAACCTTAGATTCAACAATCTCCCTCTTTTTTATGATGACAAATACTTAGTAGAAATCTGTGACTTGCAGTAATACTTAAGCTCCCCCTGAAAATATGCGTTAATTTTTCAAGAAAAATATAAACATAATTCTAGCATATATAACATAGTAGTATAAGACTAGTATAAAACTTCTCCCCCTTTTGGCATCATTAAAAAGAAACTGGAATTGGTTTCGGTAAGATTTCTTTCCGTAATAACCAATAACCAAATAAAACAGTGTGTTTAGTAGAAACTGTAGAGTGTTGAATAATAAGAGCCATCCGTGTTCGATAAAAACTGCAAAGATTGATGCCTAACTCCTGTGTCCGATAAAAACTGTAGAGGCTGGAGGCCTAGTTCTGGCAATTCGATACAGAAGGAGATTCAAATCTGCTTGATGTTGTTGACCAATGAGATTTTATAAAGATTTAAAAGCTTTCGAGTTGCTGTTTAAAAGACCATTTTTATCCATCGAATACTCACAAGAAAAATCTCACATTGCTCATTGATCAAGTATCTATTTATCCAAAACGACAGAATGGAGAAGAAAATTTCTTATGGTAATCTTCCAGATTTGAACCAAGAACCATCTCAACCAGTCATTTTATCTCCTGATACTGTCAATACCATGATAAAAGCAGAGATGCATTTTTCTGATAGAACTAATTCTGAGGTTGTTGCAGCATTAAGAACTCTCAGTGCTCCATATGCTACCTCTGTTACGATCATGTTTCGAAGATTACTAGCGAGGGCAAATGAGATTGATCGACTTAACAATCAAATATTTGTTCTACATCAAAAGCTTGCAAATAAAAGTAGAAAGAACAAGAGGTTAAAGTAAGAAAATATAGATTTGACAGAATTAGCTCATGTTCTGAAACTTCGAATAAAGGAATCGGAACGAGTGAGAGTTCAAGTATAGAATCAACATCGGCAAATAATGGCAGCGTTTCACAAGAAAAATAGGGACAATTGTAATTAATCTCGTTGGCTTAACTCGGTAACTTTTGACAATATGTATCCGACATATCTTGTAAACTTGACTAAGTAAGATTTAAAAAGATGGCAGTTTGTTTTATACTTATTTCCATCTTTATAAAAGTAATCCTTAACTTTATCTAATTCGCATCAAATCTTCTTCTCATCTCTATAGTTCATCTTCATTCTCACTTTACAAAATTTCAATGGTTCATCAATTTTCCTTCAGTGTTTCTCATGATCGAGATATGAGGTATTCTTTACCTCAAATTATTTCTGCATCTGTTGTAGGTGTCATGAAGCAGCAAGAGACTGATTTGGCTAATAAATTAGATCATGATACCATTTATGAGCTCGTAGGTCTCGGGACTTGATATTCATCTTTCATTGTTGCTTTTTTCGTTCAGTTGCAGTTCAAAACTTGTGAATTTGAGAAGTTTAGCGAAACGGTCTCTGTACTTCAACGACTTGTTTATGAGTCAAATAAAAAAATAATAGAGTTAAAGTAACAGAATAAGGATTTAAAGTCCTTAGTTGTCTCTTTATTTTGATTGCATAATCTTTTAGACAAGGATGACATGATGATTTATGAGGAGCAAATGCATTTGAATGATGAGACTAAACGTCTCAAGTTTTTATAGGTCATTTGAGATAATAGAATAAAAGTATCTAGCAGATATTCATGGCATGCATCATTCATATTTCTTTTCTAATCATGCATAGTCTATTTTTTGGTAGGGATTTTGTAAAAATGTCCGCCAATTAATTGTGTGTGTTTGTGAATTCTAGTACAATATCACATTTCTGCACATGATCTCTAAGAAAATGATATCTAATTCCAATATGTTTGGTCATCGAATATTGTATTGGATTCTTTGAAAGATTTATAGTACTAGTATTATTACTTTTAATAGGAATATGATTGTATATAAGTTTAAAATTTTCAAGTTGTTACTTCATATAAAGAACTTGAGCACAACAACTACCTGCAGCAACATACTCTGCCTCAGCAATAGATAATGCAACAGAATTTTACTTTTTACTAAACCATGAAATAAGTGTATGACCTAAGAAATGACATGTTCTACTAGTACTTTTTTTATCAACTTTGCAAATAATATAATCTGCATCTGAATAACTAATAAGACCGAAAGAAATGTGTTTAGGATACCATAACCATAGGTCAATGGTACTTGCAAGATATATAAAAATACGCTTGACTGCAATCAAATGAGATTGCTTTGGAGATGATTGAAAACGTGCACATAAACATGCACTGAATATAATATCAGGTCTACTAGCTGTCAAATATAATAAACTACCAATCATACCTCGATATACTTTTGAGTCAACTGGCTTACCGCTTTCATCTTTATTAAGTTTGGTGGTTGAATTCATTGGTGTTCCAATTATTTTCGCACCTTCCATCTTAAACTTTTTAAGTAACTCTTTGATATATTTTGACTGATTAATGAATGTTACACTTTTTGCTTGCTTGATTTCCAATTCAAGAAAGAAATTAAGTTCTCCCATCATGCTCATTTCAAATTCTTCCTGCATGCTCTTAACAAAATCTTGGCACATATTTTCATTAGTAGCACAAAATATTATATCATCAACATAAATTTGAACTAGAAGAATATCATTTTATTCATATTTGATGAAAAGACTTATATCGATCTTTCCTCTTAAAAAACCTTTTTCAATCAAGAAACCACTAAACTTTTCATACCAAACTCTAAGAGCTTGTTTGAGTCCATATAAAACTTTTGTAAGCTTGAAAACATGATTAAGAAAAATATGATTTTCAAAACCTGGAGGTTGCTCAACATATACATCTTCATTTATAAAACCATTTAAAAAAACACTTTTAACATCCATTTGAAAAAGTTCCAGATTTTTATAACATACATATGCAAGTAACATTCGAATAGTTTCTAATCTTACGACAGGTGCATAGGTTTCATCATAATCGATTCTTTCATCTTGATTGAAACCTTGAGCTACAAGTTGAGTCTTGTTTCTAGTGATGATTCCAGACCTATCTTTCTTATTTCTAAAAACCTATTTTGTTCCAATAATAGCATGATTTTGGGTCTAGGAACAAGTGTCCAAACATCATTTCTTTCAAATTGATTTAGCTCTTCTTGCATAGTTAGAAT
Organism: Platycarya strobilacea; assembly: GCA_036898215.1. Taxonomy (NCBI): domain Eukaryota; kingdom Viridiplantae; phylum Streptophyta; class Magnoliopsida; order Fagales; family Juglandaceae; genus Platycarya; species Platycarya strobilacea. The sequence continues at coordinate 36,038,763 of CM072551.1, read as the reverse complement.
CTATGATTCATCAATAAGTATTTCATCAATATTTTTGGGTTCAGTTTGAGATAGAAAAGCAATATGATTACAAATGTTTCTAAGAGATGATCGAGTACTTACACCTCGTGAATGTTCTCCTAGAATTTGTTCCACTGGATGATATTTCACATGTTTCTACTATTTAGTTGCATCTTGTACAAATTCACATGTTTCCTTATATCTCCATGTTGGACTTCTTATATTGTATTCTCTTTATTGAGATTGAGACTATTTGGGTTATTTGTACCTTTTGTTTCTTCATTAATAGATTTCTTGGATAGTAGAGGTTTAGATTCATCAAATACTACATGCATAGATTCTTGTACAGTCAAAACCCTTTTATTGAATACTCTATAAGTTTTACTATTTATAGCATACTCAAGAAAGATATATTCATCAGATTTTGTATCAAACTTTCCTAAATTATCCTTATCATTAAGAATAAAACATTTGCATACAAATACATGAAAGTAACTAATGTTAGGCTTCTTCCCATTTCAAAACTCATAAGGGGTTTTATCTAATTTAGACCTTAACATAACTCTTTTTATAACATAACATGCAGTACTTTTCACTTTAGCCCAAAAATAACTAGGTAAATTATTCTTATTAAGTATTGTTTTTGTCATTTCTTGAAGAGATCTATTCTTTCTCTCTACTACCTCAATTTGTTGAGGAGTTCGAGGAGTAGAGAAATCATGCACAAAACTATTTTCATCACAAAAAGATTCAATATCTTTATTAACAAACTATTTCCCCCTATCGCTTCGGATATTTGAAATAGTATAATCCTTTTTATTTTAAATTTTCTTCTATAACTTGGTAAAGGCATTATGTACCTCATCTTTATGAGCGAGAAAGATGACCCAAGTATACCTAGATAAATCATAAATAATAACAAATACATAATATTTTCTTCCCAGACTTGCAACCCTATTTGGTCCAAAATGGTCCATGTGTATTAGTTGCAAAAGTCTAATAATGGAAATATATTTCTTGGTTTTGAAAAAAGTTTTTGTTTGTTTACCAAACTGGAATGCATCATAGATTTTGTTTTTAAAAAAGTTTGCTTTTGGAAAACCTCTCACAAGATCATTTTTTGAAAGTTTGAAAATAAGTTTCATGTTTGTATGACATAACCTTTTATGCCATAACCAACTATTTTCATGTTAAACTGATAAACAAATAGTATCTTATGAGGCAATTTCTTCAAATTCGATTGCATAAACATTATTATTTCTAAGAGTAATAAAACAAACTTTGCAGCCATGATTATTCAAAATAATGCATTTATCCTTTTTGAAAGTAACTGTAAATCATTTATCACATAATTGACTTATATTCAAAAGATTATGCTTTAGTCCTTCAATAAGTAGAACATTTTCAATTATGAGAGAAAACTTATTACTAATTTTACATATTCACACGATCTTCCCTTTTGAATTGTCTCCAAATGTTACGTGTCTTTCTTCTTTAGCAGTAAAGTTAATTAACTTAGTTTTGTCTCCTGTCATATGTTTTAAACATCCGCTGTCTAAAAACCATTTGGTTTTACCTATGGAGAACTTCATGCATATCTACAAAAATAATTAAAATAATTTTTCTTAGTACCCATATTCTTTGGGTCCTTTATTTATTAGTATTAGAACAAATAAGATTTTTTGGTACCCATATGACTCTAATAGTCATTGTATATTTTCTTCTAATAGGATAAATATGATAGTTATGACTATTTCTATTGCAAAAATTACAAATGACATGTGATATATTTCAAGATCTTGAATGATTGTAATAATATATTTCTTTGACAAATTTATTTTTAGGAAAAAAATTTTAAAAATCTGACTTTGATTTAATAGGTTTATCAAAAAAACTTATATAAGGTTTGAGTTCTTCTTTTGGCATGTATCTCAATCCTAACTTATTAAAAATACATCTTTGACTAACAAGAAATTTTTCAAAATTTCTTTTTCCATTAGTAAAGTTTTCAACAATCTTTTTTAAATCTGTAATTTCATTTTTCAGTTCATCATTTTCAGTTCATCATTTTCTTTTCTTAAAACATCAATTTTATTTGTTAAAGAAAAATTTTTCTTTTTCAACACGGTATACTTGATACCTAATTTTTCAAATTTCTCATATACCTATTCCAAAATATTTTGTAATTCTTCATAAGAAAGATTTTCAATATTTTTGAAATTTATTACCTCAAGATCATCTTTAGCCATAAGACAAAGATTTGTAAATTCTACATTGCTTGCGTCATTGTCTGAACTACTTGAATCATCATCTCATATAGTTTTCATTGCTTTCTTGCCTTTGTATCGATCTTTCTTTAGCAAGGGACAATCTACCTTGATATGTCCTGACTTTTTTGAAAGGTTTCCTTAGAGGACTTTTATTTTTCAAAATTCTCTTAAATCTTCTTGTGATCATTGCAATCTTTTCGTCATCGCTTTCTCCATCTTCATCGCTTTTATTTTCATGAGGAATGGTTTTGAGTGCCAAGCTTTTCTTTTACTTTCCTTCTTCTTCTCCTCTTTTCAATGTGTATTTATGGGTAATAAGTGACCCGATGAGTTCATTTACTTTGAGTTTTTTAAAATCTCTAATTTCAAGAATCGCCGTTACTTTTGATTCCCAACGTTTTGACAAGGAGTTGAGAATTTTCCTTACTATCTCCAAGCTGGAATAAATTTTACCAAGAGATGTCAAACTATTTATAATATTAGTAAAACGAGTATATATAGAACAGATAGATTCATCATCATTCATTTTAAACATTTCATATTCATGCGTAAGAATATAAATTTTTTATTTTTTGACTTGCGAAATTCCTTCATAGGTTACTTCCAAGTTATCCTAAATTACCTTTGCTATCCTGCAAGTCATTATTCTATTAAATTCATTACCATTGAGAGCATTATATAGAAAATTCATAGTCATTACATTCACAATATAAAATCTATCATTTTTGCGATCAAATTCTTCATCTTCCTTTTTGACCTTTACTCCATAAACAGTTTTTGTTGGAATATAAGACTCATTTATAATACATTTCCAGATTTCTCGACCTTGAAACTAAATAAATGTTCTCATTTTAGTTTTTCAGAAAATATAATTATCTCCACAAAATAGCGGAGGTTGACTACTGGATTGACGTTCAGCGAAAGTAGTTGCAATGTTAGCCATATGATCTTAACTCAACAGATAGTTAATCTTATAACAGAGTTCTTACTCTAATACCAATTGTTGCCCAAATGACTAACACAAGAGGGGGGTGAATTGAATTATATAAAAAAAAATTAACAATTGTAAACCAAATATACGATATAAAATATAAACAAAATATAAAGCAGCAAGAATTGTAACGAGTAAGATAAGAAAAAGCAAACTCAGTATTTTTACGATGTTTAGCCACACTGCCTATGTCCTCACCTCAAACTACCCTTTGAGGATCCCAAATTCACTATTGAATCTCGTTTAGTGGAGATAGAAATCTATTACACCTTTAAGCAGCACCGCTACAGAGAATCCGTGTAGAACACTCTCTACACTTGCAATCACCTCACACTTGGTGATTTAACTATTCCCTATGTAGAACACCTTCTACACACACGAGAATTATACGCACCCTTTTACTGATACAAGAGCTAATAGTGGGTAAACTATCAGAATACACTCCTCAATGATGAGATAGAAATAATACAGCGTAACCTATATCTCTCTAAAAAAGAACAAGAATTAAGATTCATAACTTTAAAAATAGAGAATGAAAGTTTTGAAAGAATGATGCAAAATTTAGCAATAGATATGCAAGCTCTTGTTGTTGTGATTTTGCAAAACTCAAATGAGCTATTTATAGACAAATGGATCACACTCAATCATTTTCCAAATTCAAAATTCAAATTTTGATGAAGTCATTGTATATGTCATTCAATTTTCAAAATTCAAATTTTTGAATGAAGTCATTGCATATGTCATGCACATGTAAAATATAATTTTTGAAAATAAAACTTTTAATGAGATCATTGCGTATGTAATGAACATGCAAAATATAATTTTCCAATTTAAAACTTTTAATGATGTCATGCATATATTACGCTTATGTAATGCATAAAAAAATACAATTTAATGCTTTATAAGAAAAAATTAATTTTTAAACCTTAATCCAATTTCGAATTTTATCAAGATATGTACAAAAATAATCTATGAGTTTCATTTGTAGACTTGTTCTTTTATGCATGATGTGCGCTTCGCTGCATTGTCGATAATTTGAGCTTGAGACTTGAATTTATTTGTTATCATCAAAATCTACATGTAGATACGGAACTTGAAATTTTAGATTCAACACAAGTTTTGAGTCAGTTTCTATCAAAACGAACCATAAAACACCACCAGGCTGCACTAAGAGTACTCAGGTATTTAAAGGCCACATCTGGACAAGGTTTATTTCTTCCATCATCCTTAGATTTCCAATTGAAGGCATTTTTAGATAGTGACTAGGCAGGATGCATCAATACCAGGAGGAGCATAATAGAATTTGCATTGTTTTTAGGCAACTCTGTGATCTCATGGGAGTCGAAAAAGCAACCTACAATTAGTCATTCCTCTGCTAAAGCAAAGTACAGAGCATTAGCAGCCACAACTTGTAAAATTCAATGGATAATCTATGCATTAAAGGACTTGCAGATTAATCATTCTCAGCCCACACTAGTATACACAGACAAGAAGTCAGCCATGTCTATTGCACCCAATCCAGTACAACATTAGAGAACCAAGCATATACAAATTGATTGCCACCTAGTTCGAGAGAAATTACAAGAAAAACTGATCAAGTTGTTCTACATACCTTCTCGCCTACAGCTAGCAGACATACTTACAAAACTGCTTGGATCACTACCATTTCACCGTACTCTCCGCAAGATGAACATCTTAAATATCCATGTTCATCTTGAGGGGGGGTATCAGAGTGTGACATCACATATCGATAACATGGAGTTAAAGTCTAGAGAAGAAAGGACTAAGGCTAAAATAAAGATTGTAACTTAGTTATTTCTGTTAGCTTATATTTTCAGTATAAATATAATGTAAATGTAAACTTTGAACTCACTTTTCATCTTTCAATATAATTTAGTTTTCAAATAATTTTTTCTATTCTCAACCTCTGTTCTTCCATCATCAGTTTCTTAACAACAATCACTAACCTTTTCGAACGATCGACGTATTGGATCATGTCCTTCAATAATGAAAATCCCTAGCCCGTTAATTCACGTCTTAAGATTCAAATCAAGTCACGTAGATCATGACAATAATGGCATCAACCTCAACAATGTTAAAGAGATTGTGATAAATTAAATGACAGCATGTTAAGCTTAAATATTCAAGAGAAATCATCTTTAAGAACTTTAAGTCAATTATGATACTCATACCAATCATGTATCTTAATTTAAATGGAAAACAAAGTGTGGAATTAAGACTTTTAAACTAATTACACTCTTATATTTAATCTATATAATATATTGGATTATTGTTTTTCTAAAAATTTAGAGCTTGAATAAGACTTTAATTAATGTAGATGAACACATGATCAGCTTAGACAATGTTGGAAATCTTTTTAGAGAAATCTCGGCCGAAAAATAAAAAGACCAACTTAATCTTTATTACTCTTAATTCTCAGCTAGGAGTAACAAATATGTATGTACATAGAGTACGTTAAAATGTCATTTATTTATTATATAAGATACTAGGTCTGACTCCTCCAAATTTTCATTAAAATAACACGAGAGTCGAGGCGTTCGGATGATGACAATACGGGTCACGCATCTCCAACATCATGTGCTAAGTATGTGAATACGTAACATACATAAATAAAAGCAGCGGATAAATTAAATCGAAAACTAAGTACCAGAATTTTTAAAGTTATTTTACAAACCAGTTTAACATAAATTCTCCAATAGGAGATTTAATACAATCATCCGAAAGATAAATCATAAAGATACATATTTGTAAAAATGGGAAAACACTTCCCAATGTAACAAATTATAAATAAATACTCATGCAACAACATCACTCATGAACATGATATCCTATGCATGAAGCTTAAAATCGCTTTCCTTAAAATAAATAAAATAACCACACAAGCTAAAATCTTACTTTAATCACAATAAAATTTCAATAAAAATCATCCACCATTTCCCAGAAAATAATATCCGTAAAACTAATCGTACCGGGTGTTACGTATCGCCGTTCTCGATATGATAAACACACATCACCAATCATAATGGGCGTTACGTATCACTGTCCCCATTATGACTCATACACACTCATTTCATAGCTGGCGTTACGTATCGCTGTCCCCGATATGAAATACACACCCAATGACCATAACGGGCATTACGTATTGTCATCCTCATTATGTCATCCACACACACACACTGAACACAACGGGCGTTACGTATCGTCATCCCTATTATGACTCAGTCAAAAACCATTAAAATCCATAAACTCAATAAAAACTCAATTTCCATTTCCAACATATGAATATCCGAAATCATGCAAAAATCCAAATATTTCCATGAACATGCGCATGAATACATAATGCAGACAACCATGCACCAAATAGCCAATAATTAATAAATTCCAACAATAATCAAACACAATAACTATCGATGCAAAAATATATTTAAATCTTAAAATCTATTTGGAAAATACTTACAGCGGGTAAAAGTATAAATCCTTGAGCAAACATCAATCCGCAGCGCTTGTAGCGGTCACTTGTACGTTAGGCTAAAGTATTCGGTTTGACACCAAAATTTAGGGAGATACTCATTGAAGGGTGTAAAATCTCATGGAGGTGGTGGTGTGGCGGCACAACCACCGGAAGGTGACAGATCGGGCTCAAAATGGGTGAAAACCCATTTTCGAGTTTGAGATTGTATCGGGAAGGTGGGGCCGTGTATGGGAAAACTGAGTTAGGGGGATGACCGGATGGGTAAGGGGAGTCTTTTGGTAGTGGAGGTGAGACCTACGGTGGCCGGACGGAGGCGCGGCGAAGAACAACCCATTTAAGACTCATTTTAGGTTTAAGGTGAAAATGTGGAGTTGGAGGGCGTCAGAACTAGTTGGAGGTTCACCAGTGGGTGGGGAACTTGGTGGAGGTAGTCGAAGGCCAAGATGACTGGTGGTGGTGTCGAAAAATGGGAGAAAACACATGAAGTTCATTTTCGAGTAGGAGGTCGTGGAGGGAGATGAGGCCGCCGTGAAGCACACCGATGGTAGGGGAGGCTCGCTGGCATGCGGGGATGGTGGTGGGCTGGGTGGTGTCGACGGAGGGTGGCTGACGGCAGTGCTGGGGGAGGAGGGAGAAACGGGCGAGAGATGAGAGGGAGAGAGGGGGTGCGCGGGTTTGAGGGGGTCTGGGGGAAAGAAAAAAAAAAGAAAAAAAAAAGGAAAAAGAAAAAAGAAAAGAAGAAGACTAACTAGAAAAAAAAACACAATAAATTAAATAAAAACTGACTTTAAATATTATAATTTTAATATTAATAAAATAAGATATTTAAAACCCATCAATAAAAATAAATTAAACCCAAGCGTAATATTAATTATAAAACAATAATTAATATGACGAAAGTAGATCAAATAAACTCACATAATAAAATAAATGAATTAAATTCTAATCATTAAAATAATTAACTCATATTAAAATAAATAAGAAAAGCAACGTAACTCAATATTCCAACATAAAAACAATGTAAAACTAATTTTAGCTAATTAATAACTCAAATAATAATTATAAACAAATAAAACATAACTAATAATATTATTAAAATAAACTAAAATAATAAAAAATGAGAATAAAATAATATATAAAAATACACGTAAATTTGGGATCTCACACTAGGATTTGACAATAACAACTTTACAACACACATTAGCGAGCTAGCCTTCTCTAATAATTATCGTAAAATAATTCTTATTGCAAAGAACGGAGCCTCTTATCTCCAACCTTAAGCTTGGTTTGGGAAGTAGCTAGCTAGCTACTAACTAGAGAAATACTTTAGCTACAAAATAATTTTATAAAACAAATTTCATAAATTGATGTGTCTTGATATGGTCTGTCAAATATTTATAAAGTTGTTTTTATTATAATGTAAATCTAACGACTTATATAAAATTACGTCAATTTATAAAATTATTTTTATGTAATCTCTTTGCATGTATAGAATTCTCAACTAACTAACTAACTGGTTTTTTTTTTTTTTTGAAATGGAAACCAAGTTCCAAGCATTCATAAACCAATATCAGAGTTTACAACAAAAAGAACGCATAAAGGGCATTCTTCAATGTCATACAAGTCCTTTGAAATAGAAAGAGAAAATTTAGCAAGTGTGTGAACTGCTCGGTTTGCCTCTCTATTGGTATGAGAAACTCCCCATATGCAGTAACCAGCTAAACAATCTTTGGTATCCTCTATTAGTAGGCCCCCCAAGCTCCAATTCGGATTGGAACAATTAAGTTGATCTACCACCAGCTTTGAGTCTCCCTCAAAGTGTATATTTTGCAGATTCAATTCCTTACAGAAGATGGCAATCAGTAAAAGGCCAAGAGCTTCACAACCAAATATGATACCTTGCAACGGATGATTGGCTCTTAGAGTCCCAATAACCTAGCCCTTGTGGTCCCGTATTAATCCACCTACTCCCATTATGCCCAGCTCCTGGTTGATGGCCACATCCCAGTTGGCCTTTGGTCTATTTGTATCTGGTGGTTTCCATGGGGTGGAACTCGGGTTGCAGATTATGGGGGGTGCCAGCTTCATGGTTGCTTCCCTGAAGTCTTGGATGGTTGACTTGGCTTTCTGAGCAACCTTTCCAGGAGATGTGAAACCTTTGCCATGAATGAACTCATTTTGCCTGAACCAGATTTCTTTGTGGGTGACAGCAGCTTCTTCGATTTCAGATGAGTCTAGCTTGCTTAGAAAACCAGCCCAAATATTGAAGAATATATCATTAGTATGAGGCATTTTCTAGATCTTAACACCTCTACAATTCCAGCTGTCAGCTATGGAGCTACAACCCCATAGAATATGGCCAATGGTTTCAGGTTCCCTATGACATTGTGCACGTGTTGTCTTTTAAAATTTTCCTCTTTTTCAGATTTTTCAATGTCGGGAGTGCCTCCCTACAAGCTCTCCATATAAATGATTTCACTGTAGGGTCTATTTTCAACTTCCAGGTAGCTTTCCACAGGCTTGAGTTGGTTCTTTTACAAGATGGTTCGCCCTCTGAGTCTGCCTTTAACTTCCTTTGCTATTGATACCCGCTTTTCACAGTGTAAATCTCATTTGTTCAGCATTGCCAAACCAGCGTATCAGCTCTCCCCCCATAACTGATTCGAATTAATCTGATGGCATATACCTCTGTGTCTGAGAAGATTTCTGTTAGCAGGTTGAGTCTCCAAGTCCTTTGCACCGGGTCAATTAAATCTTGTACTTTCATGCACCAGCAGTCGGGATCTTTAACTGGGGCAATCTGGTTAAATGGGAGTGATGGGATCCATTTGTTCATATAAATACTAATTTGTCTACCATCCCCCACACTCCAAATTAGACCTGACTTTAGTAGATGTAAGGAGGTAAAGATACTCCTCTATACGAAGGAGGGGCCCGAACCCAGTTTAGCTTCAAGCAATCCACTAGAGTTGAAATACTTATGTTTAAGGACCTTTGCTGCCAGTTAGGATGGGTTTTGAAGGATCCTCCAACCCTGTTTGGCAAAGATAACCAAGTTGAAACTCCTGAAATCCCTAAAATCGAGCTTGTGAAAAAACTGGGTGTTCTTATCACCATCCCTTAGCCAATGTTGCTTAGCCCTTTAACCCTACTTTAGATCTTGCTCAGCAATGGAGCACTCTACTCTCTGTTGCAAATGCTTAAGCTGGTCGAGGTGCTCCTCTGTGTCATTATCTTGGAGGTTTTTAATCTTTTCTAGGTCCTACTTTAAAGAGCTTTTCACCTGGACTTTTTTCCTCCAGGCTGTGTAACCCATTTGACAGTGTTCAAGTCTGAACCTCATGGTTCTAACAAGGCTGCTGCTAGTGGCCATTCTGCCCTAGGCCTGTTTGACCACTTCCTCGCGTTCTTCTATGACTTCTCATGCTTTCTCATATCTGAATATCGGTTGTCTTCTATATTCTCTGGTTGGTGGGTTGCTAGTCCAAATATTGAGTGGATAGTGGTTTGATCGAATTGCTGTCTGTACCTTACAGGAAGCTGTATTGAACATTCTGAACCATTCTTTGTTCACCATGGCCCTATCTATTCTTTCTTTGGTGAAATCATTGCCGTGTCTTCCATTGTTCCAGGTGAACCTTGCCCCCTTATACTCCATATCTCTTAAACCGCAGGCTTCCACTGCTTCTCTGAAGTTTTCAATTTGTTTGTAAGGCCTGTGTGCACCACCGACTTTTTCCTTTCGATGAAGAATTTCGTTGTAGTCTTCTGCACATAGCTAAGGAGTCGAACCGGTTGGTTTTAGTTGTTGGAGGAGGTCCCAACTACCCTTCCTCTTCCCTGTTTCAGGGTGCCCACATAATCCCGTGAACTGCCATTGTTTTCCTCCGTGTACTGGTTATATCATTGTTGTCACATGCCATCTAGTAAAGTTAACAATGCTGACCTAGTATTCATCATTCCATAACATGGTTATTCCTCTTCTAGTACCGAGGCTATTCGCTGCAAAACAGTTTTCCATCTTTAAAATATGCCTGATCATTTCCATTCTAGCTTGATTGCACTTAGTTTCCACTAGGAAAACTAAATGGAGTTTATTTTCCTTAGTTAACTTACTAAGGATTCGAATTTTTTGGGGGGACTCAAGACCTCGACAATTCCATGTAAGGATATTCATTGATTGTGCCAGGGCTGGACACCAGCACCTGCCACAGAATCCTTTGTTGATGATGTGTCTATCCCGGCCTTTTGTTTCTTGTACTCCATGTTTGCAGGTTGCCCTGCTCGAGGAGCACTCGTTTTGGTCCCCACATGGCTAGGTTGATTAGTAATATCAGTAAATGGACTTTCCAGAGCTACCCTGTCTCTAGCCTTTCTCTTCCAACTACCAGTCTTGACACCTGTTTGTGCTTTTCTTTCCTTGGGTGCAATAGGACACAGGCTATCTACTTTCCCAACTGTGGTGCTTTTCGGTTCCTCCCAAACTAGAATCATTGGACTAAATCCCTTATCCTCTACCACTGATCTCAAGTCTATCTCCATCTTGTTCTTAACAGCAGAGTCTTCAGAAGGAATCTCCAAAGTGGCCAGTTTTGTGGTCTGTGTGAGAGGGCTCTCTTGTGTGTACTCAGTGCCAGGGTACCTTTCACTGGTTACTTTAATTTCACAACTGGCCGATTCCACTTTCACTGTTTTATGAGTTTACTCGTTCTCCTTATTGTGTCCTTTATGTCCTGCCTTGGCTGGTGAGTCCTGGCTTGTATCCCCCTTATCCTTACCTTTCGTTCTTCCCCCATATCGACGATAATCAAAGATCAAAGTGTTCATCGGTTGTGCTTGGTTAAACTCCAACCATTTCCCCCTCAAAATGAGTTTGTGTAAATCTATTGCCATTCGGATCCTAAGGCATCTACCCCATGCCGATCCGTCAGACTCGGCATCCATTCGGATCACATGACCAAAGGATTCCCCAAATTTTCCCCCAATATCTTCGTTCATGGCCGCTAATGGAAAGTTATGGCATTGGATCCACATGGGTTATAAATGGAACTGAGTAGCAGTTATGGACATTGACTCGTCTATTTCCTGGATCGTTACTAAGTTTCTGTCAAAATACCATGGTCTTCCTCCTAAAACCCTCTCTTTGTCTTCTAAGTGTTGGAATTTGATTAGAAAAACAAGCTCACTGAGATCTTTAAATTTTACCACTACAAGAAATAGTGGCTTTTGCCATGAAGGGTAGTGGTCATAAAAAGCTGAAATTAGGTGGTAAAAAGATTTTTCCCACCAAATGTTATCGTGGGAGCTTCGTGGCATATAATGAGTGGTGAATAATATTATAACCACCAATTTTTTTTTTTGTGGGAAATAATGATTTTTTCCCATGAAATTCATTTGCGGTAAAAATTAATTTTATTCGTGGGAATTGATTTTGTCAACCAAGCCTTTGTGGTGTTTTTATTTATTTACTCATGAGATGTTATGGGCGAAAATATTTTTTTTCCATGAAGTCATTTATGGAAAAAGTTTTTTACAATTTAGAATGTTGACAACAAAAACAATTTTCTCATAAACGTTGTTAGTGACAATTATCAAATGACCCATAAAAATATTGTCATAAAAGATTTTTTCCCACCATCAACTATCATTGAAAATTCATATTTATCATGAATTTAGGTTGTGGAAAACTTTCTATATTAAGGTGTTGAGCCCATGTGAAAATCTAATCAATTATACATATTTCTCACAAAAATGTTGGTGGAAAAAAATATATTTTCCCCCACAGTCCATGGTGGATATTACCCAATTCACAATTAGTAATTGGTTGAATACTATAATTTTGGAGTAATTCATTTGGTGGAAAAAGATTTTCCAGCCCCTTTCTGATTATTCAATCGTTTGGTAAAATATTTTTTGCCATGAAAGACTCTAATACAAATAACCTGTTAGTGTCAAAATTACCTTGTTATCCAGGTACTTATTATCATGGCTTCATACCATATAAAGTATATTTTTTGCCACAAATTTTTCAATTTTTTAGGATGAAACCTTCTAGTCAAAATACAATGTTTAGTAATGGTGGCTACTATTATGGAATTTTTTTCCCATTACTTCATACTGTTCCTGATAGTATATTTTTCCCCACAATTCACATTTTTTTTCAAACTATAACCTTGTGGGAAAATAGCTTTCCCAACACATTTCAAGCATCCTAAGAACTAATTTAATCACCTGTTAATAACAAATTATATCCCAACATTTCATCACACTAATCCAATCAAGTAAATAAAAAAGTTATATTCAATTTAAACATGGTTCTTATATCTACCATCAGGAATACAAATCTGCCATCATAAGCAATTTCAGACCAAGTCTATGAGTCCATGCAACCATACAAGACCAATCTAGTTCCAATCTGAAATACCTAAGGAAATTAATACAGAATACATGAGGAAATTAATGTCTACATGCCAACAACAAGAAGGATAAATCTTAGTACAAATGTCTAGATTTCAGATTAGCTATTAGCAAACAAGTAGTTTGTAGCCCCTTCTTCATCCACATAGCATGTTGTCAATTATGTCCTGAAAGTGTCAAAAATAAAATGTGTCAAGTTCAAGAACTATATATGATGACTGACATATAAAATACTGGACAACTTCTATGATAACACGCTTGTTTATGTATTTAATTTTTTTTTATAAGTACTTGTTTATGTATTTAATTACACTAATAAAATCTGAAATATATGTTAAATTACAAAACATCTTGCCCAGTTATGGAATATACTGATTTATGTGGACTATAACATAGTTTTCAATACTTCTCAATTTGGAAAGTACCAAACTCATTATACAAAACTAAATATCATTTCTAGTTTAATTAGCTAGTTATATTGTATAACTACCATTAATGTCAAAAATTGAGTTGTAACCTCTGTTCCCAAATACAAGTAACATCATTGTTGCTTGAACATAAAAAACCCATTTAAGTTACCATTACTTTGAATTATTTACAATAATGTTAGCTATAAATTGAATCATGTTATTGCAAGATATTTCCAGCCCATTGCCCCTTTGTTTGCCCACTATCCAACTCAGAAAATAATGGTGAAACCATGCCCACCCACTGGTTAAAGTTTCTAGAAAGTTATCTTAGTATTTGTAAATTATCACTTCAAAAAAATATGAATGATTGCCTATAATGTACCCAATGGTAACAGCACAGAAAATGTGAGCAAAGTAGAGCAAAATTTGCATGATCTGGAATTCAACATTTCTATCATAATTAATGGTGAACCACTAATAAATAAGCCAATCAAATTCAAGTTTATGCAGCAATATTAATTTGAACAGAATAATCCATTACTAGGAATGCCATCTCTTGTAGTGTAAGTATGTCAACTTTTTTTCCTTATCTTTCTTTCTCTTTTTTCCTTTTATGTTCCACCCTATATATATTTCCCCAACCAGGAGCAACCACTCCTTATTCCAGGAAAAGCACACTAAATAGATCACTGAAAATCCATTCGACAGTTTGAAACACCAATTTTCCAACAATTGGTTTTGCACTCATAGTTCATGATACCATGTTAGGAGTGAAATACCTTCATTCCATACCCAAAGCATTGGTAATTAATTACTACTTTTCTTGATCAAGGAAATTTTAACATGAGTATATTCACTTTCTAAAAAATAATGATAACATGCAACTAGTATGTATTCCTTGATCTAAATGCTGCCAAACAACTATTCAACTATAAACTATTATTATGTAACAGCTAACAATAGTTTCCCATATTCTCAAAGTGTGTCCCTATCTTATAATTGCTGCCTGTGATTTTGATCCTTTTAAAAACTAAGACCAAGGGTTTGGAAACAACATAAGAAATGGATTAAAAAAAATGGAACCATCAAGTTTATTGGATATTTGCAGACATAGGATGAAAATGATAGACATGTAACAAGTATGATTCTTACCCAAGACCAATTGATAGAACTCATGTTCGGTGCCTTGCTTTTCAAAATTGTATCTGAAATCTGCTCCTACTCTCCACCAACTCCTCTCCTAGAATAATTGGCTATTCAGGTTATACTAAGATTTTCCAAGCTGTATATGTCAAACCTTGGTTATGGAAATAATAATTGGTCAGTTTTAATCCTTCATAATACCAACAATGCATTAAACCAGTAATATTAACAATAATAAACTTACCCCGTAATAAGCACAGCCCTCCCTGTCCAAATGAGTATTTTGGATTATAAATCATCTTTCAGAATTGGCTTAGCCTCATCAATTACCCACAAAAAACATTCCCTTCAATCCATATTAATTTCCCTGCATTGGTCACTAATACTTCCCCCTAACACTATTTTGACAATTAGCAAAATACCCTTGATTGACAAATATTATATATGGGCTTGGATTGTTGCATATTCAAAAAACAATTCCCAAAAACAAGCCCCACAAAAAACCCAGCCACAAAAAATCTTGGTAGTAAAGTTAGGCATCTCGCTGGGTCTCTCTTTGAGACCCATAGGATGCCTCCAACTCACTCATTCTTATATCATTTGTTCTCTCATATTCAGAAAATGGCTTCCTTAATCCTAAAATATCACCCACCAGCTGGTCTACTTTCGCCTTGTACATTTCTGCTTCGCTTTTGTTCCGTTCATTCTCTTCAGCTAGACGAATAAATGCCTTGTTCTTCTTTATTGAAGGAGAGGGATCCGGAATTACCATGTGCCCTATTCCTACTGCATAACCAGATTTGGAACCCATCAGTTCTTTGAAGACACTATTAGTGGCTTCATCAACATCCTCATCTTCCATATCTTTTTCCCCTAATCTCTCCATCATTTGGTTCTGAAAAATTTTAAAAGTTAATAAATCAGATTTGGAGATTAAATTGTATGTACCTAGAAATTGAAACATAAATTAAAATAGGTCCAATCTTACATAATTGTGTTCTGCTTCTTCATTGATGAATTTACCCTTAGCCTTGGACCAGTGTGTTTCTTTATATAAGGCAACCATATTTGGTGCCTTCTCTCGCTGCACCACATAATTTTTCAAGTAATATCAACTACACACCAATAGTCCAAAGTACGAACAATTATATCTATCACAATTACAAACCTTCTCCTCTAATATTCGTATAAAGAATTTGCGCCCACCAGTATGTTTGATCTTCAGTTTTTGCCTATTTGCACTATTCTTCATGGACCTCTCCTACATTTTTTGGCATGATCATAAATTATTTTATAAGTATATTGTTTCCAGAGTTTAAGTGTTAAGCTGAAATCTGACTTAACATATGTACCTCTATTGAAATGCATCTATCAATGTGAGAAAAATTTATCCGGACTATAGCATATCACATTTAGTAAACCAACTAAATACTAAGTTCCAATTTGAACAGTACAATATATACCTTGAATTTGTCGCTTGCCCACCTTTCACATAGCAGCTGCCATACAGGCTTCTCAACCATGGAGGTCCCACCACGTAGTGCATCTTCATGTGATGCATATTTCAAGTAGACTTTGTGTAATGCATAGTGATATGCATTATACTTATCAGCCAAATGCATAACCACCATCTCACGGTGGTTTTCTCTTGCCCAGTCCAGAACAAAATTTGCCTGCAATAATAATTGAACACTTGATTGTTAGAAAGGTTTGTCCTCAAACATATGTATGATTATATCCAAATGATTATCAAACCAACTTATGTACTTCGCATAGTACATAAGTAAGGTCCTACCTTAACACGATCAATGAGCTCCTGCTTCTCCGCTTCAGGTACACAACTCCAACTAGCATACCTCATGTTAGCATGTACTTTAATAATCGACATCACTCGACTAGAGAATATAGGGGCATTCTCGCACGATGGACCTTGATGACCTTCTTGTATCACCAAAGGAATCGGACCAACCTTCCTAAACCGTTCAAATAGAGTGCCCTTCGCTGGCCCTCGTCCCCGTTTTCTAATTGGTGGATCTACACAAAGGACATCAATTTATTAACCTCAATCAGAAACTATTTTGCAATGAACCATAAAAATGCATGGGATATAGCCTATTGTATATCATTTTGGTTTCAAATCAACTATGCCATTAAAGCCAAAGTACATGCATGGATGCCATACCTGTATATGTGTTCCTCGCTTCAACCTGCACTCCACCCATGGCTTGTTGTGCGACCATAGCTCCTACGTCTTGAATCGAGTCATCCGAGTCCGGCTCATCCTGCAAGATAGTCCTTTGAGGCAATGATTCAGGTTCTGGGATCCCCGATACTATGAGAGCTCTACCATGGTGTATTCACCTCCTTCGAAACTTTATATACCTCGACATCCTTGGTTGTACTTGTAGTTTTGTATTAAATTATGTACCAACACATATTGTGGAAAAGTTAGGTACAAAATATCAAGGTCAATTAGGTTTAATATCGAGTAAGTCACAACAAAGTAAAATTTCCACAACTTTAACTGATATTCTTATCTTTTCCATGCTATTATATGCTTCATATTGAATTACCATAAAATATTTTTTTTCCTCTTGATTAATCAACCTCCAACCAAATATAATGTATAGCATCAGATTTTTTTTCCCTTAGTTGACCAATTGCCAACTATGTATAATGTGTAGTTGGTGTGAACTGAATTGGCAATTACAATAAAAAAAAAATATTTCAAAGGACTTTAACTAAGTCACAACTAATCTCATTTAATAGTAATTGCAAAAGTCAACAAATTACATGTATTACCAATTGTTGAAGTTAAGTTCCAAAATTTTAAAAGTTGATGATTCATATTCAACATGCCATACCATCAGATTTGTTTTTATTCTTGATTGAGCAATTGCCAACTAATTAGGGCTAAATTGATATTTCTTGATCTGAACTATTATTTAATGAAATCCAACCTTAGCAACTCAGAAAATATTTGAGTTTTAAAAATGTGTATGTCAATAAAGTCAAGAGTAGGCCTATTTTGTCAAATGCATTGGACTGCCATATTTGTCTTTTGTCAAATGCTCTGGACTGCCATATATGTTTGACAGCTGACCTTATATGTGTTTCCTTCTTCATTTTTTTTTTTTCTGAATGGCATCATAATATGGATGAAGGCTTAATTTTTTCTCCCTTCGTTCCTTGTTCACATGTAACTTCTTCTTTTGATATGTAAGAGGTAAATATTATTATATGAAGATGATCCTTATTCACTTGTAACTTATGCTTCAATTCTAGTATCTATATTTCAGATTCATATGCCATATTTATTTTTTACAGTTTTGGATCTTCTATTATTACAACCATTTATTTTGAACTAGAAACATGATAACGCCCTTTATTACAAAAAGTTCAATTACTTTCTGTTTCAAGGCACTTTTAATAGTTTTACATTATACTGTAAGGTTGTATCAAAGTAGTAAAGAGGATATGCATAATACTTTGAAGCTTTTGAGTACTATTAATTTTCCCTTGTATTGTGAATGCATCGTATTCTTTGTAGGTTATGTGGAAGTGAGATTCCATGGCCCTTTGTAACAATTAACATGTGCATTGAACTGTGAGTTGATTGTGAGTTGATGTAAGTGGAGAGTCGGCAATTGCTGTTGCAAGTGTGGAAGCTATTGTGAGTTGATTTTTTAGATAAGAACTGCAATAGGTGCTCAAACTATTTGTTTTCAGTTGTATTTTAGCTCCTTTTTATATGGCTATTTCTCTATGCTTAGTAGAAAGATTTATAGGACTCAAAGTAATGTTTTTTATATAAAAAGATGCATTGAAGATCTAATTATGCATAGGGTGCTTAGTTTTATCAGTTTAGTAGCTGTGAGATAAATGTTAGAGTTATCTATTGGTAATGTTTTTTATATGAAAAATAGTACATTGTTAGGATCTCAGATTGCTATAATTACTATTTTCAAGATAGCTGGTATGGTGGGTTTGTCAAGTGGATCATGGGAAAAGTATGTTCATTTTCTAGCATTTAGTTTTGATCCTTTGTTAAGGATGCAAAATATTAATTTCTTAGCATTTAGTTTTGATCATTTATATCTTAATTTGTTAAGAAAGAGGATGGAAGCGACAACCTTGCAGTTCAACTTGAAGATAAGAAACACTAGGATGATCTTGTTATTATTATTGTTGTGGTATGTTTCTCCCTTTTTTTTTCTGAACTCTGGATAAGGTTTGTGGTAAATCTGATCAGTAAACAAATTTATGTTTCAGTGTATAATTTTAACTTCTTTAAACAAATAGCAGGGCAGATGCATGTTGCATACATGCATTGACATATTAGATATTCAGCAACTTAAACAAGCTAAGTTCATCAGACAGACTGAAACATAACTAAGTAAACTTTTCTAAAATCCTCCTACCTTAGCTAAAAGAAATAAATAAATGTTGTGGGTTGAAATAGGTGTAGGTAGCATGGGTAAAACACAACATAAGTTTGACCAAAAGCCACTTTTTTTACACACAAAACACCCACCAACAGAAGGAGGATACATCCACATTGTAATAGTAAATATATATATATATATATAAGCAGTTTGATTTATACTAGTTTGTTGGGAGAGGTGAATGAAAGAACCTTTTGTATAGTTTATGTACAACAGCTACCTTTTATGTAGCTTAAGTAGAAGAAAAAATCCCAGCTTTCTTCACAAAAATAAGTTAAATTCATTAGACTGGGTAAACTTTTCTAAAGTCCCCCAATCTCAGCTAAAAAAATATATATCAAGTGGGTTTAAATGGGTGTGCATGGCAGGGGTAAAACTCAGCAAAAGTTCAACCAAAAAGCTACTTTTTTTATACACAAAACACCCAAAAACAGGAGGAGGATAAGGCCCCATTATAACAGCAAAAAACAAAGGTTCTTTTATACTGATTTGGTGGGAGAGTTGAACAAGAGAGCCTTTTGTGTAGTTAATGTACAGAAGCTATCTTTTAGGAAACTTAAGTAGAAGGGAAAAAACTCAGCTTTTAACACCATAAAGAAAGAGGTGAATGAGAGAAGAGATAGCCATGTGTTGTTGATAGAAGGAAGAAGGTTTTCAAGAAGTGAAAGAAAAGAGAAAGCTACATGCATAAGAAAACTTGAACACACCTGAACTGAAACCTGGAATCACCTTCAACTCGTTGGAATGAGAAGAGCAGCTCCACAATTTGAGGTTTAGTTGACTGCTTCCAGCTCCAAACCACTTATCTGAATGAGGTCCCAAATGTCATCTTTGCTCCTTTCTTCATTATATATTGATGTTTTAACCCTCAAAAATTGCCAGCTGTCCAGATTAGATATTTTGTTTAATATTTAGGGACTTGCATATCACAGATGGCACCAGTTTTTTGTCTCAAAAAACTAGAAATCCCGCCCAGCAGTTGCTCAGTCTTCATGCTATTGTATACCATCATTTTTTAAACGTGAAAATATTGGTCCATCCTTACACTGCAAAATATAACAAATTATTTAAGTGTTGTGAAATATAATATAACCAATACACTTATATTTGACGGAGTTTATTGTATCTTAGAATTGTTACCATATGTTTCTTTGGAAATTAAATTATATAACAAATTTTGCATGTATATTTGTGGGATTTATATATTAATAAACATGGTTAGTTGCATGCCAATAGTTCAACTTCTTCCATAGCCTTATCAAAAACAGATTTTTGTGCTTATGGCAAGTTACTTTGATTAGGTCACATCCAGCCATCAACCCCAGAAATGTGTAATTTTTATACTTTAATCCCAACCATTTATATTTGTAATTAAGCCCACCATATTGCATATTGGATTGGCAATTTTTTGGCAACCATTTATATTTGTAATTAAGCCCACCATATTGCATATTGAATTGGCAATATTTTGGCAATTTATGCGGGTTCCAATTGCATTTCATGAGTTGCATTTTCCTGGCCCAGTTTTTATTTTCTAGTTCTTGCATGTTCCAACATACACATTACTCCCTCATGGGTATTGTGCCACAACTACCGAGTAAACTTTTCTGATATTGTGCCCTAACCACTAAATAGCATTAGCCTGTGCTTCAAGTGCATTACATTTTTCAACTTCAACTGCTTGCATTTTTGGTATCCGTCCATCACAAATAGTAGCAAAATTCTCAACTTTTACTAACAAACAAACCCTCCCTTGTGGAATTTATGCAATTGAACATCAGCCGTAAAAGTGAAAGCATGGTGGACACTAGTAATTCATTAATGCACACACATATACATGTTTAACTTGCATGATCCTTCTCTCTTCCTCAAGTTTTAATATTTTCTTCCCAAGACGCTGCTTGAGTGCTTCAAAATTGTTTCAATTTGCTGACCTAAAAGTTGATAGGGATACTATTTAATTACTAATTAAATGGTCCTAAGGGTGCACTATATCACATGATTACTCAAGCCTTCAAACAATCATTTTTCTAAGATTACCCAAACTAAGAAGAAAAAATTAGTGGTCACCTAATATGGCTTCGACAATCTGATAGTCAACTTCATGTGTATTTGCACCCTTTGTATTATTAATAAAATCTCATAATACTACATATAACAAAATAAGGGTTTGTAAGATCCAGATTAATAGCAACTTTGGTGACACAATCCACTGATAAAACAAAAAACCATAAAGAAAATTACAACCAACAAATTGAATTTAAATAACTAAAATCACAACTTTAGTTCTCTAGTACATGGTACTCATCATCATCTATACATATACAATATTGGACATAATTTGTTTTTCTTTTTTTTTCTTATTACGTAAATTGCTAATTCTGCATGCAGCATGCATGTAGCCTGTGCCAACATTCATCTAATGATTCTATGATTAATGCAGCATATTAAGATCATTAGAAGAAACATTAATTTTTTCAAAACGATTATATATATATATATATAAGAAGCAACCTAATATATATATACTTTTCCTGCCAATTGATTAGCACAGCACTAATTAGATAAAGACATAACTTTTATTGCTCAATTATTCACATAAAAATTCCAACAGAACACACCAATCTATAAGTGAAGCCCCCCATGAATGTATGGGACCCAATATTTCAGAATACCCACTTTTTTAAGTAGGGAAAAATTAAGTATTGGGTAAGGATGGCATTACTGTCAGGTCTAGATGCGCCATGAGGATAAGGCCCTCCTTGTCCTTGTAAGAGAAAGCATCACCAAATAGATCACATACTAGGTTGCCCCTTATTCAATGATGCCCTAAAACCATAGCCTAATACCTTACCCATTTACGCACATTATAAATTTTTTTTTCCAGGTCTAGCATTATAAATTTCTTGCAAGTCTAGTATTTTATCATTTTTTTTGCACATTATAAAATTCTATGTTCCTATCTAGCTAGCATGTGCTAGCTCATGTGAAACTCACATGTCACCCATACCACGTAATCAAAAATAACTGACATGTCCTAATTTCAAGGAGGAAAAAAGGAGCAAATTGCAAAAGTACTTAAAGTTTGGTGCAAATTAATTAATTACTCAAGTCAGTAAAGTTGATCATGATCAGGGATTTTATAAGTGCTTAATTTACAAATACTATATGGATGATGATACAGTATTGTCATTGCCCTTAATTTCTTCATGTAGTAGACACTTGTAAGCATGCGGCTAACTTTGTGAACAAGACATTACTGGTAGGCGCTCCATGGTCGCATTGTGATGTTTATGTTTTTAAGTATTAGTCGACAAACAGCTTTTTAATCAAAAGTTTTCATATCTTGCTTTTTATTCATTGTCTACATGCAAGAAAAGCCATTGAGTTTTGTAATTTGCTGACCTAACTAAACACTACTACCATGGTTAATTTAATACTAGGCCAATTCCGTGCTTTAATTAATATTCTAGCATATATATTATAATTTCTTAGTAATCTAAAAGGTACTGCAATTAAAGCATAATCGAATTGAATTAGCAGAAGATTATCATTATATAAGACTTGTAAGTACTTGCTCCAGTTCTGATGTTTACAACCCCTAGACATGCATTTATAAGTAGCTAGAGATATATATTTTATATGCAGACAAATTGTATTGAACATGGAGGGACGTTGTGTAGCGCAACAAGCCGGTCCTATAATTTCTAGGTGATCACATGCATGTAGTCAACAAGAACATGAGTGCTTCGTGGCAAGCAGTTAAATAGATATACCTAAGCAGATTGACATGCTAAAAGGTGATGAGTCAAACTCCGTTCAAAAAGGTTGCCAGACACTATGTTGCGTCGGATGCCATTCTCTGCACAATAAAACACAGATAAATTTATGTTTTACACGCAATAAAGAGGAGGGGTGGGAACTACAATTGAAAAGAACATAACATCTTAATTCCAAGAAATCTAATTACCCCATGCAGTATGCATATATAAATATATGAAAATGGCACAAAGTAGATATACCACGTAGTGCAATTGACTTAGATATGAAAGAGAAATATAAAGTAGACAACAAAAATACAACAATCACGACATAAAAAACCCATTTAGCCTTGTTACAAGATAAGAGAAAAAACCCCTTCCACATATTTCATTTAAGATACATAATAGCTGAAAAAATAATAAAACAGATTAAGTGTTCATTGTCAACCACCATACAAATACAAAGTTGAATATCTAAAAATCATCATTAGAGTCCTCAGTCAACTGATTCTCGGACTCGCTACCAGACATATCATCAGCACTGATGTCTTCCATGCTCATTTCCTCGTCAAGTGTTTCATCATCAATAAAAGCATCGTCAACTGAAACTATCGGGTCTCGGCACGATATGATTGCGGGATCAACAGGCAAATGCTATTCATCGTCTCGAGTTAACGGATCGGGGATGATTGACTCACTTGCGAGGATAGGGGGTAGTTGTTGGGATTAATGTAACCATCATCTTCGGAGTCATCCCCTGATGCTTCGTTAGTGTCCATTCCATCCTCTATAGCAGTACTTATAAGAATGTTGTAAACATTCCTATTTGTAATTTTTTGAACGACTGGCCAACTTCCCCTCAACATAGGATCGGGCAAATAAAAGACTTGACTTGCTTGGGAGGCAAGGACGAAGGGCTCATCTTTGTACGAATGCCTAGCAGTATTCACTACCGTCAAGTTGCCCCTGACACGTATTCCCCTTCTCATGTCGCCAACGTCATACCAAGCACATTGAAAAAGATATACCTTACGCCAACCCATGTAGCGTACTTCTATGATATCATGCAACACATCGTAGAAGTCAACATGGGATCCCTGATGCTCGCCATGAACCACCACCCCGCTGTTTTGAGTGCGGCGATGCCATCTCATTATGCATCCGGCATAAGATGCAACTCTAGGATCAGGACTACATGCTAAAGCGTATATTTCATCGATTACCACAGTAGGGCTAAGTGCACGCAACTCTCGAATCTACAATACAGTCAGCAAAAAATAGAATTAGTTAAATGTTTAAATTGAGTGGTGTAATTGGCTCGTCTTTGGATACTTACATGTGATTTGAACCATGATGGGAATTGACTCTGGTGCCTACGATCGATGTTCAGAGGGTCTTCTTCTTGGATCTTCTTATAGTGCTCCTTGTCAACATATATGACCCGATTCTATTAAAAACACACTAAATGCATCATATAACCACTATAAAGTGGACATCAGGTCAAGGATGATGCACTTGCTCAATGTATTGCTCAATCTACGCGCAATTATTAAGTATATACCATTGGGCCTTGGCCATTTGTGTGTCAGTTAATTTGTGGGAACTTGCTGAACCCAATGGTCTAACCTTTTGTGAGAAAACTGATAAAACTGGTGCACTTACTTGTTCACATGCCCCAATACGAACGTCACTGTTGCGTTCTTCTCGATTGTACCTAGTTTCGATGTCATTGAGGTACATAGAAATGTAAGGCACTCGAGCTGCACATAGGCCTCAGCAATTGACCCCTCTGGTCAGGCTCTGTTACAGACATATCGCTTGAACTTGCCGAGATACCTTTCGAAAGGGTACATCCACCTGTTTTGCACAGGTCCTGCGAGAAATGCCTCCTATGGCAAGTGAATGGCAAGGTGTACCATAACATCAAAAAATGCTGGAGGGAATATCATTTCTAATTTGCAGAGAATGACGGGAATATTATCTTGAAG
The DNA here is from genome assembly GCA_036898215.1 of Platycarya strobilacea. NCBI lineage: Eukaryota > Viridiplantae > Streptophyta > Magnoliopsida > Fagales > Juglandaceae > Platycarya > Platycarya strobilacea. The sequence goes on along the minus strand of CM072551.1, from coordinate 36,013,845 downwards.
ACGCTGCAACACTGATAAGTTCAAAGTTCGGGAGCACAATTCTTTGAAAAACGAGATTAAATCTATCAATGCTTGCCGCACATCAGCCCGTAAGAACCCACTAATCACAACCGGCAAGAGTGTTTACATGAAGACATGACAGTCATGGCTCTTCATTCCACTGATCTTTCCATCCCTAGCATTCACGCAATGAGTAATGTTCGATGCAAATCCATCAGGAAATTTCACTTTTGACAACTAGTCACAAAAAGCCCTTCGCTCATATAAGTTTAACATGTAACAACCAAGACTCATAGTAACACGGTCTCCATCATGTTGTAAATGCAGTTCTTTCCTTATACCAAGATGAGCCAAATCCCTGCGTGCATTGGCAGAGTCCTTAGTTTTTCCTTCAATATTCAACAAAGTTCCCAAAACGTTGTCACATATGTTTTTTTCAATGCATGACATCCAGGTTATGTCTCAAGCCCAAGTCTAACCAATAGGGAAGTTCATAAAAGATAGATTTTTTGGTCCAATTTAGTTGATTGGGCGTTCGCTTCCTTTTATAAGAAGATTTACCAAACTCGACATGTGAGACCCAATGTAATTGTTGTAGCAAATTCTCTCCCTCGACCCTCGATGGTCGTAGTCGGTGCTCTTCACACCCATTAAAGGCATTTATTTTCTGTCTCCAACTATGATCTCCTACCAACCACCGTCGATGTCCCATATAGTAATGTTTTCTTCCATGTACCAACCATTGTGATTCTGTTTCAGATGTACATGAAGGACATGCCATCTTGCCCTTTGTGCTCCAGCCAGAAAGATTGGCGTATGCCGAAAAGTCATTGATAGTCTATAGTAGCGCTGCATGCATCTGAAACATTTTCCCACTGAACGCATCATAGGTATGAATACCCTCTTCCCATAATTCATTCAACTCATTGACAAGAGGACGCAAAAAGACATCAATATCATTCCCTGGTGACTTAGGGCCAGGGATTAGCAATGACAAAATGGTGTATGGATCCTTCATGCATGACCAAGGGGGAAAATTGTAAGGCACAAGAGGACCGGCCAGATACTGTATGGATTGCTCAAGTTATTGAATGGGTTAAACCCATCACTAGCCAACCCAAGTCTAACATTGCGAGGATCTTGCGAGAACCTAGCTTGTCTATTATCAAAGTCTTTCCAAACCCGTGAATCTGCTGGATGTCGCATGAATGTCGAATCCTCAACACGTGCATCAGCATGCCATCTCATGGATTGTGCTGTCTTTTTTGACATAAATAGCCTTTGCAACCTTGGCTTCAAGGGGAAGTATCAAAGAACCTTTTGTGGTATCATTCGTTGCTTGCTTGTGCTTGCAATCCACCTAGGAGCTTTACATTCGGGGCATTCATTGTATGAAGCATGTTCCTTCCAAAACAATATACAATCATTTGGGCAGACATGTATTTTTTCATAACTAAAGCCCAAGCCACGCTCCATGCGACGAGCATCATTGTAGGAGGCTGGGAAAAGAGCATCGGGAAAGGCAGCTTGCAAAAGTTTGATGACCATGTCAAAGGACTTCACGGTCCAACCACCTAAGCTCTTGATGTGAAGCAGCTTAACGATGAACGATAATTTAGAGAACTTAGCACATGAAGGATAAAGTAGACGTGTAGCATCGGCAACAAACTCCTCAAAGTTGTAGTTGGTTGGAGCATTAGAGCTAGAAGCTTGATCGTTTGCATTTGTAGTTCCATCATTGCTACTAGGATGATCCATAAACGACCCATGACGAATGTCATCTAACATCTCGTCCACATCATCGATGTAGTGACTATAAGCTGATGCATCGTCTTCTTCATCGTCAGAGAATGTAGGATGCCGAAAAGGATCGCCTTCTCCATGGAAAATCCATTCCGTATAGGTTGGATCAATACCTTTGATAAACAAATGATCCTCGATGATACGAATAGAGTGGAATTGCATATTCCGGTATCTCTTACATGGACGCCTAAGCTGATCAGCTGTTGGTGCATGGGCTTGCGCCATGGCTAGGAATTGTCTAACACCTTCAGCATACTCATTGGAATGGAATCTGTCCTCAATGTGCATCCATGTCTTATCCATCATATGAAGTTATACAAATCGACAAAACTGACAAGGCGCTCCAAACTAGAATGTATTCCTCACAGACCTTCGAAGAAAAAACTAAGACATATTAGGCATCACAAAACTGTTGAAAAGGAGAGGGTTTGCCTATGCAAAAGCCTTTCAGAATCAAGTATTAGAAAATATTTTATTCAACAAAGAGAATATTTTTCTCGGAATAGAGAGAGGACAAATAGTGTATTTAACTGTTATTTCAATCACACAATGCGGATGTGCAATACTAATTATGTAAGCTCTATGTTATCTTGCTTGGACAGTTTGAAAGGGTGGATGCAACTGAGAATATGTTAGGATTGATCCACTATTCGTGTTTTCAATGATAACAAACTAAGATTTGGAGTCCTAGTGTACTTTGCCAATAGTATATAATATGAAACATGATAGAAAGAACATAGAATATTATAAGGATTATAATATATTAATTTCAAAACCCTCCTTGTAATTTTTTAATAATGGAAGATGATTATTGAATATAAAGTGCCCTTGGATATTTTCAGAGAGTTATTGGCTATTCAACCTAAGTTTATGTAGTGTACATATGAATGATGTAACTTTTAAAAGTTAATTCATGTAATCAAAATCCCCATTATTTTCGACAAAAGAACTCTTATTAGGCCGTTAGTATTCAGATTGCACAACTAAACCCTTTTAATTACAAGTGGAGATTCAGAGTGATTTCCTAGTCAATATTGTTGAGAAGTAGTAAAAGTCTCAGAATATTTCTTATACGAAGCATACAAATTCTCACCAATTTTAACATGAGTATATTTTGTGGTGGGAAAATGCACAATGTTTAATAGTTAATAAGAACAGAGATAGCAAGTCTCATACTCACAGGAAATAGTACAAATAGTTGCTCCAAGTATTTGCATAAAAGTTGTCAATAATTTCATACTATATTTCAGTTAAAAAATAAAAAAAGTATGGACCAAGACCAATTAAACTTCCCAATGAACTAGGTTGGAGGATTGTAATTGATTATCTTGTGTCATTAAGGAGAGTAGAATATCACACATGCTGTATTTTTTTATTTTTTTGATAGGTAATAATAATTTTATTCATGCAAAATGTTAAACCAAGTACACGGGGAGTATACAAGGAAAACATAGTTACAAGCTAGTTAGCAGAAGACTTACTAAAGCAAGACATTACAAGAATTCACTTCCCTTACAAGATTATGCACCCAAAAATTTAGAATATCACACATGCTGTATTAATAGTGATTAATACAAGTGTTTTAAACGATACGTGTCAATTTAGTGGTTTCGTCAATTTCATCCATTCACATATACATATTCACAAAAGGTAGAATTTATGCATCTACTTATCTCGTGTTTCACTATAACTTCATTATCTTTTTCAAACAATGGTGCTAAAGATTTTTTGGTATTGTGGCTTAGGTTACAAATTTCATGGTGGTACTTATTTTCGCAGGGACAGAAGTGCTTAGCCTACACATGTACTCCTGGCAATCCAGAATTGTCTCTCCCTCTCATTTACATGTTTTTGCTCAACCATATTTGGTTTGCTTCATATTGTTTGTATCAACTATAGTGTTACTTTTTTATATAGGTAATAAGAGAAACTATAGTGTTACAAATTGTAGTTCTAATGGTGAGTTCTGGAATACTATTATTCCTCATGTTCTTCTTATAAGATGTTTTGAAAATAAATGATTGGGTGGAAAACTAGAATTGATTCTAAACTTCAGTAGGAATATTATTCTGCTAAAAGGAGAGTCAAAACTCTAGATCTTGCTACTAGGATCAGGGTGAGTATTTAGGTTATAATTTATACATCAATTCACAAAAGTAGCTCTTAAAATCTTGGTTTCTTTATTTAATAACCTTAATAGAGAAACAAATCAGTGTAGAATTTATATAAGTATCTAGTAGATATTGAAATAGTAATACTAGTTATTTTTGGTAAGTAATTTCTTATGTGTGCATATCTTCTATATAAAAAGTGTCTTACCAAAACGCAATAGTAACTTTTTTGGTCTTCTAAATTTTTCCTTTTGGTTTTTCAAGTTTATCCTAGTATTGATCATTTTCCAATTTTGTCCTTGTGATTTATTTTTGTTTTCTTAAGCCATTGAAGCACTTAAATTTATTTTGCCATTGTAGTACTTTCTACAAAGAGAGAATACTTGTTCAAAATTGTAAGGATTGACAGCCAATTTTATATCCAAATGAGAGCACAAAACAAGTATGTTCAGATTTAACAAATTCTTGGAATACTATTAGATTAAAAGAACCCAAAGACCCATCAGCTTGAAAAAATCACAAAAATGACTATAAATCCAAACCAAGCTCAAATTCAAAAATTAATTCTTTTTCCAACAGCCAAAAGCACACCCAAAAAATACATCAAAAAAATCCAAAAAACCATCAGTCATAGGATTCAGAAGAAGAGATTTTTTTTTTTTCTTTTTACAAATCTGAAAAATATAACTTCATATGTATGGAAAAAAAAAGACAAAAAATAAAAAATAAAAAAAAAATCTCTTCTTCTGGAAAAAACACGCGATAGGAAAACAGAATGCAGTAAAGGAAAAAGAAAAAATAAACATCAGTCGAGAAGAAAAAAAAAACTAAGAACACATATCTGAACGCGATCTCCTCAAGTATATAAACATCTGTTCAGATCTGTAGGGAAATAAAATAAGTTAAAAATATATACATCAACTCAGATTTGTTGGAAATGGAAAACATGTATTCATCTACCTACACATATTGTGATGGAAAAAATGAAACAAAAAGGAAGAGTCGGGAAGAAAATGATAACAAGTAAAATGTAAAAAATAAATAAACAGCCACAAAAATATTAGAACAAACGAAAAATACAAGACCATTACATAATCCCTTCAAAACAAATTTACATATCATGAAAAAATAGATCCTCAAATTCGTAAGGTTTCTAAAAATACATTGTGCAAGGAAATAAATTAAACACAGTAGAAGCTACAGAACAAAAAGCTAGTAATATCAGGCTGGAGTTCTCAAATAGTACACCTTTAGCATAAAAAGAAAGCTAAGAACAAGATAAAATGGCCTTATTACTTTAGTATGATTTTCTTTCCAATATGCAGAAATGAACATGCTTAATGATAATACATAGCTCTCTGGTTAGCAGACTGCTTCTCTTGCTTCATAGGAACACAAGCCATCAAATATTAGGACCAAAAACACTCCAGAAAATGAAAGTTACGAAACACAACAAAGTAACCCAAGGAAGCAACGTTGGGAATAACATTTTGGTAGTATAAAAATACCGATACTACTAATTGGTAATATGCATGTATTGTTCTATAATATCTCATCCTATAGTCCTGCATATGCACATAACCTAGTAACAGTACACAACAATTTTACTCTGCCTGTATATGTACCTTAAAATTGCATAGAACAACTAAGTTATGAAGAACATTTCCACAAGAAAAATACGAAAGAATAAACTCAGATACAGAGAAGAATAACCATCAATAGAGAGATTAGACAGAGGGAGAAGACAGAGGTGATTTGTAGACATACCGTGGAGAAGACTAGGTTTTTGTGGAAGAAATCGCGCTGGGGGCTGGGGGAATCGGTGTGGAACAACCACAGCCCGTGGTGGAAAGTGCATGCACTGGGGGCGAAGAGGGGGAGGGCTCGAATGGGCACCGTGAGGGAGAGAGGATGGAATCGCTCGAGGTGAAGTGAGGTGCCAGCCGTTGGGGTTGGGGTCGGTTGGTTGGGGGGGGCGCAGCGGGGGGTTTGAGCTGTCGGAGGAAAGGGAGCTGGGGGTTTGAACCATCGGAGGGAAGGGAGCTGGGGGTTTGAGCTGTCGGGGGGAAGGGAACTGGGGTTTCAGCCGTTATTGGTTGAAAGGGGCAGTGGGTTTGAGCTGTCAAGAGAAGGGGGAAGGGGGTTTGAACCGTCGGGGGAAAGGAGCGGGGGATTTGAGCCGTTGGGGCAAAAGGGGGCACTGTCGGGGGGAAGAATCGCATCGGTTTAATTTGGGAATCTCACAGATGGAAGGGGAAGAAGAATCGGGCATTGTATATATATATATATACATACATTTGGCGGCGAGTATAATTCGTGGCAATTGCCCAATATTTTCGCAACAAATACATATAACTTACGCTAGCTTGGGAAATCTGAAATATTATTTTTGTTGTCCTTATCATCCGTGTTAAAAAGTCACTTGAACTTGTGGCAATAAATATTTTGTAACTAAAAAATTTTGAGATGGTCATATCTTTTTTTCATAAAATAATTTAGTCATAACAAATATTTAAATTGTAAGAAAAAAATTTTTGCCATAAAATATTATCCACTACAACCATTTCGTGGAAAAGTACCAATATTTATTCTCTCCAATAAAATTAGTGACTAAAAGTGACATTTTCGCAGGATAATATTTTGCAGCAAAAGAACTCGTGGCAAAAGCCACTAAATGGTGTAGTGTACCCAGCCGGAAAGGAGCCAAACTTGGGGCGTGGTCGATCTGAAAGCTTCCGAGCTCTTCCCTTTCTCGGATAGGATGTTTCCAATCAAGCAAGTTGTCCCTTTTTTCATATTGCTGCCGATTTCTTCAGAGCTCACTTTGACCATGGATGTTTCTTTGGTGGAAAGGTTGAGCCTTTCCCATCTCTTTGTAAGATCATCCTCCATATCGGACTAGAGGATAGGAACAATCTCAACCGTGCGAGACGAGGCCGAGAGGTCCGACGACCGCGACACTGGAAACCCTAGACTTTATTTTATTCTATAGCATATTGTTCTTTTTGTTGCATTAGCTAACTAACAAGTTGTTTGTTGCATCAGCTAACTAACATGTTGGAGCGATATCTTTCTATTCTTTTCTTTGGAGGGTATAACGTGCATATCTTTTCACGTGAATCTACTTTTCCTCGTTTGAGATATTTTAGGACGGTTGTTAGTTTCTTTTTCTTGATCTTCATGGTGCATATGGCCTATCTATATAAATAAAAATATATTTATATTCTTGTAACGTACGTAGCTGCAGGAATATCTTTCACGATCATTCACTTCCATTAATAATGGAAAATCCCCTTGCAGTACTGATTGTAATATTATTGGGCTTGATCTCTAGATACAAACTTCCACATGAGTTTGCCATGATACCTACTATCAAGTTGACTCCATATAATCCCCGTACATGCATTTAGATTCTAGCCCTTGCGCGACGTTGCTTAAGCACGCTTTCCTTCCTTCCTTCGCTGCACTCGATCGTCCTCCCGGCCCTTCTTTAGATACTCTTTATAAAGTCCAAGCTGTGGCTACAGAACCAACGAGTCTGGGAAAGGGGAGCTAGGGGTGGAGTTAAATCTCTAGTCGACGTAACAATAGCAGTCAAGATGATCATATGCAGGATCCCATAGTTTTTTAAGTCAGGAAGTACTATGATGGAAGTACTTGTGATATGAGCTAGTTAGCAAGTTCGTTTTTAAGTTGGGTGGAACTTCTTAACACATTCTCTTATTACATGTCAGTCGATGTTTCCAGTACAATCATCATAGACTACGAGAATTATCGATCATAGGTTAACTTGCTTTAATACTATATAAAATTACTTATTTTTTAGAGAAAAATAAGAAATGGCCTAATAGAAAGAGTGTGTAATTCCTTATAAAAATCAAAATTAGTTTGTTTTTAAGTAGTGCAGAACTTCTCATCACCAATATTCTTAACCAATATTAACACATACTAGAAAGTAAAACAGATAAGAAAGTACTTTCTTACTCTTAAAATATTGATATATTATAGTAAGTTGACATGCAAATGATCGATCATGCCACATAAGATTATTCCTCAAGTTTTTATTAAGAAGTAGATCAAGCTTTGTCCTAATATTCATGTTATAAACAAAGTCTAGCCAATTGGATTCCAGAGTTTATGCATTGAACCTCCCTCCGAATTCACGCAAATGGAACGTAGAAGTTTTAAGCTTTATTTTACACATAAGTGGATTTCAAATTTATCATTCACAAGTTAATATTACGTACGTACACACGCACGATCGAGTTCGAAGAAACTTGCGGTATGCATGCAAGGACCCGTATGTCTAATATCAAAGCTCTATTTTTATTCCGGTCCAAATAATTGAACCCTAATTTTTCTCTCTTAGACACACGCATCAACGCGGACCGCACAAACCCGATCCACGACGATCGATAAAATATTCATGACAAGTTAGGGTATAGATCATCACATTGACCATATATATAATATATTAAACCAAGTGAGTGCTTCAGAAAGAAAGAAAAAAATACCGATTAGTGAGGGCGGCCTAAGGCCCTTGCCATTCTTATTAATTAGCAACGTCATTAATATTATAATATTAATCATCTGATTCATGACCATCGTAATCGTTACCGCAGTCATACATTTAGTAATTTTCAAATCCATGTAAACCGACATGTTTTAATATTATATGTAAGTCATGCTGCATGTATGACGGTAGTTTTAAAAACAAGAGAAATATTAATTAATGGTCATTGGTCACGATCATTTCTCACCATCACTGCTGACATCATGGACTAATAGTAGTACCATGTACTACGAGTGCTGAGAGGTGACATTTTCGAAGCTAAGGCATCCACGTGTCACAATAAAGGATTGTCCACATGTCCCACAGGCAGCCACGCAACCTTTTTATTCTGGTAAAAGAGTTTCAACCCACCTAGTATAGCCAACATGATTATTTAATTGTAAATTTGTTAGACAAAACACCAAGTACTAGTCCTATAATGTCAGCGTGAAGTACTCGAAACTTGATGGACCATGCTTAAACTTTCTTTAAAATAAAATGTAGACTTCGAGGAAAAATGAAATGTCTATTGCTTAAAGGTACAAGTAAATGACACGCCAATTTAAGATTTTCCCAAATAATTTATAATGGTTATATACTATATATATATATATATATAGAAAATCTTCTAACCAGTCCGACTGTTAAAGGTTTAAAAACAGCCTAATTACATGTTACCACGTAGCCCAAATCCAAATTCCTCACCTGTCACCTCTTTCTTAGTTCACCCCTCTCCTCTCTGCTCTAAACTTGCCGATCTTCAACTCTTCCATAAGATTAATCAATTCTATTTTTTATTTTTATTTTTGGGTTTGCAACCCAGACTGTTATTCTCCTCTCACAAGTAGTAATGCAACCAATTTCAGATTCTCTTTTTTCTTCTACTTTCATTTTTTCTTTGTCCATTTTCTAATTCCAAAATCTCAAACAAAAACCAGAAAGAGGACAGATTTCGTATAATCCCAACCAGTCCGCGGAGGCAGCCTGTGTCCTTACGTATATAATCCCAAACAAAAATAAGGTAAGTATGTTTAGCCACTTTTCTAGGAAATCTCCATAGCACTGAAAGCATTAACTCCCTTAATGATGTTCATACACATCCTCTCTTTAAAACTTCTAGCAACTTAGCTCAAAAGAGAAAGCATGGAGGCAAAAAATTGTAGGGATTTGAAACCTAGAAACCACGATCTTCACTCTTTCTCTAGAAATGCAATCTCTCTCTTCCTACGTTTCGATGTGGCATGTAATCCATTTGTTGTGAGAAATCTGGGCTTGAGAGAGAAGTTGACGGTGAGGATCGGAGAGAGAGAGAAAAAGAGGAACGTGGAGGAAGACGGTCTTTGGCAACATCCTACGTGTCTTGATATGATTGAAGGCTATTTTTCTCCCATCACTAGATGGGGGCTGTTCCAAAGTGTCTATCCTATTCCTGGATGCCCGAGTTGATTTGTTTAGTTGGCTCTTTCTACTTTTACCTGGAAAGCAGGCGTGGAAGACATAACAGACCCATTAACAATTTCAAGAAAAAAGGAGGTGAGGATGAATAAAAAGTAGGGGACATAAGAAGAAAATCCATGAGGTTTTTTAATTTAAAGGCTAGCTGAACTTTAAAGGTGTTTAGCTAGTTTCAAGGTCCAATATTCCTCATGGGTATTGCTTCAAGTTCCAAAAATGCAAGATAATATACTCATCATACAAACATAATCATCATGCATGCATGTCTTGATATACTCCTCACTCTTGTCCTGAATATTTATTAACGGTTATATATAGACTATAGTGATGTTATTGTTAAATTATATTGTTACCCGTCTAACACCAAACTCCCGTTCGATCGATGCCCCTTTATACATGTTCATGTTGCATGTCGTGTATCTAAGACAATGGCAATGGTTTGCTTGCAGACATAGCCGACGAGATTAATGAGAGTGCCCTGAGGAACTAACTTCATAAAATCGCATGATATCACTAATATATAAACCTCACTCACTCTCTCTCTCTCTCTCTCTCTCTCTCTCTCTCTCTCTGATCTATATATACACACATGCATGCATGCAATCAAAGAAATAAGTACTTTATTTTCAGAAATTAGTGGTCAATAACTTGCATGTTTTAGCATTAAAGCTGGAAATAAGATAACCAGAAAATAATTGAAAAACCACGTGATGAGTACAGTGTTATTGCATGTGTTAATCTATATAAATAGATACTGTGTTTGGAAGTTGCTTGTAACTTGGACAATGAAAGGTGAAGGAGGGGCGTGAAACCACGTAACCACGTGAGTCATCTTGATGGTAGTTTAGAAGGAAAGGAAAGTGTGGACAGATGGAGGGAGAAATCGTCATTGGGTTATCATGTGTTATTTATGGCGAGTTTCCTTCATCTTCAAATTATGTTCACATGTAGGTCAGACAAGCATATGACTTAAGAAAGTAAGAGATGAATACAGATAGAGAGAGAGAGAGAGAGTCAGAGAGAGAGATGGCAATGAATTAATATTGCATATTGATCAGGGAAAGGAGAAGGAATGGGAAGGGGCTTTTGTTGGTTTTCAATGAATGGACAAACCGATACAGAAGAGGCCGCCTTATCAGCTTGGGACTTTTGAGATATTTCACAAAGTATGGGTCGCCAACACAGTACATGCACGTAAGGGGAGAAAAAAAAAGAAAAAAAAAAATATCGCAAGTTCATGACCAAATGAATGGCCTAGAAACGACACCACCTACTTAAACTCTTTCCTAGGCCTGATCTTCTCGTCTATCATTTTTCCTACGAAAAAACATCTACGACGCAAATTTCCTGGCCTCAAGTCTTTATGTACCTGTCCGTGTTTATCTGTCTAGTTTTGTTTTTTATTTTTTTCAGTTCTCCCTTTCCATTTGACAATAATAGAGGGACTAGCTATTAAAGGGCCTTCAATGAATCTGTAAAAGTTAGCAGGCTTCAGGTACTATGAATTCTTCGGCCAAAAGGCACTCCAATGCATTTAATTCTCCTTAAGAGACTCAACAAAGCAAATAGCTAGCCGATGTAACTTCTCCAGAACCCTGTTGTGACAGACACAACACGATGGAGACAATCTTCCGTATGATCAGTCAACACATCTCTCCAATATAATATATATATATATATTATATCCTGAGGCCAGGCCACTTAATCAAAGAACAAGCCATCTGTCATTCTTTCCTGGGGCCAACAACCATGCCTATCAATATGTTAATCTCTTGCGTCTAAACATGTTTCTTCAACAAACTTTGCTCTATATTTCGCTCAATTTGAGATTTGATTGATGCACGAAACTTACTAACTCATGCGTTCCATGCGCCTGAGATTTCGCTTCACCCAGATGCATCAATCCTACTGGTTTTACCCACAAAATCAGAAATAAGAACCCAACAGAAAAGCTTGGAAAATCGTGCCATCGATCCGATTAAGAAAGTTTCATCTTTTAACAACTTACTGAAAACCATAACACAAACAAAAAACTCGAACAAACACTCAGAAACAACAACTTATATATAATATAATTAACATTTGCTACTATAAACAGGAGGCTTGTTGACTCCAACGCTTCTGCCTTTTTTCCTTTTTTTTCTTCCCCCACTCATCAACACATTACATCCTTGAGAAGCTTGTACCTGCGCGTAGCAGTCCGTGGGGAAGGTGTCGGACTCTTACCCTTCTCGGCGCTCTCTTCCCGATCATGCTGTTTAATTTTGTCCCCAGAATACTCAGACCGGCTTGTGATTCCGGCGTCGTTTACAGCCGCAGATTTCTTTGAAGAGCTACCTTGTCTTGTGTTTTTTTCCTCACTCTGGCACCAATCGCACAGTTCAATCGGCTCCGCAAATTCGCTGTAATAGTTACTACAATACCTGTAAAATCAACAAGGTAAGCAGCATAATTCACTCATAAAATATAACCAGAAAGATACATGGGTCTCCTAGTTATGATCATCACATAACAGCCGGAGTTAAACCTGCTAATAACATGATTAACATGCTGATGATGATGCTAAAGAGCATCCGTTTATTAGTATCTGAGAATATGCCATGCTATGAAAGTAGATGATGGTATATCAAAGATTATATCGATGGTGATGATTAGGATGAAAGGGACAATGATATAAAAAGAATCCCATATATAAAACTTGATAGCATATGTCTGTCTATATATATGAATGATGATGGTGGTGGTGATGAGTACTGATGAAGATGGGGTGATGGTGAATGGAGACATACGAGTGCTGGAAGCGGTTGCGGCATTTGTTGCAGCGGAAGAGCTTGTCGGGGAAGCCCACGTCGCCGCACATGCTGCATACAGTCTGGAGATCCACCATTGCTTGAAGCTTTGTTTCGTTAATTAAGACAGACAAAATGTGAAAGAGAAACCCAACAAGAGGTAGATAACTACGAAAGGGGGGGGGGGGGGGGGAGAGAGAGAGAGAGAGAGATTTGTAAAGAAGAGTAAGTGGTTTTGAGTCGGTGTGAAATATTTATTTATAGGGTAGATTTTTTTTGGTATATTTTTTTCTATTATTTAGATCTCAATATTGGATATATACACAGGTAGACCACAGGTTGCTTGCAGTCGTTTTCAGTTGGAGCAGGCATAGGGAGAAAAAGATAGAGAGAGAGAGAGAGAGGTGAACCTTAAAATTGTGGTTAGACAAAATGACAGTTATGTCCCTTCCGAGCTTTGCTCGGTTTTCATTACCTTACCTATCAGGCGATCCTTTCCATCTTTTGTCCTTTCTCCTCCTCTTGCTTTTTAGTTTTTACTGCTACAGACTAGTGCTAGAGTAAATGAATCATTAAAGAAAAAGTATGCGAGAGCTTTTTAGAGAGACAACATCTTTCATCCCGATGTAAGGAGGTTTGAGATAAATGATGTTCGATCATCAAACCATATATTGATGGCGTTGAGAATTTGAGATATCATGATACGAGAGATGAGTACAAATATAATAAGTAATCATAATATTTTTTTAATTGAAAAGATTTTAGATATATTTTAATATTTTGATCATAATTTTGACTACAAGTATTAGAATCATGCGAATGATCATAATTTGAAAAGATCTTTTCAACGCGCACGCCATGGCAACCTAAATATGCTCGGCGTATGTCGTTCTTGACCTCGAATTCCACTAATTTTCCCTTCAAAACTCTATTTTTAATTCTTTTTTACCATTTTTAATAATATTTCGTTTGCTAGTTAGGACGTGATTCTAAATTCGATTTAGGCCAGATTTTTGGCAAAATATTTATTTTATTTGGTATTTCATGTTGGCATGATTTTCAAGATTTTGCTATTTTTGGCAAGATTTTGATACAGATGATTTTTTAGCTATACAGTCTCGCTTGTGGACTAATTTTTGACATTACTTAATTTCATAATATTCAGTTAAATCTTAAAGACATTTTCTATGTGTTTAAGGTAATTTTCTTGTATTTTTTCTTGTGAATCATTTGTTGGAACTAGTTTATAAAATAATTACTATTCTATCCAGCATTGCATTCTTTCTAAAAAACTTCATTTTTTTTTATTGCATTGTGTATATATTTTCATGGTAATATTTTTTTCCTACCCCCTACACCAGTTCGATTATCATCAGATATGTTGTTTTCTAGCTGCCATCTGTCAACACACGTCTTACCATCACATTGTACGGTCGTCGATCTACTGGGACAAAGTAGAGTCGCACCAAAAATATCGACGCGTGGCCCTCACACATGGTCTATTGTCGTGCATGGTCTTCATGCGCCATTGTGCCCTGACGCCTTCGATAGCTACACGCACCATGTCAATAGATTTCTCACACCAAGATCTTTCAAATCTAGCCTACCCCATCTGCATCCCACCAGTGCGTGGTTGCCACGAGTCATCACAAAAGCGTAGAAACGCAAATGAATGATTACAAATCAATCAATCCACCTGAAATTATATTTTTCATTATGTTATCATTTTTCTCGACTAATGATCTGAAAAAAAGACTATAAACCTCTCCAAAAATCATTTCAATATAACAAACAACAGGGCAACGGCCAGTGTCATCGCTTTTAACGGAGATTCCACCACTACTAGCAATGGTTCCATTGTTTGCATATTTTTGCAACCAACTTATTTCTGTTTTTAAGACAGCTTCATTTTTGTAAGACATGGGTGAAGATCAAAAAAACTAGTCATAAAAACTTTTTTTTCTCTTTTTTTTTATCATTTTACATTGTTATTATTGTTGGAAGTCAATTGTTGGAGAACCTCAACCCTTCCCCATTCTAATTTTTAATGAAGTTCTTGTTTTCTTAGATGAAAAAAAAAAGTAAATGAATCATTGCATTATACACATTAACAAACAATTTACTAGTAACATTTACCCAACAATAGAGTTCTTCTCAAATATCAACACTACCTTCACATTCAAATATGTTGGCATGATCACGTTCTTATTTTTATCTTATCTTCTTTTTGTATCTTCAGATTAAATAGGATTGATGTAATCAAATTTTTTCTTATCACGTATATTCAATTGTAACAAATATGTATTATCTTGATTATAAATACACAACTGGCAGGCCACTTATTTGTGTATAGTCATTTCAGATCATATCACTTATCTTACATGATACTAGAACTTTTACACTTAATTCCTTCTGTAGATCCTACGATGACCACTCCTACTTCCGCTGCTCTCACTGTTACATTCAATGCTCCCAATCTTGATTCTCTCATCTCAGTTAAATTAGATTGTTAATATATAAAATAAATGATAAAATTAATATTTTTTTATCAATTTAAGTTTTAAAGACAAATTAATTTCACATAATATCATAGCAAAGGTTCTAAGTTCAAACTTTAACTCTACATTCTATCTCATTTAATTAAATATTTCACTTATTAAACTTATTTGTTGAACTCAAGATTTCAAGTTTCGTGTAAATCTACACATGGATTTTGATGATAACAAATGAATTCAAAGAATAAAGGAGTTTTAAGTTCAAGTTGTCCACACAATAGAATCAAGCACATCAAGTAAGCAAGCATAAGTAAGAAGGGAACAAGTTCACATTAAAATCATAGAATAATATTGTAAATCTCTTAAAAATTCGAAATTAGGATTAAGGCTCAAAATTAATATTTTATCATAAAGCATTAAAATACATTTTCCACATGTGCATGAATATTTTGAAAATTAAATTTGAAAATTTTGAAAAATGATTGATCATCATCTTTCACATGTGCATGACATGATTAAATGTTTGAATTTTGAAAATATTAAGATGATTGATTGTCATCTTTCACATGTGCATGACATGATTAAATGTTTGAATTTTGAAAATATTAAGATGATTGATTGTCATCTTTCACATGTGCATGTTTTATTTAAATATTTTCAAAAGTGATGGATGCTTTTCTTGACTTATGCAAAAGGTAGATGTTTTTGTTTGAAAATTTTAAAAAGTAAAGTGTGCTCCTTTGTTATATGCAAAAAGTAAAAAAATTAGGTTTAAAATTTTTTAAAAGTGAATGATGATGTCTTTGACATGTGAATCTTTTTAAATTTGAATATGAAGTCTCATATGCCTATAAATAGATCATTTGAGAGATTCACATTCACAACACCAAGAGCATACAACATTCATTCAATGTTTTCATTCTCTCTTCTCTAAGCATTGAGCCTTAACCCTTATTCATTTTGAGAGATATAGTTTGCGCTGTATTGTTTTTATTTCACTCATTGAGGAGTGTTTTCTGATAGCCTACCCACTATCAATTCTTGTATCAGTAAAAGGGTGTATATAACCCTTGTGTGTGTAAAAAGTATTCTATACGGGGAATAGTTAAATCACCAAGTGTAAGGTGATTGAAAGTGTAGAGGGTGTTCTACACGGATTCTTTGGAGCGGTGCTGCTCAAAGGTGTAATAGGTTTTTATCTCCTCCTAAAGGAATTGAATAGTGGATTTGGGAATTCTCAAGGGTAGCTTGAGGCGAGGACGTAGGCAGTGAGGCCGAACCTCGTTAACATACTGAGTTTGCTTCTCTCTTACCCTTACTCTTTATATTTATTGTTGTTTCATATTTTGTTTATATTTTATATTATATATTTAATTTATAATTGTTATTTTTTTTAAATACAACTCAATTCACCCCCCTCTTGTGTTAGTCATCTGGGCAACATTATTCATTGAAAAAAAGTCTTCCATAAATAAAGAGGAGCGTTAAGATATAAATTAAATAATAAAATCTATCATTTTTTATCATTTTAAATTTTTGAAATAAATGATAATTTCAAATTATATATACAGTGCTATTACTAGACACAAAGAGACATACGGGCTCTTCTACTCATCAAGACATGTTTTAGTCTACTTTTTTAAACTAATTAATTCTTATATTTATCAACGTATACTAAATAGTTAATAGAAGAAAATATATATATAGTGTTGATAAAAAATCGAAAACCAAAAGCCTTTCTTCCTTGTTCTGGAAATATGCTCTCAGAGAAACCAGATTCGAGTGTCTCAGTCATCCCCACCGATTCCATGTGCCACTAGAACATCTCTTTCCTCGTGCTCTCTAGTTTTCCAGCATCTAGCCTCTTCACGCTCACCGTCATCCGATTATCGAGCACTGCTTTGTACGTTGTTCCAATGTTGCCCCTACCTAGAAGCTCAGTTGAGCCCCTCATCAGCTGTTCCATGCCCCAGAGAAATGAAAATTAGAGAGGAGTGCAAGCGAAAATGAGTAAAGATTAAAAGGTTTCCCAAATGTGGAAACGAATTGAAACATGGTGAGTCACATTTAAGGAAAGCAACCAAAAGTAGCTAACAATCTGAGATCTCATTCTCGTTTGGTGCAGAAAAGAGAAAAAATAAGCATTTTTAGGGTTTTCTTAGACCAAGAAAAACTAAAACCCAGAAACCAAAAAGAAAGAAAAAAACCATGACCATCTCTCTTAGGCTCTTCATTCATAACCTCCCAGCTTGTACTGTCATTCCTCTCTCATGCATGATGTATAGGTGTCGGTCATCGTCTCTAGAGTGTGACTTCTTTCGGAACATATCAAATAGTACCGATGGATACCACAATGAATTGCACCCAAAAAAGAGAACACCAAGCTCCCACTCTTTCTGGCCACTTTCATTCCCTGCGCTTTCTTCACCTTCTTCTCCAACTCTTTTTCTTGGCACTCTGTCTGCATCTCCATCGTGGTTGTTATCTCTTCTGAACCGATTATTGCCCACGTCGACGAGGAGTTTTGTTGTTTTTGCCGCTTTTCTTCACGGATGTCGCAAAGCATATGAGCGAGCAAATGAGGATTGGAACGCTTGCCAAGTATCCTATTTCAATTTTGTTCATTTTTTAAAAATTAATTAATTCAAATGACGTATTAAGGGCGCAAAAAGACTTCAACTACGAAACCCCATAGAATTACTGTATAGAGTGAGGTAATAAGATTGTACACGTCCATTAATTAATTCATGCAGCTAAGAGCACATAGTCCACTAATTAATAAAGCATTAATCAATTTTGGTGTCTTGTGAGAGTGATATTTGAAAAGCTTGGGAATATGACGTCTAGGGGAGCAATGAATTCAAATTCAAAATTATAGTTGTAATATATATTTTCAACCGGTTTAAAAAATCAACGATTTCACATGATATTAAAAGTCAATAATCCTAAATTTGAGTATCCACTTTGAGTATTACTATATGTACACAGGATTGGGTGCCTTTAAAGAAATTATAGTGTATTTGAGATATATTAAAATATATATATATATATATATATATTCAAGTAGTTAATTAGTTTTTGAGACACGGATACGTGAGGTTACCCCATACTATCTATATACAAGTAGATTTACTCATCCACTTTAGCCTACTCTTTACTTAATTTGCAAATCTATTTTCTAATACGTGTATATTTTTAAAAAAAAAATCTATATATCATTTTTTACACTGCATAACAATATATCTTTCTATTTATCATCTTCTAGGCCCTCTTACTTAGTGCTTATTAAAAGTATGTGTAAATAGGCATGCTTAAATAAAATAATAAAAATAATAAATTATATGTTAATATGTGCTATAGAGCTGATAATTAATATCACGTATTTAAATATTGTTCAATAATGTCATATGTAGAATGAGGAGGACGGAGAAAATGATCACATCAATATTTTTTCTATATGTAAGACTTTTGAAAAATTTTATGATTTAAAATGATATCATAGCGGGTTCGTGGTTAATAATTTACATAATCCACTTGTCATTTATTAATATATTAAAAACGATGAATTTTAAATTTTAAAATTTTAATTTGAAAAAGAAATTAATAAAATAAATATTATAAATATAAGTATAAATAAAATTTGAATTTAAGTACACGGAGCACTATCCATATTTATAAACACAAATCTTTAACTATAACTTTTTATTAGCTATTCTGCTAATTTTTTTAAAAAATATTGGCATTGAATTAATTAAAACTTTCTTTTAAAAAATATAAGTTTATACATATATCTAAAATTTTCTGTGATATTTAATTAAAAATAAAGAGAAAAAAAAAAAGAGGGAATAAAAATATTTTTTATTTTTAAAAGTTAATAGTAATTCTTTAAAACTTTTTATTTTTGAAGGATTATTGTTTATTTTTAAAGATTAAAAAAATCTTATTTTTAATTAAATATAATAAAAAATTGATATGTATATAAACTTATATTTTTTTTAAAAAAAAATTGATTAATTCAATGGTGTGGTATTAAAAGTTCTAAGTGGACATGCGTACCCGTCATTAATTACTTTCTAGGGGTACTTTAGGAATGTTAGAACCCAAAGTACAGTACTCTATTATATCTACTTAGCTTTAGACGAAAAAGTCAACACCAGAAAAAAAGCCTCGGGAACAAACTACGGTGCTCCACAACTGTACGTGAACGTAGTAAGCAAGGGATCTCGATCGTTCATATGTTGGAAAAGGTGACGATGGGACTATGAGGGTCATCAAATTTACACAACCATAATATTAACAGCTGAATTGACCTTCGTGAAACTTTCCTCACCGTTAGATTAATAGTAGGTGGCGTATCGGTCGTTCAAGATTGATTGGGCTACGCAATTAGAGTGTGGAATCACGGGAATGCCATATTTCGTATGGTAGGGCCAAGCCCCTTTCAATCAGCTTTTTAAAGAAATTTAATTTAGTTTAATTGTAGAAAGAAGTGATATAAATCTTAAAAAAAAATTCTGTAATTTAAGAAATAAAATAAAATGAACAAATGGAAATTTTTTTAATTTTTAAATTTAAAAGGTAGACTGTGTTTTTTTTTATTATTATTAGTATAAGTGGAGGGATTATTTTAATAGACACGTTTGGAGAAATAATCCTAGTCAACTCTAAAAGAAATAATCATATTTTCTAAGTTTGGTCTCCGATTCTATAGAAAAATCCAAGCCGCCTCAAATTCACTTTTGTTATAATATGACCACAAAACTTCCAACTTGGAATATATTGATAGGCTTAAAATAATCATAAATTTAAAATTTAATAAAATTTAGAAATTTGAAATTTTGATATTTTATTTTAATAATATTATTCATCATCTCTTTTTTCATTATCTTTTCATAATTTTATGATATGATATTAGATGATAATGATTAAAGATTATTTATTATATTTCACTTAAAGCATTGGCATTAACTTTATCAAAGTTATCTTCAAGATTTGATAAAAATACATGTTTTTTATAAATCTAAAACTTTCATATCCATAACTCCACATTAGATTAACTATTGAATTCATTAAAATAATAATATAATATTATTTTTTTAATAATAATATTTTTTAATTTTTTTCATAATTTATAATTACACTAACTATATATATTAATAATTTAATTTGATACTTAAATTATTTTTTCCAACATATTTTTCATCAACATATAATGACGTTAGTGGTGTTGTTCGACCTGGTGAGCTTCTGGCAATGTTGGGTCCATCCGGCAGTGGCAAGACCACACTCTTCACAGCCTTCATCGTTGCCTGCCCAGCAAGGTTTCCGACTTTATTGCATACAATGGCCAGCCCTTCTCTAGCTCCATGAAGTGCAAGACCAGTTTTGTTGTACAAGACGACGTGTTATACCCTTAACTCACGGTGCTCAATATGGTGGTGAGCGAAAAAGGGCTAGTATCGAGCAGAAGATAGTGTTTTGTTTTGTTGTGGATAAAATGCACACATCAACGATGACAAATAAAAGTAAAACAAACACAATCAATCACACGACACATGATTTATATGGTTCGACAAACTGCCTACGTCCACAGAGCTGCAGAAATCTTATTAATCATATGAGATTACAATCACTCACTCTCTCTAGGGTCTTTTTACTCTCTCACATAATATGCACTCACTAGATAATTGTTCTATTTCAAAATATGCTAAAAGACGTGTTTAAGTAGTCAAATAACACATTTATAGCAAAAACGACGCTGGAAACCCTAATTCCAAATTTACTGCAAATATCGCTCGAGCAGGATATTGAGCGAGTGTTAAGCAAAATCTCTATCTGAATCTCACTCGAACCAAATGTCAAGTTAGGATTAAGCCAGATTCCTGACACACAATTTTTAGCTCCCAAACCAGTCTTCACATGCAACCCAACAACCTCTCACTTGAAGACTCGGTCTCCACATGCTATCCCTTATTTCCAGTCAAGCCCTATCATCTCTACAGCTCACAACTCCCATCTTCAAGCCAGAAAACGAACTGAAGTCGAGCCCAACTTCAGTTTCCCACGCACATCGCCCTTAGTCAACACATCTATCGAGCGATTCACAACTCTCACTGCACTAGGAGTATCCGGTCTGAAACCGTTCTTGGCAATCTCAGCCAACTTCTCCAGGCTTACATAAGGAACGACAAAGCTGACTCTCTTTGGCTTCCTCACAGGTTTCGCGCGATCAAGCCTACTTTTTTGCACTCTTGTATTTCTCAGCACATCACTAGATGCTGATGTCAAATACAAAAAATTAGATCTCTTACCATGCGCTAAAATCAGCGCACCCTTGATAATCTTCAAAGTTCCTTCAGAGAAAGCTACTGCATAGCCTCTATCATCAAGCTGTCCCACAAATATCAGGTTTTTCTTTCGATTTGGAACGTGTTTAACTTGCCAAAATCACCAAAAATATAATTCTGCATGATCTCTCGATGTGAAGTGCTATGAAACGATACTCCTGAATCTAACACCCAATCATCAATTAGACTGTGCACTGCAAGTAGGGCATCATGAATTTCTTTTGCCACTACATTCACATCATCATCCTCATCACTTTCTTGATTCCTACAATTTTTCTTTATGTGGCCCGACTTGCCACAACTCCAACACTTGATCTGCTGCCCAGATCTCATCTTGCTCTTCCCTTTGCTCTTAGAGCTTGACCTATCATGTCTTCTACTCCGACTGTCAACATTTAGGGCCGATCCCGAACTTGATAACTCATCGGAGTCTCTCCTACATACCTCTTCAGCAAGGACCATGTCACGTACGTCATCGTATTTCAGTTTCATTTTACCGGCTTAACTACTTACAGCCATCTTCATGGCCTTCAAACTATTTGGCAGTGATGCCAATAGAATCAACGCTCTGATCTTATCATCAAATTCAATATCCACAGAAGACAATTGGTTTGTGATTGTGTTGAATTCATTCAGGTATTGGGCCACAGACATACATTTTGACATCTTTAGATTGAATAATTTATTTATCAAGTGCACTTTGTTATTCGTCGAAGGCTTTTCATACATACCTGACAAAGTCTTCATGAGATCCTCAGTGGTCTTCTCCTTACTGACATTGTGTGACACTATTTTGGATAGGGTCAGCCGAACAATCTCCATAACCTGTCAATCTAACAGGGTCCACTCATTATCTTTCATGCTTTCCAGCTTCATTCTCAACAATGGAAGGTGGAGCCTCTTCCCGTAGAGATAATCCTCGATCTGTATCTTCCAATACCCAAAATCAATGCCGTCAAACTTCTCGATCTCGGGTGCGTTCACTTGATTTCCAATCATCGTTGTCCTTCAAATCCAACATTGGCTCTTGATATCAATTGTTGTATTTTGTTGTGGACAAAACACACATACCAATGATGGCAAATAAAAGTAAAACAAACACAATCAATCACACGACACAGGATTTACGTGATTCGACAAATTGCCTACGTCCATAGAGTTGCAGAAATCTTATTAATCACTCAATCTCAACTCACTCTCTCTAGGGCCTTTTTGCTCTCTTACACAATATACACTCACTAGATAATTGTTCTCTCTCAGAATATGCTGAAAGATATGTTTAAGCAGTTAAATAATACATATTTATAGCAAAAACGGCGCTGAAAATCCTAATTTCGAATTTACTGTGAATCTCGCTCGAACGGGATGTCAAGCGAAGTTTTTGTCTGAATCTTGCTCGAGGCAGGGTCGAGTAAGATCTCGCTCAAGCAAGATGTCAAGTTAGGGTCGAACCAGATTTCTGACACACGATTTTCAGTTTCCAGATTAGTCTCCACATGCAACCCAACAGATAGTGGTAAACTCAAGTCTGTTAGGAGTGTAAAAATAAATTGCAGACCAGACCAATTGGTTCGATATGATCTTTGACCGATTCGGTCCGAAATCAATTCTTTCATTTTAAAAACTAGTCAAACTCGATTCGGAATTGGTTTCACATTTTCCAACATCGGATCGAACCAGTTCACATATTATATATAATTAATTAATTTTTAATATTATATATAATATATTTTATATTATATATAGTTTTTTATATATAATTATGTATGAAATAATATATTATAATTTATAACATAACATTTTAATCTTAAACATGGATATTTATTTGATCATATGTTTTAAATATAAATATATATTAAATACATTTTATTACTTAATAAATTCTCAACATATTTCTTTTGATCAATACATTAGTAATACTAATATAATTAACATATTAAAATTGAAAAATAAAATCGAATCGAACTAAACCAGATCAGAACTTGTAAAATGGAAAGTATTAGTGTAGGGGTGTAATCAGTGCGTAATCAATTCTTAAAATATAAAATCAGAATCACCAATTCAATCTTATATTTTATCTAAAATCGAACTAAACTAAACCAATTACATCCTTAGAGTCTGTTGTTACTGGATGAACCCACCTCAGGACTCGACTCCACCACCACTCAACGCAATGTCGCAACGTTGCGAAGCTTGGGACATGGCATGTTGGGTTGAAGCACCCTGAAAACCAATCGTTCATGATTTGTACTGTAAAAACAAGAGGCAAAGAGAAATAGAGAGAGAAAACATGTAAGGAGGAAGATAAAGCAAGAACAGAAAAAAAAAATGATAAAAAATAAGATAAAAAGAAGATGCTAAAAAGGAGACGTTGAATAAATTTATTTTTATTCAACCCACCCCAACATATTCCTTATTTGAAATTAATTAGTCTATAAAAAAAATTCCTGCCTCCCTCTTATTAGTACGTACGTGGGCTAAAAGGTTTTCATGTTGACAAGGTATATCAACTTATATAGCCAAAACAAAAATAAATAAATAAATACAAGATTTGGTAGCTCATTTTGGTAAAAGAAATTAGTTTTTATTGACCGGAGGTCCGGATGATTAAAAAAAAGGACCGGATTTTTTCTTTGATAATTCATTTACAAATAACTATACAATGCACAAGAAAATGCTACTTTTCAAATTAAAAATTCAAAATAATTAAGAATTTTCAAATGAGTACGTGATCTAAAAGGTTTTCAAATTAATACTGAGGAAAGTTGAATGCCTTGTCAGAGTGACGTCCACGTGGCATCATGTCAATCTTGTAAATGCCACATTTTGATTCACACAATACACATGGCAATTTTTTGTCGTTTTACCTTGATGGCTACTCTACGACAATTCATTGGTCTTGACTCTCGAAAATCTATGCTTGAACAGCTCAACTTTTTGTGAAAGCAAAAAGAAGGCGATATCTTTACGTAATTTGCTCCTGCTTTAAGCCATTTTTATTGTACTTATTAAAATTGTTAAAGCTTGATCATGATCTGTCTTGGAATTATAGTATCAATCTTGTGGAGTACCTCAGGCTTTTCAGCCATCAGCTTTAGTTCTTTATGTAATTAACTTTGTTTTATGACCAGTCTTTGATCTAGACCAGTCTTCTCTCACGTACCAAATTATTGTTATTATTTTAAAAAGTAGAATTTAAAAATGGGTCGAAGCAATAAAATAGAATCATTTTACTTATAAATCAGTGCCAAAGAGATATTTGAAGTATGCTTAGTTTTGAAAAAATTATATTTATCATCTTTCATACTACATATTGCATGTATTTTTATCTTATTTTTATTTTTATTTTTTACTAAAAATCTAGTATATATTACATAAAAATTATTTATTTGTGATCAATTATTAAAAAAATTTAAAAAAAATGATATGTGATATGAAATATAATGAATAACAAAACTATCTTAATTTTGTTATATTTTTCATTTATGAGAAAGGAGATTTGGAATGGAATATATATAATTCGTCCTCTCTTAATGAGAGTTTTGACTAAATGGATTTGGAGATCAGATTATTCCCCCAATTTGCTATCAAGGATTAATGACTTATTATAATTTTATATTTTTCCGAGTGCTTTGCCTAATTCAATGGCGTTCCTGATCTTGTGGCTCCAAAAGTCTCTCCACTCCATTATGCTTAGCCAATGTCAAGAAAAGGGGACGTACGTACACCAATCTCTCTTTTCTTTTTACCCATAAATGCACAATAATACTTGGTTGCATCGGCGGGATTTCATGGCATGCGCATCACGATCGAAGGGTTTTTTTTTTTTAAATAATTAAAGGTACGTACTTATAAACCCGATTTCCAGGATTTGAAAGCGACATTGGATTCCTATTCTCATCGTACATTTTGTCTCCATTTTAAATAAAAAAAAATTAATTAAAAAGTATATTATATGTATATGATGTGTTATGAAATAACTATTATTCTATACGTTAATTTTAACATATGATTTATTAAAAAAATATAAGAAATTCATCAAAAACACACAAAACAAAAAATAATTTATGAGGTTCAACTAAATAGGATCAAATCAAGCAATTGTTAAAAATTAATCTACAAATCAGATTGTATAATCAAAAATCATCTATGTCAAAATTTTATTAAAATTAGCAAAATTTCAAAAATCATGTCAAATCGAACCCAAATCAAATTCAGAATAACTTCTTAAACGACAAACGAAATATTATAAAAAAAACTAAAAATGGGCATTCGAAAGGAGAAATAGGGAAATTTAAGGTTAGAAACGATACACACCAAACGTAAACTTAGTGACCAAAATATGTGCGTCGAAAATAACTTTCCAAAAATGAGATTTTACGTGCAATTCTGACACTTGTAATCAAAATTATGGCCAAAAAATTAAAATGTACCTAACTAAAATTGTTCCAATTAAGAAAATATTACGATTACTTGTCACATTTACGCTAATCTACTAACTTATAATATTTCTATGCCATCAATGTATAATTTGACAATTCAATATATTTGACTTGAATCTTCCTATCTCAATATAGATCAACAATTCATGGTGAGCGAGCAAGTACCTATTGTGCTGCATGGCTGCATGCATTAAACCTAGCTAGGTAGCAAAGATATTGGGATTTCCTTGAAAAAATGTCTTTCCGTTTATGCATTATATTCTTCGTTATAATGCAAATTGGTACTTCATTTGTACATGATTTAAACACGAGAATATTATGGTCTGTAGTAAGTATTATATTTCATTAAAATTAATTAGCTATAAATAAGTAATTTTTTTTATAACATACCCTCATAAAAATATATCAATATAAGAGATAAAACTATATATATATATATATATGATGTCCCATGCGTGGAGCATTAATCGAGATTAGTTTGGAGTTATTGGAGACATAATATAAGACTTAGGAGGGCTGGCAAACCAGCTGGCTTATATACACATATATAGATAATAATATTATAGTATACATATATATATATATATATATATAGTTTTTGTGGGGGCTGGAATTGTTGCGAATAAAAATGAAAAAGAATAGAAATTAATCAATGTCCAAACTAACTTGACTTAGACTGCTAACTAACTCCCCTATCATTGTTTTCGTCCCTTAAAGATGTAATTTTCCTTACGGTTTAGTTACCTTGTCATTGCATCGGTACTCACCAACTTTAGTACAATCTTAATTCTTAACAATCATTTTTTCCATCATTGCTAACTAGGTATTCATTGTATCAAGAAATATAAAGAGATATGAGAGTCACGTACGGACAATTAATCAACAAAGTTCCCACATTTTTTTTAAACATTCAAGTATCGTGTACTAGCTTTTTTGAATAAATTCAAGATTTTATATAAAAAATATATATATTTTTTAATATAATAGACTTTATTTTTTTAAAAGGAAATATCAAATATGCAAAACTTGGACTATATATAACAATATTACTTATATATATATATATTATGATGGTGATTGCCTGATTGAATCAGTTGTGTCAAACAAGAAATAGCTGGCCATGGTACTCTGTCTCCAGCCATAACCAGCCATAATATGGTAGGTACATTACAACATAGATACCAAAATCTCACATTACGTACGTGCGTAAGTACTTATAAGTACATTTTTTTTATAATTTTTTTAAATTTTATCTTATTTTATATAATTATTATAACTTTTTTTAAATTCACATATAAAGTAGTATAAATAATTTAATTTTTTTAGATTTTAAAACAAAAATTATATTAAAAATATATATTTAATTAACTTTATTAAAAAAATTAACTTTTATCTCTATTCTTTTTATCTCATATGTGACAAAAAGCGAGACCCTTATCTTTTTTTTTTTTTTTTTGAAATGTATGTATATTCATCTTATCTCATATATAAAAACAATCGAATTCATTATCCAATTTCATCGTAATTTCGTGATTAAAAGGATTGGGGTGGTTGGTATTGTTAGAATAAAAAAATAGACGTTGGCTGGCCGGATGCTAGCTATCTTCAATAATCAAGAGTGCCCATCGATCTCTTAATGTTTTAAAAATAAAAATAAAAAGAGTGCCCATCGATATGTCAACATCTCAAATTTGTTGCGATTCTCAAAAACGTTCAAATCGGCCTACCTTGTCGTGACTCAGGGCCACATCAACGTAAATCTGAATCCATCCTAATTATAAATATTGGTCACTCAGATATTTATAAGAGAAGTTTATTTGGAAGCAAGCTGCAAAACATAATCAATATTTTATTAACATGGTAAGATTCGATTTACTAAATAAATCTCGAACAAATAAAGTATTGTAATGTTATTAAAATAAAAGTCACAATTTTTTTTAAAATATCTTTTAGATATAAATATTTTTTAATTTTTAATTTTCAACTCATTTATCTAATAACTACTTAATTATTATAATTTTTTTTCTAAACTTTTGAATAGACACAAAAAATATAATACTTTTAAATTTCAAAACAATAATTATATTAAAAATATATATTATAATAATATTTTGACTTTATAATATTTATATTTAACTTTCTAATGTCTCTCAATTTCTAAAATCCAATAAAACATTTTTAATTAAAATCACTTTATGACTATTCACAAAATTATCATATATTTCTTCAAACATGCCCTAAAAAATTATATTCTTAAGATTTTTGTAAGAAAAATATAGAAGGGCTACAACTATAAATTTATAAATTACATATCTTACGAAAGTAAATTTATAAATTAATTAATATAATTTTATATAATATATTATATCTATTTTATAATATAAATGGCTTTAAAATCTAACATATAAAATTAAATCATGTCAATTTGTAAACTAGTTTAAATTTTATAAAAAAAATTAGGATTCCCACTTCACCAATAATGGAGAACAATTAATCAACCAAATGTCAATTATATGGCAAAATAGAGATTCCCACTTCACCAATAATGGTACCTAATTACAGTAAAATTATTAAATACGTGTCACTTATCAGTGATCAGTCCAGTGCCACCAGATCATCAGATTTTTACATCAAACACAGCTGAATAGAAATGACTCAAACTGATTGCGTTAATTAGCACAATTTTAAAAAAGTACTAAACAAATACCACGATATCGATCATTTCTTTTCATTCGACAAGGGTTCGAGCAACTAATAATATTGTTTATGAAGTCTTGTCCTATTATATTGTATTGAAGATGTTTAAGGAAAATAAAGCATCCACGTACCTACGTATGTCATCGATGTTGAATACTAATTACGTGGATGACATTTTGTGTATAATGTCATCCACATACAGAAAATTAGCTTTTCATATAGAGAATTGTTACCGGAAAAACAATATATATCTCATAAAAATACATTCCAAACTGGCATGAGTTTATAAAATGTATGCATTAAATCTATTTTATAATAAGAACAATTTTATAATCTAACTTATTATATTCAACCTAGCTACATGAGTTAATTAATTTGTAAATTTATTTTCATAAAATCCTATTGATCATGTGGATAAAACGTTTTTCTTTCTAATTAATATATTGAGAAGTTCTTCACAAAAGATTACAAATTGCATCGTCACACCTTTCAACAATGAATTTAGATTTATTAATTGGTAATAACTCATGTCAGTGAAGTTGAAGTATAAATTAATTATTACGAAGAAAACAACTTATAAATAAGATGCATGGGAGCTGCTTTATATTTATCTATCCAACGAAATAATATATATCATTACAAGAAAATTACATATTTACGATCAATTATTTATAATGAAATAATTGTTTCTAGTCAAAATAAATCGTAAATAATCTTTTAATCGCAAATAATTTGTCACAATTTTTTTTATAGTGTATGGGAGAAATAACCCGAATAATAATTATTCAAGAGTCTGAAAATTATTAAATGCACTCATGAATCAGTGTATTGTGAGGAGCTTTTTCAATATATTGTCTCCTGAAGATTAGTTTTCTAAGTGCATTAGTTTTATCAAAAGGAACATAGAATATTATTATTGCCTTACCAAATCATTTGAGGTTATCTTAAGTGCCCATGCATTATTAGAGTTCCAAAACGAGCAGTACTACATGTGATTGATGACTAGCTAGAACTTATCATTATCCATTAACATTCCATGTTTTAAACAAAGAAAATTAAAGTAATTACACATGAACATACAATAGCTAGCTGGCTAGCTAGATCAATGTGGACCACATAATCGACCTATTAATGATGGAGTTGCGGCTTTGATTAACGTACATTGATGAATTGTTTACTCGACAAAAATTACTGTGGAGCACTTCAGTACACACGTACCAAGTGAGGATAAGGTGGAAATGTTCTTGAGATATTAATTAGAGTCTTGGCCAATAAGAACAAGCTATGGCTTCTAGCTTTGGATCATCGAGCCTGATAGTACTGATCGATATGAAAAAAATATGTTGGGTTTTCGTATAAGGCTTAAGATTAAGCTTAGGTTTATGTATGATGACCGTTTCAGTTTTCGGTTTTGCATGCCTAGAGTTTAATATAGAGAAATGATTTGTATAAGCTCTCTTACAGACAAACTCTAATATACAAGTTTTTATAAAAAGGTGGAATCTATCTTGAAAAAGTGTAAAATAGTTATTATTTTTTAGTTGGATTTACCTTTTTCTTTCTATACAAAAAACCTATATATGCAAAATTTGTATATTTGAAACATGTACCTAGTACTCTTTAATATATACATACCTAGTGCTCTTTAATATATAATGTTGTGCAAAACACACACCTATAATGGTAAACATGAAAGTAAAAATTAGCGCACAACAAATAATTTACGTGGTTCAGCAAATTATCTACATAGTTTCAGAAATCTTATTAATAAGATGATAGGATATTTCAATCTCAATCTACACTGATTAGGATTTTTTGTCTATTCACATAATATGTACTCATTTAACAATTATTCTTACTCATGAAAATATGCTAAACATCATATACAATGAGTTAAACATTACATATTTATAGTAAATGGCGTTGAAAGTCCTAATATGGAAAAAATAAAGCATTCACTTAAGTGCATGTCGAGCACGCCTCGAGCAAACAGCCAATGAACATTAGCTCGAACGAACACTAAGATTTATACCTTGCTCAAGTCCACTATCGCGTGAGACTTGAGTGAACTTGCAGGTTAAGTTTTATTTGAACCCATTGTCCAGCACATCTCGGCCGAACTCATGAGTTGAGTTTCACTCGAGCATCGGGTCAAGCAAAGTCGAGCTAATGAACTCTCTATTTCAATTTCCTGCTTGCAAACTTGTCTCCAAATACAGTCTAACATATAGCTAGACGTCCTTTGTTTGAAGTACTATCCCCAGTTGTTTAATTCTCTTTTGTTCAATCCACATTAATTAATTATGTCCGCACTCCATGACATATGAAACGATTTCATCTAACATTAAGATTGGACAAGCAAGTTACTTTATTGATGAATATCATTGAAATGTAAATTTCTGGGAGTGATGATAATTGCTTGCTTGTATGGTATCAACATAAAAGTACCTTGGCTACCATATAAAAAATAAAAATAAAAAACAAAAAACCTTCCTAAGATACACGTCAAAAGTAAATGCATTCACCATAATTTGGAAGACAAACAAATATGCGTACTAATAACGATGATAAATATTATAGGTGTATGTGATTCTGGGCTTATAGCCGGCCTTAGCCAACCAAGCCATAAATGAGGCTAAATGTGGTTGTCCCCAGGCCCCTCCGGCCTCCATCTACATGACACGATCGATGAGCACAAAGCTTAAAGCTGAGTGGGGCGAGTACTGATGACTACTTATCACATGGTAAAAAGGTCAAATATTGTTTTGTACGATTCCAACTTCCTAGAGGGCACGGCAATCTTTTGTTTACCTTAACCACACGCCAAATATGGTTCCCTAAAGAAGAACATTTTTCACCACAAACTCCAACTCTTTTCTCCCCTTATTTTATAACAACCGTTGATCATTGGGACCACTAAAGATATGACAGTAATATTGAGAATCCTGCTGTACAGTACTAGTCCCTTTCCCACAAAGAAGTTGTATGAAACCACATCAGCCGCGCTCGTCCTTATATTTCCCAGCAATGCATGTGTTTTTCTTACATACATGCATCATGCAGCTTGTTGAGTGAAATATATATAATTATTACACGATCGAGATTCTGCAATCCCCCCCATATCGACTTAACGTACATGATGACATGGGAGGATTATCTCATCATTTGTGGTTGTCAACATGCAAGCCAGCTTAATTCTAAACCATTCCTTTTAATTAAAATTAATTGTGTTTATAAGTGAATGATCTCAATCATTCCTTTAATTTAATTACTTAAATTACTTTTCGGAAAAGAAGTGTCAATTAGCCTATATATACATACATATATATATATATAGTGTCATCATGTTCATGAATCAATCTCGTTCACTCGATCATGATCAATGAATGTTTGCAGGAAAGAGATGCCGGCTGCTTTAGTACCTTTGAAAGCAAGAGAAAAAGACACGTACGTACGTTCATTTTCTATCAGTTTAAAGTCCTCCAATCATGCTTACTAGTATTTGTTATACTTTGTCATGTAAAAACTAAAGCCGACTCTTCCTTTGAAACAACATTTGAGAGAGAGAGAGAGAAGGGATTAGATTAAATTAAAGCAGTATTAATTGATCAGGTGTTGATGATGATCATGGCTGCATGCAGCATGCTTAAGTTTCCCCAGATTGAACTTTCGGCAATGATCAGTCACATCTTCTCTCTCCCATATTGTACATTTCGCAATTTTATATATAGGCCGGAAAGGAAATCGTCAACTAGGATTAAATTAATTAAGTAATTCTAAATCTAACCTTTAATTTATCAGCCACCCAAACCAACTTTAAAACATTCATATGTTTTATATTAATGTCGAATGACAGTAACATTTTCTAGGATCAGCTATAAATTATACTAATGACAAGAAGTGTACTATCATCTAGTGTTAATCTGTCACGTCCATTATCATTCAGTAATAACAGTACAAATTAAAAAATAGAAAAATATTAATATATTATATAGTGGTAATAACGACAAGATCAAGTGCATTATTAGTGTTAATAATTTGTCACCACTATGATGTAAAAATATAGAAAAATAATATATAGTGGTAATTACAGTACTATCGAATTATATTAATCCACATAATTTTGCTCATTGTTGCCACCATCTTTTTACCTAAATCATGATCACATTCACACTCTATTTCAAAAAAATAATTCATGACCACACTCCTAATTTATAGTACTCCGTACTACAGGCATTCTTCACGAATGCATGATAATGACTCCTAGCTAGAATTTGACTTATATAAAAAGTTGAAGATATAATGTGTAACCTTAATTTGAATTTCAAGCTATATATCATGATTATAAATTATTAATTATATATGTATATATATATATATAATTAAGCTGAAAAAGATATTATATATGGATGCATGAAACAAATTAGGTTGTAACAGTAAGTACCACGCATTCATGCATTTGAGAATGAGATCATTATCGTGGGGCTACCTTGTCATAGTCATGGCACAACTCAGCTGACTCCATTACGACCACATGAGCTGAATATATATAATGGAACAAGCTGCTCGATGGAAGTGATCCAGCCGAATACATAGATCAGTACATGACCAACTTCAAGAGTGAGAGATAATCTACTTTTTTCTTTGGACAGCCATTTTCCTTTAATATTTTATATGGAACTGATCATTGGCTTCCATACAATCAATACAAGTGGATCAAGAAAATGTTCATTTGTATGAATCACTCGAAATTTTATTAAAATAAATACAAATAATTAATGTGTCAAACTTGCATAAATTTTGAGATAAGTAATAATTTCATAAATTTATCCACAATACTAAATGATATCATATAGATTAAATTAATCTGGGCAATGATATAGGATTTCGTAGTTGGGACTCCTTTACGTCTCTGGAAGCATAATTTATTTATATTTATTTATAGTTAATTTATTTCTTTTTTATAGAAATAATAAAAGAGGATGGACAGACCAAACATATTTAATTTTTTTTTCTTTTTCATTTTTTTCCTAATTAAATAAATCTACAATATCGCAAAGGTCCCAACTGCTGAGCCCCAATCATTTCTCAATTAACCCTCCTGATTTACGAGATGATGATCATGACAAACCTCATTCTAAATGTTAAATAAAAATTTAAAAAAAAAAAATCTTTGATGATCCGTTTCATAACCGTTCTAAGCTCGACTGTGAATTACTTTAAAGACATGATGTGACGTTCGCGCGTGTACTTACAAATTATAATCTGAACTTACTGTGAAGAATTCGAGTTTCATGCCTTTTGGTTAAAAACATGCATGCATGGTCCTTCTATTATAAACAATATACGTCAAAGTGAATAGACAGCCTGATTAATAAAATGTCAAAAGAGAACATCCGTAATTAAGAAATAAATAAGATTCAGTACTACTTGATCGGTCGAATTCTCCGATTGCACATTACTATTTATTTTATTAATATGTCACCTTCATACTCGTGAAATTCATTGTGTTTTTATTATTATTATTGTTAATTATGAAAACAATCGACATGGAATAGTGCATGATCCTTCAAAGTTATTTTACTCTTGCTTTTGAGAGATATATGCAGCCAGAAAACGCGTGCATCATCATGCAGCCTCATGTGTTTAAACAATTTTGTAATATATTTAGCACCCAATGCGTGTAGGACGAAAAACAATATTTATGAATAATAATAATAATAATAATAATTATTATTATTATTATTATAATAAATTATAAGTTTGTAGTTACTTAATATCATGTTAAAGAATAATGAAAGAATGGAGATTAGCACCTGTGACATTAATGATCGTGTAATGGGGACATTACGTGTACGTGCGTGGCTTCTCAGCAAGAGGGTAGGCATCATTGTCGTGGTTGAAAAATCGACCTCTATAATTGGGGGCCCAACTATGTGAGGCTTAGAAAACTTGAAGCATTATGGGCCCACACCCACGCAACCATACTTTCAGCCTTTCTCTCTCTTCCCCCCCTCCTCTCTCTCTCTCTCTATGTGATGCGCCCACAAGCCCAACAGCCAGGCTTTTTGCCTACGCCACAAAGGGTTTTTTATTCCGTACGGCAAGCACCATCTTTGTGGGAGGCAAACATGGCGGGACCCGGGATTGTACAGATCTGATTAAAAAAAGAAAAAATTGGTCTGCCTGTGGGGTCCAGCATACCCACAGTCTCAGAACTGGCCTCAATTTGGTTTAATTTCAAGGCAATTTCCTGATCAATTTGGGTCCCCTTTACATGTGATTGTGAACCACGCAAGGCCATCAGGGTCTCTCACGTGGTTTGCGTGAAATTGCAATTATTTTGAGTGCAAGAATTCCCAGCAATCCTAGAAGAAAAAATCTATACCCAAGTCCATACACCACATATTATATATATATATATATATTTTTTCATTTTTTATTTTATAAAATATTTGATATATAAATAATAAATAAAAAAATTCAATTATTTTAAGAAAAATAAACTCAAAAAAGTTTTAAATAAATAAAAATAAATTTAAAATATATATATATAGTTTATAATATATGAACTTATGTGTAACTTTCATCCCAAAATGGGTGAATGTGAAACAGCTGTTGCATTAATTTCAAAAGAAAATTACTGTCGTTCATAATTTTATCATCTTGAGGAATAAGGGATCAAGTATTAGGCCATTTGTAAATAATAGTGAGATTATTAAATTAAAATTATTTTATCTTATTTCTATATCCAAACCTGTCCATAATCTATAAGGGAAACTATTATTATTCATTTTATAAATGAATATTCGAGTGTAGGCTCCCTTTTTTTCCCCTTAATCAACAGTGTAGGCTCCTTATTTAGAATAATAGAATTCACATTTGCTTCGACTTTGATTTGAGTTATCTAAAAAATTATTATTTTGTTTTGCAAGTCAAAAAAGGAGGCCCAAAAAGAAATCAAACAAAAGAAAGCAGCAAAAGAAAAAGAGTGGGCAAAACGACAAGTAGGAGATCGTGGGAAATCCCAACGAACAGAGATGGTCCCAACTCCAAGCCACAGGAATTGATGTTTGCACGCGCACTTAGTTCGTAATCATATCATGCTTAGCACTTTAATCGCCGTCTTTATCCCAAATACCTCTCGATCCTGCGTTTACATCATCCCTTTGTTACCTTTTTATTGTTGAGATGTCGAACTTGATGGGATGAGATGCTCCATAATGTTGATCCCAATCAGATTAGTACATTCACACAGATAACAATAATACTGAAAATAAGAACAATTATCAAGCATGTGAGGTCATATACTTTGCTGGTAAGTACAGTAAAATGTAGATCCTAACTTGAAAATAACCACTATTCCAACAAGTTACCAAATATTCTGGCTTGCATATACTAATACAAAGATTTGTAGAGAGAGAGAGAGAGAGAGAGAGAGAGAGAGAGAGAGAGTGATTGATTTTCATGAACAGATTGTTTACAAGAAAGCAGCTTTAACATTATAACCTTTTTTTTCTCTTTTTAATATGTAGCTTTTGGATAAGAACTAGAACCAGATAATGACTTCTCGTATTGGCAAACAGACCCAAACTTCCAAAGACGAGTCAATATCGCGACAATATAGAACGTATAAGACTACAAAATAAAGAATCTCATATCCTATAGTGGGGCAAGCCATCGTATGGATGGAAGAGTATCACTTTCCAAATACAAGATTGCAGAATGCTTTCTGTGAGTTTCATGTGCCCGCAGAAAGAGAACTCGAAAGCTGAGGAAAAAAGCAATGTTTAGATAACATAGTATTGAGAAGAGCAAGATATAATTATCAGACACCTGCAAAGGCCATAGTAAGGCGGGAGCATGAACATGGTAAACATGCAATAGTAGTAATAATAAGTAGAAGTTGCTCCACAAGCTGTGAAGTACCAAGATATTGCACATCAGTCATCACTCTTTCCAATTATAAGGAGCACGATCAACAACTAAATAGTCTCCACGGATATCCTTTGCTACTCTAATGTCATCATCTAGGTATACAGATTCAAACCTGCAAAAATGGGGAATTTTTGGTTACTTTTCATTCATACATAGAAATAGAGGTTGTGTTTATATGAAAATTGGGATTATGCTGTTGGTTAATTCACTCAAATAGATTTTATTATGAACTGTAAACTTCAACTATTTACTATTAAATGGAAGATGGTATATGCTGATCCAAGAGTTGAAACCAATAGAGCATCTTGAAAAAAATGGCCTTGGATGTTGATCCTTGGGCGGGTCAGCAGGTTATTATACAAAGGTAAAACCACACCTTCAAAAACAACTTGTTCTAGTTGATTGGAGGAGGATGTGGGAGTCATGGAAGGAAAAAGAAAACAAAAGGAAGATTAATAGAAGTCCTTCAAAGCTCAAACGGTAAAATATCTGGACAAGCAAATGTTGGACAAACTTTGCGATTGACAAAAAATACATATTTTTCATCAAGTTAAAAGGAAAATATATATTAAGCAGAAATGTGGAAACCATAAGCAACAATTAGAATCGTTTGAACTAGCTTTTTAGAAAGAAACTGGCAGCATTAAGGACGAAAAAGGTAAAAGATCATCCACGGCACCAACAGAGAAAATATCAAGGGTGTTTAAAATCTTGAGAATGGACATTTGACCTTATTGAAGGTAAGATGATTATTGGCTTATTGGTGTTTCATAGACAAATGCAATAGGGCCAGGATTTAGAACCCAGATATCCTCTATCCAGGCACCAAATTTAAGGACTAATTTGAAAGGCAGGGGAGCTTGAACACTCTCCTGTTCTGCTTCATGTGGAGTCTTCTTTAATTTTTTTTTTTTTTGGGGGGGGTTGGGGGGGAGGCGGGTGGGGATTCAAACATTTGGAGGACATGGAGCTTAAGTTTGTTTCTTTAATTCATTTCGTTAGTTGGATTCATGTCCATTCCCTACTCCACTTTAACTCTTCAAACTAAGAAACACAGACCACCTTCCATGAAGGAGGGAATGAGTGACTGCTGTATACTCCATTCAAGAAGAATAGAAAGACAAGAAAGGGTTTAGACTACAGACATGAGCAAATGCACAGGTACAGTTCATTTTGGAGGTCCAAACAATCAAAGATAGTTCTTATTGTATGTAATTAAAAGTACAGTTGTACCCTCCATTTTTTTTTTCTTTTGATAATTTTGTCTTTAATTTAATAAAATTTTCTCTCAATAATTCAACAAAGAATGTAATCTTCAAATAGAAGACAACATTCTCCCTATTGGAAAAAAAACATAAAGTGAATCAAAATGATGCAAACATCAGATAGGGATTCAAGTCAAATTAGTAACAATTCACACATCAACCAAAGAACTTTTCAAGGTTCTTTGCAACAACACCATTTTGAAGTTAGTGAACTCACATTATGTTCCCATAATGCTGATAAAAATATAAACCATACTTTCACCCATCATTCTTTCCAAGAATAAGGAGCACGGTCAACAACCAAATAGTCTCCCCTGATATCCTTCACAACTCGAATCTCATCATCAAGATACACGGACTCAAACCTAGAGAGCATAATCAACAATAAAAACAGCAAGAAATCATCATGAAAAACTACAAACCACTCAGATCAGAGAAGATAATAGATCTCAAAAGTCAGCTTATGTGTCAAGGAACCAGCCACGTAAATTATACTTGCAAAGATTAACTAATATGCACATAAAGACAAAGGACCTAAAAACCACTGTTGATTTTCATATAAGAGCGACCAACAAGTATAAATTTAATAAGCATTCGGTACAAATACCTAACCACAATGACGGATGGCCAGATGTGAAATTAAAGAATGCATTTTTGAGCATTTAAGGTAAAACCCAGAGAGCATAAGGATGAGACCAGCACAAAGAATGCTAAAAACAATTTGTTTCTTTTGGATAAGTGAAAGCTAACAAGAACATTGGTGATGCAGAGGGATAAGAGATGACAGCATATGCTATTGATATAACATAATGTCGCAACATAAGAATGCTATAAACACAATAACGAGCACATAAGCAGAACAAGTGCAAAACACAGCCTGCATCTAACCTAGATGGAGCAGGTTAACAATGAAGCTAGCCTGAGGCATATTTGGGAGAGTCAATGAAAACAGGGAGACTTCATCATCAGGTTTGTTTCCTGTCTAGATGGCCATGATCTTCAAATTTTGAAACTTTCCATTTTTTTCTTTTTCTGTTGTTCCTACATTAACCCTAATGAGTTTTCTATATACCCCTCTAACAAATTATTAAATAAAACGCCACTTATCTATTATTCTTCAGGGGCAAAACAAAAGCAATTATACAATTGTATATGGACAGGTCTAATTTTAAAAATCAAAACATCAAACTGCTCCAAGTTTATTATTAGATACCAGCACTCAAGAGCACAAATTGAGCACTCACCAACCCTGCCCGAATGGTGGTAGTGGAATCTCCCAGTTCTTTCCACGTAGAATCGCACTCGTAAATCTGACATAAACATCAGCTTATGGAAAAGTCATCAAATTCAACATCATAGTATCGAATATCATTAAACTGTGTTTCTTTGCATGTGATTAAATCTGAACTGGAATTTACATAGAGAAGATTTCGAAACTATTGCTTTTATCAAAGGTAAAAATGTTTTGCGACTTTAACTTCCACTAAATGAAAACGTAATTGTATATAAACGTAGTATCATCTAAAAGAACAACCTAAAGAATTAGGATTTGAAACTAAAGGCCAATTTCCCACTTCAAATATAACGATAATGCTAAATTAAGAAAAGATAACGATCAGTTAGGGAGGGCCGCAGCTTTTAGATAATATGAGAAGCCCGCCAAACGGAGTCTAAGATTACCGATTCTCAATTCCCGGAAAGCATTTCCAGCCCCTGAATTAAAATTCAGCAAACTATTTAGTACCTAAAATTCACCCTCTGGGCCGAAGCGATTTCGATACCGGACCGAACGAAGAAAACACCATCGGGAGGGAAAGTGATGACATTGTTGAGAGTCCTATTCTCGACGTCTATAACCTGCAAAACGTCACCGGCCTGAGTACCAAACAGGCGCGCATTCTCGACGATGAAGAGCTGCTCCTTTTCCGTGGTCCACAGCAGCCGCCATGTAGCGGTTAAGGAATCCCCAGTGGTGACTGTATCTCGGCCGAGAACGGCTAAAGCATCGATGGCCTCGATGATGGAGGCCCGTTTGGTAGGGTCTTTCTGGGTGCTGAGGCCTCGCTCTTGGTCGAAGATGAGGCTGAGGAGGTGGCGCCTGGCGGACTGGGATTGAGCTGTGAGAGAGGAGCAGGTGATTTTAGCGGTAGGAGAGTAACGGAGTTTGGGAGGGTTGGGAACTGGGTTTTGAGGTTTGGAGGAAATGGGAAGGAGGAGGGATGCAGCCATGGGAGTATGTGGATGTATGGTGACTTTGGTGAGAAGGAAGTGAAAGCCAGCGAGTGTCTGTTCAAACTTCAGGTGGGCCCCGCAAGGGGAGAATAGAGAGCAAGGAATAGAGAGATTTTGGGATGAAAAAATGATAACAAGGGTAGCAAGACTCCGAATTTCCAATTTTTGTGAGAAATGCCTTGGTCTACCAATTCTGATAGGAAGATCCAGATCTCAAGGCTTCCAAAAAATATTAGACAAGGTTAGAGTCAAGTTGAATAATTGGAGTTTTAAACTGTTATCACAGGCACGCAGAGAAGTGATGATAAAAGCAATCCTTCAAGTTATTCCAACTTATGCTATGGGTATGTTTAAACTTCCTAAAGCGCTTCTCAAACAGTTCAATAGAATAATGACTGGTTATTGGTAGGGACAAGTTAATCAAGGGAGAAAAATCATATTGATGAGTTGGCAGAAGATAAAAAAAGTCAAAGAGAGATCGGGGTCTCAACTTTAGGAATTTTGAGAATTTCAACCTTGTCTTACTTGCAAAACAAGGCTGGATAATTCTAAAATTTCCGAAGTCTTACCTCTAAAGTGTTGCAATCAAAATATTTCCATAATTCAGATTTTTTCAATGCTAAAGTGGGTAGCAGGCCTTCATTTGTGTGGAAAAGCATTCTTCAAGCTAGAAAATTGTTACAACAAGGTCTAATATGGAGGACAGGAAATGGTCAGTCGGTCAGGATCTTATCTGACCCCTGGCTTCCTCAACCTATTATCTATAAACCTCAAAGTGGAAGCACTCTTAGGAAATTGTTACAGGTATACAACTGTAAGCACTTTGATACAAGAAGACAGCAAAGAATGGAATGTTTCTTTAGTTTAAGATCTCTTTAACAGCACTGAAGCTAATCTTATAACTCGGTTACCTCTTAGCTGCTGTAATTAATCAGAACAGATAATGTGGAGGGGCACTAAACATGGAGATTTCTTAGTTAGAAGTGCCTATCACCTTCAATGAGAGCTGCTAGAAAGAAATCAGCCTGAAACTTCAACCAAATATTTCCTGAGAAAAGATTGGACTAAACTGAGTAAACTTATATTACAACCAGCAACAAAAAACTTTTTGTGGAAAGCTTGTAGGAACATACTGCCTACTAAAGCCAACCTTCGTAAAAAGCAAATTTTGAAGGACTCAACATACCCTATATGTTTACAAGAACTAGAGACAGTTGAACATATTTTGTGGAGTTGTGTCTCTGCATCGGATGTGTTGGGTGCCACCTCAAGAAAAATTCAGAAAAGTTTTATATCTCAAAGCAGTTTTAAACAGATTTTGAAAGAGATGCTCAATAGGCTGAATCAAGAAGACATGATAGAGTTATCTCTGACATTTTGGAACCTTTGGTTGAGGAGAAATGAACTAATCTTCAGGAACATTCTCATGGATACTAAACAGGTAATTAGCAGAATTAATCAAATGAAGATGGATCTTAATGATGCAAAATCCAGAGAAGATCATCTTAACAGACCTGCAATAGTCAAAAGCTCAAATTGGGAATGTCCCCCACGAGCTTCATGTAAGATAAATTGGAATGTGGCAGTAATTCAAGACAAAATAAGATAGGAATTGGAGTGGCTGTAAGAGATGATAATGGATATTATCTAGCCAAAATGAGGAAAAAACAGACTTCCAATGATGACCCTCAAATAGCGGAAACCATAGCTGCTTTGAAGGCAGTAAAATTTGGCATTGAACTTGGAATGTCTCAAGTGATTATGGAAGGAGACTCACAATCAGTAGTCAAAGCAATTCAACAAGAGCAGCAACAGAATAACTACTTTGGAATGGTCATATCCGATATAAAAAGGCTGATAAATTTCTTTAAATCCTGTTATTTTAGGCATGTATTTAGAGAAGGAAATACTATTGCTCACATGCTAGGTAAACAGGCTTTAGAGATTGATGATTGTATTGTTGAATTGGAGGAGCCTCCAAGCTGTAACCAATCTGTGTCTTGACACAGTTTATCAATGAACAACCGTAAATTTTTAAAAAAAAAAAAATTTGAGATGAGTTAAACTGAGATAAAAATTAAAAAAATAAAATATTTTTATAAAATATTTTTTTAATAATAATTTTATTTTAGGATTTGAAAATTTTATTTTGAGATTTAAAAAAGTTGAATTATTTATTTTATTTGAATGAAAATTTAAAAAAGTGTAATAATAAATTTGATATGATATAAGATGAGATAAGATGGGATATGATGGTTTGTGAAAACAAACTAGGCCGAGGGCCATAATTTTAGTGTATTCATCAAGCACTCTACTCATGTTGATTGATAGGCCTGTACAAAATAGTCGTGATCCGACCCGACCCGTCATTCTGAATTGACCCGCACCCGTTATTCCAACTCGTTAGGCTTAATCGGCTAATCAGATATTAACCCGTTACCGATTTAAATCAATTTTCCTCTTTCGTTTATAGTTTCAAGCCTTTAACACCCCAAAATTCTAATAATTTGATTTCGTTTAGCTCGCTCTCTCTCTCTCTCTAGAGCCCAGAGCTCCGGCTAAGAGTTCCGGCAACTATTTTGGTGGAAAGTAAGGGTTTGGAGGACGGAAAGCTCAAAAGATTCAAATCTAAAGCTCCAACGAAGAGTTCCGGCGATAGTGATAGTAAATATTTTCTTTTTCTTATTCTCTTACTTTTTTCTCTTTTTCAAACCCTTATTTGTCTTCCAAACTCTTCTTCTTGTTGTTGGTAAAGTTGATTTTCGATCTAGCATTTTCTCGAGTTTTCTCAAGAACCAACTAGGGACGTTAAACATTTTCTTTTTCTTCTTCTATCTGCACAATCTCATATTCACGGTTTGAAGGAACTTGTTGTTTGGGGTTAAAGAAAATTATGGCAAGATTTTGTTTGGGGCTAAAGAAAATTATGGTTAAATGTTGTTCGGAATTGAAGAAAATCATGCTATTTGGGGTTGAAGAAATTATGGTAAAATATTTGGGGTTGAGCGATAGCAGTAAATACTAGATAGTAGTAATGTAAACATTGCGTGCGATTTGAAAATAAAAATATATCAGTTAATTGGTTTCTCGGTTAACGGGGGAAACGAAAAATGCCGCAAAACGGGTCAAGTCGGAAATGAGCATTGTCGGGTCGGGTCGGTGTACACCCATATTGATTGGTTAAAATATTTATTTTATATTTTAAAAATTTATATAACCAATCATATTAATAGAATATATAAAAGAGTATACAAAAATGATTATATATAAAAATTTTGAAATGATAAATCTCTCTTAAAAATAATTTGATTGTAAGTAATTATGCATATCAATATATGCATTCATCTAATGCGATTGATTGAAAAATCATATTTTAATAGAAATAATACCATTTAAATTTTGA
Organism: Platycarya strobilacea; assembly: GCA_036898215.1. NCBI lineage: Eukaryota > Viridiplantae > Streptophyta > Magnoliopsida > Fagales > Juglandaceae > Platycarya > Platycarya strobilacea. Next base: position 35,970,316 of record CM072551.1, on the reverse strand, counting down.
ATATAAAAATAGTGGCATTGATACACATATTGGTTTACAGATTTATTTTTATGTAGCAAATATATTAATGATGTTGTGAATTTTTTAAAGATGTATTTTTAATGATGGCGTAATTTTTTTTAATATTTAAAAATATTAGATAAATAAAAATGTGTAATGAACGAACGAAATACAGCCGCCCCCTGTCCCACCACTAAATTATGTGAATGACCCCACCACTATTATTTTAAATTTTGCATAGTGACTTGCATAGTGACTTGTATAGTAACTTGCATAGTAATTTCAAACCCTATAAATAGGGGCTTCAGTTGTAATGAAATTCGTAAGAAAATACAGAGAGAAAGAAAGTTTCAGTTCTTAAGAGTTTCAGAAAGAATTTCTTATTTATCTTTTGCAATAGTAGTTTCTTTCTTTAAGTTTCATAACACGTTATCAGCACGAGATTCTACCGATACTGAAACTAGTGGTCTTCTACTTCAAGTAAGTTTTTCAATATATTATTTACAGTCCTTGAGATAAATATTAAAGGTAATATTGTTAAATATTACTTGATAAAATTTTATTTTTATTCTCATGATAATGTGAATATATTTCTTAAATTCACATATTTATTTTTGTAATATAATGTTAAATATTGAGATTTATTACTATTGACATTTCTGAAAAATGTTATTTATCCAAAATCCTTGATGAGATTTATTTGGATATGATGATGAACTTGAAAAATACAATCATAGAAGAAAATTATGTGTCCCTAAAGGACCGTACTGTGTATCTCATGATGAAAAATCATCTTACTGTGTGAAATGAATTAAGAGAGTGATATAAGCACCAGAAGATGTAATCCTCTCAAAAGATCATTATGATTTATTGCACCTGAAGTTGCAAGATTTTAAGAGCGGTATTGAATATTCTGCACTCTTTAAAATCAGCTCAATATTAAAATTATACATTGAAAATGTCACTGGTGATGATATATAAAAGAAGACATTATTTTTTATACCTCGAATGTGCTCCTGCAGTAGCAATATCGAGAGTGAAAGTTCAATAAATATTCTGAACTTTTGTTTTGTCTTCCAGTGATTGAGTTAAATAATGAGTTTTTGTTACACCAGTTATGTCCTATTAATAATATCGAATTTACACAATTCCTAGAAGTAAACGGTGCATCCTTTCAAAGGAATTAAGGGCATAGACGTGGTAGAAAAATTATAAAAGTGTTAGTCCCAAAAGTGACAACACTAAAAATGATAAAAAAATATATATATATCGTATCACCATAAGTGATCCAACTCAGAGAATGGTAAAGACCCTCAGAATAATTCTTAATAAAAAGATGAAGATGTTTGTCATAAGATGTAATATGACTAAACAGTAGTTACGTACCTGTCGTACGGCCAGGCACTTAGCTAATTTATATCAAGCTTCTATTAAAGGAAAGAATAAAGTGCATGAAACAAATTTAGTAGAACCATCAGATGATTTATTAGATTCAGTAGATGTAGACGTTACTCATCTTGATGTATCTGATTTCTTTAATCATCCTGATGGTAGTATTGAACACTTAATTGGAGATGGAAGTGTTCCACTCAATTAATGTATTTTCTTTCTATCAGTAATAAAAGTTTTGTATATTTTGTAGAATCATAGATCACATTGATGAGTTTTTTATCTCTGAGTTGAATAATAAAGATATATGTCTGGCTGACAGTGCTACAACTCACACAATTCTCAAAGAAAAGAAATATTTTCAAAATCTAACACTAAGTAAAACCTATGTCCTTACCATATCAGGTTCATCGGATTTAATTGAGGGCTCCGGAAGAGCTTATATTGTGTTGCCTAATGGCACCAAATTTTGTATTGATGATACTCTATTCTCTTCACAATCCAAAAGAAATTTATTGAGTTTCAAAGATATACGTCGTAATGATTACCATATTGAAACGACCAATGAAGGCAGTAAAGAGCATCTTCTTATTACTAAAACAGTATCGAGCCAGAAGCTCGTATTAGAAAAACTGCATGCTCTATGTTCTGGATTGTATTATAAAAAAATGAGAACAATTGAATCATATGTGGTAATGCAACAGAAGTGCATTGACCCTAAAGTATTTATGACTTGGCATGATCGCCTTGGACATCCGGGTTCTATAATGATGAGACAAATTATTGAAAATTCGCATGGGCATCCCTTAAAGAATCAAAAGATATTTCTACCCAATGAATCTCCGTGCTCTGCATGTTCTCAAGGTAAATTAATTATCAGACCATCTCCCTCAAAAGTCATTGTTGAATCTCCATTCTTTTTACAAAGGATTCACGGAGATATATGTGGGCCTATTCATCTATCAAGTGGACCATTTAGATATTTTATGGTTCTAATTGATGCATTTAGTCGATGATCACATGTTTGTCTTCTTTCCACTAGAAATGTTGCATTTGCTAGACTTCTTGCTCAGATAATTAAACTACGAGCACAATTTCCTGAATATCTAATTAAGACCATTCGATTGGATAATGCAGGTGAATTTTCATCTCAAATTTTTGATGATTATTGCATGTCAATAGGAATAGATGTTCAACATCCTGTTGCCCATACACACACACAAAACGGTTTAGCTGAGTCTTTGATCAAAAGGTTTCAACTAATCGCTAGACCTTTACTTATGAAATCAAAACTACCTGTTTCTGCTTGGAGATATGCTATACTTCATGCAGCATCTCTAATTCGCATTAGACCATCTTCATATCATAAATATTCTCCATTACAGCTTGCATTTGGTCAACAACCAAATATTTCTCATTTTCGTACTTTTGGATGTGCTGTATATGTTCCAATTGCACCTCCACAACGTACAAAAATGGGCCCTCAACGTAGACTTAGGATATATGTTGGTTTTGATTCTCCATCCATTATTAGATACCTTGAACCCCTTACAGGGGATATGTTTAAAGCACGTTTTGAGGATTGTCATTTTGACGAATCAAATTTTTCGTTAATGGGTAAAGAAAAGTCGGTGCCTGAAGCACGACAAGATATTACTTGGGATAATAAGACACTGTCTCATTTTGATCCTCCTACAAATGAATGTAAACGGGAAGTTCAAAAGATTATTCATTTGTAAAATGTTGCAAATCAGTTACCGGATGTATTTACTGACACTAAAGGTGTAGTAAAATCTTATATTCCTGCTGTTAATACTCCAGCAAGGATTGAAGTCCCTGAAGGACAAATTGTCAAAGCAGCAATAGGTGAATCTAAAATACGCCTGAAGCGTGGAAGACCTATTGGTGCAAAAGACAAAATTCCCAGAAGGAAAAAAATACAAAATGAATTTGGTGTTCCTGAAAAACACGTACCCACAATACAGGCCACAAATATAATTGGTGCTCCTAAAGAGTTTAAATCTTCTAGTCCAGAACCTCCTGAAGAGGAAACTCTTGAAGAGTATAAATCTCCTAAAAAGGGACCTCCTGAAGAGGTGTGTCATGAAATATTTTCCCCTGAATAGGAACAGGTACCTAAAAATAATGAGATCTCAATACATTTCATGAAAACTGGAGAAATTCTGGATAGAAATAAAACTGTTGTCGACAACATATTTTCATATAAAATGGCCATTGACATTACCAGAAGTAATGAAGAAAGTGAGCCAAAAAGCGTCAAAGAATGTCGACGTAGAAATGATTGGCCAAAATGGAAAACAGCTATTGAAGTTGAATTAAATTCGCTAGCAAAACGAGAAGTATTTGGACCTGTTGTCCAAACACCAAAGGGTGTAATGCCTGTTGGATATAAGTGGGTATTTGTACGAAAACGTAATGAGAAAAATGAAATTGTGCGATACAAAGCACGGCTTGTTGCACAAGGTTTCCTGCAGAAACCCGGAATTGATTATGAAGAAACATACTCTCACGTTATGGATGCAATCACATTTAGATTTTTTATTAGTCTGGTTGTTACAAAATGATTAGAAATGCGGTTGATGGATGTGGTCACTGCATATTTATTTGGATCCTTAGACCATGACATATATATGAAAATCCCTGAAGGATATAAGATGCCTGAAGCATCTACAAGTACATCTAGAAATATGTACTCAATCAGACTACAAAGATCTTTATATGGGTTGAAGCAATCCGGACGCATGTGGTATAATCGCTTAAGCGAATATCTATTGAAAGAAGAATTTGAGAATAATCTTATATGCCCATGTGTTTTTATTAAGAAATCAGAATCCGGATTTGTCATTATTGCGGTTTATGTTGATGATTTAAATATTATGGGAACTCCTGAAGAGATCTCAAAAACCGCTATATATTTAAAGAATGAATTTGAAATGAAAGATCTTGGCAAAACAAAACTTTGTCTCAGCCTGCAGCTTGAGCACTTGCCAAATGGAATTTTTATTCATCAGTCAATGTACACTGAGAAAGTCCTAAAGCATTTTTATATGGACAAATCTCATCCCCTGAGTACTCCAATGATTGTTCGAACACTTGATGTGAAGAAAGATCCATTCCGTCCTTGTGATGACGATGAAGAAATTCTTGATCCTGAAGTATCATATCTCAGTGCAATTGGAGCTTTGATGTATCTTGCAAATTGCACTCGACCAAATATTGCATTTTCAGTTAATCTGCTTGCAAGATATAGTTCTGCACCAACTCGAAGGCATTGGAATGGCATTAAACATGTCCTTCGTTACCTTCATGGTACGGTTGATATGAGATTATTTTATCAACGTGGTTCAGATTCAGAATTGATTGGGTATGCAGATGCAGGTTATCTTTCAGACCCACACAGAGGTAGATCTCAAACTGGATATTTATTTACTTATGGAGATACTGCCATATCATGGAGATCTGTTAAGCAGACACTATCTGCTACTTCTTCAAATCACTCAGAGATCATTGCTATTCATGAAGCAAGTCGAGAGTGTATTTGGTTAAGATCAGTTATTCAACATATCCAGGAAAAGTGTGGACTTCCCATGATCAATAATAGCCCAACAATCTTATGTGAAGATAATACTGCTTGTATCACTCAAATCAGATGAGGATATATCAAAGGTGACAGAACCAAACATATTTCACCTAAATTCTTTTATACTCATGAACTTCAAGAAAAATGTGAAATTAATGTTAAGCAGATACGATCTAGTGATAATCTGGCAGATTTATTTACAAAGGCGTTACCAACTTCCACATTCAAGAAGATTGTGCATAACATTGGAATGCGAAGACTCAAAAATCTTTTGTCATGCACTTTTCAGGGGGAGTAAATGTGCTGATTGTACTCTTTTTTCTTCGCTGAGGTTTTGTCCCACTGAGTTTTCCTCTGCAAGGTTTTAATGAGGTAATCTTAAAGCACTTGTGGATACATAAGAAGACTGTACTCTTTTTCCTTCGCCATTGGTTTTTCTTCCCACTGGGTTTTTACTTGGCAAGGTTTTAACGAGGCAGATTCCTTATTGGCGGTCATTCAAGGAGGAGTGTAATGAACGAACGAAATACAGCCGCCCTCCTGTCCCACCACTAAATTATGTGAATGAACCCACCACTATTATTTTAAATTCTGCATAGTGACTTGCATATTAACTTGCATAGTAATTTCAAAGCTTATAAATAGTGGTTTCAGTTGTAATGAAATTCATAAGAAAATACAGAGAGAAAGAAAGTTTTAATTTTTAAGAGTTTCAGAAAAAATTTCTTATTTCTCTTTTGCAATAGTAGTTTTTTTCTTTAAGTTTCATAACAAAATGAAATTTTTTTAAAAATGAAAAAAAAAAAAATTGCACTGTTTCGAAACATTTGGGAGATGGCGATGTAGAAGCACTCTTTTGGGATAAAGAAGGGTAGGAGGAAACGACGTCGCGGCAACCCCAAAACCCTTACCCCTTTCCGCGCTTCGCTTTAATACCCGCAGTCTCTTCTCTTAAGCATTCCTTGTGCACGCACCATCAACCGAGCTGCTTTCTCCCTCGCTGTTCTAATACATTCCAGAGACATCCGGAGAAAAACAGGGAGACGAGAGTAGGGCTGAGCACCGACTAAGTCGGAGTCGGAAATGGAATCCTCCGACTCCGACTCCGACTTTGTCGGAAATGAAATCCGACTTCCGACTCCGACTCCGACTTCTATACACTCCAATCCGACTCCGACTCCGACTTTGTCGGAGCGGAGTCGGAACGGAGTCGGAATTGGACTTTTTTGTTGGACTTTTGTATTGGAATTTTTTTTAACCCATTTGACATTTCAATTTCACAATTTCAAACTATAATAAATCGAAGTTGGACTTCAATATCATTACATAATGAAATACAAAGCCAAAAGTCCAAAATTACAAATTCCAACCAATTAAAATTACAAAACCAAAGTCAAATGTCAATAATAAAATAAAATCATTCTTACAAATTAACAATACAATATACATAATCAAAACCAAATATTAGAAATTATATGCGTGTCAACCACTAAATCGAATGCCCCTGGAGAAAAAATATCCAAAATCTTTGTTTACTGTGTCTCTAACATTTAAATAGAAGAACACTAATACCAGAAATATGAGTATTGTAATAGAACAGAACATTGCTGTAAGAAAGGCCATACTTCGACATCCAAACTTCTGTTAGAGAACAACTAGTCCTTTCAAAAAGACCCCAAAAAATTTTCAGGGACCAATAATTTACAATTAATTAGGGTTCTGTCAATAATGAAAATTGATAAATCGAACTCCTTGAAACGAAATTAAGAAGCTTCAGGCAATGGCGATTTTTAATTCTAATAGTGAGTTAGGTTGGTAATCGTTTCTTAAAATAAATCAATCTTGTTTAAGAAGGAAGCATGGGCCTTCTCGTGGAGATGAGAATGAAGCAGAAGCCTCAGAGAAAAATTCAAGAACTTGCAACAATAATTTGCACAAACCGCTAGCCAAAAAGAAGGGGACCCCATATAATTTTCACACAAGCTCAACAATTCCAAACCACAACCAGAAAAATTCGGACCAGAAAAATTACAGAAAAATAGCAACGAGTGCCTTAACTTCCCAGATTTCATCCAGGCGATTTTCCATGATAGAATCGCACAATTTTTTGACGGAAGAACAGTGCCTCCGTCTTAAAAAATGGCTGATCTCAATCTGAACCACGACGAAGCCGAGTTAGGTTGCTGTCGTGCGAGAGCCGCGAGAAAGGACGAAGTTGAGGTGGTTGGCGTGCGGGGGGAGATTCTGAGGTGCGCACTGCGCATTGGAGCTCCGAGACACCGAGGAAAGGAAGACTGGAAGAGAGCATGAGAACATTAAGAAGGCCCGAAGGGGAGGGGCGCACGGATAGGTTATATATGCAATTATTGTATACCGTTAGATCTAGGTTAAACCTAGATCTAACGGTATATATTAATTTTATAAATAAGTTTATAAATAAATTAAATAAAAATAGATAATTAAAGTAAAAATATAATATAATTAATTCAAAATAAATAGTATAACTAATATTATTTTATTATAAAATTAAATATGAAACTGAAAGTTTATTAAATATTTTTAAAGAAACAAATTATGTTATTAAATGGAATTTAAAAATAATTTTAAATAATTATAAGTTTTTTAAATAAAACAAATTCTTAAAACTTTATGCAATAGTATTATGATATATTATATGATATTTTATTATTTATTAACTTATAATATATCACTATTTATATGTTAGTCTCTAAAAACACATTAGTGTTTATACATTAATATTACTATTAATGTACATTGGCTAATACATTGATATTTATACATTATCCAACATACTATTATTTCATTTAATTATCAATCTATGGTTGTAATAGTCTAGGATTTAAGATTAAGGGTTTAGAATTTAAGGTTTGAACTTTAGTCTTAATAAATGTCTATTATATTATTAAGAAATTATTTTGAATAAGCTTGTGCTTATAAAATTATAGAATAGTAATTATCATTTATCAACATTATGATATTTTATTATTTATTAACTTATAATACATCACTACTTATATATTAGTCTTTAAAAACACATTGGTATTAATACATTAATATTACTATTAATGTACATTAGCTCATACATTGATATTTATACATTATCCAACATACTATTATTTCATTTAATTATCAATCTATGGTTGTAATAGTCTAGGATTTAAAATTATATAATAGTAATTATCAACATTATGATATTTTACTATTTATTAGTTTATAATACATCACTACTTATATGTTAGTCTTTAATTTTGTATATATTAATATTACAAATTATTACATTAGTAATTCTTAATATATTAGTGTTTATAATTATATATGTCTAATATATTATGAGTAAATTATTTAGAAACAATAATTAATATGACTTATTATGAGTAAATTATTTGGAAACAATAATTAATTTAATTATCTATTTATAATAGTTATATATGAAAAATAGATATATATTTTTTTAACAAATTATATGCAAAATGTCGGAGTCGGAGTCGGATATATAATCGGAATCGGAGTCGGAATCGTAGTCGGAGTCGGAGTCGGGTTACAAATCGGAGTCGGTATGTCGGAGTCGGAGTCGGGTCGGAGTCGGAGTCGGCAGGACTTCTTTACCGAATCCGTCTCCGACTCCGATTAAAGTCGGAGTTTTTTCTCCGACTCCGACTCCGATTTGTCGGAGTCGGAGCGGAGTCGGGGCGGAGTCGGGGCGGAGTCGGAGTCGGAGTCGGATTTTCGGATTTTTGCTCAGCCCTAGACGAGAGACGCTTTTGGTAATGTCCTTCCCCTTTCTCTGCACCTCAGATCTAAACTAGGGTTTTGTCTCCACTTGCCTCTCTAACTTAGACATACACACACACACTCTCTCGCTGTCTCTCTCAGTTGAACCAGTGAGATGGGAATCACATCACAAACTCCTGATATTCTTGGCGATCGCCAGTCCGGTCAGGACGTTCGCACACAAAACGGTACTCTCTACCTGACGAAAATACTTTGCCACTTGATCTTTGAGTTCCAATTTTTTTTTTTCGTGCAATTTGTAAAGGAACTGACTTAGGGTTTTGTTCGGCTGGTAATGTTGGCGCCGCGCAATAGTGATGGCGTGTGGAGCAGTCGCTAACATTGTCAAATCGTCGCTAGGTCCCGTTGGACTTGACAAGGTATTGCTGCTGGCATGCTGCTACTTCTACTTTGCCGATGTCACTTCTCTTTTTGCAATGTCGGTTATTGCTGTTAGGATTCACTTTGTTATCTTGAAATATCTAACTATAGGGTTTGCTGGCACCATCTAACATGCTCATATATTATTTGGAATATGCTCGCGAACTGTTTCATCTCTAAAGTGCTCAAAACTTTGTATATTATTTTTTTCATTTTAAAAGTAAAACAAGGATTTAATTTAGCACTTCTAGAATGTATTTAGGCTTTCTTCTGTGTACTTCCTGTGTATATAGGCTATGCCTATTTCATTCACATCAATACAATTATTCTTACTTAAGAAAAAAAAAAGTAATAAAAAGGACATGAGATTTTGACTTGAAATTTGGCATGCCTATGGTATAGAAAAAGATATAATTTTAAGGGCTTCTCAAAGTTTTTGCTTTGTTTTTGGATAATAATTGAGAGAGTTGTTGTTGACATACCTTTTCTCACTGTTCATTGCAAAGTGTTATATTAGTCTGTGTTGTTTTGTCAAAATTGTTATGTTTGAGTTTCTTCTTCATTGATTGTTTGTCTTAGATGCTCGTTGACGATATTGGTGATGTAACAATAACTAACGATGGTGCTACAATACTCAAGATGTTAGAAGTTGAGCACCCTGCTGCCAAGGTGGAGAAACAGTCACATCTTGCTCATTTCTTTCTCTTATTTTCTTGCTTTGGTGTCTGCATGTGCTTTCCTACAGATCTATCAAATGCTTGATTTATGTTCTTGTGGTCTGCAGGTGCTTGTGGAGTTGGCTGAGCTTCAAGATCGCGAAGTTGGAGATGGGACAACTTCAGTGGTCATCATAGCTGCAGAGCTGCTGAAGGTAAGTGAAGACAGTCTATTCACAACAATTTGATGTGCAATATGATCTTTCTCATGAAAATATGCAGTAAAATTTGACCAAGAAATTAATTTCATGATGAAGAAAATGATATGTCAAAACTAACCTTAAAGAAATAACTATTGCATAATTGAAAATTAAGTGTCAAATTAATGGTCGATCTGTATCTATTGAAGGAATAAAGCAATTCATTCCATAGAAAAAATTCAAATTCTTGATTAATTTTGCCAGACTTAAAACTGGGACCTTTTTCAAAATTACATTTTGAATGACCTTGCTCCAACTTCACAAATGCTTTAACTATTTCTTGAAAATCCCACCATGTGGCAAGCTGTAAAACTTTATAAAAACTTTAACCTCCACATAATTTTATAAAATTATTGTGGGTGTCAATTCAATCCCCCTTTTGTACATCGCTCTGCCTTTCTACTATCTTATGGTCTGATTGATGAGATTTAATAGAATATTTTTTATACTTTTGCAGAGAGCAAATGATTTGGTGAGGAATAATATTCATCCTACGTCTATAATTAGTGGATACCGAGTGAGTGCCTCTCTCTCTCTCTCTCTATATATATATATCACCCTGCCCTTTGTAATCAATTTACACTAAATGGGTGTATCTTTTTGGGCCATAATGTACGTGTACATTGTAGCTGTTATTTTGTACTTGTGGTTGATGCTCCATATTTTTATATATTTTTAATGTGAATAGCTTGCTATGAGGGAGGCATGCAAATATGTGGAGGAAAAATTGGCAGTGAAGGTAAGATCTTGTGAACTTTTCTTTGAAAGTTGTTAAAAGTAACCGCGTGTAGATGATATTGCCTAACGCATTAACCTACTAAGGTCTTAAAAGCATAGACTTGAGAGGGGTCTCAGCTTCCATTTATTTCACATAATACATAAAGGAACTGTATGCCAAATTCCCCCTTGCGGGGCTACCAAATTTCCATTTACAACAAGCAAGGACCTCAAGGACCATCTAGGCATCACCAAGGGACTCCCTTAAAGAAACTAGTGAGATTGTACATCAAATCTTTCAGGATGAGCCAACCTCCAGTACATTCTATGACTTCCTCAACTTGAAGGATAATTAGAGCAAAACACCCAAACAAGGAATCCCTGTAATCTTTGCTCACAATTCTACAGTTTTCTTTCTTTCTCTTTAGTTGCAGTTATAGGTATTTTCTCATGTATACTCCCTATGTACTTGGGCTTTACCTATTTATAGCAATAAGTCTCTTATTATCCATCAAAAAATTATACAGTCATGACTAGGTGATATAAGGGAAATGGGATCCTTCTTAAGAGGGAGGAATTCTTACGATTTATTATGATTCTAAAGGGCTCCAATTTCTAATCTTGACTAGTCATATTGAAGTATGAGGCATATGTGGTTTGGGCTTCTGGTCCCTACAATTTCCTTTCACAAATTTAACAATTTTTGCTAAGAAGACGGCCCCTTTTCATTTTGTTCTGTGTGTCAATTCTTTGGCTAAGCTATGATTATCCTGATAAGATAGTTTTTTGGTTTTTCTAGGTTGAAAAGCTTGGAAAAGATTCTCTAACAAACTGTGCCAAGACCAGCATGTCCTCAAAGTTGATAGCTGGTGACAGTGACTTCTTTGCAAATTTGGTATACTTTTATATTGGGAAGCGCGGTTATTTTGTTCCAAGAATATGGATATTAGTAACATTGTGGTGATTGTTTCCATACTTGACCAAGAGATCTGTGCATTTTGTTCCTTTGGTGAGCCTCTTGTGTGTTTTATTGAGATAGGTATTTGATGTGTGTTTATAGGTTGTTGATGCCGTACAAGCTGTTAAAATGACAAATGCGCGGGGGGAAGTCAAATACCCAATCAAGGTAGGTTGTGAGTTCTCTGTATCTTATTAATGAAAGGCTACGTGCTATGCACATATCGTTGGAGGAAATTTGGAATCTGTTAGATTATTATTTTGGATATTGCAAGTTCCTTTAAAACTACATGCTAGTAAAATCAGCAGCCTTATATGGCTCAACCTACTTTTCGTGCTTTTTGTTGGTGGATTTGAAAGTTGTAACCACCTGGTTGCTCCTGTCTTGTCCCAGGGAATTAATATTTTGAAAGCTCATGGAAAAAGTGCAAAAGATAGCTATCTTTTGAATGGATATGCTCTAAATACGGGCCGTGCTGCCCAAGGAATGCCAACTAGAGTTGCTCCTGCAAAGATTGCCTGTCTTGACTTTAATCTTCAGAAGACAAAGATGCAAATGGGTGTCCAAGTATTAGTCTCTGATCCCAGGGAGCTTGAGAAAATTCGTGAAAGGTGATGGAATAATTAGAAAGTATTTATTTTAGACTAATAACTTTCATTACTTTATTTAGTTTGTTCTGCTGCACAACTGAAAGAATCTTTTATGATTTATGCTTATGATGCTTGTTGTCTGAAAATTTTACTCACTGATTATTTATGGTTCTCAAGATGAAAACATTAAATGCTTGTCTATGATTTTGCTTATGTGGCACTGATTTTACATGTGTGTTAACAGAGAAGCCAATATGACAAAAGAACGAATTGAAAAACTGCTGAAGGCTGGAGCAAATGTTGTTCTGACTACAAAAGGGATTGATGACATGGCACTCAAGGCAAGTTTGTGGATATTTGATTCCCCAACTTCCCATCAGTGTGCCAGTGTTGTTTGCTGCCACTGAATTAGGTGGTGTGATTGTTGGCAGTCTCTCCCTTGCTTTCACCCTACCTGACCATGGTTGTGTATTTGTATGTAGTCTTCTTTGTGTTAGCATAACTCAAAGGGTCAGTTATTTTTTGATTTTATTGTGATTATTACCATGTTACAGGGGCTTGGGAAGATATTTTGGATTTAGTATTTGAAATGTGTGAAACACCAAGTATTAGGAAATTGGAAGGATAAAATGTTATGATTCCTAATTAATGGTCCAAACTAAAATGAAGTTTATTGAAACATGGTGTGATTGACCTGGAAGTATCCCTCACTTTGAGATATCCATATAGCATAGAAACATTTAAGGACCTATGGTAGTTCTATTATTTTCTTTCATTGAGGTATACTTGATCTGCTGTAGTGTCTAAGCTGATCACTGTACTTATTGGTAGGAAAAAGATTACTCTAGTTGATGACTGATATTTTTTTGAAGGAGTTTGTGGTGTGTTTTACTTCTGGTCGTTGCATACTTTCACACAACCATTTTTAAATTTATTGTGGGGATGATCAATTTTCTATTGCTTCAGTACTTTGTTGAGGCTGGAGCTATTGCTGTAAGACGTGTTCGGAAAGAGGATATGCGCCATGTTGCCAAGGCGACTGGTGCAACGCAGGTAAATTCTTAGCCTTTAGTTTGCTTTGACGTGGACTTGTAGCAATGCAATCATGGATGTTCCAAGTGCAATTGGTTTTTTGAAGATATTGTGATGGTGATCTTTCCTAATCTGCAGTCAAAATAACATTTTAATGGTGAAAGAGCAATACTTCTTGTGCTTTGAATATCTATTATCAAAAGGTCATATAGTTTATATCCACATTAGGGTCTCTCCTTTTAACATTGGAGCTCCAAGCTAGGATTCTTTCCTAGAAAGCATGGACACTTTCAATACCCTTCATATCAGCATCCAATACATATAGGACTTTGACATGGTAGATTGTATCATAAATGCAAAAATTATTTTTTTGGTATTGAAAATGTATGGGACACAGCTAGAAACATGCAGGACACCTTTGGGGCAATAGAGTTTGCAATTCTCTCTCTCTCTCTCAGAGGATTCTTTCCTAGGAAGCATGGACATGTCAAAAGCCCTGCATATCTGATTTATTCACTTTTTACCTTTTAAAAGATTAATGGCTATTTGTGGGCATAAGCTTATTTTTTACCAGAAAATTTATGCCTTGAATTTTGGATGTGGACTTACATTATGCAACAAACAGATTTGTGGATTGAGCCACTTACCATGTAATGGAGTATTATTGTATATATGATTGCATGTGTATACTGGCATGTCACATTTGAAAATGATTACCACTATTGTTGGTTCTTGAAGTTTCCTTTCAGATATTAATGAATTGCAAAATAGATTGAAGCATATCTGAATATGATTGCTTAATTTGAGAGGTTCACTTTGTTGAGGTTGTGTATGCAGTATTTATTTTAGTGGTATGTGTATTGCTTTTTGTTCTTGGTGCTTATTTACAATAGTTTTACTATAATTCGGGATAGGCTAAACATTATTATTTTGCTGATGCTTGTGTACAATTGATGGGCAGGTCTCAACATTTGCCGATATGGAAGGAGAAGAATCATTTGATTCATCACTTCTTGGATATGCAGATGAAGTTGTTGAGGAGCGCATTGCTGATGATGATGTGATTATGATAAAGGGGACTAAAAACACAAGTGCGGTGGGTGACTTACTGTAACTTTTGATTTTTTGATATTACACTTTTCTTTTTATAGGTATATATAGCGATTCATACACACTTCTCAATGCTTGAATCCGACTGTTCGCATTTTTTGTAGAATTTCTTTCAGGCCATTGAGTTCTATATCCCCTTTAAGTTTGAGTGTGTGGTAACTTGCAATCATATATATAATGTTCAAAGAATGCAACTTATCAAAAAGATCGCAACTTGATGTAGTAGTTTGAAATTATGAGCATTATTTTAATCTAATGATTTTTACATTGCTTTCATGCGTAGTATCGTCTGATGTTTTAGTTCTTCCTTTTTTTCTTCTTTTTTTCAACATACTTTCTCTAGGTTTCCTTGATCCTCAGAGGTGCAAATGACTATATGCTTGATGAGATGGAGAGAGCTCTGCACGATGCTTTGTCTATTGTTAAAAGGACACTTGAATCCAACACGGTAAACTTTTGCACTCTAATAGGTGATTGTGATTTTCAACTCTTAGATGTGCTGTTTCCTTGTTTTGCCCGTTGTCGTGAGAAAAGTTGCGGTGGGATGCTTATGAGCTGGAAAATAATACCAATCAAAAAAATGAGCTGGAAAATAACACGGTGTAATTTTGGTGCGCATTGTGTTCCAACATTTGGTACCTTTAAGCCAGTAATTTTAGATTACTGGCTCTTGTAGCCAAAGCAACGTAGAGAACAAATCAACAAATGCCTATACCACTTAAATACAGGCAGATAGAGGCAATCGATCAACTGAAAGCTTTACTTAAGATAAAATAGAAGCCCAATATCAACACGGAATGGATAAACTGGAAATAACTCGTTAAAAAAGCTTCATACCATCATTGTGGCTTTTGTTTTTCCTATTCATATTCTCCATCGCCCTATTGCAACACAGGTGGTAGCGGGTGGAGGTGCAGTCGAGGCTGCCCTGTCCGGGTATTTGGAGTGCCTTGCTACAACTTTAGGATCCCGTGAGCAGTTGGCAATAGCTGAATTTGCTGAATCACTGTTAATCATACCAAAGGTTTGATATTATTTATGGATTATTTATGGATGCATGCTGTAATCCCGAGTGATAACAATAATAACCTATATTTGGTCCAGGTGCTCGCTGTCAATGCTGCTAAGGATGCCACCGAATTAGTTGCAAAACTACGGGCTTACCATACCATAGCACAAACGAAAGCCGATAAGAAGCATTTGTCTAGGTGTTTGTTTTGGATATATTTTGCGAGTGGCATTTTACATTAAACCAATGTTTATCTTCTCTGCAATTTCTTCTTCAACATGTCGCATATAAAGTTAACATCCGATTAGGTGGTTATAGTATCTTGTCTGATGTGGTTTACTGCCCGTTCTATTTTACCTCTACAGTTCTGAAACGTGTATGCACAAGGTTACGTGTATATCAATATCATTCTATTGTTTGAGGGCAACATATACTGCAACCTTTTTTAGCTGGGGTGGAGAGAGAGAGAGAGAGAGAAAGAGATCATAATATGGATCTCTTGGTCCCTTGGGGTCTGACCTGAGTGCTCTTTATTAAATTTTGCATGGATCTTTTTCCCTTGTTGATGTTTGCTCACTAATGCTCTGGCTGTCACTTAAAAATATTGCAGCATGGGACTGGACCTTTTGAAGGGAGCCGTTCGTAACAACTTAGAAGCTGGAGTCATTGAGCCTGCAATGAGCAAAGTGAAGATAATTCAGGTAAACGTTATAGAACATATTAAAATGGTTTAACCAAACTTATGTAAGTTTACAAATGACTCAGTAGAGTTTCCTAAAATTTTGCATTTTCCAGTTTGCAACTGAAGCAGCCATAACAATTCTTCGAATTGACGACATGATCAAGCTTGTCAAAGATGAGAGTCAAAATGATGAGGATTAGGATTGGTTTCTGTTGCAGAGGGCTTTCTGGTATCATGTTTGTACAAGCAAAAATGCTTATTTTTTTGGCTTAGGCAATCTTTCTTTCAAATTGTATGGTTTTGTATTTTTGCAGCTTTTAATTTTGTTGAATGGCAAGCTGGTAATATTTTAAAGCGAAGCACTTTTATCAAGATTTTGATATAGAAATTAAAGCTTCAGCCAAGACGTTCCTGTGACCAAGACGTTCCTGTGGTTGGTCCTCTTGGCTTTTATGGTTCAGATCGACCTCCCAAGTGTTTTTTACAATTTTGTCAAAAGAGAAGTGCTATGTCTCCTCCTTTCCTCCTCGTTTGATGGGGAATTCAATTGATTTGTAAGTAAGTAAAATATGAAAGAAGGGGATGATAAAAGGGAGATAATCAATAGGACGATGAATAGCGTTTTTCTCTTGTGAATCAGTGCCTTAAAACTTTGGTTTATTTTTTTTTTCTCAGCTCTAAGATTCGCTCCTTCAACTTCAAAAATAATGGGGTGCACTTTGTGTAAAAATGTTTTGAGCAAATCCCCAAGTCTTCCTACCTAATTGGTCTGTAGGAATTTGAAACTCCCTTGTATCTCTCACTGTTTAAGGGCATCGTCCGGATGGATCGGGCATAAGTTGTGCTCTGCTTTTCTCTTGAAATTCCGTAGACATGGTGATATTAAATTATAACTTCGTCAATAATGCACATGTAGTAATTACTCTCTACATGTGAATAGGCCTCAACTACTTCCCGGGGTTTTTTTATTTTTTGGTAAGCAAGCAATATTATACTTGCCGGGAGTTTAGTTGGTCTTCAGTTGGATTAAGACGCATGTGGACTACCCATTTAGAAGAAGACATGAAATCACTCCCAAGCTGAAAACAAACTTGGGCTCGATTACTATCAGAAAAACCTTGCAAACAGAAAATCGACTTCTTACAAAAATTACTCGATTGACTAAAATACTGGAATTAAACGAGAAAAGTAGCCAAATAAACGCCAAGGGATTTGAGTTTTCGCATTGGCTTTGCTTATTTTGCCTATTTTAAGGTTATTGATACGATGAATGAATGTCCAAACTTCATTTTTGAGTTTTATAAGTTGACCAAACCCTGAATATAATAGTTAAAACCCACATGGCCCACCTTTGTGATAAACTAATGACGATTTTTTTTTTTTTTTTTAAGATTGGCTTAATTAGCTTGTTTCGGTTAAGGAGAACATTGAGATTTGAGAGGTACATTATATCTCAAGTCAAATAGGAGCATGTATTCTCAATGGCCTATATGATGAATCATGGGATTCAGCCGGTGGCTCTCTTCCGAGCGAAAATTTGACACACTGAATTAAAGAATAGTGCTACTTCACCCGAGACCCATCTCCTGACATGTCGCGATATAGTACAAACTTTTATTTTCATTCAGTTCTAATATTTTTAAATATTTTAAAAAAAGAAAAAAAAATCACAGTTTTAATGAAAAAACACTTCATTAATTATTAAATAAATAAATAAATTGTATCAAAAGATTTAGTCAAAAAAATTTATAGAGTGATTTAGCATGTATTTATATATATATAATTTTAGAACTTTTTGAAGTAATATTTAATCGTATTGAAAAATGGCATTTGCAAGCCATAGTAATCTAAAGAGCATAAGAATATGTGCAAGTGCATCTGAATACAAAGTGTTATTTTTGTGATAGAGCTGTCTCCCATCTCACGCACATTCCATGTGAGTAAGTGGACCTCTCTTATTTGGTCTATTTTTTTTAAATGAAATGATTGATCCTTTTTTTATTTTTCTTACCCAAAAACAAATTTAAAAGGAATAAAGATTCGCAAATAAGGCCCAAACAAATCAATAATTATGATTTTTATAATCCCAATTCCTATAAGGTTTAATGAACACATGAGCATGCACGTGCAGTCTCTGGCTTCGGGATCACCATTTTTCTGCCGTGTCACGTGATTCGAGGTCTCCTCCACCAATACCAAAACCTTTTTAATAATATTAATATCTCACCAAAAATTTACAGCTATTCATTGGCAGTTATTTTCCTTTATAAAGTAATGTTAAATGATTATCTAATTTTGGAAAAAGAAAATTATAGATTGTCCTATGATTTTAATTCTTGTGGTTGGATCTTTTTTTAATAATTAAGAAATTTATTATTATTTATTTTCTATATTTTTAAAAAAGATGATTAATAAATATTTTTTAAAATAACGTACAATAAAATTGCACGAAATTTATCAATCGAAGATTTATACAAATTATTACATATTTATTTATGCCAAATCTAACGAACGAAAAAAAATAAAATTGGGGAATTGCAACATTACTATTTGGAACATTGGGAATTGCATATGAATTTACCAATACGTATATTTATTTAATATGATTTTTTTAAATTTTAAATTTTAAAATAAAATATGTAATCAATCAATAAAAATGTTTTCATCTAAATCCTATATTGAAACGCAAAATTATTTATATATAATAGCATTACTAGACAATGGGCAGGTAAAGGTACAGTGTGGATAATTAGTCTCACGTGGAAGGAAATCCAGGCTGGCTGTAAAATTGTGTTCGATAATAGTACTATTTTAATAATTTTATTTTTTATTAGAAATTTTTATTTTAGACTTTTTACTTATCTTGATTTAGAATTTTTTTAAATTTTTTTATATAAGTATTTGTAAATAATATTATATATATTTTTAAAATTTTAATATTATTTTTTTCTTTTATAAAGAGAAGACGTCAGATCAATCAAATCAATGAAAATCAGAACGGCACCGTACGGTCCGGCGGTACTAAAAATGAGTACAAAAAGGTTGCAACGATCCCACAACGTACGCCACCGTCGTCACAACCCTACTGGTAGCCCCTGCCCCACCCTCTGCTTCTGCTCACAACACGTGCCTCTTATTTTTATTATTATTATTATTATTATTATAAACAAATCGTCCTTTCGGCCTTTTCCTTGTTTTTGTTTTAAATAAATTTGTATAGGGCCAAAGCTGCCAGCTGGAACTCGTTGTCGGTGCTGCTGTCAGCTGAGTTGCATGTATATCGGACTCATAAATAAAAGTCTCAACTCAACGTAACGGTCCACTCTTTTTAATCTATTCTCACGTAAACTTGTGTATCGTAAATTTATTACATCATTTTTGTGTTTTTTAAATTAATGAATTTAAAAAATACGATGTAATATTGATATTGTTCCTCTTCCTTTTTTTAAGGAGACAAATGCCAAAATTAAGAAGCCACGAAAATAATTGAAGCTATATATGGGGTGGTTGGGGGCTAATGTTGGGTTAGTGCATGCGAGGGTGGGTTTGTAGGAGTTGTCTAATTTTGAATGATGTTTCTCCCTCTATTTATAGGGTTTTCATGAGGTTAGAGAGGGTGGTCACCAATTGGATTAAATTTTGAGAGTGGCTCTAAAGTTATATATGAGATTCCGATTGAAATCCTGGAGACAAAATATTTATTTATTATTTTTTTGTTTTATATATATATATATTTAAAAATACATCCTCCATCACTTAATAAAAATAAATAAACTCCTACGGTTGAAATTCCTAATGGGATCTCATATGTGGGAGTAGCATTTCTCAAATTCAAATAGAAAAATGTTCGAGCGAATATATATGCATGATAGGTATTAGGCATTTTCATTCGAATTTTAGATTTGAAAATCTAGATTTAAAATCTAAATTTTTCTTAAACCTCTTAATTAAAAATGTCAAGATTATTAAAAAATAAAAAATAAAAAATTTAGAATCAAGTCGAACAAAATTCAACCCGAATGAACCAGCCTATTAGGTGTAAAATGAAGTTAATAGTTTGAAAGATAGAGAAGAGAGACTGCACTGCACATATTTGATTAATTTATCCTGTTAAAAACAGAAGGGGTAGGAAATTTTCTGATCACAAGCTCCAAAGTACTTACTGTTCATGGCATGGCCAATGTAAAATGAAACCCATGAGTTAGTTAACTTGTGGAATGAAAGGGGTGGGGAAAGTTCTCACAAACCTCCAAAGTCTTGAATTAGAATATAGGAGGAAATTAAGGATGAATTAAAAGGAGACTTTGTGGGAATGCAGTTGAGAAATATGGCAAAAATGAGGGGAAAAAAAAAGCATATTCATATGCATATGTGTAGGTGTGTGGCCATTTGTCCATGATTGCATGAAAGCATCCATGCACTTGGACCTTCCCATCTCACACCCCATTAAAATAATGCATCATCCCCACACACCTATCCGTTTGCATAATGAATTGAGATATGGCACAGTCGACAGAGATGGTAATTAAGAAATCCTTCTCTACAGATCTCTTATCTATCTCTCTGCACTGCACAGTGCAGTGGAGCTGAGTGTATCGTCGCTCCCTGCACGTTCATCTGCCCCCTCCCCTCCCCACCCCCTTCACTTCCCTTATCATATACTCTATATCTTCAACCCCTCTAGTCCTCCCTCTCTCTCTCTCTCTTCTCAGAGCCAGAGAAACTCAACCATATAGAAATTCACCATAATTTGCTGTTTCTTTTGCGATCTGTTTGGAAATAATGGACATGTATGGAGTGTCATCGAGTGCAGCAGACTGCAGTTTCCCCGTTGACGACCTTCTGGATTTCTCCAACGACGAGATCTTCTCCTCCTCCGACTCGCTCCACCTCCATGGCCATCCTCATTATCTTCCTCCCCCTCTTGAAAATCAGCCCAACAACCACCGCCTCTCGCAACCCATTAATAACGACCACCCCACCCACTTCTCCGCCGACTTCACCAACGACCTCTGCTTCCCTGTAAGTACCCACATCTCTGATCTCCCCCGCAATGTTTTTCAAGTTTTTTATTTGTTAAGAATTATCGGCAGGAAATTAGTTTGAAAGGTTATTGTTTTTGTGAAAGGCGAGAGTGGTTCTAGACTTTATTTTAGAATGCAAGTTTCTGTTGTAGTTTGTCTCCAAAAGCTGAGAAATTATGTGCTTTTTGATTGTTAACTAACCAGGAGTACGTGTGCTTTGTTTGATATCTCATTTCGCTATTATTTCAGTAAATTTGAATGTTTTCGGTTCCGATTGTGGCGCAGAGCGACGATGCTGCCGAGCTCGAGTGGCTTTCGCAGTTCGTAGACGACTCGTTCACCGATTTCCCAGCCAATGAACTCTCCGGAAACGTCTTATTCCCATCCGACGCGTCGTTATCCGGCAGCAGAGCAGCCTGCGCCAAACGCTCCAAAGCAGTACCGACCAATTCCACTACCAGTACCTGGACCTCCTCCCCGGAGCCTGATTTTCCAGCTGCAGGAAGAATGAGACTGAAAATGAAGAACGCAAGAGCAGGGGGAGAGGGAGAGGGAGAAGTACGAAGGTGCTCGCACTGCGCGTCGGAGAAAACTCCGCAGTGGCGGACGGGTCCACTGGGTCCGAAGACCCTGTGTAACGCGTGCGGGGTGCGATTCAAGTCGGGTCGTCTGGTACCGGAATACCGGCCGGCTGCGAGCCCGACGTTCGTGCTGACTCAGCACTCAAACTCTCACCGGAAAGTAATGGAACTCCGGCGGCAGAAGGAGCTAATGAGGCTGCAGCAGCAGCAACTACAACAACAACGTCACCACCGCCATCGTGACTTTGAGGTCTGCTGATGTATCGTATTGCCAAAACAAAAGACAATATGAATCTATGATAATGTGAATCGAATACTCGTCTGTGGATTATGCTATCAAAGCTCTCTAAGTTCAATTCTTTTTTTTTTTTTCTTCAAGAGAAAAAAATGGAGTCTTTACGTTGTTTTTTCCTTTTTCGTTTCTAACGCTCTGCTCCGAGAAGTCTGAGAGAAAGAGAGTGTGAAGTTAGGAGTTTGCACGTGATACACTGGGAGACGAGGCTAGCTGACCCAATATTCTCTCTCTCTCTCTCTCTCTCTCTCTCTCTCTCAATTTGATCTGCTTAAAAAATGGAGTGAGGGTGGTGATGTGGGACCCACCCAGTGGATTGTGGTGAGACGGTGGCTATGGGCCTATTTTGTGAGTCTTGAGAGCTGAGTCGTTTTTATTGGTCTGCCAAAGGTGTGGGATCTAAAGGCCCAAAGGTGTCTAGGGATCAACTCTGGAGAAACCCAGCCCAGGTTAAGGGAGCAAAAGCGAATTCCTTTCCAGAGAGAGAAAGTGTGTTTGGGTTTAAGGCAGATATCGACCGGACTAGAGACTAGAGAATGCCACAGTTTTTCCCTTCCAAACGGCAAATTGTTTTAATTACCATGTGGCACTGTAGTTTCAAGTTTCAACAACCAGCCACAAGTCATAGAAATGTATAAATAGAAAGGCACGTGGTTTGGACTAATCTGATTACCAATGTGGTATGCGCCATGTAAAGTAATAGCAACCCAAAGGCGAGGCAGGAAGGTAAGCAAACCGTTTCCCTCAATTCAAGGTTCCTGCCTCCTGGATAGAAAATGCCTCTCCTTGAGTATGTTTAATGTGTTGGGAAGCTCTGGATTGTGTTGCACAACAATTTATGCTCTTGTATTATTCACAATAACAACCTTTAAATACTGGACCTGATGATGTTATATTGAAGAAACGACTATAAAAGTTAAGCTAGGAAACCATCAAATAAGTATACTTATATTGAAAACATTGATTGAATTTTGGAGCTCTGTTGTTGGGATATGTCTGCAGCAGAACCGTGTACAACTCTTTTATAATGTAATCCGAATGTGGGGCACGTATCTCCTCTCCAAAAAACGTATGTGGAGGAATCGGGATAGCAAACAAAAATACCTTCCCTTTCGCTGAAAGAAAAAAATAATGTTCCAAGGATTGAATTTATTTCTGACTGAATATATCTCCCCTCTCTCAGGTTACATAAAAGGTAATTCCATCTGTAAAATGAATGCAACAAGAGAGATGGCAGCTGTAGAATTCTCAAACTGAGATTCCATAGTCACTTATTTTGGAGACCTGCTTCGTCAAAGCTTTCCTCTCTCGCTTTGCCTCGGATGCAAGATTAGAAACCTGCCAACCAAACAGTCCAACATAAGCACGCAGAGAATGGCTAGAAAGAAGCAATTATAACTTCTAGCTCTTTTACTTTTAAGTAGATGTAGAACAGTAAAAGTTTTGGAGTTATAATTAGTTTTTTTAAGGTCATGGGATAGATAGAAAGAGCTTCTGTACAGGTAAAATGTACCCCACATAACGATTCATTGGAGAATTTAGTTTTAACTAGGATGTCTTATTTGATAATATGTCTTAGAAAATTTTAAAGGAATACCCCTTGTGATTTGACCTATTTTGATCTAGCACCTTGTGCCTTTTTTTCTAAAGCAATAAACTGCATATGCTGTGCGTTTATTAGAAATAGAGAAATGATATTTGCAGTCATAAAAGGCTCAAGTGCTGCACACTCGTTTTCAAAAAAAGTGAGTAGATATGGAGCTCACTGAAAAAAAAAATTTAATGATAGATCCCACTCTTTTTCAATAGAAGTGTGCAGTACTTGCATAACCCATGACTATACTAGCATTTATCAAGTTTTTTAAAAATATTTTTTTAGAAAAGAATAAATATATTATTATAATTAGAAATTATTTTGAAATTATTGTTTATTTATATTTATTAAAAAAAAAAAACTAACAGCCACTACAGGTGGCCAGGTTCTCGCCACCAGCCATCATGAGTGCCTTATTTTTTTAACTATAAGTTAAAAATCAGTTTTTAATTATAAAAATATATTTACTGTTTTCTAAAAAAACGTTATTTAAAAAAAACGTTATTTTTAAAAAATAACTCACCATGTGGCACTCTATGATTGGTCTATGTGGTTTCGGTTAACAGTGATGGATGGAAGGTGCTATTTCTAATAAACATAGTACGGGGTTTTTGTTAAAAAAACGCATAGGCTGCTAGATCAAAATAGGCCAAAGCATGAAGGTGTCCCACCAAAGTTCCCTAATTGTTATCTTCCAAAAATTTTAATTTGTAGAAGAAAGGAATGATGAAAGGTTCCTATTTTGGGAAGTAATGGTGAAATGATTCAATGAAAAATTTACCTGTGACCGGAACAAAGATGCTTCTCTTCTAGGAAGTTCTCCAAGAATATCTTTTAATCCTAACAAAGACAATGTGGAGACAACATAAGCAGACTCTATCATCCACAGTTTCAACGTGCTAATCTAAACAATTTACAGATCATATTTGCATACCTCCAGCTTGTCTTTCAATCTTATGAGCTGAGCGGATCACACCCTGAATCTGCTTTCCTGCTTGTCTGTAATGGAATAGAAAAAATTTCAACAGGACATAGCAATGAAACTTGTGCGATGAAAAATGGGGTAAACTACATAAACTGCTATCCATTGAATCATTATAACTGCAAACCTGAGTTTTGTCATTCCCCGTTTCAGTACCTCTTCTCCATCTACCGCCATCTTCTGCAAAAAATGATCATACACCATGAACTGCATCATTTGTAATTGGTTATGATCAATGAGCAGCAATAGAGCAAAATGCAAACAAATAACTTCAGATTTACTATGAAGTGGGTGAGGTATCTGATATTTTGGGAAGATTATATGATATGAAAATGGATCAGAATAGAGAGGACAGCCTGCCGTGGTTGCAAACAAATATTCTAGATTTACTGTGAAGTCTTTTTATAAGGCATTAATTAGTCAGGGCATTAAAGACTATCCCTGGAAATGTATTTGGAGGGCAAAGGTGCCTAGCAAGGTTGCTTTTTTCTGTTGGTTGGTGTCTCTTGAGAAAATATTAACCACTGATAATTTGAGGAAGAGAGGTTTATTTGTAGTTGATTGGTGTTTTATGTGAAAAATGATGGTGAATCAGTTAACCATCTTTTTCTTCACTGTGAGGTGGCGAAAATATTGTGGAATGAGATTTGGCAAGTGTAGGGCATTGCTTGGGTGATGCCTCCACCTGTGGTGGATTTTTGGGCTTGCTAGCAAGGTTCAGTGGGATCTAGAGGCAGTGCAGCAGTGTGGAGGATGATTCCATTATGTTTGTTTTGGTGCTTATGGCTAGAAAGAAATAGAAGGTGTTTGAAGATTGTGAACGTTCTATGGGGGAGTTTAGGAATTTTTTATTTAGCACTTAATTTTTTCTATGTTTGTTTTAGAGCTTGTTTGAAATTGCATTTCGAGATTTAAAAAGTGCTTTTTAAGTAGTTAAAAGCACTTTTCAAGAAAACATAATGTGTTTGGTAATCTTATAAAAAATGCTTTAGGTGGTTAGAAAAGCTCAAATCTGCATTTCAACAAAAGCTATATTTTGGTGCTTTTTATCAGAAGCACTTTTGACAGGGTGGTTCCTATTTTAAGACACTGTTAAATAGACGAAATAACCCTCGGTATTCAATAAGTTAACAATTTCAATCCATAATCCTCCCGACAGAATCGTTATTTATTTTAACCTGCAATTGATAATTTTTTTTGTTTATTTATATGTCTTTCGTTAATAAGTATGTCAAATACATATGAGATATATCAATTCACGTGTTGATTAGTCAATTCACTTAATTATTTGAATTTAATTAATTGAGATATCATATTCACTTTTCCTCGCCGGATTGATTGCAGGAGTATGGAAGACAGGCATGTTATCATGTACAGCACTAATCTATCACGCCGATAGGCTTATTACTGTTGGTAATAAGGAAGAGATATGGCTTTACCCCTTGTTTGTATTTATAAATGAAATTAAATAAAAAATTAATTTTTTTTAATATTGATCTTATTTTAAAATTTGAAATAATTGAATTATTTATATTATTTTGTGTAGATATTTTAAAAAAAAAATTATAATAATTAAATAAATAAATTGAGCTATTTTTGTCACATTCAGTGTTTAACTTTTGCCATGTGTGCAAACATATTAGTAGTCATTATTTCTTAATAAAATGCTAGGGATCCCTACTTGAGAATTCCTACTTGAGACTTTTTTTTTTAGTTTTTTATTTTACATGATTTTTATATAAGTATTTTAAAACAATGTTGTATTTTTTTATATTTTTAAAAAATGTTTTAAGATGTTAAAAAAATCATGTAAAAAAATTAAAAATTTAAATATTTTAAAATGTATATTTTATGTACGTGATTTTTTTAACATCTTAAACCATTTTTTAAAAATATAAAAAAATCACAACATTGTTTTAAAATACTTATATAAAAATCATGTAAAATAAAAAACTAAAAAAAAATATCTCAAGTAGGAATTCCTAAGTAGGGATCCGAAAGTAGGGATCCCTAGCAATGCTCTTTCGTAATTTGCTTCAATGTTATTGAAATATAATAATTATCAAGATATGTCATTTTATGTCATTTCTCTCTTAAAAAGCAGTTTTCTAATTTGTTTCCAAAGAAGTATAATATGTTTGAAAGTACTTTAGACGTGAATACCAAACAGTAATAGTTTTTTTTTTTAAAAGTTTTTTATATTAAACTTTAAGCTAAAAGCAATATTTTTTACCGCAATCCCAAACTGGCTCTTAGTACTGTTTTGCTTTAGCTTATATCTTGGTGTACTCATTTGTATACATCCTGCGTACTTGAACTATGCCTAGTTAGAATAAAATATCTTATTAACTACCAAAAAAAAACCCAAACAGGAATAATGAACCATTGGAGTTTTGTACATATTAATCTTACCTTGTTACGTCAAGAGGGTACCCAATATCTATCTACTTTTTGGTTGGTTGGAACTAACTAATTCCAGCGAATATGCCTTGTTAAATTCAAATTTTCAGCCTTATTCAGGATTGCAAGGGACCAGAATGCTGCAGTTTTTTATGCTTATAGCAGTGGTAATAATAATCTTGGTTGGAATGTTGCTTTCAAGAGAGATGTCAATGATTGGGAAGTGGATGAAGTTCAAACATTGCTGGTCCAGCTTTACAATTCCAACATCTGGGTTAATAGAGAGGATAGCATGGTGTGGACCCTTGCTGCAAATGGTCAATTTTCAGTTTCTTCTTATTATAAAAATTTATCCAGCCATAGTTTTTGTGCCTTTCCTTGGAAAAATATTTGGCGAGTGCAAGTCCCTCTGAAGGTTGTTTTTTTCTGTTGGGTGGTATCTTAGGGCAAGGTGTTGACAAAAGATAACCTTAGAAAGATAGGTATGTTCATTGCTGACTGGTGTATTATGTGCAAAAGAAATGGGAAATCTGTTAATCACCTATTTCTTCATTGTGAAGTCGCTAGATTCTTGTGGTATGAAGTTTTGAGCTGGACCGGATTTCAATGGGTTATGCCTAAAGAAGTGACGGATTTATTGGCTGGGTGGAAATGCTTTAAGAATTGCAAGAAGGCTAAAATTGTTTGGAAAATGATTCCTCCTTACCTTATGTGGTGCATTTAACTTGAAAGAAATAGAAGATGTTTTGAAGATAAAAAGCGCTCGTTAAGTGATCTTAGGGACTTTTTCGTGAGTACTTTGAGAGTTTGGGTTAAATCTTTTGTAATGGTTAATGAGTTCCAGATTCTGTTTTAGTGTTTGGGGGATTTCTTTTCCTTGTTTGATGGATGTAGGTTTTTCCTTTTGTATGCGTCCTATGTACTAAAGCTTATGCCTATTTCTTTGAAATAAAATCTTTTATTACTCATCAAAAAAAAAAGTTCCAGCTAACATATTAACATGAAGGTCAAACAGTTGTGTGTTGAAAATCCACAAACCAAGAATTTGTAGTCTTCTCTCCAACCCCCCCCCCCCTCTCTCTCTCTCTCTCTTAATTATTACTTTGTTAATTTTGCTGAATATGTTTTCCAGATTCTTCTTTGCAACATAAAAGCTACCTGCTCCCTTCTATTCAGTTTTTTTAAGGTCTACATGAACAACAAATTATATCAACCAAAGAAAAACAAAGAGGAAATGCCTAAATTGGCTAGTTCTAATGACTATTCTTTATGAATACCTAATACCACAATTAGCTCTTCATCTTTGGCTTGAAATAGCTTCTACAAATTTAAAGAATACTTATCGGTGTTTAAATCATTCACATGCCTCTCCTCCAAATGATTCGCCCAGTCTCTGCTAGGGGAACATTTTCTACAAACTCCATAGTTGTTTAAGATAATAGCCATTATGGAGCCATGATAAGTCTGTTTGGTCTGCATAAATTCCTAAAATACAAAATAGAGGAGCACCCTACAAAGTTTTTGGAGACGGATTGTCTTGATTTAAGTTTGTCTTTGGACTAGATCAGCTTAATATAAATGGAGTCGTTACCAACCTCTGCTTAAATAATCTAAAATGAAACTTTATATGCATTCAGATTCTTTGAAGATAGGTTTCTTGACTATTTTTTGTTTTTGGAGGCTCTAGTAGGGAACACGCCTAGCATTGACTAGACTGTATATTCATCATAAAAATGTCTTAAACTGATGATGCTTCTCTTTGGCAGAGATAGCTTCACTGCCATCCATTGCTCTTGTTTTTACAGGTAAAATAAGTTCTATTGAATCAATTGAATAGGCGTAGCCCAAGTACATGGGATGTGTGCAAGAAAAAATTCTCAAGGCCTTCGGTAATCCTTAAAATGCCTCAAAAGCTTTGCCCATTTTTTTCTCTCGATATACACTAGATCAAACAAACCGGCATCAAAGTCTTAAGGTCATTTTTTCCTCTCTGTGCATATGATGCTTATGAAAAATCCTCCAATGTTCATGCTTTCTTATCTTTAATTTCCAGTTCCTAGAATGTACTTAGGGGCTCCTATGTATACTTCTTATATACTCGGGCTATGCCTATTTCACTAATATCAATACTACTCATCTTTTACTTATCAAAAAAAAAAAATCCTCCAAAGTCATTGTGATGTGGCTTTAAACCTTTGAGCCTCTGTTTGCTCTCTAGTCTGTGTTGGGTGCTTTGGGCCGCAGCAAATACCTATTAAAATGTTGAAGGTTTAAGATGCTCAATGCTTATATGGATGCAATTTGCCCCGCATTCAATCCCGGTATCCGGTAAAAGTTTAGATGGGCCAGGCCCATCGTACTTTTGGGATTTCCATCCTATAACTAGAAGGATGTGATAAAGTTTGTGTCTATAAAACTCTATAGAGTTGGAGAGCAGGGTCTTCTCTTGTAGATATGTTAAAATGTTCTGCATACAATGGGGCAGTTATGCAAATTAATACTCCCATCAACATCCCTTTACAGAAGCATGGCCCTTCCTTTTCAGCATAATTTATCTCATCAATGCATTTACAAAATGCATACACCAGGCTAGTTTTGTCTTTAAAGGGTGGCAGAGAGGGTATGCCCTAAAAAGTAGGGGATGCATGACACAACACAAAATATTCAATTCTTATCAATTCATCATCATCAAACATCTTTAATATTAAATTTATCATATCAATAAGGAGTGACAAGAAACCAAACGGTTACCTCCAATGTTTCACTTTCAGCTTTCAGACTATCAATTGATTTCTGCAACTCCTTTACTCGAGTATCAGCTCTGGAAAGTATGGCCTGCACCCAAAAATGAAGGCAGAGGTAAACCTCCAAATAGCAAACACAATAGGTTAAATTATAGGGCAATAAGTTAGGGTTCTCAATAACATGCCAAGGATTGATGGGAATACAGTTGTAGCGAGCTCTTCTTGCCTTCTACTGGAGAGGGGGTAGCCAATCTTGGAAACTTGGAATATTGATTTGAGAGCTTAAAAGAAAATGAAAGTTTGGGGTTCATTTTTTAAGAGACATTGAGATTCCCACATGAGATTTCATCTCCCTGGAGACATATTTGGGGTAAAGTTACCAGAAAAGTTGCTTCTTCTTTTGCACTATGGATAATTTGCTCAAGAGGAATATGACTTTTGCAAAAACGTATTATGTATGTAAACTAGTAAAGAATCAATTGACCATTTATTGACATATCGCTCACCAAACATTGGACAAATCAACAGTAGACAGCAAGCAGTAATACAGGCCATGTGAGTTGAGTCATGACCATAAAATATAATAGCATTGTAAATGCTGAAGCCACTGCATGAAAAGTTCATTTTCATCGTGAACACCCTCATTACATATTTTATATTTACACATGAATTGGAAATAAGCATTCACTTTCGCAAAATTTGTGATTCCAACTGGACAACTGAGATGTGCAGGTAGCCACAGCTGTGCTTACCTCTTGACTTAGAAAAAGGCGCATAGCCTTATAGCGTGCTCTATAGTACAAAGAACTCCATGGCCCTGCAGGAAATTGGCCAATAACCATTAGCTCACATTCAGTACAATGTTTAAACCATTCAGAATGGATCTAACTCTAAAGTGCCTGGCAGCATATTTAGCATTGGAATTTGAGCGCAATTAAAGACTTTCTTTGTGAATGTTTTTGCTTGCTGGCCAGGAATTGTTGAGAAGATAATAACTCCGGTGATCATGAAGATTATCCCCTTATGTTTGTTTTGGTGCTTATAGGCGCAAGAAATAGAAGATATTTTGATAATTGTAAACGTTCTCTAGGAGAACTAAGGGTCTTTTTTTTTTTATAAGTAAAATTTTATTCAACAAAGGCAAAAGCCGGTTACAAAGATCAGACATGGCCTATTAACTAGGCATATTGGATACAAGGAAATCATGCAGATCCATGCCATTGAAATCTACGACAATGGACCATGTACAAAGAGTTCTATAAAATAAAACTTTCAGCTCCTCCTAGGACCTCTCCTTGTCTTCAAAAGTTCTCTCATTGCGCTCATACCAAAGGCATCACATGATGCATATAAGAACCATCTTCCATATGGCTATAATTTGACGTTCACCCCTATTAGAGGTCCAACAAGCCATATTTGCCCACTACGAACTCTGGCATGACCCAAGCTAAGTCCAATCTTTAGAAGACCTCGTCCAAAGTATTCTGGTTGTATCGTAGTGCAGAAGGAGATGATTGACTGACTCACCCCCGCTACAGCACATGCAGCACCAATCTGCAATAATAACTCTTCTTTTCCTTAAGTTATCCATAGTGAGAATCTTTCTTAACGCTGTTGTCCACACAAAGCAAGCCGCAAGCCGCTTTCTGGGGTGCTTTATGACACCAGATTTTTTTCCATGGGACCTGTAACACAGCTCCTTGATTGAGAACTCGTAGAAGGAGAGGACTGTGAAGATTCCTCTCCCTGCAGGGATCCACCATAGGCTATCTTGAATCTTGGTGTTCGGTCTTTGAGAACAAATGAGGCTATAAAAATCCACAAAGGTATTTATTTCTCAATCCTGCACCACCCGATTGAAATTGATGTTCCAATGAAGACGTCCAACTGACTCCAAATCCTCCACCACAGTGATATTTTTATCACTTGCAATCTGAAACAAATAAGGAAACAAGTTAGTTAAGGCCCTATCACCACACCAAGCATCTTTCCAAAATCTAATTCTTGATCCTGAGCCACATTGAAGCCTAGTATGCTGATGAAAGACCCCCCCACCCACTTCTTATGTTTTTCCACACACCTACACCACTAGCCCCTCTAACTTCATTAAAGCTCCAACCCCCCCTATCCCCCTCCAAATTTGTGATCTATCACCACTCTCCAAAGAGCTTCTGGTTTTTTATGGTACCTCCACAACCATTTACCAAGCAGCGCTTAGTTGAACAATCTCAAATTATGAATGCCCAAACCATCCTCTGATAAGGGACGGCAAATCTTCTCCCACTTGACTAAGTGAAACTTGAACTCCTCCCCAATCCTCCCCACAAAAAATCTCGTTTCAACTTCTCAAGACGGCCTACCACCCTAACCGGAATCGGGAAAAGAGATAAAAAAAAATAGGTGGGTAAATTGGATAGAGTACTCTTGATAAGAGTGACCCGTCCCCCTTTAGACAAATGTATTCTCTTCCATCCTGCTAGTTTTCGTTCCACTCTCTCTATCACTATATCCCATATCCTAGTCTCCTTCAAAGCTGACCCCAAAAGAAGTCCCAAGTATGTCAGAGGAAACAAAACAATCTTGCATCCGAGTAAGCAAGCCAACACCGACATATTGCGTGCTTCTCCAATCAGAACCATCTCAGATTTGTTGTAGTTCACTTTCAAACCCGTTATTGCTTCAAAACAGAGTATGAGAGCCTTTAAAGCTCGCACCTGCCCTTGCTCCGTCTCCCAGAGAACGAGTGTGTCATTTGCAAACAACAGAGATATATTAGCAAACCTCTAGACGATGTTCCAATAGGAAACCCGCTTACCAAGCCATTATCTACCAGGGCCGATAACATCTTATTGAGCGCTTCCATAACCCAAACAAACAGTAACGGTGAGAGGGGATCGCCTTGTCTCAAACCTCAGGAGCTAGGAAAGAACCCTTGGGACAGCCATTGATCAAGACCGAGAATCTTGATCTAGAAATACACCATCTTATCTAAGACCTCCATCTTTTTCCAAAACCACATCTGCCAAGGAGATATAGAAGAAAGTCTCAATTGACATGGTTGTAGGCCTTTTCCATATCTAGTTTGCATAGAATCCCTATACCTCCTGCTTTCATTTTGCTATCAATACATTCATTCGCTATCAAGACAGTGTCAAGGATTTGTCTACCTTTCACAAAAGTGTTCTGAGATTTAGAGACAATCTTCCCAATGACCTCACTGAGACGCTTAGCAAGTACTTTCGAGATAATCTTATAAACCCCGCAAACCAGGCTAATGGGTTGAAAGTCTTTGATTTCTATGGCCCCCACCTTTTTGGGGATGAGCGCCAAAAAAGTAGAATTTAGACTTTCTTCAAATTTCCCGAACGTGAACAACTCCTTGATTACCTTCATGAGGTCTTCTTTAATCACATCCCAACATTCCTAAAAAAACCCTATCGAGAGAGAAGCCGTCAAGACCAAGCGCTTTGTCTTTCACCATTTTACGGATAACCTTGAGGACCTCATCCTCCTCAAACAACCGCTCCTACCGAGCGACATCATTTGAGTCAATCGTATCAAACACTAGACCATCCAAATTAGGTCTCCATTCCTCTCATTCCGTCAACAAGTTCTTATGGTAGTCGACAATATGGTGACGGATAACCCTATCATCTTTACATTCCAAAACGTTAATCTTGAGCACCTCAATGTTGTTGTATCTACGATGCG
Source organism: Platycarya strobilacea (assembly GCA_036898215.1). Classification (NCBI taxonomy): domain Eukaryota; kingdom Viridiplantae; phylum Streptophyta; class Magnoliopsida; order Fagales; family Juglandaceae; genus Platycarya; species Platycarya strobilacea. The sequence goes on along the minus strand of CM072551.1, from coordinate 35,936,811 downwards.
AGTTTGCAACTCTATGGAAGAACTTCGTGCATCGATCCCCTTCCCGCAGCCACAAAACTCTTGATTTTTGTCGCGAAGAAATTTCTTCCATCAGAATCACCCGCTCGAGATCTGTTGACAATGTAGTCTTCTGCAATTGTTCAGCCTGAGTGAGAGGTCGACCCTCCTGTATCTTTTCTAAATCCTGGATGTCCTTCCATAAAGCCTTCTTATTATCCCCCAAAATTGCCAAACGACTGAGAATTCCACACCTTCAGGTCTCTCTTTAGAGCGTTCAGCTTCCTTGAGAAGATGTAACTAGGGGTACCGTCGAACAAGTAAGAAGACCACCACTGTTTTACTATATCCACAAAACCTTCTGACTTTAACCACATGTTCTCGAATTTGAAATAACGCCGTCCATTATGAAGACCACCACAGTCAAGTAAAATCGGCCAGTAATCTGAGAAAATTCGTTCCAGGCGCTTCTGCCAAATGTCGGGAAAGTGGTTTTCCAACTCTGGAGAAATAAGAAAGCGGTCTAGTCTGGACCAAGTCTGAGTATTAGACCAGGTGGCTAGTCCCCGCAAGCGGTAAATCAACCAAATTCAAATCAGTGATACATCTGAGAATTCCAAACTAACAAGTCTCACTCTTTTGTTATCAAAATTTTCACTGGCAAATCTAACTATATTGAAGTCTCTGCCAATGCACCACGGTAAACTCCCAACAGTTGTGAAGTCCTGCTAGTTCATCCCAAAGGAATCGTCTATCAGCATCCAGGTTTAGCCCATACACGCCTGCAAAAGCCCACATACAATTATTAGAAACACATCTAAATATACAAGCTATTGTATACCTATCGGCATACACATCCACTTTTTCCACCACGCTTTGGTCCCAAAGCACAATGACACCACTCGACGCCCCTGAAGAAGCCATGTACACCCAGTCCACATGGATACCACTCCACAAACTTCTCACCAAACGCCTATCAAAAGATTACATTTTTGTTTCCTGGAGACACACTATGTCCGCCTTCCACTCTCGAATTAAGTTTCGAATGCGAATACGCTTATTCACTTCGTTGAGTCCCTGGACATTCCAAGACACGATTCTTGGTTTCATTGAGCAACAATCAACCCCTTTGCTTTTGCCCTTCCCTTATTTGGTGGACCTTCTGAATTCAGGAACCACGTAAGCCTGTTAAGTTCTCTGATTTGCCTGGAATTTCCTCTACAGTTGTTATTGTGCCCTGAATCAATAGCAATTAGCAAAGCCATGAACTGCTCTTCATACCCGACACACCTAATCCCAATCAATTGATGAATCCCTTGGGCCATTTGCAAGACCCAGTCTGATTGATCTGGAAAGAAGTAATTTAATGGATTTGGGTTCTGGAATTCTTCATCCACCGAGAAATCTTCCAACCCCTGTAAAGAATCCAAGAGATCCCCCACCAAGTACATCAAGCCATTGGGGTCGTCTTCTAACAGATCAAGCTCCAAATCAAGCTACCCAGCTTGCAACACCGGCGATGAGGCACCATCCCCACCATACGACTTTTTCTGGGCATGCCCCGCTGACTGATATGCTGACAAATTGGAGATGCCTGGCAACGAGCTAGCAACCTCATTAACACCGGTAGTTATCACAGCATTATGAAGGCACTGTTTCGCCAGATGTCGCCGGAGGGTATCATTGACCTTGTCGGCGCCGTATGTGACCCTCCTGTCAGCGTCATCCAGGACGGCTGGGTTTCCGGCACAATTCCAGAACACTGCGCAATACAAGCCTGTTCGCAAGGGTAGGACCTCACCAAGGGTTTGGTCTGTGTAGACCCGACTAGCCCACTGGAGGAGACTAACCCAGAGGCCCCAAGACTTTGCGCCTCAAACTGGGTAGACCCAAGTTCATGACTCGTAGCCCCCAAGAGGGCCTCACCAGGTGAAGAGATCTGGGCCTCAGGCAGTGGTGGCCCAGATTCATGCATTTCAACCCCCAATTTAGCCTGACCGGGAATCACAAGGGACCCCTTCGCATTTAAGACTGGGCCCTTCCTAGGCCCACGCACATAAAAAGGTCTAGGCTTAGTCTTTTTAGCAAGAGTCACTGGTTTTGATTTTGAGGGCCCAGCCCCGTTACAACCTTTAACTCCCTTCCTTTCTTCACTTTCCATAATAAGGCCGACACATTTGACAATAGACGCCATGTCCGCCTGCAACTGTCGTAAACTGCCCTGCACTTCTTTCAGCATCACGCGCAATTCCCAGACTTCAGACCTGACAGTGGCAATGCTCGAGGAGTCCTTGTTCAGCAACGTCTTCTTCCTTTCGTGTCTAGAGCTTTTAACAGTAACCTTGGGCTCTTCCGGCCCTTTACGCAGCGTCGGCACCCCAGCTACCTGAGCCTCCTTATACGAACCTGAAGGTTCGCCCATTTCCCATCGACCTTCAAGTTTGAAGTTTCCTAAAAGATCACCCTTATGGTTACGCCATCTCAGAAGCTCTTCTACAATTTTTCTCCAACCCCAACCACCGTCCCCTTCTAGAAAACATAGAGCATTCCTCCTTCCCCCCTGGTTGTATTCACTAACCTCCAAGAAACGTCCTCTGGAATTTGAACATCTTTGAACGATAAGACTGCTGAAGCCTTCCCTTGTGGCCGAATATACTACTCTATTCTTCCCCACCTTGATACCTTCCTCAAACACTTTCAATAGTCGTTGCACAGAGGCTGTCCCAAACAAAATCTTTCGCTCGACCTTCCATCTTTTTTCAATAACGCAACAGCGTCCACCTTCGTTTGAGAAAAAGAATATCTTGGACTCAATGACCACCTCCGAATGATGACCCATAAAGCCTCTAATTAAAGAAAGCTAAAACTAAAACCAATCATCAGAAAAGGTTGTAAAGAGAACTAGAGAATGAGACCCGAAGAGGAGAAAAGAAGCAGGAAGATAAAGTGTACGGAGAGAAAACTTCCGAGAGAAAAATTGATTCTTCAACTACAATAAGGGTCTTTTTTCTTAGTACTCTCGGTTTTTGGGTTTCAAATCTTGTAAAGGATGGGAATGTTTGCTCTATTTTGTCTTAGTTTCATGTTCTAGCATGTAAATAGGTATCTCTCAATTGTATAACCATGTGTGCTTGGGCTATGCCTATTTTATTGAAATAAAATTTCTCTTATTACTTATCACAAAAAGGACTTTCTTTGTGAATGCTCTTGAGCAAACCGAAGTTGAAATAATGTGGAAAAACTCCAAAATTTCGTGTTCATTGAGGGAGATCTGGAATATCTGAAATAATTGTTTTAGCTACTGAAATATGTCTAATATTAAAAAAAATGAATAAAATGGTCTATAGAACTTTGAACCGTACTTTGCAGTAACATCAAAGCCAAGCCAGCTCCAACCCCACTCGCAATAACAGGATGTGAAGCCGCAATGACAACACCCTCTGCATAAACAGAGCGAAAATAGACACCATCAATACTAAAAACATGATATAATGAGACAGTCATGATTGCATGGAACAATCACCACAAAAGCTGAAATCAATACTAACCTTTAATCTTTCCAAAAAACACTTCCTCATAAGAATCATACTCAGACTTCAGATCTTGCAAAGAATCCTACACCCAGATTTTCAGCTGCTATAACATCTACATCTTTGTAATACATGAAAACGTGAACTATTACTAATTTGCTATGTAATCTCTTGTTTTCGCCTAATACTTTGTTTGTTGCGGATAGTACCAGGATCTTCTTCTTTTTTCTTTTTCTTTTTTTTTTTTTGGTTATATCTCGAAATTTAGGAAACTTGGGAAATTTAGGAATTAGATTATTACAAGTTTCTCGAACATATATACTTCTGTCCCACGATATCATCAGCGGCAGGAAGACTTACGTTTTTTCCAAGAGGTGGAAAATCTAGACATAAACTTTTTGATAAGTAACATGTTTAAGTGTTCCGTGGTCCAACTTAGCCCAAATCGTAAAAACGCCAACTTTGATATTATTATTATTTTTTCCTCTTTTCCTTCATTTTGTCCCCCCAACGAACCATGGGAAAAAAAAAAGAGATGATGAGTTGACGAAACTTACGACGGTCTGGTGTAAATGGGCAGAGGAAGTGGACCGGATTTCGGAGAGACGGGACTTGGAGGCTTCCACGGCGGAATCGATGGCCTCTTCGACGGCCTTCTGGTAAAGCTGGGCTTGTTGGACTGCGTGATCGACCCACGGCATCGTTTCACCTACGTATTTCGTGATGGTGCTGCCTATAGAGTAGTCGCTAGATGGTGGGGTTGGCATGGCTTCCGATGATTCCGCAACCGTCGCCATTGTTTGGAGGTTCGTCGATCTTCAGTATCACTCTCTCTCTCTCTCTCTCTCTCTCTCTCTCTCTCAATCTGGGCTCGAAGACGCTAACGATCTGTTGTTGTAACGGGCCGAATTGTACCTACTACCCGAATCGCCGGCCTTTTTTGTTTGTATTTATTTCAGAAATTTATTAGATGTCGCGTATTTTACCGAAAAATAATTCTAGTGAATAATGTTATATACTACTATTACTATTAAATAATAAATAATTATCTAATAAATAATCATTTAATAATAAAAATATATACTACATCTTATATGATGAAATAAAAATATGTGATATAGAATTTTCTAATTCTAGTTGATCCTATCATTTTGCCCCTTAAATTTTAATTTCTTTCTTAATGATTAAATAATGAACTTAGTGAAGTTATATATACATATATATATATTTAAATATGTTTAAAAAATATTTTAAAAAAATACCATTGCACTAATAATAAGTTTAAATGGGCACTAATAGTAACTTTAAATAGTCAAAATCTTGGGAGGAGTAGTAGGACTAGGATATCTGGATTGCTTTTAATTTTGATGGTCATTCTTATTTAAAGCAAGTGACCAAGTATATTGCTTCTCTCTTTCTTCTCTTTAGAATTCTCCCATTTCTGGTTTTTTAATGTAAAATGATAGACATATAATTTTGTTTATAATACTTTATACAATTATATTTTAAATGATAAATGTTTTATAAAATAATATATAAAAATAACATTATTTTAGATAAATACCTTCTTTTATATTAATATATGTCTATTTTATATTTTCACCACTTTTTTAAAAGGAATTTTCTTTGCAGTTGCTTCATGGTACAAGCATTCAATTATGCTTTTATGGGTAGATTACAATGGAGATCTGTGGGAGGATACGTTGAAGCTTATTTGGTGCTGACATCAGTTTGTAAGCAATCAACTTTCTCTGCCTTGTGAAACAAGAAGCTGAGAGGATTGAGAGGAAGTTTTGCTGTGCTAACTCTAATTTGATTATGCAAATGCAAATTTTAAAAAGGTATTTAACTAATTGAATCTCAAAATATGGTGTACTGTATTGAAAATCTGAATCTCCAAAATTCATTTCTTAGGATCTACTTTAATAAGAATATATAAATAATAATAATACGAGAATTTAAATATAAAACTTTCAAAACATTGGAAAAATCACCAAACACAGAGAAAAATTCACTATATAAAAATTTATTATAATCACATAATTTTTCTCATTGACCAAAAAACATCTACATAGTTTTCTCACTAATAAAATTTTAATATTTATCTCTTCTATTTTTGCAAAAAAAGCTAACAAAGAAAGTTTTCAAAATTCAAAAGTTGCTGAGCATTTGACTAATATCAATATCAAAATATCTCGTTTAGTGCATCGACCAAAATGGTCATTGAAACGGTAATTAAAATATTGGATGCCACATCGAAATCATATGACTTCACTTAAAATATGAAACAACATAAATGTTAAAATAGTGTCATTAAGTGGAGTTTTGAATCGATTTATATCTTTATTTATAAAAAAAAATGAAATTTAAAAGTTACAAACTTATAATAGTTTATAATGAAATATTATTTTTAAAATGATCCACTTCGTAAACATAACATTTTAATTTTAGGATCTGTCTGAACCGATTTCAAACTCATCTTTATATTTTTTTCAAATTTTCATACAAAACATAAATTTCAATACAGATTTTTCAAATTCTAATACACATTTTTCAAATCTTAATTTAACTTGTTCAAATTTTAAAATAATAATAATATTAAAAAATAAACTAAATTCATCTAAATTCATCTTATTTCTCTATCTAAATTAGATTTTTAATAAATAAAATATTTATTTTTAGAAGTAGAATGCCACGTAAAGTCTTGAAACTCCGATTTTATATATAGTAGTGGACAAGGTGGATATAGGTTAAATATCCACCTGCCCTCTTATCTATAAAATATATAAAACTTCGAAAAACTTTAGAGATAACCGCCAATGCATTCTTATCGCAGCTATGCATCTTACGTGGCAAAAAATTAAAACGACTTGGTTTTGTTGCTCTGTTGTCTTTGCTCAAAATTCGTTTCAAGGACAACATGTGAAATTGAGAAAAGAAGAAGTCCTTCGTTCTTCCAGCAGAGGCTTTTATTTGCATCTTCTTTTCTCATATTCTTTTTCTTCTCATCTCCTTCTTTGCATGTCTTCTGAAAATCACCAAACCGAAATCCCCATCAGTGATGTTTTTTTAACCAATGTCCAATATACTCTACAATGACTAAATATTACAAATCCACCATAAAATGTGCCCAGTACAAGAGAATTGGCAAATTTAATGCCGACAATGATGACAATGGAGGTCGTCGACCACCTCGCAACGACCACAGAAAAAGCCAAACACTTCCACAAAAGAGTTCGGCTGCCCAAAATCAAGTGTTGGTGAAAGAATAGAATGCCAATAATACTCGATGAAGGACAAGCGATGAACAACACCATTGCCAGCTATGCTAGAAGTGGTCAACTGTTGGGTTTTGCTCCTTAATCCCCACATGGGAAAGGAGTGGGAGAGGAGGCAGCCCCAAGCCTTATAAAATAAGGCTTGGACTCCTTGGTTTAAACACACCAGTCAGAAACTTATCTAGTAATTTTTGATTTTAGTAAAATTCCTCTATTGTCTTTTTTGTATGTAAAAGGAAGAGGGGTGAAAGTTAGAGTTTTACTAGTAGGAGAAGTTTTTGTGGGTGTCGTTGAGGTGGGGAGAAAAATTGTGTGATTGTAACAATTTTTCACATAGTGTATTTTCTTCTCTGGGTCTGGTGGTTTTTTCTCCTGTTTTGGAGTTTTCCACTTAAATTCTTGTATTGTGTTTATTTCTCTATTTTTCTTGTTATTCTGTTAAAAGTAAATCCTGGTGAGGGGAATTTGGAAGCTCAGATTCCCAACAAGTGGTATCAGAGCCACTAGGTTCTTTTTGCATGGTGGAGCTTTGGTGTGGTAGTGTGAATACGTATGATCTAAGGAGGTTCTGTATAGGAGATTGGAAATTTTAAGTGTGTCCGTTGTGACCCTCCAATATTTCCTGGGAACCTTGAAGTTCTGTCTAGGAAATATTAGTCTTTCCTGGAAATTTACTTAGTAGGTACTATTCATTTCTACGGTAAAATTCATCGAAGTTATATCAGGAGGTAGAGTTTCAAATTCTATCAGATTTGATGTGGAGAAATTTGATGGGAGAATCAATTTTGGCTTGTGGCAAGTGCAAGTCAAAGATATCTTGATTCAATCAGGATTACACAAAGCGTTGAAAGGTAGACTAGTCCCTGAAGTCAGTAGTGGTTCAAGCACTACTGGTAAAACAAATAGCAGATCTGTAATGAGCGATGAAGATTGTGAGGATTTGGATTTGAGAGCGGCAAGTGCAATTCGTCTGTGCCTAGCCAAGAATGTTATTGCAAATGTGCATAGAATATTCACAGCAAAGGGACTCTGGGAAAAGCTCGAAGAGTTGTATCAGACGAAAGGTGTCTCGAATCGAGTGTACCTGAAGGAGTAATTTCATACACTGCGGATGAGTGAAAGTACGACTATTTCAGATCATTTAAGTGTTCTCAATGGCATTGTCTCTGAGTTGGAATCTATTGGAGTTAAAATTGACGATGAGGATCAAGCCTTGAGGCTGATCTGGTCCCTTCCATCTTCCTATGAGCATATGAAGCCTATTTTGATACATGGGAAGGAGAAAATAATTTTTTCAGAGGTTACCAGTAAACTTTTTTCTGAAGAAAGAAGACTAAGTAGTGGAAGTAATGGTTCACTTGAGAACTTAGCAATGGTGACAACTGGTGATTGGAAGAGAAAGAACTCTATGAAGAATAAAGTAGTCTGCTGGGTGTGTGGACAACCTGGGCACGTCAGAAGAAATTGTCCAAAAGGTAGAGCAGGTTCGGCAAGAGGCTCCAAGTCAGTAAATGGAGATACGGACAATGAAACTAATATCGTGTCTCTCTCTACAGAAGATGACTTCTGTTAAAAGGAGACATGTACATTCTCATGGCATGTCACTAATCCCAAAGTTGCCATGATAGATGATGTATTAATGTTAGTTGTTCCACAAGTTTGCACACGGGCATTGGTTTGGCATTGATGCAAGGTGTGTGGTGGAAATTCATGTCGATGGCTGATGAACTTCCAGGAAAGCCAAACATGAAAGTTGCACCATAATTTTTCAGCAAAATTATTTTCGACATGGGCCGAAGTGAAATGTTTGGAATTGGTTTATTCTGAGTGAGTATGCTTTTATGGTGGAGCATGATAGCGGAAGCTCTGAAGATCTTCATTGCGGTGGAGCGTGGCTGTGGGATCAGTCAAAGTCGCAAGGTGGAGATTGTTGGGTTTCGCTCTTTAATCCCACATGGGAAATGAGTGGGAGAGGAAGCAGCCCAAAGCCTTATAAAATAAGGCTTGGGCTCCTTGGTTTCAACACACCAGTCAGAAACTTATCTAGTAATTTTTGACTTTAGTAAAATTCCTCTATTGTCCTTTTTGTATGTAAAAGGAAGAGAGGTGAAAGTTAGAGTTTTACTAGTGGAAGAAGTTTTTGTGGGTGTCGTTGAGGTGAGGAGAAAAATTGTGTGATTGTAACAATTTTTCACATAGTGTATTTTCTTCTCTGGGTCCGGTGGTTTTTTCTCCTGTTTTGGAGTTTTCTACGTAAATTCTTGTGTTGTATTTATTTCTCTGTTTTTCTTGTTATTCTGTTAAAAATAGATCTTGGTGGAGGGAATTTAGAAGTCCAGATTTCCAACATCAACTACCACACAGCAGCCACCAGAAAAATGCCGACAACAACATGAAAATTGGAGAAGACGATAGGAACTAAAGCAATTTTAGCAAGGTTGGAGAAGATCACAAGAGGGACTGGAGCAATTCCAAATGTTGCCGTCCGCAAACGTACTTTTTTCTTTTTTCACAATTTTCTAATTCAAATAATATTGACTATGGGGCAGTAGCCACATCACACTGTGTTGCGGCAGGGACATAGGGACGGTTGTCCCTGGCAGTGTTCAAATTCTAAAATATTAAAATCATAAATACTGTTCATATTCTCTTTTGAGTTCACTGCAACTCTTTCCTCCCAGCTCTCCTTCATTTTTCTTATTCTTCTTCCAACGCTTTCTCCTCCCATATTTGCTTCATATTTTCTCATTCTTTCTTATTCTTATTTTTCCTCTCATGTTTTTATCCCATGGACTCTGGTTTGTTAATTGTTAAGTTTTGGTTGCAAAGGGTTTTTAGTCGCCACCATAGACAATTTACAAATAGTTTCTACGTCTCGATCATTGGATCCATGATTTTTTATTTATATTTGTCATATTTTAGGGCTAAGTTGGATGCTTGGATACATATAATATCTCTAATACTTTATTTGGATTGAATTCAATTTTATCTCATCTTATTTTATATCATAGTAGCATTTAAATATTATAATCACAAATACTTTTTAATTTCTATTCTTTATATTTTTCATCTAATTATTATAGTTTTCTAAACTTTCAAATAAAACACAAAATATAATTAAATTTTTGTAAGGCCTTGTTTATTTTTGGGGATGAAATCAAAAACCTAAAATTAAGTTTGGATATTAAGAGTGTTTGACAGTATTGTATAGTATTTATAAATAGTAGTAAAAAGTAGATTAAAAAATAATAATAAAAGATTAAATAGTAATGAAAAAGTAATTAATAGTAATAAAAATAAGTGAAAAATAATAACAAAGTAGTGAATAGTAATAAAAAATATTTTAAAATGTTTAAAGGTTTTGGTTTTCAAACCTACCATAAAACAATCTTAAACTTATCATTACATTTTTTCAAATCTTCATACAAAATATAATAAAAAAAAATATAACATTTTCAAATTCTCATACCACTTTTTTCAAATCCTCATATAAAATTAATATTAAAAAAACATCTTACAACCATATTTTATTATTTTTTTCACTTTTATCTCATCATCTCATCTCTAAAAATAAATAGGACAGATCTCAAAAATAAAAATTAGGTTGAAAAACTATATCATAACAATATTTTAATTTTATAATATTTTTATTCAATTTTTTATCTCTACTTTCCTAAAACTCCATAAATCATTTTAACTTAAATAATTTCATTACTACTCACAAATCAATTTATTATTTTTCGTAAATTTTTTATCTCATCTTATTTCACCTAAACAACCAAATGAGACTTGAATGTATATGAATAATATTGAAATTATTTGAGTTAAAATGTTTATATAGTTTTAAAAAATAAAAGAGAAATTATATTAAAAATAATATAAATTATATTTTATTTTAATATTTTTTTGTTATGAATTTTGGAAAAATTTGTATTGTTTTTTTTTTGTACTTTATTTGAAAATTTGAGAAAGTTATATTGAATTTTGTATTTAGATAACGAGTTAATGAAAAGTTAAATATTTGAAATTAAAAAATATTTTGCAATTGAGTAATATTTGAAAACTAAATATTAACAAAAATTATATAGGCAATTGGCTAGGGGAGCTGCGTGGCAAAATTATTCGGCACTATTTTCTAAATATGTTCAGAACTAGTAATCTTTCTCCATTTTCGAAGCTACCCAATTTCCATCTTCTACCATCGTCGTCGTTTTTCTCCTATTTCTAAAGCTCCCCATTTTCACCTTCGTCTTCGTCTCCCATAGCTCATATAATTAGGATTGATCATGAAAACATGTTTTTGTGAATAATGTTCTTGTCGACAAGTATTGCAAGTGTAAAAGCTTAAAATTTGCAGAAGTAGATTTTATGAGAATGGCCAGTAAAAATGTTGTATCATGAATTGCAATGAAACCAACTACAATAACCATGCGATCAGGTTGTCAAAATAGGCAATTCCTCCATCTTCGATGCTACGATGGTCGTAGAAGGCGTTATATACATTTCAGACCTTGGCTATAAAGTTAGTAAGAGGGGAGGCACTCGCGGACCCGCGGTGAATCGCACTCTACACCTCCCCACTTTCGAGTATCGCAGTCGTTGGCTTCATTTTTATCGGGAGCCAAGACCATCAATTCGAGGATAGTGACACAAGTGGAAAAAGGGACTCATAATGGAGTTTGATTATGTGGTAAGAGTTGGGAAGTCTACCATTTTTCTTTAAAAATGTAATAATGATATATATAATCTTGAAATATGTCAATATTATGTAATTATTATACAAAAATGTAACTTTATTATAAAAATTTATTTTTTCATATAAATATCATATTTATTTTTTTTTAAATACATAATATTTAGACATTCACATAACTATATTTCTCTAAAAGATACTAACTTCGGACCTCCACGTTAATTTGCATAGAACTTTTGTAAAAAGATAAATTTTGCTCCTAAGTTGGTTTAAGGATATACTCTACACATTTGTGATGTGGCAAATCCGGTCCATTTCAAGCCCAATCTAGTAGTTGAATTCCTCTCTCTCAATTGTTCCCTCTGTCTTCCCTTCTACCTGTGTTGCATTTACCCTCAACCCCGTCGACCCTCTGTTCTCAATCACGTCGACACCATCTCTCAAAAATCCTTTGCCCAGAATCCCTCCATTTGACGACTCCATTTTCCTCTTTCATTCTTTCGACTCTCTTTCCTCCCTCTCCCTCTCTCGAAAAAAGCTTAAACAGGCATCCCAATGGGTTGCGCATTCCCTTGTGAAATATTTTTCCTCCCATGATAATTGTTCAATCCAACGAGATCTATGACTCAAATTTGGTATTTTTTGCTCAAATATGATTTCTAAGTTGGGATTTTGCTTATTTATGATTTGTAAGCTATTAGTGAACAATTTATGATTTCTGAGTCGGATTTTTGATTTTTGAATTGGGTTTTAATTTCTGAGTTAGGTATTTGATTTTTGATTTGTGTGCATGAAAATTTCAAAGCAGTTGAACTGAATTTTGATTTTGAATTACCTTTATTTAGTGTTATAAATGAACCAAGCTACTTGACAGCCCGCTCGATATTCGTTCGATTAAATTCGAATTGAACTCGACTCGTGAAAAAAAAAAATCGCTCGTGAAAGTAGATACCCGCTCGATTAATAAATGACACATACCTGACAAAACTCGATTCGACTCAGTTAAGACTCGTTAAGACTCGCTCGTTTATATTCGAGTCAACTCATTAGCTCGATTCGATTAAAATTCATTTATATATTGATAAATATATACACACATATATATATATGTTATCTATAGGTATTGCTAATAATATAAATATAACATTTTTACAATTAAATATGTAATATGTAATCTTATTACTTATATCTATATGATGAATATATTTCATAGTTATGTTTTATAATTTGTACAATAATCAGTTTATAAAATTTAATAATTTCATATATTAGTATGTGAGAAGCATGTTGTTGAACCCAAAATTTCAAGTTTCGTGTAATTATAAATTTACACATGGATTTTGATAATAACAGACGAATTCAAATAATAAATGAGTCTCAAACTCAAGTTGTCCATACAATAGAATCAAGCACATCAATGAACCAAGTATGAGCAAGAAGGAACAAATTCACATTAAAGTTATAGAGTAATGTTGTAAATTTCTTAAAAATTCAAAATTAGGATTAAGGCTTAAAATTAATATTTTATCATAAAGTATTAAAATACATTTTCCACATGTGCATTAATATTTTTAAAATTAAATTTGAAAATTTTGAAAGATGATTGATTGCTATCTTTCACATGTACATGACATGATTAAAAATTTAAATTTTGAAAATATTAAGATGATTGATTGTCATCTTTCACATGTGCATGTTTTATTTGAATATTTTTAAAAGTTATGGATGCTTTTCTTGATTTATGCAAAAAGTAGATATCTTTGTTTAAAAATTTTGAAAAGTAACGTGTGCTCCTTTTGTCACATGCAAAAAGTAAAAGATTAGATTTGAAATTTTTGAAAAGTAAAGTGTGCTCCTTTTGTCATATGCAAAAAGTAAAAGATTAGATTTGAAATTTTTGAAAAGTAAAGTGTGCTCCTTTTGTCACGTGCAAAAAATAAAAAGATTAGGTTTGAAATTTTTGAAAAATAAATGATGATGTCTTTTACATGCGAATCTTTTTAAATTTGAATATGAAGTCTCATATGCCTATAAATAGATCATTTGAGAGCTTCACATACACAACACTAAGAGCATACAACATTCATTCAAAACTTTTATTCTATTTTCTCTAAGTATTGAGCCTTAACCCTTGTTCATTTTGAGAGATATAGTTTGCGCTGTATTATTTCTATCTCACTCATTGAGAAGTGTATTTTGATAGTCTACCCATTATCAACTCTTGTATTTTTAAGAGGGTGTGTATAATTTTTGTGTGTGTAGAATGTGTTCTACACGGGGAATAGTTAAATCACCAAGTGTGAGGTGATTGGAAGTGTAGAGGGTGTTCTACACGGATTCTTTGGAGTGGTGCTACTCAAAAGTGTAATAGGTTTCTATCTCCACCTAAAAGAGATTGACTAGTGAATTCGGAATTTTTAAGGGGTAGCTTGAGACGAGAACGTAGGCAGTGGGACTGAATCTCGTAAAAATACTGACTTTGCTTTCTCTTACCCTACTTTTTACATTTCTTACTGCTTTATATTCTGTTTATATTTTATATTGTGTATTTAATTAATAAGTGTTAATTTTTATAATATAACCTAATTCACCTCCTTCTTGTGTTAGTCATCTGGACAACACATATGAAACATGTATATGCTATCATATTATGTGTATTAATTAATAATATATATAAGCATATAACATATTGTTATGATGAATAGATGTCAACTAATTATATATTAAATATTACTTTTTTATTAATTAATTTTTAATTTTTAATTTTTTTTTTAATTCGAGCTTGAACTCGAGCTCTCTATTCGACTCGAGTTCATTTGTGAGACGAGTTTGAGCTTGAGTTCGAACTAGAAATTTGGTTTATCGAGTCGAGCTCAAACAAATAATAAATAAAAACTCGAGCTTGAACTTGACAAGTTAAAACTTGGCTCGGCTCGTTTATAGCCTTACCATTATTTGATTTCAATAGTTATGTTTTGTTCATCTCTTTGTTCGTCTCTTTGCTTTTAGTTATGCATGGAGATGTATTAAAAATAAACATTTCATCTCTATTTTATTAATCTATTTTTTGATAAAAATGGTTGCAGGCATGGTAGTGAGGACATATTTAGGAGAATACTATTTTGAGAAATTGATGAAGTTGACCATGGTCCAGATGGAGGAGTGAACCTGGCCCGGGGGAGGGAGAAGTTGGCGGTAATCCTAATGGAGGATTGAACTAGTGCGACGATCCCAGACAGAGGTGAAACTTAAGCAAAATCTGGTAACTAGAAAAAAAGAATGAGAGAGAACGAGCTAACTCAAAGAGTTTCATATGTGAAACCAAAATAGATAAGTTAAAAAAAAGCCACATAATTAAGTGTATGGTGTATGTAAAATAGATGGGCATATTTGTAGAACTACTATTGTAAAAATTGCATGTAGTTGTAATATTTATATTTAATAATAATATTATATATAGTTGTGAAATGCTTAAAATTTGTGTAATTATATTGAAAAAAGTGAGGTTCATTATAAAAGAATTTGTTTTTTTATATGAGGTTTGCATTTATTTATTTTTTTAAAGTGATTGTGCAACATTAATATATTTCGCTAAAGAATAATTTTATAGGAAATCGACTTTGATTTTAAAATAACGAAATTATTTGATCTATGGAATGAGGTTTAAAAAAATGAGAGGGTTTGTTTTTATTTTTTAAATAATCAAAGTCAACTTCGATTATTTAAAATCGATTCTTTATAAAATTATTTTTTTTCGAAATATCATTTTTTTATATTTAAATATATCATAGATTAGTGGCAAGGATCCATTTTTGTAATTTTATTTGGTTCTATTAGTATAGCTTAGTTAGTTGTATTTCTGTTTGAAATATTTTTTCTTTTTCGTTTTTTTTATATAAAAGTTTCTTATTTGACGAGAAAAAAAAAAAAAAACCATAGATCGACACGTATCCCCAAAACCGTCTCCTACATATAATGTGTCACCTACTGGTAACTCGCTCATATACCCCACAAAGAAACCAGTCGTCTTTACTCTGAAGGCAGTCCCAGACCCAAAACTTCGTCCTCCATCTCAGGTTCTCGCCCTCCCTCCGTTTCAGGTTCTCTACAAGTCTTCAGTCCTCGCAAGTCACCGAATCCCCAAATCAAACCTCGCTCTTTCTCCCCTCTACTTCGCCGTGCGAATTCTCAACCCTAGGACTCAATCATTGCCACCATGTTGAAGTTTTCGTCAACGGTGTCGAGTCAGATTCGGTTCTTGCTCCAGAGCCTCAACGAATCCAACGTAGACGCCGTTCTCGGCGAGCTCCTTCAGGTATCTACTCTATATCTCTGCATGGATGCTTACGAGTTTCTATCTTGTTATGTATGAAACCTTTGCTTTGATAGGTTGTTGATCATCTTCTTGTCTCTTTTACAAGATTTATTTAGCCGGAACCCAATTGGTTCCCTCATTTCGATGTGTTTTGGCTTTCGGTTGCCTTTTTCTGATTTTCTGATTAGATTATGCGCGGTAAAGATCCGGTTCTTTGTTATGTACGAGAAATCTAAAGGTTCTTGTATAAATTGGTTTAATCTAATTAAAATTAGAATTATATTTTGCTGAGGTTAGGTTGACTGCGGAAGAGGAAAAACAATTTTTTTGTCTTCTGCAATAGAGTTTCATTAATGATAAAAAGACGTTATCCAAGTATATGGAAGACATACATAGCCAGATAGCGTACAAAGATCAAGAAAGCCCCGAAATATAAAACTGAAAGAGCACATGTATGCTTGCATCCAATATTATGAAAAGTGGTATGCTTGCATCCAATGACAGGGAGTTCTATGTAGAGATCCTTTAGTTCCTCCACAGGCTTCTCCAAAATCCGAAGCTTTGATCATTTCTCTCCCTCTTGATATACCAAGTTAGACAAATCAAGATAATTTTACACAAAACTTCATTGTGTGGACTGTCAAACTGATGTTTCCATCATGTGTAAAGGTTAAACACCTATCGAGGCATGATCTAATGTAATGAACTAAAGAATTTCAAACAAAATTTGAGCTTATACTCTAAAAGAACCAATGAATGTTATAATTGGAGTGTTCTGGAATCATTATAAACTGCAAGAACTCTCTCCCGTGCAACTTGGGATTTCATTCATCACTCCTATAGTCAATTCCGAGTGTGAAAAATCAACCCCTTTAATTCCCCAATATCACTATCAGGCCATTTCATTATAGGCAGTACGATTAAAGTCTCACACTTCTAGTTTAGATTAACCTTAATTCTACTAGTAAGAGCATTGGTATTGGATCCATCAAATGATCCATCAAATATAAATTTGATATTTTTGCTAAAAAATCTCCACATTGGATCCATCAAACCTCTTAATGTGTAATTTTGAATTACAATCAATTTTTACAATCCTTAATATTTGAAGGACTGCTATTCACACTCTAAACACATACTTTAATATATTTTATTTTCTTACTTTATTTTTCTCATTTTCTCTTTCTTATTTTCTTATTTAGTTGAAAAACAATTATTTAAGTAATTATTTGGTTGAAAATTTTGGTTAAAAAAAAATAATTTTTAACAAGGAATTAAAAATATTTTTTCAAATTTTGGTTAAAAAATAATTATTTAAGTATCAGATTATATTATTAATATACATATGATTAGTGTAATTACAAAATATACAAAAATATTTAAATATATTTTTATTAAAAAAATGTTTTTACATTATTATTTTGATGGATTTAATGATGAATTCAATGAGGAGTTATAGATTTAGAGGTTTGATAAATCCATCAAAATTGTACTTTCTTTCAAATTTTGAAGGATCATTTAGTGTATCCAATGCTAGTGCTCTAATACCCTATACAAAGTCCAAGTCTTAGCTGGACTTACACTCTAAAAAGACTAGTTAAGGTCACAATTGAAGTGCCTTTGAATTATTTTAAATTGCAAGAACTTTGTAAAAACAGGTAATTGTGGGCCATGGTTCATAAAGATGGGATAAATTTAACAGGTAAATTGTTGTCGTGTGAGAAGGAGAGGGCAAATGAAGTAGCTAAGCTTGTAAGCATAAAAAATGAAGAAAAACTGGTAATAGTTTTCCATATTTGTCTGAACACCTTTTCTTTGTGTTTCCTTTCAATTATATAGAAAATCTATACATCCCATTAGTTAAATATTTCTAGCTCCTTAAATCATGTTTTCGGTGCTTTTCGGTGCCTTAATTGCATCCCTATAGGTGTAGCAATTGTCTACTTAGTTTAGTCAACTATTTACACCTAGTTTACAGCTATCCTTTAATTATCTGAGTAACATCCCTCCTCAAATTGATGTTGGTGGATCAAGAAGTATCAATTTGTTAACCAATAACTGATGCCGATGTCGAGAAAGCATTTTAGTAAATATGTCTGCAGTTTAATGTTCGGTGGAAATGTGAGGAAGAGTAATGATATGATTGTCAAAGGCTTCTCGTATGGAATGACAGTCGACTTCAATATGTTTCGTTCGCTCATGGAAAACAGGATTAGCAGCGATCTGAATAGCATTGGTATTGTTCGCATGACTATATCCTACCAATCGTAAGGAAGATTCCTAAGGAAAGAACAATTCGCGTGTAGAATTGCCTTTGAGATATCGGATAATGCGGCGAACAGCAGCTAGATGAAGATGTCGAGGGGCCTGCATAAATTGACTGACTTGTTGCACGGCAAAAGAAATATCAGGTCGAGTAATTGTCACAAATCTTCGTTGCTTTACTAAGGCTCAAGCTATGTGGGCTACTTGCATCGTATTTATCATTAAGATAACAGCGCTTGGAAGTTCCAATTGGAGTTGGAAATTAGTAATTTCAGTTAAGGTAACTTGACTATTAAACAATTTTATTCCGCTTTTATTAATATTTAGAACGAATATTCTTCCATTATTCATACTAAAGTACCCCCGGCGGCACTTGCGGCTCTTCAAATGGTTCACACTGAGAGTCAACGGAAGTTGCATAGAGGCCATTGACTAACCCGAACAGCTGAGCACCACCACAGAAAGCTCCGATAATCACAGACGAGAGCTCCGACAACCACATAGAGCTCTGACAACCACATACAAGAGAGCTCTGACGACCCAAAACTCACCCAAACAGAGATTCATGTCGGATTCGCCATAGAAACAGTGTTCGTCGACTCCCCTAGAACAGTAAACCCACAAAGTGGGTCATCGCCGAATCAACGGATACACTAGGTGCAAGATGGAACTTGCTGAAATAGAGAAGAAAAATAAATTCTTCCCATCGCACACACGAAGGATTAAGACCACTGAGAAATATCAGAGTAGGGGCTCTGATACCATGTCAATTTTGGTCTGAACGCCTTTTCCTTATATTTCCTTTCAATTATATAGAAAATCTATGCATCCCATCAGTCAAATATTTCTAACTCCTTAAATCATGTTTTTGGTGCCTTAATTGCATCCCTATAGGTGCCGTAATTGTCTAGTTAGTTTAGTCAACTATTTACACCTAATTTACAGTTATCTTTTAATTATCTAAGTAACAATAGTAAATTGTTATTGGGTAATAAAGCAGAGGATTAAAGTGCTCTTTGATGGTGTTCATAGAAGATAAAATTGTAAGAGTTCTTGAGAGTTCTCCGTTGATATGAATGAAAGAGTGACATCACATGTAGATAAAAATGCGAAATTAACTTATGTGGAGATAAAGTCCTTAACTTTTGCAATGTTGAAGAGTGTAGCACTCGATGTTTACTTGTTACTTTTTTTTTCATTTTCTCTCTCCTAAGGTCTTTTTTCTCTTCGTACACTTGTGAAAAATCGTTTCACTGGTGATTCATCGTTAATGGAGGCTCATCCTTGTTATCGTAGTTCTTGATTTTTCTTAGGGGTTTCTGTTTGGTTGTGATGGGGTTGTATAGAAACATATGCATTGATCACAAGAGTTTGTGTTCAGTAAGGAAGATGAAAGATGGTGGATAATAATCAAAAGTAGTATCCATGTGGTGAAATATATTTTCATCGATCAAAAGACCTTGAGATGGTTGGCTGTTGTAATAAAGGATTGTCTAATACATGTGGGTTCATCTCAGTTTATTAGAACTCAATGAAATGGGAGTCGTGTTGGTGGTGCAGAGGCGTCATAACTCCCATGGCAAATTTCTTTCTTTGGCGGAGTTCGGACATGCCCAAAGAAAAGGTTTTATCATGGTTCCTGAAGGGAGACAGAGGCAAGGGTGGATTTTTTTTGTTGAAACTCTGAGGGAGTTATCATCTTCTATCTTGGTCTATAAGGAAAATAGAGCTTCAAGGGGATTGGGCAACGATGGAGGTGCCCTTCGATTACCTCCACCATTGAAGATGCCGTCCTCTCTGTTGTATAAAGAGGTCCTCGGGATGCCTAGAGACGTGAAGTAGGCAGAGAAGACAGGTTTGCGTATAGTAGGGAAGACCTCTGTTTTGGGGGACGTTCAGAGTGAAGGAGGAGATGTCGATACAAAGGAAGGGCTGAATGAGGCAATTTTCTTGCAGGCTTTGACCGAGATGGGATAACAATTGGAGACTTTATCTGATAAAGTGGCTTGGTTGAAATGCTGCGTTAAGGGTAAGGGCAGCATCTCATGGGCTGGGCTTGGGCATGCAGACACGACTGGTCATCCCGTTAAAGCTGAGACTTCTAATGCAAAGGGTATGGGCCATGGGCCTTTTAATGGGGCTGTATTAGGTATTGAAAAAGGGGTGCAGCCGTTTAATGGGTCTTTTAAAGGGGTTGGATTGGATTAGGCTTGGGTTTGGAAAGAAACGAGTTGGGTTGCACCCGATATATCGGCCTAAACACAAAATGAGGCCCTTACGTCGCCGAGAGGTGAACGACCGGACCCATCTCCGACACAGAAGGAGTTGCCGCTCTTAGTCGACCATCTTGGTGGGCCGCCAATGCCACCTTGTTGGGAGGAGGCCGAGCTTTGTGAAGAAGAGTAGATTTCTGGGGTCATTGAGTAGGTTGAGCTCCTCGTCAGCCTCCCTGTGGTTTGCGTGTCTTCTCCACTTCTTGATCCAAGGTTGGAGAGGGGGGAGGGGGGGCGAATAGATGATGGGATTATTTGCCCTCCATCTGCGCTGTTGGAGGAGTTAGGGGATAATAGGGGGAATATTTTGGAGCTCTCGCAGATCCGATTTTGCAATTAGCTATTTGTGTTCAAGAGTACTTTGTGGGGGAGGGGGTGGTTCTAACTCCATTATGTACAATGAGTCCTAGTTCTTCAGATTGGATCTTTAAGAAGGTGGAAGAGCTTAGAACAATTTTTGGGCTCTCTTATGAGGGTTATGATGAACAATTTAGAGTCCTCCTTGTTGCTATGAAAAATGGTCGCTTGAAATCAACCCCTAAGTGAAATAGAGAACTAAAAAGACTCTTTTGTTCTATTAACTACGATGGGAAAGAAAGAAGTGGCGGAAGGGAGGGATCAAAAGGGAGGGGTGCTATTTTGTTTCCATGAAGCCTAAGATCCTCTCATGGAATATACAGGGGCTCAATGATCGCAATAAACGCCTCTGTATCAAATCATTATTGCGAATGTGGAAAGTGGATGTAGTGTGTTTGCAAGAAATGAAGTTGCGGGTTATTGATAATAGAATTGTTCAGAGTTTATGGAGATGTTCATATGTGGGTTGGTCTTATTTGACCGCGGTGGGAGCTTCGGGTGGATTGTTATTGATGTGGGATAAAAGAGTATTTGAGGCGATTGAGGGAGTGTATTGGTGATTTTTCGGTAGCCTCTCTCTTTACAAATGTCGTAGACGAGTGGAAGTGGGTTTTTGTAGGCATCTATGGGCTAAATGTTGATAGGAACAGGAGAGGTCTTTGGGAGGAGCTGGTAGGTGTGCACTCATTGTGGGATGTGCTTTGGTGCATGGGTGGTGATTTTAACATCATTTCCTTCCCTAGCAAGCGCTCAAAGAATTACCGGAATTCTGTGGCTATGGAAGAATTCTTCAAGTTTATTTTTGACCTTGTTCTGATAAATATCTCTCTTGTTGGGGGAGTGTTCACTTGGTCAAATGGATAGGTCTGGTCGAGGTTGGATAGATTCCTTGTCTCATTGTCGTGGGAAGCCCATTATCCTAAGTTATGTCAGAAGCGACTGGCATGAGTTTGCTCTGATCATTTCCCCATCTTGCTAGATTGTGGGGGTATTTATTGAGGTCGTTGGTATTTTAAGTTTAAAAACATGTGTCTAGTAATAGACGGTTTTGTTGATTTGGTACATACTTGGTGGTCTTCATATTAGTTTACAGGCACCCCTAGTTGCATTCTTGCAGGTAAGTTGAAAGCCTTGAAGCAAGACCTGAAAAGTGGAACCTTGAAGTTTTTGGACATATTGATAATTAGAAGGCAACCCTCTTGGTGGAATTACAAGAGTTAGAGGAAAAGGAACGTATGGGGGACAACTCAGAGGAGGTGTTATCGAGAAAGGCTACAGTTGTGGATAATTTGGAGAGGGTACTGGTGTTGGAGGAAATCTCTTGACGTCAGAAACCTAGGACTCATCAATGGAACATCATCTTTAATCGGGATTTCCATGATTGAGAATTATCCATGGTATCGAATTTCTTCAGATTACTATATTCCTTGGGGAGTCTTATGTCACATGGAGATAGATTGAAGTGGAGGTCCAATGATCATAATAATTGTACGGTAAGGGCATATTATAAAATTTTATCAACACAAGATCATGCTCCTTTTCCATGGAAGAACATTTGGAGATCTCGTGTGCCGTCTAAAGTCACATTTTTCATATGGACTACCGTTCTTGGGAAGATTTTGACCATGGACAATCTGAGGAAGAGGGGATGTGTTGTGTTATATTGGTGTTATATGTGTAAAAAGAGTGGGGAGTCAGTGGACAACCTCTTATTGCATTGTGAGGTTGCAAAGATGTTGTGGGATGAGATCTTTCGAAGGGTTGATATGGCTTGGGTCATGCCAGTGAGAGTGGTGGATTTGTTGGGTGGTTGGAGGAAGATGACAGGTTGTCCCCAAGTGGCAGTAGTGTGGAAGATGGTTCTGTTGTGCATCATGTGGTGTATTTAGTTGGAAAGGAACGGACGTTGTTTTGAATATAAATAGCGGTCAATGGTAGAGATAAATAGTTTCTTCTTTCACACTTTATTGTTGTGGTTTTCAGCCATTGTGTTGCATGGGAACAATGCTCACGAATTCTTGTCTTTATTTTCGAACTCCTAGTTTGTAATTATTAGGTGTTCTGTTGTATACTTCCTGTATACACGGGATAGACCTTTTTTATTCATATCAATAATACTTATCTCTTATTTATCAAAAATAAAAAAATGTTGAAGTCTCAGGTAATCTTTCTAAGTGATTAGCTACGCTAACAAGAAGCAGAGACAGATAATGTAAGTGGATGGATTTGGCCCATAATGAAGGAAAAGTGGGTAAATTTTGACCTAGTGCTGCTTGTTGTCACAATCAACAGAATTTTCTTTTTGCATTATTAATATGGCTTTGAGTTAAGAGTCTCTTAAACTCAGAGATTTCCATATAATCCTTAATATAAATTTGGTTATCTCCCCGAAACAACGTATTTTGTGGTTCATATTTTCTGGGGATTCCAATGGATTTCTCACTGATATGGTTTATTTCTCATTGGCAGTTTGTAGAATATGAAATTGAAGGAAGCATTATGCTGCTGCAAACATGCATCGATCATCTGAACTTTTACAGCACAGACACAAAGAACACGCTACTGGATTCAGTTGTTGAGTCAATTTTTAAGTACTTGTTGGACAAACCAAATTTTAGCACAGTGTTTTTTGAGTCGCTAAGGAATACAGAGATAAATGAAGGAACTCTAGAGAATTTCTCTAATGCGCTACACTTGTCTGTATCTGAAAAAATTGGCTTTGGCCTTGCTTTGTCGGATTCTGAAAATCTTGATACCAGGATGTCTGGTAAGTTTCAGTTTTAAACTGATGCAGGATTTTAACAAGGTTCTTTTATTTTTGCATGGCAACCTTTTGATATGGAGTTTCTTTTTTCCTGCTTCGTAGGAAAAAATTTCTGTATGTCTCAGATTCAGGAATTGTGGGCCAATCCTGCTTTGGCGAATTCTTCTGAGCAAATTCAGAATATTGTCGTGTTCCTTCAGCGGTCCGACCGCCTTTCCAAGCATGTAGATTTCTTTATGCAGATGTTATCTTTGGTGAAGCCTAATGATGTCACCCCCTTTGTTTTAACTCCATTGCTTTCAGATGAGTTGTGCGAGGCCTACTTTCTGAGGTGACAATTATTCTGCTTGCTCATTGCATCGAAAGATATACTAGGTTTAATGACTTAAGTTGTTTTTCCTACAGGAATGTGGATATGTTCCATGTATCTGGAGAAGATGATTTTGATTCTATTTTAGCAGAAATGGAGAAAGAAATGAGCATGGGAGATATTATGAAGGAACTAGGTTATGGATGCACGGCAAACACATCACAGTGCATAGAAATTCTTTCTCTTTTCTTGCCACTGACAGAGATTACTGTGGCTAAAATACTTGGTACAATTTCCCGCACCCAAGCTAGTCTTGAAGACAATCAGAACACATTCTCAACAGTTAGCCTGGCTCTGGGTTGCAGCACTTTGTCTGATCTTCCATCATTGAGCTCCTGGAATTTTGATGTTCTTATAGATTCAATCAAGCAACTTGTGAGTTTATTTTTTGTTCTTCTTGCTGCAATTTATTTTTGTTTATGATAATTGCTACTTTGTATGTGTTTTCTATACCTTAGCATTTTTGCTGAACACAGGCTCCTGGTACCAATTGGATACAAGTTATTGAAAATATGGACCACGAGGGGTTCTATTTTCCCAATCAGGAGGCATTCTCTTTTTTTATGTCTGTATATAGGCGTGCATGCCAGGTATTTTTTTGTTACATGGATGTAAATGGGTAGCTCCCCTTAGCACTTTTATGTGACTTTCATCGATTTATTTAATTACACGAATCATCCCCAACAATTATATCATCATATTAAGGATAGAGTTTTCCTCCAAATTTGGTTGGTGGAAACTTCCCCCAACCCATTTAAAAAATTTCTGTCCCCCTTAAGTATGTGCTTATATAACATTTTTATAGTTGGGTTGGAGGAAGTTCCCTCCAATCCAGTTGAGAGGAAAAAGTTGTAATCATATTAACACAAGTGTGTATATGAGAAACATGTTAGTTTTAAATCTTTGGATTGAGCTTTGCAGGAGCCATTCCCTCTCCATGCCATTTGTGGGTCTGTTTGGAATAATACCGAGGGTCAGCTATCTTTTCTTAAACATGCTGTTTTGGCACCACCAGAAGTATTTACGTTTGCCCATTCAGCAAGGCAGCTGGTATGATTTTATATTTATCCACCTGTTACTTCTTTCCTCATGTTCCCTCTTTTTGATTGACATGAATAACGAGCCATTCTTGCAGGCCTACATTGATGCAGTGCATGGAAATAAGCTTCAGCTTGGACATGCTAATCATGCATGGTTGTGTCTTGATCTCTTGGATGTACTATGTCAACTATCTGAGAGCGGTCATGCCACTTCAGTTCGATCAATGCTTGAAATTCCTATTAAACAGTGTCCCGAAGTCTTACTTCTCGGGATGGCACAAATTAATGTAGTTTTCTTTGTTTTTTGTTTTTAAATCCATTATTGATGGTTTGCATCACTTGTCGGTATGTTAATACATTTTGCTTGTGTAATTGCAGACTGCTTATAACCTCCTCCAGTATGAAGTGTCGCTCACTGTTTTCCCAATTATAGTTAAAAATCCCATGGGTAATGGAATGATTCTTCACCTCTGGCATGTTAACCCCAATTTGGTATTGCGAGGATTTGTAGATTCTGTAAACTGCGATCCAGATGGTATGACTAGAATATTGGATATCTGCCAAGAGCTAAAGGTAAAATCTTGATTGAACTTGTAGCTGAACTGCTTTACCGTTTGTGTGTTGCATTGAATCACATTATAAACTCACAAGTTAAACAATAAGCTTGTTATATCAGTCTGTTGATGATCAGTTTGGTGATCTCCTCTAAGAACATGATATCTGCATCTAATTGTGAATTTTCTGTCATGTCTTATGTTTTTATTGCTTGGAACTCTTTCTTCCTGATTTACCCTTTTGTAGGGTAACGCTTTCAGAATTACTTGAATTTTTACTTTTACTCTCCTATTCATTTTGCAGATCATATCACCAGTGTTAGATATGCTACCTTCTTATTTTGCCATAAGATTGGCAGCTCTTGCTTCACGGAAAGAACTGGTAGACCTTGAGAAGTGGCTCGGCTATAATTTAAATACATATAAAGATACTTTCTTTGAGGTAATATCTGGTTGGCCCTTCATCTACTGCATTTTCACTTATACAAAAAATCTACCACGTTTAAGTAGCAAAAATAACCATGAGAATGCCAGGTTTCGGTACATTTTATATACTCCCTCTATCCTAAAATGAGATATAAATAGGTCATGTAGTATGGAAAGATATAGACGTAAATGCTTTGACTTTTTAAATGTCACTCATTTTGGGCATCCCAACAAGAAAGCAAGGCACAGATTCTGGGATGAGGCAGTACTACTGATGCTATTATTTAACATTATCTTAGAAATGTAGTCAAAATGTGGTTTGATGTGCATAGTTCGACCTTTCAGGAGTGCCTCAACTTCTTAAAGGAGATTCAGTTCCGTGGATCACAGGATTTCCCCCCGAAAAGGTTCCATCACACTGGTGCTGTCTTGAATCTTTATGTGGAGACAAGTTCCATCTTTGTGAAGGTTCTTTTTCTACAGCTCAGTCAATCTGTCGACCCACATTCAGTCTCATTCTCAATTTTCAGTAACTGTGTTTGTAGGTCCTTAAAGCTCACGCCAGCTTGATTAACTCTATCTTGCTTGCTGAGGAAATGGAGAAGCTGCATGCAACAATTATGGATTCTAATCCTCAATTGCAAAATGGTGGGGCTGGAGATTCTTCGGCGTCAGATGGATATGCTGATGATATTGAGAGGGAAGCAAACTCTTACTTCCATGAAATGTTTTCTGGTCAGTTGACCATTGATGCAATGGTCCAAATGCTTGCTCGATTCAAAGAGTCTTCTGTGAAAAGGTGCAATACCTTTTGAAGCCTTTTCATGTGGTTTACTTGGACTTTTTTTTGTTTTAAATTATTTGTGTTCTTTTTTGATAAGTAATAATTTTTATTGATTGAATGCAACTAGGCAAAGCCTATATATACAGGAAGTATACAAAAGAGATACTTAATTACACTCTAGCAAGCTGAAAAGAAAACAAATAGTCATGAACATCCCTCCCTTTAGTACAATAGCAGAAAGCCATTGAACCAAAAAAAAAAAAAAAAAAATACAAAAAAGTTCTAGATTTCCCCCATGGTCCTCTCCTTGTTGTTGAAGCATCTCTCATTCATTTCCATTCAAAGCACTATAGTAAACACAAAGGAATCATCCTCCATGTTGCAGCTAGCTGAGGACACTGTCGATGTCTATTCCAGCATGCTAGTAGATCCACCACCCTCTCAGGCATAACCCAAAACAGTCCAGTCCTACCAATGATGCCATCTCATAACTCCCTCACCATTTCGCAATGCAGAAAAATATGGTCGACCATCTTCCCATTTTTCTTACACAACTAACACCATTCCACGATAATCATTCCTCTTTTTCTTAAAATGTCGGCCGTCAAATCTGTCCTAAAGCAGCTGTCAAGACGAAAAAAGCGACTTTAGGTGGCACTTGAATTTTTCATTTGTGTTGTTTAAAACCCTTTGAAGTCATGGAAGCGTACTCTTTGTCCTCCACTTCTATCTGAGTGAGAGCTGACTATGCACTCATTTGTGTGGGCATGTTTTGCACCATGCTTTCTTTTTACTTGTACCTGATTGTCTTTCTCTGTTTTAGCCT
The DNA here is from genome assembly GCA_036898215.1 of Platycarya strobilacea. NCBI lineage: Eukaryota > Viridiplantae > Streptophyta > Magnoliopsida > Fagales > Juglandaceae > Platycarya > Platycarya strobilacea. The sequence continues at coordinate 35,909,339 of CM072551.1, read as the reverse complement.
TGGGGAAGACTAAAAGGAAAATGGTCCAAGTTCTTTGTCTTTTGGAGTTGAAACATGTCAATTCATATTTTAATAATAGTTAAAATCTATGGAAGTGTTTGATGCCACCTATTTTCTCATTAAATTTTTCTTTTTATTTCTGTTTTTAATTAACAAGGGCCTTCTGCACCAACTGACAGGGAACAATTAATTTTTGAGTGTATGATTGCAAATCTATTTGAGGAGTACAGATTCTTTCCCAAGTATCCTGAGAGGCAGCTTAAAATTGCTGCAGTTTTGTTTGGTGAGTGTCCCTATAAAATTATCTGATGGCTCTTAACTTTAATGAACTCTACTCCTTTTACTTAGAAAAAAATGTTATTTTTAGTGGCTGATACTCCTACCTGTAATAGATTTAAATTGTACACTCAGCAATATTATGCGTAGACTGTTTGTATATTGTTTTTTATTTTATTTTATTTTTTATTTTAATAACTACTGTTTGTACCTTAAACCAGCAAGACCTTAGCCTGAGCCCTCACTTTGAAGGGGGCAAAAAGAATATAATTTTGCCTTGTACATGCTTCATTTACATATAAAGGGCATTATAAAAAAATCCAGGAAAGGGTCTTGAATAAAACAATGCTTCCAGTTTATGAACTTTTGCTATGATGATCTTTGGCTATAACATTTATGTTCACTCTGCTTCTTGAGGCATATTGTCACATAGTCAACAATATCTCAATTTAGAGAGTTCAGAGCTTTGAAGCTTATATCCCACATATGGCTGTCATTTTTTTTAGGACTACCTGAAAAGTAGGTGATCATCATTTACTTGTAAAAAAAGTTTAGGAGGTCATCATTACTTAACAACATGTGAATTTTGGCCTTACGGTAACAAAGTGTTGGAGTTATGTCTCAATGGAAGACCTGAACCACGTTGCCTATACTCTAAAAAGGCTAGTTAATAATACAGTCGGAGCCTTATTGAAATCTTATAATGAGCAAAACTTTTTATTCTCAAGAATGTGGGATTTCATACATCACCTATCCTTATCATATGGGTGCAATCTCTCTCCTTAAATTTTCGATGTCCTTGTCGGGGTTCTTCGTTATAGGTGACATGGCTCAAGTCCCACATTTCTAGTTGGGATAGGCTATGATATTTTTTTAATGCCCTAATGGAAGGTCTAAACTACATGACCTATACTCCAAAAGAACTAGTCAATAATACAATCGGAATCCCATTAGAATCTTATAAGAGTAAGAACTTTTTTTGCTCAAGTAATGTGGGATCCCATGCACTACCTACTCTTGTTCTTATCAAATGGGGTATCACAAATACATTATGAGAATGACCTTGACTCATTGCTTCGACTTATAATCTCTCCAGTAAATATCTTCTAATGCTGACAATGTGGTGCTCTCTTCTTTGTGGTTATGCAATTTGAGATTTATTTGATTATGAACTCATAATTTTATTTGCATCTCTTCAGCTGATTTATGACAGTGATGGCTACAGAAAGCTATTTTTAGCCTTATATAAATTGTAATGATATATTTGTTTCAGCTTTGGGTATATACCAAGAGACAACTTCATACATTATTAGAGCCATTACAAACTTATATATTAATTTTCTCCAATGGTTCTGAACCATATTTCAGGCTCCGTTATCAAGCACCAACTTGTGACTCATCTCACCTTAGGGATTGCTCTGCGTGGTGTTTTAGATGCATTACGCAAACCTGCCGACTCAAAAGTTTGTATCATCTCTCATCAATGGACATTTCTTTAATTGGATTTTATTTAATGATATTGATGGTGGTTTCTTTTCTTGCAGATGTTTGTGTTTGGGACTCTGGCTTTGGAGCAGTTTGTGGATCGTTTGATTGAATGGCCACAGTATTGCAATCACATATTGCAGATATCCCATCTGCGTGGTACTCATTCAGAACTTGTTGCTTTCATCGAACAGGCTCTTGCCAGGATTTCATCTGGCCATTCAGACACAGATGGAGGCAGCCATGCTTCTCTTGTTAATCACCATGGTTCTACCCAGTCTGCATCGGGAAATTTGGAGGTAAATAGTGAAGTTTGTCACGAACAAGGTCACGCGATTGAAGTTACAGAAACCCAAATTTAGGAGTAGATTTCCAGACTGCAGTCATAATTTTCAGGGTTGCTTTTTAGAAATTATACTTAGAAAGAACTTTTTAGAAATTGGAAGAAATCCATTCAAGTTGGAAAATATGGATTGTTTGAGGATGCATTTCAATCAATCGAACAAATTCAACTCCTTAAGAGAGTAGACAACTTCAAAGTATTTTGTGAGAAAAAACTTGGGGGCCCTTTGAATTAACTAAAGCAGTCGTTCTGTCAAATCCTGTATTCTGAATAATTAACGACTTGTAGTGTTCATATACTGGTTCATTGTTTCAGTTAAATGGCTCTAGCATCGTACAGCCTGGGCAGCAACTCTCGGCCCCACTACAGCTTCAACAGAGACACGAAAGTCTTGAAGATCGTCATAAAGCCACTGCTGCATCATCTAATGATGTGAAGCCTCTAGTGTCTTCCACAGGGCAATCTTCAGCTGTTCATTTAGGGGATGCTTCTATGCAGAAGGTGAACTCCTTCTCTCTATTCCTGTGGGTGGGACCTGTATGGATAATTTTTATTCCCCTTCCTAACACTGTTTATCTTATTGCTATAATTGCAGTCACAGAATGCTTTCAGTGCTCCGACACTGTTGTCTTCTTCATCTGGTTTTGTCCGTCCTTCTCGAGGAGTTACTTCTACCAGTAATTCCTTTTACTTACAAAATAATGCTTGTTCTACATAGGTTTCAGCATGCTATTAGATTTTTCATCTGTTTTCAAATCCCTGATCCCTGTATTGATGATATGCAATGTTATTTTGCAGGGTTTGGCTCTGCTCTGAACATTGAAACTCTTGTTGCTGCAGCTGAGAAAAGAGAAACTCCCATAGAGGTACTTATATCAGTTTCCTCAAATTTTAACATGTGGGCATGCCCAATGCATGTTTGGTTTAGTTGAAGATTTAATGTGTGACAAGGTAACTGACTAATATTGTGTGACATGATAACTGACTAATATTTACATCCATTATCATAACGTCTGATTAATATTTTTACCTTATAAAAAAAATCATTTCATTAATATTCATATATTTCACTTCAATTAACTTCTATATTCATAGAAGTGATTTTTGGTACTCTCGACATCCCTTGTTTGAAGCATTGTATGTTGACCCGACCAGAACTATTTATGGTCCTTCTTGGGGGAGGAATAATTATAGTTGATCACCTGCAAATTAAGAAAAAATGGTAATTGTTTGGATGGCTAGGCAATCCTACCCTTTTTTCTAGGATTATCAATACTTCTTATGTACTTGGGGCTATATGGAGGTTCTTTTGGATTTTCTTCTAGTAAAACCCTTTCGGTAGAGTAGAAATACTTTTTTACACTCTCTTGGGCAGAAGGTAATGTGAAGTTTCATGACCCTAGTTTTTGTGCATATATGGAGCGTCTTTGTTCATTCACCTCTTCTCTATGCTTCATAAAATATCAAGTTCTATTAGGGCTGTACAAAAACTGAGGAAACTGGCCATCACCGATGCGAACTGGCTGCCAGAGTATGGAACCAGCTGAAATCAGCAGAACCGGTTGGCCGGCGGCAGAAATATATGAAAACCTATGTCGGCTGGTTTGTGTATATTTTTGATATATACGTATATGAAACAGCGCTGTTTTACTTAAGCGAGTGAAATGACGTTGTTTTAGATGTGATTATAAAAAAAATTATATGAAACGGCACCTGCCGTTTAACCCTAGGGGTTTAATGACCTCCTTTTCCCCTCCCTCTTCTTCTTCCCGATTCATCTCCTTTGACTCTCCTTATCATCTTCAAACCCACTAATAGCCCCGCCGCGCCGCAATCCAACATTGCTGCTGCCCTCAATTAGGGGTATACAAAACATGAGTAGACCGATCTTAAACCAATCACAATGGCTGCTGGAGCAAGAAACCGGCAAAGAACCGGTCAGCCAGTAGCAGGATTTTATGAAAACCGACGTTGACTGGTTCGAACCAGGGGTAAATTGCTAAACCGGCTGACTACTTTTCTATATATATATATATATATATATATATATATTCAAATATACATATGGAAAGATGCCGTTTCACTCATGTAAGTGAAACGTCATTTTAGGCTATATGACTTGAAAAGAAAAAACAAAATAGAACGGCGCCATTTAGTTCTAGGGTTAACCCCTTGCCTCCCTTTTCCTCAATTCATTTTGTTCCCCCCTCGAGTTTCTCTCCAGAACAGATTTAGCGCCGTTCAACCCCTCTCCCTTCCAAACTCCTCCAGGCTCCAACAACGGCACCACCTCAATTCATGCAGTGACAGAGCGACCCCCTCCCCTCCCTCATGCTGCACGGAGCTTGGCTCAGATCTTTCCTCTCTGTCGTTCGACATTCACCTTCTTGCCAAGGCCAAACTACCTCTTAAGTTTTTGTCCTTTTTTTATGCATTTGTTATTTTGTTGTAGATTTTGAATTTATTGTGAGTTTGGTTGATTTAGTTTGAGATTTTGAAATTGTTGTGAATCTGTGATGTGAATTTGGGGACTTGGGTGCGCAACTGACGGACCGACCATGGAACCGATCGGTGCCGGCTGTAGGAAACCGCTGGTTTTCTTTGTCCTTGCCGGCTAGTTTTGGTCGGCACCACCCCCTTTAGAAGTTATCGGTGTGGTTTCGGTTTTTGACCAATAGTGTTGGTTTTCAGGGCTACCCTTGGTTTCCATGTTGTTCATGCTGTTCATTAAAGCCCCACACTATCGCACGTCTCCTATCCTTTCCCAAACTTCTCTCATCTCTCTGTGACTCAAGATCCTAGCTTTTGTTCTTTTGAGGTTGTCAATTTCACATATTTGAATTTTCACTTGTGAATCTGTGAACTAGTTATTTATTTATTTTTTTGTTTTTGCGTTTTGATGTATTCTTCATCTTTGATAATTATTTTCATATTATTTGTTGTCTAAATAATTTATGTGTGTATGTACAAGGTTTCAAAAATTTTGGATCAAATTTATGTGTACTTATGCCATCATGGCATTACTATTTTACTATTGTTAATTAATTTTTTAACCTAAGGCTAACATTACAAATCATTAAAATTAAAATGACATTGAATATTTAAAATGGGCTTAAAAGCTCAACAAATTAGAATTTGAATTCAGTTCAAAAAAGCTAAAAAGACCTTGAATTGAGCCAAAAAAAAAGGCCCAAAAAAGGTGCAAAAGAAGTGGCACAAACCGGCCGAGAACCGACCAGAATTGGTCGGTTCGGTTTCACCCCTCTACATCGGTCGATTTCGGCTGGTTTTCCAGGTGAAAACCACCTGTCTGTCAGTTTCGGTTTGTTCGAAACCGAACCGACCTGGTTCGGTTTTCAGCCCCAAGTTCTATGTTCCAATAGTTGGTGCAGCTCTAGGTATTCATGTTGGTTTTTCCTTGTGATTTTACATTATCATCATATACTATATAGCCTAAACGTTGTTTAAAGTAGCGATTCTTGCCACTCTTTAAAGGGTCTTTTTTAGTAAGTCGTTGAAGGGTCTTGTTCACTCATTCTGTTAAGTATATGGCTTTGGAGTGCCCTCTCTGTTTGGAGAATTAGTTGATTGACTGACCTGGACTATAATCACGGAACTGTGAAAATTGTACATTAGAATAGTTATATTTATTCTACTTAAAAAAAAAAAGAATAGTTATATTTATTCTAATCTATTTGGTTTGGACATCTCTTTGTTCATCTGTCTTATTCTAATTCTTTTACTTGTCTCTGTTATGTATGCAGGCTCCAGCATCAGAGATTCAAGACAAAATATCTTTTATAATAAATAACATCTCAGCTGCTAATATTGAAGCTAAAGGAAAAGAATTCACTGAAATTTTTAAAGAGCAGTACTATCCCTGGTTTGCCCAATATATGGTTATGAAAAGGTTAAATACTTTTTTGACTTACCTGCTTTTTATGCTTGCATTTGTTGAAAAGCACATGTTAGAAACATAGATTCATGTATTTTTAACGTACTTCTGGTTGGGATTGACTATGATTCTATTTCTAACAACTAGTCTAAGCCATATTTGGGACTATACTCCAGAAGGACAAAGAAACTTCTCTCTCTCTCTCTCAGACAATATGAGATCCCATATAATGTTCTCCTATACTCAATCTTGGGTATTACAAGCCCTCTATGAATATCTACCAATTTTACAAAGGGCTAGCATTTAATTGGATTTTCATTACCCGTAAATACACTCTAGGGGCAGGAGCACACGTATGTGCACACATGCGAAATCATACAGCTGTTTTTTTTGTCATCTTCATAAGAGTTCCTATTGTGTATCACATTCTACCTAAATTTTTTGACAGGGCAAGCATCGAGCCAAATTTTCATGACTTGTATTTGAAGTTCCTGGACAAGGTTAACTCGAAGGCTTTGAGTAAAGAGATTGTTAAAGCCACGTATGAGAACTGCAAGGTTAATGGCTTGTTACTTTTTTATTTGAAAAAGAACTAATGCATTTGTATGTACATATCAGTGTAACAACATTTTGCATCCATTATTACTTTTTTTTCAGGTTCTTTTAGGATCAGAGCTTATAAAGTCAAGTTCCGAAGAACGTTCACTGCTAAAAAACTTAGGTAGCTGGCTAGGGAAGCTAACAATTGGAAGGAATCAAGTTTTAAGAGCTCGTGAGATAGATCCTAAATCTTTGATTATGGAGGTGATAGTTTTTGTAACACTATCTTCTTGAATTTGGTTACGTCATATTAGATTTTTTTTTTTCATCTTTCCAGTGCTATGCTGCATATTTGTCATTGATTTTCTCTTTTGTTTTTTCCTCCTCATGGGGCTGCTGGGACAGGCATATGAGAAGGGATTGATGATTGCAGTAATACCTTTTACTTCTAAGGTATGGTTATGCTGACAATTGTTAACTTTTGCTCTGATAATTGGTGTCACGATCTCAACCATCAACTTCTTGTTGCAGGTTCTGGAACCATGCCAAAGCAGTCTAGCGTATCAACCTCCCAATCCTTGGACCATGGGCATTCTTGGGTTACTTGCTGAGATATATTCAATGCCAAACTTGAAAATGAACCTTAAGTTTGACATTGAGGTAGGCATGTTATCATTGATTCGTTCATTGTTGGAGCTTTCCAGATATAATGTCTCTATTATCTACTTACATATCAACCTTATCACTGTCGCATTTCAGGTCCTATTTAAGAACCTAGGTGTTGATATGAAGGACGTTGCACCAACTTCTCTTCTCAAGGATCGCAAAAGGGAAATTGAAGGGAATCCTGACTTCTCTAACAAAGATGCTGGGGCATCCCAGCCACAGTTAGTTGCTGAAATCAAATCAGGAATGATATCTTCAGTGAATCAAGTTGAGCTACCGCTTGAGGTTGCTAGTGCGTCAAATTCTGGCGGCCACTCACATTTCTTATCTCAGGTTTGTTTGTTTTGAGGCTTTGAATATTAGTTTTGTTCCCACTGCCCAACTCTTTTCTTTCTGTCTTTGTATGTATGATGTGTTTATGTGTTATCTGCGTCCTTAACTTCTAGTTAATTTCTTGGATCCAGTATGCTGCTTCTCTTCATCTCCCTTCTGGTACATTGATGGAGGATGAAAAGCTATCAGCTTTAGGATTGGCGGATCAACTCCCCAATGCTCAAGGACTCGTACCAGCCACTCCAGCCCAGTCTCCTTTCTCCATTAGTCAGGTGTTGCATTTTCTTTCGTGGGTTCAATTAGCATTAATTTTTTTTTCTAAACTAAATAGCACATCTTTTTAATTAATTGGTTGGTTCTTCTGTTGTTTGTAGCTTCCTGCACAAATACCGAACATTGGAACACATGTTATTATCAACCAGAAGCTCAGTGCATTAGGCCTACATCTGCATTTCCAGAGGTTTGAAGCTTATAATTCCCTTTTACTGCTTGTTCATTACATTGCTTGGACTTATGACAAGCTCATCTCTTTGATACACTACAGAGTGGTTCCTATTGCGATGGATAGAGCTATTAAAGAGATAGTATCCGGTATTGTTCAGCGCAGTGTATCTATTGCAACTCAAACAACAAAGGAGCTTGTTTTAAAGGTTTGTCAATGAAGCTTAACAATCTTGTCCTTGGAGCACCTCCAATTTGAAAATTGTTTCTCCATTTAACCAATAAATTGGTCTTCCATATGCATACGCATCTTTGTTGTCTTCCCTGAATCTTCCGTACTTGTTGTGGCCTCTGTTTCTCCAGCAAAGTCATATTTTTTCAAGCAGTTTGTTGCATGTATTTTGATTTTTGTCTCAACTGTGCTCTTTTTTTTTTGGATGCAGTAACTCGTCTGTTAAAACACATTTTTTCATGAAGTAGAGAGGGCCTTATCTTCTTGTGGAACTATCCCGTTTTTATAGGCACTCTAATATTTAGAAGCATTTTTCTAGTCAATCGTTTGAAGCTATGTGCACATATATCTCAAATCTCAGTTTATTTATGGGTAGCTGGTTCAGGTTGTTTAACTTCTCCCATTAATATTTCTAATTTTACTCGAGCCACATTTATATATAGTGGTGAAGTTAGTTTGCATTAATCCTCTTTATTCCTTACCATTTGTAAAAACGAAAAGAGAGTTTAAGCAAATCAACCTTGCAACCAGTTCCTGAATCATCCTTTAAGTTCATTTATTGTGAAGGTGTGGTTCAAATCCCCAAACAAAAATAATATTATAAAATTATATTCTTACAATATTCTAACTTTATAATATTTTTTTATTCAACTTTTTCTCTCACATTTTTCAAAACCCAAAAAATACTTGACCCAAACTATCTCACTACCATTCACAAATTATCTTACTACTATTCACAAAAATTTCATCTCATCTCCCTCCCCAAACCAGCCCTAAATGTTGAATAATAGAACTATCCCAGCCATTCATTGGGACCCTCAGAAGCCCTTGTTAGCAAAGCTCTCTAGTTATATCATTATATCTGTTGGCACTTACTTCATTCAAATACAATGGCAGGATTATGCCATGGAATCAGATGAGACGCGCATATTTAATGCAGCACACTTGATGGTTGCAAGTCTGGCTGGAAGTTTAGCTCATGTAACATGCAAGGTAATATCTCACGTTTAAATTTCAGAATCGCTTGATCCTGTTTGGTTTCGTTTATAAAATAATATCCTTGGGATTTTGTAATACGTATCTTTCAGAATGTCTACTTTGATTTTGTTGGTGTTAACTTTTGTTTGTGATTTCTGTTAGGAACCCTTACGCGGTTCAATATCAAGTCAACTGAGGAATTCGGTTCAGGGTCTGAGCACTGGAAGTGAACTTCTAGAACAAGCTGTACAACTTGTTACCAACGACAACCTTGATCTTGGCTGTGCTGTCATTGAAAATTCTGCTACGGATCAGGTCAGCTCTGATGACTATGTACTTTATCCTTTTGTGTGTACTTACCTTGGGATTGATAGAAGCTCCATACAAATCTATCAGAGCATTTCTTCAGGCACTTTCTGCTGAGGGTGTCTAACTATTGAGGATAAGACATAAAGCATCTAACTTTTAAATTGTGTTTCAAACAGAATATTTAAATAGTTTCTTGGTAAATAGGATATCTTTTGATTAGCAAATGGCGCTATCCAAGTACACAGGGAGCTTATATTGGGTACATGTAAGTCAAAAAGGTAAAGAGAAAAAATTCCTGAAAATCTAATGCTAGAGATACATGAGTGAGCAGCCATCCAATAATGAAGTGTATTGAAGAAGAAAGGCTTGAGGTCCTCTAGTATTGCTGTGCTGTCTTCAAAGCTCCCATCATTCCTTTCTCTGCATATACACATTCTTAAACATATTGGAGTCATTTTGCACGAGGTCCCACTGTGGTGACTATCAAATTGTCCTTTCCAGCATGCTAATAGGTCTAACACCCATCTAGGCTACCCCAAATAGTGCAAAAACAGCTTGCCACAAAGTGTCAGCTATCTTGCAATGGAGTGAAAGGTGATCTAACAAATTTCTGGATCTGTAAATAATATTTGGAATAGAAATGGAAACGGAAGATGTTTTGATAATTGTGAAAGTTCTTTAGAGGAATTAAGAGATTTTTTTCATAGTAATTTCAGATTTTGGGTATCAAACCTTGTAAGGGATGGGAATGACTGTTTGGTTTTGTTTTAATTTTCTAGTTTTAGCTTGTAAATAGGCATCTCTCAATTGTATACTCCTAGTGTACTGGGGCTATGCCAATTTACTTGGAATAAAATCTCTCTTATTACTTATAAAAAATAATAATATTGGGAATAGAAGGATATACTTTTTTTTGATAAGTAATAAGCAAATATATTAAAGAGAAAATAAATAGGCATTGCCCAAGTACACGGGAGATATACAAAGAAGCCTTGCCTAGTTACAATCTAAGAGTTCGAAAAAGACAAGAAATCATGCACATTGTTTCCATAAGGTACAATGGCTGAGAACCATAAAAAGAGAGTATGTAGAAAAAAATCCTGGAGCTCCTTGATTGTTTGCTTTTTGTCTTCGAAACAACGCTCGTTCCTTTCCGACCAAATGCACCACATGATACACAATGAAATCATCTTCCATGCAACTTTCATCTGTGGATAGTCTTTGATTCCCTTCCAGCTAGCAAGCAAGCAAATCGACTACCTTAGCCGGCATAACCCATGCAACATGCACTTGACTGAAAACCGCATTCCACAAAGACCGCGTCACTTCACAATGCAACAGTAGGTGGTCCACTGATTCACCGTGATCTTTACATAAACAACACCAATCCATCAAAATAAAACCCCTCTTCCTCAAGTTGTCTGTGGTTAAAATTTTTCCAAGAGCAGCAATCCACACAAAAAAAGCCACTTTGGAGGGTGCACCGGATCGCCAAATATTTTTCTACGGAAAAACTACTTGTCCTTGAGAGGCCAAGATTGCGTAATAAGACTTTACTGAGAATTTCTTGCTTGCTATGGACCGCCACTGGACCTTGTCCCCCTGCATTGTTCTATTGCCTGTGGAATGAAGCAAACTGAAAAAATCTGAAATGAGTGACAACTCCCAGTCGTGATTATCCCTAGTAAAAAGGATGTTCCACTGAGGGGTGTCATGCACAAGAGACAACATGTCCGCAACTGAGGCCTCCTTGTTAGCCGTTATATTGTAAAGTGCTGGAAAAGCTTGCTCCAAAGAACTGACTCCACATCAAACATCTTTCCAGAATTTAACCTTGGTACCCTCTCTAATCTCAAAGCGGATATGGTTGACAAAGCACCCTCCCCCCCCTCCTAATATACTTCCATAAGCCCATACCATGTCTCCCCCTTACCACATTGGAGCACCAGCCCCCCCATGCGCTTCCATGTCTAGAATTAACAACTTCCTTCCATAATGCCTCCCCCTCTTTATGGTATCTTCATAATCATTTTCCTAGTAGCGCTTTGTTGAAAGTCTTCAAATTGTGCACCCCCAAACCACCACTGGAAATTGGTGAGCAAACTTTATTCCAATTTACAAGGTGAAATTTAGTTTCTTCCACCAAGCCGCCCCATAAGAACAACCGAAAGAGTCTCTATTCTATGTACCACCCCCGCTGGTAAAGGGAATAAATATAGAAAATAAGTTGGAAGGTTTGATAGAGTGCTCTTAATCAAGGTGACCCGCCCCCCCTTCGATAGATACAATCGTTTCCACCCCGCCAACCTCTTCTCTACCTTCTCAACGACCCCGTCCCAAATTGCTCTAACTTTGAAAGAGGCGCCTAATGGGAGTTCCAAAAATATTTCATAGGTAGAGAAGCCACTTTGCATCCCAAAAGAGCTGCAAGGCTATCAATGTGCAGCACCACCCCCACCGCCACCATCTCAAATTTATCAAGGTTGATCTTTAGACCCGAAACGGCTTCGAAGCATGCTAATAGGGCACGTAAGACTTGGATTTGGCCATGGTCCGCTTCGCAAAATAAGAGAGTGTCATCTGCAAAGAGAAGATGTGAGATCATGGAACCATTAATCCCGTTGCCCACTGAAAATCCAGTTAGGAGGCCTCCTTCCACAATTGCCTCCAACATCCGACCAAGCACCTCCATCACGATGACAAAAAGAAAAGGTGATAGTGAATCCCCTTGTCGCAACCCATGAGAACTATTGAAGAAACCTGCTGGGGTGCTATTAATTAACATTGAGAAACGGGCTGTGGTGACACTGTGTCGAATCTGAGATCCACCTATCTCCAAAACCACATCTCCCAAGCTTTATATGGAAGCTGCTCTTTTGATGACCGAACACTTCCAATAGCTGTATGGTATGAAGACAATAACTTGATGTTATTCCCATGAAAATGATTGAGTAAATCTTACATTTCTTTTTATAGCCAAGAATTTTATAAATAAAGAATCCTGGTAAGCCCTAGTACATAGGATGTAGACTAAAGGAGAATCCTAGTTAAAAATATTACACTGGTTTTGTTATGTTATTAAATTGATTTGATGCTATTTTAAGATCGATTCACTTGGAAAGTTTTTCTTTTGTGGAATTAATGGTTAGGACATGGATTTTTGTGGTATAAATTAGATGGCTTGGAAGTATTTTTGCACCAGGAAGTGCAGTTAATATTGTAGAAGGATAACCTTTGATGGCAAGATGTCCCATCAAGATTGATAGGGTTCCACCACTTTATATGCATGGAATGGTGGGCCTTTGTATCAATTTATGCTCTTATGTTATCCCAGGACTTGCTGATGCGTGTAGTGCTGTGTGAATCAAGATTTAATGCCACTTAATGCCATTAATCAGAGTTAGGAAAATATCCATTCTTAGGCTATGTTTGAAACTCACTAATTTTCTGGAAACATTTGTCTTTTTCTGTTTTGGTAGGGGCAAAAGATGTTGGTAAAAAGAAAATGGACCAAATGATCAACAAAAAGTAAAGCTGTTATGGCGCAAAATGACTTACCCCTCTAAGTAGGTGTAAGCCATTTTCCAGACCCAAAAAGAAAATATTATAATGGAAAGAAATTCTAAATATTTGTAAAGCTAAATATGAAGAAATTATGAAAGTAATTTAATTTTCATAAATTAATGATAATAAATTGGAGTTTTTTGTTCCTAAAATGTAACTTGGTTTTCACTTTCGTATACTTCATGTGTGCTTGGGCCATGCCTATTTATTTGTTTCAAAGCAACTTTACTTGATTTGGGTTCCTAACATAGATGGTGGAGCAGGGGTAGTCAAATGCCTTTTTTTTTTTCGATACATTGTTCGAATCTTCACCAAACCATGTAAAATGAGTGGTTTTCCATGAAATTTTTTTGATTGAAAATTTTTTCTTATTTTCCTCATTTTATGCCACAAAACCTTACTGTTCTTGGATTTATCCCGCAAATTCACATGGAAAGAGTGAGGCATATATTTGCTCTTTGTACATAGATTGCTTGTATTGAAAAAAAAAAAGCTCTTCTTTAATTTACTAGTATTAGGATACCTAATTCACAGCGAACTAAGTTAAAATCCATGAATGCACTTTTATAGACTCTTCAAGAACCAGAAGACAACTTTAAGTCAGGAGGATATATTAAAATATTACTCAAATCTTCAATGTGGTTGGATGTTGGCATGTGCTTACTGCTCATTTTAATGTAAGTCAAGATTGCATGATAGAAAGCAGCACAGCATTTTTTTTCCATGCTTCATGCAATTTCTCTGCCTCGTCTTCAATGCTAACAATTGAACCTGTAAATTTGTTGGGGCATAACTTTCTGTTTCATTGAATGACACTAGAATTCTCCCCTCTATGACCCCACACTTTATTTTATCTTATTTTTTTGTTTTTATTTTGGTTGTCTCAATTTTGGTTATTGAGAATGGACGAGGCAAAATAAATTTCAACGTGTTAACCATTGTACATTGCTTATTGAAGGCGATACAAACCATCGATGGGGAAATTGCTCAACAACTTGATTTGAGAAGGAAGCATAGAGAGGGTGTTGGTCCCACATATTTTGAGGCAAACATGTATACGCAAGGTTCTATGGGTGTTGTACCAGAGGCCCTCCGCCCTAGACCCGGTCACTTGTCCCTTTCTCAACAGCGAGTTTATGAGGTACGTACTGCTTTTTTTTCTTTTTTTGCATGAGGCCTGTTAATATATGGGATGGGTGATTGAGAAAATAGAAAGGAGGTTAGCTGGTTGGAAAATGATCTACTTATCTAAGGGTGGAAAATTTAACTCTTAACAAAAAGCACTTTGTCTAACCTTTCCACTTATTTTCTCTCTCTTTTTCCATTGCCGGCAAGGGATGAAAAAAGAATTGAGAGTTTATTTTGGAATTTCTTAAGGGGTGGTAAAGGTGAGGAAAAAAAGATCCATTTGGTTAGTTGGAAGAAGGTTTGTCAACCAGTAGATTGTGGTGTTTTGGGGATAAAAAATTTAAGAGTTTTTAATAGAGCATTTCTTGGGAAATTGGCTTTGGAGATACTACTTGGAAAGTAAAGCTTTTTGGAAAAATGTTATTAATGTAAAATATGGAAGTTTGTGTGGAGGTTGGTGTTCTAAAGATACTAGCGGTGCATATGGGGTGAGTTTGTGGAAGTTTATTAGAGAAGGATGGTTCTTTTTTCTTTTCAAATCATGTTAGATTGAAGGTGGGAGATTGACAGAGGATACTTTTCTGCCACGATTTGTGGTGTGAGGAATACTTAAGCTGGAATTTCCTGCTCTTTTTAGAATTGCAAAGAATCAAACTGCAGCTGTAGGAAAGTCTTACTGTAGCAGTGATAATAGTATTGAATGGAATATTATTTTTATAAGGGATGATAATGACCGGAAAGTGGATGATGTTAAAGCATTGCTTTAACAGCTTTACAGTTGAAGTTGATGCAAGGGAGGACTGTGTAACACCCATTTCCCGTAGGATAGAGATATTACTAACATGCATAGCAAACACCTGGTAAAGAGATTCATATCATGAACTACGTCATTTATTGAAAATGTCAAACTAGCCAAACATAGCTGGCTTAGAACATGAAATTGAAAACGTGACATAAACCCAACATAAACTAGTCTTATGTAAGACTTCTATTGAAACGACATAAAAGAAACTAATCCTTGTGTGAATAACACCTATTCATTTCTAGGTCTTGAAATAAATCTATTCCTGGCCATCTAGCTCAGCATCATCATAAACTTCATTTGTAATAGATAAGCAAAGAAGACAAATAGAAAAACAACAAAAGTGAGTCAAATACTCAATAGATAGCACATCACACTGTAAAATATAACATAGTTTAGACTTTATTTTTTGGAAGACCCAGCATAATGTGCATACATCATCATAGATCTACATAGCACATTTAATCATTATAAACATGAGTGGAAACATGTAATGTGAATGCATAAATGACTTGTTTATCTTGTCTTAAAATGGAGTGAAACACGCTTGGGTCCGTGTTCCAATCAACTTGCATGACTTGTTTGAACATGAAGTGAAACACGCTTGAGTTCATATTTCACTTAACTTGCATGACTTGTTTGAGCATGAAGTGAAACATTCTTTATTCCGTGTTTTTCTTAACTTGCACGACTTGTTTGAACATGAGGTGAGACATTCTTGGGTCTGTGTTTTACTTAACTTGTGATGAACACGCTTGGTGACGTGTCACCTTAAAACTGCCTGTCTTTCTTAATGCATGAGAATTTACTGAACTTCATCAACCTTTCTAGCATGTAATTTATTTGTACATGGCATGTTTTATCATTGCATATTCTTGCACATCATATGGCATGACATGGCATTTTCTTGTGCATGATATAGCATAACATGGCATGTTCTTGTACATGACATAGCATGGTATGACATGGCATATTCTTATACATGATATGGCATTTTCTTGTGCATGATATAGCATAATGTGTCATTTCCTTATACATGGCATAGCATGGCATACTTTGGTACATGACATAGTATAGCATGACTCTCTTGCACATGGCATAGTATAACATGGCATAATATAGCTTGATCTAAACTATTTGTAAATTTTCATGGCATACATGATCTAAGTGCTACATTAACATGACATATAGGGACTAAATACTACATGAATATGGCATACATGGTCTAGGTACCACATGACCATGGCATACATGATTTGGCTATTTTATATATCATAGCACACTTAACTTGAATACTTACATGAACATTACATGGCACCCATTCGGTCCATCCATAAAAAAATCCATACATACAAACATATTGTCATAATTTATTCAAGATCGTGAGAGGGAGCTGACCTTGACTTGGCTTGTAGTGTAGCATAGACAACATCACATTTTCATAAACAATTATAACATTTACGGTACCTATGAAATTGTATGATCATACTATTTACCTTTTAGTGTTGAATCCTGGTTTCCAACTTATAGCTCGTTAGCTATATGAGGTATCTGACGTCACTAATTATCTCGAAAAGGTGTTGAACTTCTCTATGTAATTAACTGGGAAAAAATAGAATTTTATATAGTAATTATCTTGTTTCCATACAAACTCAATAAATACTTGTAATTAATATTGAATAAATAACTTAGTGGCATAATTGGGTTTAATACAAATCTGGTAGGAAATAGTGTAAAAACTAAATCTGAAATTTCAGGTTTAATCATATAAAAATATAAGAATTAAATACTGTTATAGATTATTTAGAAAATGGCTAACACTTGATAACCTAATTGGCTCCTAACCTTGTCTGTGTAATACAAAGGTTTCGGTCTACTAATGTAAAATGCTAGAGAGGAATAAGAATCTGGCCCAGCACGAGGGAAGGCCCATATGAGTGTTCTGTTCTCACAAAATAGTTACCAGGCCAAATGGGCTTAAAGCCCAAGACCCATCATGGCATCAAAAGGCAAAAGCCATTTGCGCCGTTGGGAGAAAAACTAATCTCTCTTGAGAGTTAAAAAGGGTGCTGGCCGAGTGGGCTTAAGTCCCAAGGCCCACTCTAAATTCAAGAGATGGAAGGCCTATGTGAAAACACACGGCTGCAAGAGTAAATAAAGGGCTCTACAAGTGTTAGAAGAGCATAAGTATGATCAGAAAAAACTGTCCCACCCCTTTCTAACACATTTCCTTAAGCACACACCATAAGGATCCCCTACCCCCTTAGAGCACCATTTCCCCAATCACATCCATTATTACGATTAATAACCTCTCTCCACAACAAAGCCCCTTCCATTTGATACCTCCAAAACCACTCTCCTAACAGTGCCTTATTAAAATGACTCAAATTTCACACCCCAAACCTCCATTCACAATTGAACAGCACACCCTATGCCAACTCATAAGATGAAATTTATTCTCCTCTCCCATGCCACCCCACAAAATTGCTCTAAACAACTTCTCAATCCGGTTTGCCACACCAAACGGTAATGGGAATAAAGAAGATAATAAGTGGGAAGATTGGGAAGGGTGCTTTTAATAAGGGTTAAATCTTCCCCCTTTTGATAGGTATGGTGCTAAGAAACATGGTGCTTAATTTTTTTTTCCTTGCACTCCTTTTCTGCTTTAGGACTTTGTTCGGCTTCCCTGGCAAAACCAATCCAGCCAGAGTTCACATGCCATGCCTTCTGGTCCTGCTTCATCTGGCAGTACTGGTCTAACTAATACATATGGCTCAGCATCTGGACTACTAAATCTTGGCAGCAGTGCTGCTTCAGGAAGCACAGGATTTGAAACACACTCTCGGCTACAGGATGAGTCGATGGAATCTAGTTCGGCTCTGCATCTTAGGTGCTTTATTTACATTAAGTATAACAGTTTCTTCTATTTTCCAAAGTCCTATTTTTTTTTTTATATGCTAGTTTTCTGATATGCTTGGAATTCTTGGTATTAACCAGTGGTTCCTCTATTCACATTGGAGTTGCGGATGGAATTACCCAGCTCAGTTCTGAAAATGATTCTGCCACTGCTTCAGCCTCTGAGTTGCATTCGTTGGATTCCTCTGATGTTGCAAAAGTTAGAGATCTTTATTTTCTCGATGAGGTTATCTGTTGTTAAGGTTTTAATGTCTGTTATTGATATGCGTATCTCATTTGTTGCAAGGAATCTGGGACTGCTTCGCAGCCATTACCTTCACCAGTTGCCACCGAGCGCCTTGGAAGTAGCATATCAGATCCTTTGCTCACCACTAGGGATGCATTAGATAAATACCAAATTGTTGCACAGAAGGTTGCAAAATAAATATTTCTTGTATTATCTTTTTTTTCCTTTCAGCCTCTCTGTCACTCATACTATAATTTGCATCATTAAAGTAAACTTTTTGCAACTGATGATTATCTTTTGGACAAAATGGATATAATGACCTATTTGAGATTGTGCTAGTGGTTCCATGGATTATTCTCTCTTGTTGGTCTTTCTGAGTTTTGTAAATCTAGAAATACTTATAATTTCTGCTGGCTTCCTGTTTGTTTGGTTTCAGTTGGAAGCTTTGCTAAACAATGATGGTAAAGAAGCAGAAATCCAGGTATCATTTTTATTCTTATCTCGGTATGTATTACCACCGTGTCATTCATTATTCGGGATACCTTTGTTCCGGTATCAATTGTGCCTTGTTCTAATTCTCCAACTCATTGTCCTCTCAAATCTTAGGTACTTTTCCTTGGGTAAATTTATTTACATTAAAAGTGCATCTTTTGGGGTTTACTTGTGTTCAGGGAGTCATTGCTGAAGTTCCTGAAATCATACTCAGATGCATAAGTCGAGATGAAGCTGCCTTGGCTGTTGCCCAGAAGGTGTCCTACCTTTTATAAGAGATAATTTTGGGGGGTTTGGTTGCGTCAAATTGTATTTTTGGCGTTCACTCTACTGCTTTAAATAGCTGGGGAAAGATAGTTTACCTTTGGAAATTTTTTGTTGGGGGCTTTTCAATGAGTGGTTTATATTATATATATTTTTGTTACAGGTTTTCAGAGGTTTATATGAGAATGGATCGAATAGTATTCATGCCAGTGCTCATCTTGCAATTCTGACTGCTATTCGTGATGTTTGCAAGCTTGTTGTGAAGGAACTCACTAGCTGGGTATGCTGTATCGCACTGTTTTTCGTTGAAGGATATGGTTTATAAAGTCTTGCTCTTTTTAACAAAACGTTCTCTTTTAACCATTTGATGGGTTTGAATAAAATATGTGAGGGTTTCCTACATTTTACAACACTTGCTCTACCTGCAGTTATGTATTAATTTTGGATAAGCTAGATTATTTCTGGTGGATTAATTTTTTCTTTTATACTTGTCAAAAAAAAAAAAAAAAATCTGGTGGACTTGTCTATCCCGATCTGTGCGATCAGTGATCCCATGTTTTATGAATGTATCTTTCATTGTCAGAGGAATCTCTGAGAATCTTATAAGTATGTTCTAATCTCATGGGGTGTTAATTTGCTTTAATTCTGAAAAAAAGTTTTATGATAATTTTATTATGGTGCTTCCATAAACTGAAGTTTATCACCCTCTTCTTAGGGGAGAACTTTTCTTGACATACTGTATTATTCCGGCTGTGATATTCTTATCATGCTTTGTTTTGAATTTCTTCATCATACATGAGTTTACATGTTATTGTTACAGGTTCTTTACTCTGATGAGGAACGTAAGTTCAACAAGGATGTAACTGTCGGCCTTATTCGCCGTGAATTGCTGAACCTTGCAGAGTACAATGTTCACATGGCAAAACTTATTGATGGGGGAAGGAATAGTATGTATATGGAACTTCATTTTACACAGTTTATGTTGAGTACTACAGCTGTTGAAACTGACTAAGGCTTTAATCTGCAGAAGCTGCGACTGAGTTTTCAATTTCCCTTCTGCAAAGTTTAGTCATCGAAGAATCTAGAGTTATTTCTGAACTACACAATCTTGTTGATGCTCTGGCAAAGGTTTACATTGGTTTAATTAGTCTAACATAGTTCGTTCTATGGTGCTTTGCACAAGTACAGTTTCTTACCAATTCTAATTTGAAGGTTGCTGCAAAGCCTGGATCTCCTGAGTCATTACAACAGCTGATTGAGCTTGTTAAGAATCCTGCTTCTGGTGTGGTTGCTGTATCTGGTGTTAATATTGGAAAGGAGGATAGGTCCAGACAATTGAAAGACAAAAAGGTCACTGGATACATTGTAGTAGATTATCAATTGAAGAACATAATCTCCTGATCCTAAAGTTTTTATTTCTGCTGACACAGGCTCCTGGGCAATCTACAGCAGCCAGGGAAGACTATAATAATGCAGAGTCTCTAGAACCAGATCCAGTTGGTTTTGGCGAGCAGGTACTTGATGTTAAATTATTCATAATCGCAGGTCTAAAAACCCATTGTACAACTATTTTGCTTGACCAAAAATGCGGCTTTACAAAATGCAATGGACCCTTGAATAAAAGAAGGAAACGTAGGGTGCATTGGACATGACCTTGATATATTATTTCCATTTTGTTTTTTAATGTTCATTCGATTTTTTTCCTTTTCCTTATTTTGTATGTATGTGTTCTATTTCCTTTCATTAGGCTCCACAGAAGAAATGGTTGGCCCACACCTGTGCCTTCATATGGTAACTTTGTGGTATTGATATGTGTTGTTTGACAAGATTAAGCGAGAGTCAACTCCAAGTATGATGCTTTGGTAGGTTTTGGAACCTAGAGGTATTAGGTTTAGTAGGACTTAAACCATGTAGTGGGAGAGCAAAAATAGAAACTGTGAGATGGTAAAACCTGGTGGTCGGTAGATACTAATGATTGATTATTTTCAATATCTTGCATTTGAACGAGCGAGGATGCTCTTTACTGAGGATGCTCTCATCTTTTGTGGAGCAAATCTCGGGCATATCCAATCTTTAAGGGTTCAACTTCTTTGTTTTGAAGCAGTATCGGATTTGAGAGTAAGGCCTAGTTTGTTTTTAGAGTTGAGTTGAACAAAGATAAGATAAAAATTAAAAGTTGAATAAAATATTATTAGAATATATTTTTGTAATATTATTATTGTTTTGAGATTTAAAAAAGTTGAATTTTTTTATTTTATTTTGTTTGGAAATTTGAGAAAATTGTAATGATTAGATGAGATGAGTTAAGTTAAGATGAACTCAAAAAACAAACCAAGCCTTAATCTCTTAAAGTCTGAATTGGTGCCGGTGGGGTTTTCCTTGAAGCAGAGAATTTAGCATCTCTCTTGGGATGTAAGGTATCAATCTCTACTGAAGTATCTTAGCTTACCTTTGGGTGCTCCCTTTAATTCAAAGACTATTTAGAATGGCGTGGTTGAAAAGGTGAAGCGTATACTGGCTTCTTGGAAGAGGTTGTATTTGTTAAAGGTGGTAGGTGTACTTTGACTAAAAGTACTCTTTCTAACCTATTCACCTATTGTCTATCCTTTCTCCCGCTCTCCACAAAGGTTGTCAAACGTATTGAGAAGCTACGATGGGACTTCTTTTGGAGTGGTTGGTGGATGAGTTCAAATTTCACTTGGTTAAGTGGTCAATTATTTGTACTCCAAATCTGGAGGTAATTTGGGAATTCGTAACTTGATGAAACTTAACCAAGTCCTGTTGGGTAAATGGTTGTGGAGGTACTAACATGAAAGGGGGGCCCTATAGAAGTCTGCTATAGATTCATAGTTTGGGGAGGCTTGAAGAGAATGGTGCTTGAATGAGGCATGAGGCCTATATGGGATGTTTTGTGGAAATACATTATGAGACATTGGGAGAACTTCTGAAGACATGAACATGTTGTGGTAGGCGATTGCTAATGTCGGATTTTGATATGACAAATAGTGTGGTGAACGAAGCCTTCAAGACACCTTCCTTGCCATTTTTGAGCTTGCACGAGATAAGGATGTAGTGATAGCCGATCTCTTGGAAATTTCTAGTGGCTCCCCTCAATGGAATGTAAATTTATTAGGGCAACCCAAGATTGGGAGTTGGAGACTATCTTAGAGTTCTATGTGACATTATATTGTGTAAGCATGACAAAGGGACAAGGGTACCAGAGATAAGATGAACGGGAAAGGTAAAGTCACTGTTAGATTGTTTACCAAGTTGTAATGAGCCTTGTAATGACCATGTTCCCATAGAAGAGTATATGGCTGACGAAAGCTCCTTCAAAAAGCAGTTTTTTTCATATGGACAACATTATTGGACAAGATCCTAACTACAAATAATTCAAAGAAAATGGTGGGTAATGGTGTTGGACTGGTGTTGTATGCGTAGCATAAGAAGAATGGTGAATAAGTAAATCATTTGCTTTTACATTGTGAGGTGGCCAGGACCATGTGAGATGATTTTTTTTATGAGAATTGGATTGTTATGGGTCATGCCTATTAGACTGGTGGATTTCCTTGTTAGTGGAGAGGCGTCCAAGTTAACTCACAAGTGGCAGTAATTTGGAGAATGGTTCCTATTTGTATGTATTGGTGTATTTGGCAGGAGAGATGATAGAAACTTAAAGATCATGAGAGAACATTGGATGAGATTAAAGTTTTCTTTTGTAACAGCCAAAAATCAATGGGCTTTGACTGGGAAATACTTGGGTTAATCCATCTATATATGGGCCTAATGGGATGGGCCTCCTATTGGGCCTAATTGGGCAAGTGTACTCCATTTTGAATCTAGGGTTATAATTTCATAGCCAATCCTATCTCTATAGTAGATCCTCAAATAATAGGTTCAGGCCAATGGGTGATAGGTCTGATGAATTAATCTTCCTTCTAGACTTAAAACAAAATTGGCTCTGTGATACAAACTTGTAATATCTTTACTTGAGCCTATCAAATTTGGGTCTGGGTGTTACAATAGTGGGTCCTTCTCAAATGAGGGCAAAGGCCTAGCTGTTGGGCCATGCCCTTAAGTGATTTCAGACCAAGCCCAAATCTCTGCTAATTGGAAAATCAAAACCAGGCCAAGGTTTCTTCTGCTTAGGCCACGGTTGATAATCCAGTTGGGCCACGCCTTAAGTTATTTCAGCCCAAGCCCAAATATCTGCTATATGGAAAATCAAAACTGCGTCAAGGTTCCTTCCTCTTTGGCCACAGTTAAGAATTCGGGTATGGGTTAGTTATTCACTCTAGGTTGTTTGCTTGAGGAGTATGCCACTGTCAGGAGTTTCAGTTGGGTAGAACAAGGAGTTTTCTTTAGTTTAATTGTAGGTAAGTCTTCTATTGAGTTTTTGTGGGAAATTTAGTCTAGTATAATCAGGAGTTCTAATTCTGTATGGGGAAGTAAGGGTGTACAGTCTATTAAGAATGCCGTTCATAATGTTCACAGCCATACAGCCACCAGAAAGGACATGAATAGATTTATTTAAGTCTGTCCTATCTCACTGCACTTTTTTGTTGTCTTAATTGTTTTGACCTTTTTTCTTTTAATAAAACAACAATTAAGAAAACATGATTTGTGTCGATACTGGCATATCATGTGCTCTGCTGGTGTCCCCAGTCTGCTTCATAGAACAGACAAAAAAGGTAGGGATGTTGACTAAATAATATATACATCAGAAACTTGAGGATGTTCAATCAGGCACTATTTGGTAAATGGTTGTGGAGGTATAACAAGGAATCAACATCTTTATGGAAGCTGGTTATTGATTACAAACATGGTAGTACTCCCGCTGCACGCGCCCCCGGGGGGGGGGGGGGGGGGGTGGTTGGGTGAACTAGAGAAGTTCAAGGAGCTAATGGTGTGGGCTGGTGGAAATATTTAAGAAGATGATGGAGGGTCTTCAATTGACACTCTCGGATCCAGTTGGGTGTAGGAACTAGGATCTGGTTCTGGCGAGAGATTTGTTGTGGTAATAAAGCATATCATATTTGTCATCATCCCGACGCCTCGATTCCCGTGTTAGTTGGGGGTGTCACAATATTGCAAGTGCAAAAGATGCCACAATGGCTGAAGTTGTGGAAACTTTGGGAGAGCGTATTCACTAGAGCATTAACTTTGTTAGGGTGGCACAAGATTGGAAGTTGAGCAATTTTGCAGTTTTTTCAGTCTTCTGTTATCCGTATGTCCGAACATACAGTACAAGGATTCCATGTGGTGGATGCCTGCTGGGAATGACGCTTTTTCTGTTTGCTCTTTTTATAGTGTGCTCACTCTAGAGCTTGCGATCCAGTTTCCTTGGAAGAGGCTTTGGAAGAACAAGGCACCCCTAAAAGTATTTTTTTATTTTTTATTTTTTGTGTGGATAGCAGCCTTAGGTAAGATTCTCACTATTGACAATCTGAGGAAAATGCGGGTTATCATCGTAGACTGGTGTTGCATGTGTATAAGAGGGGGTGAGTCAGTGGATCATCTTCTTTTACATTGTGAGACAACAAGAGAACTTTGGAACGAGGTGTTTAGTAGAGTGAATCTAGCATGGGTTATGCCGGAGATTGTGGCCGCGGCAATGGCGTGTTGTACAACTATTCGAGGCTTGCAGCCGATCAAAACAGTTTGGAAGATGGTCCCTCTTTGTATCATGTGGTGCTTGTGGCGGGAATGCAACAAGCGGACGTTTGAGGACAAGGAGAGATCATTAGAGGAGTTAAAAGTTTTATTTTTTAGAACTCTTTGTACATGGGTTATTGTTGTGGATTTTTAATAGCATGAACCTACATGATTTTCTTGCTTCTAATGCACCTACCTAGATAGGGCATAAGAATTTTTGTAATTGGCATTTTGCCCATTCTTTGATTAATAAAATTTGTTTATTATTTATATAAAAAAAGGTATTTTGGTCTTAACATTTGTAATTGCGTGTTTATATCTCTAGGTTTCTTTGCTGTTTGCGGAATGGTACCGGATATGTGAGCTGCCTGGGTCAAATGATGCAGCCTCTGCACATTTCATCTTACAGTTGCATCAGAATGGACTACTGAAGGGGGATGATATGACAGATCGCTTTTTCCGCCTTCTAACAGTAAGATTTATCTATGAATATTTTTTTGAGCTTATACTCCGAGGAGCACTCTCAAGTTCCATTCCTTGTATCAGGAGATTACTGTTGCGCATTGTCTTTCTTCTGAGGTGATAAATTCAGCCACGTTGCAATCAACACAGCAAGTGCAAAATATTTCCTTCTTTGCTGTTGATATGTATGCAAAACTCGTATTTTCAATTCTGAAGGTGTGTTTATGCACTCTAAACACATTGTATAGTCTTTTCTTCTTTGGAATCTTTTAAAAATAATGTATAATTTGATTGTTTCTGGATCAGGGTTCAAGCAAACTCTTTCTTTTTTCTAAGGTTAGTCCGAAGTCCAAACTAACAACCTATTTATTCCTTCCCTTTTCATTCTTCTTTTTAACTTGGTGTGCATTCTCCAAATTGTATGTGACATTTTTTTTTTTATTGGCAAATGTTATATGACAGATTCTGGCAGTCACTGTGAGATTGATCCAGAAAAATGCAGAGGAGAAGAAAGAATCTTTTAATCCAAGACCCTATTTTAGATTGATCATTAACTGGCTGCTGGATCTGAGTTCCTTGGATCCCGTTATTGATGGTGCAAACGTTCAGGTTTGGATTATTATCTTTTGCCTTTTGCTGTTGTCTCCCTGATTCATTAGTGTTGGTGCTTTATGTTGCAGATTTTGGCAGCATTTGCAAATGCATTTCATGCTCTGCAGCCCCTTAAAGTTCCTGCTTTCAGGTTAGCACGTTGAATTTGTTTCATTAACACTCAGTTAGTAGGATTTTACCTGCGGGCTTTGATTTTGAGATAAACATCAATTTGGATGGTTGACAAGCATGTTCACTTTTATTTGGTAGCTGACTGCCTCATTCATTTCCGTAGATGTGATGAATGATTCTTAGTTATTTTGTGGGAAAGACCCTTCTAATTGTAAGATTCAGTATGTTAAAGCACCCTTCATAGAATACCAATATGCAAGCTTGCTAGCCAGACAAGTTATGTCTAGTTTATTTTTTTGCTTTACTAAGCTTCCTAGTTTGATAATGAAGGGCATTTTCACTAGGATGGCTTGAGAGAGACATTAAATTAGAAGGGATCGGGAATTAAATTATGGGACCCTGATTACTTCCACTAAAATCATTCGGACTTTGTGAAACAGCATTCAGTAGTTATTCATGGAGCTTAATTAAATTGAACTATCAGTTGAAGTCACAAATATGCTTTTGTCACTATTATCCTGAAGCAAGGCATTTATAGCTAGTAGATACCTATTAGCCTCCATTAGGGTACCAAAATTCATATTAGTAATAATATATGGTCATTGCATTGATGAATCTTAGAAATTTCTTTGATAAGCCGGGCTGGTGTAGTTGATTTTTCGTTTTGAAGCAAAGGCCGGTTCATGGCTTTCGCAAGAAATTGCGAAGTTGCTCACATATCAGACAGCTTGTATGATTTGTTATATGCCTATCATTAAAAAACACTTGTATTCCTGGGTACTTGGTCTATATTTATTTGCTATATCCAATAAAATTTTACTTACCTATTAAAAAAAACTTGTATGATTTAACACTTTCATTGTAAAAATAACAGGCGACTTATATTTTGTTTTGTTGCCAGATGTTTGCCCGGGTCATCAGTAAAATAATTATCATCAATAGTTTTTAGCTGGTGCATCTTGGGCTTGCTTCTTTTACTAAAATTTTAGGTTTTCTTATGAGCATTGGACTGTAACCTTTTAGATTTTTTTTGAAGCCGTCAAGTTTGAGGTCTTGTCATAAAGCTGAATAACAAGCATCTTGAGATCTTGCTTCTTGGAAGATGACCAAAACTTTTACAATGCAGGTTGATTTGGTCCAATCAGTGTTTTTCCAACTTGCCCATAGCTGATTGTCCTTGTGGGATTTTTGGTTCAAAAAGTTTTAGTCAGATTCTTTATGGGTTCTACCAATAGATGAGAAAATAATCACGTGGAGTTGCCTGTAATCACAATGGAAGATTTTAGAATGGTCTGAATATATTACAAGTTGCATCTAAGAATTTTAGATCTGTGGGTAATTTGCTGCGAAGGTTTACTTTTCAAAAATGGGAAAAAAATATTGCTCTGAAGGTTTATACAGCTGGGTTGCAAGAGGCTTTGCATGCTCATCTAATCTGCAGTGGATATTCATTATTGTAGTGGTTGGCATACTCTGGAAAAGTGTTTTTAGGATGATTCAACACTTCTTTACATCATAGTTTTAATGTTCATATGTTAATCTGGAAAATAATGACATGTAAATAGATCTCGTTATTTGCTTCTAACTTGGTTGGAATGCTTCTTCAGCTTTGCATGGCTTGAGTTGGTGAGTCACAGGAGTTTCATGCCAAAACTGCTCACTGTAAATGGTCAGAAGGGTTGGCCCTACGTCCAGCGCTTGCTGGTAGACTTGTTCCAATTCATGGAGCCATTTTTGAGGAATGCTGAACTTGGAACGCCGGTTCGTCTCTTTTATTACCTAGTATATTTTCTCATGGCCACTATGACTTGAGTATGATAACCTATTTTTTGGGTATGTAATTATATGATAACTATCTTATTTTCTTTTTGTTTTAGGCTCAATTTCTGTATAAAGGCACACTTAGGGTACTGTTAGTGCTGCTTCACGATTTCCCCGAGTTCCTTTGTGATTACCACTTTACCTTCTGTGATGTGATTCCTCCAAGCTGCATTCAAATGCGAAATATTATCCTAAGTGCATTTCCACGTAATATGAGGCTGCCCGATCCATCGACACCGAATCTAAAGGTACCTGATTGATCATTCATATATGATTACTGCTGTACTTCTTGGTTAAAAAAGAACTACAGGAAACTGGTTTGCTTTCACATGCAGATTGATTTACTTCCAGATATTGGTCAATCCCCACGGATTCTCTCTGAGGTTGATGCAGCTCTTAGAGCAAAGCAGATGAAGGCTGATGTAGATGAGTATCTCAAGGTATTTGGTTCTTCTTTATCGGTTGTTTTAGCCATATAATACCCAAAAATAATTATGGAGAAACAGTTTTGACTACGTACAGGCATTGCCTTTTTTTTTTCTTTTCTTTTCAATTATTCTCTTTTATATATTATGTGCAAGTCCATTTTTGTAAGTGTTTCTTTCCTTTAGTTCTAGCAACTTGCCCCCCATCTTAACTTATAATTAAGATTTAGTTATTTGTATGAATACATTCTCTTTCATCTTTTATACCTTTTTTTGGGTGTATTCTACAGACTAGGCAACCTGGGTCCTTTCTGACTGAACTGAAGCAGAAACTCCTCCACCTACCAAATGATGCTGCAGCAGCTGGTACCCGTTACAATGTTCCCTTGATCAACTCCCTCGTGCTTTATGTTGGAATGCAGGTACTGTGTGTTTGTATTGGATCTCAAGGAACACCACTCACTACTTCTAGACTGATATGGTCAATTTCTTTTCTTGTTTAAAGTTGTCCCAAGTTGTTTTTATGTGTATTCTTGACCTTGGACGGCCACCAATTGATTAATGCAATCATTGTTTTTCTCCCTCGTTTTTTTTTTTAAAATTTTTGGGGAGGGAAGGGCGTAGAAATCCCATTATTTTCTAGTCTAGTTTCAAGGTATAAATTTGGAACGTGATTTTGCTCCAGAGAGGGGTAATGTCAATTCAAAACTAAAAGGATGCTTTAAAATTGTCTGTACTCCCTCTGCTTTTAATCTTTGATGCTTTATTTTTCTACAGGCCATCCAGCAGTTGCAACCGAAAACTCCTCATTCTCAGTCCACATCCAACACTGTTCCATTGGCTGTGTTCTTGGTTGGTGCTGCCTTGGACATCTTCCAGGCACTAATAGCGGACTTAGATACCGAAGGGCGCTATCTGTTTCTCAATGCAGTTGCTAACCAATTGCGATATCCAAATACCCATACTCATTATTTCTCCTTCATCCTTCTTTACTTGTTTGCAGAATCAAACCAGGTACGTTTGATTTTTAATATTATTGTGTGGGTTCTCATGGTAATGTTATTCCATTGTAGGATCCCGGGCTTTTTCATTGTTTAAAAAAGGGAGCCTCTAAATATTTGATTATATAGCATATGATGGTTGACTCTAAAACTGCTTAATTTCTTTTTGTTGTGTGCAGGAAATTATCCAGGAGCAAATTACAAGAGTGCTGTTGGAACGCCTGATTGTTAATCGACCCCATCCATGGGGTCTTCTGATTACTTTCATCGAGTTAATTAAGGTGCTGCATATGTTTTTCTTTTTAATTTTTATTTTAAATTGCGCGGTATGCCTTTCCACTTGTAGTTAAAATTTATTTTTCTAAGTTGGTCGTTCTAAATTTTCAGAACCCTAGATACAACTTTTGGAACCGAACCTTCATAAGGTGTGCTCCCGAGATTGAAAAGCTTTTTGAATCAGTCTCAAGATCCTGTGGAGGACCAAAATCCGTGGATGAAAGTATGGTTTCTGGTTGGGCGTCCGAAAACGCCCACTGATTAGTATGGTTTCTGGTTGGGCGTCCGAAAACGCCCACTGATTCTTTGCAGCATGCCCGTCCGCTTTGAAAGTGATTACACGACAGGACTGTAAAACAACTAAATCCTTTTTTTTTTTTTTGTAGAGTTAAAATTCCTACAATTGTATAAATGTATAGTTCTAGATTTTGATATCTCTAGCTTATGAATATGGTTTCACATCTTTGTTTCTTTTATTGCTTGAAATACTCAGAGATGTAAATGGTTCATTTTTGGTTTTAATGGAGCAAAAACAACCACTTCAAGTTGCCGAATATTTTAATATACCGATGTTAAAGAAGCGTTAGCTGTTCATTGATATCCATTTTCCTCCCTTGGAAATCTGCTCTCATGGAACCGGAACAGTAATGCCCCTTGAACCAAACGTTTGGTGAGGGCGTTGGTAAGTTTTGTTGTAATTGGTCACCCTCTTGACATCTTTGAAGCAATTTCTTATTTTCAATTTAAACCATTTTATTATTTATCATATTAGCATAATCCGACTATATTAATTGGGAGCCTATAACCCGTGCATTGTGGATTGTTGTGTCGGAAGGAGAGAAATTTAGAGAGGATTTTATAGTAGAAAAATTCGTAACGGTTTATGCGGTAATTTATTTTGACGAAATAATATAAAAGATTGAAATAATAAAGTATTAATTGGTTTTTATCTTTGTAAGTAAAAATAAAAGATTGAAACAATAGATAATAAAGAGATGCTATATACAATTGTAACGGGTGTAAATGTTGTGTATCTACTTGAAAAATGAGTGAAATTTATTATTTAAAAGTTTTTTTTATGTGGGTTTTATGTTTTTTTTTTTTGATTTTCTTCAAAGTGGTTGTGAGGTGGTTATCTAATTTATGATTGTATAAATATTTTTTCTATAATAAAATATTACCTTAATAAAAATTATTGTTCTATAAATATAACGCTTTAAATTTAATAGATGGAATCAAGGGTGTTCAATCGACTCGACCCGCTAACAACAGTTTTTGACCTATTAACAACAATTTCAGATAGTACGATTAGTCGAATACTTGATTACCCAATTTGAGTAAACGGGTACTCTGTCAGATCAGTTTACATTTGTTTTGCTTTTTTCTTCACTTTTTGTCCCTTTTCTTTTCTTTTCTTTTCTATTAAGCACCTTCCATACAAACCAAATTTACAGAACTATATGCTTGAGATGCATCAACTCAATACAAATGATCAAGCAAAACCTAAACAAAAAATTAAAATAAGGAGAGACTTTTCACTACAACTTGGGGATCATCGAATTTGGAAGCGTCCCTTTGTAAACTCAATTGATCCCACCTCGACCAAGGAGCTCTCTTTCTCGAAAAATTAACTCTCTCAAAAACATTTGGTTGTTTTCTTCCGTTCTTAGGAAGCGTCCCAATTCCTCGATTTCTTCAACATTCTTTATCTTCCTGAACAGGTAAAAGGTTGAGAGATAGATACGACTGCGAGGAAGAGGTCGAGAGAGTAAGCTGCAAGCTTGCAACTCTGTGAGAGAGAGAGAGAGAGAGAGAGAGAGAGAGAGAGAGAGAGACAGAGAGAGAGATGACTTGCGAGGGAGAGAGTGAGACTGTGATATAGCGAGATAACAAGCAAACTTGGAACGAAAGTAATGAGAAAATCTCATTTTTGTGTCCTAAAATTGACTTATCAAGTATTATCCGTTTGCAAGAACAAGGCAAGGGAGAGAGAAAGACTGTGAGATAGCATGAGGAAGAGCAAATTTAGAACAGAAGATGTTAGAGAATCTCATTTTTGTTTGTCCTAAAATCGACTTACCAGAGATTATCCATTTGCAAGAAAAAAACAAGTCAATTAACCGCTTTCGATTGTGTGCCTATCGAGTCGGGTAATTCAGGTCGGGTCGGATCGGATCAAAGAAAATCTCAGATAACGGTACACGGCTTATTTGAATAGCCCTAGATGGAATGCTTACTTTATGAGGATAATATCCCGTTAGAATCATGACTCCGCTTTTATACAGAGTACAGAGATGATTTGAACCAAGAGGAACAATTCTTTCCAATGAATAATATCCTCATTTTGAAAAACAAGCAAAATCTTTATGTTCTCCACGTATTAAAAGAAGAAAAGGGTAACAGAAACGTAAGCAGCACTAACCTCTCCCGCATAAATTAACCGGAAATACAAGTACTGTACCAATCATTAAAAAAAAGTAGACAAATTCGAAGCCTAGACATTCGTTCGATACCCAGATTCAGTATATTGAATTTGGTACACCAGAGTCCTTCACCAGTGTCATTCTACGCCTCTCTACGCACAAAGTACAACTTCCCCATGACATGAAGAATAGCAACGAAGGCTATGAAGCCAATGCTCATGACAAGAACCACATTTGGAGAGATCTTGAGACCTGGGGCATCATCTGTGTAAAACTGGAGCATGGTCCCGGCTGCCCCTGCAGATGCCCCGCTACTTGTTGTCCTCCTCCTGCGCATGCTTGCAGTAGCTGCTGCACTGCCCCTTGGTGGAGCTGGTCCGCCTAAAGCCATTTCTGCAGCAATCATTCAAAAGAAGTTTTGAGAACTTCAGTATCAAACTAAAGAGCAGCACCAGATACTTGATTATTTTGTCGTATCAATGGACAATCAAACATGAACAAAAATGAAACTTGTTTAATATTCGTTTCAGAATATCACAATATATTTGCGAGTGCCGTATTCTCCTTTGAAGATAATAAAGTCCACTATTAAAGAATATATATATATTTTTTTTCATATCAATCTCATACAGTTCGTTCTTTAAATTACAAGTATTTTAGTTGTATAATTGGCGCATCAAGGAATTTGAAGATTTCAAACTTAAGGAAGATCGTATTCAAGCTAGTCAAAGATTCCACTCCACGCATGCAGAACAGATTTCACAACAGAAGGCTTTTTCTCATTTTCATTTTCTTTCTTATTGTGTTTTTATTTTTTTGAGAGGAAAAGGAAAGAAAAGACCTGATCAACAAAGCGAATGTACTACATAAATAAACCTAAAAAGCATGCTTGATGAGAAACCAGGAAAATAATTTCATCAAGAACAGAGATTCCCATAAAAATTGCAGTAAATAAACCTCGATCTCTAAGGGTTAAAAACAATTTTTTATTAACCACAATAAACCTCGCAAATGGATCTCAAACATCAACAGCTCAAGCAAATATATCTACAAAAATACGCTAGTTAAAGAACGATGACGCCAACCAATGACTTCTGAAGCAAAAGGAGACGAATAACACGGTTTAAACGATTTTCCCTTAGGTAAAAACGATTTGCTAAACAATTGAAAGAAAAAAAAAATCGAATTTGTCAAGCTTTGCACGAATTCTACACAGAAAAAGGAACAAATGTAGAGCGAATTAAAATACATAAAACATTCATAAATTGCTAATTGTGAAGCCCTAACTCAGGAGAATCCCATCAGGAATATAGGATCGCAATCATAAATTGCTAATTGTGAAACCTTTTCTCAAGAGAATCCCATTAGGAATATCGGATCCGAAAAGAGAATCGACGAACAGCTTAAAAATACCTAAATTCAAGTTGCATGCAGTAGATCTAGAACCGTATGGGCGTAATAAATTGGACAGCTGAACATTGAAAGTTGTACAAGCATGAGATTCAAAAGAAATTCTAGCGAGAAAGAGGGAGGAGAACTCGCCTGAGTCGAGTCAGCGATTCGGGGCTCGGCCGCCTTGGAAGATCTGAGGACGTCTTTGTGTTTATGACCGCGTCTACTCAGAATGAAAGAAGTTCCAATTGTGCTCTTCCAAGTCGACGTATTTATATAGAGAAAAACAGGGGGTTTCCGACACGTCGTTTGAGATCAATTCCGTGTGGTTGACTGCCACGTTACTTTACCACGTCTAAGTAACCAATGGGTTTATGCCACGTCGGATTTATACAACATGTCTGAGTTTATTTGTGAATATCCGTACAAAAAAAAATCAAAATTTTCATCCCATATATTTTTCACAATTTAGAAAGAGAGTGTGTCATACAATTTTTATTGTTGTCATGAACAACATTAGTACTGCAAAATTTATATGATATAATCTCTCTCTAGATTATTAAAAAAAAAAAAAAAGCTTTAGATAAAAATTCTTAAGAACTTCCTCGAAATTATAATATTTTATGATTTATTATTTTAAATTGTAATATTTGTGTCAAGTTAATCACACTTCTAAAAAATCACTGAATTAGGCAAAATCGAAGTCTATTGGGAGTAGTATTTTGTTTTATGGTGAGTTAGTTTATTTAGCAAAAAGGATTGGAATATGATTACTTCGGCTATAATAAGGATAGGCATTATTAGGAAAATAGAGTGCACTCTTATTTTGGACTTCAATTAGTGTGAACTTGTTCCAATCATCAAATCAAATCCAATTCACACTTGCTTTGATGTTTTAATTAACTATAAATAAATGAAAATAATCTGTTTGTAAGTAATTCTACATAATAATATACGTACTCATCTATTGTGATTGATCAAAAATTTCAATTTTATAATAAAAGAAATGATCAGCTAATGAGAATATATTAATATACATATTGATGTGCAAAATTACTTATATGAAACATTGCCATGTAGGTCAAACCCTAAACCCTAATATATGAAACTAGTTTCTCGCATGGCGATGCAGATCAAATTCTTCAACCTTTCAAAGCCTGGACTGCAAATACAGGACGAATGGACAAGAAAGTTTTTAAGGCCCAGATAACTCAATGTGCAAACCAATTAAGCCCATGATGGCATACACTATAATATATGGCCCGGCTCTTATGTGGGCTGGACTAGCGAGCCTAAAAAACTTACCCTCGATTTGGGCTGGTAAGTGAATACGAAAGAAATCTATGGGCATTATTGATGATATAAACACACAATTTTCCAATCCGAATAATATATCTGTTTTTGGGTACGAATCTCCTTGAAAGATGAAATAGAATTAGACTTGCTTTTACAATTTTACTTAACAGGAAGTATTATCACTATAAGAAAAATAAATAATACTGTTAAATATTTACGATAAAAATAATTATTAACAACTAAAACAGATTATTTATAATTAATAAATGATCATAAATAAATAATATATATATTTTTTATAGTGTATGGAGCACGAGCCTGCCTCCATGACGATCTGAATTATTTGTGACTGCCCCTTCTCAGATGAATTTGTCTTTGTAATCGAGGCCCTGTTAATGAGGTGACGGATGGCAGCAGAATCAAAATTTTGTACGAGGAAGGTGATTAGTAAGGTGTTGGGCCTCGAGTCCGAATTTGTTTTTAGCATCTAGTTTGATGACTAGACTTGGTAAAGATTTGTTTGTCAATTGTCATATTTTTGTGAATTTTGAGGCTTCATTTATGAAGCGGATGTTTAGATGATAACCCAAATTGGAACAATTTTATTTTATTTTTTATCTTTAAAATAAACTATTATCATTCATTCATAAAAAAAAAAAAAAATTTATGAGCATATACATTTTGAAATATTTACATATCAAATATAACATCATAAATTAAAATAATTAATTTGAACCTCTAACAATATATACACTATTTTCTTTTATGACTAATCTGATCTTCATTATTTTTAATACTTTTTATAGATCACGTTCAAAAGATATTCCAACTTCAACTCAACTTTCATATAAGGAGAAATCTTAACTTCGACAGATAAAAGTTTGAAAAACAGACCTTTTAAAAAAAAAAAATTAATTAACAACTTTGGAACGATTAATTACAAGTCATCTTGCGAAATTGGCATAGTAAGTTGATTATCAAATCAGTTTTTTATAATATAATTATAAATGTGTCTACTCATATAGTTTATAGATATAATATATGAATTTCATAAGTAATTTATGCTTAAAAAATAAAATAGTCCGATCAAATACTTGGGTCATGAACTTAACTCAATAAAACCCATTAAGTGGGATAAATTATGTTGTATTTCTGATTATTTATATGCATCGGATTGAAGAGATTTAACCATATTATAGTTAAATCACCTTGTGAATCTTCAAAAAAAAAAAAAATCACCTTGTGAACGACAACATATTCATGCTATGATCATTTGGCCACGTCGGTTGAAAGTAGTTAGTTCTTTTTTTTTTTTAATTTTTTGAGAAAGTAGTTAATTTTTTTTTATTTGATATAAAACATAAAACAAGGAGATATTTATTTATTTATTTTTTAATAAATAAAAACTTTGAAATGCTTTAAAAAAGGAAATATATATTTTGGGTAATTTTTAGATTCACTTGCTTCGGACCAAAAAAAAAAAAAAACCTATATGGTTATTTCTTTTAATGAAAACCTGCAAAAATTAAAAAACTATATGATCGCTGCCGATGGACGGATGGATTTGGAAGCTCTAATATGAAAAGAACCATAGCAACTTGGTTTTTTTTTTGGAACATCCTTAGCAACTAGTTTGACAAAGTTGATTCTTTCCTTTCTTTAAGAAAGCTGACTTTTCGTATTAAAAAACAAAGAAAGCTGATTTTCTATGACTTACCCAAAAATAAAGAAAGTAAAGTACCGTTTGAACAGATGAGAAAAAGTAAAGTACCGTTTTAATAATATTATTATTTTGATATTAAAAAACTATATTATTCCCTCCTCCCACCACATGTAAAATAGAAAAAATTTATTCATCCTCTTACTATTCACACAACTTTCACACACTACACATTATTTTATTTTATTTTTAAGTAAACATTTAATATATAAATAATGAATAAAAAAATTAAATTAATTTAAAAAGAACAAATTCAAAAAAAATATTAAAAAAATTAAAAAATTAAAGAAAAAATAAAAAGTGATGGTGTGTGGAGGTTGGGAGGTTGTATAGAAGTCCTCTGTAAAATAACCCTTTCACTTCCTAGTTTTTCCATCTTACTTAATTTCCGGCTTCCTTTTGGGTGTTTTTTCTCCCGTTATTTTGGACGTCGCTGATTTGCTGCTTATTGGTGTTCATTATCCGACACGCGCCACTTTCCTAACTTCCTCAGATGCCGATCTACGAGTCTGAAGAGAGAACTTGCATTTTCTAGGGTTGCGTATGCTACATGCCGACTTTTGTCATGCTCGTGACTTATACGCAGTCGCATTTTGGGATGGCTGTGGAAGCCATGCGTGACCTCTGTGGCGTCAGAGGCAGTAAATCCGTTGGATTTGACGATTCGTGCTCCATTCTAAGTGGCGCGTGTGCTACAGCGTTGTTACTACTTGTGTTGGTTGTCTATTGGCGATTTAGTCTCGCTTCCGTTTGTAGCTCTATGTTTCTGTTTTCCATAAACTATGATCTTGTTAAAAGGGTCAGGAACCCATCCAAAAATTGTCTCAAGACAACTTTTGACAGTGCTTTCGCCATCTTCACCACTTCTAGCAGTGGTCCTTGTATTCATTTTCTAGTGAACACTTTATTTTCGCATTTTTTAAGATGGTGTCCTTTTAGGGTATGGGTAAGGACTAAAAGATTGGTTTTAACTAAATCTGTTTTATTTTTATTTTTTACCACTTTTTGTACTGTTAGTTTTTGTTTTGAGGTGATTGTTGGAGACTCCCGCTCTTTCCACTTGTATTATTTGCTTAGTTTAATGCAATCTACTTGCTTAAAAAAAACTAAATTATTTATTATATTTATATACAAATTTAACGAATTATAATAATAAAATAAAATAAAATATATTTTATACCCGCCTCACAACTCTGCACACTTTTTATCTAAAAAGGTTTCATAAATAAATTGTATGCATGTATTAGAGCATTCATAATAAACTTAACAAAATTAATATTCAGTCAAATAATAGTTAATGAGCATAAATATGAGATTATAAAATCTCAACAAATGAATAGTTAAAATAGCTTGAAATGATTTGACTTAACAAATGTAGCTAATTCCTTATACTAGTCAAATAATTTTGTAAAATTAAAATATTCACTTTTCTCGTTAATTTACTCTCTCGCATATAACAAAAATAA
Source organism: Platycarya strobilacea (assembly GCA_036898215.1). Classification (NCBI taxonomy): domain Eukaryota; kingdom Viridiplantae; phylum Streptophyta; class Magnoliopsida; order Fagales; family Juglandaceae; genus Platycarya; species Platycarya strobilacea. Next base: position 35,871,789 of record CM072551.1, on the reverse strand, counting down.
AGAACCTTATTAGTTTTTGTCCTTGTAAAGTTCTCGAGTCCTTTTTTTGTAATTATACAGTATGAAGATTAATAATTTTTCTTTACTTTAAAAAAAAAATTAATGTCTTTATTTTTACAATCATCAACCGTTAAAAATAATATGAATGTTAGAAAATTAATGTATATTTTTTAGTAATAAATAAAGATTTAAATTATAATTAGAATTAAAATAAATAAAAAAAATAAAAAAATTAATATTTTATTAAAAATTAATAATTTATTAAATTTATTATTTAATATAATAAAAAATGAGTAGTTAAAATATATAAAAATAACTTTTTGGTCAAAATTTAATTAAATAATACTTTATCTATTGTGAATACTGTCATGTGTATGTATATGTCAGATCATATATATCATATGGATTGTCGTCAAAGTCTTTCCATTTGAGACCCAAACTTCACTCTCTCTCTCTCTCTCTAAATAGCAAAACCTTTTTATGCATTCTGAGCAATCTCTCTCCTCTCCCAAACACATGAAACCGAATTTAAAGCTTAAAAATAAGCAAAAGAAATATGTACCCTTTCCTCCTTGTAACCCAACAAAGCCATTACTAGCAGCAACACCTCCTCCTACCAAAATGAGTCAGTGCGTTCCCAGCTGGGATTTCGATGATAATCCCAACCCCGCCGCCCGGCCATCACTTCGCTCTCACTCCAATTCCACTCCTGACACGACCATGTAATCTCTCTCTCTCTCTCGCTCTCGATATACATATACACTGACTCAGTTATATATATATGCTCGTCTTTCATGATTGTTTGATGAATACTTTGTCAATCTGATACGTATATGCAGGCCCTTAGACTATGAAGTAGCGGAGCTGACATGGGAGAACGGCCAGCTAGCCATGCACGGCTTAGGTCTGCCACGCGTGCCCGCCAAACCCCCCGCCGCCGCCGCCAATCCCCCTGCCTCCAAGTACACCACCTGGGAAAAGCCACGCGCTAGCGGCACCTTGGAGTCCATTGTTAACCAGGCCACAGCTTTGCCAGCCGTGAGGAAAGCAGTCCCTTTCGATGGCGGCGGCGACGACTTGGTCCCCTGGTTCGAACATCACCGCGGCCACCGCTTTGCTTTGGCTGCTGCCACCGCCTCCGCCACCATGACTATGGACGCTTTGGTGCCCTGCTCCAACCGCACCTCCGAGGTCGAACAGGCCACCCATGGCCGCGTGGTGGACCCACACGCCACCTGTTTGGTCGGATGCTCCACTCACGTAGGGTCCTGCAGTGGGGCTGCAGCCACCACACAGGACAAAGACCACGACGTTCTCTTCACGGAGAAACGAGCCGGGGAGGCGCGTGTAACCGCCGAGTGGAGTAGCAGAGACCAAAGCTACACCGGAAGCGCCACGTGTGGAATGGATAGTCATCAGATGACTATCGACACGTGTGAGAGGGACCGGGGTTTGGGTTTCACTTCCACGTCGCTTGGGTCAGCGGAACACACCAGCTCTCACGGCAAGACTTTCACAAAGACCACCACCACCGCCGATGACCACGACTCTGTTTGCCACAGCTCACCGCCGGTAGGCACTCACTGCTTGGTATTTTACGTCTGGTTAAAACAAACCCTTTTTTGGAGATTCTAACACCCATTTATCTTCTTAAAAAGTTTAATAGGAGGAGTTAGATAAGTAATTATAAAGATTAAGAAAAGTTTGATTTAATTTGTTCTTAATAACTTTTTAACACTATATAATATTAATATTTTTTTTTGGTTGAATTTCATTTTTTATCGATATTCAAATGTATATTTACTTGTCTGTTTTTGTTGTTGTTGTTCGTGGTGTACAAATTTCTGAAGAGGGAGGCAGTTGATCAGGACAAAAAGAAGGGTACTGGGAAATCCTCTGTTTCAACTAAAAGAAGTAGGGCTGCTGCAATTCATAACCAATCTGAACGTGTGAGCTCTCCGTCCCTCAATCACTCTCATTCACACGCACACACACGGATGCAGATAAGCCATTAATTATGCTTTTATAAGGTGGCTTTGCTTTTCAGTTGTAGGACAGTGAAATGATTGGGTTTCCTTAGAAAAATAAATAAAAGATGGATGATTTAATCCCAAAATCTCCAAAACTTCGGATGGGAAGGAGTATAGTCAATTGATGTAGAATAGAGAGTGAGATTGTATCGAACTTAGAATATTTTATTGGTCTGTTTCAGAAAAGGAGAGATAAAATAAACCAAAGGATGAAGACCCTGCAGAAGCTGGTCCCCAATTCGAGTAAGGTATGCAGTTCCTTTTATGACCTTTTTTCTATGACCTTTATAGCTTTAATATTTTCTCTCACCACTTCTGTTATTATTTCTTTATGGCTAAGCGATTGCATACGGGCAAAAGTTTTTCAATTATTTTTAAAATATTTTATTATTATTTATTACTTTATTATTATTATTTATTATTATTTATTATTTTATTAATATTTTATATTTATTTTATATTATTATTTATAATTCTTTTCAACACTTTTCAAACCTAACCTTATTATCTTGTTCTGACTGCTGGGCCCCATAATAATTGTGAGAAATGATTGTCTGGAGATGGTACCATGATGATTGCTGAATATTTTCCTTGCGTTTCATTTATTGAAAGAACGACTTTACATAGTTGTTGTACAAAAATCGTAGCTGCGAGTTGTTAATTCCTTCTCTCTTCTTTGGGTAAAGAAATAAAATAAGGAAACCATCACGGAAAAAAACCAAAAAAAAAAAAAAAAAAACATGACATGGCTAGGAGTATGTCTTAGATCCTTTACAAGAATCTTGGAACACACAAATCTTCTTCTTTCTCTCCATATATTATATATGTGTTTAAAATCTTGTCATCTGTATCTTCCTCAAATGTATGGTGAGTGAATGAAGAAGCCCTAAAGATTTTCAATTTGCGGCCAGTGGGTGGAATAGATGTGGTCCAAACCTGTTTTGCATACAAATGGCTGTGGATGTTTTGGCACCAGCCCGATCCTAGTCCACACATTTATTGCTATGGGGGGGACAAGATGACAGCAAGTTGTTAGGTATGGAGACAACGACCTGCTTTCCTCATAAATCCCTTCCATAGGTAGGTCCTCAGAATTCATTATGTTTGTCTGAAACCAGTCTTTTCTATGTTATTAATCTCTGTTTTTGATAACTAGCACTGGGGAAATAGCTTCTTTGTGTGGAGTGGGAGAGAGATCTGACAGTTAATGGGGCACCACATGTTTTAAAGTAACACCCAAGTAAAATATGTCCTTTACCGACTCTTTCAACTTTCAAGCTAGCCTGGGGTTAATTGGACAGAGGCGCAGCCATATTGGTGTCAGTTTTGCTTTCTCTTTTACAGCTAACTTCTAAGAAGTCCTCTAATGTACTTTTGGCAGCTGGCGATAAGGTTAAGTACATAAATAAAAGCATGAAGAGAACAAAAAGTTCATTACTTTTACTAGCTACAAGTAATTTACTTGTTACGAAACTCATCATCGTTATAAAAATAGAGTTATAAATATCAAATATTGTTTTCTGCTATTTGACCTAAAAGGCTTATACTTATCCTGTTCGTATGTCGAGTTGAATAGAGATAATTTGAATTTTTTTTTTATAAATTATAATAAATTAAAATAATGAAATAAATTTTGTGAGACTCATCTAAAAATAGTTTAAATATGTTTCTATGTTAAAATGAATTTAAATATATCTTTGAGAAGTTAAAAAAAGTTGTCCTTGATATAAATATGTGTTGAGACGTTGACTCATGTGTAAAGAAATTTTAAGTTAGATGATATTAGTAATTTAATAATTGAATGTTTGGATGTTAGATTCAATTTAAAATTAAATTGAACTGAGTTGATCTCAATATGTTCCACATCCAAAAGGGGCATGAGATAAGTGTGTTAATAAACAGACTTTTTCAAAGCAAGTTGTGCCAAGTTTTCTCAACTGTTCAATCTTAACATTGCAACAGATCTTGCAGATTCACTTTTAGCTTCATTCCAAGTCATGATCTTGATGACACTAGCTAATAGATTACCTTAAATTAAGGCACATACATTTTTTTTTTTTGAAAGGCACATACATTGTTTGGTATTCATTCTAGGTATCTATTTTTTTGCATTATTGCACAGACTGACAAGGCTTCAATGCTGGACGAAGTGATTGAATATCTAAAGCAATTGCAAGCTCAAGTTCAGATGATGAGCAGAATGAATATGCACCCAATGATGCTACCAATGACCATGCAACAACTTCCGATGTCCATGATGGCTCCTATGGGCATGGGGATGGGTATGGGAATCGGAATTGGTATGGGCATGGACATGAACACCATCAACCGGTCCAACATGGCAGGCATTTCTCCTGTTCTTCACCCTACTGCCTTCATGCCTATCACCTCCTGGGATGGCTCCAGTGACCGAATTCAAGCCACTTCAGGGGCTGTAATGCCAGACCCCATGTCCACATTCCTTGCATGTCAACCTCAGGTAAACTTTCCAGATATTTTTTGACATTTCAGCTTTAGAAAATTATTTAACCACAAAGAGATTATAAAAGGAAATTCACAAATTGATGGGGCTTGATGTTGTACATCATATCGTAAAGTTACTTTTGTTATATATAGCAGTTCTCTTCAGCTTATTCGAGTCATTGATTTTGGAGAGCTTTTTTATCCCACTTATTTAATATGGCGATTGATACAAAAATTTATTGCAGGCAATGAACATGGATGCTTACAGCAGGATGGCTGCCATGTACCACCAGCAGCATCAACCTCCACCTTCTAGTTCTAAGAGCTAAAGCTTTCTTCTGTTGGGGTCTCGTTCCACCTTGCAGAGCTTAGCTAGAGAGCAAAACCACAAATTAGCTCAGGATTCCTTAAAAGAGTCCGGCCTACTCAAATTATAGAGTCTAGTGAGAAGAGATGGATATATGAAGTGTATTCCTTAACAATTATTCATGTCATTAGCATGTATCCTTTGGACGACGTTAAATGCTCAAGCGCCGATCTAATAGCTAAAAGTTTAAGTACTGACGTTGCCTTTTTGGGTAATCAATTTGTGGATAATTGGTGCATTTCGTGTACAATATTCTTTTTTATTTTTTCCCATGCATTCGGGAAAACGCATCGATCTGTATTTTTTAATGAACAATGTATCTTCTTTTTGTATTATTTAATAGACACAATTTATACTGTTTGCAGCCACATTCTTTTCTGCAAAAGTTAATATGAAATTCTTTTTTCTTTTAAAAAATGATCTAATTAATTTACGCACGCGGGAATTAAATCTTTTTGAATGTTCGATTTGTCATATAAAAAGCATCCACCAAATGTATGAGAGTGTCTCTCGTATTAAACCCTTGTCATCATGTAAATCTAATCAGGATTTACTATGTATTGCATTATCGTATTAAACTGATCTTGTACTGTTGTATAGCCGTAATACTATTTTTCCTTTTATTATTATAACGGTATGATGGAAGGCTGATCAAACCACCTAATCTATATTTTAAATTAAAGGATTAGCCGATGAAATTAGAGCACTATTGAAATTTTATAAAGATCAATAACTTCTCATTCTCAAAAAATATTAAGAATTTCATATACCACTTATATTTATTTTTATTATATAGAATATTATAATCATCATTTGATAAAATTCTTTGCAGTTATATGGATATAGGCGGGCTGTCGAACAAGGTAAACTATGTATCGTGGATGGATGATTGATTATACTTTTTATTCACTTTAATTTGCACATGATATAATTATGATATTCTTAGGGAAGCTTCTCAGTCACTTCAAGGATCTCATTATTCTAGATATATATATATATATATATATAATGTGGATTTACTCAATAATTTTTCATATATATATATATATTGGGAGCTAGTTTTAATTATTACTACTATTTTCTCCCAAGTCTAGTTTTAATTATAGTTATATATGTTCACTTCTCGCAGTAAAACGACTGATTTAAATATATAGCGATTAGTCAATACTCTGTCCCACAAATTTCTCATATACATCCTAAAGACGACATCTAACATGCAATGTTTGCTTAAAGATGAACATTTAAATGATTGGATACTGATTTTTCAACTACATCGAGGGGTTGGCATGGATAATTGTCAAGAGTGTTCCACATGATATAATATTGTCATCATACCACCGACGAATGACTTTAGGCTTCTACACTGAACATCATGAAATCCCTTAAAATCATTATAAATTGTAAGAATTTCCTTCAAGTAAATGTGGAATCCTATTTACAATTTTCCCCATGCTCAATATTACGAGTATTACAATCTCTCCCATATAATTCCCCAACGTCTTCATAAGGCCATTCTTTTAGCTAGATTAATTCTGATATTATTTATAATGAATCAATAACAATTCTTGTGGTTTAGAATGATTCACATCCATTCTATTGTCATATAAAAGGATTAATTAAATGGTTGTTTGATCAGAGTTGCCATTTTTCTTTGTTTTTAGGCTGTTGTGTTTGTGAGACAACCCCCAAAACAAAGAGTAAATAAATAAGAGAAATATTTTAGTTACAAAGAGATGTCACAAAATAAATTTTACAAATTAATATGATTTTATGTAATTCGTCAGATTGTGAAGTTAGTTTTATTATAAAGTAAATCTAACGGATTATATGAAACTATGTCAGTTTGTGAAATTGATTTTGTAGGATTTCTTTGTGGCTATAGCAATCCTCAATAAATAAAAATAAAATCCATGCATTAAGTTTTTTTGGCTATTACAGCACATCATTAGACTAATTTGTAGGATTTCTTAGTCAATTTATGCATGCACTCTGGATTCCTCACATGATAGCTGACACCCGTGTCCTTCGCTACATTAAAGGGACTCCAGGCCAATGTATTTTTTTTTCTAATGATCTTCATGTCAGTGCTTACACATATTCCAAATATGATAGTTGCCCCATTACTTGGCACTCTACAACTGGTTTCTTTATCACACTTGGTTCATATTCAATTTCATGACATACTAAGAAATAGATTATAGTTGCTCACTTTTCTATGGAAGTTGAATCAATGTTTTGAATACTATATTGGTGGGCATACCGGTTAAGGTACCGTTTTGTGTATCGTTTCGAAATAATCTATACATAAATAAATTATATACATAAATACATATATAAATTATATTTCGAAATAATAATCAATATATGAATAAATTATATATATATGTATTTAGTTTAGTCTAAATTGAGATAGAAAAATGATAAAAAAAAATAAAATAAAAAAGAAGGTAAATGACTGAAATTCAGTACGGTCGAAATATAGGCTGATACGGTCGGTATTTAAACTAGTACAAAACATGTAGTATACTTGTACCGCCCAATTGACTGGTACGGTGTATACCGATCATATTGATCGGTACAGTATGAAATTAAAATACTGAACTGAATATCACGCCATGGCCATCATCACATGTCAACAGCTTGTTCATGACCTTAGCATCTCATGCAAAGCTCCTATGACCCTCAATTGTGATAATCAATCCACCCTCCACATTTCTCAAGAACCAATTTTTTATGAGCAAACCAAACATATTGAAATTGACTACCACATTTTTTGTGACTGTTGATAAGGGTGTAAGAAAAAATCAAAAAAGGGGAAAATCGGACCGGATCGGTCCAAATTGATGTAATCGATTTGCTTTTGGGTCGATATTAGTTCGGAATTGATTCTTGTAATTTCAAAACCTGTAGATATTGGTTTGGTTTCAATTCTAACCTTTTTAGAACTGGATCAGACCGGTTCAAAATACTATATATTTTAAATTACTTTTTTTAATATTATATGTAATATAAAATAATATTTTATACATTAGTATATAATGTAAATTAGTTACAATTTACATATTATAGCCTAATAATAATAGTCTAATACCATATTACTATTAATAATATACTTTAAGTTTATATCTAAATTATTATCTTAAATAATTATATATGAAATAATGATATAGTATTAGTATTAACATATTAATACTATTTATATTAGCATATTAATACTATCACATTCAAAAATATAGTTCTAAAAAATTAAACTTACTATAACAAATACTAATGTATAATTATTTTAATCACTATAACTAATTTTAATATATATATATATATTAATAGTCTAATAGACTAATTTAAAATCAAAAAATCAGATAGAACTAGATCGAAATTGGTAAAATTGATTCTACTAATTTTGGGGGTAATCGATTTTAAAAAACACATAACTGGTGCTACTAGTTCAGTTTTAGATTTTGTTCAAAATGAGACTGAACCGGATTCGTTACACCCCTAACTGTTGAAGTCATGTTTTGGGCCTAAGCTACTCGACGATGGCCCAAACTATTCAAACCTGTAAAGGAGATGAAAATGGGAAAAGGGGGGGGGGGGATCGGGGGTCGGAGACTGCTCTGATGATAAAGTCATGCGAGATTGAAGGTGGTCAGTTGAAATGTGTAATAAACATGAAAGAGAAAGTGTAACCTGTGTTTTGAAGAGGCGTTGTTCTATTTATACGTTACTTAGATCTTGCTTTGCCGGGGAGAATGATGAAGATGTCGTATCTGTACTAGTCCCATTCGCCCTGCTGGCCGGCCCCTTCTTTGCTAAGGACCCGTGCTCGATCCTTTCTGGGCCTGGGCCATTTTCCTTAGATGGATCTCTCCTCACAGTGACAAACTCCGTTTTGGTTTCTTCACCACCATTCATCTTCCATCTTTGGAGCAAATCGTCGACATTTTTACCAAATCCTTGGGTTATGATCTCTTTCATCAGTTCTCTTGCAAGCTGGACATTATGTATTTTCATGTGTTAACTTGAAATGAAGTATTACAGCACATCACAATCTCATAATTCTAGCAATCCCACCATTTTTGCTATTTGACAATTACAGAATATTTGATTTAATTTGTATAGCTAGTTTTGTTTTTCTTTCCATGTAAATCATCACTCATGTATAGCTATATATTTGTATACAAGATCAATGAGAAGTTCAAGCAATTATTCCATCAATTTATTTCTTAACCTATGCAAAATCATTATAAACTCTACAGTTTAATACATCTCAAAGATAATTTATAGATCTCGTTTGGATATAGAAATAGTTTCATCTCATTATTATAATTTTTTAAATTTATTATATAAAATATAATAAATAATTTATTTTGTATTTTTTAAATTTTAAAATAAGGATAATATTAATTTAACTTTTAATTTTGATATAAGATTATTTTATTTTATCCCATTATATATCCAAACGAAACTTTAGTTAATCAATGCACTAAACAAGTAGATTCAATAATTGAGTTCTACTTTTCACCTTATATATATATATTTTATTTTTATTTTTATTTTTATTTTTCCCAAGTATTTCTTTTTGCGCCTTTTCTGCATTGGATGTGAAAGACTTTGTTCTCCGTTTCTGCAATATTGGGACCCTCATATACATATGACAACTAGCTGTAGTATCGATCAAATTGGCGTTAGCTGTTAAAGTGGGAACGTCGACGTGATGGCTAAGTGTCCACTTGCTTTGTGATTATACGATATATAAATGTCATGAACAAGAGGATATAGGGAAGTGCAAAAATGATTGGAAATGAAAGAAAACGCTTGGACTCCAAACTCACCACACACACTTTCAATTAAGTTGAAATCTAACCTAGCCTCTTTCTTTGCTCAACTCTTTGTTTGAACTTTTGAACTTATCCCATGCAGTAATCTTAAAAAGGATCATGTTTTTTTGTCAGATTGATTGTATTGGAGAATCATAAACTAACAACCTTTCTCATCAGCTATACAGAAAGAGCCGCCTACTTTAGAAATCGGTGAATGCGTACACAGTTTTCGTAAGTACTACATAAATCTTTTGCCCTCGGAATATGGGATTTCATGTTCCTGTCCTCTTCTCCTGTTGCCAGCACCACTTGCTAACAGGGGAAGATTCCAATTACTTGACAACGTTTGCTGGAGGTGTCGATTACAAATGAGATATTGGTATCATAAATGATATAGGTATAAAAAATTATATCAGCTCAGATTATATTAATTTATAATTTTTTTTTATTATTTAACATTTATCTAGAATTATAATAAAAAAAAATAGATTTTTATGACTAATTAATTAAAAAAAAATTATTTACAACTAATTTTGATAGTAAATACATTTCGTTAGAATTAATTAATTATAAATAAATAATTTTTTTAAATAAAATTTGAAAATTGACGTGTTAGAATGATGTAATGTATGCCAAATTTATTTATTGTGCACATGAACTGGACCGCGATTGCATTCCCTGGTTCCACTTCCGTCATCGCGCCTAACGTATCCTCCTTTTATCCTTCGCGATTCCTTCTCATCCTCTCAGTTTCCTTTTGCAACGTTTATCCATTTATAAAAAGGGTAAAAAAAAAAAAGGAATAGAGATGATCCCACTCATCATTTTCAATATTGCTGTTTGTGTGAAAGGGATAAGAGTATTGTCAATTACAAACAAAAAGAGTAGAATAATTGAACTGACAGCAGAATATATATCAAGATCCCCGGTTTCGTTTTCTGGGATGATCGTCTGTTTCCCATATGGGTCGGGTCAATTCTAATATATACAACAAAAGTAAAGATATATATAACATATTTTAATAATATATTTTACAACAATATTGTAAGATGAAAATATTTTTATAAAATGGTATTATTTTTATAAGATATTTAGAAAAAAATTCTGTAAAATATTGTAAAAAATATTATTGTATAGATCAAGAGCAATTATCAAGCTCATCATGTCATTCAATGACTTTTTTTGTTATTAGGCCTGGAAAGGCCTTCGATGCAACTATGCGATAAGCACGCGAGACGGTAGACATTGACATGCATTAAACAATCGCCCCAAAGCCAGATTTTGGGGTTTATTAGGCGATAATGACCTTGTTCTTCAACAGAGAGTAGGACCACCGATTAAGCTGGCAATGCCAGAGCCTTTGGACCATGCATTGATTGATCTTTATTCAGTTGGTCCATTCCTTTCGAAATCAAGACATGTAAAGGAATCCACAGTTTTTGAGTCTCTGTTTGGTTTGAAGATACATATCCTACCACCATATTAGTGATTTACTTTATTTTTCATTTTTATAATTACAGATTTTTGAGGGTTGATTTGAGTTTCTTCCGTACTGAATCTAGGATACGTACATTAGAAATATTGATAGTGAAAGGCTATATTTAGATGTTAAGCTCAGTTGATCTGAATTAAATTTTATATAAATAGTAGTAAGTTAAGATGGTTGAGTGAATTTTATGAGATCTAACTAAAATAAATTCTTTATAGAAAGTTGAAAAATGTTGTTGATCTTGCATTTAAAAAAGTACTGAATTGAAAAAAGTTATGAGTCTCACTTGTAAAAAAAGTTTTGAATTAAAATAGATTTAATAATTTAAAAATTGTGTGTTTAGATGTTAAATTTAATCTCAAATTAGATGAAACTGGATTGATTTGAGTCAACCTAATTTTTAATACAATTACATGATATCATGATAGACAACTTGAGTTCCCATGTGTTGGATTCATATTTCCTTTATTTTTTTAATAAAAACAAATAAGAAAAGGGGTAGAAGGGGGCAATTGGAGATGGCCTCCCAACTGACCTAAGTAATCTTCTATTTGCCAAGAACTAGACAAGATGGTCTTATTAGAGAATTCAATGAATGTGTAGGTAGCTTAATTACTAATAGTCTTAGGCGAACATATATTTGGGTTCGAACCATATCGGAGTAACCCAATGACTATTGAGTCACCACTTTTGACGGTGTGTTGGACGTACTCTTCTAGAGAAAGTTCAGTCTACTAACAAGAGTGAGTGTTAGGATATAGATTTGAAGATTAAACTTATCAATTTGACCCATAATTTATGCAAGCACACTCTTGGAGATGAATACTACAATATTTGGGAAAAAGCACTAATTACATTTATTCTAATAGTTTAAATTCTTTGAACTTAGACAAGAAACGAGCGTGTATTAAAGGATCTAAGCAAATCTAACTATTGACTTCTTGATGAAATTGTCCTGAAAATGCATAACTTGCATATTATAGTTTTTTTTAATTTTTTTTGCAAAAGGAGGTCGATACTTCCGACACTTTATTAATAAATTCTCACTTTTGACAATGAAAAATCGTGATTACAACATAAATTATAATAAACCAATTAATACCAAGAAACACTCATCAAAACTCAAATAAAACCTATAATAAGAATCAAGACAGTATCAAAATTAACCAAGTCTTAAGTAAGGAAGTCCTATCTTGTCAGTTTTCAAAATTTTTTTTCAATAAATGGGGCAGTTGAGAATAATTATCCCATACCGAACTTGTATATTGGCTTACTAATGATGATTACTGGCCGTGAAAGGTTCAAACTACTTATAAATATTATTTTTTTATATTTTAAGAGAATGAATTAAAGTAATGAATTATCTTTCCCTCGAGAAGAATATTTGTTTTGTTTTGTTTTGGTTCTTTTAAGGTTGTTTATGGTGAGACAAAAATGAGCTAACAATACCCACCCATTTTACGCCATTGGGTCCTTGGATTTTGATGTTTTGGGTCATAGATCTTGGACTTAAAACTTACAAGGTCCAATGGAATTGGGTTTTGAGTTCAAGTTGGACCTTGGAATTGGGTTTTGAGTTCAAGTTTCTAATGGGCTATTTTATCGAGCCTTTAGTTTATGGGGCAAACAATTGACCTGCCTGGTCCAATGCTATCGTGGCACATGGACCAATGAAAAGCCCACTAGCTTTTTTTAGCAGGCCTAGCCTTTTGTGGTGCAACACGTGTACTCCCTTTTGTAATTAAAAAAACACAATGAAGTGAAAACTGTAAAGGTCTATTTAGATATCCAATTGGACTCATCTCATCTATATAAATACAAAGAGTAATACTATATATATTTTGCTTACACTTCTACTTATAATATTCATTTTGTTATTTTATTTTAAAATTTAATTTTTGAATTTTAAATTTCATGATTTTTAGCCTATCAATAACTAATATGTGAAGAATTAAAGTTTTTGTAAGTTTTTATTAAGTACATTTTTTATTTTTCAAATACAAAGTTGGATTCAATATTTTCAAATCTTAAAATTAAAATAATATTAAAAATTTATTTTCTGAAAAAATTCGAATTTTATAATATATGTATTCAACTTTCTCTCTTCTTTTTTTAAACATAATAAAAATCTTAACTTAAATTATTTCACAACTATTTTTCAACCATCTTATTATTATTTGGAAACCATCTTATTATTATGGGATTTGTTGAAGAGAATTTTTCTTTTAAATATTTAGATGTTCCCATCATAGCTAGTCGTTTGAAAGCTGTGTACCTTGAAGAGATTGTTGGGAAGATAAAAGCTAAGATTGATGGCTGGAAAAATAAGATATTACTGAATGGAGCTAGAATTATGCTTTTACGTCATGTTCTAATGGGACTTCTATTCATTTGCTTTCTACAGTGCATGCCCCTCTGTCAATTTTGAAAAATATCAATAGATTTTTGTGTAATTCTTTTTGGGGTGTGAAGGATGGTAAACCAAAAAAAATTGGAAATCATGGGATAAGTTGTGCTTCCCAATGTCAAAAGGAGGATTGGGAATCCGTAATTTATAGGATGTCGAAAAATCTTTGTTTATGAAATTTGCCTAGAAAATTTTAACGGAGGACTCTTTATGGTCTAGGTTTTTTAGAGCTAAATTTGTGAAAGACCATAATATCTTTTTGTTACATTAGGGAATAGGAACAAGATTTTGAAGGAAAGTGCTTTTGTGTATTCTGGAAATGTTAAATTGGTCCCAATGGAAAATTCGAGACAAAAATGTCTATTTTTGATGGGACCAATGGATGGAGGATGGCCTTCTTGGTGCTTTGTGTGAGACAATGGATAGGCCGAATCTGAAAGTTAAAGAGTGCCGAGTGGAAAATGAATGGGATGTGACAATGCTTACTCAATTAGTTGGTGAAGAAAAAGTTGCTGAAGTGGTATAAGTTCTGAGAAATAGTAAAAATGGGACTGATGTATTAGTATGGATGGATAATGAAGATGGAAAATTTTCTTCAAAGAGTGCATGGAATTGCATTACCATCCATACTAATACATGCCAATGACTATGTCACCCTTGTCTTCAAGGGTGCCACATAGTCATTGACATATTCATTGACATATAAGTTTGATCGGCGGAATGGTTATGGTACCCTTGTCTCCTAAAGAATATGTCAATGACTATGTGGAAAGCGCTTAATGACTCATTAAGTGTGGATGATAAATTGAGACCTACTGGAATACCTATTGTCAAAATGTGATTGTTGTTTGGAAGGTAAATACGAGGATGTGAACCGTGTTCTTGCAACACGGAAGATAGCCTCTGATGTAGGGCAGAGTGCTGTTATCCAAGTGGGAATAGGCCGTGTTAGTGGCACAAGTTCGTTGCAAATTATTCATTCTTGATACGTGAAGGCTTCCAAAAATCCTCAAATGGGTTAGATTCTTGGCATTTTACTGTCAGTTACTACTTGGCTTCTGTGGCTATGAAGATGCCGTGCTAGAATGGAAGATAGATATGATTCAGTTAATTAAATGTGGTTGCAGTTCAAATATTGGATAGGCAGAACTGGAGAAAAATTAAAGACCTCGAAAATGCATTTGGTATGAGATGAAGCTGTTTTACAGAATTTACAGGTTTCGATCAAATAACTGAAACAAAGAATTACTAGAGTGGTGTGATGGGCTCGACCTGTGAAGGATAGATTGAAGTTAAATATGGACGGTTCTTCCCAAGGAAACCCGAGATTAGCAGGTGCAGGGAGTGTTTTGATGGACTCGGGAAGGAAATATTAAATTGGCATTTTTTTTGTTGCTTTTGATAATGGTATTAACAATTTTTCAGAAATGATGGGGTTAGTACATGGTCTCAGATATGTAAAAGAATTGGGAGTTTTGGATATTGATGTGGAGGAGCTTGATTCCATGTTGATTGTTAATTGGCTAAAGAATAAAAACTGTGAAACCTAGTACCTAGAGGACTTTTAGAAATCTTCCAGGAAGGAAATAAAGTGACAGATTACCTTGCAAGATTGGAAGCGAAAGGTTCGAGTTACACGTGGAGGAATTCAGCTGACTTGCCTCAAGTTCTCAAAGGAATTTTACGTCTTGATAAAGCAGGTCTACCTAGTTTTGGATTTTGATTTTTGGTTTCTGTTTTGGCATCTTAATTTGGTTAGTTGGTTTCGTTTATGCGTTTATTTGATAATTGGTTATTTGTTTGTTGAGTTTTGGTTTTTGATGCAGGGGATTATTTTTCTTTTGAATAAGCTGAGAATTCCTTGTGTCATTGATGTTATTACGACATTTTTCTGTTAAAAGTGAGAGATTCATTAATAAATTTGGAGATGGATTATTTTTAAATATGTGGTTTGGCTCTTCGATAAAAAAAAATCTCACTTCATTTCATTCAATTATCAAATGAGAAAAGTTCTCTAGATTGAATGAAAGCTTGCTAAGAGAATTATTAGGGGTTTCGAGATTTGGGATTTGAGAATTTTTTCCTCTTTTATTTTTATATAATCATCCCTATATTCTATTTTTTCATTATAGAAATCTTTTTGTCATTGTTTGAACACGTGAATGTAGATTTTTGTGTTTAACCAAATAATAATATATAGAAGAATTCTTTTGCAGTCAATATTTAGTAGATTACAATACAGTCCACATAGAATCGTTATCATTTTATGATTAAATTAAATGAATTTTTTAATTTTTTAAATTTTTTTTTATCTATAAATAAGAATATTTTAATCAATTTCATTCTAAAATGAAGATTTATTTATTTATTTATTATTTGGACCGTAAAGAATTTCATTTTTTTGGACTGTATGTAGTATTACCCATTTATATATAATGTACATGATTGAATTCTTTGCTTCCCATAATCTTGCTTAATTTAAATGTTTACCATGCTCGAAATCCTAACATATGATAAGATCATATTCTTTTGTTATTATATGTTAAAATGCTCAGATTAAAGGATTAATGAGATGATTAATAAAACAAGGATAACTTGGTACCTCAGTTTGAATCCCCATTTTTCTTTGTATTCTTTATACTTTTATAATCCTTTCGTTTTTTGCTATTATTAATCTAAATACATCATCTTCTTATATCAAAAAAAAAAGAAAAAAACCATCATATTCTTCATCTTTTTTTTTTTTGTCCGGTCCTCTAATTCAGTGTCGGTGGCTACTGGTGCCTGTGACATCCAACACATATAAACAAAAACTCAATCATTGTAATGAAGATTTGGAGCTGCCCACACGTTGAGTGGATATGATTCGTGGACCTATGTATTGCTTTCAAATAAATTGGTTTATGTATATATTTAATTTTGGTGCATGAGATTTTTCTTGCAGTACAAAATTGGCGTTTGCTGAGCAATCTCTGCGCACCGACTCTATCGTCTTTCAGCCCATGCTTCTATTGTATATATTTAATTGTTTATATATTCACACGATTGAGATTTAATTAATTTAATTAAGGAAATTGGTAGATAATTTTTTACTATACATGAATACATAGGAAATTTCAATACATATATATTAATTTGAAAATAATAAATGTTTTACACTTTGTATATCAAGTTATTGACTTTGAGATTATGTCTCTTTTTTTAAAATTATGCCTGCACAAACTGATTAATATAAGTAATTTACTTGATTTATTTTTAAGGACTGCTATATACATAAATTAATTATATAAAAATAATTTCATTAGTTGATTTGATTTTTTTTGTTAAATTTATTTTATGATAAAAATAATTTTATAATTTAATAAATTATATCAAATCACATTAATTTATAAAATTATTTTTTATAAATCACTTTCTGATTAAAATATATATTTTTTTATTTTTACAGTTGGTTAAGATATGACCATAGAATAACAAATACAATGTACTCAATGGCACAAATTAACTGGACTTTGGTAAAAGCAGAAAATGCATAACTACATCAATATGAAACGCCAAACATCAAAATCGAGAATGGTTATATTCAGAGTGAGTGATCTTCCTCAATGAACATGCCAAAGTTGTGGATAGTGATGCAAAAGACATTGAATCTCAAACCCATACACAGCTGAGAAATAAATGGGCAAAAGCGAAAGGACATGCAGAGATGGGAAACTTGAGAATGATTTTGATGATTTAGGGGGGCAGTCAGTCGAGTGGCTGCACGTGTATTGGGCACCCGATGTAGTACTACGGGTCTCACCCTTGAGGTACACATGACACAAATTACTATGCACAAGTCAATCTTTAAATGCCCTCTAGTTTTGAGGGCCCTCAGGGCTCAGAGACCTATCCAATGACCTCCCAGCTGTGTATAGATTCTCAATCTCTTCCCTCCCCCTTCAACCCACTGTCGGCGAGTCTGAAATTTCAGAATTATGTTATATGGAGTTATTTTTATATATTTTATTAATGTAATGGATTAAAATAATTATTTTATATTAAAAAATAATGTAATTAATTTTATAAATAAATAAATAAATAAATAAATAAAATTTTAAAAATAATTACACATTAAATTTTTAAAAAATTGAAAGAGAGAATTTTGATATTATATATAAAAAATGTTAAATATAAAAAAAGATTACGCAAAACAAATTTATATATTGAAATGATTTTATGAAATTTATTAGATTTATTTTATAATAAAAATGATTTTATAATTTAATATATTACACCAAATTATATTAATTTATAAATTTATTTTCATATAATTTTTTTTTAGTTAAAATATATATTTTTTTGTTTATATATAATATAATGAAAGAAGCTTAGCTGGTTTGTTGTACTCTGTCTCTACAAATAGGAGGCACACGTATCTTTTAGTTTGATATTATCATAGCTTCCACCCACCTTCCAAATGGCTCAAAACAATGCTTCTCACTCCCTCTTGCCACCACCAAACATTTCTTTTCCCCCATGGCCCCTTGTATATAAACCTCTCTAAAAGCCTTCACCCTCAACTGCAGAAAGAGCCCCTCTCTCTCTCTCTCTCTCTCTCTCTCTCCACATTCTTCCTCATTCAAGGTGATCCTCCAGTTAAAACTTTTTCACTCACTCTTTCTATATCATTAGAGTTGAATATGGATTCATCTACTCTCGCAATATCTCCAAGAAAGCTTAGATCCGATGTGTACTCTTACTCCTACCAAGATGACTCCAAGACGCCATTGGTGATCAATGTTCTTGCCTCTCTCATCGAGAGAAGTATGGCTAGGAACGAAAGGATTGCCAAAAATTGCAAATGGGCTTTATCTAAAGACACTAGAATCCGAGTTTTCGATTGCCACGAGACGCCGGACATGACGATTCAGTCATATCTAGAGAGAATTTTCCGATACACACGAGCCGGGCCATCGATTTATGTTGTTGCATATGTCTATATTGATCGGTTTTGCCAGAGTAATCCTGGGTTTCGGATCAGTGCCAGAAATGTCCACAGTTTTCTCATCACAACCATTATGGTAGCTTCGAAATATGTGGAGGACATGTGAGTATTTTCTACCCCATTTTATTTTTATTGGAACCTTAATGTTGAGGCCATTTAATAGCATGATATGTTTCCTTTAATCTAATCTCAGCTAGTTTTCGATCCTTTTTAACAGGAATTACCGAAACTCATACTTTGCTCGAGTTGGGGGATTAACGACCGAAGAATTGAACAAATTGGAGCTTGAGTTTCTGTTCTTGATGGGTTTCAAATTGCATGTGAATGTAAGTGTGTTCGAGAGCTATTGTTGTCACTTAGAGAGAGAAGTCAGCATTGGAGGAGGATACCAGTTAGAGAGGACTTTAAGATGCGCTGAAGAAATCAAAGCAAGGCAAAGAGAAGAAAGAGGGTTTAATCAAATTGCTCGTCTTATGTTATGAGTACTTGAAAGAGGGTTTTTTTTTTGGTTTACCCATTGTAGGGAATTGTCAAAGGATTTACACGAGAAAGGCGACAAAACAGATGAAATTGATGTACAATTATAGAGATTTCTTGACAAGGGAAATCTATGTAGCGGCCACTTTCTTGTACTTTTCATATAAAGTTGTATATATATGATATTTTTTCATAAATTACGTGATACTGAATATATAATTAATTATAATTAAAAAATAATTTATAATAAAAATAATTTTTTTATAAATAATTTTTTTAATTATAATTAATTAATTAAATAAATCTATTTTTCTTGTAAGTATGGTGAGTTTCCATAAAACATTAGTATAAAGAAGAATATCATCAGCGGTTCCAATTGGAAAATATGGATTAATGTCTTTGTTCGTAGCCTGCATGCACGCGGACCTATGATTTTAGCAGTACAAGAGTAAAATGTACATAGAGCACACGGGCAATATATGAGACTCACCGATCAGGAAAATATGAATATCGAATATTTGAGTCATGTCAAAATGTAGTAAATGAGGTGTGACAATCCCTTCATGTTATGGACAACGATACGCACTTCATCTGCTATCTGAATTTTGAATACCACGTTGATAGGAGAGATATCGTAATAATTTAGATTCTTCTATGTAAAAAATGTTGAAGGGCCAGCCTAAAATGCAAAATTCAGATAGAAAAAATGTATAACATAAGAAATCTAAGTTGAAAATTATAGCAAAAACTGTATATTTTCTTTTTGGAACTTTTGGGCATAAAGTTAATTTCAATCAAAATAATCCATGTATGATTAGTTGCTTAGAGATATATATAATAAAAGAGAAAGGTCGGGATCTACTCACGCAGCATAGAATTGTAAGAAGTGAGTGTTGGAAATAAATCGATAAAACAAACAATACAGATAATAAATCAAATACAGCGATAGCAACTAAGAGAAGTAAAACACAATAGTGACAACACAGAACACCAGATTTAAATGGTTTATCTCAACTGAGCTTACATTTACTGTGGGGTTAGTCTCAAAACTTCACTATAATTAAATGGAGTACAAAGAGAGAATCAATATATTCTTATAATAGAAATCACTCACCTCACATGTATATACTCAATCTTTACTTGTTTGCATTCAAATACTCAAGAAATAGAGAAGAAATGATGATCTAGAGGTGCTTTGTTCGTCGGGGGCGCAAACAGAGGACTGAGTTCGTCGCGTGGTGCAAAGCAAATAAAGCTCGCGATATTTATATTTATGCGATCTCGCTCGAGTGAGAGTTAATCTCACTTGATCGAACACTGCTAGGTCAAACTCATTCGAGCCGAACGTCGAGTGAGAGTCTCTCGAAATCTCTGCCTGAACTCACTCGATTGGGACATCGAGCGAGAGTCGAGCGAACTCTCGAATTGGACTCTCGCTCGAGCGAGAGATGTCTTCGCTCGAGCGAGAATGCATGGAAGACGTGTATTCAAGCTATATCTCAACAATGAGAGTCTTTGATCAAACAGTAATACTATATACATTCGTGAAGTGTATAAATATATTGTAATCATTTAAAAAAGGAATAAGGTCTATTATTAAATAATTAATTAATTTTTAATGTAAGTTGTATTTTTCTCCATTTTTTTAAAACGATTATGTGGTATTTGTATATTTCACCACGGTAATTGGTAAATCTCATTTATATTGATCAAAATACTCTTAACTTGTACGAATCAATAAAAAACTAATATATATATATATATATATGTATATGTAGCAATTAACAGATTACAATGTTGCATAGGATCTAAAATTGTAGATTATAATGTAGTACCAGCAGAAGACAGCAAAATAATGAAAGGGTAGGAGCGAGCTAGGAAAGAGGGACGAAACAGAGAGGAACTCATGATGATCTTGAGGACTGGACAAGTTTCTTGGAGAGGCATCTAATTATTTATTTTATTGCTTAAACAGCTTTTGGTGTTCCATCCTCTTATTTTAATTCATTTCCCATTTAAAGTTCGATCTGATGCATGCAGCATTAAGACACGCACCAAACTGCCATTAATGTTTTAATATTAAGGAAATGTACGTCTACCGCGCACCAACCTTTGAAAGATAAAGGCAGGCCAACAAATGTTTATCTTATCCCCTTCTTTCAATTATCATGGTGCCAAATTTCCATGTCTTTTTTGGTACAAGTACAACTATGAAGCAAGCTTAATAAGCACGCTAGTTCCCAGTTCCTTTAATTGGGAAAAAAATTCTTTAGATTCCCGTTCAAACTTAATTAAGACTTATTTTATCTGTCTAGCTATCTCTTTTTTAATCAATTGAGTTCCTCAAATTCGGATAAGAACTTAAGATGTTATTGGTTTCTTTAATTGTCCAAAATGAACATTAATATTATAGTTTGTTTTTGGTGCTAAACGAGCCGGCTCTTGACCATTTCAATGAGCGATTGGAAGAATAGAAACAACCGTCCAAAGAATACTTTATCTTGTGCCGTCTATATAGCTATCCCAACCATATGGAAGTAGTTTGTTGAGAAATAAATTTCACATTACTTATAAATAAAATCTTGAACATATTTATAAGCAATGTGTAAACCTCTATCGATGAGCTAGTTTTATGAGATGAGTTAGACACATGAATTTTTACATAGTGTCAGAGCCTGCCACAGAATGAATAAGAACCCACATTACTTACCTCGCGACAAGAACTAGAAAAATTACTAGCCTGCATGTGAGGGAGAGTGATGATGATTAAATCTCACATTACCTATGGACAAAATCTTATGCATACTTATAAGTAATATGTAATTTTTTTTTATTGAATTGATTTTATGAGATGAATTAGGTTCATAAATTTTTACGCAACTGATCTTCCCCTTGTTCATATTCCTCCAATTAATCCTCGATATATCCTTATATTTTTATAATTAGTACAAGAGACAAAAGTCGTAATCCTAGCTAACATTAAAAAAATAGAATAGGTGAAGTACCGAGGGGCGGAAAATGCTCCTTTTTGCACCACAAGAGCCCAACATCTAAGTTAGAATAAGCAGACGTGCTAACCATCGTAATTTGGCGTTATTATCGTTTGGACTTTGCAATAATCATTCTTTAATATTTGCATTACTTAAATGGTTAATCATGCTTTAATTTATTTTTCTAACCTTTTGCTTCATTCATAACACAACTAAGATCATGATCCAATGGTACTAGACAATCTGTAATATCATCACCATCTTCTACATGCACTCAATTTGATCCATATATTAATATATTTATTCTATAATTCCAAAAGGACTAATAAATTTAAATTTTCCGAAGATTCACTTATAAAGTTCAATTTTACTTAATAAGTAGCTAGCCAATATAGAGTCTAGCAGTACTCATGAATAGTACTACAAGAAAAATATTTATATGCGATCATTATATCCTAGAAAAACAATAATTACCAATCAAATGAGTAGTACTTCATTCTCGTCACAAATAATTCATTATAACTACTAATTAATTTGTTAATTTGTAGGATATTACGACTTCCCAAAGCTAGTAATACTAGGTGGCTCTGTATCTTACACGCGCGCGCACACATATATATATATAATGACCTAGTCCCAATTTTTTTATTCTTTAAAAAAATATATATTATTATTTTTTGTAAAATAGCTTTTGAAAAAAGAATCCTTTGAACGAGAAATGAGAGATAAAAAAGTAGTCAGGTAACTAGGTATGTAATTGCTGAAATTCTTGACAGTCCAAAAATTCTTGATCGTCGTGGTCCCAAATTGCTGAATAATGATCTAGTCCCAAAATTCTTGATAGTTTGAGGGAGGTTTGTGTATTTCATATAATAGATGCAACCAAAGGAATATATCATTAACTGTTGACCATATAATAATATACATGCATTTTTTTAATAACATGAAGCCACCCTATAGTCTAGGGCTGTTCAGCCAACCCATTATGACCAGGTAGAACCACTTACAACCCGACCCGATTGCAAAGACGTGCCGATTGCATGCCTTCCGTTCGGCCGATTCCATGACCGATAAGATTTTTCAGAAACTCAATCGAACATCGCCTTTGGAAATTCAAGCAAACCTTGGGAGATCTGGAGCCATCGTTTCTGGAAAAAGCAAGCGAATGCGAGAGGAATGATGATGATCGGAAATAAAAGCTCAAGAACAAGACTTAGCCCTTGGGTGGCACGACATCATGAAGAAGAGCTTAGTTCTTAGCCCTTGGGTGGCACGACGTAGGTAGTAAACGAATACGAGGGGAAGGACGATGATCGAATAGAAAAGCTCAAGAACCAGACTTAGCCCTTGGGTGGCATGACGTCGGTAGTATACAAATGCGAGGGGAAGGATGATGATCGGAAATCCACCAGTTTCGAGCCAGCTCAAGAACCATACTTGTTTGCCACCATAGAGGAAATAACGATGCATTATCAATTGGTATACATAGAGGCGGGTAGCTAATTGACTAACTGATACTGATTGTCTGCTTAACGAGTCGGGTTTTTCTGATCGAAATGGGTCGGCAAAACGGATGGAACAGAAAGTCGGGAACATATATATGAAGGTTAAAGATGGCCTACTATAGTCTATGTTAATGTAAATTTTATTGGCTTGGATTAGTATTGGCGTATTTGAATTCAAATAGGATAAAATTTCATCTTATCACTAAATCTGTAATTTTGAATTGTTGAATTTGAATTCAAATAGGATAAGTTTTAATTTTGAATGAATGTAATTTAAATTATGAGATTTATCCATAATATTTTAAATTCATTTAGGTGTTTAGAAGTTTGTTAAAGAGGCTGGAGCTGGAGAGCTGAATTTCGAAATCTGGAATGATAAAATCAGAAGGCAAATTCGAAATTCAAATTACAGCAGTAAATCCTGAAATCTGTTAGTAACCTGTCAGCAGACGCGTTTCAGCAGCACTTTTAGAGTGTTTATTTAAATCAAGTTATATGGTAACCCTAGGAAGAGATTTTGGCCAGAGTTGATTTTAGATATATTTGAGAGCCATTTGATAGGAAAATTAGTGGAGAATTTTCCTTGTGATTTTTATACATTTGCGAGTGTGATCTTGTTTAAGGTTTGAGAAGATCGTTGATTGATGTACGTGATCAACCACTAGAGGTTCCAGTATGAAAGACATAGATTGAAAATCATCATAGATTCTGGTTGTTATTGCGGTAGGGATAAATGGGTCGTTCATCCGGTCAAGTAAGGGAGTCAATTGACAAAAATTTTGTAATTAAATAGCTTACTTGTAAACTGATTTTCAATCAATAAAAATGACTTTTCTGGGTTTGGTTGCCCCGTAGGGTTTTGCTTTTGAAGTATTCTTCAAAAGGTTTCCCTTTGTAACCAATCGGTGTGTTATGCTTGATAATTTATTTATTGCATATTTATGAATATTCACATGATTGATATCTAACAAATTTGATTGTAAAAATTGTTAGATATATTTGACCATACAGGGGTAAAAAGGAAATTTCAATTGGTATCAGAGCAGGTTCACTCATCCTAGTGTGATTCATTCCCCTGGTAGAAATGACATCATTGTATGTTCGACCGAAATTTGATGGTGAGAACTATGCGTATTGGAAAGTACGTATGAGAGCATTCCTAAAGTCATTGGATGAATGAGTATGGCACGCTGTTGAAAGAGGGTGGAAAAAACCTGAGACCAGTGTTGATACTTGGTCGAAAGATGAGTTAAATAATAGCAATTTCAATAGCAATGGGTTGAATGCCATCTTTATGGTGGTATCTCAAGAAGAGTTAAAAAGGATTTCCATGTGTGAGATAGCGAAGAAGGCATGGGACATATTGGAAATCACACATGAAGGAACAATGACTGTGAAAAATTCTAAATTACAATTGCTAACATCTAGATTTGAAGAAATTAAAATGCTTGAAAATGAATGCTTTAATGATTTTTATGCTAAACTAAATGATCTTGTGAATTCCAGATTTAATCTTAGAGAGAAGGTTGAAGACTCAAGAGTCGTGAAGAAAATATTGAGGTCTCTACTTGAGAGATTTCGTCCTAAAGTCATAGCCATTGAAGAAAACAAAGACTTGGATACAAACAAAGTTGAAGAGCTCGTCGGGTCCTTACAAACGTATGAATCATCTCTTCCCCAAATGAGAAAACGTAAATCTATTGCTTTAAAAAATGTAAAAGAAAAGCATGATGATAATTGTGGTGATGAGAGTTTAAATGATGAGGATATAGCTCTTATTGCTAGGAAATTCAAAAAGTTTATGTTTAAGAAAAAGACTAATGAAAAACAAAAGAGAGCAAAAGAATCTCTAGCAAAGAAAAATGAATTAGAAAATTGGAATAAAGAAAAAGTTGAGAAAAATAAGAAGGTAAAATGTTATGAATGCTTAGGCTATGGTTATATTAGAATTGAGTGTCCTAACTGCAATAGAAATAAAAGAAAAACATCACACGTGTCCTCTAGTGATACTTCGGATTCTGAAAGTGAAAACTCATTTTTCGATAATGAAAAATCTTTTATAGTTTTTTCTACTATTGTGAATGATTTGGTTGAAAATTTACTAACAAAATCTGAAAGTAGTTGTGCTTTTAGTGATTTGGACATTACTCTAGTTGATGCCGACCAAGAATTTAGTGTTCAAGATACTTATAATGAAGTGTGTGAAGAGGTAGTCAAATTAAAAAAACTCAACAAAAAACTGTATAAAAACCTTACAACTATAAAAAATGAGAAAAATAATTTGATTGAGGCTGTAAAAGTTTTTAAGGTTGAGATGTTGAGACCAAAAAAATCAAAAAATTGAAATAGAACAAAAATTGAAAAATTTTCAAGAGTGTGAACAAAATTTAGCAACCCAAAAATTAAATGAAATGTTGAGGTTTCAAAAACCAAGTATTGATAAGATGAGATTAGGATATGTGGTTTCTAAAGGAAAAGGAAAACAAATACTCTTATCCGCTGCTTCAAGCTCCAAAGGTATTGTGTTTGTAAAGGAAAGTTAAAAGAAGAACTACAACAATCCTCCCATACCGAAAGCTGACGACTCAAGAAATTTGCACAAAAATTTTCCATCGACCATGATGAAGAAAGGTAGGTATAAAGGTATGTTTACTCCTACTTGTCATAATCGTATAATTGTTGGGCATATAAGACCATATTGTTTTAATGCGTCTCAAGGGCAAAAAATCAAAATTGGAAAAAGTTAGAAAATGAGTGGAAAAAGCCTATAAAATTAAGTTGATGAGATGGGCCAACAAATTAATTTTGTAAGTCGTGAACTTGGTGAATTGGTTAGGCTGTGTATTCAAAAGAATGGAAAGGACAAACCAAATCTCAAGGTAAAATGGGTGGTCAAAAAGGATGTCGTGCCATGTTTTGTTTATATGTTTTTTTTTTTAAATTGAATTTTTTTTTGGTTGGTTTTTTTTGTTTTGGTTTCCTACTTTTTATTTTTTAAAAAAAAAATGTGTTTTTCGGCCAAATGATGTAAAGTGCATGTTTGATGGTGTGTTGAATGCTTTGAATATGTTGATACTCACTTTATAAATCATTGCACTCATGCACTATTCTTATGTTGTGCATCCCACATTGTGCATCCTAATCCTATGGGTCATCATGGTAAATGTTCACTCTTAATGCACTGTGAGAAACTTGTGTGAATGTATTTTTGTTTGATTAAAAAAAAAGGGGGGGTTGAATAAGTGTATTGAGATGCTCATCATAGAGAGAGTCCAAATTTTAAATTGACTAATACTAGTTGAATCTAGTACAAGTATGAAAAATGTCTCCCCTTGCCAAATATCACTTGTTGATCCATATAGAAAAAGTCGGTGTGAAATTAATTGTAGAAAAAGACTCACACCCCACACGGATCTAACCTTGGAAGTTTTTATAAAAAAAAATATTGCTCCTATCATTGTGGAAAAAGATGAACAATAAAAATAAACCAAAAAGGGGCTATGCAAGTAAAGTGTTTGGAGGAGACACTTATGTATCTAGGCCCTAAAATAAAGTTTGCCTTAAGGTGAGTAACAATCTCTTGGGAGCATCTTTTAAAAGAAGATTACTATTAAAAATGATGATAAAAAAAAAAGAGAGAAGGAATTCATAAAAATAATTAAGGAATAAAATCATCAAAAAAAAGTTGCTACCTTTCATAAGTTACTCACTTACACACTCACACAAACCTTGACTTTGATGATTTTATGAGGAGTGAAAATCTATTATGAGTGTTGCAATCAAGAGGATGTATGGTCTTGAATTTATTTAGTGAGTAGCACTTTGATTAAACCTAAATGCACCTCTTTATGCTACTTGCCTCATTGCCATTGTTTTTTGTTTTTTGTTTTTTTTTTTAAAAATCTGCATACAAAATTTTTTTTTTAGCAATTTATTTTTTGACCAACATGAAAAAAAACAGAAAAAAAAACTTGGTCAAGTTTTTAGTTTTACAAGTGCATATGAGGCATTCTTTGAGAATTAATGCTTAGGACTTCTTGAGGTTTATGTGGGAGTGATTTAATTGCTTTATTTTGTGACTAAGTCCCGGTGGGACACAAAGAAAGGTCTCGACAAGGTCACAACACGTGACCAAGTGTTTGGTCACTTAAAGTGACTCATGGCAACCTTAGTTGCCCATTCCTAGTGTGTTAGACCCTTTGGTACCCATCTCGCATGCAAGACTATTTAGTACTCTAAGGCTCCACTTCTCATTCTACTCTAAGTCTCAAGTTCTATAAAATCTCACACAGTTTTTGCGTGATTTTGGACTACACTCAGAAAGTATCTTCAATCTCTCGACATTCAGGTAAGTCACTTTAACTTTAATTTTGATTTTTCCATTCTAAGGTTCGGA
This sequence comes from Platycarya strobilacea, assembly GCA_036898215.1. NCBI lineage: Eukaryota > Viridiplantae > Streptophyta > Magnoliopsida > Fagales > Juglandaceae > Platycarya > Platycarya strobilacea. The sequence continues at coordinate 35,843,858 of CM072551.1, read as the reverse complement.
TTCTATTCTTAAGAAATATGGGTTTCGATTTTTGTAATGGTATTGGATGAGAAGTATGAACTTGAATGTTGGGTTGATTAAGTTAATCGATGCATATATGTTTATGACAAGTTGAGATAACCTTGCTGGATACTGAACCATATGGTTATTTTTTTTGGAATTTGTTTTCATTTCAATGCAAGCTTGATACTCGGGTTCCCCTATAAAACTAACTTGCATTTATTTTTTTTTCTAACATTTTGGTTGTGAGTGCTCAGATGAGAACTAAGGAAAAAGCAAAATCATCCCTCGCCCGATTCCTCAAGTGAGACTACACTTTCAGCTTATACATGACATTAATTTGACTAAATTGATGACAAAAAGGGGGAGAAAAGTGAGGAGTGAGGGGGAGCAGCAGCATATACAAAGGGGGAGAAGCATGATGAAGGGGGAGAAAGCCCGAACAGGACATGAAACATACATTCATAAAAAATGTTTTGTCACCAATCAGCCAAAAGGGGAGATTTTTAATGTAAATTTTATTAGCTTGGATAAGTTTTAATTTTTGAATGAATGTAATTTAAACTATGAGATTTATCAATAGTATTTTGAATTCATTTAGGTGTCTAAGAGTCTGTTTAAGAGGCTAGAGAGTTGAACTTCAAAATCTGAAATGATAAAATCAGAAGGCAAATTTGAAATTTAAATTGCAGCAGTAAATCCGAAAGTCTATTAGCAACTTGTCAGCAGACGGATTCTGATTAAGGATGACCTGTCAGCAGACGGATTCTGATTAAGGATGACCTGTCAGCAGACGCGTTTTAGCAGTACTTTTGGGTTGTCTAATTAAATCAAGTTATATGGTAATCCTAGGAAGGGATTTTGGCCAGAGCTGATTTTAGATATATTTGAGAGCCATTTGAGAGAAAAATTAGTGGAGAATTTTCTTTGTGATTTTTATACATTTGCGAGTATGATCTTATTCAAGATTTGAGAAGATCGTTGATTGATGTACGTGATCAACCACTGGAAGTTCCAGTAGGAAAGATATAGATTGAAAATCATCATAGGTTCTGGTTGCTACTGCGGTAAGGATAAACGGGTCATTTATCCGGTCAAATAAGGGAGTGAATTGACAAAGGTTTTGTAATTGAATAACTTACTTGTAAACTGATTTTCAATCAATAAAAATAACTTTCCTGTGTTTGGTTTTCTCGTAGGGTTTTACTTTTGAAGACTTCTTTAAAATGTTTCCCTTCGTAACCAATCGGTGTATTATGCTTAATAATTTATTTATTCTATATTTATGAATATTCACACGATTGATATCTAACAAATTTGATTAGAAAAATTATTAGATATATTTGACTATACAAGAGTAAAAAGGAAATTTCAGTCTAGAGTCTAGACAATGGATGACCTTTATTCTAAATGATGCTGCTGCTTTATTGTCGAGAACATATATATGAAGGTTAAAGAACACCGACGACGAGATTATGTTTCTTAATTGTACCGATTATTGTAATTTATCATTAAACAAGCCTCTAATTGTCTATTTCAATACACACTAGTACTCCTGCATGCTGCCATCATGTTCTTGTGCATTCACCTAACCTACAACTTTATTAATGTCGTTTTTTAATGAATATATAGCTTTACGACATTAATTACTTTCCATATATAACTAAAAAGATTAATAAAAGAAAAGCATCCATTTGCCGTGCGATTTATATATGGAGTAGCAGTACCTTAATTACTGATTATATGTGAGAAAAAAGATATCTTATGTTATAATAATAATAATAATAATATTAATTATATATATAGGTGTAAGAAATCTTAAAAATTTATAATGATTTCAAAATATTTTAATTATAAGCCTAATCAATACTTTATTACACCCCTCCCCCCCTCTCTCTCAAAAAATTAACAGTTCAAGATTTGATTTTTGTCGAAGGGCCTCCTACCCATTCCTCTCTAGCTTCTCTTACTTTCATTCATCTATATTGTTTGTTAATATTAATATTAATTTAATTTAATTTAATTTTCTTCAAAATTAAAAGAGACAAATGATATATAACTTTTTGACAATTACAAAGCAATATGCATACCACAAGCAGATTTACATATTGAAAATCATTCACAAAAAAGTTACGATTTTGTAAAATTCATCGTATGTAGTTCTCACAAGTCACCCTTTCGAAAACTCTACTCAACACACGTGTCAGATCATTGGACTCACAATCACCTGACCTTTAGATCCGACTTTTGTGGATAAAAAGAGATAAATGTGTTGCCTTTACATACTATCACAAATTTTAAAATATATCGAAATTGGTCCAATTTATAATCTATCTTTTTTCACATCTATCTTCTTGCTATATTCCTTTATGATTTTCTTATTGTTAATTAAAATAAAAAAGAGTTCATCTCTTAGACATTTGTTTATAGAGTTTGAGTTCTCTCTTTCTATGAAGAGTGAGATTGAGTTTCTATTTAAACAGTAAGTGTTCTCTTGGATGTTTGTCTTTAGAGAATATTAGCAATAATAAAAATCAGACTAGTCACAAAAATAAATAGTATACTAGTAGAGCTTCAAATGTATTATTTTTGTTTATAATATCATGTTTGATATAAGACATCTTATAATATATTCGAGCATAAATATAAATTTCTCTGGTAAATAAATGATTTATATTGTTGCATGCATGTAGCATTATACTGATTCCAATTTCTATTAAGAAGTGCTACATCTATAAAGAGAGCAAATAAAAATAAAATTATAAATTAGTGTGATTTGATGTATATCAGATCTACTTTATAATAAGATTAATTTTATTACTTAATATATTACATCGATTTATGAATTTATAATTAGACCCGGGCCTAAGTTGAAATGGACTGCCGTAGATTTTAAATGCATTGGGGACAAAATATATGAGTAACTAGAGTCCAGTTTTCTATATTTTCAGGAAGCTGGGCTTTCGGAAAGCCAGATCGCGACCGCACCACAAAATTGGATAATTTGAATGTTGGGCTTTGTTGTTAAGCCCAAGTGAAAAATGAATTCCAAACCGAATAATGATCGAATTTATAAACTTTTTTTTTTAAATTTTAATTTTAATTTATTTTATTATCACATTAGAACAATTTATAATCCTTACTCACGAGAGATCAAAATTCAGTAAAAGAAAAAAGAAAAAAAAGCACTGAAAAACAAAGAAAGAACGAAATGGCGAAATAAGATAACTATAAGGAATTATATTGTTTAGATGTGAAAACACCTGTTCTTGGATTTTTTTAATCATTCTAGAAGGCGTTGTACTATCCGAGATTCCTCTTAAAATGTCTCCTTTTGAATTATGGTCCTTCTTTTTTTTTTTTTTTAATTTATAAAACTCGTTCCATTTTTGAAAGAATAATTTTTTTTGCAGTCTATATTTGTAGACTATATTACAAACCTAATTGAAACGTTTCATTTAATGGGCAAATGAAATGGATTTTTCATATTTTTGAAAATTTTAAATTATAAATAAGGATGTTTTAATTAATTTTATTATAAAATTGAAATATTTCTATTTATCTATTGTTTGGACTACAAAGACGTTCATAAAAATAGATTGTATTAGTATTACCCTTTTCAAAATCCATGCATGAATTAGTCTTCGGAGATAATCAAGGAAGTATAATTAATTCAAGTTATTCTGTTATAATTCTCAAAAGAAAGCACAATCAATTTTGCACCCTTTCGTGTTCAACTCATAATAATCTCCTCTTGATTATCATTAAATTATTTGTGACACCATGATTCTGGATATTTTACAGAAGATCGGGCACTTTAAATTTGTACACTAAAGGTGCATGCTGGCCGTCAATTTGTTGCAGATATATTTTACATGCATGAACGAGCTAGCTAGCTGTCTAGATTCAAGAAAAAGATAAATCACTAGAATTAAATGGCTCAACATTAATTATTGTAAGGGAGATGGTGAAAGGCAATTAGATAGGTGAAATTAGAAACTCTCACAATTACTTTATTCCAAATAATCCAAAAGCAAATATTGAAGCATGTGGCAGCTCGTATTTAATGCATGTATACTGTATAGTGCCAAGATGGCACATTTAGGATTCGTATAAATATATATAATTTAATCCTACCCTTAATAATTGTGAAGTTTTTGCCACTCGCTCTCGTCTGAATCACATAAATCTCTCGTATATTTTTTTATTTGATTAATTCTATATTATTTATTGTAATTATTACACCATGACAACAACAATAAACTAAAAGAACGGGTCAAGTCCAAATCCCAGCTGCTTGCCACAAAACCTAAAACTCTAAAAACCTTTTTAATTAATTGCTAGAGCTTGTATCCGACTTTTTCATAGCGACAATGCATGTGGTTTGCAATTGATTATCATGTATTTAATGTAACAATAAATTAAAAATATATTATTTGGAAATTTTAAAAAGAAATCGTGGCTGATCAGATCAAGATCGATGTCACGAAAATGAGAGGAAAATTATTACCTAAAAAAAAATTGCTCGGATCAAATCCGATCGATGCTGACAAATTAAGATATTATGCCATCATCATGAATACGTACGTACGACTGTTATTATGTTAATACTATTCTATATATTAACATTTCAGCATCCTTAGGATTCGTAATGAGAACGCAATTCCTTAAAAAAAAACACACGCACACATATATATAATACTCACATGCTGAAATAATTTGTTGTAACAAATTTCTGGTACAAGACTAGACTAACAAGTTTCTACAATAAGATGTAGAAATAAAGATATGATGTATTAATTTTTTAAAAATATTAATATTTTAAATTTAAACTTTACAAAATCGCACTCCCTTTGAAGGATTATATAACGTATACAAACCTGATCTACTTCTGAGCTAGCTGCAGCTAGCTAGTAACTAAAGTTTGCTTAGAAGATGAACTTATACTCAACTTCTCCCTTTGGTATTTTATTCTTCCTCTCTTTCTTCTATGAAAGTGATGGTCATTATATGCAACCCAGACACCCTAATTGGAGGTTCAGATTTCTTTCTTTCTTTTTCTGACCTTGAAAGTGAAAACCATGTGATGTTCAGCCTCTGGTAATATATATAGGCTACCTTCATTCAAAGTCATCGCTCCATCTCGCTCATATATTATATGTAATTAGAAAGAGAAAAACTTCTACCATTGACGATCCTTCAATGTTACATCGAAGCAAACGTGTCAACGTCCAACGACGTGATCGGTGAAGAAAAAGATCAGATTCTTCACATAGTTATATATATAAATATTGTTACGTATACTTATAATTTCATTTATAAGACTCATTTTCTTAATTTTCTTTTCAAATTCAAATTTTAAATTTTAAATTTCATAATTTTTAACATATCAACATTTTGACTTGTGAAAAAATAATTTTTTTTTTTTAGTTTCGAACCCCCTGAATGAGGGAGTACCGATTTGCATCTCCTTCCTTTCAGGGGGGCGGTTTCTCTCTCTCTCTCTCTCTCTCTCTCTCTCTCTCTCTATATATATATATATAAAATTTATATGTATATGTATGTACGTACGTACCTACATTCCCGACATGCAAATACTGTTGACAAAGTACTTACACAGAAACTAGCCTCAATCTTTGCCAAATATTACGTGCGGTTGTCTCTGATGATGTGGACTGCCCACGTGCCAGGTGAGTATTCTTCTGCCGTCAGATCAGGTGTGGATTAGATTTTCAACGGCTAATTATAACCACCATTAACGGCCACATTAAGGAAACAAGCACTAATATCGCTTTCAACCAAAACTGCAAATCGTTCATGAGGTTAATTATCCTCGAAAAGTGGAGGCCGGTCATTATAGGAGTAGTGATATTATATTTATTATTCATGTATTCATTAAATATAAATTTAATAATGATTTTATTTAAAATAATTTTATGATCTTATACTCATCAAATTCATCCATTCAAATTTTGAGATAGAAAAATTGTATATCATCCATATGAAGGAAGGAGGACGTGATATAGATATGAATATATGACCCTGACAACTATCCATATCCCATCCTCTTACCTTGCTGCTCATTCTCCGAAGCACTGAACCTAAATCCAATCTATTGATTGATGCGGGGAAATGAAGGGACCAAACCAGTAGCATACGTAGCTACATCGAAGGACCAAGTCATAACCAAATGGTACACCCACAGTCGCCCATGGCTGATGAGGTAAATGAATCTGGCCGGGGGACTAGCCAATCATGTGGGGACAATCAGGTTCTTCAAACTCCGGCCGTTGATAGCTAAATAACATCTACCAATTCCATTGTATTGCCACCAGCCCTATCTATAGTTCCTTTTCCCAGATGGGCAGTCGGTCTAACATAGCTATTTCTAGCTAGCAGCTATCGCCTAACTAGCGACCGAAGGTTATTATTTATCTATTAAAATATTATTTATTATTTTTTAATATGTTCGTTAGATAAATAAATTATAAATATATTTATTGATTTCATAAATTATATATTAAATTATTATTTTAATGAATCTAATATTAATTTAATATAAAATTATAAATATAAAAATATTAACTTTATATTAAATATATACTTTTCATCAAATTAAAAAAAATATATAATCAATACCAAAATTCTAAATCTACACAACATTGTCAACAAGGACGCACACAAAAATACAAAGTTCAAATTTGGTCGGTTCGAAATACGGGTAGAATATGGGACCCACGAAGCATGTGGGTCTACTGTTCTTATGGGTCCCGCCAAGATGGCTTAACTATTAACCATCCTAGCGGGTAACCGTTTTCTAGTTGGCGCATGAGTTTCAACGTGAAACATGACTAATAATAATTCGGTGGTTCTCATGATTTCGGGCCTCAATGGTTACTTGGCCGGGCAAGGTACGTACAGAACAAAAGAAAGGGTAAATCTCATTCTATATTGAACAAATTCATGGTAACTTAGGAACAAATTAAGGAGGACTTCGTTGAGATAAATCACAAAAAATTTAATCTCCATGATATAATTAAATATTAAGTTCCAATCTTTATATAAATATAGTTGTTTTAACAAAAGACAAAAAGAATTAATGAAAAGAAAATAGCAGCACCGTGGTTATCATCTTATATTTTGGTTTCCGTATTGGGCAACCTTTATTCTCGCAGTTTTTTACTGTTCTTCTAAGTACGAATCACATGGTCAAAGCCTTTACTCAAATATCAAACTGAAGTATGGCGCCAAAGATCAAGTTGCCTCAGATGAAGAATACGTGACGTTTCGTTATTTCATGCTTTCAATAATATATATATATATATATATATATATATAGAGGTAGTACCACATAGACTTACAGTTTTATTTACAATTTTACTTACAACATTCATTTTGTTAATTTTTTTTAAAAATTTAAATTTCAAATTTCATGATGATTTTCATTCTATCAATAACTAATATATGAAGAAGTAATTAAGTTTTTTGCATTTTTTTTAAGTACATTTAATATTTTTCAATAAATATGTATTGCCAGCAAATTAAACATTCATTATTAAATTAACAGATTATAAGATATAAGTTTCAATGGGTGAGAGTTCCTTACAGCCTTTTCAAAACCAACAGATACATCATCGAAAGAAATAAAAAGAAGTTTGGAGCCAAAAGTATGACTCTATCCATTTTTCATCAAGGGAGAATGCCTGAAATGATTTTAATATAATTTGAAAAACAAATTATATAACTGTGGTACTTAGAAATCGAAATCAAGGAGAGATTGTTGCATTTTGATGGTTTGGATTAGCTGGAAGAGGCTTTCAAGTCCACTTTCCTTCGATCTTTGGTTATTAAAAGTAGGAACATAACAATAAAAAATGTGTCAAATCACCAATGAAAAACTGTCATAGGCAATGGTGGTGCATGCAAGTTGCGCTACACTTGGAATGAAATAAAAAGTCAGATCTAGAAAATTTAATATTCTTGGTTTCGGGAGTGCCGTGCGTGGCAGTAGGAAGCTCTCCAAGGCGTGGTAGCATATGAATCAGCATAAGTCACTCATGAGACATATATGCCACACTTTTGAACGAATTTCTTTCACGAACTAAAAGATTGGTGACTAGAGAGGTATAAGGGGGGGGCGTGTGTTGGTCCAAGATCACTAGAAAGTAGGAGAACAATATATTTCGATACTATGAGAAAAAAAATCAAAAGGAAAAATAAGAAATGGTAACGAAAATTGTAAACAAAAAAGGTTGGTGAGGGGAGGAGGCGTGGAGTCGAAGCTCCAACTCCATGCGTCGAGTGAACGGAAAAATATCTTGGCTGAGGCAAAAGAAGGGTTTTCGTCTATAAAAAAAAAGAGATTTCTAAATATATCTTTATATTATAATAAATGGCTATCTAATGATTATTTAACGATTTTTTTTTATATTTTTCGTTAAATTTTCTTTTTTTTGTTAAATTTAACTTCATCTCTCTGTCTATCTGAATTTCGAAATGATGTAATTTTTGAATTTAGTTTCTTAATTCAAACTCTTAAATTAATTACTTCAAATTAAAATTTAGCAAAATTCAAAACTCTTATCTTCAAAAAAAAAAAAAACTCATTTTTGCATGGCCTAACTCCCAAGAAAAACACTTCAAATTAGTTTGTTAAAAACTATTTTTGATAACAATTATTTTTATCACTATAAAAATATAAATAAAAAAAAATTTATTTGATAATATCTGAAAGTTTGAAATCGTGTGAACACATTAAATAATTCTAGAGACTTCTGTTAAATTGATAAAAATATATAACTTGCAAATACAATTATTTATTATTTATTTTTCAATCTAAATTCATTGTAAAATATTACATTCAAATAATAATATTTTATAAATAAAATTAAAATAATTACTAAATATTTATCTTTCATCACTTCACACCAGTTTATAATTTATTTTTATATAATTTTTTGATTTTTAAGATATTTTCCTTTTATTACTTGTCAAATATTTGTTAGAATATTTATTTTTTTTTATAAAAAATATCATTTTTTAAAAATAATCGTTTCATTAAATTAGATAAACGTGCTTTGAACGTTATTACTCCCTAATGTATATCTTGTTATTATAATATTTAGCTATTTATCGATCACTTAATAATCATTATTGATTTAATAGAATTTCCGAGTACTGGGAAACTATGGTTTGACTATCTGAAATTGAAGTTTAATTATTTGTTACATGATTAAAAAGCTAAAAAATAATTTAAATATTCACTTCAAGATATATAGAGTACACGAATGGAGTTGCCTCATGAGCTGTTATAATCAAGATGCATGGTTAAATATATATATATATATATTTTATATTAATCTATTCTATTATAATAAGTAACTATCTGATGAACACTTAACATATTTTTTTAAAAATTTTTTTGTTAAATTTTCTTAATTTTTTGTTAAATTTAACTTCATCTATCTGTCCACCTGAATTCTGAAATAATTATGAAATTTTTGAAATTTAGTCTCTTAATTCAAACTCTTAAATCAAACACTTCAAATTCAAATTTAACCAAATTTAAAATTCTTATCCTCCCAAGAATCATTATTCGAAACTTTTCCTTGACTTAAATTCGTTTAAACTATCTATCAATTACAATTTGAATGGATTCATAAATTGAAACCAACACCTAATTTCAAGTTCAACTCAATTTCCTAACGAGTGATGGTACCTTTCGTCATCATTTATAAAATTTACCCAAGACTCAGATTAAATAGAACAAATTTTATATAATTTATATAACATGTAAAATTTTAAATTACTAATCTATTATTAGTAATAAATTATATAACATGCAAATTATAATATAATATTAGTAAGCCTATTTCATGTTACAAATTATAATATAATATTATTTTATATAAAATACAATTTATATATATGATTTAAAATTTCTATTCATTCTTTATATATAAAAAAAAAAAGAGAAATGTAAAATAATTAAATTTAAATATGTTTGCCAACTATATTTGCGAATACAATTATTTGTAAAAAATATTATTTATTTCTCAATTTAAATTCATTAAGAAACATTAAATTCAAATAATAATATTTTATAAATGAAATTATCATAATTATTAATTATAAATAGTTATCTTTCATCACTTTACATCGGTTTATGATTTACTTTTAAATAATTCTTCGTTGTTAAGATATTTTTATTTTATTATCTATCAAATATTTGTTAGAACTTATATTTTTTACCTCTATGCATTACATTATTAATCAAATTTATTTCTTTATGAAAACCATATTATTTCTTTTTTTTTTTTTTAATAAAAACCATATCATTTCTTAAAAATAACCACCTCACTAAATTAGAAAAATGTACTTTGCATGTTGCTCTTCCCTAGTTTATATATATATATATCTATTAAAGATAATATCAAATCAATAATTTATTTGATATTATCTTAATTTGATTTTCATAATATTTAAAATATTTATCTTGTTTTATCTCAGTGTATTTTTCCTATGAAAATGAATGTATGTCTTGTACTATTAATTAGTAACAATTAAGAAATAAGAATGTAACCCTCCAATTCTTTTTCTCTCTTTTCTTCCTCTTTCCATCTTCTTTTATATTTATTCAAAAATTCTATCAATACCACAATCCAATGAATCTTAATTAGCAAATTGATCCATGACATATGGAGGAAGTCATGGCATCCTATGATATGAAATAGCCCATATATGCTACAGGTATACTATCTCGCATATCTTTTGTAGAATCGGTGATGTGATAATAATGCACATTAGTAAAAATATTAAACAAAAAATTTCAAAACAAGACAAAAATATGATGAGATGAAAACAAAAACCAAAAACATAAATAGTTAAACCAGTAAAAATAGCATTTTTGTATGATATATACTCAAAAATTATAGAAGTAATGTACAAATAGTATTTTTGAAATATGGATATGGTAGCATGCTGCATGAGTACTAATAATAGAGAAGAATGCGTGAAGGAAATGTTTTGCTTTTACATATAATAATTGACATGTATATATTAATTATATATATAGATATCAAAATGCATGTTAATTGGCAGCTTGCAACTTAAGAAAATGAAACTCAACGCCTAGCTAGCAGCTCTATATAATATGGATCGATCTCGTGGTGGCATGCATGTACGTAGCATATATATTATATTATATTATGCTTTTTTTAAGTACTATGCTTGGAAGTATTAGAACCCAAGCCCCGTCATTCCTCTATAAATACCATCGAACCATTCGTTATGATCCATTATCTCATGATCTCATATATGCTTGGCTAGTCAACACAACGTCTGCGACTTGCTGATAAACTCTAGGCCGCCCGTGTTCTTTTGAGCATTGCAATAAAATAATGGCTGATCTTGTCCTTCAATATCCATTCTCTCTAATTACTCTTATAGCTCTCTTTTCTCTTTTGCTGAGCCCAAGCTCTTGCTTCAACCCCAAGCTTCTTAATGTCTCGAAGCTTGAATCTGATTCTAATTGGTCACCCGCCGGTGCAACCTGGTATGGAAGCCCAACAGGTGCCGGGAGTGATGGTAATTGAAAATGCATGCCCTTAATCTTATTTTCATAGAAAATGTGTATGAAAATGTCATTTATATATGCTTGAAATTATTGTAGCAAAACACACACATCAACAATGGTAAATAAAAGTGAAAGCAAACACGATCAACCACACACGAAACACAATACACATGGTTCGATTAGATAAATTGCCTACGTCCATAAAGCTGTAGAAACTTGATTAAACAGAGGAGATTACAATTACTCAATCTCAACTTACTCTCTTTAGAATTTTTTGCTCTCACACAATATGTACTTACTAGACAATTGTTCTATTTCAAAATATGCTGAAAATCATGTGAAATAAGTCAAATATAACATATTTATAGCAAAATGGCGCTGGAAACTCTAATTTTAGAATTCCCGCAATATTTGTTTGAGAAAAGTGTTGAGCAAGTATTGAGCAAAATTTCTGTCTAAATCTCGCTTAAATAAGATTTTGAGCGCAGTGTCGAGTGAAAATCTCACTTGAGTCAAGTGTCGAGCGAAGTATCAAGTCAACTTTCTAACACTCTATTTTCAGCTCCCTGACTAGTCTCTACATACAACCCAACAATCTCTCACTTGGAGACTGAGTCCCCACATGTCTGCCCTTATTTCCAGCCAAGCCCTATAATCTCTACAACTCACAACTCTCGTACATCACTAGATCCTATTGAGCTCGATTTCAGTCTCCCACGTACATCTACCTTAGTTAGCATATCTACTGGGCAATTCACAACTCCCATTACACTAGGAGTATCCAGTCTCGAACTATTCTTGGCAACCTTAGCCAACTTTCCCAAGTTTACATAACGAACGACAAAGTTGACTTCCTTTGGCTTCTCATATATTTCGTAGCCTGTCTTTTTGCACTATTGTATTTTTTTGCATATCACTATATCTTAATGGTAAATACAAAGAGTTAGATTTCTTACTATGCGCTAAAATCAGCGCATCTTTAGTGATCTTCTAAACTCCTCTAGAGAATGCTATTGCATAATTGCTATCATCCACCTATCCTATAGAGATCATATCTTTCTTCAAACTTGGAACGTGTCTGATTTGTTATAAAGTCCACACACCCTTATTTGAAAGTGTGTTGCGCATATCACCCACTCCCATTACATCAGTGCTTCTCCATCAGCCGCATGCATCTTTCCATAATCAGCAGTAACATGATTTTGCATGATCTTTTGTATGAGGTACTATGAAACGAAGCCCCTGAATCCAATACTCAATCATCAATCGGGCTATGCACCACAAGAATTAGGGCATCATGAATTTCTTCTGCCATTACATTCACATCGTCATCCTTAACTTTTTCTTGATTCGTACAGTTTCTCTTAATGTGGCCCAGCTTGCTACAACTCTAGAACGTGATCTGCAGCTTAGATCTGGTCTTGCTCTTCCCTCTGCTCTTGGAACTTGACTTGTCACGTCTTTTGCCTCGATTGTCGACATTCAAAGTTGATCCCAAACTTGAGAACTCACTAAAGTCTCTCCTACGTATCTCTTTAGCAATGATCATGCCATGTACGTCGTCGTATTTTAGTTTCATCTTATAGGCTAAACTACCCATAGCCATTCTCATGACCTCCAAACTATTTGGCAACAATGCCAACAAAATCAACGCTTTGATCTCATCATTAAACTCAATTTCTATAGAAGACAATTGGTTTGTGATTGTGTTGAATTCATTTAAGTGATGGGCCACAGACAAACCTTCTGATATCTTTAGATTGAACAATTTCTTCATAAAGTGCACTTTGTTATTTGCAGATAACTTTTCATATATACCTAACAAAGTCGTTATGAGACATTCCATGGTTTTCTCCTTACTGGCATTGTGTATCACTGTTTTGGAGAAAGTCAGCCGAACAATTCCTAGAACCTGTCGATCTAACAAGGTCCACTTAATATCATCTACACTCTTCGACTTCTTTCCCAATAGTAGAAGGTGGAGCCTTTTCCCATAGAGATAGTCCTTGATCTTCATCTTCCAGTATCCAAAATCAATATCATTAAACTTTTTGCATCTTCCATTATTCTCATTTAGATCTGACCTTGGCTCTTGATACTTGTTGTTGTAGTACAACGCACACACCAACGATGACAAACAAAAGTGAAAGTAAACACAATCAAGTACACGACATATAATATACGTGGTTTGACAATTTTCCTATGTCCGCAGAGCTGCAGAAATCTTATTAATCAGAAGATATTACAATCACCCAATCTCAACTCACTCTCTCTAAAGTTTTTTGCTCTCTCACATAATATCCACTCATTAGACAATTGTTCTCTTTCAAAATATGCTGAAAGTTGTGTAAGATAAGTAAAAAATAACATATGTATAGTAAAATGATGCTAAAAATCCTAATTTTAGATTTTCTATGATATTCGCTCGAGTGAGTGGGATTTCGAGCGAAGTAGTGTCAAGCAAGAATATCGCTCCAGCCAAGTATTGAGCAAAATGTCAAGCCAACTTTCAAATACTCAATTTTTAGCTCCCAAACTAATCTCTATATACAACTCAATAGAAGTTATTTGATTTTCTTGCATGTGTAGGGGGTGCGTGTGGATATGGGAATACAGTAGGGCAAGCCCCATTCTCTTCAATGATATCTGCCGGAGGCCCTTCTTTATTCAAGTCAGGCAAAGGATGTGGAGCTTGTTATCAGGTGAGGACCAATTTCTCAACGCCCATCTCGTTTATCCTCTTATTAATTTTGAAAAAAAAATGGCTCATGAGATATATCCACATGTACGTGGCAACATTTGATATTCACACAGGTGAAGTGCAATACGAATGCAGCATGCTCGGGAAGTCCAGTGACTGTAGTTATCACGGATGAGTGTCCAGGGTGTACCTCAGAATCTGTCCATTTTGATCTGAGTGGGACCGCCTTTGGTGCCATGGCAACTTCTGGTCAAGCTGATCAACTAAGAAATGCTGGAGTCATGCAGATTCAGTACAGAAGGTAATTCTACTATGCATGCATGAGGCGTACTGGAGTCGATCGTTTTGGGGTTTAAACTTTAAAGTCTACTTTAATTTGGATATGGGGAATCAAAACATGAAAAAATCCAAGAGATTACCGCTCTATATTATATTTCAAATATTTTGACCATAACGATTATCATATTATCCTTCCTTGAATAAACTACCTTAAATTTTCTTGTCATTGTCATTTTCTCAGCTTGTTTTCCATTTCATTAATCATGCCTCTTGTCTAATGACTAAAAACAATGACTTTTCAGGGTCGGGTGCAACTATGGCGGAAAGTCAATAGACTTTCACGTAGACGTTGGCTCCAACCCCTACTATTTTGCAACCCTAATAGAATATGTACAGGGAGATGGGGACCTTGGTGCAGTTGACCTAAAACAGGCACTTAATTCGGATACATGGCTTCCCATGCAGCAGTCATGGGGTGCAGTTTGGAAACTTAATTCGGGCTCAACATTACAGGCTCCTTTCTCCATCCGCCTCACCTCGCTCGACTCTACCGATACTGTTGTAGCCAACAACGTGATTCCGGCTGGCTGGCAATCCGGACAAACTTATCAATCTGTTGTCAACTTTCAAACCTAGTTAGCGCTAGCCATATATATATATATGTGTGTGTGTGTGTGTGTGTGTGTGTGTGTGTGTGTGTGTGTGTGTGTGTGTGTGTGTGATCTGGTTTTGGTCCCAGCAATAAAAAAGTATAAAAAGTTCAATATATTTCTAGGTAATTTGCTGGTGATGATATTGAATCAAAGTCAGATTAGCTATAATAAAAATGTACTTTGGTTTGCCTTCGTGCACCAACGATGACTAATAAAGTGTTTACCTATTGTGGAAAAATAATCCTGGCTAGTACTCTCTTTTCTTCTTTCTCTAATCTTGCAATATCTCCCATCATATATAAGCATAAAATACATGATGCATCATGCGTATACCTTTAAGTCGATTTTAGAGCAATCAATAATTAAGTAAAACCAGGAAGAAAGGCTCCAATCTTTTACCTTCGCAATAAAAATGACCGGAAAATTAAAATTGATAATATTAGACAATATACAAGCAGAAGTACAAACAAAGGGCCGGCCACGAATATAAGGCATTTGTTGGGCGGTCTAGGCCTCTGTCAACTCCAAAAGGTAGTTCAAGATATAGAGAATTGGACTTACATTATCCAAGCCCATATACCCTCCACATCCACAACTTGAAAAGAAAACACTAAATATACTAAGTTTTCAATTATCAATAATTTGTGATCTTTCATTATCACAGACGTACTGAAAATATTATACCCTTAAGTTAACAAAAACTTACTGAAAATATTATCACATAAATGTAATTGCAAAATGGTTTTGTAGGAGCTCTTGCTAACAAATACCACCAGGGACAGTCACAAGAAGACTTGCCACAAGATTGGATTCAAATCAACACAACTGATTCTCTGTTCAGAATACCACGACTATGATGACAAGGAGCAGAATGATTCCAAAGATCAACAACAGTAAACAAGTCTGCATAAAACATTTATACATCAGAAAGAAGGGAAAAACATGTCAATAGAAATTGATGTCGCACATTTTATATATAACTAGTATATTGGAATATGTGACTCATATTTAATGAGGATATAGCGGCAAGTGATAAGTATGGTATAAGAATATTTTTGTAATTTTTCCTAAGTACGTCTATACACCTAGGATTTGGTATAAATATATATGTTGTTATCCTAATTATGATGATAGTGCAATTTGTCATTCGCTCCTATGGATATAGGCATATCACCAAACCATGTAAATTTCTTTGTTATTTCTCTTTTACTTTCTTTTCGATTATTCTGTAATGTTCATCATAATTGCCGCACGATCACAACACAGTATACATAATTTGTCTCGGCACTGTCTTAATAAAATTATGGATAACATCAAGCGGTTGATCACTATATGAAGAAAACAATCTACATAGAATTGTTTGGTGGCTGGAAAAAGTAGAGGAGAAAAAAATTAAAGCAGCACCATGCACAGCCCAATACATAAACCTCTTTAATCGTTACAAGGACAAACATATTATGCAATGATTTTGCTCACCCATTCGGCCTTCTTCCTTTAGTTTCCTTGCCAAGCAAATAGAAATCAAAATGAATCAAACAAATTAAAGAACTTACAGGTGTTTGGTTTGTATTTTTAGTCTCTTGTGGCTTTAGAACTGAGAAGGCGGCAGAGAAGCCATGCTAGGGCTTTACAGGAACCATTGATTAATGTTACATTTGGATGTCGAGATGAGCTGGGTTAAGTTGAGTTAAGATGAATTGAATAAAATATTGTCAGAATATTACTTTTTAATATTATGAGTGTTTTAGAATTTGAAAAAATTAAATTATTTATGAGTGTGGTTCCTAACAAAAGGAAGGATACTGAGCCTTGTTTGTTTTTTGGAAATCATTTCATCTTATATTATCTTATCTCATCTCATCTAATCATTATCATTTTTTCAAATTCCAATACAAAATAATATAAACAATTCAATTATTTCAAATTCCAAAATCAAAATCATATTAAAAAAATATATTATAAATTTTTTTATTTAACTTCTAACATTAATCTTAACACATCTTATCTTATCTCATCTCATCTCATCTCAATTTTATTTTTGAATATAAACTAGGCTACATGTCTCACACAGGAAAATGTTTTCTATTTGATGCGCGATGCACTGTTTTAGAAATTAGTTCAATATTTTATTAAAAACAGACTAGGCCTTAGTGTCTCACACAGGAAAATGTTTTCTATTTGACACGCGACGTACCGTTTTAGTAATAAATTAAATATTTTATTAAATATAAATCAATTTTCTTTAAAAAAAAATCTATTACTTGACTGTATGACAGCGACAATTATATAGAAAAATACTAAGAATCAGACAATTTTACATAATGTCATGATCTAAAACTTTACAGACGACATTAATTTCACTACAACACTTACGCTCATTTGCTGCATTTTCACTTTTGGCGAGTTCAGTCGGTAGAGAAACAAATGGGTTTTGGCTTTCCCTAGGTGCATTGCGTCGAGTATATTACTCGCAGGTGATATCAATGATTTTTTGAGGCGAGTTCATAGCGCAGGATATTTTGGTGCTGCAAATAGGTGGGAACAACGTACCGTTTTAGACCATGATGTTTTCCAGACTTTTAGAAGCTTGTTCTTGCACGGGAAAAAACAAATTAAATTAATTATTTGAATTTAGATAGTGAAAATATCTACTTGCATTAACCAAGTTAAACTCAAGACCCTCTTATATATTTTATGTTCACCTGCTTTCTTCATTCTATTACGCCAACAAGGTAGAAAATAGACCTGCTCTCTTTATTCTTAAGATATATCTTAAGACATTAACTGTACTGGACCATCAAAGTTAGACATTGCAGATACTCTGTTTTGCATATACTGTTCAGTTGCAAAACAGAGCAAAGATTTCCCAGAAGAATGTATCCTCCGGTAAGGTAGAAGTCGTGCTTAGCTTTCTTCCTAATAGAGTTTCTCTCCTCTTGAGTGCCCATTCTTCATTGCTCTTTCTTTCTTCAATATTATCTCTGGTATGTAAGCCAACGGCTTCGAATGATTTTCCGCTATCGTGCTCTTTTTTACAGCCCTGCATCTGGTTTATTCAAAGTTGTTCAATTCTTCTCTGCTTACTTACCCGACATGCTCGATGCTTGAAAGTGATTTCCTTTCTCGTTCCTAGAAGATGAGCGGTCGAAGCGCACAAACGTGTCTACGTTTGCTGAAGCTAAATGAAATCATCAGTTGCAGCATACACTCTGTTTTGCATATACACTTAAGTTGTAAAATAGAACAACATTTCTTCCTAAGCAGAATTAAGATATTTTGTAGTGTTTGAATATCTTACGCCAGAAAATGAAATCGCAGAACCTAAAGGTAGTTGCTCCTCGATTGCATATTCAATATTGCGGTGAAAATGAAATCACAGAACCCTTTTCCCCCTTCACGATGAACGTTTTCCCACTGATGAAATTATTCATTAACGGCGCTTAGATGGGATTGACTGGACCTCAACATCGGCGTTTACCATCGATGTTTATCGGCGTGAAGATCATCGAGAAGCTCCCAAATTTCTCAGCGGAACCCTGCGGCGAGATGAAGCTCACATGTCACGCTTATATACCGGCGTTTCATCCGTGATCCTAAAAATGTCGTTAATTAATTTAAGCTGCGTTTTTACTCATTCTCCCTGCGTTTATAGCACATCGCAAAATAGAGGAGATGTTGTAGTGTTTATTAGTAGATAATTCGAAATGTACGGTCTAGAACTTGTCTAGTTTATGGCTCTTATGTGTTGTTTGCCATGTATTTCTGTTGGTAGGTATATATATATATATATATTTATATAATATAGAGAGAGAGCTATCACTACTTTAAGGAAATTGACTTTTTCCAACGATTTTAAACTACCTAAAAAAAAATTGTCGCAATAAGTAACTATTACCAGTGAATTATTAATCTCCATGTAGCTCTTACATGAGTTTTACATTTTTGACTTTTTTGGTGAGTTATTGAGCTGTAGTGGCAAATTTAATTGTTGCAAAAAAATATAACTTTTTCTAGCAAAAATTATCGCTGCATCTAATCTTTTATTGGGTTGATTATAAGTCTTTATGTTACGGCGATATATTTCACCGTAATAAAGTATGTACATTTGTTAATGTACTTTATTAGGGCGAGAGATATTGTTGTAGACAATGATTATGTACCTTTCCATCTTTTAGTTTGTTTAATATGCGACTTGAATATTTAGCAACGACTTGAATCATCGAAATAGGATCTTTCATAAGTTGAGCGTGGCTTCCCTCTTCTATTCCCCCCCCCCTCCCCAGGAATGTTCCCCCCACAATTCCTCCCAAGCTTTCGACATGACCTCAAAAATCGCACATCGGTGTTCAACCTCAAAGTTCCTCTCGAATGCAACAACATTGGTGTTAAATCTCCTAGCTAGCCCTCCGTTCGAGTTTCGAAGTTCGATTTCTCCAGCCATCTCATTTCCCTCGACGGTTCTCCTAGCCAAATGTTTGATTTTTTTGCCCATTTGCTTACATTTTCTTTTATGTAAATTTACCCATGGTGAGGAAGGGCTAAAAATTAGAGTTAAAACGATGAACGATTTTGTTTCAAATTTTGGGAGGTTTGCAACGTACACGTTGGCCCTTTTAATTGGTTGTGGTTAAGCCTCGTATATTTTGAGAATGGGCTACTTTGATTTTAGGGTTGCACTTGACTTAAGCAAGGTCTGTTGGATGGGTCTGCAATTTTGAGAAATGGTTGTGTTCACTTGTTGCTATTGGATGGGTCTGGTTGTAGAAACTCTTAAGCAGGGTTAATAACAAAATGAAAAATGTCAAAATCCCAACTTTATCACTCAACTCTAAACTATCGGTGGAATACATTTAGAATCATGCATAACTTGGCTTGGTACTTCTCGGTGGAGTACATTGATGCATGTTAAATTTGAAAGTACCAAGAACATCTTGACTTAGAAAATTATATTTTTTATCTATTTCCCTTTTATGTTTTCTTTTTTCTTGATCCTTTCGTATTGGGACCAGGTTTTCTTAATATATATATATATATATGCATATATATTAATTCCTAAATGTTAATTGATTGTGAATTCGATGCTAAAATTACAGATTCTCTATTCCTTTCTTATTCATCATTAAGATATTGCTTATATTGCTTATATTCTTTCTTCGTCTTTATTTATTCATAACTTTTTTTTTAGTGCCAAAAGCACTATTTTATCTCTTGGTTTCTATAGTTTTGTTTATCTTTAAAGTGATACATTTTACATCAACTTCCATTTTTTTGTGAGGAATGAGACAATTTTTTCTTAAACTAGTTGTTCCTTGTTGCATATAAATGTACATGTACGGGTACAAGTGAACAAGTCAAATGAGATCAAGTCAAATGCTTTATGTTGTTCCTTGTTGCATATACATGTACAAGTGTCAATTATAGGTGTTGCACATATTTTAAGGTCTTTCATAGGCTAACAGTTTTGCATGGATTGGAAGCCCCTGCTTGATGTCAAATTTAGACACGTCATTTGTTTACTTATGATCTATTACTTCCTCATAGTTTACTCACCGTCAATCACGACGGCTAGTACTTATATTTGCTAAACATGGTAGATTGCACCAACTTTTGTGGAGTTGTGTTCGTCATCCCCAAAATATTTATATATATATATATGCATAACTTGCGTTTTGTGCAACACCTAACCCATCCCTTGAAGAGAACCGGTGACCAATATACTAACTGGTATACTAATCGAATCCTTGTCCCTCAATTTCTTGAAACTAATCACCCTATTGCACAACTCTAGCTTAATTTCTTTTTCCTCTCACTTATTCATTTTTGTTAAGAACTTCATGATTCTCATACGTACTTATAACAAACTAAGAATTGAATTCAACAACAATTACTTTGATTTTTTTATAGAGCTGACCTTAAAAGTCACCCTAGCAATGATCTACAATATTTTCTTTGTTTCAAACCGCAAAATTATACAAGGGACTTGATTCTAGCATTGGAGAATTTCATGTTGGAGGTTCAATTCCGTTGTGTTGGTACCTAATTATTAATTTTCGTTTGTCCATGACAGAAGAAAAAAAAATCCAAATTTCAATTACTTCAATATGTAAGCAGCTAATAAAGATCATTAAGGTGCCTTTTGGCTAGTGTGTTAAGATGAGATGAATTAATTTAAAAGGTGAATAAAATATTGTAAAAATGTATATTTTTTAATATTATGATCATTATTTTGGGATTTGAAAAAAAATGAATCCTCATATATATGATACTTTAAATAAGAATTTTGAAAAATTATAATAATTATATGAGATAAGTCGAGGTTGATTTTGAATTTGGGAAAAATTTACTTTGTTTTGGAAAATGATAAATTAAGCGAGAATTGACAACAATTAAAAATTAAAAGAAAACCCAAAAAAACTGAAAAAACAAACAAACAAAGAAATCATAATGGGACCAAGACTTTCTAATATGATTCTATTCCCTTAGTCAAAGATATCACAATGCCTGCTAAATTTTCAATTATTATAAGGGGAAGGATCTTCCTCTTTTACTGATTTATTAATATAATCAATTAGCTTGAAATCACAAAACAAAACAAACAACCATTAATGTCGTTTTGATATTTTCTTCGTCACGAGGTGCATGCATGACCTCGTAACTGCTGTATATATAGCAGTTGGGACTACTTGATTTTTACGTACATTAATATCGTTTATTTTAATGAGCTGACAATGTCACAATAAACATATTGTTGTACCAATACAAGGAAATTGGCTTTTTTCATGGTATTTGTTAGCATTCTTTTTTCATGGTAGACCCCAATCTTGTTGTTAATTGCTCTAAAGCACACATAGTTAATTCATATCAACAGATTGGTCCTTTGTCTATTTAAAAACCTTGCTTGATCACCTAATAAAGTGGCATTCTTTTTCTTAGAGATGAACAACAGCTGGATGAAAATCGGTGATTGACTTGGGTCACTTGCCTACGCTGAAGGTATAAAGAATTTCCTCATTTTTGTATAGAGTCATTCCATGAAAGATAGTTGCATTTGGTGTGCCGTAGATATTTGAATAATCTATACCTACCTATATTGGGGTAGAGACCCACTTGTTCGTAAAGGAGATAAATCCAAATTATATCAAGTGAATATTTCATGGGGAGGAGGATCAAACATTGCCCGTCATGGAAGATGATCTAGATGATGATACATGGGTAGGTGATGAAGATGAGTACATTGATGACATTGAGGGAATGTTAGGTGACAATCATGCAAGCATGTTCGGTAATTGAGAAACATAAGAATGAGACTAAATCCTCCCGCTGTGAGATTGAAGCATGGAAGACCAAGGTACCTGTACTTGAAGAGAAACAAGATGCTGCTAACCAGTTGTTGTAGGAGTTACTATCACGTAACCCATCTCTCGTTGTGTCTCATCAAGAGATTTAATGAGGTTGATTTCTAGAGATTCCAATAACATTTTGTGAAATTTTTTTGTGAAGGAAATGGGTGCATTTTTTGTATAATGATGCAATATATTTGACAGTTATATACAACAATATATAAATATATATGTACGCGTGTGAGTTGTATATGTATTAGTTTTTGTGGAAGCAACATATAGGTATTTTTGGATTCTGCAAAAGGCCATTTTGGAGCAAACAATGTAAGTGCCTAATTTTTTCTATTTACAAGCATCATTACATGAATGTAGTGGCAATTTAATGAAATTTTTACATTATTGTACAGGTTGTTGAACACTAGGATATAGTGGACTTGCGGTGTACAACTCATGGAAGGTTTGATTCTGGCAATTGGTAGATAGAGCCCTTCAGTCCATTGTGTCATTAGTTCAGAGGTCGCATGCTACCCAAAGTTGGATCTAATAATTTCATACCTTTACTAATTTGTTATCCTACATATTGCATTAATAATTTAATACATATGTTGTGCCTAAAATCTAAGAATATAATTTTCTGTTTTGTGGAATAATGATATTGAGCTGGATGTGAAATAGAGTTATACTCAAACACTAACATATAATAAAATTATTGTTGTAGTGGCTGTGGAAGTGATAGAAACAGAACTAGCAAGTGGCCACATTCTTCTTCATGAGGTAATCGTCTAACCGCATTTAATAGAAGCATACAAATTCCCTCTCATTGGGCCTCCCTTCTTCACATTCAAACTAAAATCTACATGTAAAAATCAACCTATTGCTGCTGTTGGAATTCTTTGTTATGGCTTTGGTATTTGAATGATCGTCAGTATCTGTATGGGGATTATATTAATAGATCAAGGATATTCGTGGTTTCTATAGTTTATATTTCGTTTATATTGGGTTTTTTTGTGTGGATAATACATGATTTAATAAAGTGCTTGTATGACATAATTTAGTCAAAAGATGTCAAATTTAATTTTTACAGATGAAATTTTACCATCCAAGCTCATTCAACGAAAATGGATGGTATATTGTTCGATCTATATTAGAATTGAGAATAGAACAACTCTTATATATTTATATGTTTTGTAATTTTCAATTCTATGTAGTATTTGATGATTTTCTTTAACAAGTAGATACTCATTGTTGCTATGTACATTGTCTTGATTTCCTAAAAATTTAATGCACTGATCAGAAAGGATTGTATAACTTTAAAAACTACACATCGGGGATATTTGGCTGTACATACTAAGGATTTTATATTAATGTTGTGTTCCTTTGTATATATATCGATTGGATTGTTCGGAGAGAAGTTACAAATTTATAGGGAAGAAAATCTGGAAACAAAGTACCTATAACTGTTGGTATATTTCAAGTCTTGCTAGTATGTTTTTTGTGGTTTTCAATACAATTTCATATTGGAGTAATTTGAGACACATAATATTGGTTGATTGCTGGAAAATAGTAAGCTGGTGGGTATTTATGTTAGGTGATAAAAACTAGTAATTATTTACCTGGGTGCTAATTTTTTTTGGACATTCTTTGTGGAGTATTGAGTGGACTCATGTTTAATGTGTATTGTTGTTTCAAGATGATATGTTAGTTACATAGTTTAAATTATGGACCACCCTAGTAGGGTTGGACTATTGATTAGTGGAGCTCAAATCAGTAGGTTACGGTGGATTTATGGGTCACTATTAAAATCGAGACTGAATTTTTTGTAGGAAAAATAAAAAGTGAAATGTTATGACAACAAATCGTACTCCACCTTTCAGAGATTGATAAAAGGTTAAAGCTTCTTGAGGATGCATTTTGTATCCGAATTTATAGTAAGATTTTTTTATTTTATTAAGAAAACAATTTTCATGTCTAAGACTTTATTAAGAATACCAAATGCTGAATGAAGTAATTTGCATGCCTTAGATTTTATATATTGGATGAAGTTATGATTTATTCATGAGCTTGGGATTGCAATATTTTCATAACTTGCCCTAAATTTGATATATGATGATGCAGGAAAATTAGCTTCATGACCTGAATACAAGTTCATTCCGAACAGTCGATGATAAGAGCTGTTCTTAAAGATTCGAAAATGTAAATACAAATTTCTTAGATTTCCATGATTTTCTTGTTTCTAATACTTCCTCTTTATAAGTAGGTGTAAACGTTCCTAAATTTCATGATTTCAGCAGTTGGAAAATTAAACTCTTGTCACAACTTCTTGTTTGAATTAATTAGTAGTTTTTTTTTTGCCGTTATTTTTCCTTAATTCCTCGACAGTTTGTTTTTTCTTGGTATATGGTCCCTGCCCTACAAGTTGTGAGACAATAGATCTACTTAGTTGTATCATTTCCATGACATGGTTTAGGTGGATTCTAGAGAGGTTTTAGGCTATATTGTTTTGGTATGAAGTTAGGGCACTATATATATTTCTTGTTTCTATTACTCCCTTCTTATAAGTAGGTGTAAACTCTTGTCAAAATTGCTTATATTCTTTTCATGTTATTTTCATAAGAGGTGGTTCTAGCTGCCTTTTGTTTTTGAAGCGATGTAAATATATATTTTATAGTAATAAAGGACTATTGCTAGTAGATATATAAATATATCTAACATCAAAATATGTATTTTTTGGTTGACAAGGCTTAGGTGTATTTCTGGTTAGGTTGCAATTAAGTCGTTGTTTGAACCTTTTTTAGGCAGATTGGCAAACGAAAGGATGTTTCATAGAGGAACTCAAAGTTGCATGCTAGCAAGAGTAGCTAGCTAGAGGATGCTGTGAAGTTCATGTGAAATTTATGCCAAAATTTGCACTTTAAAAAATGTATAGGTTCATATTATTAACAATCATTAGGCGCATAGATCTTAATTAATGTACTAAATTACCTTCCAAATCGTATATATTAATGCACTCATACGGCCAGTCATGTGAATTATTATTTGTGTACCCATTATTACATACACTAGAAACTAGGGGTGTAAATGGTCCGGTCCGGTCTGGTTCGGTCTGAGAAATTTGTTGACCGAATTTATTCGGTCCAAGAATTCTCTCACCCTGGACCGGACCGAACAGGAGTTCGGTCCATACCGGTCCAGTCTAATTCGGTCTAGGGGTGATCCGGTCCGGTTTAGGGGTGCCCCATATGATTTAATGAGCTAAATTTTATTTAAAATTCTATAATGATCAAATATTTTTTTGGCCCAAATTTAACTACTATAAATTATAATATGTTAATATTATAAGAGTATATATTATATATTAATATGTTAGTATATATTATATATTAAGTATGTTAGTAAATTATAATTAACAACACTATAAATAATAATATGTTAATATTATAAAAATATATATTATATGTTAATATATATTATATATTAATATATTAATTTATATACTATTTTTATATATACATATATAAATATATATATATATGTGGGGTTAGGTCCGGTCCGGTCCGGTCCAAGAGGAGAAATCTTTTGGACCGAAACGGACTGGAATTAATCGGTCCATGTAAAATTTGGACTGGACCGGACCGAATTCCACCGATCCGATCCGGTCTTTTTACAGCCCTACTAGAAATTGCTTGATTATATGTACTAATTGGAGTTGAAGTATACATTTGTCTAATTTAGCAAATATGCAATCTAATTTGTTTAGATGATTGATTATAAATACTATTTTTGAGCAAACTAGTATTAATATTAATACTATTGCTCGTGAATAATATTACAAGTGAGTATGCAAAATGTAATTTACAACTATTGGACCAGGTTTAAATTGGCATTTAGAATTAATATTTGGCTGTACAAAAAAAAAATTGCCATTTGCAACGTATTAAATTGCCTAAACACAGGCCAAATGATGTAGAAAAAAATATTGTGACGAAACATAAATCGTCGATAATGGTGTAATTTTGCATAGTTTAAGTTGTTTGTAGCGATCTTAAATCGCTGTTAACATTATTGTGGCACATCAAAATCGCTGTTTTTACAAAAAAAATTGTGAGAATTAGCAGTGGTTAATACGAAATCGCTAGACTTAATAGTTTTTTTGACGATTTAATTTGCTGCATTTATGTTTCAATAGCACATGAGAAATATAAGTTTTGACGAATAAAAACTATTGCAAAGAAAAAAATGATGGCGATCAACAATGCCGTTGTGTTTATAACTCTACTACGACATTAAAATGCATATTAGCGGCGATGTAATATCGTTGTAAATGAAAACTTCCAACGAATGACAAGTCCAAGGGCCAAGGTGGATGGTATTTGCAGTGCCCTTTATCATTAATTATGGCAAAATTGACCGCTACAAACAGAACTTTATTCTAGCGAAATGTCCCAATTGCTGAGTTATGTTTTATACAGAGAAACAATAATGATAAATAGGCGGTGCTGAAAAATTTGCCAAGTGTGATTAAATGCAATGAATTATTCTACTTATTGAGCCAAATTTTGGCGCTAAAAAAATCAATTACCTTATAGCGTATGCGTAGTATTAAGCATTTTTTTCAATTAAAAATATAATTCAAGTACAAAAGAATTATATAAGTTAAACTCATAAAAACTTGGTTGTTTGATGGCATTATGCACGAGATCATTGTAAAGTTATTTTATGGGTAAAATAGATTTAACAGTTTCTATATTGAAGCCATATTTATTTATAAATTTTAGTTCATGAGTAAGATGATCGATTGGCTATGCTATGACTTTTGCAAGCTTATATATGTTAAATCATGTAAGGTTGGTTTTAATAGTGCATCCACTTACACGTGTTTTAAGAAAATTGGACTTTTATAATCAATTATTTGCGATGAAAAAATTTTTTACGACTCATTTTGATTAAAAAAATAATCATTTCCTTATAATGATGTAGTGCATCTTTTCCTATTGTAAGTGATAAATCATGTGCACAGTGCATGTAGAAGTAGGATTAAGGCGATGTTTATGCTGTGTGAGAATTATACATCATTCGACGGGTGAATGCAAGTTGTAGGAAAGATGGAGAAAGGAGAGATGGACGATGACTAAAAGTTGGCTCATTTTTTACTTGTAAACCAAAATTTCAAGTTGCAAGTTGGAGGAAAGCAAGTTGCCGCAGGATCAAATGATTGGCTATATATGGCATGCAATTAATATGCATGTAGGAAGATCGAGCAGCTATGCATATAATATATATAAATATATATTATATATAATATGATCGACTAGCAGCCATATGAGTAATGCTATATGAGTAATTAGGGCTGTTCTCCCAATCTTTCCCTTCCATTTTTGATTAGACCCACTTTTAGACAATTCCGTGTGGCCGATACCTGATAGTCCAATAACGTTCTGATGCCGTTTGGCTTCCCGTCATCTTCTCCATTTTGTAGCTGGAACTATTCTCGCATCATTAGGGTTTCCCGTCGTCTTCTCCATTTCGTGGCTGGAACCATTCTTGCATCATTATTTGGACCAGTTGGCCAATTGTCTAGATGAGTTCGTTTTCCTTATATATTTGAATTTAAAAAAAAACTCACAAAACTGAAAACTCAATTTTTGTCTTTTTTCTTAACTTTCTTAGCAACCAAACAAAGTTTTTCTTTTTATGTCTTAGCAACCAAACACAAATCAAATGCGAAAACAGAGATCAAACTCAAAACCACATGAAAAGGGTTTCTTATTGATACCTCAGCTATCCTCATGTCCTAAAAGATCAGCATCATTAGAGATCTTGGTGGTGGATGAGAGAGGGAGAGAGACCCTTTTGTGCCATGTGGGTATCAGAGATCTTGGTGTGGATGCTTTGGGCTCATCGGCACTTGGTCGGAGAGAGAGAGAAAGAGAGAGAGAGAGAGAGAGAACTTGATGAAATGAAGGGAAAAATGGTTAAAAGCATTAATGGATAATATCCGATTACCCGAAACGGATCGGAATGTTGGGTCGGGCCGAAATTAAGGTATCTTGTTCACCCTTATGGGTAATGTTATATACAAGTAATGTATATATATATACATATATATATATATGATCCATATATGTAGAAAAATAGTTATGGGTGTTTTATGAGAGAGAGAGATGTGCATTTCTAGACTTTTTTTAGTGTTTGGCCAATAGGCCAAGAATTTGGGAGAGATTTGAAAGAACTGATTTCTAGGCCATAGGAGCACTAGAGCAGCCACTCCTTCCCCCGTGCAGAACTAGAGAGAGAAAAAAAAGATAAAAAAAGAGAAAAAGAAAGAGAGAGAAAATAAGTGACTTATTACGATGATTAGTCATCGTAATAATTGAGAAATAATTATTTTTGACAAAAAAATAATGCGATGACTTACATGTCACAAAAAATCATATATTGCAGTGGGAAAAAAAGATGGGTCGCCATAGAAAAGATTATTTGTTTCTGCTTTTTTTCGGCTCACAAAAATCGCTAGAAAAAGTAATTATTCCGACGATTTTTAATAGATTGACAAAAATTAGTAGCTAGATGTGTAAACTAGCTTCTTTTTGGCAATAATTATGTCGTCGGAAATAAAAATAGTCTTAAATACTACTTTTTCTTGTAGTGTGGCCATCAAGTTGTAGATATCTCTTACATAAATGAGCTTATGTCTAGAGATTCAAGAAAAAGAAAAACCACTAGAATTAAATAGTTCAACATTAATTATTGTGAGGAAGATAGTGAAAGGCAATTAGCTAGGTGAAATTAAGTACTCTCTTAGTTTATTCCAAATAATCCAAAAGAAAATAAATCAAAACAACGGGTCAAATTCAAATCCCAGCTACTTGCCACAAGACCTAAAACTTTTAAAATCTTGTTTAATTAATTTCTAGAGTTTGTATCCTACTTTTTCGTAGCAACAATGCATATGGTTTGCAATTGATTATTGTGTCTTTAATGTAGCAATAAATTAAAAATATATTATTTGGAAAATTTCAAAAGAAATCGTGGCTAATCAGATCAAAATCGGTGTCATGAATATGAGAGGAATTATTACCTAAAAAAAATTGTTTGGATCAAATCCGATTGATGCTGACAATCTTTTTTGAAATGGAAACCTCAATTTCATTTAAAAGATAAAACATCAGCCATTTCAAAATTACAAATTTTCTCTACCTGAATGGTATGAGATATCTCAAAAGGACCTTCTCCTATTCAAATCTTATCAACAAGAAAATTAAAAGCTAATTTAGCTAACAAGTGAACTACAAGGTTAGCCTCCCTATGGACAAATTCAACTCTTCTATGTATATCGCCCTTAAGCCAGCTTTTGACATCTTTTACCACATTATCGTAGCAAGTATATAGCTCCTCACCACTGTTTGTGGCCTTCACAATGTTTTGCGCATCTCCTTCAAGCACCACTTTGGAGAAACCTAGTTCTGAACATAGCTTTATTGCCTTCTACATAGTTAAAGAAGTTCATATACCCTTCTCTAAAAGGTTTTTTTTAAGAAGGGTAAATGATGTTTCATATAAAATTCAGGACAATCTCTTTCTTAAGCAATGTGAGATTTTCTCTTTACTTTCCCTCACTTGTAGGCCGATTTTTTGTTATAATCCTACAAGTGGACCTCATTGTATTAATGGATGGAGCCCAATGTTGGAAGGTTTGGCTTTGATTCTATAAAGAAATTCATGCATCATTCTTTAAAAGGCTTTTTTAGGAAGAGGAGATAATACTTCATATAAAGTCCAGGACAATCTCTTTCTTAAGCAATGTGAGACTTCATTTTTAATAGCTAGGGCCTCGTCCAAAGAAGGATCCTGTAAACACTCCACAGTTGAGCATAAAGTTACCATGATGTCTCCCTCCTCATTTCTCACAATCACCCCAATCCCTACTTGCTTCTTAGCGAACTTAATCGAGGCATCCCAATTAGCCTTAAGGCCCTTAGCCCATAATCGATCCGATTTACTCCATAGGTTAGATCTTCGATCAGTAGTAGATTGGTTCAAAAGATTACCTCTCTACTCTTGGGCTTCCACATATCCAAAATATTCATCAATTGCTTGCTACATTACTCTATTTGGTTCTAGGAACTTGGCCTCAAAGATACAATCATTCTTTCTAAGCCAGATTCTCCTCATAGCATAGGCTACAATTTAAACATCCTCCTACTTCAGTCTAAGAGTAAAAGCCTTACACAATTCAATAAAAGTATATCAGTGTAGCACCATTTTTGAACTGGATCAAAAGGTTTGAGCCATACATCAGATGCCCTTGGGCAGAGCCAGAGAGCATGTATAATAGTCTCTAGTTCTCCCAAACAGATAGGCACCTGTTGTCTTTAATAACCTATTTTTTCCAAAGATTAACATGGGTTGATTGCATATTAAGACAGACTTTCTAAATAAATTGTTTGACACTTGGCTGTACCTTGAGATTACATACACCGATCTAGTATGACTTGATGTATATTAGATCTGTTTTATAATAAAATTAATTTTATAATTCAATATATCAGAATTTATAAATAGACCGGGGCCTAAGTTGAAATGGTCTGCAGTAGAGATTTTGTATGCATTGGGGACTAAATATTTGAGCAAAGAAGAAATAACTAGATTGGGGCCGAATTGGATAATGCATCACAAGTCCAATTTCCTATATTTTTAGGAAATTGGGCTTTGTGAAAGCCAGGCCACACCTCATAATTGGATAATTTGGATGCTGGGCTTTGTTGTTAAGCCCAATTGAGAAATGAATTCCTAACCGAAAAATGATCGAATTTATTATCACGGTAGAACAATAATAAGAAAAATAATTAAGAGCAACCACACTCAAGCACACACACTCACATGAACAGTAGCATGAACAGTAACATGCTACTGTTCATGTGAGTGTGTGTGCTTGAGTGTGGTTGCTCTATAGTGTTACTCCAATAATAATCCTAACTCACGAGAGATCAAAATGCAGTAAAAAAAAAAAGGAAAAAAATAAAATAAAAAACACTATGAAAAACAAAGAAAGAACGAAATGGTGATATCAGATAATTATAAGGAATATTAATGTTTTGACGTGAAAACACGTGTTCTTAGATTTTATTTATTTATTTTCAATCTAGAGGGAGCATAGACTTACTATTGGAGATTCCTCTTAAAATGTCTCATTTTAAAAGTTGAAAATAGAATAAAATATTATTATAATATATATGTTTAATATTAATTTTGTTTTGAAACTTAAAAAAATTATTTTGAGATTTAAAAAAGTTAAATTATTTATTTTATTTTGTAGGAGAATTTGAAAAAATAGAAGATGATGAGATAAAATGAGATGAGACTGTTTGTAAAAACAAATCAGACCAAATTATAGTTGTTTTCCTTTTTTTTTTTTATTAAATTAGTTACATTTTAAAAATCCATGCAGTTAGTCTTCGGAGATAATCAAGGATGTATTAATTCAAGTTATGGCTCATGTAATTCTCAAAAGAAACAGTCAATTTTGCACCCTTTCTTGTTCACTCATAATAATCTCCTCTTGATTAACATTAAATTTGTGAAACCATGATTCTGGATATCTTACAGAAGATGAGGCATTTTAAATTTGTACACTAAAGGTGCATGTTGGCCGTCAAGTTGCAGATATATTTTACATAAACGAGCTGTCTAGATTGAAGGGAAAAAAAAATCACAAGAATTAAATGGCCCAACAATTAATTATTGTAAGGAAGATGGTGAAAGCTGGCAATTATTAGGTCAAATTAGAAACTCTCACGATTAGTTACTCTGTATTCCAATAATCCAAAAGCAAATAAATCAAAACAGCGGGTCAAGTCCAAATCCCACCTTCTTGCCACAAGACCTACAACTCTAAAAACTTTTTAATTAAGAAAAATGTTAAATATATTTAAAAATTTTATGAAAAATTTACTTCCCCACATTTCAATTATTTATGATATGTAAAAATTATGAAATTTAAATTTTAAAATAAAATTAATAAAATAAGTCTGATAATAAATAAAAATAAAAATATATGTAGTACTATTTCTGAATTAATTACTAGAGTTTGTACCCGACTTTTTGGTAGAGACACTGCAAGTGATTTGCAATTGATTATCATGTATTTATTGTAACGATAAATTAAAAATATATATTATTTGGAATTTTTAGAAGAAATCTTCGTGACTGATCAGAAAATTAATGTCACGAAAATGAGAGAAAATGAGGAACATAATACACATAATATATTTCATAACAAGTGTTGCATGAGATAATTTTATAAAATATTTTATACATACAGAATACTAATTTTATAAAAATATTTATTATTCAACTTTTTGTTATAAAATATATTGTATAATTATGTTTTATATATATATATATATATCATTTTTCAGAAAATTATTATCTTAAAAGGAATTGTTCGGATCAAATCGAATCGATGCTGACAAATTAATATATTCTGCCATCATCAATACGTACGTACGACTGTCATTATGTTAAGATTATTCTATATATTAATTACATTTCCGCATCCTTAGGATTCGTATTGAGATCGCAAATATTCCTTCAAAACATAGATTATATATATTATTTACATACTGAAATATTTTTTTTGTAACTAATTTGATCTGCTATAAGATTTAGAAATAAAGAGATGACCATTATGATAGTATTAATTTTTCAAAAAATATTAATATTTTAAATTTAAATTTTGAAGGATTAATGTATACCCGATCTACTTGTAATCTATAATACTATAACACATAAGGCTTTTTGTGGCGTTTGATAAGTCATTGCAAAAAATTTTAAAATCGCAACAAAAATTCTCAAAATCGTGACAAAAAATCATTTTCCGTATTTTGAAGATCGCGAGTTAATCGCAGCTATTTGGGTATGACAATAAACCTAATTTCTCGCGATAAATGTATAATTTCTTATCATAATACTACCATTGTAGTAAAAAAATGTAGTAAATATTATTATTTATGACAAAATTTAACTCTTAATTAAACTAATAAATTTTTTTTATTAATTATAGTGCAATGAGCTAGCTAGTAACTAAAGTTTGCCAAGAAGGAACTTATCTCAAGTTGTCCCTTTGGTATTTGATTCTTCCTCTCTAATTTCTTCTATGAAAGCGATTGCCATATGCAACCCAGACACGTGATTGGGGGGTTCAGATTTCTGTCTCTCTTTTTCTGACCTTGAGAGTGAAAACCATGTGTTCAGCCTGATCTAGTATATAGCCTACCCTACCTTCGTTCAAAGTCATTGATCCATCTCACTCATATTATATATATATATAATATATAATTAGAAAGAAAAAAACGATCTACCATTGATAATCCTTCAATGTTACATCAAAGCAAACGTGTCAAACAACGACGTGATCGATGAAGAAAAACATCAGATTCTTCACCAAGCTAGCTAGCTAGTTATATATATGTATATGATTATATATATATATGTATCGCTTATTTATGTATGTACGTACCTACCTACATTCCCCGACATGCAAATACTGTTGACAAATTAAAAGTACTTACATACAAAACCTAGCCTCAATCTTTGCCATATATTACGAGCCGCTGTCTAAGATGATGTGGACTCCCCACGTGCCAGGTGAGCATTTTTCTGCCGTCAGATCAGGTGTGTGGATTAGATTTTCAACGGCTAATAACCGCCATTAACGGCCACATTAAGGAAACAGGCAATAATATTGCTTTCAACCAAAACCGCAAATCGCTCATGAGATAATTATCCTCGCAAATCTACACAACATTGTCAACAAGGAAACAAAAATACAGAGTTTAAATTTTTGGTCGGTTCGAAATACGGGTAGAACATGGGACCCACGAAGCATGTGGGTCTACTGTTCATGTGGTCCCGCCAAGATGGCTTAATTATTAACTATCCTAGCGGGTAACCGTTTTCTAGCTGACGCATGAGTTTCCACCTGAAACATGTCTAATTCGGTGCTACTCATTTCGTGCCTCAATGGTTATAACTTGGGCGGGCAAGGTACGTACAGAAAACAAAAGTATGGTAACTTAGGAACAAATTAAAAATCCTCGAGATAAATCACAAAAAATAATCTTCACGTGATATAATTAATTATAAAACCTTCAATCTTGATATAAAAACAGTTGTTTTAACAAAGACAAAAATAATTAATGAAAAGAAAAATAGCAGCACCGACGTGCAGGTTATCATCTTATATTTTCATTTGCGTATTGAGCAACCTTTATTAGTTCTTCCAGTTTTTAGACTTTTCTTCTAAATACGAATCACATGAACAAAGCCTTTAATCAAAATATCAGAATTATGAAGTATGCATGGGCGCCAAAGATCAAGTTGCCTCAGATTAAGAATATGTGACGTTTCATGGTTTCATCAATTTAATAGAAGATAACTACTTTAGTCATAAATAGTTTATACAGAAATAATCTTATAAATTAATGTGGTTTATAGAATTATAAAATTATTTTTATTGTAAAGTAGATCTAATGGATCACATGAAATCACGACAGTTTGTGAGATTATTTTTATATAATCTCTTTGTAGCTATAGCAGTCCTCTTAATCAAATATATATTTTTTGTTATAAGCAAGTTAAACATTCATAAATAAAATAGCAAATTCCAAAATACAATTTCAATGTGGTGGAAGTTCCCTACAGTTTTCCTATAACTAACACATACAACACCAAAAAAAAAAAATTGGATTCAAAAGTATGGCACCCACCTATTTTCCACCAGGAGAGATTACTTGAAGCAGATTTAATGTAGTATAATAAATAGACTATAAAACTGCTGCTAGAAGCCATAGTGAAGGAGAGTGTGCTGCATCTTATTAGTTTGCACTAGTTGGAAGAGACTTTTACTCCCACTTTCATCTCATCCTTGATTCGAAAAAGAGGGAATATAAGATAGCAATTAAAAAATATGTCGAATTGCCTGCGAATGACTGTCACAGTCATTGGCGGCACATGCAAGTCACGCACCACACTTAGAGTGAAATAAAAAGTCAGATTTGGAAAATTTGATGTTGCTGGTTTCGAGAGTGGCATGCATGGTGACATGCAGCTTTCCAAGGTGCGACAAGGATTCAATGTAATATTCTTATGAATAAAAATGTATGTAGCCGGCCTCAAAGTCTTTTTCTCCCTTTTTTTCCTCAGCTTCGATCTCCATCTTCTCTTCTCTTATATTTTATTTTCAATATACCACAATCCAATGAATCGTAATTGAGCAAATTGGTCCATGACATATGGCGGAAGTCATGGCATCCTATGATACGGAATAGCCCATATATTCTTTGTAATTAGTCGTACGACGTCGTTGGAAGAGATGAGTATGGATATGGTAGCATGCTGCATGAGTACTAGTACTAGAGAAAGAATACCGCGTGATGGAAATGTTGTCCACATACATGATGCATTTGACAATTGACATAATATATCTCAAAATGCACGTTAATTGGCAGCTTGTAACTTAAAAAAATGAAACTCAACGCCTAGCTAGCAGCTCTATATATTGATCGATCTCATAGTGGCTGCATGTACATAGCATATAATATAATATAATATTATTTTATTTTATATTTTTTTAATATTATGCTTGGAAGTATTAGACCCCAAGCCCCGTCCTTCCTCTATAAATACCACCGAACCATTCATTATGATCCATTATCTCATCTCATATAAGCCAACAATACCACACAACGTCTGCCAATTACTCAACTCTAGGCCATTGTTCTTTCGAGCACTGTGATAGAATAATGGCCGATCTTGTTCTTCAATATCCATACTCTCTAATTACTCTTGTTGCTCTCTTTTCTCTTTTGCTGAGCCCAAGCTCTTGCTTCAACCCCAAGCTTCTTAATGTCTCGAAGCTTGAATCTGGTTCTAATTGGTCACCCGCCGGTGCAACCTGGTATGGAAGCCCAACAGGTGCCGGGAGTGATGGTAATGGCAAATGCTCTTAATTAATCTCATATATATTCATAGAAAATGTGTATGAAAAATGTCATATTTATATATGCTTGAAATTTGATTTTCTTGCATGTGTAGGGGGTGCGTGTGGATATGGGAATACAGTAGAGCAAGCCCCATTCTCTTCAATGATATCAGCTGGAGGCCCTTCTTTATACGAGTCAGGCAAAGGATGTGGAGCTTGTTATCAGGTCAGGACCTTCTCAACGCCCGTCTCCTTTAATTAATTTTTTTTTAAAAAAAAGGCTCATGAGTCATGAGATATATGCATGTGGCAACTGTTAAGCAATATAAAATAAATAAGAAAATTTATTTTTTTTAACTTTTGAAATAAGTGTGATTTTAGATTTGATATTCAAACAGGTTAAGTGCAATACGAATGCAGCATGCTCGGGAAATCCAGTGACTGTAGTTATCACGGATGAGTGTCCAGGGTGTACCTCAGAATCTGTTCATTTTGATCTGAGTGGCACCGCTTTTGGTGCCATGGCAAATTCTGGTAAAGCTGATCAACTAAGAAATGCTGGAGTCTTGCAGATTCAGTACAAAAGGTAACTCTACTATGCATGCATGAGGCGTGGGGGCGAAGAAAATTAAGCATATTTAGCGTGGCCATGTATTTTAAGTCATTTTTGGGTTTAAAGTCTACATTAGTTTGGATATATATGGCCAAGAGATTATCGCTAGTCTGTATGTAATTTCAAATATTTT
Source organism: Platycarya strobilacea (assembly GCA_036898215.1). Taxonomy (NCBI): domain Eukaryota; kingdom Viridiplantae; phylum Streptophyta; class Magnoliopsida; order Fagales; family Juglandaceae; genus Platycarya; species Platycarya strobilacea. Next base: position 35,806,583 of record CM072551.1, on the reverse strand, counting down.
GACTATAACGATTATCATATTAGCCTTCCTTCCTTGAATAAACTACCTTAAATTTCTTGTCATTGTCATTTTTTCAACATTTTCTTGTTTTCCATTTCATTAATCATGATTCATGCATCTTGTCTAATATTGACTAAAAACAATGCTCACTTTTCAGGGTCGAGTGCAACTATGGCGGAAAGTCATTAGCCTTTCACGTAGACGCTGGCTCCAACCCCAACTATTTTGCATCCCTAATAGAATATGAACAGGGAGATGGGGATCTTGGTGCAGTTGACCTAAAACAGGCACTTGATTCGGATACATGGACTCCCATGCAGCAGTCATGGGGTGCAGTTTGGAAACTTAATTCGGGCTCAACATTACGGGCTCCTTTCTCCATCCGCCTCACCTCGCTCGAGTCTGGCAATACTGTTGTAGCCAACAACGTGATTCCGGCTGGTTGGCAACCCGGACAAACTTATCGATCTATTGTCAACTTTCAAGCCTAGCTATGATCAGCTAGCTATATATATGTCTGGTTTTGGACGTCCCAGCAAAAAAAAAAAAGTATAAGAAAATCAACAGTCTAGGTTATTTGCTGGCGACGATGAATCAAAGTGAGATTAGCTATCATGTACTTTAGTTTGTCTTCGTGCACCAACGATGACTAATATAGTACTGTTTACCTATTGTGGAAAAATCATCCCAGTACTCTCTTTACTTTTTTCTCTAATTGCGTGTCTCACTCTCACCCATCATACATAAGCTAGCATAAAATACATGCATCATGCATATAGCTTTGGATCGATTTTAGAGCAATCAGTAATTAAGTAAACTCAGGAAGAAGGGCTCCAATCTTTACCTGTGCAATAAAAAATGACCAGAAAAAATTGATAATCAGATAATATACAAGCAGAACAAACAAAGGGCCACCAATATACGGCATTTGTTTGGTGGTTTTGGATTATTCTCAACCTCAAAAACTAGTTCAATATATCACATTTGAGGTATTTACTTATAAAGTAACAACAGTCCCTTCTAGAATTCGACGTGGGACACCTAACAATCTCTCACTCACATGATAGAAGTGTAACGGGTCTGATTTTAGACATATTTTAGAATCAAACTGACATCTCCCAGATTATACTTCTAAATAGATACTTTTAATTTTATTAGTTCTGATTCAATTTTTTCAGTATATTATATATAATTCATATAACATGCTATCTATATTATAGTACTATATAATAATGTAGTGATAATATATTGTAATATATTATAATATATATACATATATAATTGTATTATAGTATATTAACATAATTATAATATATAGTGATATTGTATTAGTATAATAATATTATAGACTCTGGTGAAAATATATAGTTATTTCTATAGGATTTTAAATTTAATGTTATGTTGATAAGTAATTTAGCATATAATACAAGATTATTTAATAAATAATTATATATATATTAGATACAAAATTTATATATAATATAACAAATATATATAAAAAATAAAAATAATATATATTTATTTGAACAAATCTAGTTCGATCTGGTGTTAGAAAGAAAAATGGGAGCCGGTATTGACCTGAACGTATAGGCTCGGTCCGATTTATTGGTTAACCATTTTTTTGCCTCTGCTTTCGTATATTGGATTCTAAGTCGGAGCAACGACAATTTATTTCTCTTATAAATTATTGGATCGAGATTTTTAGTAAGCATAGATTCTGATATTAATATTGAATAATCTTGTACCTCTCACCATTATAAAAACTAGTCCACACTTATAAATTGACTATAACTCATTTTAGAATTGATGTGAGATAACCCAACCGCATTATCTTGGCACATAATGGATGCGTGCGAGTCCAAAGTTAATAGCATAGGTGGCCCACGTCAGTGGTTCCCACCAAGCAGAAGATATATCATATATCCGACTATAAGTGGCGTACTACTGCTTTTGCAGTCATGCAACTTTCATGCAGAAAGAGACAAACGAATTAGAAGAAATAAGCATCTCCAAATTTGGACTTTGTAATCAATTGAAGACAAAACCAAAACAATAAAAAATTGAAAGCAAATAAAACTTTTCTTGACTTTATTATTTCCCGGTAATCTTCTTCTGAATCATTTCTATAAATGCGTTTTTGACATTATATACTTACCTGTTGCCTCAATATATCATTCTCTCCTTGATATGCGGCATGTATATGCATACCATTTTCTTGCATCACTATATAATTTTTCTCATGGCTACATTTATCGATTTACTTCCCTTATTTCCCCTTCAAATTTATGATGCTTTTGGGAAAAAAAGAAATTACCCAGTTTGGTACAAAATCATTGATGGACTTTGCCTCGATGAGTTTGAAACATGGAATCCCCGGCTATATATTTATTTTACACCACCAAAAAAAAAAAAAATAAATAAAAGAAAGAAAGAAATCTGTGCCAGTTGGGTACGTATAAGTCAAATTAGTGTTTCATAAATCGAGATTTTGGTTCTCAAAAGAGATAATTATATATATATATATATATATATAAAGTGATCTATGGAGATTTTTATCTTATATTTAGGTTACGTTTAGATATTGAGATGATTTTAGATATTTTGTAAATAATAATAATAATAAAATATTAAATAATAATGATAGTAATGAATTTTCATAAAAAAATAGATAAAAAAAATATTAATAAAATAATTAATAATAATAAAATAGTTTCATGAAAATATTCCACCACCCAAATTAGACTTTAATCGTTTTGTAATGATAATCACAACGCACCAATCTGAGCCACCAAACTTCAGATAGATGCTTAGTGGGCAAGCCCAATCTTTGGAGCACAAACTTGCAGGAACACGATCCAGAATTTGAGTTTTGGATTGGGTTCTATTTATGTACCATTTTACTACCGGCCTATCGAATATTCCATCTACTCTTTTTTGGGCAATGCTACAGGGCCCGTTAGGGTGCCCCGCTGCATTGTCCCCTCAGTATAATTTAATATTTTTGTATTTTATTTCAAATCATTTTTTTAATATGTTTAAATATTTTTAAAAAAAGAAAAAAAATCATAATTTTATTAAATAATATTTTTTTAATCATTATGTAAAAAAAAAAAAAGGAAAAAAAGGAAAATGAGACAATCTAAAAGGCAAAGTAAAGGGACTAAAAGCATTTCCCCTCTTTTTTTTTGTGCCATTTTCCTTTTTAATTTTCTTCTCCCACCTTTTCCCTGGCCTGGCTCTATCGGCAATCATAGTTTATTCCACTTTTGATTGCCAATTACCCTCTTCTTATGAATTCATTGAGTAATTAATACTTCAACAGTGTATGCAGAAGTTATTGCTTACCTCTCTAAGTTCAACAAAATCATGATCTAACACCTAAATATATTTCATTTCATTTTCCGAAGGTCTAAAACTGTACAGAAATTTGAAAGATCAAATCTTTTCTTTTTCTGCATAATATTTAGCATTAATTTATTGGCATGTCTTTAATTTTCAAATTAATTACTTCAAAAAATGGATCGGCTTCAAGAGAGCTCCTTCTCTAAATTAGTAGTTAAAAATGAGCAGACTAGCTAGTTGCAAAAAGGTGGCAAGAACATTTGAATCATATGCAGAACAAAAGCTCCCAATGTCCATTAATTCACATGGTTCTGGACCACAGCCTAACCCACACATAATTCTAGACGTTGTAAACCCTACACGCAAATGCACGTACTCCATCTTATTACGCACTCCATGCTCATCTTATCATGTATGCTTTACTTGAAGTCTAATTAAGGCCGTTCAATCGGACTGCTTTTGAATGTTTAAACGTTATATTGATCATGAAATAATTTCCAATTTCGATGCAACTTTTCCATAATATCATGCAGAGAGAGCAAGGGAGGGAAGCTGTCTCTAACCATTAATGGAATGATGGTTGAGATCAAGAGATTGCATCTTTGAAAAGGAGATCAACTGGTGTAACTTTGTAGATCAGATGCAGTACTCTAGCTAGCTGAACTAAAGGTATGCTCTTGATCACTCTTCGATCTCTAACTAGTTGGTTTTGGGAATGCTTTGAATCAAAGCAAAAAAAAAAAGAATGATTAATGATGGATTACAGACTACAATTAGAGCTCTCATTGAAGCAATGCCTTTGTTTATTGCTTGACAATGAGTTTACTGACTACTTGAATAGTGGTTGGCACTTTATAACTCACTATCATTTGAAGTTTCAACTATTAATTATATATTATATATATATGCTTTTCAAGAACAATTGATGAAGAAAATAAACTAAGATAAAAAAGGGATCGATGTGCATGTATAGATGAATCAAAAGTCTTCCCAATACTAGTCTTGCTTACTCGCTAGATTGATGTGGACTGTAAAATGAAAGTACTGTGCTGTCACTTTAAGCAAGTTATGCAAGGAAGGAAGAACTATTAGTACTATAGTCTTAAGCTCCAAGTCCTGGCTTAAAAAAAAATAAAAGAAGCTCCTAGACATGGACATGCAACATTACACCTTTAGCATGATCTGCTATAGTATTACTTAAGGTAAATCGACGATGCAAACCCTTGCGCCTACACACTACAATAGAATCGACTTATTACGTCTAAATTTGTTCTGTCGGTTAATAACATGTTGCTATGGTGAGTTATTATGTCTTTATTAAACCTACCGCAAATTAATAACCAACAGAGATGGTCAATTAGCTACAGTGTAGATTTATTTAGGTCAACTTATATATATGTCTCTTTTTTTTCGCAAAAAAATTTAATCCGAATAGATCGTTAAGCATTAATTTTTGTTAGTTGCAAAAACCAAACCAGTCTGTTGCAACATATATATATATATATATAATCTTTTGTGTCCAAATTATTGATACAAAAGAAGATCTATATATACACCGTGTACACCAATTAAACTATTTTTCCCCAAAGTGTTGGTCGCACGTGACTGCCTATTTGCACTGAGGGCTATCGAGTGAAACTCCAGGAATGGGATTTTAGAACACCAAGCTTGAAGGAAGCCGTTTATGTAGAGGATTCAGATAGTTGTGAAGAACACACGAAAATCTCTCTTATTTTGAGCTTCCATTAAATCTCACTTTCACTTACAACTCTATTTACTATATGAAATATGGCCTAGTTTTAGGTCCAAAATGTTTTTGCCGATACTTAAGTCGACGTGATAAAAAATATCATTTGCATCGAAATTAAACTTAATGCTAAATTTTGTCGCCAATGGTGCCATATGGCGATTCCAATAATATATTTTTTAATGCAACAAAATTTTAAGCTTCTACGGCATTTTTTTGGTTGCTACAAAAACCACTACAAGAAAAATGATTTTTTTTTTTATTTACGATCAATTTTATTGAAACAATTTTAAGTGATGCAAAAGTTAATTTTTTGCATTCCCATCTTTTTAATTTTTCCCTCCTATTTTTTCCCAACCCCCTCCCAATTCCTTTTTAGTTTGTATATGATCCTTCTTTTCCTTTTGCGCGCCAACTCTCACTCTTTCCGATATCCCTTCCGCTCAATGTGTGCACTTTGAAATTCTGTGACATCCGCTTGCCTCTTCATCATCACACCACGGTAAGTTCGACGCCCCTATCCACGTCGTTAGCCTTTACCTTGTCGATCGATAAGCTTCATTCCTCATTTCTCTATCTCTCTCTCTCTCTTACAACAACCATACATTTGATGTTGTCAACAGAAACTCTATTGTAGTCACTATGACTAGTTGAAAATGAATTTTCACTTTATCAAGCCAATTGCACGCTGCACACTCCTTGCCTTCAAACTCGAAATTTGTCACCATGGACAATAGGTAAACCCTAGACTTTATTAGTGTGGAGTTGAATTTTGGTTTGATTAAAGGATGAGAGTTTTAATATACTGTGGGCATTTTTGTTAAAATCTAAGCACTTTAATCTATATTAACATTGGGAGTGATTTCAGACGATTGAATTGTTGGTGATAGTTGTACATTTCCATAGTTTGGCCATTGAGGAGTATATCAAGTGTGATTTTGGGATTAGGTGATGTTGTGAAGGATTTTTACATGTATGTAAGATAATAATGAATTTTATGTAGTTATTTACATGAGCATTTTTTAAAAGGTGAGGATTTGCTCTTAGATGGAATTGTGTGAACAAAATAGGCTGGATATCCTTTGATTGGAACCACTTGATGGGTATGCATTTAACATTCTTCAACCAGGTTTTTCCTGAAATTGATGTGTATGCCTTTAATTTTTTTTTTTAATAAACAAAATCTGTCAACAGCTTAATTTGAAGGTAATCATCTTGTTAGTATTGTTAGTACTGATGTTAGTAATATTGAAGAATGAAGATTAGTACTAATTTGGGTTATGCTTATTGGGTGCTTTTTTTTCCTACATTTGATGATGAGTGATTGCAAAGTCGCCTTTTTTTTCCTCTGCTTTGTGATACGTGCCTTCTTTTTTTTTTTTTTTAAAAGGGGCAGTATGTTTCATTTCATTAAGCGAAGTTTACAACTGAGACTAATAAACAGGATAAGCCTATATCTTAAGCCTAACTAAACACTGAATAATAGTATCCCTACACACACCGTGATAGACTTTGTTTTAACTTCTTGTCTCTCAGCCAATCAATATCGAGTATGGTATGTCTAAGAGAGCGCAAGGGTAACCAAATCTCCACCCTCCGAGAAGGGTAATAGATTACCACCTCCATACTCCAAAGAAGAAGGAGGAAATTCAACCCGCTCCTTCCAAAGGAGTCGGGGCCCAAAATAAAGATAAATCCTATTTATTTTACAAGCAACATAACCAAGAAGAGAAATAAAACAACTAAGTGAAAACAACACCGAAACCTAGATGCAGAAAAAGGCTTGGCAGAAACTAGACATCGTAATAGGGGCAGAAGGCATGTGACGGACACGCGCCACCTAGGGCAATCTTGCCTGCCGATTCAAGTACTACTGAGGTCCCTGAGTCTAGTTCCATCACGCATGGTCGACGCAAACCCTTCCATGTGAGGCATTTTGTTGAGCCACGCGAGATCGGTTGCCCACATGTGTAGTGAACTACCTTCTCTTCCGAGTGGGAATTTTGGCAAATCGGTAGATCGGCAGTGATGGAACCTCCCTGTGCGGTGCGTACAACCAAAGACGCCCCAGAAGTCTCCCATAGCCGCTACGATAATATGCAAAAACAAAGGATAACCAACATAGGGGGGGAGAAGAAATAGAGGGGACAAGGGAGCGGGGAATGTGAGAGGACAAGGAAGTAAGAAGAGAAAGGGAGCAGAGAAGAAGGAGTCTTTGACGGTATTTGACTAAAACAATCATTATGTAAATTCTATTTTTTGTTATAACTAATCATTTCGATCGACTTTATAGACTAGGCCAAACCGTACCACAATTAATCTTCTAACACAAGTGAAAAAGGGGATTGATGCTTAGACTAGGCCATGTATACATATATATGCTATCAAGTGTTTTGTACTTTCTGAGTTTAAATGAACATTTTATGTACATGCTTTTTGCCTTCCCCCTTTTATTTCCACTAATATCTTTAGCATTTTTGTTTTATAATTATTTGAAGGTGATATTGAATATTTTTGTAGGAAACCAATATGAAGATTTCTGTTAGTATGTTATAGTTGATAATACATGCTTACAGATCTTGTACTTTGATATGTCTTGAAAAGTCTAAAGTTGCACACTTTGTAAATAATGTATGCTTTATGGATTATAATTTAATATATATAAGAGTTTTTATAGATTGTAACATAATGTAATTGAGAAATGATACGGGGCCCCGACGTTGGCGCCCTGCTACACCCCCTGCTAATTCATTTTATTTAAAAAATAAATGAAAAATGAAATACAAGTGGATGAAATGAATTTGAAGTTCCCTTCGAGTGAAATCACATTTGGAGGCAAATGAAAACCCGTGGACCCCCATCAAAGACCCATTTGCTCCCAGGCTGTTGTCTGGCGTCGTCTGAGCCTAATCGTCGTCGTGACATTCCATCCTTGGTCGTCGTAGTCTTCGTTCCGTCCAAACTTGGTCGTCATAGTCGTCATTCCGTCCAAATTGGCTGCCGTTGTTCATTCTCCACACATACGGTTGGTTTTCCTCTCTCATTCTCTCTGCAATTACACATATATTTTTTTGTGATTTTGAGTTTGGATCATGGTTTAATCAAGTGAGGTGGTTTAATACTTCGGTTTGGGCATTTACAGTCAAGATCTTCTTGTACTCCTCAGTCCACACGTCCATTGCATCGTTTGGTACTCCATTTTACACTTAGGGAAGGTGATAAACTCAAGTAACAAAACCTAGACCTTGAACTCTTCTAGTTGGACTGGTTTTGGTTCAAACTATGCCCCTTGGAAGTTTGAAAACGTTGGTTGTCCATATTTCACCCGTGTATTTGATTGTATAATTTTCCCACTTGATAGTTTTGTTCTTATTTATTTGAGTGTGTAACTAAGTAAAGAATGGGATATAAATAGCCGAAATCGTGCAAGACCATATTTGTAATGAGGAAAATTTTTCTTTGCCCTGTTTTGGTGTTTTGGATTTGGGAAGTTTTGCAAAATAATATTGTTGTGATCTTTGATGAATTCTTAGAGCAAATATTATGTTCTTTGTTGGCATACATGTTCTAGGTTCAAGGCTATAGACTTGGTGAAGCTCACAAATTGCTACTACTAAACACTTTTTTGTTTAATGTATTTTAAAACTATTTTGGATCTTCGTATTGACAAATATTCTGCACGTTGGTATGTACTATGTCAAGAATATAGTAAACATCTGGTTAATAAGTTATAATTGCAGACTTCCAAAGGCATGACTGGATGTGGGTGCATATTATATTTCTTAACCAAGCTCATTAAAGTTTGAGTTGGTGACATTTTTATGGAGTTATTGTTGTTGTTAACTTCAATAATTATCCATAAATTAATGAAGACTATGATAAAAGAGGCCAATAAATGCGTTGATAGCTCAAATCTTCACCATGTTTATGAAATATCTCCTTGTTTCTGGCTTTAAGAGCAAATGGTCATACTTCCCAACTTTGATCACACATAGTATCAGTACTGATGTGTCTTAGGATAACAAATGTATTGGTTTTAATGTTGTATGTTTAACCTGAATTGTTTCAAAATACCAATTTGTAACTTATTGTACCATAAATCCAATGTTGGCTTCCTCAACGGGTGGCCCCACCAATATGGGTGGCGGTCCTACCACTTCAGAGGAGGTTTTGCCACAACCAAAGTGAGCTTTAATTTTAATGTCCTTGGAATTTATTACTTGAAGAATAGATCATTTATATTCAAGAACCATTTTCATGCTGTTGGTGGCTCAAGCTTATCCAATAGGGATTTGATACTCAATGCTTTTTAAGTCACAGTTATACATGCCATTAATAGTGTTTTATATGGTGTTTTATCTTCTGGTACTGGGTTTTTATTTAGTCTCTTGTACTTTTCTCCAATTGCATCCTACCATCTTCTCTTATGTTATAGTTTTGAAATTTTAATCTGACTTGGAGTTTTCTGCTATTTATTTGACATCATATACAATGTAAATTTTGTTGTTGAAAATTAGGGTTGGATTGCCTTTTTCTTACTCATGGTAGGCAGATTTGGAAGAATATAATGAAAGCCCAATTGTCAAGAAAAGAGATCTTCAACAAAGAAGAAAAACTCCCACCATGCAAAGGAAGAGATGTGGAAAAGAGAGGAAGACGTCCATAAAAGAGCATTGCTAGAATCAAGATCAAATGATGATTAATGTTGTTAATGTTGTGTTGGAAACTTAGCTCCTTTGTCAAGTTTGTAAGCATTGTAGTAAGACTGGTCACCTGTAAAGTTATCGTATGTGTTGTAAGCATTTGCTATCACATTATGTGATACTATACTAGACTTATGATGTTACAATAAATTACTGGAGTTTTTTAGAAATTCTCTACTTTTGTGGTTTTATTTACATAGCAGATAAATCAAGACTGTAATGGTAATAATACACATCAATCAAGAGCCATACTTTATAAGAAAATTCAAAAACTGCCAATGGTAAAAATTGCACCTTCATTCATTAGAAACTTAACATTAACATAGTGTAACAAGTTTGAGTATACACCATAAAAAACTCAATACAAACTATACAATAGTTCATTTGAGAATATATTATCAAAACCTCAAATCATTAACTGAGAAAGATCATTATTATGAATACATCAACTCGGCAAGATCGTCATCATTACTTCAACTTGGCAAGATCATTATCATCAATACATCAATTCCAAATTAACTCATCAATTGAGCAAGCTGGCAACTTGTAGAGAGAGGCATGATGTTAAGGATCCATCTCTAACACCTTTTACATTTGCAAAAATCACAACCACAAATACAAAAGCTAAAAAACACTTCTAAAAAACATGTACTCATTAAAAAAGGGATGAGTAGCAATATATATATTTTTTACAAGACCAGCAGAATATCAACAAAATGCCCATATAAATTTACACAATACAAAAAAAATGGTCAAGGAAAACCTACGTAAACCTACCAGCAGAATATCAACTTGCAAAAAAAACCAAGTTTTGCTACAAATTATCAACAAAACTAGACAATATCGAGTATTACAACAAATTGAGTTCATGTAAATTTAGCATATCTTACTTAAATTGAGACCAAATTGACTACATGCCCTGGTTATACATCAAGACCAAAAAACCAACATCATTTATTGTTTGCTCCAGCTGAGAGTAGAAGCAGAAAAAAAGGGAATAACACAAGCCAGTTGCATTGAGAAATAGGCCAATGATGGGGGATCCTCAAGTCCAGCTCCAATCAAAATACAGTATATTTATTTTATGACAGTAACCACTTAATTATGTCTCATTTTTCCATTCTTATAATTAAACTACTCAAATACTTATTTTTAATATACCAGCAACCACTACTCACTCAAAACACTTGCGACCAAACGACAATGCATTGGTAATCCAGAATGTTGTGAAAGAGTAGTATTTTGTTGGTCCTGTTGAAAATGATTTAACTTTATAGGTTGAAATGTATGAAGTATATTGTGATGAGTTCAATTTTTTTTTTTTAGAAATTGAAAAGTAGTAGGTCTCATCAAAGATTGATTTGAGATGAATTGAATTTGGTTCAACAATCAAATACAACCTTTATTACTAGTTTCAAACATTTTTTTTTAACTTTCTCAGCTCCACATAAACATAATTCAAACTCAAAATTAAAAAATTTCAACAAAATATAAAATATGCAATTATTCCAATACCACCCATCTTCAACCAAGTTTCAGAGACCAATTAGCAACTAGTAAGGCTCCACAAACCCTTCAGTCTAAAAATCCCAAACTAAAACCAAATGGTTTGACAAAGATTGAAATGCACTAATTAAACTAATTAAACACCTGCAATGCACTAATTAAAGCACTAATTAAGAACTCCTATAATATATCGCCTTTACACCAACAAAAACAATTCACAATGCACATGCAAACAACTACATATAATTTCAAACTTGATTTCCCCGACTGAGAAAAACATACATAAAAGAACAAAGAACAAATATATAAAAAAGAAAACAATAAATTAAAAGATCATAAATACTGGGTTTACTTGAAGTCAAATGACCAATCAAGCTGAATCTGAAACAAACAAACAAACGAGATTAACAAAAAGGGGAAATGGTACTCTAGAATTTCTGTGATTTTCTCTAGAAAATGATACTGCAAAATTATGTGATTTTCCTTTATAATATACTATAAAATTTCCTGTCATTCTTTAATTTTTTGAGTTATAATCTTAGGGCTCATCAATCTGCCTCATTTTGCATAGAAGGAGAGTTTCACAAGCAGGGGAAATGAATAAATACCTTTTCAAACGACAAAAAAATGGGCTGAAGGAGATGGCGACTTTCGATGGACTGGACTAACGACGACGAAACCCTCTCTCAAATTGCAATTTTGAAACCTTCTATTTTTCCTCTACGCGTCTTCAGTCTTTCCGCTCCCTATTTCATTTCAATTTTGTGTTTTGAATTTTTTTTTTAATAAAATAATCTGGTTGACGTGGCATCTGCTACATCAATCGAGGGCACAACAAGGTCCCCACGCCGGGGCCCCATATAATTACTCAATGTAATTGCTTAAAATATAAAGCAAGTCATTTGTGTAATTGCTTTATGGATTGTAATTTAATGTGAGATGTGTATTATTTTAATTTCTTTTTTATATTATTTATTTTGTAACATAATGTAATTGCTTAGAATATAAAGCAAACCTCTTTTATTTTTTGAGGCGATATAATCGTCGCATAAAATTATTTGTGACAAAAGATGGTATCATAAATAACTTTTACCTAGCAAGAAAAAATTTTCGAAAAAAATTCAACCCGCAATAGTTAACCATGGTTGATGGATTTTTGCGACAACCTTTTAGAATATTTGCGATGACAAAAGAGCTAGTGTATAATATCTTGTTACAACCATATTTTATATTTGTGTCATAAAAATAGTGTCGCAAATGTATTTTTTTCTATTATCAGTTTATGCTTTAGTGCTGTAGTTCTCCCATAATGACGACGATTTTATCGACGTAAATATGAGCTTTTTTGTGACAAACATACATTTTGACGGGATAAACCTTTTGAGAGTTATTAATAGTGACCACTTTGTGCCAATCAAATTTGGACGGCAACTACTATTGGTGAAAAGATGTGAACTTTTGGTGTGAAAAATCCTAGACGTAATAAGCTGATCTTGTTGTAGTGACATTTCACATTCGATTAATTGGTACCAAAAAAGAAAAAAGATAGTTGCAATCGTGAGTATGTAAGCGCCATATAATTACTTTGAAAAAGTGAGTAAATATATAATATAAATGAATTTTTTTGTTTTTAATAATCAATTGCACATTATTTGCGCATTCTACGATTGTATATAGTATTATTCACTGAAAACATACATCAAATTAGGGAGCTAGCACAAAGTTATTAATTTCGTTCCGTTTTAGCTGAAATGACTGGAATATACCGTTTTGGTATAGTAGCCAAAATGCTAGAGGCTTGAATTCCGTTCAGGCCTAAATTCTGGCCCATTTCGGAATATGATTCCGGTCAGATTTCTGTCATTTCGGCCCATTTCGGATAAGCACATTTTTCTTGCTTTTTTTTTTTAATTTTAATATTTTGGAGCTGCAACATTATTTTAATATTTCTTTCTTCATTTATTTTTTATTCTTTGAAATTTTATCATTTATTTGGTTGTTTAGTATTATCAATTTTGAACATCTATGTTAACCAAATTAATTTTACTTTTTAATAATTATTTTTAATAAGTTTGAATTCTTAAATTTATTAAGTTTATCAGGTATATACACTTTTAATTAGATTTGTATTGATTTATTTTAGAATATAGTTATTATATATAATTTATTCATATAATGTCTATCTCGAAATGGTATTCGAAACAGTATAGGTATTGGAATTTTCCGTTCTAATACTTTAACCGGAATGATCACCGTAATAAAATTCGTAACTTTGAGCTAGCACGAACTAATTACACACGTACAAAAAGAAACCAACCATATATAGAAAGTTTACAAACACATGGTCTTGACTTAGACAGATAATGTAATATTTAAAAAGCTCCAACTTTACATCAAACTAGCAATAGACATGTATGCCTGATCTATCAGTATGCATGCTTTGTGATATATTGTTATAGAAGGCAAGATTAGATTTATCAAATTAATTCGTATACTTATTGGTGGTAACGAACCTCCATGCTAGTTTTATAGTCCTGTTTTAAGCTTGTAGTAGTAGTACTATCTATGATATTGCACGTTTCCGAACTAGAAAGCCAATTTGTAGCTTGTTCAAATTAATTTAAGGGTTATATATACGTAGGTGACAATATTATATCCTCTCTTTGTGTAATGATCATAACTAAATATGATTTAAATAGACTGGGAAGAGATAGTGGATATATATATATACTAAAACAGGCCAACTTTACCTGAGATCCTAACTTTTTGACCTGGTCGATCGCTCCACTAGATCATTGAAATTCAACAAAAATAAGAATTTTTTCATTGACTCATAAATGCCTTCCAAAATATATCGTAACAACAAAAGGAAAAGAGGTCCGTTGAGAACATGGTTTATATTTTACATGACCTTGTTAGGAAAAATCCATTTAAAATCCCATTTGTAAATTAAAGGCCTATAAATAATTAATAATAGAAAATGTAATAAAAGGATAAACCCAAAAGGGTGAGTGATAATTATAATTAGTTTATAATACTATATATTTTGTGTGGAAAAGCAACTTGAACCAACCGACAGACAAGGAGAAGCATAAGTTAGTTTTCTTGACTTGGAATTGAAGGGATATGAATAGGCCCATGGCAGTTAGAACCACTCCGGCCTTCCCATTTCACTCACTCCCTCAACACTCTCTCTCTCTTTCTCTCTCTCTCTCTCTCTCTCTCTCTTTATACACACATACACAAACATAGTACTAGAGTTTCGGGGTCTCCTTTAGTTGCTTTGACCGGCGGCAGCGCCACCACCACAATGTTGTAGAAAAAGTCTATTACCCTCTTACCCTCCCACCACTTGTCACCACACTCTCTCTATACCTGTTCCAGAACTCTCACACCGCTATCTCTCTCCCATTCACAAATTAACCTCAACCAATACTCCAACTAAAAATCAGGACTACTTCCCCTTCATCTTCATCTTCATATTTATCCACTATAAGATTAATAAACTCGAACCTCGATTTTCCTCTCTTTTTGGATTTAGTTCCATTTTCCTCCTTTATTTTTTTCCCCTCTTTCCTTTTCAATTTTTTATGGCCTTGATTGTGGAACAACAATCCAATAACTTGAAGCATTTCTGCAAAATTTGCAAAAAAGGTTTTGGATGTGGAAGAGCATTGGGTGGCCACATGAGGGCGCATGGAATAGGCGATGAGAGTGGACACATTGACGATGAAGACCCTGCAAGTGATTGGGAGGAAAAGCTCACAGGTGGTAATGTTAATCCACCTAGTAACAAGCGCATGTATGCTTTGAGAACGAACCCAAATCGACTAAAGAGCTGCCGGGTTTGTCAGAATTGTGGTAAAGAATTCTTGTCATGGAAATCTTTTCTCGAACATGGAAAATGTAATTCCGAAGAAGCTGAGTCCCTAGTATCGTCGCCTGGTTCGGAAGGTGAAGATGGCACGGGAAGATCAAGAGAGTGTGGCTGGTCTAAAAGGAAAAGATCATTCAGAGCAAAAGTGGGTAATTTCAATTCGAGTTGCCCTTCTAGCGAGGAGGAAGATCTCGCTAATTGCTTGATGATGTTATCAAATGCAGCCGTCGACCCTATGGTGACCGAAGCAGAGGAGTCTTGTGCTTCAGCTAGTAAAGAAGAGGAGAGAAGAAACCCCATGAATTTTATTGCTCCAATTTCTTTTAGGGTTCCATTAGAGAACAACAACAACCACCACAACAAGAACAAGGGTGTGGCCAAAGGAATGTTTGAGTGCAAAGCATGCAAGAAAGTGTTTAACTCACATCAAGCATTGGGTGGGCATAGAGCTAGCCACAAGAAAGTTAAAGGTTGTTTTGCTGCCCGGCTTGACGAGCACCACGACCTTGATGTTGATAGTCAAATCAATGATCAAGACGTGATCACACACGAAGAATTCTTTCCAACAAATTCAAACTCAACCCTACAATTCGATCATCAAGGTTTTGATCCACCATTAATGGCGGCATCCACATCCAAGCTGAGGAAATCGAAGGTGCATGAGTGCTCGATATGTCACCGTATTTTCTCATCTGGGCAGGCGTTAGGGGGCCACAAGAGGTGCCATTGGATCACATCAAACACACCCACATCCACGATAGAAAAGTTTCAACAGTTGCAAGATCAAATGGAGAAAATCAATCCAATTAGGTCTAAGTTCGAAGACTCAGAGTTGCTGGACCTGAAGCTCGATCTTAACCTACCTGCACCAGTTGATCAAGATCTCATTAATGGGGCTCAACGGGATCAAGTAAAGCCCACAAACCTCAAAGTATCTACAAAAATTTATCTACAGCCTTGGATAGTTGGGAAAGAAAAGGAAGATAATCAGTACCAACAACACAACCACCTTCACCACCGTCAGAATGTAGAGAATGACGTCAGCAACATTGATAACAACAACATTAATAATATCAATGACAGTAATGGTTCAGTGCCGAATGTGGATGATGAGGTAGACAATAACGTGAAGTTAGCTAAGCTAAGTGAGTTGAAGGATATGAACACGAGTGGGGGTTTCTCACCGTGGTTGCAGGTGGGGATTGGTTCAATTACTGATGTGGCAGCTGACCCATAAGTTTTGTGAAGCAAATTACTACTAACGATGATCCGATCTTAATAATCATTCATCTTACCTTTTCTTAACTTCTTGTAATTTTTGTATCGAGAAACTGTAATTTAAGTATAAGATCAAAAGGTTCATAATTAATGTTTTGTAATTATGTAATTTTGGTGGGCCCCACAGGAACCACTTCTAAAGATCAGAATACATTTTTCTCAATCACAATGATTTATGATATATTTCACTTCTTCTCCCCCCCTTCCCTTTGATTTGTAATGTGTAGATTTTGGATATAAAAGGTGAACAGTATGTATTTATAAGTAGGGACGGCATACAATATTGGACCATGAAGCTGCTATGGTCCCCATCACCTCCTAGATATTAAATTAGCATTTCAATAAGAGGATCAAGATCTTTTCCTGTTATATATTTTGTTAAGTGAATCATGTATGTAAACTCATGTCAAGGACTTTCTTTTGTCATCATGAGCAGTAGAAGTAGCTCCTACCTATGCTTTAGTGTGCCCAAATAAGATTATTTGATGTTTAATTAGAAATTAATTTGAGCAATATGATCCCAATTCATTACGAGAAAAATGAGTATATATAACGAGTTATTTCGTAGAAAATGATTATTTGTGATGAGTATACTAATTTTGGTAAGAAATAATCATTTTCATAAGAAATAACATCTAACCACCAAATAAGAAATTTTTTATAGTGTGCTAATTATCAAATTGGCCAAATAGTTACTAAACGTTGAACTATTCGTGTACCAAGCTTCACTACAACACATTTGAGATTTTAGTGATGGTTTGGAATAAACCCATTTTTTGTGATGGTTCATTGAATCTGTTACTAAAGTCCTGTGCTAGATTTTCTTACGTTCAAACATGGATGATTTTATATTTGAACATTAATATGATGTTCGAACGATGAGGCTCCTGACATGCGAACATGAAATTTTCTGGCGCTAACATTCAAACATTAATAACTAAGGTTCGAACGTTAAAATAAATTTAAAAAAAGTACTATAATACTACTTTGATATCTTATTTTGTTTCCTTTTGTATTTTAATAAATTTTAATTTTTTTTCCTTTAATTAATAGTGAATCAATTAATTATTAGTGTCTTGATATTTTTATAATTTTTAAAAATATTTTTAAATGATAAAAAAATATGAGTAAGAAAATATAAAAAAATAAAAACAAATTTTACTCTAGCAGGGCACCATTAAGTATTAAAAAAGATTAGCAAAGATTCAATTAAAAACAGTTTAAAGTGTAGTGATTTAAAATTAAATTTAGACAAACTAATATTAAAGAAATTTGAGAATAGAAATTAAAAAATAATATATATATTACATGATAATATGGTCCAGTAAATAAATTAAAAATAAAATACATAAAGACATAAATAATTTAATATATCATAGAAAATTGTTATATGAAAAATTTATAAAAGGTGTATGGAAGTACATTTGAATGTAAAACTTGTACATTTGAATGTAAGTTGTAAATGCTTGAAGGTTATTCGAATGTAAGTTGCACATTCGAGTGTATGGATGTTCTTTTTAAACATCCAAATGTAAGTTGACAACGATCGAATGTTTATACGGTGCGTTCGAATATATACATTATACATTCAAACATTAGTTTAATTGTGTGATAAATTATATAATATTAATATATACAGAAAATGTTTGAACATTCTTAAGAACATTTAAACATTGTATCGTAACCGTTATAAACGTTCGATGGTTTAGTTAATACGTTTGAATGTATACAGTATACATTTGAACACGTTAATTTGAATTGTGTGAATATATTATATACTATTAATATAATATATATTACACTATTTTTATTATAATATAGTTTAATAGTGTATATTATAATATTAGTATTGAAATATATATTTTATTATGATATTGTTATAATACTTTGTAGTTTAATACAATAAAGTTTATTATAATATTAATAATATAATAAACTATAGTAGCAAAATTACAAAATAGTTTAGTAGTATATATTGTAATAGTGTATATTATAATATTAGTATTATACTATATATTTTATTATGATATTCTTATAATACTTTGTAGTTTAATACAATATAGTTTATTATAATATTAATAATATAATAAACTAAATTATTAATATTTTAATATTAGTAATATAATAAACTATAGTATTAACTTATGTGTAGATTTTTTCTTAATATTATACTATACTTTAGTCAACTATAGATATATTATAGTCAACTATAGTGTTATAGTTACATGTATAGTCAACTATAAATCATAAAGTTATATTATATAACAATTTGTATTTAATATACAATATAATATATATAGTTATAATATGTTAAATAATATATAGTGTGTTATACTATATAATATATTGATTATTATATTAGAAGATAGATATATTATATATTATGTAACTATATAGTTATAGTCAACTCTAGCATTAACATTATAATATAGTTTAGTAGTATATATTATAGTACTAATATTATACTATAGTGTAGTCAATTATAGATATATTATAGTTATATATGTACAGTCAACTATAAATCATATAATTATAGAATATAACAATTTATATTTAATATAAAATATAATATATATAGTTATAATAGTCAAACAATATATATAGTTATATTATATAGTATATTGGTTAATATATACATATATATAATATATTATATAACTCTAAGAATATCTTCCAATCAGGTTAATCTGCTTTTATGCATATAATAGAGTCGAATGACGATATGCCATGTAGAGTCCACAAAAATTAAACAAGTGCGGCGTAATATATAAATATTTTCCGTAAACCAAGCCAGAAACCCTCTTTTCACCTTTCTCTCTCAATCACCGACCTCTCTTTCTCTTTCTCTACTTCCATTTTCTTGCTCCCTCCCTGTTCCATTCACTCCCTGTTCCATTCACTCCCTCTCATTCTCTCTCTTTGTGATTAAAAATGGGTCTTTGATAAACCTTTGCAAGACTAATGGATGCGAAAATTGATAGTTTTGGATTTTTTTTCCAATTATTTTATCTAGGTTTTGGTTGATTTTATATTAGGGAGTTTGATTCTGAGTTCTATTTCTTCATGGCTCTGTTTTTGGTTTACAATCAATTTTTAGTTTAAAAGAATAAGTTGAGTGTCTTGAAAACCTATGAAATAATGGGGAATAAGTTGGAATCATAGTTAAGGCTCAAGTATTCTGAAATTATATTTCTCAAAGAGAATCTGCAAGAAGCCAACAAACAAAACAAGTCATTTGAGAAGAGATTGAGCCAAAGTGGGCAGTTAAATGTGTTTGACAATTTTTATCATTTAGGCTTGACTTCTGCCCATTTTATACTATTCTACGGCACATCGTCAAGTCCATTCAAAATTTCGTCAGGCTGATGGCGGAGGAGATGAAAGGTGCTAGTTGAGATATCGATGTAGCAGCAAATGCAATTGTACTAGGAGTGATTTATCAGAAAGATGATCACAAATGCTTTGCATTCAAGTCTTTTGTTTGCATGCAAATGCTTGAGTCTGTCAATTATCCATACTTCTCAATTACAGGTCAATCTTCTACAAATAAAAAGTAGGATCTAATAGATAACACCCAAAAATGATGCCTAGAAATCATGCCAACAATTCTCTACCGTGATCTCAGCAACGCAACAATCAAAAAGACAATTTTATTTACTTACCTTATTTAGACTCTTGTAATATTCTGTACATCTAAGCGTCATTATTATTTTTTTTTATGTAAACACTAGCTGTGTATATATATAGGCATATCTCAATCAATACATGTTAGTAGAAAAATTTCAATCTACAATACTGTGTTAAGTTATTCTTTATATGATATCAGCAGACCCTTCTCCTCCAACGAGTTGATCCTCTGTTTTTCACTCTTCCGCAATGGAGAACACAGCACCTTCAGTCAAAACTCTAATAGCTCCTTGCCCTCCACCGAAACCAACATTATTTCAATCAACGCCAATGCCCAGCTTCCTTACAAGCTAACTTCCTCCAACTTTCCTACATGGTGCGCTCAACTCGATAGCCTTGTAATTTGTTATGATCTTTAGGGATTTATCAATGGTTCCCACCCCTATCCCTTACTTGGGACCAACCCCACAGTAGAAGTCATTGCCGCTCGCAATGGATGGATTCGCCAAGATAAACTTCTCCTCAATGGTATTTTTGCTTCTGTTTCTGAAAGCATCTTGCCTCTTATCAATCGGTCTAGAACCAGGGTCATGCAACTCAAGGATGCTCTTACATCCTTTAATCGTGGTGCTAAAAGTGTTACTGACTATCTTCAACAAGTGAAATCCGCTGCTGAACTCGCATTAATGGATTCTCCTCTCACCAATGACGATCTCACGCTATATATTCTAAACAGCTTGGGATCTGAATATCGAGACATTGCTGGATCTATTTGCACACGCAAAAACCCTTTGACATTTGAAGAATTGCATGATCTCCTAGTGAGTCATTAGACCTACCTTCAACGACTTGAAGCACTATAGCACACTAATGTGGCTACTACCAACTATCACCAGAAGAAGACTACCTCTTCTTCATCTTCTCATCGCGGCAAATCCAGCCGCAACAACAATCGCTTTAACCAGCGATCTTCTCAGCACCAGAACTCTGGTGGATCCAACAGGTCACACGGCGATTCCAACAAATCATCCATTGTATGTCAGTTTTGTGCTGCAATAGGTCACACGGCTCGTCAATAGGTCACACGGCACCATATCACCTCTGATATGTCAAAAATGTCCATCCATTCTGAGTATGACGGTTGCGATGAGCTCATAATAGGTGATGGTTCAAGTTTGCAAATATCCCACATTGGTACTGTTTACTTTCAATTACTAGATCGGTGTGTTGCTTTAACCGATACTCTTTGTGTACCTGAGATTCACAAAAACCTGATTTCAGTTCATCAATTCACCAAAACAAACAATCTTGTGCTTGAATTTCACCCTTATCATTATTTTGTGAAGGATCCGACATCGGGGGCAACACTAATGCAAAGGCCATATGACAACGGCATTTATAAGCTACCAGCCTCATACCATGATGACAACCTGAAAGCAGCTCTTGTCATTGAACATGTCTCTTCCAATCTCTGGTACAACAGATTGGGACACCCCTCTCGCTAACTTGTCACTCATTTAATCAAAGCTTTTCAATTACCTGCTAATAATCGCATGTCTTCTTCATTATGTTCTTCATGCTCCATTAATAAAAGTCACAAGTTACCTTTCATGCCTCTAGCATCTCAAGTTCTTTTCCTCTTGAATATTTTTTCATTGACGTTTAGGGCCCTGCCCCTCATATCTCTCTTGAAGGATATCAGTACTATGTTGTTTTTGTAGATCACTACACTAAATATTGTTGGTATTTTGCAATGAAATTAAAATCATAGGTCTTACAAATTTTCCCTTAACTAAAAACCATCCTTGAGAAACAATTTTCTCTTCCCATTAAAAATCTCTACTCCGACAATGGAGGTGAATTTGTTGCTCTCAAAGAATTTCTTAACCAACATGAAATAAGTCATTTTACCACGGCTCCACACACTCCCTAACAAAATGGAGTAGTTGAACACCGTCAAAGGCATATTGTGGAAACCGGTATGATTTTACTCCATTAAGCAGCACTTCCACCTACCTATTGGAGTTTAGCTTTCCAAACAGTCGTGTACCTAATCAACCACATGCCAACACCCTCGCACTCCCTCAAATCTCCCTTCAAAATGCGGTTTAAGTCATCTCCAAATTATCTCAAACTCCGAGTATTTGGTTGTCTATGCTTCCCATGGCTTAAACCTTACTCTCACCACAAAATGGACCCTAAATCTCGACCATGCATTTTTGTAGGTTATTCAACCTCCCAAAGTGCCTACAAGTGTCTCGATCCCACAACAAATAGAATCTTCATATCTAGACATGTCAAGTTCGATGAGTCCATTTTTCCATCACCTTCACAGTCAACAGCATTTCCATCTGTTCAGTCCATGACCAACCCACAACTCCTGACACTTGTCTCCCCATCATCTCAAGTTGATCACACTGCTTTGGGTTCCATTGTGACAACTACTGACTCACAATTGCCGTCACAGCCATGTACTAGTGCTACCCCTGCGACTGCTTCCTCTGAAAGTGCTCAACCAAGTATCGTTTTTCCACAATCGGCTTCTGAACAGGTTGCAGCACCTAGGCTTTCTCAGCCAACTCAGATGGTGACTCGATCTATGAATAATATCTATAAACCCAAAAGGTTATTCATGGCTACCAAGCATTCTATCTGCCTACGTTGGAACCCACTAGTGTCCAACAAGCTCTTAAAGATTCTCATTGGCACCAGGCTATGAGTGAAGAATTTACTGCCCTTGTCCTCCATGGTACCTGGCAGCTGGTACCACCTCACTCAAGCCAAAATTTGGTCGGCTCCAAGTGGGTATTCCGAATTAAATGCAAATCTGATGGCACTATTGACCGCTACAAAGCGCATCTAGCTGTAAATCACCAACATCCCGGCATCGATTATAAGGAAACTTTTTCTCCTGTAGTGAAACTTGCAACAATTAGAATTATTTTGTCTCTTACTATGATGAATGGTTGGTCCATCCGTCAACTTGACGTGAACAACGCATTCTTACATGGCACTCTCACTGAGAATGTTTTCATGGCACAACCGGCTGGATTTATTGATCCCAATCAACCTGATTATGTCTGTCACCTCCAAAAGTCCATTTACGTGCTAAAACAGGCACCATGAGCTTGGTACCGTGCCTTACATAATTGTCTCTGCAACTTTGGTTTTATTAAATCTACCTCAGGTCACTCTCTATTCATTTATAAAAATCAATCAAGTGTGGCATTGATTACGCCCAAAGAATAATGTGGTCGTTTGCAGTATAATTTTGGGGTGTCGATTCCACAGGGAGATGGATTGAGAAATTGAAGAACAGTAATGAAATTAACAAAAAGATTAAATGAGTGTGATAAGTAAATTTTAGAATGTGATGTAAATTAAAACTAAATGAGTAATTTGAAAAATATAAAAATGAGACGAAAAGTAGAGCGTAGGGAATTCCTTGTGTATTTGTGGTATTCAAATTTATTCTTAATTCATTGATAACTCAATTAAGAATTCTATGTCCCAATTCTTAATCGGAATATATAACATTAATAACCAAAATTTAAATCACATGTAACTCTTTGAAAAATTATTCTTCGCGCTTAACTCTCATAAATTGTTATCGATATTGAGAAAATCCAACGACGACAATATACCTAAGAGGCGATATTGTAGCAGAGAATTAAATCAATATAGATAATCAATTGCTCCAAACATAATTATAGAACTAATTCACTCAATAGAAAAAGTATGACTGAATCCATAAACGAAATAGATTCTATAATTATTTGAAGACGAAAAAACATCACAAATAAATTGAAAATAATAGAACAAAAGAGTTTTAATATTTAAAGACCAAATACATGAATCAAAAATAAATTACAAATACCATTACACACACAAGTTCATCCCTAACCCTCCTTGAGAATTTAGTTACACATATTGAAAATATACAACAAAACTTCTCCAAGGGATAATATGGAAGAGCCAACCATTATTTTCTTCTCTCTTCTTTGGTTTTTCTTTTCTTTTCTCAAACTCTCAAAATAATGGCTCTTCTAAAGCATCCTCCCACACTAAGCATTGTCTTAGAACACACACCCCTTCCTTATATTTATAAACATCCTTCATGCAAGTTGTCATGACAAAATCATCACAATTTCAACTTGTTTTGCCATGTGCCATTCTTGAATCCAAGTGATTTGTGAGTTGTCATTTTGATCATTTGTTTTCCCACCATGCATGAGCTGGATTTTGCTTGTAGGTTGAGTGTTTCAATTTTGCTTCTCTATCCATCAGTTGTCTTGTATGACTTAATATCTTGTGGTCAAATAATTTGTCTACAAGAAACTTGAGTGCACTTCATCTTGCATATAAATTGATCATTGAATTTCCAAGTTGGTGTAGGAGTGCTTGCTGGAAAATATTATGATGACATTTGGATTTGATGTAAGTGGCTGAAAAATATCCAGGAACGTCAAGTGCAGGTGCGTCCACTTGATGGTCAATTTTGTCTTAGATTGAGTGGATATCTCTTCAAACATAAAACATGAAAGTTATATATATTTCTCTTGCGGTTATATATTATCTTGAATCAGCTCAATCGGAGATTGGATGAGAGAGTTATGCCCATATAACGAAAAGATGTCAGAACTGTCTAAAATTCCGCAATTATCTTCATTTGCTCCTAATGCCTCTATTTGTGTCCTAAATCAAAATATAAGAATAATAAGTATATTTAGGCATCAAATAAGAATAAATTATTAAACATTAAGAGAGTAAAATATGACATTTTATATTCTCATCAATATATTAAATCATGCTTATATCTATTTCAAGATAAATGACCATTAATTTTAATAACATGAGTTATATCTATTATTTTCTCATTTATTTTAGTATTTAAATAGAGCATTTAGAGTGTATTTTTGTGCACTCATCACACCCCCCAACTTACTCATTGCTAGTCTCTAGCAATTTTCATGCAAAATGATGAGAAAGACCAAAGAAAATCACACATAAGGGCCATCAAGACATATTTTTCAAATTTACATATCAAAACAATCTTAGAAATTCAATAACCCTTTCACAAGTAATTCAAATATAGCAATTCACAGAGTGTGTATGTGTTCCAAACTATTTTTATCAAATCAGAGGTTTCGACACATGCAACATTAGAATATCTTAAGCAAAAAGGTTCAACTCCATAACTCACGGGTATAGAAGTGTTTCATGTATGGGTTCTCTCTATGGAGTTGACAAAAGTGTACATTTACTCTCATGAAAATTTACCCAATTATATATAAGTAACAAGTAAACATTGATCTTATGATAGGAATACTAACAAATGAGATTTCCACCATTCTTTCCACAAGCATACTTAGGATCGAAAAAATCAACACAAAGGGTTGTAATGTGGCTTTGGGTTGGGGTTCATAAGAAGAAAAGGTGAAGAGGTTTCAAAAACTTCCAAGTATACACAAAGGGAATCTGTTAAATTTTTCAGTAGACTATACTTTCCTTTTGATGTACTTTTCAATTTTTTAGATTTTTGACTAAGTATACTTTTCCATCTTCTTTTGCCACTGGTGTCTTCGCAATTTGATGAACTCTTTCATGAATAATTTGATGGACACATCTAGCACCATGCCATTTTTGTCATGGTTTTCTTTTTTCTTTTTTTTTTTAAATGATAATTTCACACCTAGTACACACTTGGAAGTAAAATGGTAGGAAAATATAGTGTATAAGCTATACTCCAATGTGGAGAGGTATGGATGATGTAGATATGAAAAGAAAAGACCATATGTATATATTGGCTCAAAATTGGCTGCTAGGGGTCTATGATGAAAAAGGTCAGCTTGAAAGGCTCAGACGTTAATCCTAAGTTGACTTTCGTCATATCCCAAGTATATCCACTATCTTACCACAAACATATAATGATATTCTCAAAAGAAGTGTCAAATTCAACAGATTAATGGATACTTATCACAATTTCTGTATTTATAAGCTCTCAATTCTCACAAAATTCACATGAATACTTGAGCAAAATAATTCTTTAGTTACATGTGTCAAATCACCATATTACCACAAAGTTTGGAGAAGTGCATAAATGGTTCTGTGGATGCTTTAGCAAAATGATTTAAGATGGGTTTGTTGAATTCACCAAGATGGTTATGAATGAGCATGAGTATCATATGTGAAAAGATACTTGTGTGAAAAAAATTTGACAATTTTTTATATATTGATTGAAATATGCCACAAAGTTTAAATAACAGATTTGTATTTCCACCCCCCAACTTAAATGAAACATTGTCCTCAATGTTTAATAATCAAAATTGGATGGAGAGTAACTAAAAAGGGTAGGATACACCTGATGTGTGATGTAGATAGCTTGCTAAACGTCAAAAGTAGTGATCTGAAATGACAAAATGATACTATCCTGCAAACAAAAATAAAGAAAACAGTGGTAAATAAAAACAAAACAAAACAAATAAGATGATAATAATAATAATAATTATTGTTGCATGCTGTGGTCAAAGTTGGTAGACCAAGTTTACAACCGAACTATCTTCCACTTCTTGAACTATTCCTCCTGGGTCAAAAACGAAACGCTTATTTGCCCAATAAACTCGGTGCTCGAACTTCACAGGTAGGTTGCAAGGTTTAAGATTAACTTTGGTTACTTGCCCACTTGAAGGAATCTGTTTTTCATTTTTCTCAAGAAACTCCTCAAACTTCGGTTGCCAAGCCCGTGTGTTATAATCTTGAGTATTGTCAAAAATTGCACAAATATTAGCTACATCAGATGAATCACTGATAGGATTATACTCAAAATCAACAATAAAATTCTCAAGGGGATCAGAATCATGAGTTGTGAAAACTTCCCTGTCTATGAGTGAGTCAATCATATATATCTGCTGGCACTTGTGATTCTTCACAGTTTCTTGTGCCATATGTTGACCATGAGGTACAGATTGAGCTTGAAAATGGAGCTTACCTTGCTCATTTACACTCAAGAAACTCGTTATTTTAGACACCTGGCTCTTTATCTCCTTTTGTTCTTCAACAACTTGCATAATTAAAGACTCAAATTTTTGGTTAGTCTTACCCTGTACTTCAAGAAATGTATGCAAAGTGTCTTCTAAAGAATTTCTAGAAGATTGAGGTGCATGGTATGGTGCAGGATATGATCTAGAAGGTTGTGCAGGCTGTTGGTTTTCAGACTTCCAGCTGAAGTTGGGGTGATTACACCATCCTCTCATGTTAGCATGTGTAGGACATTCTTGGGCATGATGATCTACCCCGCCACACACAGCACATGGCACAAGAGAGTCTGCATGATTAGCCATGTGTGTTGACTTTAAGTTTCTTATCTTTAACAGCTCTATTTCCCTTGTAAGCATTTCAACATTGACTTTTAGATTATCTTCCTCCCTGAGATGGTAAATACCACCACTCAAGTTTCCTGTAGGTCGTGAGCTGTTTGTGCTATCAGTAGCATTAGGTCCAGTCCAAGTATGAGCTTTTTCAGCTAGTTCATTGAGGTACTCTATGGCCTCAACAGGATTTTTCTGTAAAAATTCTCCATTGCAGATCATTTCCACGAATTGACGTTCCCTGGGCGTAAGCCCTTCATAAAAATAACTCACCAAGCGCCAATTCTCATATCCATGGTGGGGACACATACTCAGCAACTCTTTAAATCTTTCCCAAGACTGGTACAAAGTCTCACTATCCTTTTGTGCAAAGGTAGAGATTTGTCTTTTTAAAGCATTGGTCTTATGTTGGGGAAAGTATTTATTGAAAAACACTTGAGTCATCTCACTCCATGTTCCAATAGACCGTGGTCTTAGTGAGTACAACCAACTCTTAGCTTTATCTTTCAAAGAAAAAGGAAAGAACTTTAGTTTTACCGTGTCGTCAGTGGTATTTTGACTGTGGAATGTTGTAACTACTTCCTCAAATTCCCTAATATGAACATAGAAGTTTTCATTTTCTAGAGCATGAAAAGTCAGAAGTAATTGTATCATTCCTATTTTGAAATCTACGTGACGAACATTAGGTGAGAACATAATACAGGATGGTGTGGCTGTTCGTGCGGGATGAAGATAATCTTGGAGGGTTCTAACAGGTTGGTCCACGAGTTCACTCACCACGTCAGAATTGGAAGAATTATCAAACAAGCGATTAGAAAAATTAGATTCTAAATCTGATTCTAGCACGGGTCTACTAGCAAACCATTCAAAAGCGTTTCTGTACCTGCGCATGCAAAGTAAAGAAAAGCATAATACTGACAAAAAAATAATTATAAAAAGAAAAGTAAAATAAAATAAAGATACAGAAAGCTAAAAAGAAAATGAAAGAAGCTACCGCTCTTTTTTTTTTTTTTTTTATAAACTACTAAAAAAACTACAAATTCTTCTACCGTCTCCCCGGCAACGGCGCCAAAATTTGATTACGCCCAAAGAATAACGCGGTCGTTTGCAGTATAGTTTTGGGGTGTCGATTCCACAGGGAGATGGATTGAGAAATTGAAAAACAGTAATGAAATTAACAAAAAGATTAAATGAGTGTGATAAGTAAATTTTAGAGTGTGATGTAAATTAAAACTAAATGAGTAATTTGAAAAATATAAAAATGAGATGAAAAGTAGAGCGTAGGGAATTCCTTGTGTATTTGTGGTATTCAAATTTATTCTTAATTCATTGATAACTCAATTAAAAATTATATGTCCAAATTCTTAATCGGAAGATATAACATTAATAACCAAAATTTAAATCACATGTAACTCTTTGAAAAATCATTCTTCGCGCTTAACTCTCATAAATTGTTATCGATATTGAGAAAATCCAACGACGACAATATACCTAAGAGGCGATATTGCAGCAGAGAATTAAATCAATATAGATAATTAATTGCTCCAAACATAATTATAGAACTAATTCACTCAATAGAAAAAGCATGACTGAATCCATAAACGAAATAGATTCTATAATTATTTGAAGACGAAAAAACATCACAAATAAATTGAGAATAATAGAACAAAAGAGTTTTAATATTTAAAGACCAAATACATGAATCAAAAATAAATTACAAATATCATTACACACACAAGTTCATCCCTAGCCCTCCTTGAGAATTTAGTTACACATATTGAAAATATGCAACAAAACTTCTCCAAGGGATAATATGGAAGAGCCAACCATTATTTTCTTCTCTCTTCTTTGGTTTTTCTTTTCTTTTCTCAAGCTCTCAAAATAATGGTTCTTCCAAAGCATCCTCCCACACTAAGCATTGTCTTAGAACACACACCCCTTCCTTATATTTATAAACATCCTTCATGCAAGTTGTCATGACAAAATCATCACAATTTCAACTTGTTTTGCCATGTGTCATTCTTGAATCCAAGTGATTTGTGAGTTGTCATTTTGATCATTTGTTTTCCCACCATGCATGAGCTGGATTTTGCTTGTAGGTTGAGTATTTCAATTTTGCTTCTCTATCCATTAGTTGTCTTGTATGACTTAATATTTTGTGGTCAAATAATTTGTCTACAAGAAACTTGAGTGCACTTCATCTTGCATATGAATTGATCATTGAAGTTCCAAGTTGGTGTAGGAGTGCTTACTGGAAAATATTATGATGACATTTGGATTTGATGCAAGTGGCTGAAAAATATCCAGGAACGTCAAGTGCAGGTGCGTCCACTTGATGGTCAATTTTGTCTTAGATTGAGTGGATATCTCTTCAAACATAAAACATGAAAGTTATATATATTTCTCTTGCGGTTCTATATCATCTTGAATCAGCTCAATCGGAGATTGGATGAGAGAGTTATGCCCATATTACAAAAAGATGTCAGAACTGTCTAAAATTCCGCAATTATCTTCATTTGCTCCTAATGCCTCTATTTGTGTCCTAAATCAAAATATAAGAATAATAAGTATATTTAGGCATCAAATAAGAATAAAGTATTAAACATTAAGAGAGTAAAATATGACATTTTATATTCTCATTAATATATTAAATCATTCTTGTATCTATTTCAAGATAAATGACCATTAATTTTAATAACATGAGTTATATCCATTATTTTCTCATTTATTTTAGTATTTAAATAGAGTATTTAGAGTGCATTTTTATGCACTCATCAGGCATATTTCCTTGTCTGTGGATGATCTCATTCTCACATGAAATAACCCTGCATTTATCTCCACTATCATCAAGCAACTTGGCGCTCAATTCTCACTTAAGGACCTCGGACCACTACATTTCTTTCTGGAGTTGAAGTTATTCCTACCTTAGATGGCTTATTCCTTACCCAACACAAATATGTGTGTGACCTGCTGTACAAAACAGGAATGGAAGGAGCTAAAGATGTCACCACTCTATTAGCCACCACAAATCGACTTCAACTCAAAGATGGTTCAAATCCAGCTGTTAGCATAACTTACAGAAGTGTCATTGGTGCTCTTCAGTATCTTACTCTAACTCGGCTAGACATTGCCTTTCCTGTAAACAAATTGGCCCAGTTTATGCTTGCTCCCTCTAAAACTCACTGGACTGCAGTTAAGCGCCTTTTACGTTACCTCAAGCACACCATCGATCACGGCATTACGTTTCAGAGATCCACAACACCTCATCTTCTTGCGTATTCTGACACTGACTGGGAAGGGAGCATTGACGACAAGACCTCAACCTCAGCCTATATTATCTTTCTTGGAGCCAATTGTATCTCATGGTCCACTCAGAAGCACTGAAACTAAATACAGGGCGCTTGCTAGCACAACTTTTGAACTTGCCTGGCTTCAATCAGTTTTTTGAGAGCTTGGCGTTACTTTAAAGTCACTACCAAAAATTCTCTGTGACAACATTGGTGCCACAAAATTGAGCCTCAATCCCGTTCTTCACTCCAATATGAAATATATTGCTATAGATTTGCATTTCGTGCGGGACTATGTCAGCAAGGGATTTCTACAAGTGGCTCACATCTCTACTCGTGATCAACTTGCTGACTTAATGACCACAGCATTATCACGCCAAAGATTTCAGCTTCTTCGGTCCAAGATTAGTATCATTGATGGGTGCACCATCTTGAGGGGGTGTAATAGATAACACTCATAAATCATGCCCAGAAGTCATGCCAATAATTCTCTACCGTGATCTCAGTAACGCAACAATCAGAAAGACAACTTTATTTACTTACCTTACTTAGACTTTTGTAATATTCTATACAGCTAAGCGTCATTATTATTTCCTTTTATGTAAACAATAGCTATGTGTATATATATAGGCATATCTCAATCAATACATATTAGTAGAAAAATTGTCTTTCTGATTGTTGCATTGTTGAGATCACGGTAGAGAATTGTTGGCATGATTTTTTAGTGTTATTTATTAGGATCAACATTTTTTTTTTTTGGTTTTTCTTCTAGTTTGGCGGCTCTATTTCTTCTAGTTTATAATTAATTCATTTGTGGCTCTACTTCAAAACAAAAGTGAGCCAAATCCAATTTCGACAAAGAAAAAGAAACCAACCACACAATGTTTGATGTAAGGGAAAGAAATTGGATGCTATTATTTTCTATCGTGTAATTTCAAGTATAAAATGAAGAATCAGATAATTGAAAAAAGAGAGTAAGAAATGAAGAGAAGAAGGCGACGAAGGAGACACAACGATAGGAGGGGAGAGAGAGAAATGGTGGTTTTAGGATTACAGTAATCTGTCCAAAATGCCCTTATTATAGTGTGTACCCTAGGTGTAATTTTAATTTTTGTAGAATGCTGAAATGACAGTTTTTTAATTGTTTCCGTTAAACTCCATCTATTAGACTAGACCTACCCAAAAGGGAACTTTATAACTATATACAAATTGAGAAATAAAAAAATGTTTGAATGTCAAAAGGTCACGTTCGAATGTGCTGAAAAAAAGAGAGGGAATTTTTCCGCACTTTATTGACGTTCGAATGTTACATTTTGATGTTTGAATGTTAAAAAAAATACTTTCTCAAAATTAAAATACGTTCGAATGTATCGAAAAAAAAGTGTGTTCTTTCTCGCACTTTTTTACGTTCGAATATTACTAATTCTTGACGTTTGAATGTTAACTTTTTTTTTCAAAATTTTTAGTATGTTTGAACATATAACTTAAATGTTCGAACGTAAATGTAATTCAGACAAATTGAAGAAAAGATGCACAGGAGGAAGCCGAGAATTCATTCTATTTTTCCTCCCATGCACAATAGATAGAGAGTGAGAGAGATAGAACTTGTGAGAAAGTTAGAGCAAGAGGACTAGAGAAAGAGAGTAGAGTGAGAGAGAGTTTGTGTTCTTGAGAGAAGAACTAGAAGAAGAGTAAGGTTTTTTTGTTGTGCTTATAGTGTTTAAATTTTTTTTCCATATTTCTTGATTTGTCTCGATAATTATTTTTATACAATGCTTTAAGTAGCTCATGTTATGATTTTCTTGAAGAATTGATTGTTGTGGTGAAGTTGGCAGATTGTGAGCACTTGTGAAGGAATTTTATTAAGTGTGCTAGGTATATTTTTATACTTTATTATGTGGTTATTAGTTCCTAATGGGTGTATTGATATTATGAGTTGAGAGTAATATAGTGATTGTGCAATAGGAGAATTAAAATGATTGTGCAATATGTTAAATTAAAATAATATAGTGAATATTAAAATGTATTGTGAATTTATTTGTGAATAAATAGTGAATATGTTAGGAATTTGTTAAGTACCATGAAAATGTTTATGTTGTGATTAAGCATTGAATATGTTGTGGTTTTTGTGAAATGATTATGAATTTGTTAATGAAGGTGGAATGTTTATGTTGTAGTTTTGTGAATATTTATGTTTTACTTTTGTGAATTTGTTATTGGAGGTGAAAATAAACAAATTTTTGTTCTACGTCTTCGAGTCATATATCCTCGTTTAATTCTGGTCATTGAATAAATTCGATGAGTAACTAATTGATTTTCCTTCTTTCCCTTTCCGAATAACAAAATGGAAATGTTTATGTTATAATTTTGTGAATATTTTGTAAATAACTAATATAAATATATAAAAATAGCTATTAACTAATAATTAACTAATATAATCTATAATATATAACATATAATATAGTGGACTATATAACATATATTATATAGCAATATAGCCTGTGAATAATAAGTGACTAATATAATATATAACATATAATATAGTGGACTATATTACATATATTATATAGTAATATAGCCAATGAATAATAGGTAACTAATATAATAACTCATAATAATGTGTGACTATTATAATGACTATGAAATGACATTAGGAGATATAAACTATAGGAAAAATAGAAAATATAAGTAGAGAAATAAGTAAAGAGTTGGAATAGATATATATACTTATTTTAAAAAATACTAAGTGTATAAATAAAAACCATATCAGTGCTTATTTTTTGAAACAAACATAGGTTAAGAAAACAAGCATAAATTAAGAAAAAAATGATTAGATCAGGAAAATATTAAAATAAATCAAATTATATTTTTATGTAGTAAGTAACTAGCA
Source organism: Platycarya strobilacea (assembly GCA_036898215.1). Classification (NCBI taxonomy): domain Eukaryota; kingdom Viridiplantae; phylum Streptophyta; class Magnoliopsida; order Fagales; family Juglandaceae; genus Platycarya; species Platycarya strobilacea. The sequence continues at coordinate 35,772,959 of CM072551.1, read as the reverse complement.
AATAAAGAACAAATTTGTGTAGATAACAAATATAGATTAGATAACAAATGAATTACAATACTTAAATATCAAAACATAGAGATTAGATAACAAATCATTTTTCCACAAATATATGCTTATAATATTGTCTGATAGTAAATTGTGTGACATTGCATGAATAACCTTAAATTCGTTTGAAAATTAGTGTATACTCAGGTGTCTATTAATTCCTGAATTGTATATTTTTATTATTCTTACTGAATGTTTAAAGATGCATATACAGAAAAAGATGATGGTCCATATGGAACGTGTTATGTCACTGTAGTAGGTTCGCAATGGATGAGAAAAAAGAAGATATAGTATTAGATTAATTTTATTATCATTAATTCTTTATAAGAATATTAATTTTATTATTATTTGTAAATTTAAATATCTAATTTTAAAATGCTATAAGACATTGTTAGATATTAAATTGATGATGTAATGATACAGTTTGTATGATTTTTAATTTTATGAAATTATGCATTTCTAACTTGCATGTTCGAATGTAAATATGAAACGTTTGGACATTGGTTTACGTTCGAATGTAAATAGAGAAAATAGTAAGAAAACATTCAAATGTTATAGATATCATTTGAACGTACTCACAATCAAACTAATAGCACGCTCGAATGTTTACTCAAATAACGTTTGAACAAGTCTCCAAATGTACCACTTTCATTTGAATAAATCGTTGTAACATTTGAACGTAACGTTCGAACATTATACACTTTACGTTCGAACATAAAAATAAATGTTCAAATGTCAACCAGGTGGGTTTACTTTTTGTGACACATTTCAATTATCGCAAAAAGTCCAAACATTTGAACGCGTTATGTCAAATGGAAGACCTCCAATGTTTACTAAAATTTTGTTGTGACGGTTGAACAGTAAACCATTATCAATAGTTATCTGTGACACACTTTTCATGATGATCGTGGTGATAGTTTGAAACCATCACCAAAGCTCTTCTATGACGTCTGGGTCATTTTTTGTGATGATTTTATTTGTCACTAAAATCCAAATGTGTTGTAGTGCTAGGTTGTATATCGTGAAAAAAAAACTCATGAAAAAAGTCCTATTTGTTGTGTAGTGTGTAGTGGTGGGTGTGATCTAATTAGAGCATTGGAACTAGCTACTAGCATAAGTTAGGAATATGTAGCATGCATACCAAGCTACAAATGCATGTAATAGGCTCTGACCGAAAACATTGACTGAGTAAGTGAGTTGTGCTGAGTAGTGGTGCTTTTTGAGTAGAGGTAGAGCATGAGCGTGACACTTATGAATTGTGGTTATAATCAAGTAGCACGTATAGGAACCTGATGTGTACACATGTTAATTTGCATGTTTCTCGCACCAACATGATTTTGTAACCTTTAATTTGTTTGAGATTTGTTTCCACCTCAGACTAAATAGTGGCTTATCTAATGTTGATCAATTTTGAGAATAAGGGTGGTTCAACTATAGGTTGTGATTAAGGAGAGCAACATGCACTTTCTACGTTGCCTTAGTAGTGGTTGTGAGAAATAAAAGACTAGTTTTTTTTTTAAATCCAGAATTATTATTTGGAACTAGCACATATATATGGTTATCTTAGTCGAAATTTATGCTCTTTGTCAAGTTGAGGACAAAATTAATTATTAATTGGCTGATGTATGTATGCATATATATGTATATATATATATATATATGAATGTAACCCACTAATTAATGGATATCCTTTTTTTTGTTAATTAATAGTTGTACAAATTCCTGTCAATATGTAAACATATAGCCGGACTAGTTAGTACTACAATACCAAAGAGTCCTACGCTCTTTGGTATTGTATTAAAATCACCTAAATACCAAAGATTCCTACCTACGCTACAGACGTTTACATTTTGCATAAATAAACGATACCAAAATTCTTTTCCTTTCAAAAGCAAAGGCTTATAGGATAGAATTTGTCGAAACTTCTTATTATTGGTTCTTGAGAGGTTTGGTTATTTGAATAGATTTTGTGAACTAGTGGTAGAATGTATCAAGTTTCCTTGGTTTTATATTATGATGAACAGTACGTTGAAGGGTTTTTTTTAACTATCTATGGGGCTATGCGGTCAAGGTGATCCTTTATCTCTGCATTTGTTTATTATTATGGAGGAAGTTCTTTTGAGGATTCTCCAAAAAATATATGAGGAAGGGAGGATTGGAAGATTTTGTCGTCCCATGGGAGCTCCACCAATCTCTCATTTATTGTATGCCGATGACTTATTTTCTCTATTAGGGCGAAAAAATTCATCAGTTGTCTCATGAAAGCTTTGGATGGATATGAAAGATGGTCTGGCAAGTCATCAATAAAGATAAGTCAGCTATGTTTATATCTAAGAAGATACCTTTGAATAGGAAGTGAAGGCTTTTGAGAATGACCAATTTTGTTAAGGGCTATTTTCTAGTGATTTATCTTGGGGCACCACTAGTTTCTAAAAGACTTACTGCAAGACATTTGGAACCTTTAGTTACTAAGGTTGTGAATAAGGTGGGTGGCTGGAAAATGAGACTTTTATTACAGGGTGGTAGGCTTGTTCTTATTCGACATGTACTGTCAAGTGTGCTGGCACATATTCTAGATGTTCTCAATATTCCTATAATGATACAGAAAAATTTGAAGTCTATAATTTCCTCTTGTTTTATGGGGGGATGATAATGGAAGGAAAAAAAATAGTATGCTTGGTCGAACATGTGCTTACCTAGAGGCAGAGCTTTGCGGGGCAGGCCCCTCCCCAATTTTTTCAAAATTTAAAATAGCTCTTCAAATTTCAAATTTCTTTTAAAATTTAAAATAACTCCTAAATTATATTTATACTTTCATATATATAGAAATTGGCCTTCCAAAAAAAAAATGTATAATTTATTTATTCCCATGTGCTTTATAAAATTTTAATATATATAAAAATGTCTCAATTTAATTAAATTAAACAATAAACTATTAATTTGTACCCCATTTTTTATTATACACTATTGAGTTTTTTAATATAAAATCCAAATTGAAAATATCATAAAAATCATTTAAGATTGATTATTTATATAAAAGTTGGTAGATATGATTTATCCTCTAAACTTCATTGAATAAGAAAAGTTTATTTAAGATCTTATTTGTAGTATTTTATACTTAATATGACATCAAAATAGATAGATTTTATATTAAATTTGATCAACTAGCTTAGATATTAGAATGAAGAAGGCATTTTAAAATATCATTTGATAATTTTTACGAAGATTATAATTTATAAATATTTCATATTTATAAAAATTATATTAATGGATGAATAGTAATCTCTAGAGCATACATTATGTTGTGCTTTTATGTTATTTGGCAAACTATCGAGATTTAATTTTTATATATGCTTTATGAGTTTGTAATATTTTTTACATTTTATATAAACATCTTATGTGACAGAAAAATTGGCCTCTCCTAAAAAAATTTGCTGGCTCTGCCATTGTGCTTACCGACAAGTAAAAATGGCATTGGTGTTTGTGATTTTGGAGAGGTTCAGAGACCTTTACGTATAAAGTTTGCATGGTACCTTATGACCACTGAGAAGTTATGGACAAATTTTTTCCATGCAAAGTACATGAATCAAGGCCACATGGTGTTAGCTTCTTTGCCACAGTCGGGTACTAGATTTTGAACGTCAATTATTAAAGTTTTTCCTGATGTTTATGATAATGTGATTGTGAAAGTCAGCAATGGTAAAGCATGATTTTGGTACGATAAATGGCTCCGACGTGTTTCGCTTGCAATATCTGATAGTGTGGTAAATAATCCAAAGTTGAAGATTCAAGAATGCTGGGTTAATGATAGATGGGATGTTGAATGTCTTGAGGATTTGATTAGACCTGAAAATACAGAGGAAGTGATCACTTCTTTGGCAAAAATAAAGGAAGATGCAGATGTGTATATATGGATGCCTGCTATAAATGGAAAGTTCTCTACGGCTAATGCTTGGGAATTAATCCGTGTGAAAAGGAATGTTGCAAATTGGTGTAATTCAAACCTTAATAACTTGGAGGCTATGGCATCGACGATCCGAGCTTGAATGGAAGCATATTATGAATCAGTTGAAGCTCTTTGGCTAGCAATACAAGAATGGTTTCGAAGGATAGCAGAGGGGATCAATTTTAATAAAAAGATATCAAGGATATATTAGGAATTGATGCAAGCTTTAAAGGTGCTAGTTAAATAGTCAATTTTTAAGAGATCAATAATAACTAGATGGATGCCCCCTCTGGTGTAGGGGAAATCTTGGCTCAAGCGGAGGTGAGGGTCTAATTAGAGATTGTTTTGGTTTGGTGTTGGCAGGGTTTTCAGAAAGTTTTAGAGTAGGGACGACTATAGAGGCAGAACAGAGAGCCATTTCACAGAGTATTTCAATATGCAAAGGATTGGGTTTTGATAACATCAGAATTGAGAGTGATTCGGCAGTGGTACTTGGGTGGTTGAGATTAGGCTCATGTAATGTTTGGTATCTTTGGGATTCTTGGGAGGAACTACAGGAAAAACTCAAAGATATAAATTTTTTTATTTTACATATGTGAAGAGAAGGTATCAAACGGCAGACTTTCTTGCTAGACAAGGTGAAGGTAGAATGAATTGTCGATATTTGGCTATAGATGGTTTTCCTTATCAGTTGCGGGGATTAAATCATTTGGATAAACTAAGGTGTCCTTACATTCATCAATATTAATAAAGTCTTCGTACAGGCATGGTTTCTGTTTATCTATTTGTTTGATGCTAGGTGTTAAGGATACCAATCACTCAAACGAAGGCTCACAGAAATCACCTCTATTATGCAATGTCTAAAATGTCCTTTAGATTAGTTTAGAATATGTCTACACGTCCATTCTATTATAACAAGAATATTATCTTCTTTTGTGTATAAATATAGCTACTGTACTGTGTATTCAGTTAATGAGAATCACAGGTGTTTTCATAGTTTCAATCTTGTCCATGTTTTCCATCATGGTATCAAGAGTCGAATAAGGACTCATGTCTGCAAGCCTTTACCATGGCTGGCAAAGAGTTCTCCACCTCTTCTTCTCCATCTTCTTCCCCTACCCTTCCTAGCCCCACTCCAAAATCATCGTCACCCACATTTGCCCTTCCCTCTCCAACTCACTTGCTCACGGTTAAGCTCACTCATGAGAATTTTCTCTTGTGGAAGGTACCACTTACACCTTTCCTCAAGGGAAAATATCTCTATAGCTTTGTTGATAGTTCCATTGACCCCCTCCACCTGTTTGATAAAACTCCTAACTGACCCAACCCAGCCTATATCACCTGGAAACAACATGATCAGGCCATAATGAGTGTTCTCATCTCATCTATGTCCAAAAATTTAATTGCCCATGTGCTGGATGCTTCTTCAACGTGTGAAATTTGTATCATACTGGAGGATTTATTTTCAGCAAAATCGCAAGCTAGGCACATGCAAGTGCAGTTCAAGCTCACTACCCTCAAGAAATGGTTTGATTCAATTGCTGAATATTACCATAAGGCTAAGCTCCTCTGCGATACTCTTGCCTGGTAAAATCTTATCCTCTACTGAATTTGTGACATTCCTTTTGGCTGGTTTGGGAACTGATTATGACTATGTTGTGACCTCCATCACAACTTGAGTTGATCCTCTTACCCCCTTTCAAGTCTATGGCCATCTGTTAACCCATGAATCACTCCTTGCTCACCAACAAACCACCCTCACGGCTTACCCTGAATTTTCAGTCAACTCCACCTACAAAAACACCAACCCAAATAACAGAGGACGTGGTGGTTTTCCTTGTGGTAGAGGTGGTTACCGAGGTTGTGGTTGCAGTCGAAATGGTGGTCAGTTCAACCCAAACCCATCATACTTCCCATCCAATCGCCCTACTTGCCAAGTGTGTTACAAACAAGGACACACTGCCCTTACCTGCTACAATAGGTTTGATCATGGTTTTCAGGCCCCTCCACCTCTTTCCTTAGCTACCAACTTTACCTCCTCTAATCCCTCTTTTGACACAACCTCATATATTGATAACAACTAGTACCCTGACTCAGTCACTACACATCACTTTTATTCACAATTTCTCTAACATTTCTCTTCATCCTACTGAGTACAAGGGCGATGAACAAGTTTGTGTGGGCGATGGCAACTCACTTTCCATTCATCATGTCGGCAATTCCACACTCCCATCGACATCTGATAATCTTTTACTCTCTTCTTTATATCATGTTCCTTTAATTTTCAAAAATTTGGTCTTTGTTCAAAAATCTTGTGAAGATAATATGGTTTTCTTTGAATTCCATTCTTCTTGTTTTTATGTGAAGGACTCTCACACCAAGACCATCCTCCTCCAAGGCCTTACTAGAAACGGCATGTATGTGTTCCCACCTCAATCCACTCCTCATCATGTATATACTGGTGCTCGAGTTAGTCCTAGTCAATGGCATTTGTGGTTAGGCCATCCTTCCATGCAAATTGTCAAGAAAATAATTTTTCAAGTGTCTCTGCCAGTGAAGTCTTTTGTCTAGCATGGTCTTTGCTCCTTTTGCTGCCAAGCCAAGCTGCACTAGCTTCCATATGGCATTTCCCACTCTCAGTCTGAAGCTCCACTTCAACTTTTATTCACAGATGTTTGGGGTCTTGCTCTAATCCTGTCAATGGGTGGTTTTAAATACTATCTTTCGGTTGTCAATGATTACAGCAGGTTTACATGGTTATTTTCTTTGCAATGTGAATTCGATGTAGTTAAAGTTTCTTATCTTTCAAAAGTCATGTAGAAACGCTTTTTAATTCTGAAATTCGAGCAATATAATCAGATTGGGGTGGTGAATTCATATCTCTTAATACATTGTTGCACTCATTTGGTATTTCACATCGTCTATCTTGTCCCTATGCTCACTTTCAAAATGGCTCGGTTGAACGAAAACATTGGTACATTGTTATGACTGGTCTTGCTTTAATGACCCACTCTTCAACTCCTCAACATTACTGGTCTGATTCATTTCTAACAGTTGTGTTTTTAATCAATCGGTTGCCAACCTCGATTTTACATAATAAATCCCCATTTGAAATGTTATTTCACAAGACACCAGATTATATATTCTTAAAAACATTCGGTTGCTTATGTTTGCCTAATCTTCGGTCTCATAATAAACATAAACTCGATTATCGTTCGGTTCCCTGTGTCTTTTTTGGTTATAGTCCAAATCACCATGGGTATTTATGTTTTCATAGACCATCCTCCAGAATGTGCATTTCATGTGATGTATTATTTGATGAAACGCACTTTCCGTTTGCTAAGGCTTTTGGCAGTCCATCATCATCCTCATGGCCCGATAACTCTTCTATGCCATCTCCCATCATTAGGCCATCATCATCCTCACGGCTCGATAACTCTTCTCGGCCCACTCCCGCATCTCCCCCATTATCCCCATAAATAAATCCCACCGAGCTCAATCTCAACCCAGATATTGCCTCCAATACCCATCTCTCATCCCATATCCCTTCGATCTCTCCTGAATCTAAGTTCCCCTCTTCTCCTTCTAGGGTTTCATCTCCTCGGTCCACACATCCTATGCAAAAAGGGTATGAATACAACATCTCCTTTCCCAAGGTTCGAAACGATAGAACTATTTCTTGGCAGCGATCTCGAGCACACGTAACCACCATTGCCATACTGGAAGAACCATCCAATGTTTTAGAAGTCTCCAAATACCTTGAATGGAGAAAGGCTATGCAATTGGAGTTTGATGCTTTGCTAGCCATCACGCATGGTCCCTGATTCCTGCATCTTCCTCTCAAAATCTGGTGGGATGCAAGTGGATTTTCAAGACGAAACACTTGTCAGATGGATCTATTGAGAGGTGCAAAGCTCATCTCATAGCAAAATGGTAATCCAACTTGAAGGACTAGACAAATCAAAAACATTTTCTCTGGTGGTCAAACCCACAACCATGAGGTTAGTCCTCTCGATTGCCATCTCATATGGATGGACAATTCATCAATTAGATGTGCAAAATTCTTTTTTGCACAGTATCCTTATTGAAGATGTTTTCTTGGCTCAACCCGTGGGCTTTTTCACCCACAGTTCCCAACCTATGTGTGCAAGCTCAATCGCTTTGTATGGCCTTAAACAAGCCCCTCGTGCTTGGTATGCGCATTTGAGTTCAAAATTACTAGAATTGGGATTTTCTATGTTGAAATCAGATTCATCTTTTTTTGTCTATCGTCAACAATTGGTCACTATCTATTTTCTTGTGTATGTTGATGATGTGATGTTTATTGGGTCTGATTCTCAAGCTATTTAGCATCTTATTATTTTGTTAAGTGCTGATTTTCCACTAAAAGATTTGGGTGAGGTTCATTATTTCTTGGGGATTGAATGCATTCATAAAAATTCTAGTCTTGTTCTCTCTCAACGGAAATATATTCTAGACCTACTTAAAAAGACCAACATGCTGAATTGTAAGCCTGTCAGCAATCCAATGTTTCCTTCAACTAAGCCCTCGGCCTTTGACTCTACATCTATGAAAGATCCCTCTCTATATAGGAGTGTAGTGAGGAGTCTACAATATCTTCTCATTACAAGACCTGATTTGGCTTATTCTGTTAATTGAATATGTCAATTTATGCATGCATTGTATGTTACTCATTGGCAATCTGTGAAGAGAATTTTACGCTATCTCAAACATTATCTTGACTATGGTCTCTGTATTTCTCCCTTTCCCACTCCTACATTGGCTGCTTTTTCTTATGTCAATTGGGCGAGCTGCCTAGATAACAGAAAATCTACTAGTGGATATTGTGTATTTTATGGACCTAATTTGGTTTGCTGGACCTCTAAGAAATAGTCTACCATTGCAAGATCCAGCATAGAGGCTGAATACAAAGGTTTAGCCAATGCAACATGTGACCTAATTTTGCTTTAATCTCTTCTCTTTGAATTGGGTATCTTTCTCACTAAAGTTTTGGCACTTTACTATGACAATTTAGGAGTAACATATCTCTCAATGAACCCAACCCAGTTATGCATTCAAGAACAAAGCATGTCGACATTGATTTTCACTTTGTTTGAGATCATATTCAAGCTAAAACTATTTAAGTCTCTTTCCTATTCAGCAAGGACCAGATTGCAGATATTCTCACCAAGCCACTGTCAGTTTCTAGATTTTGCACACTACGATAGAGCCACACTGTCCTTCCAGGACTTCTTGGCTTGTAGAGGCATGTTAAGTATATCAATCTCTCAAAGAAAGGCTCACCGAAATCACCTCTATTATGCAATGTCTAAAATGTCCTTTAGATTAGTCTAGAATCTGTCTACGTGTCCATTATGTTATAACAAGGATATTCTCTTCATTTGTGTATAAATATAGCTACCATATTGTGTATTCAATCAATGAGAATCATATGTGTTTTCATATTTTTGATATTGTCCATGCTTTCTCCATTACTAAGGAAGTCTTTTATGATATTTGTAAATCTTTAGGATCCTATTTATTTTTACAATATTCTTCTGTCATAAATGAGGATATTTTTAATAAACTTGGGATAGGATCACTTTTAAACATGTCATCATCAACTCTTTGCCAAAAAAAAAAAAAGAAAAGAAAAGAAAAGAAAAGCTAAGCTAGTACAACAATTGAGAGTTGATATAATTCCAATTCATGAGCAGCAAAAATTAAACTAAGTAAAGAATGGGGCATGCATATATGGTACAAGAATCCATTATATGTTCCCTTTAAAAAAAAAACAAAGGGAAATACAATATTGACGTCAATGCAACGGTTCCCATACATAGAATATGATATATCTATCGTGCACCGGCCGACATATTTCGTTGACTTCATTAGTTAAATCCACAGATGTAACATGACTACTTATAACAATTAATGTTTTTCTACTTTCATCCTAATTCAGTATGGCTAGTCCCACCTTTTATCATGAAGACCCAACAACCAACCTTCTACCCACCGACTGAACTCGAATGCTTTTGTAACATTAACCAATCCTATAATAATTCAACCAACCACTTACAACAAAATTAATCACCTAGCTCGATCGATCACATCATACAATAATATTGGACCGTCTATCGATAGATCTATATTTGATTAACCTTAATTTCTTTGGCTTAATCATTCGAGTTGGCCGGAGAGAGACATGAGATAGAGGTCAAAAGATTTCTTGGTGTCTGCTTCCATTTTTAAGGACTGGATCACAGAAAACGACCTCTAGCGAGCTACCAGCTAGCTTTATCTTCAACTAGAGTCTGATCTCCTCATTATATAAAATAATTGCCAGCCATTTATTATCAGTACTTAATTATTTATGGCTTTAGAATTTCAAGTCTATATTCAACTTGTGTCCATTTCAAGTCTAAAGTAGTGCTACGTACACAAATATAAGGAAATTGGATGTCTGATCTATTTAGTAAATCCATGGACTGATCAACAAAGTGCCATGCGCCTAAAGTTCAGTGTAATTGGCACTAGCTAGCTAGACATGATGATGAGCATGATACGTCCAACATGATGGTTGTAAAGAACTACTTTTCGGGCATAATAACGTGGGGTCTTCATTTTATATGTAGATTTTCCAAAAGTTTAATCATAATTAATTATATGATCTGCACATAAATATAATAAATTAACATTTGATTAAGTAGTAATTCTAAGTATTATTTGGCTAATTAGTCATTTGGGGACGAAATTAGGACTTAATTAACGCGCCCTAATTGTAAAAGCAGCTTCTTTTTTGGGGGAATCACCTCATAACAGCATGTAATAAGGTGGGTCTACACAAAAATATATCACACACATGGTTCAAGTAAAGTCTAATAATCATGCACCCGGGCAATTTGTTCTATACCTGGAAATAAAAAACTATCATGCATTCCGATAATTTGTGTTTTTTTTTTTTGTATTTTTTTGTTTTCTTTTATCCTTTGAAGAAAATGGAAAGTGGGAGCGACCAACATAACTACTCTCCTGTACATGATCATAGGAGCTCTTATTCATTATGAAATGTTTGGTTTGAGCCATAACTACTATCTAATGAGCGAGCCCGTCACCACAGTACCATCAAGCTGTCAGCTAGTCTAAAATTTATCTAATAAATTCTTGATTAGACATTACTCTTGCAAGCAATTTTAATTTATGTCCAACTTAAATTCTGGACTTTAAATTTATGAAATATCAATTTGTATCAATTAAGCTATCACCTTGATAATAAAAAGAAAAACTGGTATGTTGAAGAAATGGGAGTTGTTGATCTAATAGTTCTACTGTTCCAAAGGTTAGATGGAATCGTGGGAACATGGATGCCCATTCAAGTTTCATTCAATGATTCTACGGTTTAATTTGTCGATCTAATTCTTTAACCCAGTGCCCAGCTTTCAAGTTTCATAGTAATGATTCTACGGGTTTTGCCGAAAGGTAAACACTACTGCGATGATGGGCTACAGCCTACATGGGTCAAACCCGTATCCCAATAACAATAATTGGGCCTTGAAAATGATGCATGGATTTGGTTCCGACAATGACCAAATTATTATTATTATTAATTTATTATTATTATTTAAAAAAATATAAAAATAAAGGTGAATATTGAAACTTGAAAGTCTTCTTGTCTCTAGGTAGAAAACACCTTATAAAGTAGGTCCGTTACATCAGAAAGAGAAAGCTATACAAGGTTGTAATTAGATCGTAACCTGTTGTTCTAATCATTTATATTATGCATGTTTTTTTCGTTTGGGATTAAATTAAATTGCAGCTACACCTCACACATAGGTAAAAGCCTATCCCCAGACTTGGGCTGTACTCCAACTAGCTATAGCACAATTAAGACCATGAAATGAGTGGTCAATGATGCAATGGAAATTACAGCTAGGGTTTAGTTTGTCACAAACGTCAATTTCTACATTTTATAACTACTGCTTTTCTTTAATATATATATAATATAATCTTAATTCCTTGCCTGCAAAATGTTGCTAGTTGTCTAATTGCCTAATTGGTATATATGATTTTTTGTAGTATTTTCTATGTCGTATCTTTAAATATATGATATAAGAGATTGAAAGTTGTTAAAGCTGTAATCCAAACAAGAATAGTTCACAGTTCGAATTCAATTTAGTAAACTCGATCTAAACTTTATTTATATTTAAATGAGTTGTTCATCAACATAAATTTTAATTAAATGGTGTCGGTAATGAGTCATAATCATGATCAAGTAGTATCTACATAGGTGAAAATTTAATTGTTAACTTTCCATCACTAGGTAACTCTAATAGAGTTAATTAAATTCCACTTTTGTAGGAAAGTTAAATAATTTTTTAGTGCAAAATGCCCTTTATAAAAACAGTACATACAATTATTTTTGTGAGTGAAAAAATGAGTGTAAAGAGTAGTAAAAAAAGAAAAAAAAAACTCTCCTCTCTCTTTAATTTCTTAGAAACACCATCTAGATTTTTTGATCATGAAACATGGCATTTTTTAAGAGAGTCTAGTAATCTCTTAATTGACATAAAAGAGTATACAATGTAGTGACAACGTGGATTGTAAAACGAGCAAAAATTCAATCTTTAAGAATTCAGCTCCTTAAAGTAATTCTATTTAATGTTATTTAACAAATAGTATATTAATATTTAAATCATTCTTCTTGCCATCTATATGGATTACATTGTAGGATTAAATGAAATGTTTACATTTTATAAGTAAATAAGGATATTTTAAAAGTTTTTTTTGTTTGTAAATAAAAGTATTTTGATCAAAATTATTTTAAAATGGGGGCCGGCCCGTGAAATGGGCTGTGTCTTTCAGTCCTTTTTATACGTGGAGTGCAAATGAGTCTAATATATGAATTGTATGTAGCGCGACCCTTAATATTATTTGTATAGATCTGAACTTGACTATTTAATTAATAAGCAAATCTAATCATGCCATAAACTCCAAGAGGGGCCTCGTGATAAGTGGTAAAATTTAGCTCATATATTTCAAAGGAAATAAACGGGAAAAAGGCAACATTACAAATAAAAATCTTGAAATGGAAAAGATCAGACAAGGCTAAAATCAGCAACAAAGAAAATAGAAGATTCCTAATCATGACCTGATCACAAGAGAAAATTAGAACTAGCGCTCAAAAACTTTCGAGATAGTTGTCATATACTAATTTAATGCTCTTCCCTCAAACCCATTTGACCAATCGATTAGCTAGGCCGCATGCAGTCTTTGTGTTGACCATAACTTTGGTTGAATATTATTCCATCGACAAGAAAATACGGGGTCTCTTCAACGTTCATTGCGCAAAATGGTCAAGCCATTTTCCGTAATATCATCCCAGCTTTTATAACACTTAACAGTAATTTATATGTTAATGTTGTGAATTTAGTTCACTGGGTTCAACGCATGCATGCAGCACGTCGATGCAGGCAGTGTTCAGACAAACCTTAGATTTACAAAAGAATAAGTCTACGTCTATGCCTGTTTAATTGGATATTTATTTTTGATACTTCATACATTTTGATTTTTTTTAATTATTTTATTTAATAATTAAGAAAATAATTATTATACGTATATTGATAATTTTTTTAAAATTTTTTAAAAGATATTTTAAAATAATAAAAAAATTAAGTAAATTGAACAATAGGCTCCAGCGGTCGATTGTGGGCAGCATAATAACAGTACGCCCCTTCACAAAAAGGGTTCAACGATCGAGCTCAAGAAAAAAGGTAATGGGGCCTATTGATTTCCGTCAAAATTAATTAAACACAGACAGCCGGCATGTATTTGTCCAGCTTGCACTAGCTATTCCCTGAAATACCGGCGCTGATTGTATTAGTTTGCAAATTAGAATACCTGCCCAACAAAATTGTGATTAAGCTGCAAGTAATTAATAGAAATTATATCTTAAAAAGGTCTAATATAAGAATAGTACTGCTATAGCTATAAAAAGAAATGTTTATATAAAAATAATTTTATAAGTGGATGTAGTTTATAAACTACATCAACTTATAAAATAATTAATGTGATCTGTTAGATTTATTTTATAATAAAAATAATTTTATAATCTGACAAATTACATAAAATCATATTAATTTATAAAATTATTTTATATAATTTATTTGTGAATAAAATATTTCTTCCTCCAATTCCAAATAGTTGGAGAAGGTGAACTTCTTCACTAAAACTACTAAAACCAATATTCCATATATATTTAATTAAATTAATTAATAAAATTTCGTAAATTAAAGATCATAATTGTATCATGCCAAGTAATATTCAAAACATAAAGTCTCAATAAATAAATAAATCTCATTTTATATATATATATATCCCACAGCTTGCGTGTCGTCTCAAACAAAACCTCAACACACTAGTATTCAATCATGTCATGATCTAAAATGGTAGAAAACTTATCGCTTAATTTGAGTTCAACCAAGTTATAATTAATTATTTGAGAAAATAGTGAACTTTTTTGTAACTGTATCAAGCTGTATCACTTGAGACCTAAATATAATTATAAGATCATATCATATATATATATATATACATCATTATATGTAGGAAAATAGGACTACAAATAATTTGCAATGGATTTGAATTAAGTCCAAACAATTTTCAAAGCTGTCTTGCAAAATCTTAAAGCCAAGACAACATCTAGCTAGGGTGCGGTTGTTCTTCGTTGATTCCGAAGTATTAATAATATTGTTTATCCCGTTTCTGCAAACTCTAGTGATCGAAAAACATCAAAGTTGAAGTGACATAAATCATGCACATGATGAATGCCTGCTGATCGATCTTGTCATAAAAAAGAAACACAAGCATGCTGCATGCATGCATGTGCATAATGGAGTAGTACTGCTCGGATCAATTGCAAATTAATATTCTCTCTCACGTAACAATTTAGAGCATTAGAATGTGATGCTAATTCTCTCTCTCTCTCTCTCTCTCTCTCTCTCTCTCTCTCTCTCTCTCTCTCTCTCTCTCTCTCTCTATATAAGAACGTCAACAGATCCGAAACATCTTTGTATTGGGATTAATTATTTGTAATAAAAGTAGATTTATTTTAATTAAAAATAATTATTTTATTAAAAATAATTGATTATAAATAAATAATTTTCTTGTAAAATTAATAAAACCAGCCATTAATGCAAAAGCCAAATAACAAATCAATCTTACTTATCCAATGCCGCTGGGGAAATAATTCTTATACATTATATATATATATATATATACACACACTTGCGCGTAAAAATATTCATAGGATCTTCAAAACTTCCTTGCTAAAATTAGAAATATTAGATGAACAGTAGCTAATTAATTAATTAACAACTGGACCAAAGGTTTCAATATTATCATCATCTCTAGAATAATCAACTAGACAATTGATAATATATATTACGATAACATGCACAACGTACGTACAAAATACGTATAGTGAATAAAATAAATTAGGACAGAACTAATTTGGAATTACTTTCATGCTTTCATCAGGAATCCAGGCTCGATCAAGGCCGGTAAAGATCAATGAAGGATTGAGTGTATTGCGGACGAGGGAAGCTAGGATTAAACAACATTAAACGAAAATAATAAATTAAAGATGGATCCAGCATTTACACAACTTAATTAAGCTACACGTAACTTATAATTATCAAGACCATATATATGATATTGGAACTTGCAAACTATATGAATAGTGGCAAGGACCACTCACATGAGCCCCGGCCATTAAATGGAGGAAAGGAAGAACAAACCCAATTAGCTGGAAATTAAGGAAACCAAAAGAAAAAAAATCAATTAGCTATATATAAAAATATAGCTTTAGCTTATTTATTAATTTTATATACATACATGTATGTATGTAAGTACTTAGCCTACCAAGTAAGCAGTACAATAGGATGTTATCATTTTCAGTACCATTATTGAGTGAAAAAAGAAAGTGGGAAAGATAATGGAAAATAATTTAAGAATCTGATACCTGCAACATTCCCATTCCCATCCCCCTCCTCCTCCCCTAATAAATAAATAAATAAATAAAAGAGAAAAAAGTAATGTGTGTGAATTAGCATATGGCGGCCGGTTGAATTTCAAATACATGGTGATCAAGTTAAATACGTTTGCTAGGTTAGTTGTACATAAAACTGCTTATCTATTTAGAAAGACAAATTTTATTCACTATAATCGTTCTATTTTCATTTCATTAAATAAGATATGACACATTTATCACTATTAAATATTTATTTATCATCAGACGATATTAATGTGCTACATCTTACTTAATATGAAAATAGTATAAAGAAAAGAATATGGTCTATAGAATTACTCGTCTAGAAATTACTAATAAGTTTATATTTTTTTTCTTTACTTGAGCCTACCAATTAAACCCAATAAATTAGTATTAATGTTAATGACATCTTGATAGAGAAAGAGAACAACCTTAACGACGTTTTAATATTTCCTTTTGACTTGTTTTAAACATTACGTTTCAGGTTCTGCAACGTCTTCCATTGGTATTTTTCTTGGACTAATTTTTATTGTTAGACTTAAAAGATCATTAAAAAAAAAAAAAAGATGAAGGAGAAGCAAAATGGAGATAAAAATATGGACTTGTGCGAGTTAGAAGGAAAGGGTGTAATTGCCCAAAGAATGAATCAAGATCCCATTAGAAAAAAATGCTGCTGATGACATGGGGAACTCTAAGAACAAGATTTATGTTTGGCTAATTAATTTATTTATTTATTAATTCCACGTGGCAGGCATGTATGGACCAAGCTTAAAAGGATCAGATTGTGGTTTAGGTTGAGCAATAGGATTGGGACTGGGTCTACTAATCCCTAACTAAACGGCATTTACCCCTTAGAACACTCCTTTCTCAATGGGATGTTAGTTTCCCTCCCCACCCTTCATTCCCTTCAGTCCATTTCAATCAAAGATCCAAAATTGGAGGAAAAAAAAAGGAAGAATTTTGTTCTTTGCAAAATATATATAATTAAACTTTAATTAAGTAATCAACAGGTTATAAAAATATTATCTTCAGGATTTAGAAAAGTAATAGCCGGCATGCTAAAGCTACCGGCACTGACATCTTGCTCTGATATTACCGGCATAAAGGCGACAGAATCTGTAAATAAAGAAAAATTAATTTTTTAATTGAGCAACCGTACCGAAGGGTACTGTTTATTAACCATTGGCTCTGGTGATGCCACATGGAGCACGCGGTTGACGTGGACTGTTGTTATTGGGTAGATGTCGTTGGTCAATTTTTTTACCAAAGTCACGAGTCGGTGATGTTAAGGAGTGGGGTCGTTAACCCATTCTTGGTGCGGGGGGTTCTCAATTCTGCTTCGTCGTTACAACAAACCCCAGCAGTTTCCTTGACTTATGCTTATTCCGGCAGGTTCTCGTTATTTCCCAGAATGCCCTTCATTAATTTTCACAAAACTCTTATGGATTTACTGCCAAAAATACGAAATTGGGAAACCCAATGTTGCCTTCTTTACAGCACCAACATTCCTAATTTTCTGTTTATTCTCATTCATTTCAAAGATTTTGGAGGAAGGATAATTTGGGGAAATCTATGAATAGGTGAAAAGAATTAAAGGTGGTGGGAAATAAATTATACTAGAAACGGGCAAAGCTCGCATGTTACATGTCGCTTTTTCTCTACTCATGCATACGCGTTAATTATTAAATTAATTGTTTTTAGGCGTTTTTATGAGAAAGATTAAAAGTCTCTAATCCAAAAACAAAATCCTATTTTGATTTTATTTTGTTATTATTATTATAATTATTATTATTAATGTTGGTATCTTTGTATATATCACTTGGTGGAGGAATGCTTGTCACCTACTCCTTTTTTAGTTTCCACTCTCTTCTCTCTCTCACACACACACTCACATAGAAATAAAGAGAATGCCAGAGAGCTCACAAGCTTTTCAGAGAGACAAATAAGCAGATAGCTCTCCATTTTTGCTCTGTTCTTCGTACTGTTCATCTCTGTTTTTTGGGCTTTGGGATTTGATTGAACTCTCTCTCTCTCTCTCTCTCTCTCTCTCTCTCTCTCTCTCTCTCTTTATTTTTGTTGTTGGGTTTGTGATGGAGAAGCACAAGTGTAAACTATGCTCGAGGGGCTTCTCCAATGGCAGAGCTTTGGGAGGTCACATGAGGTCTCACATGCTGAATCTTCCAATTCCTGCAAAACCAGTGGAAATACCATTACCGCGAGTTCCACCGCCACAGCCACCACATGACCAGCTGAGTGAGACCGAGTCAGCTTCATCTCCGTCATCTTCTTCAGAAGAAGAAGGAGGAGGAGGAGGAGAGGATGATGAAAAGGGTCTCTGTTATGGCCTGAGAGA
This sequence comes from Platycarya strobilacea, assembly GCA_036898215.1. Taxonomy (NCBI): domain Eukaryota; kingdom Viridiplantae; phylum Streptophyta; class Magnoliopsida; order Fagales; family Juglandaceae; genus Platycarya; species Platycarya strobilacea. The sequence goes on along the minus strand of CM072551.1, from coordinate 35,754,566 downwards.
GAACCCAAAGAAAAGCATTCGGTTGGGAGATCCTGAATTTTCGCTTGCTGTGGATGCTGGGTCCGTGGTCCTTCAAGACAGGGAGAGCGAGACCGAGTCGTCCAAGAACCCAACTCGGCGACGATCCAAGCGGACTCGGAATTTAGAGATAAAGTTCCACCTTCATGATCAGCATCAGCGTGTTCAAGAACAAGAACGACTGGAGCCTATGAAAAAACTCAACTTCAACAAGGCCGAGTCATGGGTTGAGCCTGAAGTTGAACCGGTGAGTTCGATCTCCGACACCACGACCGAGGAAGATGTTGCTTTTTGCCTCATGATGCTTTCGAGGGATAAATGGAAGAAACAAGAACAAGACGAGGAGGAAGAAGAAGATGACCCAGAAGACGAATTAGCAGAGAGATACTTGGATGACTCCGAGGAGTCCGAGGATCAGCTCAAGCTGTCCAAAATTCGAACACGAGGAAAGTACAAGTGCGAGACATGCAAGAAAACCTTTCGATCATACCAAGCTCTAGGCGGACACAGAGCAAGTCATAAGAAGATCAAGGTCAATCCTGCTCCGGTTTACGACCCAGTATCGGAACAAGTGAATGTGGGTTCTTCGTCTATGCGGGAGAAAAAGATTCATGAATGTCCTGTTTGTTTCAGAGTTTTTGCATCTGGACAAGCTCTTGGCGGGCATAAGAGAACCCATGTAACTGGGTCGGCACAGCCACCAACTTCTGTTAGAAGTTCTATCAAACTTGGTCCAGCTTTAATAGATCTTAATCTTCCGGCTCCAATGGACGATGACGATATTAGCCAAATCGAGCTTTCGGCGGTGTCTGATGCAGAATTCGTGAACACCCATTAGGCAAGGAACTTCGGCATTGGATTTTGCTGCACAAGTAGGTTGATCCCAAGGTAAAAAGTTTTGGTCTTTGATGTCCTTTGATCTAGTAGTATGTCAAAGTTGTTACATTTAATGTTTCTCTGTTCGCTGAACATTATTCTCAGCTTCCACGTTCCAACTGTAATTCTTTTCTCGGAATTATGTTCTGGTTTCTGTTTTTCTGTAACAACAGAGTTAGAGCATCCATTAATGGAGGAACCGCATATTTATTCACAATTTCCTTCATTTTTTTTTCCCTTTTTGGGCTGTTACAGAAATCTGTAGAAGAAGAAATTAGCGTTCTTGTTAATAGGTTTCGTCGCAGTTTTCAAGAAGTTCAAGCTAGTGAACCGTTCCACCATTCATTTTTGCTGAATATATTACAAAGTCATTTTCAAAAAGAAGTTGATGAACCAGTACTTTTTATGATAGAAAAGTAACTTCCACCTCTTACCCACTGTTCCAAATCTTTTTTTCTTCTTCTCTGTTTTTTATTTTTAATGTAATAATGTTTTACTGCCCTTTCAGTCTGAGATTGTTATATAAATCTGTATAACGAGCAGACATGGGAAGATTAAAAAGAACATTAATGACTAAGATTTTTCCACATCCATATATGGGAAATCTGGAAAAGATGATTGCAAGGAAAAAGCAGAGTAATTTTGTTTGGTTTGGGCGTGATGAACCCAAGGTATCCGGCGAGGCAGGCCAAGTGAAAATATATGGAAATCTTCAGTCACGTTCGTTAAATTTGCAATAAATGACATAAATGGCATTCTTTTTGCACAGTGAATATTTGGGAGAGGGTTATTTTTGTGATTTAGCAGAAGTTGAAAAGGGTGCTGATTGACTAAAAATGCGAAAACAAAAAAGAAACTTGGGTGCTCAAATGGGAAAAGAATAACCAGATCCCTTTTAAGAAGTAGGCCTGGCATGATGCTCTCTTTTGGTATCGAAACAGAGCTACTTACAACCAAGAAGATGAAGAAGAAGAAGAAGAAGAAAATGATTGAGAAAAAAGAAAAAGAAAAGAAAAAGAAAAAAAGCTATCCATGTAGAGCTAACATAAAAAGGTGCTGTCATTCTGGCAATTTTGGACTTTCTTTAACAAGTTTATTTTCCAAACGACAAAAAAGAAAAAAAAAATCATCAGAAAAATTAAAGAAGAGCGACAGATTTTGTTTAAAATGCAACCTCTTTAGTTTTACTTACCCAAAAAGAAAAATAAAAACTTTACTTGCACCAAAAGGAAATAAATACAGTAAAATTTTGGTTGGCACTTCATCCATTACTTCTTTTCCATCTCTTCATCAAATAATAGATAGCAATCCTTATATTGTCTGATTTTAGACTATGAGGTGCATTTTATAATATGGGATTCAGTTTTTGATGAATTTGAGAGAATCATGCATGGTAACTACTTAATCCAATTTGAAATGAACTGTGTAAAAAAAAAAATAGTATTGCTATATTCACAAAAGAATTATATAAAAGTAATCTTATAAATTGATGTAGTTTTAGTTGATTTATTAAATTCACTTTACAATAAAAATAATTTTATTATCTGATAAATCATATCAATTTATAATATTACTTTTGTATAATCTCATTTTTCTAAAAAAATTAATACGACAAAAAATTATGAGTTTGGATACTTGACACTCTTATCCTATTATAAGATGAAATGTCATTTTTCTAACTATGACATTGGTAGAAACTTATACAAAACATGAAGTTTCTAATTTATATCGCAATTTTCTCCAATTGAGGTTCAACAGGCCAGAAGGCTACCTGTCATACAAAGGGGGTGTCTTGGCTGCACCAAGAAGACTAGCTGTTCTTTTCTTTCTCCCCTTTTTTTCCCCTAACTATTTTAAAGGCTAATTTAAAGGATAAAGCAACCCATTCAAAATTTTGATTTTTGTAATGCAAAGATAACTGCCTTATAAGAAAAGGGCAAACGTGTTGACAGTGGACAGACAAAATGACAACTAGCTGTCATGCTAGCCCTGCTTCTTTCAATGGAGTTGCTTATTCTTCTGCCACTTGGTACTCTGCCCATGACTTCATCCTGAGGACCGGAAGAACACCCTGACTATGACTTCTTATAATATTTGTGTCTCCATTACATTTTTTTTTTTCTACTCGAAAGGAATTTACAAGAAGAATCTAATTGCTTCACCCATCAGAACAAATGTATTTCTTGTTTGTTTCCCTTCAGTGTTGTGCTTGACCCAAGGTATTTTAGGTAGTTTCTTGTTCTTTTCCATTGGAATTGTGGATTTGTCCGGATCGAATTCTCGAAGGGAAATATTTTAATCACAACTAGATTACATAAAACTAATTAATTTTACAAATTTATATGACTTAGTGTAGTTCGTCAGATTGTAAAATTATTTTTATCACAAAATAGATTTAAAAAATTACATAAAACTATATCAGTTTGTAAGATTATTTTTATATAATCTCTTTATAATTAGCTCCTGTCCTCATAGTTAACATAATACCACTCATTTCTATTGTCAAATAAAAACAATATTAGGAAGAAAAAAAAAACCATTTTGAGAAGTTTAGATTTGTAAAAGAAAATAGAGCAAGGACCAGGCAACTACTGCGTTGAACTGAAATAAATAGCACCTAATTTCAATGCCACCTAGTGAAGCCTATACTTGTTTCTTTTATTTTCTGCAAGTAAGGGGCATATACCTTGCTGGATTAGATTTAATCTTTTTACATGTAAAATTGTTGCGCAATGAAGTTAGCTAGTTGGAGATCAGCTTATATATTCTTCCTTTCGTCTAATACATTTCAACCCTGCATTTATCCTGCGTTAAGTCAAAGATATCATTCTAATATCCCCTGCATAATGCGCTATATACATATATATATTCTCCCCTTTACGAACTCTCAGCACCCGCACCGCCACCCCCCCCCCCCCCCCCCCCCCCCCCTCCTCCTCCTCTTTCTCTTTTCTTCACCAAACAAACCCAAAAATTTAAAAAGAACAAATGAATAAAAGAATAAAATTATGAGAAAAATAACAAGCAAGGCTAATAAATTTGAAAACTACGCAAGTGGAGGTAATGCCCTAGATATACAAGAGGGAGCTGTCAGCTGAAGCTTTTTTTTATTAGTAATGTTACAGCTATAAAAAAAAATTATATAAAAGTTATCTTATAAATGGACGTGATTTTATAATCTATTAAATTTATTTTACAATAAAAATAATTTTATACTTTGACAAACTACATCATTCTATATCAATTTATAAGGTTATTTTTATATAATTCGTTTACAGTTAAAATATTTCCTCTTTTTTCAAATGGGAAGAAAGAACGGAATCAGGGTAATAATAATATTCTTTTTAAGTGATGAATCTTCAAGTCTTTGACCATTTGAGGATGCTTATGATCTTGAAATACTGACCATATCAGCCAAAGACATCACAAAACAGTAGAATAATAGCAATGGGCCAGTGTGAGGACAACTTGGGTTGGCTGGCCTTAGCGGTTGAGTATTTGAGAGGGGCTTATCAGTCGGTGGGTCGGTTCTTGTTCCATTCAGAAAAACAAAAAAAACAAAAAAAAAATCATAATTTTTATAAAGAAAAGGTAGGAACAAATTAAAGAAGGGTGTCGAAGTAGACGGTAAAAGGGGGTTAAAGGTTTTGTGAGAGTGAGTGCCACCTTCATATACATATATACATATATATATATATGTATATATTCTCACACATGACGACTCCTCAAACAAAGTGGTGGGGGTTGTGGGTTTGAATAAAAAGCAAGAAACCAACAAAACTACCCTCAAATTTTTCCCTTCTTATGACTTGATAAAACCCTCCCCCAAAAAGAACGGGTCAACAATATGATCTTTTTCCTCTCCTTCTATCTTCATAGTGTGTTCTAACATGAACATTGTTGGTACCACTACAAAAACATCATTATCATCGTTGAAAGCTACATATACAATATCTATATCAATATATTTTATATTATATGTATTGCTATAACTACTTCTATTTTGAGCTCTAAAGTAAATCACATCGTATATATTACAAGAAAATCGAACTTTTGCGACTAATCATTTGTGACCAAAAGACTATTTGCAACTCATTAAGCTGTAAATAATTATTTCGTTGAAAATAAGTACCGATCATAAATAAGTAATTTTCTTATAAATTGGTTTCCACAATTCCAAGTCTTAAAAACATTGTTTTTTTTTTTTTAAGAAAGAAACTCAAGAATGGCCTGACTTTACAAGGGGAGATTTTTAACTTGATGTTTTCTTTGCAGTAGTGTCTATTTGTTGGTTTTTTTTAGGAACTGCCTACGCCTATGGCCTGAAGGTTAGAGTTGCAAATTGTGATAATTTGAAGCTGTACAGAATAATTTCTCATATTAATTAATGAGTATCCTGCCTGCATCAGGCTCCTTAGTATATATACGGGAGCCGGGAGCCGGGAGCCGGGAGCTGGGAGCCTTTTAACACCATAATTTTATTATTGAAGGTCATTATTTTATGGAATGTTGAGTACGGTTCATGATCATGATCTTTATTAATTAATTAATTTGAAGGTTTACCCGTCATGCAAATATATTAATGTTGATCAATCGGGAACAAATTGGGGAATTCTATATATTAACAAGATCAGTCCATATTAATTTATTCTATATATCAGCCAAATGATGAGATAGACCTTCAAGCTGGGGAATTAAGCATATATATAAGCAAAAATGTTGGCCAAGTTATATGAATAAATTGATGTTAATTACGTACTGGATATTGATCATGTTAGCTAGTCTTAATTAATCTGAACACATTGACAAACATTTGCTGAGATATTAAAAATATTTTTATTGGATTATCTAAAACTATCATTTAAAAAGTACAAATTTGTTCGTTAATCAAAAATTTTTGATCATATTTGATTAAAAGTGGGGAGATAAAAATATTTTTATGAATAGTAAATCTAAAACTTTGTCCAACAAAAGCCAAATTATCTTCCCACTTTTGATCAAATATGATCAAAATTTTTTGATAAATATATAAATTTGTACTTTTTGAAAAATAATTTTAGACAATCTAATGAGAATATTCTAGATATATATTTTACAAGAGTATGATCTCAAATCATCTATAAATAGTAGTGAAATAGTTTTTAAATAGAAGTGAAATGTTTGTGAGTAGTAATAAAATTGTATGATAATATCTAAGAACAGTTGTATTTCCAAAAGTAGCTTTACAATCTAATGTATCATATTAAGTCATTATGTTAATTTGTATGTTTAAGTTTATAAAATTTCTATATAGCTAAAATATTTATTTAAAATATATAACAAAGTAAAAATAGTACTATACTTGAATAGTCCACTACGTACAGCCTTATATGCATGCTAATTTGTTTTAATAAAAAAAATGATATATATAAACTCCAAATACACGAACCTCACACAAGCCTTTAATAAAAACCTAACTTTTGTTATTTTTAATCTTGCACTACCTTGCAAAGTGTGTATGTGTTAATGCTAGATAGGGTTTATGTAAGAAAGAGGCACTCATAATAGACACCAATTCACCTCCTCTTAAAAGTTATGAAGTGGCTCTTAAGTCATTTCATGAGTTTTAATGGCTAGTTCTTAATGGCCTTTTAGGAGTTACATTTAATTAAAGGGTCTATTTATATAGCCTCTCCCATTTGGATAGGCACATATATATAGCACTACCAATAAGCTTTTTTTTTTCTCAAATAGTTATCTCTAATCCCGGTAATTAGGCTGTAAAATTTATGAGTGTTGTTCTGATATTATACATAGCACACTCCACTATTGATGTGATCTTGGATAAACAACAACGAAGACGACGTTAGAAGATTCGTGGAACAACCACACTAAATTTAAGATATTTTCGACGAGGAAATATTGCTTCCACCATGTACTTTGATATAATATTTCTAACCGTTTATATATGCAGCTGATCATCATATGAGTCCAAGATCCCAGTTGCAATTTACGAAAGTTATGCAGCAAAATATGGAATATATATAGAGGACCACATGAAGGTTAATATTGGAAACCTGTCTCAAACCATATTGTATCTGATTTTCCTAACGGAAAGAGAGAAAGCGCATGCATCCATTAATAAATTTTGGTTGATTTAATTAATGCGAAATCTAGGAATAAATTTTGATCGATGCTTTACCTCCACTTTTGGCCATATCAACGTGAATTTGGTACCACAAAGCCAGGGATCGAAAAGTGAGCATATATAGTGGTTATAAGATTTATAATGTATCTTATCTTACTGAGAATGTCAACTATAAATCTGATTTTAAACTTACTTTTGGTCGCATAATCACCATCTAATTACTCTAAAAAAATGGACATTTGTAATAAATTATTTGTAATAAATTATTTACGATGAAAAAGATTATTTGTGATAAAAACACATTTTGACAATAGAAAATAGTCATTTTGCTTATATTAAAATAATTGGTCGTAAATAAATATTTTTCTCATAAATTACCACTCAAAATTAATAAGTAATTTTTTTTTCTTCCTTACAATATGCAAATGTTTATCACGTACCTAACATGTGATCACACCACAACTACCAAAAAATGAGAGAAATTATAAGAGTCATTTATTAACGCCCCAACTTGGATTATTAATTAAGAGGAACACAATGCGTACGAACGTTGAAAAGATGGTCCATTGGTTCCCAAAAGAGCCCCTCCCCCCAAATTTCTTTCCCTTTCCTCTAATATTTTTCTAACCAAGCAAACAGCGCAGTACAGTTTCAATGCTTAACTTGTGACTTAACCATAAAAGGGGCCCCCCCATCACCAAAGTTTGGCATATAGAAGACAGCTTATCCAACTTTTTATTTCCCGTTGGCAGCATGCATTCTTAGTCACATTTTTTGGCTTGCTTTCCTATCTTTTTGAACCAGCTAGCTTGTTTGTTAGATATTTTATTGCCCATATGGTATTCTTTTTATGTAGTATATGTAGGCGTTGCCATTAGTTCACGCTACAAACACCATGATTCCATGCCCCTTCCCCCAAGTCTGCTTACACACTCATCAAAAGCCTCACACTACCAAGTAGTACTGTTTAGTTTGTGTCTCACATGTGATCTCCAACCCATATGTCGAAAGATGCTTTTGCTCAACAGTTCCCTATCCTTCTTTCTCTTTTAATCACTTTCAATTTCACCCATGGTCCCATCAAACCTCAATGAACCACAATTAAGAACAAGCATCACCATCACGTGCAGGCACTAGTATAAGAAAAATAAAAATTTGTCACAGGTTATTTATGATGAAATAACTATTTGTTAGTAAAACAGACTAATTTAATAAATAATGGCCGTCGCAAATAAATAAATTTTCTTGTAGTGAGATGGGGCGTGTCAATCAATAATCATAAAGTATTATATATATATATATATATTACCAATACAATGTTAGATATAATCGTAGAATGCATAAATTAACGCTACGCAATTACTTTAAGAAAAAATGAGATCTACTATTAAAAAATTAGTTTTTCTTCATGTAAACTCCACATTTACTCTTTTTTCAAAGCAATTGCGCGGCGTGCGTTTTTCACCATTGCAAATATCATTTCTCTTGTAATATTAATTATGTGATATATCAATTCAACAGGTCGAATTTCCCTATATAATATTTTAGCCTAATTAGTTCTTCCCAATCACGTAATTAAAATACATGGATATGAACTCATCCCTACAGCACTATCCTTTCCAAAAATCTTAAGTTCTTAAAGATCAGAAATAGAGTACTACTTCCAAATCTGATAAATTATCCAAGTCATGCACACTGGCATGGGAGGGTTTTGGAATAGGAGAGGGTTAAATTAGTATATACTTGGCTTGTCTGTAGCTAGCTTTGTGGATGTTGCAAGCTGTGGTCATCTTTGAAAATTGAAAAAGCAATCCTCCGGTCAAGCGTGATCAATACGATCCATCTCAATTACCTATTCTATGCTCATTAGTCATTATAATTTGCCCTCATGTGGACTAAATTATTTGTCTCTTAGGTCATCAACTTATAATCCAAGATCAGTACTAACTCATGTACTCCCAACGATATTTCAAGATTCAAGATTCTGATCTAGCTGCTCATGTTATATAAGAGAGAGAGAGAGAGAGAGAGAGAGAGAGAGAGATGATACGAAATGATTGTACTCCAAATTAAATACAGACGTCGGCCAAAACAGGTTCTGCAATTTTTTCTGATCTCATTTACTGTATGTTAAATTTGGTCCAGTAGATTTATATATATATATGAAAAGACTATTTATTTTCTCCTTTCTCTTTGGTAACTTAAAAGAATTTCATTCCAAAGGATTGTAGGCATGTTTTTTTTAATATAATTTGAGAAAAAATAACCCAATAACCCTAGTGCATGAAGCTAGCAAGATGTACCATTCACTTTCCACAAGTAATATATATATATATATATATACAGTAATTTAGAATGGAATTTTATAAGAGGGAGATCAAAGCATGCTTGCTAGCTAGTGCGATTTTACCCTAATATATATCTTGACTAGTCATTTCCCTCAAGCCGGTCTCGCCTTTTCTTATTGTTTAATATTGGTCATGATACATCCGCCTGAATTATTATGAGATAGTTTCGTGCACCTTGATATTTATTGGATATAGATTTAACTTCACTTTCCAATTGATGCCAAGAAGAAATTTCATTGACTGAGAAATTGGGAATATTTTGCTGCTAATTTTCAAGCGCCCTCAGCATTATTTAGATAAAGTCCTGCATGAAGTTTCGTCCACACACTATTATTAAGAAAAGACTTTTGTGATCAATTATTTACAACGAAAAGATATTATTTACGATTAATTTTAACTATAAATAATCATTTTACTAGAATTAATTGGCTGTAAATAAACAATTTTCTAGTAATGACAATTGTAGATAAGAAACTGGAAAACAAAAGAAATTAAGAAAATTAAAGTGGCTAAAGATCAGATCTTTAACAAGCAACATTGCCATGCATGTCATCAGCAATGATCTTGGATCTCTACAAATAGGTTTTTGCCTACGTAATCGCAAAGTTGTATTCATCATCAATCTAATAACGGGTTATCTTCAAATCTCATGAGTACTGCATGATAATTATTCTTTACAAAAACTCAAAGATCAAAACCAAGCTAGCTAGCCAGCATCAAAGGCCGAGTTAAAAACTATAGTGATCAATATAATATATATATATATATATATATGTATGTATATTATATATTGGGGTGTTCAGAAATATAATTAAACTTCCAATAATAGCTAACAAATTCTGATGATCTCTTCTCAAGTTAGGCTGCCAACTTGCCCTTAATTATCTGAATAATTAATTCATTAATTAACTTCTTATTGGTTATAAATTAGTGGCTTTGCACTACCCGAATTGCCCATTTAGAATATAGCTTCCATTTAAGAAATTAGATGCACGTTAAATTAGTTGAAGTCAATGCCTTGCACAACTTCGCCATGATTATATATATAATAACTTTAATGAGCTGCAAGCTTTCCTGATCATGCCAATAATTAAATAAAATAAATAATGTTGGAGAAATATATCACTTCAAATTAATTTTTTTTTAAATATTTTTACTCAATGATTAATGAAGTAATTTTTAATGTATTCATATATTTTTTATTTTTTAAAAATATTTAAAAATATGATAAAATATGATAAAAAAAAAAAAGAGAATTTACACTAGGCGGCACGATATGCCCAACGGTCATTGCTGGGTGGCCAACTAGCATCACCCATTTCAAAAGGTCCACCATTAATTAATTTGCCATATTAGTCAGGAAAAGAGTACTGCATTAATATTAATGTTGTCAAGGCCGGCCGGCGTACTATCTCATGCGTTTATTGGAAAACTAGTGGTGGTTAAAGATACCTGATAATTTATCATTGTATTTGTAACTTCATGACCAAATTTTTAAGTCTACTTCGCCGTGAACAAGCTCGATCATCGTCTTTATTTCACTTGAAAATGGATATAAAACGTCCAATGAGTATAAAATATATAAATATTTTAGGACTTAACATTTAATACATTATCCTGACAAATTAAATCATGAATTGATCAAAATATCTCATCTCTCATACTAAAATGGATATTATATATCCATTTCGTTCGGCAATCACAGTACACTCATGAAGATCAGTACATGCTGCATTCGAGAAGGATGAATCGCTATTAAAAAAGAATCTATTAATTCTCTCTCATTTGGTTGAACCGTAAGTGTGATTTATTTTACGGGCAAGGTCTTTTGGAAAAAAAAAAATAATGTAAAAAGTGAAAGATACCCATTTAAAGAGAAAACTAATAGTCGTTAAGAAAATCACACGGAAAATTTCAAGCTTTTTCCAATTTCTCCTTTTTCTTTCTTCTGTTTTCTCCTAATTAGGTGTAAAATACAGACTCGTAAACTTTTCAAAGGCACCGAGCAGCAAGTGCCAACGACCATTATGAGTGTTGGAAAATGCAGACTCATAAACTTTAATGCTATAGATATTCCAGTCATATAGAGTAGTACTAGTGACGATATATGTATGTATATTCACATTAATGGGATACGGCTGGTCCAAACTACGACTTTTCAAACCACAAACACTTGGTGCCAGTCTAATTATCTTGTTTTACCTTGACTTTCTCATCTCAGCAGCAATATGCACGCAATTCTAATTTCAAATACAGTGTGTATCAGCCATTCCCACGTACAGTCTGAGAATTCTCACGTACAGTCTGAGAATTTTTAAAATCTCGAAAGGTATCCTCTAGAGTAGGGGTGTTCATCCGAGTTCTGGATTCTCAAATCCGAAACCCGGATTCGAAATTTCTTTAAACATTTTTAAAAAAAAATTTAAAAATGTTAAGAAATAAATAAAATTTTAAACCGTGTCAGGTACAACCCGGCCCGGATGAACACCCCTACTCTAGAGCATCAACAAACTAATGTAGGACTTTTGGTAGGGACAAAAGGACAACCGGTCCAAGTTACACTCGATAAATTGGAAAGGTTTGGGAATTTCGAAGCAACAAGGGAGCCTCGACTTCAGAGATTTTGAAAATTTCAACCTAGCCCTACTAGCAAAGTAAGGATGGCGACTGGTGCAATTCCCTACCTCATTGGCGGCCAGAACACTGCAAGCTAAGTACTACAAAGATCAGGCCTTCCTTAAAGCCACATTGAAACCAGGGAACTCATTTGTTTGGCAAAGTATCATAGCAGCTAAACCTCTCCTCTGTGAAGGCCTTCTCTGGAAGATAGATAATGGGAAATCAGTGAGCATTTTGGAGGATAAATAAGTGCCTATTCACTCTACATATAAAATCCAAACCCCCCATTGGGTATTGCATCAAGACAGCAAGGTGGAACTTCTTATCGATGCTAACACAAAAGAATAGAACAGTAAACTTGTTCAAAGACTGCTCAGCACCGAGGAAGCATCTGCAGTTTTACAGACGCCAATTAACCCCTGTGGCAGCTCGGACAAACTAACATGACGATACTCGAAAGATGGAAAGTTCACAGTCAGATCTGCCTATCATCTCCAAGGCAGTCTGCAAGCGGGGAAAGTTGGCCAACCATCTGCACCTCCTTCCTGTTCGAAGTTGTGGAACAACATATAAAACCTAAAGCCACCACATGCTATACGGACATTCTTATGGAGAGCTAGAAAGGACATACTCCCTACAAAAGTCAACCTGGTAAAAAGGAAGATCATAGACACTCCGGAATGCCCAATCTGCCTCCATGCTCCCGAGACCACTAGACATGTTCTGTGGTCATGTTTCACCGCCCAGGATGTGTGGTCCATTTACTCTAGGAAATTCAAAAACTATCTATTAGAGAATAAGAATTTCCTAACATTCTTGATGTTATTTTGTTTATAGGTTCCGAAGTGAGTATTGTCGAAGTTGCCTACGTATTTAAATTCTTATGGCAAAGGCGTAATAAACTGGTATTTGAGTCCTTATTTTTATCCCCTTTGTAGGTTAATCAACAGGTGCTTTCAAGCATGGTTGACCTGAAATTTTACCTAACAACCAAGAGGAACAACACGGCAAAACCGACCCCGAATACTACCATTGCCTGGCAGAAACCCCCGAAGGAATATATCAAGACAAATTGGGACACGGTGATTGATAGGACCAATTGCAAACTTGGGATAGGTGTGATTATACGAGACTCCTATGGTCAAGTGCTAGCCACTCTACAAGCAGCCCAGGATCTATATCCGGACCCCCTCTTAGGAGAAACAGTCGCGGCAATGCGAGTTATTACCTTCTGTAAAGAGCTGGGTTTCCACTCCAAACTAGTGTTGGAAGGTGACTCGAAAATAGTGGTGGACGAACTCAACAAGGTGGACGAGAATTTGAGTACATTCGGTCTCCTCATAAGCGACGCCAAATCTCTTCTGAAGTCTTTTAATTTATGCTCTATTATCCATACTCTCAAGCAATCTAATATAGTGGCCCATATTTTGGTCAGAAATGCCTTGAATCTACCAGAGGAATGTATTCTCATAGAAACATTCCCCCCTTGTATTAGCTCTTTGCTACTTTAATTGATATTTTGAGGTTTTCTTTCGAAAAAAGAATACAGTGTGGATTGAACACTTTCCAAAACATGGCTTCGGTGTTTACTCATACAGAAGTCATCTTCAGGGTTGGCTCAATATATGTAATATTGAAGTTAAAGTAAAATTTAAGTGGGTCCTTCATAATTATATATAATAAAATAAAAATAAATTATTGTATGAATATAAAATGAGATTTTAATTAAATTTTTAAATAAATTGTTTTTGAATTTATATTTAATACAATAATTTATATAAAACAAGGCTTTAATGCAAATTTTGTCATGCCTCAATTTAGCATGCATGATCTTAATTAAAGAAGTTAGTTAAAAATAGAAATAATTCATTATATTAAATATTAAATTTAGTATTATGGAGCCTTGCACACATTGAAAGATATAAAAAAATTATTTAAATTTTATTTAATGAGATGCATGATTTTTTATTTTCTTCAAAAAAAATAATTAAAAAAAAAAACATCTGTTCATTTTTATTTTTGGAAGCCTTGCATGGTATAAAACCTTAGGCAATAGCCCAAATAGCTTTACATTGAGCTGGCTTGAGTCCTTGGGCAACTTCTAGTACTACTGCATGAAGTGCATAATTACGTTCTGATCTTGATGATCAAGTACCAACATCATGTTGCACATGCATCATCATCCACTATGTGGAAAGAAAATGCACAACTTTTTTGATGATTGTATCTGAAAATGGATGATCATGACCATTTCTTGGAAAAATGACTGGAAACGAAATTTCACTGGATATTGCTGTGGAGTCCTTTTCTTTGTCTCGTGGTGAAGTCGGAAATTGGCCATTGACTTGCAAATGCCAAAGAGTGTGTCGCTTTCTCTTGGTCCAGACTCTGGAATCATGTCTGGTTTTCTGGCATTACATTATGGGAGTAGTCACTTTTAAGGTTGTTCAGGCCATCTCAGTAATGTTCATAAATTACTTAGTATGTTTGCTTTCTGGGATTTCCACTCAGAAAGAAACGTATAGATCAAGACTATATATCAATATGAAAACCACCTTGGGCCTCGAAGTTTTGAGTCTTGTCTTTAGAATTCCTGCTGTCTTATCTGGGCTGGGCCTGACTATAATATCCAACAAGACTTCTCTCTTCAAGTTCAGGCTACATTCAGGCTTACAAGTTACAAGCATGGTGAACTTGTTGGGCTTTCAAGTTCTACATAACGAAGTGAATTGAAGAAGAAATTTAAATAGGATTGAAAATAATTATTTGATCAAATAATTAATGAAAAATATTATATTATTTTGGGGCCCGAGGATTTTCCAAATAAGTCAAACATAGTTTTCTTTTTTATCAACCTGTCGAATTACAATTTGTTTGGAGAGAGAATTTACTAAAAAATCAATTACCGAACAAAATTGGGATGTTTCAGATCAAATAGTTATCAGGAAAATTTCAAGTATTTTTAGGATACAACTGGTTGTAGACGAAAATTTAGGATAGAGTTCCTTTATAGAATATAGATGTTGAGATTGCAATTTCGCATAATAAATAAATGAATAACCAGCAGAAAGAAAAACAAAGAAGATAAAGAGAAAGATAAAGATAAAGAGAGAGAAAAGAAACCAAAGAACAAAAAAATGGTCAACTAATTAGATAGTGTTAATCAACGACCTAATACCAACCCATTGAAGAAAAGACACCTTTTCCCATAGAATAAACACCCTAAACAAATGGCACGTTGCTATAAACATGTACCTTTGGTGGGTGCGGTCATGCTCTCTTCCTCTCTTGCATGTCTACTTTTCTCCACTGGTTCCAAATCCATGCTCTCTCTCTCTCTCTCTGATTTTCAGACTTTGTTCTAACAGGTAAGACAGTCTCTCATTTCATCATTTGCATTTGATTATTCACTCAAACACTTTAATTTCAAGCCATCACTTTTTCTTTTCTTTTTTTGGTTTCTGAACATTCGTAGACCAAAAAGGAAAAAAAGTCAAGAGTAGCTTCGTAATCCTAATTAACCGTTGTTTGGTGTTTGTAGCATATTTTTTTTACATGGGTCACTGGTAGGATTTCTTGGGAATTTTGGGTGCCCAGTAATTCTCAGCTCTAATTGGTCAAACTGTCTGGGATGAATTTCATTTTGAAGACCTTAAATGATCAAATTACCTATATTTCTACGGAATGATGGGGTTGGGATTGATTTGAATTTGTTGTGAAGTGTGTTGGAGGATTGAAGTTTGCTCTGGATGGCGTCTTCTCCATTCGAGGAGGAGGATCAGACGGATGAGGATTTTTTTGATAGATTGGTCAACGACGAAATTGACTTTACTGGTTTGGGGCCTAGTGTTCTAAAGAACGATGGTTTGGAGGAGGCAAAAGTGCTTTCTAATCTAAGCATGGCGGAAGTCGGCTCCGCTGCTGTAGACTCCGGAGGCAATGCTGGTTTTGAGGTGGATGGTGAAGTGGCTCGGGAAGTCAATGAATACAATTTGGCTAGTAAGGAGAGCAATTCATTGATAACGGAGAATAGAAACGAGTCCAACAATATGGTTGCTAAAGAGAGCATTTCATCACTGTCGAGTGATAGAAATGGGGTTAGGGAAGGGGGAATAGGGGAAGAACGTGTATTGGATAGTACTGTGGGTACAAGTAGTGTGGCTGCCGGAGTGGGTATGAAAGAGGTTCAGTGGAGTTCATTTGGCTCGGACAATAATGTTAGTGGTGCCGGATTTGGCTCATATTCGGATTTCCTTACTGAATTGGGAGATAGCTCAGAAGACCCATTTGCCGGTGTAGCAAATATGGGCAAGTCAAAGATGGAATCTAATGTTGTGCATGATGTTTTGGAAAACCCAGTAGCTAATTTGGGGGCATCAGGTTATGAACGACCTCACGAAGGCCAATATCTTGAAGTGGGTACTGGGCACAATATAGATGGTCAGGATTCTAGAAGTAGTCATTATTGGGAAAATCTTTTTCCGGGGTGGAAGTATGACGCAAACACTGGGCAATGGTATCAGTTGGAGGGTAATGATGCGAATACAAATGCAGATATCAACGTGAATGCAAATGCTCATGCAATGGGTAATGAGGTTTTTTCAGACCATGCTGCTTATCAGCTGCAAACAGCTCAGGCTCAGTCTGTTACTGGGACTGCGGCTGAAGAATGTACTGCTGGCAGTGTCTCTCACTGGAATCAGACTTCACAGGGAAATATGCATTACCCAGTGCATATGGTCTTTGATCCCCAATATCCTGGGTGGTACTATGACACAATCACCGGAGAATGGAAGTTGTTGGAATCATACATTCCAGCTACAAATCAGTTAACAAGCATAGATGATAATCAGCAATTTCTAAACCAGAATGTTGAGAATCAGGGATCACAAAGTCTTGTGAACCAGGACGGTTCTGCAATCCATTACAATCAGCAAGTTTTAAATTCATGGCAAACTCAGGATGTTGCTAACATTCATGCTCTTGGGTTTACTGAAAATAGGAAATCAGGGGACTATTATAGTTCGATTAGTCATTTAACTAATTCTACGGATCAACAATCGCAGTTTAATCTGGATGGATCCCTTGCTCAATTTGAACATCCAAATTGGAATGTTGATGGCAGCAATAAATTTTCTGGGTTTCAAGGCTTTATTCCTGGTGACAGTTCTCCTCTGCTGCAAAGTCAGACCAAGAAGGAGCTAAATCAACACATGCATTTCTCTCCTGCACACTTTGATAGTCAGAAATCAGTAAATTTTTCACAGCATCCGCTCCATAGTGGAACTCAGCTCTCCCATGCGTCCAAAGAGGGCAGGTCATCTGAAGGACGACCTCCTCATGCTCTAGTTACTTTTGGATTTGGTGGAAAACTTGTATTCATGAAATGTAGTAGTCCCTTTCACAAAAACTCGTATGGAAGCCAGGTTCGGCCTTATGCTAAACAAATATACAATTCATTCTTTCAGTACTGCTATAATTTATGTTAATTATTTTTCCTGTGAAGGACTCCATAGGAGGTGCAATTAATGTTCTCAACTTGATGGAAGTTGTAGTGGACCAAACTGATCCTTCAAACTTTGGATGGGGTGCTCATGATTACTTCCATGCATTGCTTCACCAATCTTTTCCTGGTCCTTTGGTTGGTGGAAATTTTGGAAATAAGGAGTTGAACAAATGGATCGATGAAAAGATTTCTGAATGTGAATCTTTGCATGTGGATGACAAGAAAGGCGAAGTTCTAAGGCTGCTTTTTTCTTTGCTGAAAATAGCATGTCAGTATTATGGAAAACTTCGATCACCCTTTGGCACTCACCAAGCGTTGAAGGTAACAAATTCAATCAATTGTCTGTAGTATTGTATTTGCTTACAACCTGCCTAGATGTATGGTTGCAAGGCTGACTTTGGACAAGTTGTGAAGTAATTATATCATAATGAATGGTAAAATTCAAGAGTGTTAGCCATCCTTAAGAAAATTTGATACCAGGGATTTCAAGAATTTCAGAATTATACTTTTCTTTTTGGTTATGGTGGCTGTTCGTGGCCTTATTCAAGAGGATGAGTTTTTGCCTTACAACTTGGAAGTAGGGATTCATACTTCGAGTTTCCATAATATGGCATATTTCATTTATTTATTATAATTCACCTGCTTCTTGCTGTTTATAATTGAACAATCATCAACAAACACGTTTGCCATTTGTTGTTCTTTTGGATTTCTCAAATATATGGCTAGTTAGTGTTTCGTTGAATACTTATATACACTTATGGGTATTTCTTATCAGTTACTTTAAGAATAAAGCATATTTCTTCCAATCTTAATTTCTTAGTTATTGGATGATAAATATATGATAGAATGCAAGTGTTGATTCCATTACTTGCTCTGCAAGAAAATCAATTTTTACTGTTTTTTTTCATGGATTTCTTATATGGGGCTGTTAATTTTTCATCCTATATGAATTAAATTAGGAAAGTGATTGTCCTGAGTCAGCCGTTGCTAAGCTCTTTGCTTTTTCAAAAAGAAAAAGCGAGTATGGTGCACTAGCACACTGCTTGCAGAATTTACCTTCTGAAGCACAGATTCAGGTATCCGTACTTCTGTTCCTTTTTTCTTTCCAAAGTCTTATATTGTTTTTGCCTTTTTGCACAGAGAACTACATTGATATGTTCTCATTTGATTGCTCTAGGCCAGTGCTCGTGAGGTACAGAATCTTCTTGTTTCTGGTAGGAAGATGGATGCTTTGCAATGTGCACAGGAAGGTCATTTGTGGGGACTAGCACTTGTTCTTTCCTCTCAACTTGGTGATCAGGTTCATGCCATCAGATTTGAGTTTTCTCACCAATTTCCTCCACATGCTGAGAATCCTTGATGGTCGATACAATTTTATCAAAAGTATACATATTGTACTTTACACTGACAATATTTTGTCATGTTTCAATTGGCAGGTTTATGGCGAGACTGTAAAGCAAATGGCACTTAGCCAGTTCGTAGTAGGAACACCATTGCGGACGTTGTGCCTGCTTGCTGCTGGGGAGCCTGCAGATGTGTTTTCTAGTGCCACTACTTGGAGCAGCTTACCTAGTTCTGTAGATAAATCTCAACAGCCTGTCAAGGTGATATAGTAACTCAATTAGTTGTGGTGGAAGGGCTAATATCATTTGTACTGGTGATGAATATACTAGTTTTCATTCACTATTTTGTCACTTATTTGATACTTGCTGAATGTGTTTTTTGCCTCTCTCGCTTCCCTTTGATTTCAGCCTCATAGGGTGTGGGGGAAGGGTTCTTTTCTTCTTTATCTGTTTTTCATAATGGTAGTGTCACTTGCTATGTTGTGCCTAATGGGCTCTGGTACCAAATCTAATGCAGGATCTTTAGGAGTTCAACAGTGTAGTTAGGTTTCTTAATTGGATATATGTTGGGATTTGATTTCATGGTTTGGTTTAGGGCTGATTGGTCATGAAAAAAAAAATGGATCTTTGGTCCTACACCTAAGTTTTGAATAGAGGTTGCAGTGTTTTAATTGCTTGGGTCACAGGTTAATGAACAAAAAATTCAAAAGAAGAAGAAAAAAGAAGCTACGCATCATAACTAGGTTTCCTAGGCAATTGCAGCTTGGAAGGACCAGGCAATCATACACTCAAAGCTGTGAGAAAGATGCTGGAAATTTTTTGAATTGAGCTTGACTTATTACCTAAGGCCTTTATGGTCAAATTAATAGAAGACCCCCAGATTCCCTACTTTAACAAAATTTAGCTACAACAGTGATCTAACCCAAATAGTTAACATAATAATCGTTGAGCATGTGGCCTCGTTTAATTAGATTAGTTGAGTAAAATCACATTGGGCGTCATTTCAAGAAATAGAATGCATGTGATCCCAGTTTATACATAGCTAATTATTCAAACAAGGGAATGTTGACACATTCAACAAGGGTGTTGATGGATGAGAACCCGAGATCCATTGATTAAAGATATGGTTTTGTTGGCCCTTAGCTTCCTCTGTGATGTCTTTTAATCCTAAGAATTAGGGTAAGCAAGCTACTTATCAAAAAAAAAAAAAAAAACAGAATTAGAGTAACAAGCTCAATCTTGAAATTGCTTTCTATGGAGATTAATCAAAGTCTATCCTACTCCGTAGCCAAAGTAGTGCTGAAATTGACTAGTACTCAGACTGATATATTTTTATAATACTTTTCCTAGCTATAAAAGCACAATAAATATAAGAACCTTCACAGTCTACTAGTTATAGTTTGTGTGCGTGTGTGAAACTTTTTTTCAAAGTACTTTTGCCTCTAGTTTAATTTTCATATGTTGTGTACTTCAGATTGGAGCTAATTGCATGCTAGATGAATGGGAAGAGAATTTAGCCATCATGACTGCAAACAGAACAAAAAATGATGAGCTTGTTATCATTCATCTTGGAGATTGCCTGTGGAAGGAGCACGGGGAGGTATGTTATATTTGGTTTCTTTTTATGTGGAGTCTTGCTTCTCTCCTAAAATCGTTGTTTTATCTGGTCTCATCCTGACTGTTAAGCAATGTTACAGGCTACTGCTGCACACATATGTTATTTAGTTGCGGAAGCCAACTTTGAACCATATACAGACAGTGCAAGACTTTGTCTAATTGGTGCAGATCATTGGAAATTTCCTCGTACATATGCTAGTCCTGAGGCTATTCAGGTGTTCTACATTACCATATTTGTCTCATATGTCAATTTTAAGTTAGGAATTTTAGTTGGTGTGGGTTTTGATTATTTACAGTGGATGATTTGATTCTTCCTTGCAACTTACATTCAGCTTGTAAAGTTTGAATTCCAGTCTGTTCACTCAGCACCATATTTGGAGCTTGTGTATTATGTGGGTCATGGTCATTATTACCTTGTTGTTTGGAAATAAGTTTTCTGCACATGATTTTTTCTGCTGCCTACTTTTTAAGTAACCTTTTTGAATATTTGGGCAGAGGACAGAATTATATGAGTACTCAAAGGTGCTTGGAAATTCTCAGTTCCTCCTCCTGCCCTTTCAGCCATATAAGCTTATTTATGCGCACATGCTTGCTGAAGTTGGAAAAGTTGCAGATGCTTTGAAGTAAGTTGAACAAATGGCATTTCATTTTTTAAAACAGATAAATGACTAAATTAAACCCCTACGGGTTGGCTCAAGTGGTAAAGGACTTGGGTTTAGGGGTATGCTCCCCCTAGGTCTAAAGTTCAAATCCCCTTAGGTGCAAACAATCTTTAGTGGACATCAAACTAGGAGATTTTTCCCTTAAATTAACCGACGTGCATTTGTGAAAAATTCCTTGCCAAGGGCCTATGCAACCCCGGGGTTATTTGAGATGTTGTTCTGGACACCCGGTGCCAACCAAAAAAAATGAGTAAATTATGGTTTCTGTGTATTAAACTATGGTTTTTTTACATGATACATTGGCATAGGTACTGCCAAGCAATTTTGAAGTCTCTAAAAACTAGTAGAGCACCAGATGTGGACATGTGGAGACAATTGGTATTGTCTCTTGAGGAGCGGATTAGAACGCACCAGCAGGTACCTGTCCAACTTTTATTCTCTTCATCAATTAAGCCGGATGGTAGACTTATTTTGAGAATGTTATATCCAGGGTGGTTATAGCACAGATTTGGCTCCAACCAAACTGGGTAAATTGCTTACCTTCTTTGATAGTACTGCTCATCGAGTTGTTGGAGGCCTTCCTCCACCTGTATCTTCAACATCACATAGCAGTTCTCAACAAAATGAACTTGCTCATCAACCAGGAAGCTTCTTTGATGGTACTGCTCATCGAGTTGTTGGAGGCCTTCCTCCACCTGCACCTTCAACTGCACACGGCAGTTCTCAACGATATGAACTTGCTCATCAACCAGATGGCTTGAATGTATCTAGCAGTCAATCAACAATGGCAATGTCTACGTTAATGCCTTCTGTGTCAATGGAACCCATAAGCGAATGGACTGGTGAGAGCAAAACTCATAATAGAAGCATATCGGAGCCAGACTTTGGTAGATCTCCTAAAAAGGTATTTGTGTTTATTGTCAGCTCCTGTTCTGTTTCTGTCATTTATTTAAAAATTTGGGGCATAGCATTTTTAGCTGACCTTTGGAATTATAGATAATCGGGTTTGGGTTATACGTCTGCATGTGTGTGCCGCTTTATGTAAGAAAAGCTTTGAGATAATTCGTTGGTTTGTGCTGAGAGCCCGCAGGATGAGAATTGTAGCTTGTGGTGCAAACAATGTCATCTCAGATAGAGAAGTTGATTGTTTGGTTGAGAGGTTTTGGTGCTCAGTTAGTTTGGAACAGTACCTTTCAAGTTCTCTACATTGAATTATGAATATATATAAATATATATATGAACATATTTGTGTGTATTAAAAGCTAACTCAGGAGTCTATGTATTATTAAACTAATATCTTTGATAATTAAATAGTTATCATGTTCCCATCGTATTGTATCTTAGTTTTTCAATAATTACTATATTGCCTTATTCATATCATATTTGTTCTGTGTCCCATGTCGCCCTTGGCACTGCTCTGACATAACTCCTAAAACTTAGGGTCATGTTTGGTTTTATTTTCATAGGGAATTCCTTTAATATCATTTTTGTGTAACAGTTAACTGCCTTAGCAAACTTGTCTAATATGGTCATCACTTAATGTTGCCTCAAATGATTATCACACAGGGAAAGAAGTTTTTTTTTTTTTTTTTTCCTTTTGGTTTTTCTTTTCCCAAGTGTTGTTTTTTATTTTTTTGGGGTGGGGGGTTGGCAGTTCTCATATCCAATTACGTGATGTTCGGTTTGGCTGATTGCTTAATGGAGAGAAACAGACCTTAGACCAATTTTTTTTTTGTTCAATTAGGTGGATTCAATCTTTCCTTCAGCCATGCAACCAAAGGCATCGACATCAGGTGGGTCTTCTCGTTTTGGTCATTTTGGCTCACAGCTATACCAAAAGACTCTGGGGTTGGTCTTGAGATCCCGACCAGACCGACAGGTATCATACTGGAGACAACTTCCTTCTTGAAATCCATTTTTTCTTGCTCTACTCTGATCATTTTTATTTTCATTATTACCTTAAGGCTAAATTGGGTGAGAAAAATAGATTCTATTATGATGAAAAGCTTAAGCGATGGGTTGAGGAAGGTGCTGAACCCCCAACTGAGGAGGCAGTGTTACCACCTCCACCAACAACTGGAGCTTTTCAGAATGTAATGAAAGATTACAACATGAAAGATGTAGCAAAAACTGACTTTGATGCTGGGCAACAGACTAAAAGCCTGGTCTCTTCGGAACGGGGTTCAGAAATCCCACCAATGCCAAGCAGCTCAAACCAGTTTACTGCAAGAGGGCGGATTGGTGTTCGCTCAAGGTACAACCTCTGGGAAACCTCTTTCTCAGCCGTTGTAAATGTTTTGAGTGTTCATGACATGATTCCCTTTTCAACATGAGTAGTCGCCACTGGGAAATCCATTTGATTAGTTTTGTTAATGGCCATTCCTGAATTTGTATCTGAACATACCATAATTAATTCAGGTATGTCGACACATTCAACAAGGGTAATGGGACCTCATCAAACTTCTTCCAGTCACCTTCTATTGCAGCTACTAAACCTGGGGGTGGTTCAAATCCCAAGTTTTTCATCCCCAGTCCAGTAGCTTCTGTTGAAGGGACAGTTCAAACGCCTGAAGAAAGTGTACAAGAGACTACTATGAGCAATGAAAATCCCCCCACTTCATTTAAGGAGGATTTATTCTCTTCTCAACAAACATCAACATTATTATCAACAAGTCTACAGCGTTTTCCTAGCCTGGATAATATTGTACAAAAGAGAGGACCAATGGAAATTAGCAATAGCTTATTTCCTCCTCCCTCCCGACGTGCGGCATCATGGAGTGGAAGCCTTTGTGATGCAAGAAATCCTTCAATGATCAATGAAATAAAACCTTCAGGAGAAGTGCTAGCTGTATCGGCAGCTTTGAAGCAGCCTGGTGATCCTTTATTGATGCAGTTTTCAACGGATCGTAATGGTTCTGCAGATGATCTTCATGAAGTTGAACTTTGAGGTTTGGCGAATAGTTTTTGAGCCTCAAGTTTTTCTTCTGCAGATAAAGCATGTAAAGGAGCTAACTTGTAACCTTATCTTCTGTAAGGATTGAATAGGGAGTATGAGGATCCTGAGGAGTTCATTTTTTTTGGTGAAATCCAGTAACTACTACAAAAAAATTGTATAAAGCTTAACATTGCCTTGAGGAAGAGACAGGAGGGAGCAGCCTTTCTTTCTGTTATCAAGGCTAAAATTGGTTACCAAAACTCGTAATACATCTATACCTTTGGCCATTAATGGCTATTACTTGTTAACAGAACTTGTCAATACACAATAAAATGCTTGGATGGTAGGAAATGTTGGAAGTGGGGCAGAGAGTTCATGCTTGAAGGTCTTATTCAAGCTAATGGTGGCTGTTGATTTCAAGGGACATGACGTGCATAACTTTGTTATTACTCTTTCTGTCAGTGCTTAATGTTTTCACAAAAAGTTATAGAGACATTTAATACAAAGCTATCATGGAGCAATTTTAAGAATCTCTACTTGGTTTCCCTTTTTATAGGACCCTTCATTGTTTCCTGATCTTAGCCTGGTTCTTATTAATTTTACATATTTTTGGAATGTGGAAACATTATTCAATACTCTCCATTACATCTAGATTTGTTTATGTTTTGCTGAAAAAGTACTTTGTTTTTTGCACTTCTTTTCTATAATCTCAAAACCTTGAGAAATGATATAAAACTAGATTGTAGATAATAGTTGAGAGCTAGAGGTATCATCATTTTTTCTC
The DNA here is from genome assembly GCA_036898215.1 of Platycarya strobilacea. Classification (NCBI taxonomy): domain Eukaryota; kingdom Viridiplantae; phylum Streptophyta; class Magnoliopsida; order Fagales; family Juglandaceae; genus Platycarya; species Platycarya strobilacea. Next base: position 35,729,731 of record CM072551.1, on the reverse strand, counting down.
ATTTTCTGACTAAAAGTCTGGAAAGTGTCGAGAAAAGAGCTTTGATGTTAGATACGCCAATCTAAAGGTTATACTGTTTATACTAATTTTTGTAAAAAAAAAAAAACATTTTGCATTTTGGATGCACAACATATGGCATCCTTGCTGAAATTGTTGGGTTTTGGTTTCATTTGGTAGAAGGTCTAATGCTAGTAAAGTGTAAAATAACATAATCCATGTAAATTCTGTACATCAGATATTATACATAATATCTTTGGTAGTAGTAGTGTTTCGAAGAGGTGAATTTGTTTCACCCTGAATTAATACAGAAATTTGTCATTTACGAATGTTTGGGGACGCCTTACCTCTCAACATTTGGTAATTTCCTCTCTCCCAACGATTTAATATCTCCCTTGAGATTAGTAAGGAAATGTGAATGTCACGGTTTATTTTTTCTTATACAATTTCTGAAACACTATACAAATCATTTCCCAAAAAAATACTTTCGTTTTTGTGTTTTTTGCATTAATCAATTTTATTTTGTGTATGCTCGGGCGAGACAAGAAAGCAACAAGAAAAATATTTTACTCATTTAAACAATTTTGAAAAAATAAATACAACTATGAGATCTGGCATATATGAGTGATTTCTCTTTTCACTCTCTTACCACTTAGGCAATGAAAAATGGGGAATTCGAACTTAAGGAAAAATGTTGTTTGATCAGATGTGTCAAACTGCTGCAGGGCATTACTCGTCGGGTTCTCACTAAATGCTTGAGGATTTGCTTCTCCACCATGAAATAGATTAAAGGCCCATTGGGATGAGTTGAGTAATCGAGCGTATATTCTATTAATGAAGAACTGAAAAATCTGTTGTTGAGAGTGGTACAATATCCATATGGATATTATGAATAGTACACAACATGAAAGTAAGACGAACAACCAAAAAGTTGGAAAGAGGATAACTAGTAATAGGACACAAGTTAGGACACCTGAAACATAAATGATGGGCTTAATAATATCACAGTAGCTTGTGTTTGGAATATGGGTTATCATCTCTGATGCAACTACGTAAACCAATGATATTGGAATTAAAATCATCACGATTATAACGTCCATCATACTGAACGAAAAATTGGATGAATACTTCATTTGTAGAAGTTTAAGCAGCACCTCAACATACTTGTTGATAACTTCTATGAATATAGTGGTGGGACTCTTTTCTTGCTCTCCTGCATTGCTAAACAAATAAAAAAGGGAAATGGAAAATTCAGTAGTGTCGGCAATGAATTTCAGTAGTTTCTTCTCAAGAATAAATTTTTATTTTAAATTAAATAAGTAAAAGAGTTAAAAAATAATAATAATAATAATAATACAAATGCGGACTCAATGGCCGGGTTTAACTTTTAAATCAAGCATGTATGTATGGGGCTGTCAAGTTTTGGTCAGCCCAAGAATGAAACCAATCTTTGGAGCCCATAGCACTGTCCTGTCCACATATGTCAAGATATTACTATTGAGAGGCGTTTTAAAGAAGCTATTTTTTAAGTCGTAAATATTATATACACAGTGAAGATATGACAAATATTTCTGAAATTAAAAAATTAAAAAAAATTAAATAAGAAATATCGCCTCTTAACCAAAAATATGTGTATAAAGGTCTCTCAAAAGAAACTGAATAGCGCATATATATATATATATATAAAACTGAATAGAGATTTCAATTGGAAAAAGGGAATAATAAACATCCAATGCCAGAAGGAACATTAACATTTGCAGGAACCCAAGCTATGTTTGTAACACTAGGCTTTGAAAAACATCATGAAAATTTAAAATTTAAAATAATTGGAGTGAGAACTAATTACCCCATCATATCGTTGGAGTTGCTTCTGCTATCCATTTGGCTCCAACTCCTAGATTTCCTCTCTCTCTCTCTCTCTGTACTGATTTGGACTAGAATTCTTTCCCTTATTTATAGTCTTCGACCGACGACGGCGACACGGTTTGCGTGGACTCGTGGGGTTGCATAGACTTTTGTTTTTATGAAACTTCATGGAAAGTTCCTTTTTGAATTGTAATCAACATTTTGTTTTTTTGTTTCGATTGGACTTCAAATTTTAGATCTCAGATTTTAAATATGAAAAATATATCATTTCAAAAAATAACTCATCTACAAATTATTCATTCATTTGAATGCTAATAATTGTTTTTTAATTAAAAAATTTTGCCAATAAAAAATATATATTTCTGAATGTTACTTTTCATTAGTCCATTAAATTAAACCAATATCAGATTTTTATATTAAGTTTTTAGGCTACTCTATATTATTGTATTTTCAATACATTTTATTTATTGCTTATAATGTTATTTTCAAAAAATATTTACACATCTAGACAAACCTGTCTTGCCCGTTTCAGGGGGTAGGTAGACAGAGATTTGGGACTGTCAAGAGCAATTGTGTGCATGTAAATGAGAGAGTCATTTACAAAAGTTTTTAAAATTAACTATAATTTTTAAAATTAGTAATAATAGTTTTATTAATATAAATATACTTTAATAAAGAAGGAAACATATTTCTATTAATAATTAATAATATTATTAATAGAATCTTGTTGTAGAAAATTAGAATAGAAAACACTATAATAATATTTCTGTACAAAAGTGCAAGATAAAATTTGATTTTCATTCCTACTTTTTGAAGTTTCAAATGTGGCAAAATAAAGAATTTTAAATTTAACTATTATGTTATAGGTTTTTTAAAAGCTGACGTAATTAATATGTTAATCACTTATAAATTCATAATAAATAAATAAAGTATTAAAAAAAACACTTCAAGGGGCATACGTGCCTTGCACATAGCCCCTATACTAGCTAGTATTTAAAATAGAAAAATGTTAAATGTATTTTAAAATTTTTTATAAAAAAAAACTAATTCTCTATATGTTGGTTACTAGGTTGAAAATCAGGAATTTAAATTTAAAAAAATAATTAAATGAGTTTCCTAAAAAAATTTCAAGATTATGTTTGAGTGTTGAGAATGTTTGTGAGTAGTAGTAAAAAGTAGGTAAAAAATAATAATAAAATATTGAAGAGTAATAAAAAATTAATTAATAATAATAATAATAGGTAAAATGTAATAATACAATAATAAATAATAATAAAAAAGATGGAAAATTGTTAAGAAAGTTTTGCTTCCCAAATCCAACTTAAGTGCAAGTTTGGATGTCAAAGAGACTTGAAGAATTTTGGATGATTTTCCGCTCCCAAACACATTTTAAAGTATTTCACACACACAAAATCATCTATTTTCCGTTTGCACTCTTATCTGACATTAAAAAAAAATTATTATTAATTTATTATTATTCTTCTTTTTCTACCACAATGGTCTTCAACGGAAACGCCGATAACCTCAAGATTTGATCCACCGCCAATCACCAATGACGACACCACCAGCATCACCGACATCCTCTCGCGCCGAATCACTCCAAACAATCCCACCGCTAGCCGCCACTACCGTCATCTCCCACGTGTGACCCAACGCCGAAAATGGATTTTGGCGTTTATGGATTTCTTGAACCCACCGCCGGCCATCAATGGAGACACCGCTGACATCACCGGACTTCACTCACGTCGGCGACCAACCTCCTAAAATCTCGTCTCCAGAAAGGCTGGCCCCACCTCCCACACGCACTTGCACGTCTTTGGCTACAGTGATTTCCAGCAGGATTCGTCCGAACTTTTTTTTTTAATTTTAATTTTTTTGGATTAAAATATTAATATTTTAAAATATCATCTATTAATAGGACCTATAGCTTTTACAATATTATATATTTCAAAATATTTTCAAAATATTTTACACATCTAAACAACTTAAAATACTCTCAATGGGACTCATAAAATTTTTTCACTCTCTACTCAAACTATTCACAAATATTTTCAGAATTTTTCAAGACTTCTTGATATCTAAATATAGCATAAGGTTACGTTTGGATATTGAGAGTGTTTGAGAGTATTTATGAATAATAATAAAAAGTAGATAAAAAGTAATAATAAATTATTGAATATTAATAAAAATTTAATAAATAGAAATAAAAGTAATAATAAAATAATAATAAAATAATAAATAGTGGTAGAAAGTATTTGAGAATATTTGAAAGTTTAAGTCTTAAGGTCTGGGACGGCTCCTCAGGGTGATTCAAAACGTACCGTTTATGGGTTGTCCGCCAGCGGACTGCCTCTCACGTGATTCAAAACGTGTCGTTGAGAAGAAATAGCACGCGTGCTGTTTCTTACGGTGATTCAAAACGCACTGTTTAGAAGAAATTAAACGTTGCGTCTTGAATTTCTTCTTCCTCTGCCAGATATGCTCGATTTCCCATCTCCCATCTCCCGCCTTCTACTTCTCCTTCTCCTGGTTTGCAATACGAAACCCATTGCTGTCAAGCAAACGGAAACGTCTTCAGCCCATACCCCGCTTAGAGTGGACTCACACCAACATGAAGAAATACCAGACGACCCCAACGTGGCCACTCCCTCCTCCGATTAGAAACCTTTCTCAGAATCTTTAGCTTCTGCCAGTTCTCTTTTATAACTTCACCCTCTCGTGGCTTTCACTTCGTCTCCTGGGTGTTGCACTTCCACTTGCTTTGATCGAGATTTCTTATTGTTCTGATTGCGAGAAGTATGAGATCAAAATCTTTGAGATTAGATTCTTGTTTCTGAGTCTCTAATGGCAACCATTTCTCTCCTATGCATTTCTCATAACCTTCGCAAGTATGGAGTTAAAAAGTTCCTGTTTGTCGATCGGTACCGTGGTAATATAGCACAGTTTCGCGAACAATACTTGCAGAAGATCAATGTGAGCAATGCCCAAATCTCCCCTTTTGAAATTTCAACCTTTATGTCCCCCCCCCCCCCCCCCCTTCTTTTTTATGTGTTTTTTTTATTTTTATTTTTTGGGTTGGGGGGGGGGGGGTGGTAAATTGAATCGATTGATGCTTTGAGTAAATATTGATTTTCTTTCTTTCTTGTTCTACGCAACCAAGAGCCTTTCAAATTCATACATCTAATTGAACTGGTAATTAGAAGTTGATGTTCTTTCCCATATAAATGGAAACAATTATTTATGGCGATTGGATTTGTTTATTGCACTTGAGATTGTTTAAACTTGCACGCTAAGGGAATTCTTTACTGATAAGTGACTAGAAGGTCTTAAATGAAATAAGTCTACTTGCAGTAGAACTCGACTGAGAATCGCTCTTACAGAGGATTTATTTACCGTCCCCGAGTTTTTCGTTTCCCTTCTTTGGACCAAAAAAAGAAAAAAGAAAACCTTTTCGTTGTGTCACTCGAGCTTTATCAATGGGAAATAATGTCTTTTGGATGTCTTCTTCAGTTCTACGGCTTTGGGTGTCTTCTTCGTCCCTTGTGTCGCAAACAATGTCATCTCGGATAGAGAAGTTGATTGTTTGGTTAAGAGATTTTGTTGCTCAGTTAGTTTGGAACAGTCCCTTTCAAGTTCTCTACGTTGAATTATAAATAAAAAATAATCAAGAGCAACCACACTCAAGTGCACACACTCACATAAATAGTAGCATATTATTATTCATACTACTGTTCATGTGAGTGTGTGCACTTAAATGTAGTTGCTCTCTAGCATTACTCATATATATATATATATATTTATATATATATATATACTAGATAGAAATAACGTGCAAAGCATGTTTATTTAATTTAATTTTTAATAAAAATTTAATGATTTTTCATAATTAAGTAGTTGATAAATAATTATACATTTTCATATATTATAAAAAAAATTAATAAAAACAATAAGATGGTCTCATAAATAAACATAACATATAGTTTTATCAAACTTGTTTGAGATAATTTTGATTAAAGTTTTAATAAAAGGTTAGTTCAAGATATGATATTTTTTTAATTTCAAGATGATAATTTAACATTTGTATTATTTTATACGGCTTCAAAACAGAGGACATTAAAATATCTATGTTTTTTTAGTTATGTGAGTATTTTTAAGAAATAATACGAGTTTTTTGAAAAAATAAATTATATAGTTGATAATTTATATAAGAATGTTATATTATAATTTATAATTTATAATTTATAATTTATATAAATTTATTTAATCATATATATTTCAATTAAATATCAAACATATAATATTAATTATATTTATTACTTATTATTACTAATTTAATATAATTATAATAAATTGTATATACCGTATATTAACTATATATACCGTATATATAGTTAATTTAATAAATAATGTATTCATTTTAAAATTATAAATTATTTTTAAAAAAATTAAATTATTAATCATATAATAGAAATAAAATTTTCATGAATAAAATTAAACTCTCTAACGTATAAATTGTTATCAATGGTTTATTTCTATATATATTGTTATATTTATATATTCTATACTATTATTGTGTCATTTTATATTATTATTATTATTCTATATTTATTTTACATAAAATAAACTTAAAAAATATGTCCTCAGTATGAATTTTAAAATAGAAATTTCTAGTATTATTTATGGGCTTAATGAATTGTATTTAAAATATTAAGTGGTATTAAATAGATGTTAAATGAGTTTTAAATGGAAAGTTTACTATTGTAGAAATTTAAAGATGTGAAATTAATTTTAATGCCAATAACATTATTTCAGTGAATAAATTTAATAAATTGTATTTAAAACGGTAATTCTCATTAGATGCAGTATTAATTTTAATAGAAACTGACGGAAAATGTTAACTTTAACGGAGGAACAAGAATTTCCGTTAGAACAAGAATTTCTGTTAGATAGCCACTTTATATATATAAAGATATATATATATGAGTGATGCTAGAGTGAATCCACACTCAGCACACTCACACTCACATAGCACTGTTCACGTGAACAGTGCTATGTGAGTGTGAGTGTGCTGAGTGTGGATTCACTCAATAATTATTGTATATATATATATGGGGTCATATTTGTGTGTATGAAAAGCTAACTCAGGAGTCTATGTTTTATTAAACTACTATATTTTATAATTAAATAGTTGTCATGTTCCTGTCGTGCTGTTTTTATGTTTTCAATAATTAGTATATTGCCTTATTCATATCATATTTGTCCTTCGTCCCATGTCGCCCTTGACACATTCAACAAGGGTAATGGGACCTCATTAAACTTCTTCCAGTCACCTTCTATTGCAGCTGCTAAACCTGGGGGTGGTTCAAATCCGAAGTTTTTCATCCCCAGTCCAGCAGCTTCTGTTGAAGGGACAGTTCAAACGCCTGAAGAAAGTGTGCAAGAAACTACTATGAGCAATGAAAATCCCCCCACTTCATTTAAGGAGGATTTATTCTCTTCTCAACAAACATCAACATTATCATCAACAAGTCTTTAGCGTTTTCCTAGCCTGGATAATATTGTACAAAAGAGAGGACCAATGGAAATTAGCAATAGCTATTTCCTCCTCCCTCCCGACGTGCGGCATCATGGAGTGGAAGCCTTTGTGATGCAAGAAATCCTTCAATGATCAATGAAATAAAACCTTTAGGAGAAGTGCTAGCTGTATCGGCAGCTTTGAATCAGCCTGGTGATCTGTTAAGTGATACAGGACAAGCTACTGGTCGTTTTCTTGCTTGTTTTTAATTGCGTTTACAATAGCTAGTTATTCTTTTATTATTTTCTGTAAATGGCTTAATTAGCTGGCACAATGCAATAGGTTTGGTTAGTTAGTTTGTTAGAATGCTCTCTGTATATATGCATGATGGTGTGCATCGTTTAATGTGTACTATACGCTGAATAGAGGAATCAATTTTTCCAGCCATCGTTTAATTTTTCACATTTGAAGAAAAATTTAGTTTTACCATTTATTTTTAAAAATAAAATGTACTTTTTAACATTTTTCAACAATTCTTATAATAATTTTTGATCAAATATGACCAAATTTTTTAAGAAATTATGCAAAAAGTATAATTTTAAAAAAAAATTTTAACTACTCCATTACAAATGCTTTAGATCTCCCTCTTCTTTCCACTGTCTTAAAGTTTCACTTCCCATACCCCATTCTCTGTACAAACTCTAGAACTGAGTTTGTGATAGAAAAGGTACAAGTTAGGATGGGAGAATATAGGCTACTGAAAGGGCACAAGCTTGTGATAGAAAAATGATCAATAATAATAAGACACAAGTTAAGACACCCAAGACATAAATGAATAGGTCCAATCACATGAAGATAGCGTGTGTGTGGAATATGGATTATCACCTCCACCACAACCAATTAGTAGATGAATGATATTGGAATGAAAACCGGCACGATTATAGCGTCGACCATGTTCGACAGAGAATCAGATGAGCATATCACTTGTAAAGGGTTAAGCAGCACCTCAACTAGCTTGTTGATAATTCTTATGAACGTGAGAGTGTAATTATAATCAATTACGGCTTGCTCTCTTGCACCATCAAATAAATAAAGAGGAAAATTTAAAATAAAATAAATAGAAGTGGTCATAAATATAAGTAGGAAATGGTGAGACAAGAAATAATGTGGAGTACTAACCTCAGATTGTGGGAGTTGCCGCTGCTGCTACTATACATTTGCTCCTATAGGCTCTATGTATAAGCATATATGGATATAATTATAGAGCTCGTAAACGGAGAATTACTGGTATATGGTTATTTATAATAGAAAGCTCCTATTCTCTTTGTTTTTGACTGTTTTGGACTACAAAAAAAGAGACACGTTTCCTACCCTTTTGACGAGAAGAACCCAAGCTACTTTGGTGTTGTGGTCCTTGTGGACCCTTCACCGGTCCCATTGCACCGAAGAGTAAGGCACCGAAGTCACGGCACCGAAGTCCTACTGCACCGAAGCGGCTTGAGTTTCTTAGAATAGGTTATCAATGGTTTTGGAAAGTAATGATATTTTAATTACGTCGAGAGAATGTTAGACATTTAGAAAAAAAAAAAAAAAGTTACTTTTAATATTTTAAATTTAAATAAAATATACGTGCTCCATTTAAAATATATGAAAGTTACATGACTGACTATTTTATAAATGACAAATAATATTTGCTTAGTATTGATGAGAGAAAATTTTAAAAAATTAAAAAGTTCAGAAAAACAGAATTTTTATGCTAGATTTTGCATAAAAAAAAATTGATTTGATATAAAAATTTGCATGATATATTTTGAAAAGAAATGTGAAAATAACCTTAGTTAAATGTTCAACATTACTAACAAAATCTATATAAAAAATATATATATATTTTTTGACATGATTGACGTAAAAATGAACAATATTTTGACAAGTTTCAAGAATGTGCAAAACAGAATATAAAAATCTGTAAATTTTGTACATGGATATGAGGATTCTAAAATATTACTACCGAGAGGCTTTTTAAAGAAGTTAGTTTTTTTTTAGAAATGAAGTTAGTTTGAATATAGTAAATATTAAATCAACAGTTTGGATATGAAATATATTTCTGAAAAAAAAGGCATATATATACGATATTAATATTGCCTCTTTATAAAAAAACATATATATATATATATATATGTATGAATAAAGATTTAACAAAAGCATCTGAAGAGAGATCTCAGTTGAAAACACCAAAACAAAGTCCCGTTTGAGATATAAAATCTTTGAAATATTATAACTAATTAAATTTATATTTTTCTATTAACTTAATCCTATATAGAAGAATGGAATTGACAAAAGTGATAAAAGTGGAAGTGGTTGAGATTTTGATGCGAAGGCCTAGGTCCGAAAGGAGATCTTGATCTGATGCGATGCTGGAGGTCATGGTTTAATGTATTTGGACTTGGGAGGGAGTTTTTGGGATAGTGTTACTTATTATTAGTTTATCACTTATTTATTATTTTTAGTATATTTATTTTTGTATTATTATTTTTTAAATATTTTAAATTATTAAAAAAAAATAAAAATTATAATTTCATTAAAAATTATTTTCTTAATTATTAAATAAAAATCAAAAAATTAAAAATAATAAAATAATAAAAAAAGTGATAAATAGATAATGAGTATATCCTTATTTTTTTGGAAAGGGCAAGACATTTTCCCCGAACATACCATTTGATCTAAATGACCTTGATGATAAGCGTGTAATATAATTTGGATATTAAAAGGTGTCGAATCAGATTAGATTTCTTGACACAGCCCACAGAGTCTATTGTGAAACTTTCCCGCGCATTGTCAACATGCGTTACAGTTAATTTTTATAAATTTGGGTATTAAAATATAAGATGCACAAGTACTACTCGATCCAAGGAGCTGGGTACCATGCATGCTCGTACCTCAGCCCCTAAAGGGAAAATCTTAAAATCAGAATTTACATTCTTTCAATCAAAAAGAGACACCTCAATAATTTTATAAAATTTATTTTAGAATCACAACATTTACGTGTCTGTCTTCTATTTAAGGGTGTAAAAGTGCCTTTGCCACTAATCCGGCTAGAAGCGTTACCCATCGGTATGATGTTTCTATTTAGGTTGAACTTGACTCAATTTTTCTACAATTGATCAAACCTCATGAGCTAACTTTTCTCCCGAAAAAAAAAAAAAGTATTTAGAGAGTGAAATTAGGGTTTACATGATGAATATTTTTTACCTCTCTAGATGAAGAAAAAAGGTTATACCACTACAAAAGAAATGAATATTCATAACAAATTATTTATAGTAAAAATGACTATTTTTGACGAAAATATACTCATTTTTCTAAAAAAATAATCATATTAACAAGAAATAACTGACTACAAATAAATAATCTTTTTGTAATATACATGGGTGCGCTATTAATTGTGTCAAGAGTAGCCGCCAAAACTTCATATAAGAACTCGTTTGATTTTATAGATGATCTCGACAATCTCATCTAATCTCAACATCTAAATATCATTTGATCATAAACATTTTTTAATTTCAAAATTTTAGATTTTTAATTATTCTATCTAATCATCATCTTATTATTATAACTTTTTTAGAGTTCTAAACAAAACACAAAAAATAATTTAATTTTTTAAATTCTAAAATAAAAGTAATATTAAAAAAATTATATTTTAATAATATTTTTAATTTTTAATTTTTTTATTCAATTTTTTTTTCTCTTTTTTTGAAAATTTCATAAAACATCTTAACTTAAAACATTTAACTATTATTCTTAAACTATCACACTACTATATATTTACAAATTTATCTTATCATCTCATCTCATTTGTATAATATTCCACCCTAAATTTCACATACCATGAACATGTCTTCCACGATCGGGAGTGCAAGGTCCTGGACCTCATGGTTTCTAATACTCACGAGTGCCCTCTCTTTGTAAAAATAAATAGGTGGGAAGAAAGTCAAAACAGATGGCAAAAATAATGGGTATAAATCATGCATTCAATAGAAATACTGTGCTTCACAATCCATACGGATAAATTAAAACTAATAAAGATAAATAGGCACGCTCAGAAATAATGGATCCATATGATATGATAACCCGAACCATGCCAACACCAAAATAAAAATTTGCATGCATGACTTTAATTGGTATTTAGATTCGACATTGCTCCCGATATTATATATCTTTATACTTAAAAAGTATCTATCTTAAATTAAACAATATCTTTATATTTAAAAATATCTATCTTAAATTAAACAGTATTAATTATTTAACTTTATTTTCCATTTATATCCCTGCTTGCTCGGTGTTTTTACATTTTATCCCTAGGAAATTGCAAAACACACGGTCTTTCTCGTTTGACTCTCTTCTCCTGACCGAGTTCTCTCTCACGCTGCGCAGTCCGCACCTCACACGGCTTCTCTGCGCTCACGCCGCCGTCATCGGGCCTTAACCTCACCGCCGGCTACCATCAACTCCCCTTACCCCGGAGGCCATACCCCAGCCACCACAACCCCTCACGGCATCCCATCTCCCTCCCTCCCGAGTTCTGTCTCATGCTCCGCACCTCACATGATTTCTTTGCTCTCGCGCCGCCGTCATCAGCTTCTAATTTCATCACCGGCCACCATCAGCTCCTCTTACCCCGGAGACCATACTCCAACCACCACAACCCCTCACGGCATCCCACCTCCCTCCCGAACCCCTTTTCAATCTAGGCCCATCTTCAGACCCAAACCCTAAATTCGTCCTCTCGCTCTCGATCTTCTCAGCCATGCCCGCACCACCTAAGCCTCATTACCAGCCACACCGATGCGAGCAGCAACCACCGCGAGTTTCAAAGGTTTGATTTCCTTTTTCTCAGAGGTATGATTTCATTTTTCTCTTTATTTGGGTTTTGTAGAAATCGTTTGAATCTCTGTGTATTTTTGTAGTGCTAGAATCAGACGAGACTATCGGTTTTTTCGATGCTCACGAATTGTGTGGAACGTCCTTCGACCCAAATCTTTCAAGTCTGACCTCAAGTTTCCTTTTTTGCCGAGGTATGATTTCTTTTCTAAATCTAATGAATTTCGTAGAAATCGTTAAGGTCTTTTCAATTTTGTTTGTGATTGTGTTGATTTTTGTCCAAGTTCAAGAGTTGAGAAATGGGTCTGATATTGCAGCAGTAAAATGCATATCTCTTGACTGAATCTAATGTTAGTTTTTTTTCTCTTGTTGTTGCCTATATATATTTTCTTTTGGATTTGAAACGTGAGTTTGATGTTGGAGTTTTTTGTTGGAGATAAGTGGTGGTGGGTGTAGAGAAATGATATGATATTTTGATGGTTGTGTGGTATTGGGTACTGAATGTTGTAAATTTATATAAACCATTTTTTGGATATTAAATTATTAACATAGTTTTGCTTAGTTTTATTTTCCTAACAACTTCTTGTACTCGTGTCTAAACTGAATTCTTTTCTATAATCACTTAATAGAGAACGTGAAGAGTTTTTGACTTTTTGAGACCTGTAAATAAGGAGGTAGTGCTTTGTTCCCCTTTAGCAGTTTTGCTTGGTTTTATTTTCTTAACAACTTCTTGTACTCTTGTTTAAATTGAATTCTTTTCTGCAGTCACTTAATAGAGAACGTGAAGAGATTTTGACTCGCGATGGCACAAATTGAAACTGTAAATAAAGAGGTAGTGCTTTGTTCCCCTTTATATACCTCGATTGTGAATCTTGATATCAATATTGGTAAACACTTTTTCAGCACTTGTATTGTATGCTGTCTTCGATGCTTGATTCATAGTCATTAAGGATTTTTTTGAGTAGAATAAAATTGCAAGTAAAAGACCCTAATAGGTGGAAAAGACCCTAATAGAACCACCTTTCAAATTTGAATAAATTAAAATCATTAACTAAAATTTGAAAATATGACATATCCATATAAGATATGAGTCGATATTAAATTGTTTTAAACCACTAACGTGTGTAATTGCTTATAGATTGAATCAACACTTGAATGACCCCATCTAGATCACCTTTGTACTGACTCTCTGTCATCATGAATGCAAGCTTGTTGACTGCATCCAGTAGAGATTGAAGGTAAAGCATGCAAACTGAAATTTCTCACTGTAGATGAAGTTTATTTTTTATTTTACATTTTCTGCATTAGTTTTTTCCTGAGCTTAATTTACCTTTTTGTTTTTAATTAAAATTAATTGGTGAAAATATCAATCATAGACAATATAATCTCTTCTAGGATTTTCTAATCCCTGCTGTAGCTGAAAGTATAAAAAATGCTGTAGAGGGTGTTACTTTGCAAGGCTCAAGGTGTGTTGTAAGTTTTCGAAAACTGTTTTTTAGCTATTTCTGAGTTACATTATATTCTAAATGTATTAGATGGATCTTAGAAATTAATTGATGGATAACTATATAATTAATTGAATTCTGAACACGAGCTTGCTCTGGATAAATAATAGAAGTAGTTCTCAGTTGAAACCACTGTAGACTAGGTATGGTCATTAGAGCTTTGCTATTTAAGTCCTTTGTTTTTTTTTTTTTGGGTTTTTTGTAATATGTAAATGGTCAACATGCTGCACTCTTATTGGAGTTACGTTCCAAAATGATTGATCATGACTCATTGTGGATGACTATTTGAAAGGAAGTAGCTCTGTTATTTTACCCCCTCTCTATTTGCTTTTACTTGTGTTTGTCTTTTTAATTGGTTTGATGATCTAAAATTATGGTCATGTTTGTATTTAGATTACTTTTCGCCGCTTTTAAAAAACTTATATACATAGTGATATCAAATTATACACAATGAGATAAAAAATCGGTGTGGTACTTTTTCAAAATTTTGTATATTGTATAGTACACAATGAGGTTATTGATATTTTGCATTTTGTATGTCTTCGGTTAAAAAAAATTTGTATACTGTTGGACATTGTTCTATTCCCATTGTTATTTTTTAATTTAATTGATTTGACTTGGTGGCTTTTTCTTTTCAGAGACTTCGGACTGGTTTATTTTTCTGCATATTTTTATAGTTTAATTGCTCAAATTTGGTCGTTTGTTTTCTGCAATTTCCGTGACTTCAACTTAACTTTGGTTTGAAGTTGTATGTCACAACTAGGAGAATGTTTGGTTTTAATTAGCTTTTATTGGATAAACAAGCTGCTATTATATATATATATATATATATTTGTTGCATTTGTGTATTTTCAGAAATTACTATGTTATTTTCTACTGTTTCCCTTAGTATTCTTCATCCTTAATATTCATTGATGCAGTAAGTCATTCTTTCAGTCATCACCCATATATTTAGTGAAACAATGGTTTTAAAATATTTGGAAGGCATGCATGCATATATAGTGCAGGTGAGGTCGCATGGGATACGCTTACGTCTAAAACCCCTTTTATAATTTTGCCGATTATCATTTCGAATTATTGTGATATGAAAATCTTGGCTGATATTTTCTTTTGAGTTTTGTTTGAAATATAGTCTATGGTCTAGAAGAAGAAATGCTTGTTGGGATCCAGTGTGTTTTTAGTCATCTAAGGAATAGTGTCTTTTTCATCGCTCACTCTCTCGTTTCTTCAATTCTCTGAGTAGCTAGGGTTTGGGATCCCCTTTTTTCAAAATTAAATTCTAATAGGTTGCGTGAGCATGAGTTAATATACCTAACACATGTGAGTGGGCATGGGTTTCTTGAAACAATAAATAGATTCTTTTACTAAAATGTTGATAAAACTATTTTTTTTTTGTTTAATTGTGTATATATTAAGGTAAAGGACTTATGAAATACCAAGAAAATACTTTGAATTCATTTAAAGTTGTTTTGTTTGTTTAATATCTTAAATTATTTTAAGGTATTGATAAGTTGTAGTTCACTGCTTTGAGTTGTAACTAAGGCAATTTTGGGAAGATTACTTTACCCTTTTGTTTGGTGGAGATATTTTAATGTTGTGGTGGAGATATCTCTAAAAAAAAAGAAGAGATATGGTGAATACTGGTACTTTATCATGACTACTTGTTTGGCATATGTCCATTGAACACATTTTTGGATCATTCTACTATTTACTGATGTAATCGTTCCAATAGCATTGCAGTGTTCTTATATTTTATTTTTGGTTCCTTTTATAGCCAAGAAAATAATTTGAACAAAACCAATAAGGAATGGAAGCCTTCACAGAGGCCTGGTAAGATATTTTCTTCAACCATGTAGCCTTGCACTTTGGTGTCATCACTAATTATTAAATATATCATTATTTTTTTAATTTAATTTTGTTGTCAATGTAACTTCTTACCCCGCAAAACCTGGGAATGATGAATTTGGGCAGCGACAAATAACTCTCAAAGGCAAGTTGGAATATTTGTTTTTGGTGCCAAATGTCTTTGCCACATCCACCCTAACCTCTGGTTAGGGTGGAGTGGGGTTAGGGTGGAGTGGAGATATATGATCTTGTGTTACCTCTTAAATTCTTTTAGTTCTCCTTTCCTATTCTTACAAATACTCGAAGATGAGTTTTGGCCAGTGAAGTACCTAGATACTATGGAGGAGGATTTAATAAGTAGGTAAAGGTTTACTATCACCCAATAGAACTTTTTTCTTTTTTGTCCTTTGGGTGCTGCAAAATTCTGAATTGTGATTGCTTGGTGATGCAGGCCTTCTTCCAGGCCTTTTGTGATCTCTAGCTTTTGTTTTAGACCACTTTGGGCCACAATGGGTTCCATGAAATTTTAGGTAATTAATCTTGATGTAATTAATGCATTTTATTTTTCTTTCTAATCATTGATTATACTTACAAAAAAATTAATGCATTTTATTTTGATATAATCTTTATATTATAAAATTCATATTTTGTGTTTTTGGGTATTAAAATATAAATTTAAGAATTTTCTGTTCTAATATACTGAGATTTTGTACTTTTTTCAACATGTTAAAATTTTCATTGTGGTAAGATTTTCATTGCTTATTAATCCCACCTTGGTTCATTGAGCTCATCCTGTATGTGGTTATTTTGCATGGGTTCATATCTTGTAGTAGCTTAAGTTCATATCTTTATTTGGTTTGATGCTTAGTTTGGGTTTTAATTCATGCTTAAAATCCATATGCAGATTTGATTCAGTGTTTACTTTGATGACCAAGTCATTTAAAGGCATATTAAAATAACAAATGGGTTTTAAGCTTGAATTTATAGGTTTTAACAAATGAGTTTTTAATTTATGCTTATTTGTTGTGATCTGACTGTTTGGAAGTGATCTTTAGGAGATCTGGATTGAAATTTTTGCTTCTATTTTTTGTTTTTGGGGAGGAGGTTTTAAGCTTGGATCAATAGTTTTTAGGTGTGGCTCCGCCACCTTTATGCAAAAATGCTTAACCAAATGGGCCAAACCAAAGCATAGTCATCATTGATAGCTCTCCAAGGTCTACTGTGAACTCTACAATTCAAACCCCTTGAAGATAGTTTGTGGATAAAGGAAAATTACGGCAGATTATAACTTTAAAAAGTCATGTTTTTTAATCTTATTCTCTTAAAAATTTTACAAATCAAATTATTAGCCATCTTTTTTTTTTTTATATGGCAAACTATAGGGAGCCATATGAGTTATTAATAACATGTATGTTTTTCGAATGAGCTAGAATTGAGACAAGGGATTATCAGCTTTAGATTTTATATATTGTAAAAAAAAAGGAATCTTTTTAGAATTTTATTGGTGAATTTGAAAACTTTTAATGTAAAGTTGCAAGCTCTTGCAGAGGATACCACCCTTTATTTTTCCTTTTGAGTTCATGTTATTTGGTTTACTTTATTTTTATTTTTTGTGATGTTATCTGGTTTCGGTATTCTCTATTTTTCCTTGTCTTTTTTTGCTACATAATTTCAACTCATAGTTAGGTTATTCTATTTTTGATGTTGATACAACCTTAAGTTCATTACATAGTTACACTATTGTACTTAATCTGTTGGTTTTGACTTGTCTCTTCATCTTATGGTATCTTGCTACCTGATATCATTAATTTGGTTGGCGTGTTTGTTCTCTTGTACACAACGGGTGGCATTTATATTTTCTTCAAGTCATTTGAGCTTGTCTTAGCAATTACATTTTTTGCAGTAATTAATTCCACTGATATTGGCATATCAACACGCATGTAGTGTTGGAGTGGTTTTTACGTCATTCTAGATCCTATTTTATGCATTATTTGGATCTTCTTCTCCCTTGAGATCTTTTGTTTCCTTTATTTTCAGATTTCTGGGAGATTATTTTCTAATTTTGGACCTTGATGAAGACAAGGCTTTTTGGAGATGCAAGGGCTAAGTCAAATGTGAGTGCTACAATAGAAAGTGAATTTGAATGAATGCCTACAGATATCAAGATTTATCTATATGTCCATTACATAGTCTATCAATTGGTTTTGCATCCTCTTTACATCTTATTGTTCATAGTGGAGTGACATGTAACCTAACAAGATCCACTTACAAAAAAAACATAACCTAATAAGATCTGATTTGTTCTTATAGCTGCAACTTTATCTTATTATTGTCTATTACACGTAATAATTGTACTTCTCCATCTATTACTTGCGATTATTTGCTTTTATGTGAAGTTTTATGTTCAACACAGTTGTCGTATATTTCCAACTGGGCAAACTAGGCAAAGGTGCATTTGCACATTGACCCTTTATGTAGGAGAAACTTATTTCGATATTTTAAATTCTTTTCTTTGAGAATATAGATCACTATGATCTTGTGCATTTTGCCTGGTTACTGGCATGAGAACAACCCAGACACTACAAATTTATAATGCTAACAAAAGAAAAACAATTTTGGTTATTTATTTAAACAATGCATACATACCTTGGTGTTCTCACTTTTCATCACATCAGAAAACAATATATTGCTAAAATCCCAATAAATGTAAATTCTCTATTTTATGTATCTCTTTTCTTAAATGCTAGACCACGCATGTGTATTTACATATATGTAAAATTCTCTATTTGGCCGACATATATATATGTATGTTTGGATGTATATCACACGTATATAGCATGTGTAAAATATGTTCTTGGTGATAATCACGTTTGTAGGGATTCTTCCATTCTCTTCTTTTCTAATCCCTGTCTCAATTGAAAGTAAAAGAAAAAGTTGCTGTAGAAGGTGATGCTTTGCAAGGCTCTAGGTAGGTTGTAACTTTTCGAAAACTTTTTTTTAGTTATTTTCTGAGTTACATCAGATTCTAAATGTATTAGATAGATCTTAGAATTCAATTAATGGAGAACTATATAATTAATTGAGTTATGGACAGTGGCTTGCTCTGGATAGAGTGGAAGCAACTCTCAATTGAAACCACTAGAGATCAGGTATGGTCATCATAGCGTTGCTGTTTAAGTCATTCATTAAAGAATATAGATGCATGTTATGTGCTTGAGTAGTTTGATGTTATTTGCTGTTGAGATTTTAAGCACATTTTTGCTACCATGTGTGCATTTATGTGGAAATAATAATTCAATGATGAATACTGAAACATTTTAGGTGGTAGACAATCAGGATGAAAATATGAAAAATATTGTTAGTGTATTCTCAACTTTTGAATGATTCCAAGGTGCACTAGATATTCTATTTTTTGTTCTTTAGATTTCATGAGCGACTGAAATTATGTTTGCTAACATAAAACTGTATAGGTTCCACTTGTAACTAAAGCATTAGCTTTGGTCTTGCTAATTGGAATATATGTTTGGAAGCATGCATGCTCCTACAAGTAATTTTACTGCTTTTGCTATTATTTCGAAGATGTTGATAGTCTGAATTTGGTTGTTTCACATTGCATAACTTCAACGTATTGGATTAGAGTAGAATTTTACAAACTATCTCAAATTATGAAGTGAAACAATCTGGTGTGAATATGCTGAAAAGTTTGATATTTTAAAGTAAATTTTATTATTTTAATTGTAATAATTTGCTAGAAGTTGCTGGCCATATTACTAAAATTACTTGTTCAAAGGTTTAGAAAAGAAATTCTAGGAACATTATATTTGCAAATTGGTGTTGATGATATATTTTCAACTCTATTGACATAGGAATATTTAATTCGTCACAAAATTCTTATTTATTGCGAGTAATCTAGCTACCCCAAAGAGCAGGAAAGATTCTCAAGGAAATAAAAAATTTAAAGAGATGAATTTAAATATTATACAATATTTTATTCCTACTATTTTTAGCTTCTGTGAGTATCTTGGTCCATTTCTATATTTTGTACAAATATGAAATTGTTTGCACATTTTTTTTCTCTTTTGACATTTGTTAATGATTTCTTCTTAATCATTTATTAAGATATATAATTTTGAAAAGAAAAAAAGTCACATCATGTGACGCCCCCAAATTCCCCTTAAAATAACACGGGAATCGAGGCGTCGGGATGATGACAACACGGGTCACACATCCCAACAACCAGTGTCAAACGTGTGTGCACACGTGACATACATAAAAATATAGGTCGCAGCGGATAATAAATTAATATCTAAGTACCAGAATTTTTATAAATATTTTACAAATCAATTTAATATAAATTCTCCAACAGGAGATTTAATACAGTCATCCAAAAATACAAATTAAACAAATACATAATTACAAAAAGGGGAAAATATATTTCCCGAGATATCAATTAATAATATCACCTCAATAGCGGAGCCGTCTCCTCAGGCTCGGCCTCTCCAAAGTCTGCATCCAAACAAAACTACGACGCCAAGATGGCATCGCAGGTAAGTACAACCCAACCAAACCAAAAGACAAAAAATACATTAATGCCACAACAACAACCAAGAACAATTACCATATGCATGAAGCTCAAAATCATCTTCCTCAAAATCGATGAAATAACCACACTCGTCAAAATCCCAATTTAATCCACAATAAAATCACCCATCATTTTCCATAAAAATAATATCCTCAAAATCGATCATACCGGGCGTTACGTATCGCCGTCCCCGATATGATTACACACACACCCGAAACCATAATGGGCGTTACGTATCGCCGTCCCCATTACGATCCACACACACACATTTCATACCGGGCGTTACGTATCGCCGTCCCCGATATGAAATGCACACCCGATGACCATAATGGGCGTTACGTATCGCCGTCCCCATTATGTCACCCACACACTCACACGCTGATCACAACGGGCGTTACGTATCGCCTTCCCCGTTATGACTCAGCCCAAAACCAATAAAATCCATTAAACTCACTTTAAATCCCAGATTCCATTCTCAACACATGAATATCCAAAATCATGCCAAAATCCACTTTTCAAATATTTTCATGAGCATGCGCGTAAATACACAATGCAGACAACTATGCACCAAATAGCCAACAATTAAATAATCCAATCAACCAACAATTACCAACATCAACCATCACATATCAGCAATAATCAAATACAACAACTGTTGATGCCAAAAATATATTTAAATCTTAAAACTTGTTTGGAAAGTACTTACAGCGGTAAAAACGCAATTCCTTGAACAACGCCAGTCTGCAGCGTTTGTAGCGGTCACATGTACGTTAGGCTAAAACACTCAGTTTGACACCAAAATTTAGGGAGGTACTCATTGAAGGGTGGGGAATCTCATGGAGGTGGTGGTGTGGCAGCACAACCACCGGAAGGTGGCGGATCGGGGCCAAAAGGGGTGAAAACCCATTTTCGGGTTTGGGCTCGTACCGGGAAGGTGAGGCCGCGGTTGGGGAAACTGAGCTAGGGGGTTGACCGGCTGGGTGAGGGGAGTCGAATGGTGGTGGAGGTGAGACCTACGGTGGCCGGACGGCGGCGTGGCGAAGAACGACCCGTTTAAGGCCCATTTCGGGTGGAGGAGGTAGCCGGCGGCGATGGGTGGCTTTGGGCGGTGGGTTATGCTCGCCGGAGGTTGGGGAGTCTAGTGGTGGTTGTCGGAGGCCAAGTGGTGGTCGGAGGTGGCCGGAAAATGGAAGGGAAGCAAAAATACCCATTTCGGGTAGGGGGCCGTGTAGGAGCGGTGGGGTGGCCGGAGGGGACACCACCGGTGCCGTTGAGCTCGCCGGCGTGAGGGGGTGAGGTTGGGCTGGGCGGTGTCGCCGGTGGGTGGCCGGCGGCAGTCCTGGGGCTGAGGAGAAGAGACGGGCGAAGGGGAGAGGGAGGCAGGGGACGCGGGCTGCACGCGAGAAAGCAGAGGAAAATGGGGAAGAAAAAGAAAAGAAAAAGGAAAAAGAAAAGAAAAGGAAAAGAAAAAGGAGAAAAAGGAAAAAGAAGGGAAAAAGGGTCTAGCCAGAAAAACACAACAAATTAAATAAAAGCAGGCTTTAAATACTATAATTTTAATATCAATAAAATAAAATATTTAAAGCCCCAACAATATAAATAAATTAAACTCAAGCACAATATTAAAATAAAACGATAAGTAATATAACGAAAGCAAATCAAATAATTTCACATAATAAAATAGAGGAATCTAATTCCACTCATTAAAATAATTAACTTATTAAAATGAATAAGAAAAGCAACGTAACTCGATATCAACTAATTAATAGCTCAAATAAATATCTTAAACAAATAAAATATGACCAATAATATTATTTAAATAAATTAAAATAATTAACACCGAACATAAAATAACGTGTAAAAATACACGTAAATCTGGGATCTCACACATCATTTACCTATGCATTATATAATTATTATTAACTTTATATCAATTTTAAAATTTAAATGTATATAACATGTTTGGAGTATGAATTTAAGGCAAATAAGTTCTAGCTCAGATAATTCTCTTTCTCTGTCAGAATGGTTCTCTTCGTGTTTGTTTTTCTCAATGTTGGTTTTCTTTTCATTTTGTTGAAAAAAATGGATAATACATGAACATTTATCGTATATCTAAAATATTGCAACAATATGTTCAAGCAAAAAATGGATAATACAACTGGGTACAGACATGGATCTACGTAAAAAGCAGCAATACAAAAATTTCAATGTTCTCTCCATAAATATTATGAATAAAGAGAACATTTCACCTCGAGATGTATAATTTACAAAAAAAATTGAACTATCATTTCAATGGCGAAGAAAACAATTCCAAGCAATTTTGTGTTTTAAGAAATAAATTGTAATATGGATTTGAAAAATTATCTTTTATTTTCTAAACTTACTTGGATCTATGGTTTGTCTAAACTTAATTCCTATAAACTATTATTAACTAACAACAAGTAATTGTAAAGCTTCTAAAATTTTTGATATACTTAAATGAAAACTTCCAACAATCTGATTTTTTTTTTCTAGAACATTGAAATGTTTGCAATGAAATTGTTTTGATTACCTCAAGGAATGAGAGCATAGAGATCACTATGGAACATTTTGAGGTAGCTACAGACTGTGTCATAGGTGGTTTGGAGAAGAAGAACAAGGTAAACTTTATCTCACTTCTGCACTTTTTTATTTAGAGCACTACTATTTTTTTCCTTTTCTTGGTGTGATTGATATATGCTAAATAAAAGCAGCAGTTGGTTTTGGATAAAAATGTTTCTTTAATCTCCAAAGGGATATTTTAAATTGTTTGAAGTCACTGCAGAATCTTATTTACTTATAAATAAACTTTAAATGGAAGAAGATCATATCTCTTTGTTTCACTTAATTTCTTTGGATTTAGTTCATTAAAATTTTGCTTTGATTTCATGTTCTACTTTTTGTGAGCTCAAGAAGGTTTTTTTAGACTAGCTTCGCCTTTTCAAAAAAATTATTTTTACCATAAGAACTTTTTTTAGGCAAATCCTTTCTTTGTAACCAATTTATAGCTTCAAGAATAAGGAATTTCAGTTCCCACGAGTATCGATTTTCATCCCATTCAACAAACACTCTTAGGTTGGTTTCCATGAGCTCGTCTTTAATGATTAATTGATTTCACAGTGATTATTATGTCTTGTTCTGTTTCTTTTTAAGCATAAATTAATTAATGTTTTGTAATGTGGTTTTTCAGTTCAATGTGGGAAGCCTAGGTTGTGCTAGCGTCATCCACACTACAACATTAACTATGAGATCCAGCTCCCAATGACCTTCTCTCTCCCCCTCTGTTTCTTTTTTCTTCTCTCCAGCCAAGAGCCACTTTCAACTCTCAAACTCCTAGACCTCAATCATCTTCAAAAAACTTCAATTTATATTGTGTTGTATTTTTTTTTTTTTTTGTGATTTAAAGTCTATAGCATCACATCCCTAACAGTATTATTATATATGCTAAATTAATAGTGATTTGAATGATGAATTCCAACTATTCTATAGCTTAAGATCTGTTCTTTATTTCTTCCTATCTTTCAAATTCGATTATTTTTGTTTGCAGCTAAAATGTATTTGTTTTTTAATGGTGCTTAAACTTATAGTATTGATGCATTATGTGGCAAATGGCACAACCTTTATAACTTTTTTGTTTTACTTTTTTAAGTGGTGGCTGATAAATTTTCTCTATTAAAGCATAATTTGGATTTGATTTAAGGCTCTGAAGTCGGCAGTCTTAACTTTTATATCAACCAGAAAAAGGGATTTTCTCAGCAATAATTTATCTGCTTTGAGGTCCTTTTAGACCCTGAATGTACTAAGCATTATTCTTCCTTTATATCATTGTTTCATACAACAATTGTATTTTGGGAGACATAAGGGAATCTGTAAATTCTATTAGCAGCTTAAGATCTGCTCTTTGTTTTCTTTCTATCTTTCAAGTTTGATTATTTTTGTTTGCAACTAAAATGTATTTGATTTTTAATGGTGCTTAAATGTATAATATTGATGTCTTCAGTGGCAAAGAGCACAAATTTAATAACTTTTTGGTTTTACTTCTTTAGGTGGTGATGAAGAGTCGAGGACCGAATGAGATCAGTGAATTTAGGTTTGATGCTTAGTTTGGATTTTTTTACATTTTCACAAAGAAGTTCTTGAGAGGATAATTCATGCTTAATTTGATGCTTATTGAGAGAATTAGTTAAGTAGTATAGGGATATGAAGAAATTAAAATTCATTTATTTTAACAAATTAAGCATCCTTATTTCTTTATTTGGTTTGATGTTTAGTTTGAGTTTTAATTCATACTTAAAACCCATATGCAGATTTGATTCAGTGTTTAGTTTGATGTTCAAGTCATTTAAAGGCATATTAAAATAACATATGAATTTTAAGCTTGAATCAATAGGTTTTAACAAATAAGTTTTTAATTTATGTCTATTTGTTGTGATTTGGCTGTTCGAAAGTGATTTTTAGGAGATCCTGATTGAAATTCTAGCTTCTATTTTTTTTTTTTTTTGGAGGGGGTTTTAACTTATTGCTTGGATTTATAGTTGGTTTAAACTTATTGCTATTTGAATTAGTAGCCTCTAACTTGAATGGAATATGTTATTCTCAGCTATTTTTAGTTTTTATTTTTACACTAAATATTTATATATTTTTAATTTATTTTATAGTGATACAGGGCAACGTGCCTTGCACGTTGCATTACTCCTAGTATATATATATATATATATATTGTAGATTTCTAGTAAACCCTAGATTTACTCGGAATAACTCGCAACCAAGATTATAACAAGAATATGAAAAATAAACGTAAACAAAATCAAGAAAACAAACGCAAGAAAGCAGAAACAAAATACACAAGTATTTACATAGTTCAATCCCTATTAGATCTACATCCACAATGAGAGCTGGCTTAAGGGTCTTCTTATTAATCAATCAAAGATAAGAGCTTATTCAAGCTCCAATAATTTCGACTCTCTCAAATACAAGTTTCTCACGCACTCATCTTGGATTCAACCTTCAAGCATCAAAGGAAACAAAATTGCCTCTCAAACCCTAGTGTTTCTCTCTCATACTCTACCGAAATGAATTAGAGGGCTATTTATATGCCCGTCTTTTAAACAGATACAAGAAACCCTAAAGTAGTCAAGATCAAGCCACGTGGTCTCTTCATAGACCATTAGATTACAATCCTCTTTAATACAAATTACTAAAATAAACATTATACATCAAATTAATTGCAACTTTATAACATATATATAGGATGAAATGAGGCTATCCTTGAGCGTGATCATAAGAGAAGAATTATGTGGAAAATTAGAATTAATCTTCAGTGATCTTTGGTGGATTTTGCGTGGCCGTTTCGGGGAGGAAAGTTCGTATAGAAAGTAAACCACGACTGTGAGAGAGATCTACAAGAAATTGTGAGAGCCAAGAATGTATTCATTCATACTTACAACTATATTAAATCTTTAGATGCTTAGATCATTAGACTTAGTAGATACAAATGTTCGTTTGTCTTAGGTTGCTGCTTCATATAATTTAATTGGAGTCTTAGCTTGACTGATAACAGAAGTATTGCTCTTTGAGTTTTCAGGTTCTGTTTCCCGTAGGTTTGTACGGGTGTGCTCTCGTTTGCAGGTAGCAATCGTAACACGTAAGAGTCATATTAGATTTGTTGGATTCAACTTTTAGACATATATATATAAGGTATATCATGAAGAGATGATTTGTTCTCTATCTTGTTTATGATGATTGGTTTCCTTTTATACCTCTCTTTCTTAAATTAATTGAATATATCTAGACCATTTTTTATTAGTTTTACATGATTCTTTATTATAGGATAAAAATTAACCATGGTTCGACCAAAAGATCCGTATTGGAAATATGCAGTGGATCTGAAAATTCGTCATTTTTCATGTAAATTTTGTCATGGTCAATTTCATGGAGGTATTTCTAGGACTAAATGGCATTTGTCTGGCTATAAAGGCCACGATATTAAAGTTTGTGAACGAGTGCCACAAAGTATTCAGTTAGCAATGCAATGAGTACTCGATTCTGATCACAATATGATCAAAGATAGAGAAGCTCATGATAATGAAAATTACTCAATTTCTTCATCGTTTGGTGGCCCAAATCTATGTATGGAAAATCATAGTATTTTGATGAGTCAAAACAATAACAATGTTAGAGAGGGTGATGATCATTCCACTTTATGGCCATCACGTCCGCCAAATGCACACAATGAAAAGTGTCAAGTATTGGTTAAACAATTGGCTAAGTTGTTCTTCTCATTTGGCATTCGTCCTAAGGCCACTGTCTCTCCCATCTTGAGGGTTTTGTAAAGAGTATTGTTGAATATGGGTCTGGTTATCAACTACCAAGTCCTTTTACTCTTGAGAAGGAATTGATATTAGATGTCAAAAGAGAAGCTGAAGAATATGTTGAAAATTTTATAAACAATTCAGTTCAAGCAAGTTGTACCATGATGGTCAACACTTGGCGAGATTATGATGAGTTCGATGAAAACTTTATCAACCGTGTTGACATCTTTGCTTATTCACAACGAGGTGCGGTATGCTTGATGTCATGTAACTATGAGTCAAGCAAAAGTCTTCAAGAAGTCATATCTTCTACAATTGAGTTATTTGGCCCTAGCCATGTACGACTTATATGCTATAATTATGAATATTGTGGTTGTCTTAATGAAGAGTTCTTCACAACTATGAATATGTAGGTTTCTAAGAACAATCCTTGGATTTGCGAGAATCGTTGTGCTGCTGATGTGATTGAAAGCTTCTTTTTTGAAATGGTTGGGAACCTTCATTCTTTAATCAAACTTGTAAGATTAATATTTCTTATATTTATCATCATTCTAATGTGTCATTCAGAAGGGGGATGAAAAGATCGAAAGAAAACCAGGCATCTATATTTTTGTGCTTAAATCAATTTTAGAAGTTGAAAATGAACTGCAAGCCTTGCAATTTTCTATGATAATATCGTCGAGTGACCGGATGAAGTTGCTTGATGAGCAAGAGGATGAAGTTGCTTGATGAGCAAGAGGTAGCAAAACATTCAAGATGTGCAAAACTTATTGATTAT
Organism: Platycarya strobilacea; assembly: GCA_036898215.1. Classification (NCBI taxonomy): domain Eukaryota; kingdom Viridiplantae; phylum Streptophyta; class Magnoliopsida; order Fagales; family Juglandaceae; genus Platycarya; species Platycarya strobilacea. The sequence goes on along the minus strand of CM072551.1, from coordinate 35,702,439 downwards.
ATTATTCACCATAATGAATTTTGGAGTCGAGTGAAAGCAGTGGGCTAGTGGCACAAGTATGGTTTATAATATTTCAAACTAAATGCCCGGTTGATTGCGAAGACTCATGTATAGGATACTTATATGAGGAGGGAGGGTATAGGGGTGAGGAATATCTCGAATGTTGAAAGGTCTTTGTTTATGAAGTTTGGCTGGCAATTATTGACCCAAAACTCTTTATGGGTCAGATTCTTCAAAGCAAAATATATTAAAGGGGGACATGTTGCAATTTGTAAGACACATGGCTCGGATTCTTTGTTTTGGAGAAAAATTCTTATGTGTATTCGAAATTTATTGAACAACTCCGAATGGAAGGTTAGAGAAGGAAATGTCACTTTGCAGTATCATAATTTTCTGAGTTCAAGGTCTTTATTTGTAGAATTTCTGGAGGGAGAACATTCCCAAATCAAGTTGAAGGAATTAGTTATAAACAATGTGTGGGATGTTGAGAAGATGCAAAGGCTTTTGGGATTGAACAAAGCTGAAGAAGTTATGGAAATGGTTGGAAATCTTAGAAACTGTGAAGATGTTCTGTTATGGCTTCCTGAGCAGAATAGTTCCTTCAACACAAAATCAGCTTGGGATGGATAGATTTAGACTTCCTAAGTTTGAGTGGGCTAAATGGGTATGGCATAAGTGCTTGTCGAAGAAGATTGTTATTTGTATGTGGAAGGCAGCATTTGATTGTCTAAGTGTAGATGAAAAGGTGAGAAGTGTGGGGATTCTTATTGTATCAGCTTGCAACTATTGTAGTGTGAGAGGCAATGAGAACCTGGAACATATTTTGAACAAAGGTGATTTTGCAACTGAATTATGGAGAAAGGTTTCGGCTAAGGTGGGAGTGCCATTCCTTACACAGCCAAGTTGGAAAGAAAGAGTCCAGCTTTGATTTAATAAAGCAGGTTGGTCTTCACGAATAGAAACTTTACTGGGATTAATTCCTTGTTTAATTGTTTGGAGGTTGTAGAAAAGAATATGTGTGGCAGGAATGAAGGGGAAATTGGAGAGCATTACTGAAGTTTGGCTTTCCATTAAACATTGGGTGCAGGTTTTGAGCAATAAAATCACAGAAGTGCATCATTGAAATGCTAGTGATTCTCAGGTGTTGTGGAACATGGAGGTGCAAATTATATACAAGAAGCAGAATAAGGTGCAAGTTTTGAGATGGCTTAAACCGAGACAAGGTAAATTAAAACTCAACCTGAACGGGAGCAGCCTAGGAAATCCAAGGCCTGCTGGTGGAGATGGCTTGCTGCGAGATTGTACAGGTAATTTCATTTTTTGCTTTTCAAAATTTTTTACTCTTGTACAAATAATGAAGCTAGGTTATAGGCAGTGGTGGAAGGAATAACTATTCGTAAACAATTGGGCCATGATGGAATTGACATTGAGTGTGATTTTGATATTGTTGTCTCTTGGATCTGGTCCTGTAAATGTAATTTATGGTATTTATGAGACTTCTGGGAACAACTTACAGATTTATTGGAAGGTTTTGATTTCTCTATTCAATATTTTTATAGAAAAGGTAATAAAGTGGAAGATGTTTTGGCTCAAAGTGGTAGCAATGGAAGGAATAATTTGTTTACAAGTACTAGACAGCTTCCTAGATTAATAAAAGGATTGTTCAAATTGGATAAGATGGGTACGGCTTATGTTAGGCATGTTTAGATTGGATTTATTTTGAGTTTATAGTGGATTGTATAGGTTGTTTTATCTTGGTTGGTTTTGATACATGGGATAGTTTCATTGCTTTTAGTTGTAAATCCCAAGTATTCTATTTATTATTATGGTATTCCTTCATCATAAGTGAGAACTATTAATAAATTTGGAACGGGATTACTATGTGAGTGACTACTGACTCTTCCTAGAAAAAGATACTTATATGAAATGACAAAAAACCTAAAAGATGGAATTGAGAAAAGTCGTGACCATAATTGTTTCCTTTATGATTTTACATGGGAAATATTCAGTGATATGCAAAGAGAGATTATTTATCGAATACATGCAGCAGCTGCCTTTCTAGATCCAGCTTATATGTTTAGTGAAAAATTTGAGACAAATATTGAAATGATAGATGGTATAAACTATATGTTCGGAAACATGGTTGCGTTAGATGAAAAGGAAGTCTTCACGAAGGAAGTACAACAATACCAAGTGAAAATGCCAAAGTTATTCACCACTCAAGCCATCACAATGTTAAAAGCATGCCATCCTCGAGAGTTAATAATTTTTGTATGTTTTTCTTTCTTTCTTTTTTTTTTTATAATATTTTTAGTAAACTTTTATGATATTTTGGTCTGTTCTTTTTGGATCGTGTAGGAATATGGGGGGACTTTTGTGGAAAACATATCCCAGTATTAAGAAAATATGCAATTCGAATATTGAGTACTCAACCTTGTAGCACTTCATTTATAAGTACGCATTATCAAGTGCCACATGGTGAATATTGGAAAGAAGATGGGTCAGCAAAGATGAATACAATGATCATGAGCAGGAATTTTAAACCACTAGAGTTAGAGCCGATCATTCTTGATAAACTTGGTGAAAGATCACGATTATTTGAAGGACACGGAGGAGCTAGACGTTGATGAATGCTACATGGTTTTTTTACACCAATTGACTGATGATACTTTTGTCGATCGCGTGATAGAAGATCAGAGTTTTTCATGGCTGGATAACTTTGAGATGTATACTTACTTATTTTTATCAACAAATTAAATTTTAGCATCTTTTCTTTATAATTTAGGAGGTAAGTTTTATGAATTTAGGATGAAGACCACGTACAATCCTAAAAAACTTTCTATAAATTTTTGAGTTGAGATGGTGCGTTTTCTTAAAACACAAATATAAATAATAAAATTTATCTTTCCATGATAAATTGAAAATTTTGAAATAAGTAATTATTTTATATGGTATCATACTTATTAAGGAGGAGTAGTACTCTATCCATACATGAGAGGGGGTGAGAGGGGGAGACATATGACGACTTTGCAGTTATATAGAATTGACTACCAAATGTGGACTAATTCACTACCTAATCATATTTTAAATGTAGCTTAATTAAATGTGTTGGAATATTATTTCTTTTCTTTTCAACTTCATTTTCCTTTTTTCTTCATCTTGCATCTTTAACAAAGTGTATTAATTTCTTTTTGTCACTAATAAATACAATCTCTATACCTGTCAAAAAAAAAAAAAAAAAAAAACAACGATCTCCATTAACGACGTTCTTCATTTCAATTAACTACATCGTCAGTACATTCTTTAATTGGCTAATTGTATATTCAAATTTCAAAACTACTCTCTATATAGTCATCTAGTACATTTCTTAGTATTATTTCCTACTATTTTGTTATTTCTTTCCAATAATTATTTTCGTAATGCTCATGTTATCTAAAACAGACAGGCCTTTTTTCTTTTCTTTTTTAACAATCTTTTACACAATCATGTTTTAAATTAGGATTATTTTTCTAAGCTAACTTACAAAAGTAACATCATTGATAAAAATACCCTCATTTTAAAATATAATTATAAAAAAGGTTTGTGTGACGTACCGCGTGTATCATTAGCTAACAAATCCATGCTTCTTGATCTAGTGATCTGCCCTTTCCAAACTTGTGCATAATCTTGCAACTTTTATTTCATTAACCGTGCGTTGAAAAATATTGCAGTCTAACATGATTTTCGAATCTAAACACGGCCACCGTACGTCCGCCCATTAAGTCCTACATTGCGATAAACCTATATATAATTAACTTGGCATTATAAATGAACTGCTTAGATTCTTAATGACTCATGAGTATGCATTTCAATATGAAATACATTGCCGAATTAAATAACATACTTTCATTGGAAGACATCAGTACGTAAAAGTACCACTTCTCAAGGAAGCATAAATGTGTCTAATTAGCAATATTCAGTAATTAGAGATTTTAGAAATTAAGTGACAATGGGTTCATCAAACAGTACTGTGTATACATGGTGTGGCAAATCAGATATTGCATCACATCCATAAAAATAATAGAAAAAAAAAAAAGAAAAAAGAAAACAACCCGAGTAGTTATAAATATCCATTTAATTTTTATCGTGAAAACTAAACGTCACATAAAAGCAAAAACTAATCACCTTAAATTCATCTAATTTGAATATAAAAGCCATGTTTTCGAAAAGAAAAATTTTATTTACAATCTTAAATAGGGAAGTATTGGGTGTGCAAATTCATTGATATATAGGAACAAAAGGAGAAAAAGCATTATTTTGAAAAAGATAAATTATAATTTTGAAAAAAAAATTAAAATTATATGGACTTGCATTAACAATTCTTGAATGGGAACTGCACATAGACTTACTCATTGATAAAACTTAGAAGCTAATCACCCATCATGTAAAATTATATACGCAGGCATTAATAGCACATAGAGCTAGAAACCAAACGATTAATATTAGTTATAAATCTAGAACATTCAGCATTCCTGAAACATCCAGGCCTAGCCAAGTCCGCTTTCTAAAAGGCTTTTTTTTTTTGGTTTTGATAATTAGGTTAAATATTTTAAATGGGCCAAAAGCCCAAGCTCAACGAGTTATTGTATCAGCCCCCCACAGCTCAGGCATATATATCGGTTTCTTTTTAACCGTGTTCCCACTGCCTTCAAATTGCTGCTTCAAGTCACAACCTTCAATATGGAGCACCACCATAAGTTGCTCAGCCCACGCAAAACCTCAAGCCACCCCCACTCACTGAGAATCACCACCGTGTTTAACTTTGTTATTACTCTCTCTGTCAGTGCTTAATGTTTTCACATAAATTTATAGAGGCATTTAATACAAAGCTATCATGAGCAATTTTAAGAATTTCTAGTTAATTTCCCTCATTGCTTCCTCTTAGCCTGGTTCTTATTTTACATATTTTTGAAATGGTGGAAATCATTATTCAATACTCTCCATTACATATAGATCTGATGCTGAATAGACTCGGATTAATTGGCTATCCTAAATTGTAACTAGCTAGCATTTGAAGGGAAAAAAAATAGTGTTTTATTTAGCAACCGAAAGGTTCGTATGTAAATTAATTATGTTGTTCTTTCGCTAACTTTAACTTTAATAGGTGTATTAATCTGCAATAGCATTTGGGACCTTCCGATTTCTCAAGCTCCTTGGCATGCAAGAATCCATCTGCAATAGCAGCAGCGCCTGGGAAATGAACTCATTGGGCTTTGGGACTATCCCATATGCAAAAGCCGTTAACTTGGGAATTAAGTCTTGGGACCATCTTTAATTAAGTAGAGAACGACTCCAAAGGTGGTAACTCCATTGATTATTTTATGGATTTGAGGTTAGAAGTTCGAGTCATTAAAACTATTTGTAGTAATAAAGTCTGATTTTTGGGCTATAATATGAGTTTTGGATTAGCTGAATATTTTGGAAATGTTGTGGCAATAGCTATAACTCAAATTGGATATTCCTCGATATGAAGTGATTCCTATATTAATGACTAGAAAAGGTTGCTATGCTGGTCGTCTTTATCTCTCTTTTACTTTAAAAAAAAGTATAGAATTGTACAATATTCAAATAGTAGTAAAAAATACTCCATGTTTAGTAAGCGTAACAATATGAGATATGACTTGTAAACCCAACTTGTGCACAATACAAAATTAGAATATATGTGTTTGATATAAATGAGGTCAAGTCAAATTGGATTAATCCGTAAAAACACAATTAATAAACAGGTCAATAACAGTATAACCCGCTTAACCCAACATCAAACTTAAATAATGTATTTAAGTTTTATTTCAAAATTACAATTTTATTATTATTGGGTTGTATTGTTGGTATGTCTCAATATACTTATATTTTTATTATTGGGATTGTAATCTAGACCTATGCTCATATTTATTATTGTTTAACTTGTAATATATGTTTTATTATATGTTAAAATCTGAAAAATCCTTAGTAGATAGTTTTTTTTTTAATTAAGGTTATTAATAAATATATATTTTAACTTTTATGTGAAATTATGTTAATTAAATCTAATGAGTTATGCGAGTTATAAGTTCAATTCATTTACATATAAAACAGATTGAAATGAGTCATATAATATTAACTTATTTCTAATTAATTATTAAATAAATCAGATCAAAACAACTAGTGGCACATTAATACCTTTTTCAAATCCATGTGAGCTGTGGCGGGACAAGAAATCGACAAGAAAGATTATTTTATTCATTTGAACAATCTATAAAAGATATACACAACAATTCTACGAAGCAAAGGTGTTTTCGATCTTTTTCTCTCCTTTTCAATTAGGCAATGAAAATGGGTGAGGTTCAATTGTATATTGCTTATTTTGGCTACTGGTCAAGAAGAGGTGATATACTTTCACATACAACAATTTATGGAAATGTTTTGTGTTGATATACATTTCATATTAAATTGCCACTGCTAGAGCACTATTCATCGTGTTTTCACTAAACGCTCGAGGGTTCATTTTCTGCTATGAAAATAGACTGAAGATCCATTGGGATGAATTGTGTGCAATCAGACATATATTCCATCATCATGGAACTAAAAGATCTCTTGAAGTGAGCAGTGCAATACCCATATGAATATTATGAACAGGAATGCACAACATGAAAAGTAAAACGAACAGTCAAAAAGTTAGGAAGTGTAAGGCAATGGACACTCCCATGTAAGGGCTCACTTCGAGGGGAGCACCTATGTATAAAGAAGAAGAAACTATGAGAGAAAATAAGAAAAGTTTTATAACATTCCAGAATGTCGTTACGATACTTTGTCTTCAGTACATATACTGTCAGGCGACCATAATAGAAACAAAGCAATAGAGGCCATGATGAGCTTGTTCTAATACAAACGTAAATAAAAATACTCCAAAACAAATAAAACACACGTCCAAAAATAAAGCAAACTAAGCCCTATGGAACAAGCTCCCGGGCCCATTTGAAACAACATACTAGATCTTACAAAACAAGGATAGCGCGCCTGGTCCACGCATACTTAGATCTTGCTCTTCTTTCCTATGTCTCGAAGCTTCACTTCACATGCCCTCATCGTTATACAAACTAAAGCTTGTAATAAAAATCCCTGAGAAATAAAAATATTAATGCAGGAATCTTTATCCTCGTGTTAGTCGCTTCTATTACTTAAAAATCAATGATTCAGTAATTCTGCCTAATGCGAGTATGATATATATATATATATATATATATGTATATAGGTATGAATGCAGTATTAAAAGCATTCAATTCGAATTTCGAGACTTCGGTCCTTATCAAATGATTAGAAGCGACGTTCATGAGAGCCCTGCTCATGGCTGGGAGTGAAATGAGAGAAATCCAACCCCCGGCGCCACGTTGGCATGAAGTATGAAAAGTATTAATGAGCATATAATATAATATATATCTGTATAAGAAGGTGTCAAAATTGAAGAGCTGTCTTGCTATTCAGTATTGAAAACATTAATGCTCGCTTGCCATGAGTAGTAAAAAGTTAAGAACATCATTGCGTATAATGCCCTTATCAATGGCTAAAACAGCGTGTCATGAGCCCTGCCACGTGTAGGCTTAACCCAAAATAAAAAATGTTAACTTTATCCTAGCATTAACAAGAGGGTGATGATACAGTTATTGTTTGTTTATCATTTATTTATTATTATTAGTGTATTTGTTTTTTTATTTTTTTTATTTAAATAATTTTTTAACATTCTTAATCATTAAAAAATTAAAAAAATAGATAATTTTACTAATAATTATTTTTTAATCATTAAGTGAAAAAATAAAAAATTAATAAAATAAAAAAAATGATAGAAAGATGGTAAAAGAGTATGAAAAGTATCATTATTCTTAACAAGATAATCAACAGAGGTGGCTAAATCTATTTTTTAATTTAAGACAACTATTAAGTATATTATATTTTAATTTAATAATAATAATAATAATATTTAAATATTAAATAACAAACTTTTATAAAAAAATCTTGAGACGCCCGCAAAACAAATATTAAAATTATTTTTATTAATAATATTGATAAATAATATAAATATTTGAAAAAGAATCTAACTTTTTTATAAAGAGAATATAAATTTTTATAATTTAAATAATTACTTTTGTTTTAAGTAATATATACTTCTTTTAATACTTAATTTTGAAATAAATAAGATCATCCATATTAAAATACATATTATTTTACTACTTTAATTCTAGTTTCACTATTGTTTAAAGATTTTGTATATTTTGAGTAAAACTTTTATATTTTCTCTCTTTTTTTTTTTACCAAGTTTTCTCATTCAATATTGATTTTATTTTAGGCAAAAAAAAGTTTTCCATCTTTTATACTAACCAATATTTTTTATAATTTTCTTTTTCTTTATGATGGCCTACTCAAGTTGTGGGCCCTTAGGCGATGGTCATAGTTGCCTACCCCTTGAGGCGGCCCTGATGATTAAAACCCTTGGTGAATTGATCTCGAATAGAAAACCCCCTAACTCAAAATGAATATAAAAAATTTCTTATAAATGTTGATTTACAAATATAAGAGCACGTTAAATTGTTAAATGTTAGAAATATTTTAAATTAATGGACCTACATACATCATAAATCATATATTGTATAATTATCAAATATGAGGTTTGAATAATGTCTGCAAAGCCAATAAGTATGATCGGTAAAGTAATATAATTGGACTATTGATACATCTCTAAAAGTTCATTATTTTGTTCTGATCATGAACATTTAAGTGGGATGGGCCCAATTTATGCGTAGAGACATATTAATTAAGGTTGTATAGAAAATTGAAAAAATCGGTCAGAATTGGTCTAACCAGTCGTCAGAGCACGAAATCGGGCCGAAATCGACAAAGAACTAGTCAAACGGTGGCAGAGCTAAGAAGAACAGTGGCATGACACTGAGAAAAATTGCTAAATCGGACGAGGTCAGTTCTACCTTTTTTTTTTGTATACATATAGCAAACCAACGCCATTTTACTTTAATGAGTGAAACGACATCGTTTGGGCGTTTCCAAATAGCATTCTCCCACGTTGGTGCATTTCGGTTTGTCGTCAAAATCGACGACGAACCCATCGATGTTTAGCCCTACAATTAATGGCTCATGTAATTCTATTATTTTATGATAGTCAAAATTGAAATTTGGCTATTATATATAGGTTATTGTCCAAGAGCAGTGCTACTATGTTGCTTGAGTAGCGTCGCTGCAAGTTATGCTAGGCTAAAATCATCTTCTCTTTTTTTTTTTTTTAATCTTTTTATATCATTTTAAAATATTTTTAAAAATATTAATACATTAATAAAACCCATTAGCCATTTGCGAAGACAGCTGCACTGGAAGAGTCGATATTGCCATTTTCAAATTCAAAGTCACACTAGAAGCAACCCCACTGGTAAAACCCTAGACTAATGGAAGGTTTCCGGCATAACAATTTACCACAATTTATACATCAATTTTATCCTTGCTTCAAGACCCAGGAACCAATATGAGTTGTGATCGGCCATGGCAGTGGCAGAGCTAGGAACACCAAAGCCTTTGTAGATCCCAACGGGGCCAGTAATCCCATGAGTCGGAACACCCTTGTAATTTCACCTTACCACTTTCGTTTTCTTAGTGAAACATGTGTGTAGTTTGGTCCGCGGCTAAGAGAGAGAAGAGAGGTTGATAAATTTGGTGGGAATTTCACATCGGGGGAGGGATTCACTAGGGGGTAGCTGCTGCACGGGATGGGGGTCAAGGGAACAGAATCTGAGGTTGTGTTGGGTGAGATTGCGAGGGGGGTTGCGAAAGAAGTTGAGATCATGAGCGAGGAGGGTGCAAAGGGGTTGAGAATTTCAGCAGGCTTGGTTTGTTTCTGGCAGCCACATAGTTGGTGGTCTCCGTCAATCTCCACAAATGATGAGAGAGATGAGTGGGAAAGAGAGAGAGATGAGAGGCGAGACATCGAGGCCCAATGGAGAGAGAACACAGACTAGCAACTTGGAATTGTTTTCCTACATGTGGTTTCATTGCATTTTTAGTGGAATGTATAGGTAGCATTAAGTTATTGTAGGGCTATTTTTAGAGAAAAATCAACCAAACCGATTATCAGATATTCTCCTAAACCAATTCTATCGTAAGAATTATAATACTTTGCGTGTCTATCTTCTATTTAAAGGGGTAAAAAGTATCTTTGCTAAATAAACACCCGTTTTTCTCATTAGAGTAGGAGTGTGGTAACTTAGCCGTGTAATACTTCTCGACATACTTCCTCACATATAGACCAGTATTTTTGATACCATTATCACTGGTAGGTCGCATGAGTTCATCATCAATTATAGGTTAACTTACTCTAATATCATATAGAAACACTCTTTTCTCCTAAGGCTAATAAGAGGAGTGTGGTAACTCTTTATAAAAATCAAAAAAACTTTGTTCCTAAGTCATGTGAGACTTTTCAACATTTGCCACTAATAAGGCTAGAAGTGTTACCTGTAAATGATGTTTCTATTTAGGTTGAAATTGACTCAATTTTTCTGCAATTGATCAAATCTCAATTATCTTCTCTTGAAAAAAAAAAGTATTTAGAGAGTGAAAGGCCAGTATACATTAGGGCTGTGCAAAATTCTGTTGGCTCTGATTTTGTCTGACTTTCACTCCAATTTCAATTTTGATTCGGAGTCGAAAGTCGGAAGTTGGAAGTTAGAAGTCAAAGTCAGAACCGAAACCCACAAGAGCTCCGATTTCTGATTCCGAACTTAGACTATTTAAAAAAAAAAAAACACACACACAAATGTAAATATGAATGACATCGTTTAAGTGTTGGAGTCAATCAAACTCAAAGACTTCCTTCCCTTTTCGGCTCTACCTATCTTTTCTTCTTTTTTCTTCTTTTATCTTTCTTCTTCATTTCTCTTTTATACTTCTCCTCACCTTGATTGCTTCAGCCTTTGGCCCTTCAGTCTGCCATGAACTCTCATGCCAATTCTTCACGCCACTGTTGATTGCCTCATGCCATCGTCCACATCTGTCACGGCCTATCAACCTATAGCCGAAATGAAATCAATGGGTAATTAATTTTAGGGTTTTAACTTTTAAAGTTAGGGATTTTAATTACAACTAATTAGAAGTGTTATTTTGATTCTTTGATTTTGAATTATGTAAATTTTCGATTGTGTGTGCTTTTGTATTGAGAAAAATTCGAAATGATTGTATAGATTGTTTATTGTATGTGCTTGGACAGTATGTGCAATGTATTTGTGGAAATGTCACTGAAAAAAAAAACTAGACTTTTCAATGTTTCATCTCCAAATTCAAGTTTTAATTGTTATCCATGAATGATCAAGACTGGCCTGCCACCCTCACAATAAACATGATGTACTTCTTACTAACAGCAAGTTGTGATAATATCATTCTCAGTTGATTTGGCTATTTTGTACACTGGGAGTTATACTCCTGCCAATCTATTGGCCATTGAGGGAACAAATTAATTAAGCCCTTTTTCGGAAAAAAAAAAAGTCTTTGATTCACCGTCTTAAATAATTTATTTAACCGATTGATGATGACACAGTTGCAGATCTTTGACAAGTTTTTTATCAAAGTGGCCAGTTATCAATTGAAAAGTAGTACTACTTTAGGTGAAGAGACCACTCATTAGCATTAATACTATATAATGAATAACTAATTGGATAACAGTACTTGCATATCTAACTTAAGATAATTAAGAACTACTGCAGTTTAGTTCAAGGTGTTTTGTTTTGCTTACTTTGAATTGAGGGGTGAGAAAAATCAATTCTTAGAGGGAAAAAAACGTGAAACATTAATCATCTTACCCTTTCTTTTTCCATAACGTAAATGTGATCATAATGATTCCAGCAGATAGAAAGTCATCAATTTTTCTCCAGTGGGACTAATTCAGCAGCAATTAAGCATACTCAATAAAAAACCTAGATGGATAAAAAACAACCATTTTTAACAAGTTTTAACTTTTTAAATAGTGAGATTAGTCCATACTAATTAAAAATTGAATAATATATTATTTTTTTAATATGATTATTGTATATTTCTTTATCTACCCCATAAGGCATGATATATGGTTACCAAGTATTCGATTAACTTTTGTTTATTATGTTTTTTTACCAATAATTCATTATCTTTATTAAAAAAAATTCCTTCTATTTTATTTGAATTTCAAGTTTCAGCACAAATGGGATCCCGCACCTAGTTGGACTCTAACTCCACATGAGACTCCGGATGCCACAATTTCATCCCCAGCAGCAATACCAAGTCGGAGTCAGCTACCCATGTCTAGAGCACAAATCTTATGTGCAAGTAGTCGATTTTCTCTTCCAGTCTACATAAAATTGGAAGATCCCAATTAATTTAACGAGAAGATGGAGATAAATATTGGGACAATCCAGTTCAGGATCCGGATGTACCACTATCACTTTCATCTACGAGGCCACGACGTCCACAATCAAATAAAAAAAGATCATGGACATGAGAACATTCACAAAAGTTGAGGGTGGGGATCCCCAACAACCGTGGGATGAGTTTCACCATTGTAGAACTCAAATTGGGTGTCATTCAAATAGGCAAGATACTACTAGTTTGTCATCACATCTAAACGATTGCCAGAGATAACAAATAGCGAAGGGATTGGCAGAAAGGGTCAGAGTCAGACCAAACCCACTTTTGTTAAAATATCACATATGTGTGCTACTTCATGTCTTTATTTAATCCCATTTAATTTCCTTTCACAACTAATGTTGATAATAAACTATTAAATGCAGTTCAGACTCAGATTAATCTTAGTTACAAGACTTTTACGACCAATGATGGTATACAAGCGAAGAACCTGGTCATCCCTCAATATAGTGAGAAGGTGTTGAGAGATGCGCTTGGAGATGTGATTATTGAGGAAGAGATGCCTTTTATCACGGTTGACAAGAGAGGGTTTCAGAAGTTTCTGAAACTGGTTGAGCCAAGATTTCCACTGTCATCATGATATATAGTGATGCGCAATTGTATGAAAAGGCAACTAAAGGAGAAGGCAAAGATGAATAAGATGTTTGCCACCATAGGCCAGAGGGTGTCATTTACGACCGACACATGGACGTCCATACAGAATGTTTCGTACATGTGTATCACAGCACACTATATTGAAAGCAAGTGAAATCTGAAAAAGTGGATTATTGGATTCAAATAAATAGTTGATCATAAGGGTATATCGATTGGGATGGAGATGGATGATTGTCTGATGGATTGGGGCATTCAAAGAATGTTATGCATTACAGTTGACATTAATGTTCTGACTTGATGGAACTTTACATACTTGATGTTGGATGTGGCACAAAAATACCAAAATGCGTTCAAGTGGATGGAGGTCGAGAATATGGACCTTTGGTAAGCCTGGATGGAGCCTGCAGGAAGCGGGCAAAGTCTGTCGAACAGTACGGATTGGCAACATATGAGGGGGTTTGTCACATTTTTGCAAATCTTCTATGACATCACTATGCATGTATCTATATCTACATATACGACTGCAAACATGTGGTTCAACAAGGTATTGAAGCTACACTACCACTTGAAAAAAAGTTGTGATGACCCGAGCAGACTATTATTTGGCATGGCAATGAAAATGCAGATGAAATATAATATATATTGGGGGCAAGTGCAGAAGATAAATACATTACTGTTCATAGTGCCGATCCTTGACCCCTAATTTTGTTGACGGTGATAGAATAGTGGGCAAAATGTCCTCAGGGCAGAAAATGTTACAGTGTTTATTGTATCGCTTAAGGCAGATTTGGATGACTTATACACCCACTACAGTACCACTGGTCAGGCGTCATCCTCAGTTGTCACAAGTACCTCACACTCAAGTTCGAGTACGAGCTCGAGACCTCCTTCCAATGCTCGTAGCCGTTAGGCCCATGCATCTAGTCGAGGTTTCAACGTTATGACATTGTTTCATGAACGCTCGACGAGAAATGTTAAGCAGTGTACGGATGAGGTTAAGTGATATTTAATGACTAAGGTCGAGCCACCTAGTGATGAATTTTAGATATTGATTTGATGGAGGGATAATTTTATCAAGTATCCGACTTTCTTCCGTATTGCTCGAGATGTGCTAGCCATTCTTATCATTACGGTTGTATCTGAGTTGGCGTTTAGCATCAGAGGTCGAGTGTTAGATGCCTACTAGAGTTCGTTGTCACCGTCAACGATAGAGGCCATCGTTTGCACACAAAACTGGATCAATGATATACTTTCTAAACTAAAGAGGATTGGCTTTGATGCTGAGAGTTATAGGCTTGAATCAGGTAAAATTAAATTAATTTATTTAGTTGGTTTTTTATTATTAAAGTTTATATAATTATTTAATTATTTCAAATAATTATTTTATTTTTTTAAGATTTCATAAATATATTTAACTTATACTATCTATGATTTCGCAGATATAATTGTCAACCTTAACATAGTTGCCGATAACTGATGTCTAATGCAGTAATTAATATTTAGTATGAAAAATCACTTTGGTCTGGATTGTTGGTTCCTTTTGGTTCCTTTTAATTTTTATTGATAATAATACTTTTTAATTTTATCATAATTTCTGGTATAACCAAACATGAAGGCATGAACCAATGACAAACCACTCTACAACAGTTGATTTTTATTTATTTATTGTAGTTAATGGTTTAATTAATATGTTTTAGCTTTTTTCTTATTTAGTCTAGACTGTTTGAATTTGAAATGGACTATTTTTTCATTTTTGTATTAGCAGTGTTTACTGTTTTGAAGTCTGGAGATTGGACCATTGTATTATTTGTATAAGACTATATAGTGTATAGTTGTATATGCAATATGTATAGTTTTTTAAAATCATATGTGAAAGCTGGAGGAAATGCAATGAAATGGACCTAATTGGGCCCATTTAATTTCAGAATGGGCCTAATTGGGCCCAATTACTTTTAGAGTTCCGACCGAAAGCCGGGATTCCGACTTCTAATCGAAACTTTGTTCGAACTCCGATTAGAGTCGAACTCCGACTTTATTTCTGAGTCGAAGTCGGAATTAATTTGACTACGACAGAGTCAGAGTCAGAGTTGAGTTGGAGCAAAGTCCTAATTTACATGAATATTTTTTGCCTATTTGGATGAAGAAAAAAGGTTATGCATGTGGATGTGGCTACTAATTGTGTCAAGGGTAGCTTGCCAATCCATTATTATATAAGACCCCATTTGATTTTGTACATGAACTCAACCAATCTCATCTAATCTCAACATTCAAATATCACTCGAACATAAATATTTTTTAATTTTAAATTTTAAATTTTAAATTTTTTAACTTTTTCATTTAATTATTACCTAATTATTAAACTTTTTTAAACTTTCAAACAAAATACAAAAATAGTTTAATTTTTTAAATTCTAAAATAAAAGTAACATTAAGAAATTATATTCCAAAAACATTTTAAATTTATAATATTTTTATTCAATTTTTTTCTCTTTTTCAAAAATTTCATAAAACATCTAAACTCAAATCATTTAACTATTATTCTTAAACTATCTCACTATTATTCATAGATTTCTCTTATTATCTCATCTCATTGTATAAACCTTCCTAACTATCACATACCATGAACATGTCCTCCAAGATTGTGAGTGCAAGGTCATGGCTTCTAACACTCACGGGTGCCCTATTTTGTAAAAATAAATAGGCAGGGAGAAAGTCAAAACAGATGGCAAAAATCATTGGTATAAATGAAACATGCAATAGAAAATACTAAGGGTATAAGAAAAAATTGAAAAATTGGTAAATCGAACCAGACTCGTCCAAACCCGTAGAATCGGTTCGGTTTTGAGTCGGTACTAGTCCAGAATATATTCCTGTAATGTCAAAATCGGTGGGTGTCGGTCCGATTCCGTTCTAAGCTTTATAGAACTGGACTGGTTCAATGGAATATATATTTTAAATTAATGTTTTTAGTATTATATGTAATATAAAATAATATTTTTTATATTATATAGAATATTTTATACATTAGTATATAATGTAAATTAGTTAGAATTTTATTTTATGGCCTAATACTAATTGCTAATACTATATTACTATTAGTAATTTACTTTAAATCTATATATAAATTACTATACTAAATAATTACATACGAAACAACAATATAATAATACTAATGCTATTAGTATTAGTATACTAATATTTTCACTATCAATGATATAGTTATAAAAAATTAAATTTATTATAAAAAATACTAATATATAATTATTTAAATCATTGTAACTAATACTAATATATATACTAATAGTATAATAGACTAATTTAAAACCAGACTGGAACCGGTAGAGCTAGTATTTTTAAGAATATATACTAGTACTAATACTAATACTAATATATATACTACTGATTTTTAAGAATAATCGGTGTGTAATCAGTTTTAAAAAATGCAAGACCAACTACACCGGTTTAGTTCTAAATTTTGTCAAAAACCAGACCAAACCGGTTACACTCCTAGAAAATATTATGCTTCACATCTATACGGGTAAATTAAAAATAATAAAGATAAATATGCACGCACAAAAATAATGGATCCATATATGATAACTCGAACCATGCCAACACAAAAAACAAAATCCGCATGCACGTCTTTAAGTGGTATCTAGATTCGAAGTTGCTCCCTATATATATAGGATGAAATGAGATTATCCTTGAGAGTGATCATAAGAGGAGAATGTGGAATGCAAAGAATCAATCTTCAGTGATCATGTTTGGTGGATTATTCTGCGTGGCCAATATTTGTGGGGAGGAAAGTACAGAGGGTAAAGAGACCGCGACTACGAGAGAGATCTACAAGAAATTGTGAGAGCTAAGAATGTTTTATTCACATTTACAACTATATTACATGATCTCTATATGCACAGATCATCAATCTTAATTGATAAGAATGTTAATTTGTTTGTCTTAGGATGTTGCTTTTGACTGATAACAGTGCTAGATTCAATCGTTGTGTTTTCAGATTTCATTTTTCAGTCAGGATTATATCGCGTGCTCTCGTTTATAGGTAACAATCGCACGTATTAGATTCACTGGTTTTGACTTTTGGATATGAATTAGGTATATCATGAAGAGATGATTAATATCTTCTCTATCTTATTTATGATGATTGATTTCCTTTTATGCCTTTCTTGTTTAAATCAATTGAATATATCTCGCCCATTTCTTATTAGTTTTACATGATTCTTTGTTATAGGATAAAAATTAAACATGGTTCAACCAAAAGATCCGTTTTGGATGTTTGCAATGGATCTGAAAAATTGTCATTTTTTTTGTAAATTTTGCCATGGTCAGTTTCATGGAGGTATTTCTAAAATTAAATGGCATTTGTCTGGCCATAAGGGCCACAATAATGAAGTTTGTGAACGAGTGCAACGAGATATTCAGTTAGCAATTCAACAAGTACTCGATTCTCACAATATGATCAAAGATAGAGAAGCTCATGATAATGAAAATTACTCAATTTCTTCATTGTCTGGTGGCCTGAAACTATGTATGAAAAATCATAGTATTTTGATGGGTCAAAACAATAACAATTTTAGAGAGGGTGATGACCTTTTCACTCTGTGGCCATCACGTATGCCAAATGCATGCAACAAAAAGTGTAAGTACTGGATAAACAATTGGCCAAGTTGTTCTCTCATTTGGCATTCGTCCTAAGGCCGTTGTCTCTCCCATCTTTGAGGATCTTGGAAAGAGTATTGTTGAATATGGGCCTAGTTATCAACTACCAGGTCCTTTTACTCTCGAGAAGAAATTGATGTTAGATGTCAAAATAAAAGCTGAGGAATATGTTAAAATTTTTCTAAATGATTTAGTTCAAATAGGTTGTACCATGATGGTCCACAATTGGAGAGATTATGATGAGTTCGATGAAAACTTTATGATCAACAGTGTTATATCTTTGCTTATTCGCAAAGAGGCGCGATATGCTTGATGTCATGTAACTATAGGTCAAGCAAAAGTCTTCAAGAAGCCATATTTTCTACAACTGAGTTATTTGGCCCCGACCACATTCTACAACTTAGATGCTATAATTATGAATATCTTGTTCGTCTTAATGGATACTTCTTCACAACTAAGAATATGCAGGTTTCTAAGAACTATCCTTGGATTTGCATGAGTCGTTGTACTGCTAATGTGATTGAAAGCTTTTTTTCTAAAATGGCAGGGAACCTTCATTCTTTAATCAAACTTGTAAGATTAATATTTTCTTATACTTATCATCATTCCAATGTGTCATTCAGAAGGGGGATGAAAAGACCAAAAGAATACTATGCAACTATATTTTTTATGCTTAAATCAATTTTAGAAGTTGAAGATGAACTACAAGCCTTGTGATTTTCTATGATAATATCGTTGAGTAATCTGATGAAGTTGCTTGATGAGCAAGAGATAGCGAAACATTCAACTTGTGTAGAACTTATTGATTATATTATTCACCATAATGAATTTTGGAGTCGAGTGAAAACAATGGCCAAGTATGATTTATGCTATTTCAAACTAGATGCTTGGTTGATCACAAGGACTCATGTATAGGCACTACAAGAAAAACATGTATATATAACCAATTAATTACAATCAAAATGATTATTTGCAACGAGAACATACTATTTACAATGAAAATAGTCATTTTGATTGCAGTTAATTGATTATATATACTTTTTTTTTTTTGTAGTGAGGATGCTTATATGAAATTATAGAAAGACTAAAAGATGGAATTGAGAAAAGTCGTGACTATGATTGCTTTATGATTTTACATGGGAAATATTTAGAGCTATGCGAAGGGAGATTATTTATCCTGCATATATTGAAATCATGCCAAAGGAAGACTTATTGTATGGTGAAAAGTTTGAGGAAAATATTGAAATGATAGATGGTATAAACTATATGTTTGAAAACATGGTTGTGTCATATGAAAAGGAAGCCTTCACGAAAGAAGTACAACACCCCTGAATGGAAATGCCAAAGTTATTCACCACTCAAGTCATCACAATGTTAAAAACATGCCATCCTCGTGAGTTAATAATTTCTGTACGTTTTTTTCAATAGTTTTAGTAAAGTTTTATGATATTTTGGTTTGTTCTTTTTGAATTGTGTAAGAATATGGTGGGACTTTTGTGAAAAGCATATCCCGGAGAAAATATGCAATTCAAAATATTGAGTCAACCTTGTAGTACTTCATTTTGTAGGCGTTATCAAGTGTCTCACGGTGAATATTGGAAAGAAGATGGGTCAGCAAAGGAGAATACAATGATCATCATGAGCAGGAGTTTTAAACCACTAGAGCTAGAGCCGATCATTCTTGATAAACTTGGTGAAGATCGTGATGATCTTAAGGACACGGAGGAGCTAGACATTGATGAATGCTAGATGGCTTTTCTACAACAATTGACTCATGATGATACTTTTGTCAATCGCGCGATAGAAGATCTGAGTCTTTCATGGCTAGTTAACTTTGAGATGTATACTTTCTTATTTTTATTAACTAATTAAATTTCAGTATCTTTTCTATTTAATTCAGGATTTAAGTTTTATAAATTTAGGATGAAGACCGCATACCATCCTAAAAAACTTAGGAGGAAAATGGTGCATTTTTTTAAGACATAAATATAAATAATAAAATATATCTTTCAATAAATTGGAACTTTTGAAATAAATAATTATTTTACATGGTATCATACTTATTAAGGAGGACTAGTCTATCCATACATGAGAGGGGGAGACAATTGATGACTCTGCAGTTATAAAATTGACTACCAAGTGTGGACTTCCTTAATGCATGCTAATGTTATCTAACAGACAATTTTTTTTATTTTATTTTTTACAGTCTTTTACACAATCATGTTTTAAATTAGGATTATTTTTATAAGCTAACTTACAAAAGTAACATCATTGATAAAAATATTGATCTACTGATCTGCAGTTTCCAAACTTGTGCATAATCTCGCAACTTTATTTCATTAACTTGCATGCGTTGAAAATTGCAGCCTAACACGAATTTCGAATCTAAACACGGCCACCGCCGGCCAACGTCCTACATTGTGATAAACCTATATATAATTAACTTGGCATTTATAAATGATCTGCTTAGATTCTTGACTCATGAGTATGCACATTTCAATATGAATTACATTGTCGAATCTAATAACATTTCATTGGAAGACATTAGTAAAAGTACCACTTCTCAAGGAAGCATAAATGTGAATATTTATAAATCTCTTGTATTTTAGTTGTTATCACGGAATTTATATGTCATAAGTGAGGGTTATGAATAAATTTAAGAAGAGGTCACTCTTATACATGTGGCTTTACCTCTTTGAGAGAAAAAAAAAAAAGCATAAATGTGTCTTAGCAATATTTAGTAATTAGACATTTTAGAGTTTAAGTGACAATGGTATTCAATTATAAAAAGCTGGCATTTCATCAAATAGTACTGTATATACACGGTGTGGCAAATCAGACTTACATCACATCCATAAAAATAATAGAAAAAAAAAATCGAGTAGTTATAAATATCCGTTTAATTTTTATCGTAGACCTGAAAACTAAAATTCACATGAAAGTGGAACTAATCACCTTAAATTCGTCTAATTTGATAATAAAAGTGATGTTCTCGAAAAGAAATATTTTATTTACAATTCTAAGTGGGGGAGTAGTACTCCATGTGTAGACCCATTGATATATAAAGATAAAAGGTTAAAAAGCATTATTTTGAGAAATATATTATCATAACTTTAAAAAGATTTTAAGATAATTATATGGGCTTGCATGAGCTCAATCCCTAATGGGAATTGTACGTAGATTGCCTGGTTTATTTTCATAAATTATTTCATCTCATTTTAAACTTATTATTATATATTTTTTTTAAATTTTTATATAAAATAAAATAAAAAATTTAACTTTTTTAAATTTAAAAATAAATTTTTTAAATCTCAAAATAAAATTAATATTAAAAAATTATATTACAACAATATTTTATTCTTTTTCTTACCTTTTATTTCATATTATCTTATCATATCTGACCTTTGAAAACAAATAAAGCCTAACTCTTGGAAAAGACTTAGAAGCTAATCATCCATCATGTAAAATCATATCCACAAGCCTTCTAAACCATTCAAGCTATAAGTCCTAATTGAAAGGCATTAATAGCACATAGATCTAGCTAGAAACCGAATGGCTAATATTAGAACACTCTCATTAGATTATCCATTTGCATTTGCAAAAAAATATAAGTTTGCACATATATCAAAATTTGTTATCATATTTGATTAAAAAATATAAGGCAAAAGTGGGAGAAGAAAATAAAAGTATTTTTTGTCTTAAGTGAATAGTAACTTTTCAAATTATAAAGATAAAAGATATTTTTATTTACTTATGAAGACATAAATTATTTTTATTCTCTTCATCTATTTTTACCTCCTCATTTTTAATAAAATATGATAAAAAAGATTTGATATATGTATAAATTTATACTTTTTTATCGATGTAAATATATAATCAAATAAGAATGCTTTTATATATAAGAGTTGTGCCCAGCATTCGAAATAGCCCCTCGTATAAACAGTATTTTTACTGTTCACATAAACAGTAAAAATACTGTTAATATAAGTGGGCTGTTTCGAATATTTCGAAAGCCCATTTTTTCTCTATATATAAATCTAGAACATGCACCTCCCAAGCATTCTAGTAACATCCGGGCCCAGCCAAGCCCGCTTTCTATAAAGTCTTTTTCTTTGGTTTTGATAATTAGCTTAAAAAGTCGAAGCCGAATGAGTCATTGTATCAGCCCCCCACAGCTCAAACATACCCGTTTCTTCCCCATGCACATTTCTTTCCACCTTGGATCTCGACATCACCAAAACTGCCAGACCCTCTACTCATATGGCTTCCATCACGTCCGTATCCAATGCTTACACGTTTGTTCCTGCTAAGGTTAGCGACGGCACTATATATTCACCAGTTACTTCACAGTTCTCGCCTAACCTTCATGCACGTACCGTTTTCTTTTTAACCGTGCTCCTCCTGCCTTCAAACTGTCGCTTCAAGCCTCAAACTGTCGCTTCAAGCCGCAACCTTCAGTGAAGCACCACCACAAGTTGCACAGCCCACACAAAACCTCAAGCCACCCCCACTCACTGAGAACCACCACCAAGCACCACAATCTCCAGGCATTGCATTGTAACACCACCGCCGCACGCCACTTTAATAATTCATAACAGAAGTTCAACTCGAGTCAGCCACCGCTGCTCTGCTGTGTACCACCGTACCCCACCAACGGAAGCCACTCCTCAGTGCTGCCCTACATCATCGAGCCGCAGTCCAAGCCTTTGCATGTCCCCTATTTTTCTCCTCCCAAAATAGAGCAAGATAAACACCTCCACACGTCTCAGCTTTCAGCCCTGTGATGCGACAGTAAAGCTCGGCAACGTCGCCAGCCTCCACGTCGTCTCAACCAGCAGCGGAGCCAGAAATTTGCATTAGGAGGCCAGATAAAATTAAAATCAAATATATAAAATATTTTTTATTTTATTTTTATATAATTTTTTATGCGATATAAAATAATTTGATAGTAAGATTTACAATAAAAATAAAAAATATTTAATATAACTTATGTATTAAAAAAGTATATAATATAATAAAAACATATCATCGTAATAAAAATATATTAAAAATCATCAAACTTCTTTTTTATTTTTATTTTTATCTATAATAAAAACATGTCATCATATTATTATATCATTTGATTTTATAAAAGATGTGTTTTATTTTTAAATTAGATTAATTTTGTAGAGGGAGATTAAAATAATTTTTAGAGAGGGGGCCAACACAAAATAAAATTAATATTATCCTACAAAATCATAAAAAATAAACATAATTTTCAAAATTTTTTTTTTAAAATATATTATATTTTTTTTTAATTTTTTTTTAGAATAGGAGTGAAGCTGCCCTCTCCCCAACGTGACTTCGCCACTGATCTCAATCTGCACAAAAGGTGCCACCTTCCACCCCAAGCCAACTCTCTCTCTCTCTCTCTCTCTCTCACTCACTCTCTCGTTGGCGTATCTACCACAACAACCCAGTTTGGTCTCTAATTATATTGTTTAATTATATTGTTTTGAGTTAAGGTTTTGTTAAGCCCTTAGAGTACTCCCAATAGAGTAGTTAAAGTTTTCTTTTAAAATTATACTTTTTACACAACTTCTCAAAAAAATTATTCATATTTGATCAAAAACTATTAGAAGAATTGTTGAAAAATGTCAAAGAGTATACTTTATTTTTAAAAGTGAATAGTAAAGCTAAATTTTCCTTCAAATGTTTTTAACATTTTTCAACAATTTTTCTAGTAAGTTTTGATCAAATATGACTAAATTTTTAGAGAAGTTGTATAAAAAGTACAATTTTAAAGAAAAATTTTAGCTATTCTATTAGAAGTACTCTTATTAAGCTATAGAGGTATTACTTTACACAACTTGGTTTTTCTTGTATATAAATATTAAGGAAATAACTCAATATAACCCATCCAATGGATATTATATATTTTATAACTAATATCCAATTTATTACAGTGACCTCTACATCTATAGGATACTATTTCTATTTATACATATATTTAATTTATTTCTTTCTCTCTATCCTTTATATTTTTATCGTTATTTCTTTATTTCTTTTTTATTTTATTTGAAATGAATAAAATATATTAAAAATTTTAACATTTAAATAAATATAATGAAAAAATAGGTAAATTAATGTATGATATATTATAAATATCAATATGTAAAATAAAAAAATATGTATTTTAATAATATATTTTAAAAGAGAGTATAAAAAATCATTAAAAATCCTCTCATGAGATAAGGAAAATGATAGCCTTACTATTCTATTACTACTCTTTTTCTTTTTTTAATTTTTTAAAAATTTAATTTTACTTAATAAGTAAGAAAGTGACTATTGGAGCATTTTCATTAGCTTGGCTATATTTAAAATTTGGATAATTTGTACTAAAAATACTCCACGTTGGATTGGTTATATCTAAAATATTTAGATTTCATTTAAAGTGCTTAGCTAAATATATAAGATTATAATTGGTTTTTCAAATATTAAAATATTAATTTCTCAATCTAACAAAATATGAAAAGACTAATTTCTCACTCTAACCAAATATTAAATCTATTAATTAAATAATATTTTATTATTATATAGATTGTCAATAGCTAATTCAACGTGAAAATTGAATTTAAATGAAAAAGGTAAGTGTAAAAAAATATCATATTAGTTAAATTTTGAAGATAAATTTGATTGATTCAATGAAGACACTCTTAGTAAAATTGAATATTTTTTTAAAAAAAATTAATGATTACAAATGTTAAAAAAGTATTTAAAAAATAATAACTAAATGTATTAAAAATAGTAAATAAATAATAAAATAATAAGTGTATCTATACCCATAAGAGGAAGGACGGATCGAATGGTACAAATCATGTCGGCGGTCGTAGACAGTCATAAGCATGCTTTTGGCTGGTGTATTGGGCGATGCTCGGCTTTTTTCGGCGCACGAGTCGATTTCAAGTGGACCATCGTGGGGCGGCTGGATCCCGACCTTTCTTCAAATCATGGTTTGGACAGAGACCAGAATTTTAGGCCTGATTTGTTTTTTAAAGGTGATATAAGAAAAAAATTAAAATAAAATAAAATAAAGATTTATTATAAAAATTATTTTAATATTAATTTTATTTTAAAATTTAGAAAAATTATTTTAAAATTTGAAATTATTTATTTTATTTTGTATAAAAATTTTAAAAAATATAATAATAAATTTAAAATAAAATAAAATAAAATAAAATAATTTATAAAAATAAATCAGACCTTATGCTCTAGCTTACCAGTACCATATGTCAATTCTTATATTATTTTTTAATGACATTCACAAAGCCGACAAATTACAGGCTTACAACAGCGCCTCTAATTTGAACATCATCAAAATCTCTTGAATAATGGATGCTTTAAGAGAAATTTGTGACTTTAAGAAGTGATTAATTTGGATTTAAATATTTGTAATTGGGGATCATCTTTCATAGTTGCGGACTGTGTTACGTAAAATGAATCAAAGATGGTAGACTTTTTCTTTCACGGAGACCCATCCGGCTGGAGAGATTAAATTATGAATAAATTTATTTATCATATTTTATCATTTTATAATTTGATATTAAATGACATGCTCATAAGTATAGTCTAATAAATAATTTTTAATTATTTAATATTACAATATAAAATAAAATAAAAAGATGACGAGGAGTATTGTTATTAACTATTTTTAACCCTTTGAACGGGATTGTGCTTCACTTTAACAGGAAACTATTCTTTATTGGCATGCTTTAAGTTTTGGAATTCAACCAATCTGGATGCTTGGGTGGATGAAGGTGATATGTGATGTAGAGAATTTGAGTCAGATAATGTAAACTTATCAGATTACACGTTAATGAAATATTTTCAAGTGGAGATCAGTATAAAAATGATAGAAAATTATTCCTGATTGAGACAAATTTTGAACAAGTATTTTGATTATAATTTTGATTATTTGTATTAAAATTGCACATACATATGAAGCCAATTTAAAAAGCTGTCTTCAATGCACACGCCATAGACACTCAACTATGCTCGGTATGTATCATAGACACGTCATTGTATTTGCCACTACTTGGTTCGTGTCGTCTCTTTAAAAATGTTTCGTGGCGGCTTATACTTATGCTTTTTATTTTTTTGGGGTTGTGAATATTTTTACGAGTTTTCCTTTTACAGATAATTTGCACACTGCATTGTTAAAACATTAGTAATGATTTAGTCAAATGTCAATATTCTTTAAATTTCTAAAAAAAATTTGTTAAAATGCAGCTGCATCGGATTAGCTCTATACTCTTCATCCTAACTTTTATATATAGTAAATTCATTTTATTTCCTATATATGAAAAATTACCGTAACTTTTCATCCCTTTATTTTATTAATTTCATTCCCGCGGCTCCAGTAATAAAGCCTTCCCGCGACCTAGTATCTTCTCTCCCTCGAATACTCCTCCTCCCATTTTCAGTTCTTCTCGTCGTCAGGTCATCCCCATCGGCACCAACTCTTCATCGTCAACTCTTCTTTGTCGCCGGTGAGGGTTCTGCCTTCATCTCCCATCGTCATCTCCAGATTTTTCACTCCAAACCGTGACCTCTCTTCCAGATTCTCTACTCCAAAAAAGGGTTTTTCTCTCCAGGTAAATCGAGTCGCTTATCGACACTAACGCCGTCACCAAAAAGCCCACCACTGTTGGTTTCACAGCCAAGTCCTCCAAGCCTAAACTCAACCTTAACCCTAGCCCCGTGGTTTACTCTGGTGTTGGGTCCTTGGAAAGTTCGCTTGGCGATGGTGATGATGACGACCACGAGGATGAAGACGACGAAAATGATGTAGGGTTTGATGGAAGAGTTGCGAGGAAGCATCAGATGGAGAGCGTAGATTTATCCGATGGGGCAGCATGCAGGGAATTGGCGAGAGCTATATTGAAGTTTGGGGAGATCTACAAGAGGATTGAGAGCTCGAAGCACAAGCAGATGATGGAGCTGGAGAGGCAGAGGATGGAGTTTACTATGGACCTTGAGTTTCAGAGGATGGATATGTTCATGGATGCCCAGTTGGAGATTGAAAAAATGACGCGCCCTAACTCCTAAGTACACGCAGGGCTCAGGTGACATTCTCAAATATCTAAATTTTCTCTCTTTATTGTTTGATGATTCAAATTTTCTTAGTGTTTAATTTGGAAAATAGTTAGTTGAATTGATTGTACTTTGATTATATTTTTGTGGGCACATTGTAATATGGAAATCCCCAATTCAAATTGGAACAGGTCATCGCAAGTTCACATATTGTGGGTAATTTTACTTTCTGATTGTATTTCGAAGGGATATTGGAATTTGAAATGACAATTATCTTATATGATATTGTTTTTAGCCACTATTTGGTTTTAATTGTTAGTGGGAATTATGAAGCAAAGTAATTAAAAAGGATAGTATTTTACAGGACAGGTTTTCGATTGTGCCTGTCCTAGTTTCGGAGAATGGTGGTGTTGAATAGTTAATCTCATTGATTTAATGTTATGATGCTCAAAAGCTATAAGTAGTTAAGGTTGCACGACGTAATTTCATTAAGATGGTTGAATGGTTTTGTACAATTGATCGTTAGAGGCTCTCAGGCCGTGACAAGCATTTTCTTGCTTGTTCTGCATCAACTTATGATTGTTGGAGGTTATTGAGGAATATAAAAATAAAAATAAAAAATTAAATAAATATAAATAATAAAAAATAATAATATTTTATTATTATAGAGAATAGAATAGCCAATCCAATGTACACTTAATGCTTTAAGTGATTAGCTAAAATATGAAAAATTGTATTTTCTTCAAATTTTGAAGATTGGAATGGTTAAATCAATACCAGTGCTCTTACAAAGCTTTTCATCAGCTTCTTGCTTGCAATTTGACTTTGTTCTTTCCTACTTCAGATTTTTCCGTTGGCGACGTGGCTTTTATAACTGCTACTTTTTTAATGGCTTTTACTGAGTGCCCCGGATACCGATTGTAATACAGAGTTGATAGAAAGTTTCTTGATGAAATGCATGATATATCTTTAAGTGTGATAACCAAACATATCCTGTAAAATGATTATTACAAACATTTTCTAAATACAAAATAGGGCATACGTTAACTACCCCAATAGAACATGAGGAGAGGGAGCTGATAATTACAAATTAGCTCGTCTTCCATCCATTATTCCATTCCTTCACTTCGTACGTGCTCGTTGCTTGGAATTTCAAAGGTTTTAAACTGTCTCGTGTGGATCACGGCCAGCACTTGCCTCTGGCTCTCCCGAGTTCGTGGTAGATTCTTGTTCTCCCAGGTTGAACAAGACGTGTGAGATCTTAACTAGCAGAATGGGTATAAAATCTTCGAATGCTCCAACGAACTGGAGTGCACATGAAGATAGAATGAGGCATCCCAAGGGAGGAACCAGAATCAATAGCAGTAAACCATAGGCAAGGACACCCGACATGTGAGAAATGAGTTTGGTGAGGGCGAGGCAATTCCTGTTTTGATTTGGTTCGAGTACCAGCTTGGACAATGTCATGGCGTGAACATGTGTAGCTACGATGAATACAGACATGATTGTCCCGTGTGTGTCAAAGGGAGAAGTTCCTGAGTTTTGATACTTCACTTGGAGGAGATTGAGCATCACTGGAATCAGATACTGAGAATTGGGTCGGAATTGGGTGTAGAAACCAATCAGTTCCTGCTCACTTGTACCACCAAAACAAGAAGAAAATTAGAATTTTTACTAGCTTTCATAGTGAATTATAAATAACGTCCCACATTCTTTGAAAAGCAAGACTACATTCATAGGCATGATACCAATATACTAATATATATATAATGTCGAAACCTTTTTTAATATAAAAAAATCTACCCAAAGTAACTAAGTTACATTAAAGCATGATATATAGCAAATAATTAAGAAATTCAAACAAAACTCGACGCAAGATATTCTCGAATCATTACTGGATGTCAAGGAAGAGAGAATCTAGCTATATTCTATTTACGTAAATATGAACGAATCAGCCTTTATAATGGCCTAGGGTTATACAAAAAATATTATGTCCATTTGGTAGACCGCCTTTAGTCGTATCCAGCCATTTAACATCAAATTTTGTTCTTTCGTATCAAGTGCTCCTCGGATTTATATATTTGTTTAGAAAGGAAAATTGAAGTTAAATTTTGACCTTTATATATATGAGCTAATCTTTGAGCTTGGAAAAAAGACAACAAAAGCTGCAATATATCGAGGGAGAATAACTACTGATTATCCGTACGAAGAAAACCATATTCTTGGAAGGAAAAAAAACAAACAAACAGTATGCTTATAACTAAAATGTTTTACTGATTAGATGAGACTTTTTTCAGTAGAATCAAAGTTATTTTATAAATTAAAACGTGGGTGATTTATGTTAAGAACTTTGAAAATTTCGATAGTAGACATAGGTATCCATTGCTCAAAACAAAAAAAAAAAAAAAAAAGGTCTCCATCAAATGATTGACCGAGTAAGATACTGACACTTGTTCTTGTGTGCAGCCAAAAACATTCTTGATTGGAATTTGTAAAAGCTACGATCTCACTGATTCTAAAGACAGAACAGTTGTTTGGAGGGGAAACCGGAAAAGTACTCTGCAGATTTTGCATCTGACCCTCACAAGATATCACTTCCGACACCAATCAATATTTCGCAAGGAATACAATTCCAATCCAAACTAAATACTAGACCCCAAACAAACCATTTGTCCCGTTAAACAGAAAAGAAAATCTTCCAAAAGAAGACAGAAGACAGAAACCAGAAGCGTACAATCTAAATCAAAAGGATTGGTTTTGAGAAAAAGAAAGAGAAGACGAAATTGAATCTTTTATATATTGGATTCCTCTCGATCTTTCATTCACGGGATGTCCTTCAAAGGCCAATTTAAAATATAGCCTTTTTCCCAGAATTCTACCTCATTACCTCTCAAATCGTCTTCAAATGACTACAAAAAGAGGAAGAAGATAAAAAAGACATGGTGAAGGATGTGTTCCGCTCTGTTTAAAGATTTGGGTTTGGATGGGTTTTAATACGCTTTTCCTCCCGTTCCGTTTAGAGAAGGGGGTAAGAATTAAGATGGGACTAGGCCGGTAGCCGATCCCCAAAAAGTGATGGAAGTCATGGAGGAAAGAGATACATGTTTAGCAAAGATGCTTGTACCAACCGTTGAATCCCATGATTTCCCAGATTGGTACCCTCCATTTCGCCTGTGGCTGTGTTTGTACCTGACTTGGAGGACTATTTTTTTTTTAACTTCTTCCCATTTTTTGCTTTCAAGGTTTATTTATGGAGATTGTGTGAACTTTAGGCGCCTTCTGGGAAGTTTCCAGGTTTGCTTGCTTGCTTGCTTACGTCCTTGTGGGACCTAACTTGACTTACCATGCTTGTCCTTCATTTTTAAAGTCGACTTGTATTAGCTTTTATGCTCTAAAGCAGGTTTGGATTAGCAGTTGAGTTGCTGAAACTCATTATTATATTTTTTTTAATTTTTATATAAAATATAATAGATAATTTAATTTTTTAAAATTTTAATTTAATTTTTTTAATTTTAATTTAATTTTTTAAAATTTTAAAATAATAATAATACTAAAAATATAATATTTTATTTAATTTTCAAAAATCATTTCCTCTAATCTTATTTTATCAATCTATCCAAATCTCCCAATCTAAGGGGCTGCTTGGATTGGGAAGTGGGTTGAGCTTATCTCAACTCACTTTCATTTCATCATTATATTTTTATAATTTTTTATACAAAACATAAATTTCTATACACCTTTTTCAAATCCCAATACACATTTTTCAAATTCTAACACACCTTTTTCAAATCCCAAAATAATAATAATATTAAAAAATAAACCAAACTCATCTCAACTCATCTCATCTCCGAATTCAAGCGGAACCTACTTGCTGCAAGCGTACGGAGTAAATATTGTATAGTCGACACGTTTTTTGATAAAAAAGTAAAAATTATACATGTATTAATTTTCCTCCCATCCGCCCACTGGATGTAAAATCAATAATTTATTTTACATATCGGCTGTATCCGTTTGTAAGTATCGACTGTAGCAATTAGATTTATCTATTTTATTTCGACTCTTCGTTCTTGATTCAGCTTTTTCTACTTGATTTAGCTTTTCCCGTACGTGTGGGTCTCTCGTAATTTTGTCCTTCTTGATTCTGCTTTTTTTTTTTTTTTTTTTTTGTACAGGAGGCTCTTCGTTCTTGAATCTTGATTAAGCTTTTTCTGTCGTGTGGGCTCGTAATTCCAATTAGATTTATCTATTTTATTTCGACTCTTCGTTCTTGATTAAGCTTTTTCTACTTGATTTAGCTTTTCCCGTGTGGGTCTCTCGTAATTTTGTCCTTTAGCATTTTCTCCCATGAGGCATTCAGAGTCCAGAGACAGGCCACGTGCTTCTACTCTCTTTCTCTCCCTCTTTTACGGTTAAAAATTAGTCGCCAACAACCAACAAGCATTGATTATCTTGTATTACAGAAAAATATATCAAAACAATATTAAGGTCTCGTTTGTATTCGAGTATGGGCTCAACTCATTTCAATTCATTTTTATTTTATTTTTATATTTTTATAATTTTTTATATAAAATACAAATTCATATACACCTTTTTTAAATTTCAATACACATTTTTCAAATCCCAACACACATTTTTCAAATTCTAAAATAATAATAATATTAAAAAATAAATTAAACTCATCTCAACTCATCTCATCTCCGAATCCAAACGGGGCCTAAAACGTTCTTCCTTGTTAAAACTCGTCGTTATCCTCGTCATCGGTGATCAATGCAATTTTTATTTTTAATTTTTATGAGAAGGTTTTCATTAATAAATAATCAAGAATTATAATTAGAGAGCTAGCTTATCAATACAAATATTATGGGCAATAGCCTCTGAAACCGAGTCCTCCTATACAATCAAATCATCTACATTCCACGCCCTTCAAGCCAACTTATGGGCATCATTATTACACAAACATTCATCAAAATTAGACATTAGCCTTCTAACTTCAGAAATCAAATTGCCCGAGCTTGATGATGGTACAGTTTGAGAAGCTTGTTGTAGGTCATCCACCACCAATTTGCAGTCTGATTCCACCAACAATTTGGAGATATCCGATTGAAGACGAAGCTAAGTCCCCTGAGTACAACCACAAGCTCAATGGTTTCTGGTTCTTCAAGTACATGCTCTTCTAGCTTTGAGGCTGAGAAAATGACATCTCCTCTTTCATCTCTACGTACTGCACCAGTCCCAGCCTTCCTTTGATAATAATAATAATAATAATAATAATAATAATAATGCTCCTACCACGTTAAGCTTGAGAAAACCTTCAGTAGGAGGCCATCAGTGGCACTTTTCTTTCACCTGTGTTTTGCATTTTTGGTTAGCAAGAATTCTATAACTTCCTTTGAATCAATGCAAAAATTAAATCAAAGCAATTTGTACCAATCCTTTGGAACCATGGTGGGCATACCGCATATATGTTTATTCTCGGGATAATATTATTATGCGACCTCATTTTATCCCTCCATTTTGATTTCTTATATATACTCTTTTTTATTTTTTAATCTCAATTGTTAAGAAAGTGACTACTAGTATATTGACATTCTTTTTATTTTTTAAATATGTTTAAAAAATATTTGAGATAAAAAGGAAAAAAAATATAATTTATATTGTGGGACACACCTAGTAGGCAAATTAAAGAAGAATAATAGTACTACTCTTATTATTGGTTTCAGGAATTAAACCGGTTTTGGATGATTGTTTCCAAATTGTCTTGGTTGAATATCATCATCTTTTTTTAAGATGGGAATGTTAAATATCTATAACACTCTTGAGAGAGGGTGTTGGAGTATACAAAACCAGATTGAAGATCTAGAATTGAAATCTCAAGCACCCTAACAAAGGAGCTGCAAAGATGAAAGTCGGCATGCTGTTAAGTTATTTACAGAGGAGATAAATTAGAGACTGGCATAGATCCATTCCACTCAGATCAAGGACACTGGTTCGGGACAAGGAGCAGAGCCGAGGATGGACCAGGCGCGTAGGGGACACGGTGGCCGCGTTTGTATTTGACTTCGAGGATTCCTTATATAAATTTTACTTTTACTTTGATTTGTTGTTTTTAAAGATTTATAAAATTATTATTTTATTCAAAATTATAAAATAATTATAAAATGATAGTATGTGTGGAAAAAATAAAAAACGGTTTCGACTTTTCTTTTTTTACTGCATTTGACAAATCACAAATCCTCAATCTCAAGTAAGTTGCTACGGCTTTTGGAGAAAAAAAAGAGTAAGTTGATATGGCTCTCTCGAAGTCAAAGAAGGGCTTTTCTCTCTCTTTCTCTCTCTCTCTCTCTCTCTCTCTCTCTCAAACATCTTAAAATTAGGGTTTTCTTGTTTCCTTTGTCATCAGCTGGGGGGAGGGGGTCGCAGCTCTATCTCCGATTTCCTCCTCCTCCAACTCAATTTTTTGTCTTATCCCTGGCCACTGCGGTTGAATAACAACGTAGGTGGTTTTGGGTTTGGATTATGGTTTTCGACGGTTGTTTTGCAGGTTCTTAAGAAGAGGAAGACCCTAGGCCACCATGCGCAGTCTCATAGTCTTCCACATCCGCTGATCGGGTGGTCGACGGGTGCTTTTTGTAGGTCGAAGCGACGCACACTCCTCACGCATGAGATTAGTTATGGTCGAGAGTTCATACGCACCTCACATCCGGTGGTTTTGTTAGGGATCTCGATCTAGTCCTTAAACAATACGGGTCCTCCTCCACGCACATCTCCTCCTAGTGACCGAACAAATCTCGTTGGTTGGATTAGTTAGGGCACTTTTTCCGCTTTCTTGATCTCCTAAGACAATGGGGTTATGGTGTTTAAGAATAGTTTTGATTTGAGTAGAGAGATATGGTGGTCTAAGTGATAAATTAAGATAGAAAATGTTTAAGAGAATGTCCTATGGGTAGGCCTATGTGTTGGGTCTTTTTGGTAAGACATATGAAACATATGATATAATAAGGCTAGGGTTTTAGTGGAGGCTTAAGGGAATCTTGAGATTAAAGATTAGGGTTAGTGTTTTGGTCATTTGGATAAAGTAGTGAATGAATGAGGCTAGGCTAGGGTTTTGGGATTGTGGAACTTGACTAAGGTTATCTTGAAAGACAAATTCCTAATTTTAAATTTCAAATTTGAATGGATATGGCCAACTATGGATTGGATGGATAAGGCATGAATTTTGAATGAGATTTGGTTGGGTTTGGATATGATTTAATTAAGTCACTTAAAGGATAAATGATCAATTAAATTTAATGAGATAAGGTAATGTAGATGAGGTGACAAGTGGAGTTCGGCTATCACTAGAGAAGTGTTGGCCGAATAGGATAATATTAGAAAGTAGGGTTTTATGACTTATAGGAGATTAGGATTTTATGGCTTATGGGAGATTAGGGTTTTATGACTTATGGGGGATTAGAGTTTTATGGCTTATGGGAATTAAGGTTTTGGGCTAGGGCTTGTGTGTGGCCGAATGGTATGGATAAGGTAAGTGAGAATGAGGTGGGCTAAGATTTGATGGCTTATATGGGGTGACTTTGGTGAAGCTGGGGTTGGCCAAATTTGAGCTTGGCTTTTAAGAAACTGTAAGGCAATCCTATGAACTCTTAATGCAATGAATGATCACAAAATGAACTTGAAGAACACAAAGCACCAATCCGAGAACTACAATAGAGGGTTCGGCTAGCACCCTTAAATGCACAACTCTTCACACCTTCACTCACTCACTCACTCACACTCAATTCTCAAATCCACAAGTAGTGTAGATTCGGCACTCACACAAAATAATAACCAATCAATACTCAAATCACTCCAAGAAATAAAAAAAAAAAAACACAAGAACACCAAATTGAAAAATACCTTAAAATATGATAAATAAAAGGATAAATGTGAAATAATACCGATTCACGAACTACACGTTGTGTGCTAAACACTGAAGATAAATCCAAGCCCCCCCAAGGGTGGCCGGCCTAAGCTCTCTCTCAAGATTACTCCAAAACTCAATTCTTCAAATGATCAAAAGATGTAAAACTAAGAGGCCTAGGGTCTTATTTATAGAGCTTACAACATGGAAACTCCCAAAAGGTTCCTGATAAAGATAACTACTTAAAACATTATCCAAATGAAATAAATAAATAAAAATAACATAAAATAAAATATAGGAGCAGCACCCATTGGTGGTGGTCGTGGCCTATATGGCCCATGGCGGGCTTATAGCGTGTCGTGGTCCACGGTTGGGCTAATCTGCATGGTGTCGGGCTATGCATCATCTATCTGCATGGCATGTGTCTGCATGACATTTGGTGATGTGTACGGCATAGCGTTGTGCATGGCCTGACATGGCTTGCTGGCTGAGTGGCCCATGCATGTCAGCAACTGTGTCGTGATGCTGTCAAGGCCTAGATGTGGCACGATCAAGTGAGAACAAGTGAGCCACGTCACAATTGACTCGTGCGTCTCTTCCGAACTTCCTTGGACACGCTCATGATTCCTGAGGGAGTCTTCCAATGCTAGGCTTGGCACTACAAGTGGTGCCAACTCGAGTGTCCATGCGTGTCTAAGGCCTCGAATATGGGCGATTTTTTATGGGATACTATCAAGTTCTTCTTGGTCGGTAGTCATGATGGTTGTTTTCAACCCTTCTTTAATATACGATAGCTCTTGTTTACTGGGGCATGTGGTGTACACGCGCCACCAGAGATAACCATCGTTTCGTTTGCTGTAATATGTAGTTTGTTTAGTTTGGTTTTGTGAATATTGTTTATATATGGATAATTTTATTTGAGAAATAGTCTCTCAAGTTTTCTCCTCCTTTTGGAGGAGAAATATTAGTAAATGTCTATTTTTGAGACATTTCTTGGTCTCTCAATTTTAGTCTGAGAGTATTAAGAGTCTTGTATAGGGCCGACTCAATAGTTTGAGGGGCCTACAGCTAAAAATTAGTTTGAGGCCCTTTTTATTTTAAGAAATAAAATAAAATAATTTTAATTTTAACTTTTACATTATATTTTTATGTAAAAATAATTACAATCGTTTTGCAAATTTTATTAATTAAGATTTTATATTACATTTTCAACTAATAATCAATTTAGTATTTATTAAAAAAAATCAATTTAGCGAATATTTTATCGAATCTAGTTAGTTTTACAAGACATGATTTAGACTTTTAGAGACTATTTAGGAACACTAATGTTCTCAAGTATTTTTAGATACTTTCAAATTCAACTTTTTCTCTCTTATTAAAAAATAAAAAAATATCTTAATTCAAATTATTTTATTACTATTCATATATATTCTAAAATATTCTATCTAAATAAGTCCTAGAAGCAATTATAATTATTATTGTAAATAAAGTTGTATAAATAACCTATATATTATAAAAAAGTTAGTCATTGCCTCTTCAAAAAATTATACAAAAATATTTTAATAATACTTGAAAATTAAATTTTGTTATAATTTCACATTATACATTAAATTAATAATTTCAAAAGAGAAATGTATTCTTAGAATGAAAATATTTGAAATAATTATTAAGTGTGATATTTTTTATAATAAATAATAACATAATATCTATTTAATACTTTTGATTTTTCTTATTGAGTTAATTAATTTTGTTAATTGTATATTTATTTTCTTTTTTAAAAAATCTTACTTTGAATATTTTTTTTAGGGGTCTTCTTTCATTAAGGGTCTTAGACAATTGCATAATTTGTTTAATAGAAAAGCTGGACCTAATTGGTATAAGTTGATTTATAATGGATCACATTGTAAAGTTATTTGATATAAGTTATTTGATATAAGTTGATTTATAATCCGTCACATTTTATATTCCAAATTTTTTAATGGAAATGATAGATATTTAAATAAAAAAGGAAAAAAAAGTAAGTTGCTACGAACATCACATGTGGAGTGATATCATTCGCAAAAGCGACCCAAGCATCATATCGTAAAAAGACTATTTTAATAATAATAATAATAATAGGCATGTTATTTTTAAAAGAAATTAATACATACAATACAATTATATAATATATTTTATAATAAATTTTAAATTAGGATAATTTTATAAAATATTTTATACACATAATATTTTACAAAAATACTCCTTATTTAACATATTATTATAAATATATTGTAGGCATAATGACATATTTAACAAATTTTTGGAATTATATGGTTATGCGTCTTAGGTTGTAGAAAACCAATATCACCACGTTTAAAAAATAAAAATACACAAAATTGTTGTTTGGACGATTATCTAAAAAAAAATTAGCAACATTCTAAAACCTTCTCTGATCTCTTTATATTCATCATAATGGGTTTTCAAATTCCATTATTCCTTGGCATTTCGTTTGATTTGTAACATTATTTAATTTGTTTAGCTAAAGACAATAGAATCACCCTAAATAAAATTTTATGTAGGGTTGTAAAAAGACCGAACCAGATCGATGGACTGGACCGAACCGGTTGTTCTGGACCGAACTGAATGAATTCAATTCGGTCCGGTCCAAATTTTAGATGGATCGATTAATTCTCGTCCATTCTCGGTCTAGAGGATTTCTCCCATTGGACTGGACCGGACTGAACCGAACCCCATATATATATATATATTTATATATGTATATTTATATATAAATATATAAAAATAGTATATAAATTATAATATTAATATTAATATAATTTACTAACATACTTAAGATATAATATTTACTAACATATTAATATATAATATATACTCTTATAATATTAAAATATTATAATTTATAGTAGTTAAATTTGGTCCAAAAAAATATTTGATCATTGCAATATTTTAGATTAAATTTAGCCCATTAAATCATATAGAGCACTCCTAGACCGGACCGGACCGGACCGCCCCTAGACCGAATTGGACCGGACCGGTATGGACCGAATTCTTGTTCGATCTGGTCCAAGGTGGAGAATTCTTAGACCGAATGGAACCGGTCTACAAATTTCTCAAATCGGACTGGACCAGACCAGACCAGACTATTTACACTCTTAATTTTACGAAACTTCGGTGGAGCTATGGCCATCTAAAGTACGGCTTGGCATCCTGTGAAACTTGCATGGTTTTTATAATTTGAATTAAAATAAATGAAAAGATCAAAATTAGTATTTTAATAGAATAGTAAATGATTTGAATGATTTATTATTTGATATTTTTAAAAATGACTAAATAAATTTATAAAAGTAAATTTTTTAATTAAATTTTGACCAAATTTTATTTAGGCCCCGCTTGGATTCGGAGATGAGATGAGTTGAGATGAGTTTGGTTTATTTTTTAATATTATTATTATTTTGGGATTTGAAAAAGGTGTGTTGGAATTTGAAAAAGGTGTATTGGGATTTGAAAAAGGTGTATAGAAATTTGTGTTTTGTATAAAAAATTATAAAAATATAATGATGAAATGGAAGTGAGTTGAGATGAGCTCAACTCACTTCCCAATACAAGCGGGGTTTAGGCTACTACTAAAGCTTTTAGACTCCGTAAGCTTCAGTGGGAGGAAGGAAAGGAATATGTGTCGGAGAAGTTAATTTTTCCGCCTTGCACACGGGATGGATCGAGCCATTCTCGCAAACCATGGATGAGGTGGGCGCCACTCCTTTTTTTTTTTTTTTTTTTTCTAGCAATGTGTTTTTTTTTTTTTTTTAATTCTTAATTCTAACTACTTTTGTTTTCGACAATATTTGATTTTGTGTGGACACACGTGATCTGCTGAACTTTTTTCTTTTTTCTCTCTAATAGGCGTGTGCTGTGTGGTGTTGACTACTACTGAGTAGAATTTTTCTTTATTAATAGACTTACCATATTTGGCAGTCCCATAGGGCCATACCACATACCTGCTAAGTAAAAGTAATCTCTTTTTTTTTTTGTCTTTTAACAGGTATGTGGCATTGGTTGTTGAGTAGAACTTTTCTTTACTAATAGAATTATTTTATCAAGTAGCTCTTCGCTACATACTTTATGATCAGTAGAATATATATATATATATATATTTTTTTTTTTATGTTTTTTTTTCCCCTTCAGCAGGTGCTTGTGTGGTGTTGTCTGTAGAGTTTTTCTTCGTTAAAAGTTGAAGGCCTCGTGGCTCATTTCGTGTGGCTCTCATGTGGGTCAAGTAAATACGTAATTCCCAGAAGGCCGTGTGGCTCATTTCATGTGGCTCATTTAGCTTTCTCGACGCCACTTGCCCAAGTTGCCTTAAGCATTTTCTAACAAATGCCGGTCAGATGTTAGGACACGCTTCTAATACTGATCTCAGTGTCTCGCTCACTCTTTCAGGTTTAAAATTGTCACCCACACGGGGCCACACCCCCACAAAAGAGTCCTATAGTGGACCATTAACTAAAGGAAACTAAGCAGTGATTATCTCGTAAAAAAAAAAACAAAATGATACCAAAACGACCTTCCTCATCATTCATCATCATAGGTCCGTACATAGGGGCAGACCCACGTTGGGGGTTGGGGGGCTACCGGCCCCCCCCCCCCCCCCCCCGCCCCCCTCCTCAAAATTTTCTAAAAAATTTATTTTGTATATATATTTACATATATATAATATTAAATTACTCTTCAAATTATAAAAAAATTAAAAATTATCCTCCCCAAATTTTTATTAAAATTATTCTTTCAAATTTTAATATATAAATAAATTTATTTTAACTTTTAACTATATTGAAATTCAAATTTTAACTCGCCTAGTCTCATAATTACTTTAACAGTCTAATTCTAAAAAAAATAGTTATAAATTTATATGATTGTCAAAATTGATTGATTATATTCACTTATATAGTCTCACTCTAACTTAATTATATAATTATGAGATATAGTTTGTTAAAAATTTAACAGTGGTATATCATTAGTCATTAGAAATTTCTTATGTTTATTCTTGATCTATAATTTTTTTTTAATTATAAAAAAAATATGAGCAAGTTAAGAACAAATAATTATTATTTTTTTAAATGTGGATATGGATAATTCGAAAAGTAATACGTTTAGAGAGTTCAATAACAACGAAATGTGATACTTCTATCACTAATGATCATCCTTTTAAAATTTATATATAGTATATACTTTATCGATCGCATCCCAAATATAAAATCTTGATTCCATCCCTGTCCGTACAATACTTTGGAACCATGGTTGGCATATATGTTTGTTTTTTCTTGTGTTCAGGAATTAAACCGGTTTTAGCAGCTTTTCTCAAAATGTCTTGGTTTATCACTTTTCCTCCCGTGGCTGTTACAGTATCTGAACTTCATACCATTTCTCTCGTAGGCATAATGACATACTTAACAAGTTAAATTTTTGGAATTCTATAATTATGCGTCTTAGGTTGTAGGAAACCAATCTCCACGTTAAAAAAAATAAAAGAAAACAATACTATTATTATTTTTTTAAAAGGGGACGATATTCTAATTTTATTAATTATCCTCACTTGTGAAAGAAAAAAACCGTAATTTTAACAAGATATCTAGGAGATATTAAGAGCATTTATATTGGTCTCATCAAACAAATCATCAAAATTTAATGAAAAGTATAAATTTAATGAGATGCATATACCATATTCATCATAACTCCACATTAGATTTATCATTAGACTCATCAAAATAATAGTATAATAATATTTTATTTAAAAAAGAATACTTTTAAATTTTTTCCATTATTTTAAACAAATGAGGGAAAGATGTAGGAGAAATAAAATATATTAAACAAATGAGTTGAAGGATGAATAGTAACCCTAACCCTTCAAATTTGAAATTTTAGTTACTTTTACTGTAGCTTATAGTTTAAGAAATAGAGTTTGATGAGATCAATATAGAGTAATTTTTAACATAAATCATTAAATTTATATTTGATGATTGGTTTGATGAGACCAATAAAAATGCTCTAAGAACATCCACATTAGTCTCATCAAACCAATCATCAAACACAAATTTGATGATTTACATTAAAAACTATCCCACATTGATCTCATCAAACCATAATTCTTAAACTTTGAGCTACAGTAAAAATAGACAAACATTTCAAATTTGAAGGGTTACTATTCACCCTTCATCTTATTATTATAATATATTTTATTTCTCCTACGCTTTTTTCTCTTTTTATTTT
This sequence comes from Platycarya strobilacea, assembly GCA_036898215.1. NCBI lineage: Eukaryota > Viridiplantae > Streptophyta > Magnoliopsida > Fagales > Juglandaceae > Platycarya > Platycarya strobilacea. The sequence goes on along the minus strand of CM072551.1, from coordinate 35,661,477 downwards.
TATTTTGTCTATAGAATAACTGTGTTTATTATATATTTTTAATTCTAGTTTTATTAAACATTGTTGAAAATAATATTTTAAATATCAAGTTAAATTATTAATATACATATAATTAGTATAATTATAAAATATTGAAAAAAATTTTAAAAATATATTTTTATATTATTATTTTGATGAGTCTAATAATAAATTCAATATGAAATTATGATGAGTATGATATGTTCATCTTATCAAATTTGTACTTTTCATCAACTGGGTACCATCCCAGATCTAAACAAGAACTTGCGGATGCATAAACGAAATCGATAATGTGTAGAATTGTGCTCAGAGCGACCCAGATCTGACACCAAATCGAACTCCCGGAGGATCCAATACTAACAAAAATAAAAGAACAAACAAAAACCCAAGACCAAAATGAAATCGAGAGAGAGACATTACCCGTTCTTCTTCTTCTTCGGTTAACACTTAATTATGGGTCTCATATGCTACTATTGTCAATTAGGGTCCAGCAACTAACACCTAGAAACCATCCTCACATTCCTTAAGCAGAAGCTGACACCATTTTAGATTTTGCTCTCAAGAGAGAGAGAGAGAGGAAGTGAGAGAAAAGAAAAAAAAAAGGGGAGAAAGATGGATCAAAATGTCTCCAAACACGCGGGTTGAAGAACGCCGGAGTTTGCGAGTAATAAAATGCCGAAGAAACTCAACGCATCTCCAAGAAGAGATATCGGCGATCGTGCCACCACGAAAATGGCCGGAGTTAGTGTAGGAGTTTGTCGGAGTCAGACTGAAGAACGCCGACATTTGGAATGACTACGCCGGAGTTGAAATCACGGACACTCTCTCACCAAACACGCGGGTTTGGCAAAATGCCTCTAAACTCCCGCTTTCCCATCGATATTTAGACAAATTCAATTTTTTTGTTTTAAGTTTCTTTGTTGACGTGGCTTGATGCCACGTTATCTGACTATGTTTCGACTACACATAGCTGACTATGTGTAGAATTACTCAGAGTTGGGTAATCTAGGAACCTTCTGGGAAGTTTCCTTGTGTTTGCGTTTGCGTTTGCGTTTGCGTTTGCGTTTGCGTACGTCCTTATTGGACCTAGTCACCAAGCTTGACTTTCCTTGGTTCATTGCCTTGTCCTTCAACTTCTTACGAGAAAGTTCGAATATATGTAGCTCATGTACTAATTCCCACTACCAGAAGGCTGTGTGCCCCATTTAGCTTTTTCTCTCATGTGAGAGCATGCACCGAATCACCGATGCCTATACCATCAAGTTTCTTAATTAAGTTTAAGAAACAAAAAAACAAAAAAAACAAAAAAATAGTTGACAAAAACCTCTCACCAATATCCGGTTGACTATTTTTGGTTAAGGATTTAGGTTTCGAGCAGTGGCTCCCTAAATAATAAATATGACCCCAAAAAAATGATTTAGGTTCATCTATAAATTATTTTTTCTAAATTAATGTTTTATTCTAACTCATATAATAATTTTTTTTTTCTAATTATATATACTTTTTCTCATTTTCATATTTGTTATAGATGAAATTTAAAAAAAAAATGTCATAATCGATTAGATGATCTAGAAAAATTGACCATTTGTGTAAATCTTATTTTTTAAAAATATTATTGATATAAAAGTACTGATATTTAAAAAACTATTATTGTTTAGAGAGATAAATAATTTTAAAAAAATCGATGAAAAAAAAATATATAGATAGAATAAATAATTACGAAAATGTAAAAAAATATAAGTGAAAAATCTTCTTACATTCTTTTTCAAAAGAAAAGAAAAAGCAGTTAAAAATCATGTACAAATAAATGAATAAAGAAAATAATAAAAATAATAAAAAGTATTATTTTATTAACTTTAATTTGGTAAATATGATCCTCTAATATATCAACTTTAATTTTATCAATTTTTCTGACTTTTTCTATGCAGACACCCTTTGTGATGCCTCGCCCTCGATGCTGGCTTACAACTACAAGTAGAGTAATTAGAACAAATATATATAATTTGGTAAATATAAATTAACTCATGTGGTAAATACCATAATTTGACAAAATACTTGGCATTGGGTCTGGTGATGCTGGTACACTATTACTGACCAGTGAATCACATGCTTGAGAGTCAATAATGGGTAAGGGTGGGGATGGCGCACGAACTACTTTGCATTTAGGAGGTCTATCTATTTAAAATCGTAATGAATTAAATATATAACCAGATAAATATTATTGATATTTATCAAATTTACACTTACATAAATATTTTAATTCATCCACTATCAGTTTTGCTGGACGAATCTCCTTCATCTTCACTAGACACATCAGTAGATTCATATTCTTTCGACATTTTACCTTCGATCACTTCTGGTGCAACATCTTTTCTACGAAGTGGGACCATGTCATATTGACTTAAGTCAACAAATAGATTGATTACTGGCTCATTTTTTTGATATGCTTCTTCATTTGTCGAACCATCAAATCCTTCATGTGGTTCATTTGCCTCTGGAATATAATCATATGCATTTCTTGGTGCAAACTTCTCCACCACTCGCCATGGGTTTCCGTATTCCGGATCATCTAAATAAAAAACTTGATTTGCTTGGCAGGCGAGAATGAAAAGATCATCCTCGTACCAGGTCCGGGATGTATTCACACTGACAAAACACCCATCTTTACGCACTCCCAATCTAGGATGTGAAACATCCCACCAAGTACATCTAAACAACCAAGCAATATAACCTCCCACACTTTAACCCTATAATATCTTTTACAACTTCATAGAAGTCAATTTTATCATCTCCATGGCTCCCTTCAACTGTGATCCCACAATTCTGAGTTTTTTTATATCGTTCTCTATCACGTGTGTAAAATCTATATCCACGCACCAAGCAACCCGAATTCTGGATAGCCCTCTTGCTTGGACCATATACCAATGCATAAAATTCTGGTGAGATCTCATCGTGATTTGTAGCATATTTTAATTGAACCTACATCAATAAATATATTTTGTATAATATTAAATATCAATAGAATCCATATTAATTTTTTAATAATACCGTATATTCAAACCATGAGGCGAACTCCTCTTCATGCTTCTTTTGTAAGCAGCTCTACCATCAAGGCTAAATAGTTGTAAATGTTCGCTGCACGTTTTCATGTGAAATATTAGTTATACGAAAATACTAACATCAATTATTTTAGTTATACATAAATTCATTACTAATCTCAAGTAGTGTTCAATTTCTACACAGTTATTCAAGACATACCATCGAGCTCTATAAAAATTTCGTCCACACAAGTCGTAACCCCCATGTGCGCCCATTGGACGTACAGTTTGTGAAAATATAGAAAATGATGATGAGACACCTATTTGTCCACTTTCATAATTTAGGTCCGGTCCTATAAATCTGGTATCAACTCAACGAAAATACATTGAACAAAAAGTGTGATATTCATTATCAATATAGGATTCTGCAATCAAATCTTCTGGATGAGCCTTATTTTTCATATTTCGCTTAAACTTTCCTAAAAATCGCTCAATTGGATACATCCATCTATATTGAACCGAGCTAGCAACTAAAGGCTTACGAGGTAGGTGAACAGCTAAATGAACCATTACATCAAAAAAAGAATGCAGGTACAAACCCTCTAATTTGCACAACATCACTGCGATCTCGACCTCCATTTTTAACAATGCGTCAACTTGTAACGTCCTATTACAAATGCCTCTGAAAAATTCTCCTAACTCTGTGAGAGCTGTACGAACATCTCGAGTAAGCTTTCCATACACATCAATTGCCAACAAACGTTGTAAAAATATATGATAATCGTGAATTTTAAGACCAATTATCTTCTAGTCATATGTTCGCACGTATTTTGACATGTTCGAAGTATACCCATCAGGTAATTTGATTGACAATAATTAGTCACAAAATTTCATTATCTCATCTCTTGACAGTGTATATCATCCAAGAGGCATGATGGCTCGAAACCCATTATCTTGTAAATGCAACTCTGGTCTTATTCCCAACTCTTTTAAATCTTTATGGGAGTTAACTGTATCTTTTGTTTTTCCTTCTATTGACATGAGAGTACCTAAAATATTTTCACATATATTTTTCTCAATGTGCATGACATCTAGATTATGGCAAAGTGTTAATGTAGACCAGTATGACAGCTTGAAGAAAATACTTTTTTTGTCCAATTGAATTCCACTGCATTTCGTTTCCTCTTTTGCACTCGTGCGTCCTTTCCAAATCTATTTTCTGGAATCTTAAGTAGTTGTGCAAGAATATCATCGCTAGACAGTGTTGGCGGTGATGACGTTCGCTCAGTCTTCCCATCAAACATTGTCATGTTCGAACGCCATCTATGATTATTAGATAAATATCGACGCTGACCCATGAAATATAATTTTCTTCCATTTGTTAACCACTAAGACTGTGTATATTTGTTGCAACCAGGACAAGCCAATTTATCTTTTGTGCTCCACCCAGACAAGTTCCGTATGCTAGAAAATCATTTATTGTCCATAAGACTGCGCTATGCATCTTGAATTCTCGCGACAAGGCCGTATCATACGTACTCACACACAGTTCCCACAACTCTTTCAACTCTGCTATTAATGGTTGTAGATATACATCTATGTCATTTCCTTGTGACCTCGGCCTGGGATCAATAAAGTCATCATGAAATAAGGGTCCTTCATACACTTCCAATGTGGCAAATTATAAGGCATTAATATTATAGGCCACGTACTATGAGAAATGCTCATATTATCAAATAGATTAAAACCATCAGTTGCTAACTCAAGGCGTACATTCCGAGACTCTTCAGCAAACCATGAATACTCCCCATCAAAATTCTTCCACTGTAAGGAATCTACCGGATGCGGGAGAAATTGACATTTCGAACTCTTTCTGCATTATGCCAAGTCATATCTTTCGCAGTCACTGGAGAAGTAAGCAACCGTTGAAGTTGAGGGATTAACAGAAAATGTCTCAACACTTTATTCGGTATATTACGCTTATTTGATGTTCATCTTGACTCGTGGCACATTGGACATGAATCAAATTCTGCATTTTGCTTCCAAAAGAGTACACAATCATTCTTACAAGCATGAATAATATTGTAATCAAATCTCAATTCTCGCTTCAATTTTTTTGCCTCATAAAATTTACGAGGAACCACGTTATCTTACGGTAGAACCTCTTTAAATAACTCAAGTAGCATGTCAATAGCCTTTGCAAAAATCCGGCATATTGACTTGATATGTAGCAATCTCACTGTGAATGACAACTTACTATGACGGGTACACCCCTCATACAGTTGTCGTTGTGCATCCTCCCACAGTCTTGCAAAGTTCTTAATTCCCTCAAAAGATTGTGAAGATATTCTTTCTCCATCTCGAACCCCAAATATGTCTGCGCCAATATCGCCTAAGATCTCAGTGATATCCTCTCCATTATCATCACTATCATCCGAAATGACCACATTTGTATCGTCGATATTGATCTCGGCACCAGTTTCCTTCATCTGATTGGAATAACTCTCAAATCTAATTCTTGTAGGAAATAGTTCGCCATGTAGAACCCAATGCAAGTATTTAGGATCTATTCCATTAACGAACAAATGAGACTCCACTACTATCATGTTTAAATAACTCAGATTCTTGTACTTCTTGTATGAACATCTTATAAAACCTCGACTGTCAGCACTATCATTCGCAAACTCTATAAAAACTTTCACCTCTCGTGCATACTCCTTATAGTCTCACCCAAGCTTATCTCTAATAGCATCCAAATTTTGTCCATTATATTTTCGTTACCCATCCACTACCTATTAAAAAAAACCTAAATCATTTCATAAACATCATCAATAATACTGTAATTGTTAGTGTCCACTTTGGACAATTCAAGAGTTGTACCCAGTCATTCTTTAAGAGAATAATTAGCCACAACTCTTGAAATGGACTAAGATTTAATGTAGCACTCAATTAAGTCTAACATCCAACTATAATAGTACAATAAGCAATAATATTAGTAATAACAAACAATATTATTATTAAATAATATATATATATATAATTAACAATGGTATTTTGTGTTTTTCTGCATATGCATATACTTATATTTTCTTGTGAAAACACAGAAATGAAATCTTACAAGAATTGACAGATTGAAATAAATTCAGATATACAAACATATATTTTACCAACCAACAATGCACATAACAATTGAAATTCATACTAAACAACATAGCACAAAAGTTTTCTCTAATACCACTATTGTAAAAATTTGTGAGAACATCTCATAAAAAAAATAATTATTAGAATACTTACTTCTGGTTATTGTTCATCAAGTATTCACAAGAACCAATTGCTTTTTGATTGTGAACCCTCACAAATTGAAAAATAGATAATATAAGAGAGAGGTTTTCAGTCTATTTTTCTTTACGTTGATTGATTGATAGAGAATCACATGCCTTATTTATAGATAGACCAATACCCATTTCCATTAAGTGTTACTTCCTTCCATCAAGGAAGGTAACTTTTGGTGTTTAAATGAATAGTATATTTCTTTTTAATTACCTAGAGTTATAATATAAATATAAAATTATTAAAATAAATAAATATATATAATATATTTGAAAGGGTGTGACATGTAAGCCATATTTAAGTTTCCTATAAAGAGACGTGTTCTTTCATACTAGGCAGCATAAAATCACTAGACCAGTTCGAGTTTAAACAATCAACTCCCCGTTTGACAAGGAATCGGCCATGACATTAGCTTCCCGAAAAATAAGGCTCATTTTATACTCCATGCATTTAAGATAATCATGTACTTCATCCCAAAAGTCTCTTCAATACAAGACGCTGCAATCACCCTTCGTAATCCAATTAACCAAAAGTTGAGAATATGTCTCAATTTCAATCCAAGAGAGCCCCAATTGATAACACCTACAAATACCTTCTAACAAACTTCTCATCTCAACAAAATTATTAGAGCATGAGACCAAATACACAGAGTAAGTCGCAAGTAACCTACCACAATTATCACAAATAACATCTCCAACTCATGACTGCCCTGGATTACCAAAAGTACTCCCATCATTATTAATTTTCACTCAATCCTAATGGGGTCGAGTCCACCTTACCACACGAACCTTCTTAGCTCTATGTGATAAGATAGAAATATCCAATCTTTATAAAATAGCGGCATCTTTGGTAGAGATTTTAGAAAATTTCCTTATCATATCCATAACATAGCAAATCCATAATTTAATAACATACCAAACCGATTCAATTGTGTCAACCTTGTCTTTAAACTGTGCCTTACAATGCCTATCCCAAACCTTTCAAGAGACAAAAGACAATGAACGTGAGGAGAAAAAATATAATCTGCATTTGGGAGGATTTTCCCCCACAACGAAACCATAATTTCTTTTGTTCTTACTCTACTTGAAAAACACCCATATGTACTCCAAGTTGAATTGCAGCCAAGCGCCAAATATGTCTAGCAAAATCACCGATACATAGCACATGATTCAAATCTTCAGTATGACCCATAAAACAACAATTGCATTTAGAAACCATAGGGATGCCAACCATTTTAATCTTATCATCAACACTTAGGCAGCTATTAGAAGCCTTCCACAAATCAAAACTTTCTTAAGGTTAGTATGCCAAATCCAATGACCCAATGTAAAGGAGGTGCCATGTCCCTAATACAATCCCAAACACTTCGAGTAGTAAAATTACCACCATTATCCTTCAACTAAATCAAAACAACTTGGCCTTCCCACCTACGAGCCAAGAACTGATATAGATCAGAAGCTTTCTGATTATCCACAAGTCTTTCCAAAAGATGAATATCTCACACATTATCAATACGACTCTTTTATTTTTAGCAAAGGTCGCTCAAACACAAAGAAATGACCACAGAGGGGACCTCCCTCCTCCCAGTTCTTGTACCAAAAGGAGATATTACTCTCTTTCACAATCCATTTAGAGCCATTTAGAACATTCGGGATACTATAGACAATAGATTTCTAAAATCGGGTCCCCGTATTAGGCACCAAAAGGGATAAGTGTTTACTCTAACATACTTACCTTTAGAAGACTCCGCCTACAAAGATTGACCCTGCATGAGATGTCAAGCAAGTTTCATATGCAATGTACTTTTGTAGACCTACATATATGCTTCCAAGAGATCCATTTTCGTTTACCCTTACCATCCAAATCGCCCCAAAAGAAAGAGCTCAAAAGCTTATACAAAGCTATGATCATAACATTAGGAACATGAATCACAACAAAAAGATGAGTAAAAATACTAGATAAAACATGACACAAGAGAATAGTTCTCCCACCTGTTGAGAGCATTTTCATCTTCGAACTTTTAATTTCTTTTTAACTTACCCAAGTAGATCACCAAGATGACAAGCCTTCAGTCTACCCCTCACGATAGGCACACCCAAGTAATTAAAAGGAAAAGACCCTTAAAAAAAATATCAGTAATGCGAAGAATAAAAGACTTCCTAGAGACAATAGTTTCTTAGAGAAGTAAATAGCACTTTTATCTTTATTAAGAACTTGACCCATCGAATTTTCATAAAGACTCAAAACATTCATCAAGTTCTGCATAGCTAGACCTCTTACCACCATTAGCAAAAATCACAATATTATCAATATATGTAAGATGAGAAATAAAAGGGATACCCCTAGCTTAAGTGAAATGGCCAATTTTTCCATTATCAAAGTAATGTTTGAGAATATGGGAGAGCACCTCTTGCATGATGATAAACAAATAAGGAGAAAGAGAGTCTCCTTACCTTAAACCACACTCACCTTTAAAGAACCCCATTGAAGTACTATTCATCATAATTGAAAAGCATGATGAAAAAATACACGCATTAATCAGATAACAAACATGTGAAGAAAACCCAAAATTAGCCATAACATGTAATAAAAAATTTCATTTCACTCTATCATACACCTTAGGCATGTCAAGATTAACCAAAATATTACCCCCAATAGAATTTTTATAAATAAGGTGGACTATCTCCTAGGTTAAACTAATATTTTAAAAAATACTGTAATTCGGGATAAACGCCCATTGTTCTTGAGAAATCATCTTAGAAAGTAAATTCGTCATTCGACCCATAATAATCTTAGCACAAATCTTGTAAACCACTAAGTTGAGGTTAATTGGCCTAAACTTATCAAAACCAAAGGCCTGTCTATCTCAGAGATTAAGATAATAGAATAGATAGTATAAAATGTGGGAAATGAGTATTTTAGAGAAAAAAAAGGGGGGGGGGGGGGGAGGGGGAGTTGTAATCGCATCCAAGATGTTCTCTTTAACAAGATCCTAACAAATTCTACAAAAACTAGAACCAAACATATCTAGGCCATGGATGCTATTAAGGGAATATTGAAGAGAGCATCCTTAACTTCCGCAAGAGAAGGGATGCAACAAATAGCCAAATTATTCTCATTAGAGATAATCAGAAGAATGAAATCACTTAAATTAGGCACATCACGACGACTACTATGATCCAAGAAATTTTGAAAATAATCAAAAGGAGCATTTAATTAAATAATACCATCAGCCAAATGCATGTGCTTAATCCTTTTATGATTCTTGGCATTCAGATAAATATAATACAATTTAGAATTTTGATCCTTATCACTAAGCCAACTTTTCTTTGCTATATGAGAAAGATGAATGTCCTCTCTACCCCTATAGGTAAGTAACTTTAATTTAGATGCCAAGAAGTCATTATCATCCTCAACATTAAACCAATTTTGAAGACGGTTATCTAAATTTTCAATACATTGCTCTAACTCTTTAATAATGCTAGTAGTTCTCCCAAAAACATGCCAATTCCAATCCTTAAGAGCCACTTTAAGCCTTTTCAATTTAAAAGCTAAATTAATAAGATCTTACCCAAACCCATCATGCTTCCACACTTTCTCCACCAAACGAAGAAAATTTATATGGTCTGTCCACATAAACTGGGAACGAAAAGGACTAGGCCCATACGTGAATGGATCCTCACCCATTTAGATCACCAAAAGAAAATGATCAGAGGTAGTATGAGCTAACACCTGGAAAAAATATTAGAAAAATAATTAAGAAAATTAGTATTAATGAAAACTTTATCTAACCTTGCCCAACTACAAGCTAATCTCCCTTGATCATTGCACCAAGTCATCTTTAGTCATTTGAAGCACATGTCTAGCAAGCCACAGGTCTAAATGCACAAATTGAAATCTTCCATAGCTACAAAAGGATAGAGATGACCACCTCGATGTTCCAAATCATCTTTAATAATGTTGAAGTCTCCACAAAGAACCCACGAAAGATTACCGATACCAGTTGCCTTCAGATCCTCCCAAAGAGCTTTCCTCTCAATGAGATTACACTTAGCATAAACAATAGTAAGAAGAAAAACGTGCCCATTTTCCTCCACTCTCACAGTAACATATTGATTAGAACAACTCAACTAGTGAACTGAAATAGCACAATTCCACAATAGCCAAAGTTTTCCACCTAGCACTTCATTAATAACAAAAAGCTCGCATCTGAACCCACCCAAATAATTAGGAATCTTTTCCTCCAACAAAAAAGGCTTAGTTAAAGCTAAAATATTAGGCCTATAAGACTATAATGCTTGATGATTTTCCTCAATTGCATTTGAGAAGTTCCAATCCACCTAATATTCCAAAAAATAGTGGGACCAATCATAGGTTAAGTTTTGAATGACGAATCAACACCCTAGTAGAACTCTGTTTCGAATTTTTGCCAACAATATTGCTTGGACCCTTCAAGTCAGTACAATATTCCTTTCGCATGTCTTCTTTTAATCTCTCTCTTTCAAGTTCAGGATCGGAATGGGAAGCATCATTTCCTTTCCATCCGAACTTCGACACTCATGGCCAGTTCTGCAAGAACGTTTAAATTAGGCCCAATTTCAGCACTGTCTAGGCCTGTGAACACTGGCCCAAGGCCATTTGACAGAAACTCACCTTGTTCGAACATATCTTGCATAACCACAGTACCATATGCCATCAACCCATCCAGTTCCTTTCGCGGATCCACACACACTACCTCCCGCTGACCCACAGATCAACACTGCTTGCAAGCCCACATAAGGAAGTGCTTCCTGGCCCACAAATGGCACTTCATGCTACCCCACAGACGGCATTTCTAGCTGGCCAATCGGCGGCACTTCGTGCTGCACCCGCTTGCCCACATGCATAGCCTTTTCTACTGATGCCCGATTTAGTTCATGCTGGCCCAGGTTTTCAGGCCCAACAATTAGACCTTCTCCTTCACCATGCAAGTCGTGCACTTCCTTAGACACCTGCAAAACATCACCCTGAGTTCCGGTAGGTTGAGAAACTTGTGAACCGAGTCCACCTTCAATAGTTTTAACAGCATCAGAAACCCTAACAGTAACCACACCATCTATAGAATTTTCAAGAACCTCCTGCTCCACAATATCAATATAAGAAACCAAGGTGGTACCCTCAACATTTGGCAACGCATTGTGCATTGACTGTGAACCCTCAACCCCAGATTTTTCTCCCTTCTTAACCCAAACCTGACCTGCCTTCGGTTTCGTGATCACTACCCTTACGACAAGTTTGAGCATTATGTTCCTGACATTTGCAAAAACAGCAATATGTTTCGATTTTCTTGCATCCCAGGTCTGCCTATCTAGAAATATGGAATGGGATCTTTTGAGGAGTCCATCTCAATGCAAACACTAGCATTGTTAGGTTCTGGTAGCAAGGGTTGTGGAATTGTCACAGTCACACCTAGTAAATTTCCTTATCAGTGCTGTTAAAAGCTTAAGAACAAAGGAATGAAAAAAGTTAGGGGGAAGTCCAGGTAAAAAGATCCAAACCGACACCCACGAGGGCTCGAATTCTACATCAAAATCTGGGGTTCAAGCGAATGGTCTATACAAAGCACCATTAACATCACAGGGCTCCCTAGACATGGCCTTGTGAAAATCGATTTAGAGGAAACTCGAATGATCATGAAAACGTTTCACGGTTGCTGCATTGAGGAAACCACCAGCAAATTGGACATGAAGCCCCATCGGCTATGGATGAAGGCTCTCACGGCGTCTAAGTAAGATTTTTGTCGGTGGAACTTGAGGACCATGGAATACTGAAAAGGCTGCGCTGTTTTCTCTATTTCCTCCGCTAAAAACGTGAAGCATGACTCCCCATCAATGATCTATGATGGATGGAAAGGTATCTCCGTCTCCGGCAACAGTTGCGGAACAGCAGCGAGGAGGTCGGCAAACGACTGAGGACCTGCCTGAGATGGCAAAGCCTCCATGCAAGGCACTTAAAACCCAAAAGCAAAGATTTGATCTCTAAACCTAGAAGAGAATGTTTTCTCTGTAAGGAAACTTTTAGGATGATTTATGTAATCTGACCATTTAATTGTTGTTAGGAGGATTGTCTAAAAAATTAGCAACATTCCTAAACATTCTCCTTTTTTTAATTAACCAAATGTACCTTATCGTATCAAACAATTTAATTTTACCACAAAAAAAAAAAAAATCAAACAATTTAATTTGCAACTCTGGCGAATATCAATTTCCAAAATATCCCTGGAATGGTCAAATGGGCACATCATTCTACAGGAAATTTTTTAGTGAAATCTGCTTATGCTGTGACGAATACTCATGATTCTATTGCTCCTTTCTCTTCTTCAATTAATTGGAAAAAAGCAACTCTGGCGAATATCAATTTCCAAAATATCCCTGGAATGGTCAAATTTTTCTTTACATTCTAAGAATGCTTTTTACAAACACCTATCCTACAATTTTAACTTGATCGGCAACCAAAACTGGACTTTTTATAAAGAACACTAAATTGCAAATAAATCATGAAAATACTGTAACATTTCATTAAATTCTTTCACAAATTTCTACACAAAATATACTAAACAATATTTCAATCTTTTCAAAAATTAAAACAATAATAATATTAAAAAAATAATAATATAATAATAATTTATTCAACTTTTAATTTTTATCTTAACTTATTTCATTTGATCAATTAACTATCTAAACTGCACCTAAAAGTTGGATTTGCAGTACCAATCAAATTTTTGTTTTCGTTTCATTTTAGGATTTGGAATACGTATCTCTAGCATCTAATTTTGCCATAGTTGTTGATCAGGATGCAAGGGATTAGAGACCGTTGGCCGTCAATTATGTAAGTTAGGGTCAACTGCTATATATATAGTTGTGCCCGTATTCGAAAGGAAAGCACTGCTCCAATATATCTAGGATGTTTACCTTTTTTATTTTTTTATATGCATTTGTTTTTCGTTTAACGTAATAGTTATAAAATATCTTTTTGATATATTTGTAAGTTTTTTTAAATATTTAAAAAAAAAATACACATTAGATCAACACTTACTAGTGACTCCACTCTATAGATGTAGCATCAGCCAATTCGAAATGGATAACGAGGTTTAATTCTCTCTCTGTTAATACTTATGTGTCCACTTAATTTTGATATGATTTTCATTATAATTTGATCTTTGGGAGATGAAAAAGATTTCTACTTCATGTTACGCAACAGCTGGCCCAAGAGCGGAGGTTTTTACGGTTGGGGACTGCTAGCCTACTACAGCATCATTCTACAGGAAATTTTTTTAGTGAAATCTGCTTATGCAGTGACAAATACTCATGATTCTATTGCTCCTTTCTCTTCTTCAATTAATTGGAAAAAAATATGGAAATTAAAATTGTAGGATCGCTTGAAACTCTTTCTCTAAAAATTTCTTATAATGCTTTGCCAACAAAGATGAAGATCCAAAAATACTTTCCTACACAATATTAAGGAAATAAACTGCAACCATGATGACAACAAAAATTCAGCACAAACTGCACCATGATTTGAGGAGTGATCTGTAACCGTTTGTAAATATTTTCATTCTTAGTTTAGTGCCGCAAGTTATGTAATCTTTACTACTTTCCTATAAATCAGTTATAGACGTTATACTGCATTAATCTAGGACAACCTGTCAACAAAATCCAAAGGATTGTATACTCTGTACATGAACATATATAAATATCAGATCCTCTCGTTGGGCAACATACGAGAGTTTTCCCAAAACATTGTTCTGTTTATATTATGGTATCCAGAGCCTAAACAAACCTCTGTTTTTTTTTTTTTTTTTCCTTATCCCTCACCATGGCCACACCTCCCTCCAACTCTGTCACTCCCGTAAATCTCCACAGCCTTGCTACTGTTAAGTTCACAAAAGATAATTATCTACTCTGGAAAACTCAAATCGTCCCATATTTGCGTGGCCAACGTTTGTTCGGTTTTGCAAGTGTTCTTGTAGCCGATGGTACCAAGCCCTTGGGGCTTGTTTCAATCCATAAAGAGCTTTGTGCAGTCGACATACATGAGTTGGAAAGTTCGGATGTACATAGCCAAGAGGTTGATGCATGTATACTTCCTCTGATAAGTTTCCATGAATGCATTCTGGATGTCTATTTGATGGATTGGCCATTGTTTGGAGACTGCACAGCTTCACACAAGCCTGATGGTTGTGAGTTTGACCACTGGATTGAAGGTGTTGTCGAAATCGATTCCGGATTGCTGGTGATATCCTTTGGCAACCAGCCGGGCCTTTTGACGTTCAAGTGAGTCGTCGAATTTGCGTTTGGATTTGAAAATCCACCTTGAACCGACTACATTCAGACCTAGTTGTGCAGGCACTGGCGACCATGTACCATTTTTCATGAGGGCAGTGAATTCTTCGTCCATAGCTGCACGCCATTCACTATGTTTGGATGCCTCAGTGTAGCATAGGGGTGGCAATATATGACACGACACGTTAATACGAAACGAACACGACACGATAAAAGCGGGTTAGTGTTTAGCCTTAACGGGTTTCGGATCAAATCGTGTCAATCCGTTAAGACACGATTTGATAACGGATCAAAACCCGTTATGACCTGTTAAGACACGTTAAGAAATTTGAATTTACTTTTATATCTTTGAGCTAAACTTCAAAAACTCATAATTTAAAATTAGCTTTATACTCTTAGACACTTAATTATTCCATTTAAATACTTATTAAAAAGTCATTAAAGAATTAACCCATTTATTTAATACGTTTGGATTATAATTTTAATATTTTATAATATGTGGATCATATTTGTGTGTTTATCATATTTTATAGTGTACTATTTATTGAATTGTAATTTTAATATTATAATTTGTAATTAATTTTTTATATTTTATAACTATTATTTAAGTTTTAATATTTGTATAAAATCAATTAGGTTAAACTCAAACGGGTCACTAACGGGTTTGCGGGTTGAAACGGGTTAGATCGTGTTGTATCGTGTCGTGTCATGTCGTGTCATATAGTGTCAAAGCTCTTAACGGGTCTTAACGGGTCGTGTCGTGTCAACCCGTTATCTTAATGGGTCGTGTTAGGGTTGAAATTTTTTACACGAAATCCTTAACGGGTCGTGTTCGTGTTGACCCTTTAAACATTATGTACATGCCCTGACACGATACGAATAAGACCCGTTAACACGTTTTGACACCCCTAGTGTAGCAAGATGGGGATTCTAGGATAGTACCTACAGCAAAGAAAGTTTGTGGCAGCAGATACCGAACGGTACCATCAGTGAAATGCTTTGGTTTCATTATGTTATTCTGAGACCTTGTGATCATATGATGAGAACGAAGTTCAAGTAGTGCTGTAGGGTCGGCATGCTCCATAGACTGTAGAGTGGGGAACGTGTTGTTGTTGAGATGTGGCTTGAATAAAGTACATCAGATTGCACTTCGAGGGCTTACTCGTAACTTCGCTCTACCCTCACTCGACAGCCGCTCGAGCGAGACATCAGACAGAGAGTTTTTGATCCAGGCAGAGACTTTGCTCAACTCTTGCTCGATCTCCCGCTCGAGCGAGAATCAATCCTAGGGTTGCATCGCTTCCAGGAATTAGGGTTAGCACCGTCTGGAATAGTATTCCGCTCGAGCGAGAAGGTCTCGCTCGAGCGAGATACCGACTATATAAGGATCTCCGCATTTGAACGAAGAGAGCGAGGCAGAGGGTTGTGAGAGAGCAGAAGATTTCGCTCGAGCGAGAAGACCTCGCTCGAGCGAGAAGACGAACACTGCAGCATCCGTCTCCCTTTTTCTTCTTGTTTGATTTTGTAGATCAGAGAGCAACTTGTAAAGGGTTTGAGAGCCTTGTGAGAGAGAGAGTTTTGTAATCCCATAAGTGTACTCCATCTTCTGTTATTATAGTGATTCAGACCGACCCAACAGTGGATGTAGGCTCAGTTTGAGCTGAACCACTTCAAATCTTGGTGTCCATTACTGTTTTGCGTCTTTAGTTTTATTTCTTTTTGTTGCGTCCGCTGCGTGGCTCCATATTTATTGTTTGTTATCCGGCCCATCCCCAACAAACTGGTATCAGAGCGTTCTTGAGCGCTGTGAAGATCTGAAAGGATGGCTTCAATATATTTTGGAGTAGAGAAATTTGACGGTCAGAACAGTTTCAGTTTATGGCGCTTGAAGATAAAGGCTTTGTTGCGTCAGCAGGGTCTGTTCAAGGTTGTAGAATGAGTAACTGGTGAGTCTCCTGTATCGTCAAGGAATGAGAAAGAACTGGCTTACAGTACTATTCTACTGTCACTATCAGATGAAGTTTTGAGGGAAGTTGCAGAGGAGGAGACCGCGGTTGGTCTGTGGAACAAGCTGGAGAGCTTGTATTTGAAGAAATCTCTCACTAACCGGTTGTTTTTAAAACAACGGTTATACACTCTCAAAATGGAGGAAGGTACTTCTATTTCTGTACATCTAAATGAATTTAATAAGAATATTATGGATCTGAGGAACATAGACATTAAGATTGATGAGGAAGATCAAGTCTTAATTGTTTTGTGTTCATTGCCTATTTCGTTTGATAATTTTGTAAACTCAATGTTGTATGGTAGAGATACAATCTCCTTAGTAGATGTCAAGTCTGCTTTGAATTCTAAGGAATTTAGAACAAAATTTGAGGGTTTAGGCATGAATGATCAAGCCGAGGGTTTGTTTGTGAAATGTTCTTCTGGTGATAGATCCGGGGAAGGATGTTCAGGAAAAAATAGAGGTAGTTTCAGTTCCAGTAGCTCTAGATCTAACAAGAGGAAAGTGAAGTGTTACCACTGCCATAAGTTGGGTCATTACAGAAGTGAGTGTCCTCAATTGAAAAATGTGGAGGAAGAGGAAAGTTCCTCTAGTAGTGATGACAGTGAAGAAGATGACAGTTAGTCTCTACTTCCTTGAGGGCAGTTTGGTAACAAGGTGGAGTATTCTCACATGCTCCAGATTTAGATATCATTCGCATGTGTCACATGCGAGTCCGCCAGACATGATGGTCATTTATGAGTCGGCAGCTTTTGCTTGGTGTGATCAGAAGACAGTAATCTTGGTTTTTTGTTTGCATTGTATTATTGGAAAGCAGTGTAGAATCAGGATTTTTGTAGTATTTCTGATCAGGATACATCTTATGTAAAGTCTTATTTTGTATTAAACTCATATTTGTTTTATGATCATTGGAAGTTTGGCTTTGTCTATCTGTTTCTTTGTGATGTGTTTGGTGTTCAAACACTTTTGAGAAGACAGGTGATCTACAGATAAGAAGGTAGAGCGTTACTCAGACCATACAGTTTTGTTTCACTCCACGGAGTAACTGATTGGAATGAGGTGGGCTTTGAGTGACAGAGTCTACAGTTTGCTTTTAGTTTGCCAGGCTTGTCTACAGATCGTTAGTGAAGCGGACAACGCATCTTGCTATTTGATGAACATTCTCTTCTTTTATTCCACCGGAAAGGATAGAGAGTTATAGCAAGAAGGTGGAGTTGCAGAGAGCTTCATAGTTTATTGGCATTGGTGCACAGTGAGAGCAGATCTACAGTTGGTAGATAGAGGAGGCAGTTTAGCCACCTTTTGTGTATGCTCATGCAGGTTTTTGTTGGTTCTTACTTTGGTAGAAGAATATTTGGTTGTCTTCGTTTGTATTCAGAAGCCGTTTGTTCAAGTAAGCAGTCTGTATTATGGTGCATTGCCGTTTGTGTGAAGATAGTGAATCTTTTGATGTCGTCTATGGTGTTGAAGACTTTTGTGTGGAAAGTGAGTTCTTCAAAGATAGACTTCGTATTTCGTGTTCGGTATTCCTTCTGTGATTGAAGGATTTGTGGGTCTTAAAATTTTTGTGGGGCTTGTGACAATTCAAGCCAAGGTGGAGATTTGTTGAGATGTGGCTTGAATAAAGCACATTAGATTGCACTTCGAGGGCCAACCCGTAACTTCGCTCGACCCTTGCTTGACAGCCGCTCGAGCGAGACATCAGACAGAGAGTTTTCGATCAAGGCAGAGATTTCACTCGACTCTCGCTCGACCTCCCGCTCGAGCTAGAATCAATCCTAGGGTTGCATCGCTTCCAAGAATTAGGGTTAGCGCCGTTTGGAATAGTATTCCGCTCGAGCGAGAAGGTCTCGCTCGAGCGAGATATCGCCTATATAAGGATCTCCGCATTTGAACAAAGAGAGCGGGGCAGAGGGCTGTGAGAGAGCAGAAGATTCCGCTCGAGCGAGAAGACCTCGCTCGAGCGAGAAGACCTCGCTCGAGCGAGAAGACGAACACAGCATCATCCGTCTCCCTTTTTCTTCATGTTTGATTTTGTAGATCAGAGAGCAACTTGTAAAGGGTTTGAGAGCCTTGTGAGAGAGGGAGCTTTGTAATCCCAGAAGTGTACTCCATCTTCTGTTATTATAGTGATTCAGACCGACCCAAAAGTGGATGTAGGCTCAGTTTGAGCTAAACCACTTCAAATCTTGGTGTTCATTACTGTTTTGCGTCTTTAGTTTTATTTCTCTTTGTTGCATCCGTTGCGTGGCTCTATATTTATTGTTTGTTGTCCGGCCCATCCCCAACAGTTGTCATGGGGAGTGGGAGATGTGGGAGACGTGTCTGATGTGGGGAAGGAGCGAGGGTGTAATTCAGAGTTTGAAGAGGAAGAAGACTCTGTAGAATGTAGAGGAGACGGTGTCGTTTGAATTATGGGGGTGGAGTTATGGGGGTAGAATGGTGACCAAATGCTCATACCCTCACTTCCGATGTGGCAGTCAGAGATTATGGCAATATCATAATCTCTGTTTGTAGAAATAATCAAGGGGATGTGAACTTTGCAAAATAGCTGTTTGGGTCGCGTAGCTGTCTCTCTCATGTGGTTCGTATAATACTTAGGAAAAATTATAATTGTAAGTAAATTTGTGCATTAATATGCATATCAATAATATTAAAGTAAAAATATAGATTTTAATTAAATATTTATATTTGAAATAAAAGATATACTCTAACAAATATATATATATATATATATATGAAAGCAGCCAATAACTATATGTTAGTATATAGATTAATTCACAAAATTATTCATATATAACATTATTCAATTCCCAGAAGGTTTTGTTGGTCACTTCGTGTGAGTCAGTTAGCTTCTCGACGTCACTGGCCTTTAGTATTTTTTAACAAAAGCCGTTCAGATAGGACCCGCTTCTTCTACTCTTACTCCCTCTTTCAGGTTTAAAATAGTCACCCACAGTACCCCAAGAGAGTCCTATAATGGACCATGGATCAAAGGAAACTAAGTAGTGATTATCTCGTAAAAAAATAGATCAAAATAATATGAAAACGTTCTTCCACATCATCATAAGTCGGTACAAAAATTAAAGCAAAGCAATTTGTACCAATCCTTGGCATATATGTTTGTTTACTATTCGGTCTGGTCTAGGATGGAGAATTCTTAAACCGAATAGAACCGGTTTATAAATTTCTCAGATCAGACCAGACCAGACCAGACCATTTACGCTCTTAATTTTACGGAACTTAGGTGGAGCTATGGCCATCTAAAGTACGGCTTGGCATCCTGTGAAACTTGCATGGTTTTTATAATTTGAATTAAAATAATTGAAAAGATCAAAATTAGTATTTTAAAAGAATAATAAATGATTTGAATGATTTATTATTTGATATTTTTAAAAATGACTAAATAAATTTATAAAAGTAAATTTTTTAATTAAATTTTGACCAAATTTTATTTAGGCTACTACTAAAGCTTTTAGACTCCGTAAGCTTCAGTGGGAGGAAGGAAAGGAATATGTGTCGGAGAAGTTAATTTTTCCGCCTTGCAGGGGATGGATCGAGCCATTCTCGCAAACCATGGATGAGGTGGGCGCCACTCCTTTTTATTTTTATTTTTTTTCTAACAATGTGTTTTTTTTTAAAAAATTCTTAATTCTAATTACTTTTGTTTTCGACAATATTTGATTTTGTGTGGATGTATCATGTAGATTTTATATCTTTTTAACCTATAGTTAAAAAGTTGACATATAAACTTTAATTTATTGGATGATCTAAAAGATTTTACCTGCATGGTTTAAATATAAAATATCGTATAAATATTGAAAAATAAGACCAAACAAAGATAACAAATATGGTAAGACAAACAACTCACCAAAATGCTGTGTACATGGATAATGTAAAAACAATCTTGAATTCAAATTCAAATTTTATATTATATTTTATTTAATTAAATATTTTACTTGTTGAATCTAATTATTGAAAAAAAATATAGACCACAAATGAGAAAGTGTGTTAAAATGTAAAATATTAAAATTTACATCTTTTAATCAATTTAAAATTTTAAGATAAATAATAATTTCACGCAAAAGATTAAAAAGGTTTCACACCAGCATAGGACCAGCACCGCAGCCGTTTTGCAGTTTGCTCCCCCGTGTCAGCTTCTTGGGGGCTGGTTTTTGCTTAAAGATCAATTGAATGGGAAACCTGCTGGAGTGATACGGACCCATGTCCACCGCCCGTTTGCTCCATCGAGTTGCAACTCATGCAGTCGATATTTTGGGGGCTGGATTCTTCTGATTGAGAAGGTGTATTAATGAAACCCTTTTGGAATAAGGCGTATAATTCCCATACGAATTGGTCTGCAATGGAAACCAAAACAATCCACCCCAAAAGTGGGAAAGAGCATCAACAGTAAAAAGGCAAAGGCTAGATCACCCGAAACATGACAAATTAAGATAACCAGACTGAAGTAGTGCGTGTCGGGAATTGATCGAGTAATCTCCCTCAATGATCTGGCCGCTGGCGTGGACACATGCGTTTATAACAAAAAGCAACATGATGGTCCCATGTGTATCGAAAGGAGAAGTGCTTGAGTTATGGTACTTTCACTGGAAGAAGGGCTAGCAGTTCACATACAAGAAAATTAGAAATTGGTAACCGGATTGGGCTTTGGAGGATAAACAATGTCGCCCTTTCTCCCTTGCAAAATTGGGGAAATATATATATAAATTAGAATTCTTCTTTTAGATGGTTTTCAAACACTTCTATTTTTTAGATTTGAATTAATTCTCAAATTATTTTCAAACATTTTTTATTACTATTCACTACTTTATTATTATTTTTCACATACTTTTATTACTATTCATTACTTTTTTATTATTATTCAATATTTTATTATTACTTTTTACTTATTTTTTATTACTATTCACAAATACTCTCAACATCCAAATATAACCAAGCTTCAAAGAGTATAAGCAACATTTATCAAGCAAATAAAAAAGAGAACTGCTATAAAAATAATGAAATTATACACACAAAAAAAACTCACAAACATATGTAATTTTATAGTATCTGTTAGATCTATTTTATAATAAAAATAATTTTTTAATCTAACATACCACATTAAGCCACATCAGTTTATAAATTTAATTTTATGTAATCTATTTATAGCAAAAGCATTTTCCAATAAAAAAATACAATTGACTGAAAATAAACAAGAAAAAAAGTAATGCGAATAATTTTGTACTATTTCCTGGAAACGAAAATTGGCCTTCTTGTTTAGGTCCATTTTCTCGAATCTCTTCTATATCTATATTATACACATCGTTTATAACTGACTTTTGCTGTTCTTTTTTCTATTTTGGGTTTTAAATTGATTACCAGGTGTTCCAGTATATTCATATATATATATAGATAGATTAATACAAAGAGTTTGAATAACATATTTAGAAAGATACAAGTATTCAAATGTTTAAATATCTACTAACAGAACACTAATAGACACCTTCTCAAAAAAAAAAAGAAAAAAAGAACACTAATAGACACTAACAGAATATAAATGAAATCTGCAATTGTTTCACTAGATAACTGAAGCAACAACGAAATAACAGATGTTGATTTATCGAAAGTGATATTCTAACATCATTTTCATACACCATATTTTTTTGATTGTTTTTTATTTTTTTTTTAAATTAATTAAAAACTTCTATTCATCATTTATAGTAACATCATATATACATATGATAAGAGAAAAAAATAAAAATAAAAAATAAATGTGTTGTGTGCTGATAGAGATGATAAGTAAAAATTTTCTTCTTAACAGGGAGGGTTGAAGAAATAAAATTGAAGGTAAAATGGGATAAGAATGAGCTCAAAATGACTCTTGAAAAGTTTGAAATAAAAATAAAAAATAAAAAAAAATCCTAAATCAGTTTAGTTTATAATATACCGTGTTAGAATATTAGCTAGCAGTGGAATCAATTTAGCTAAATTTTGATCAAAGTTTTGCTAGATTGTACACAAATTCACTACAATAAACTTAATTAATCTACTCTAATTTTAACTTAAAAGGTTTGCTTACGGGTCAAATCTAGCCGGTTCAAGTTCCTCCTGCGCAAGGAGCTGGACATAAAAACTCTGTTATTTGCAACTCTTTTCACCTTCCAAGCTCGTCGATGGTTTAACTTTCCTTTCATTACAAATTATAAATTTCAATACAATTTTTTTAAATTTCAATACATTTTTTTTAAATCTCAATTTAATTTTTTTTAATTTTAAAATAATAATAATATTAAAAAATAAATTAATCTCATTTCCATTCAACTTGATTTATATTTCAATTCAAATCGGGCAGTCCTTTCATCCTTTTTTATTATCAGTTTTGATGTTGAGTTTAGTCGAAAAGAATTAAATTTTTTAAGAATAATAATGAGTTAAAATTGTAAAATAAGTATTGTATACTTATTTAAGATAAATTTAAATACGTTTAAATCTTAAGATAAATTTAGATATATTTACGAGAAATTAAAAAAGATTGCAAATCTTACTTATAAA
Source organism: Platycarya strobilacea (assembly GCA_036898215.1). Lineage (NCBI taxonomy): Eukaryota > Viridiplantae > Streptophyta > Magnoliopsida > Fagales > Juglandaceae > Platycarya > Platycarya strobilacea. Next base: position 35,638,213 of record CM072551.1, on the reverse strand, counting down.
GAGATTTTGAATTTTAATAATTTTAGTAATTTGAAAGTTAGGTATTTAGATGTTAGATTTAATTTATAATTAGATTAATTGAATTGATTTAAGTTCAATTTAACGTTCAAAAGAGACCAATATTAAAAATAAATAAGTGTATAATACAAGCGTGGACCTGAAATGAAAAATAAGACCGAACAAAGAGAACAAATTAGATGGTAAGACAAACAATATATGACCAATATGCTGTGTACATGCAGTGTGTAGAAACAAATAGCTAGGCTTATAAATGCGAGACTTTTTCATTGCATTCGTAAGCCTATTTGTTTCACATGATATAAGAGCAGAAATTTTGAAATAAGTGATGATTTTATACACAAATCTTGAAATAAGTGATGATTTTATACAGAGGAATGAAAGGCTTTCACACCAGCATAGGTCCAGCACCGCAGCCGTTTTGCTCCCTCGTGTCTTCTTGGGGGCTGGTTTTAGCTTGATGATCAAGTGAATTAGAAACCTGCCGGAGTGATACGGACCCATGTCCGCCCGTTTGTTCCATCGAGTTACAACTCATGCAGTCGGTATTTTGAGAGCTGGATTCTTCTGCCTGAGGAGGTGTATTAATGAAACCCTTTTGGAATAAGGCGTATAATTCCCATACGAATTGAATTGCAATCGAAACCAAAACAATCCAGCCAAAAGGGGGAAAGAGGACCAACAGTAAAAAGGCACAGGCTAAATCACCCGAAACATGACAAATTAACATAGCCAAATTGAAGTAGTGGGTGTTGCGAATTGATCGAGTCACCTCCCTCAATGATCTGGCGTAAACACATGCGGTTATGACAAAAAGCAACATGATGGTTCCATGTGTATCGAATGGAGAAGTGCTTGAGTTATAGTACTTCACTGGAAGAAGGGCTAGCAGTGCAGATACAAGAAATTGGTAACCGGATTGCCGTTCTTTCTCCCTTGGAAAATGAGGGAAAATATATAAAATAGAACTCTTCTTTTAGAGATGTAAATTATTCATTTGTATGGTTTTCAAACACTTATATTTTTTAGATTTGAATTCATTTTTACTAATTGGTTTAGACTTCAAAGAGTATAATTAGCAACATTTATCAAGCAAATAAAAAATACAATTGGCCGAAAATAAATAAATAAATAAATAAATAATGCGAATAATTTTGTACTAACCCCTTGAAACGAAAATTGGCCTTCTTGTTTAGGTCCATTTTCTCCTGTATCTATAGATACACTGTTTTCCTGAGTTGAGCGAAGACTTCTAAAAACTGAGCTCTTTTCCCAAATGTACGTATTGCCTGACTGCCATTGCTCTTTCTTTTTCTGCATTTCGGGTTTAAATAGATGGGAAGTTCTACGTAATTTCCAATATTCTCTATACATTACATTTTATTTTTTTATTTTTTTATTTTTTTATTTTTTTCAATTTTTTTTTTCAATTTTTTTTTTGAATTTTTTTTAAAATTAATTAATATTTTTTTATTCTTTATGCATATATTATATATTTAATAAAAATTAAAAAAATATAATATGTGGAAGAGGTTAGAGGTTGTAAAAAATTTTATGCACGGTGGTCAAAGATGACGGCGTTGAGCATTGGTCGGTACGGTGGTCCCATCGTACTCAAATTTGCTACTGGTACATCACTATCACTTTTAAGTTGCATAAATATTATATTATGAAATGTGTTGTGTGTATTATTTTCATTAACTCTTCATCGTAATGATGAGTCACGCCTCACACGTCATGGGTCGCTTCTTTCTTAGCTTTGCAAATAACACCTCGTTTCTTGGGTTCACCATGCATTTGTTCCTTTGCTTGGTTACTTTCCACCTTATAGTGGTCGGATTATTTCCTTTCATTCAGCATTTTTATGTTTTTTCCCCTTCAGCAGATGCTTGTGTGGTGTAGTCTGTAGAGTTTTTCTTTGCCAAGAGTTGAAGGCTCCGTGGCTCATTTCGTGTGGCTCTCATGTGGGTCAAGTAAATGCGTAATTCCCAGAAGGCCGTACTGTGGCTCATTTCATGTGGCTCATTTAGCTTTCTCGACGCCACTTGCCCAAGTTGCCTTAAGCATTTTCTAACAAAAGCCGGTCAGATGTTAGGACACGCTTCTTATCCCATGATCTCAGTGTCTCGCTCACTCTTTCAGGTTTAAAATAGTCACCCACACGGGGCCACACCCCCACAAAAGAGTCCTATAGTGGACCATTAACTAAAGGAAACTAAGCAGTGATTATCTCGTACAAAAAAAGAAAAAATCAAAATGATACCAAAACGGTCTTCCTCATCAGTCATCATCATGGGTCCGTACAATACTTTGGAACCATGGTTGGCATATATGTTGTTTTTTCTTGTGTTCAGGAATTAAACCGGTTTTAGCAGCTTTTCTCAAAATGTCTTTTAGCATGACTTTTCCTCTCGAGGCTATTGCACTTACAGTATCTAAACTTCCAACCATTTTTCTTGTAGAATTAGAATTTTTCTTTGAGATGGGTTTCAAACACTCCTATTTTTTAGATTTGAATTCATTTTTACTTGGTTTAAACTTCAAAGAGTATAAGCAACATTTGTCAAGCAAATAAAAAAGAGAACTGCTATAAAAATAATGAAATTATACCGAAAAAAAAAAACTCACAAACTTATGTGACTTTATAGCATCTGTTAAATCTACTTTATCATAAAAATAATTTTATAATATGACATATTATATCAAACTACGTCAATTTATAAAATTATTTTTGTATAATATATTTGAAGTTATAGCATTTTCCAATAAAAAAATACAATTGACTGAAAATAAACAAGAAAAAATTAATGCGAATAATTTTGTACTAACCCCTGGAAACGAAAGTTGGCCTTCTTGTTTAGGTCCATTTTCTCGAATCTCTTCTATATCCATATTATACACTTGTGTGTTCCTGAGCTGAGCGGAGACTTAAAAAACTGAGCTCTTTTCCCAAATGTAAATATTGCCTAACTGCGTTTGCTGTTCTTTTTCTGCATTTTGGGTTTAAATAGATGCTGGGACGTTGCGGGGGAGGTTAAGCATTGGTTTGAATAGATGCTCGATAATTACCATGGTCCCATTGGACTCAATTTTTGCTCCTGAGAGTACACCTTCGTTTTCCTTTCACTTACTACCATCTGATGAGTAGGAGATTTTTTTTTTTTTTTTCCTTCAACAAGTTATGTGTGGTGTAAGCTGCTGAGTAGAGTTTTTATTTGCTAGAAGTTCCTCTATTCTGCAGTCTTGCACTACACACATGCTGGGTAGAAAAACTGAGCTCTTTTCACTTTCATATTTTTTAAAAGAAATGATAATTTTTCTTATTTTATACGAAGCCTTGGACTACGATCATATGAATTTTTTAAAAAAACAAATTTAAAAAAATCATAAAACATTAAAAGATATTTCCTTAACCAATAAATTAAATAAAATTTATAAAAAAAATAGTACAAAATATGTATACAAAATTTCGATAGCTCTATCATTTCTAAAGAAAAAGACCATTAATGGACCGAAATTGGGACTAATTTCCGACATGTTAATTTTCGGATAAAAACAATGAATTTATCATTCTCATTTGCACGTGCGCACTATAAGAAAATTAGCTTTTTGTGACGTTAGATTTTGTCGCAAAAAGTAGAAAGAATGCTGCAAAAAAGTATTTGCAGCAAAAATAGTCATTTTGGCTGTAATTAAAATGTCACAAATAGCTGTTTTTCTTGTAGTGGCGAAACCTATAAATCGTTGGATCAAGAAATAATATTATTAACACGAGGTTTGTTACTAATATTCTCACACACTTTTCTAATTTTTCATTATTATTTTAAATTAATTAAAATTTTCTATTCATCATTCATATACCATACATATAATAAAATAAAAATAAATGAAAATATATGTGGTATGGTGCTGATAGAGATGATAAGTACACTTTTTTTTTAATTAACAGTGAGGCTTGAGGAATTAAAATTGAAGTTAGAGTCGGACAAGGGTCAGCTCAAAATGACTCATTACAAGTTTGAAATAAAAATAAATAAATAAAAACCTAAATCAGTTTAGTTTATAATATACCGTATTAGAATATTGGTAGTGGAATCAATTTAACTAAATTTTGACCAAAGTTTTAGTAGGTTGTACAAATATTTTCTACAATAAACTTAATTAATCTACTGTAATTTTAGTCTAAAGGTTTTAATATTATTTTCATTTTAAAATTTGAAAAAGTTAGAATTATTTATTTTATTTGACATGAAAATTTAATAAAATAATAATGATTAGATGAGATAAATAAATTAGATTAAATTAAACTCAAAAAAAACAAAGCAGACCTCAGTCTCTCTCCCTCTCTCTCTCTCTCTACTTGAACGCGTGGATTTTGGGTCTTCTAATCCAACTATGGGAAAGATGAACCCATTTTATTTGCGTTTTGGACCAGCATTTTTTCTTAGAGAGTGCCAATTTTTCTATTAAACGATGTTTATGTAAAATAAAAATAAAATATTACAAAATCATAAAATATATATAAAATTAAATTTTGATAAAATGCCAAATAATGTAAAAATATAACTTGATGTCTGTTTTATAGAATAATATTCATCCATTATTATTTTTGTAAATATGAAATATTTAAAAATTATTTTCTTCATAAAAATTATCAAATAATCTTTTAAAATGTCATTTTTCATTCTATTATCTTAACTAATTGATCAAATTTAATGTAAAATCTATCTATTTTAGTATCAATATTAAGTATAGAATATTACAAATAGGACCTTAAATAAATTTTTCTTGTTCAGTAAAATTTAGAGAATAAATCATTTTTATTATTTTTTCATATAAATTATGATAAATCTTAAATGAATTTTTTGGTATTTTCATTTTGGATTTTATATTAAGAAACTCAATAGTGTATAATATTAAATTTGGGTAAATGTTAATAATTTATTATTTAATTTAGTTTTAGTGTAGCCACATCCTAAAACCTAGATAATATATGGAAATTATACAAAATTAAGACTTGTAGGGAAAAAAAATTAGAGAGAGATATTTTTATGTATATTGAAATCTTATAAAGTTTTAGAGAGTATATGGGAATAAGAAAATTATAAATTTTTTTGGAAAGCCATTTTCTATATATATGAAATTATAAATAAAATTGAGGGGCTAAATTGCATTTTGAAAAATTTTTGGGGGGCTAATTGAATTTTGAAGTTAATCTGTAGCTCCTATCTTGATTTCTTTGGTTTTTCTGTGACATTTATCTGTTCCCATTTATCCGTCCGGTACTAACTTTGAAAATGGTGATCGAGCAATTTGTGTTATCTGTATTACAAAAAAAAATAGGTATTTATAGTATTTTAATTGTAATTAAAAAAATTATTTACGATAAAAATAAATTATTTTAATTACAAATAACTATTTTAATTACAATTAAAATGTCATAAATATATATATATATTTTTTATAATGGGCCAGAGTTTTCTTCTTGAGACCTGGAGTTAGTCTTCCTAAGTATTTTCATCAGAATGGGTTTTCATATTCCATTACTTGGCATTTGTTTGATTTGTAACATTATTTTGTTTGGCTAAACACAATGGAATCTCCCAAAATAAAAAATTTACGAAATTTCGGTGGAGATATGGCCCGTTAAAGTACGGCTTGGCATCTTGTGAACTTTGCATGGCTTACAGAATTTGAATTAAAATAAATTAGAAAGTCAAAATTAATATTATAATAAAATAATAATAAATTTATAGAGTTTATTATATAGTATTGTTGAAAAGTAATTAATTAAATTTATATAATTAAATTTGATAATTAAAATTTTCTACCCGTTTGGATTTAAAGATGAGTAAGATGAGTTATGAATAATAATAAAATAAATAGTTGAGATGATGAGTTGAATAAATTAATGAGTGGTTGAAATGAATTGAAAGTACGAAATAAATTGTAAATAATAAAAGTGAGTTTGTTAAACAAATCAGCGGGATGGATCGAGCCATTCTTGCAAACCATGATGGGGTGGGTGCCACTATTTTTATTTTTTTTTAATAATGTGATTTTTTTTTAATTCTTAATTTCAATTACTTTTGTTTTCGGCAATATTTGATTTTGGGTATATTTTATATTTTTTTTAATCTTTAGTTAAAAGAAAAAATCTTCACAACTTCCTATTATTTATATAACCTTCACACACCACATTTTTTTAATTTTTTATTAAATATATGATATATGATATATGGATAATAAATAAATAAAACTAAATTAATTTACAAAGAAGAAATTCAAAATAAAAATATTAAAAAATTAAAAAAATTAAAAAATAATGATGTGTAGAGATTGTGTAGAACTTCTCCTAGTAAAAAGTTGATATATATATGAATATATTAACTCTTAATTTATTAGATGATCTAAAAGATGTATCTGCATGTTTTAATTATTTTAAAACACAAAATATCATCAATGATGGGGGTTGAATGTAATATTTGGCATGTATTGAAAATGGATTCATTTAATTAATTTTTTCATTGAATTGAGATCTAGGTTATGGCTTAAATTCAACGTAAGAAAGGGCGCGCGCATGCATGTGGCCATATTTTTTTCCTGTAAAAAAAAAAAGAACTGCCGGATATAATAATTATCGTACAAAACACGGATTTTTTAATCTCTCTCGCCCCAAAACATAATCTCCCCCGCCCCGCCCCCCCGGGCGTATCCTTATTCGAAATCCCTACTTTCGTCTGTCTCTCTCGCTTGCTTACGCTCTCTCTGTCTCTCTCGCTCGCTCTCCCCATCGCCCCCATCTTCTGATCGACGGTTTTCCTCTCACCAGATCGACTCTCTCTCTCTCTTCCTCTCTCGCATATGCATTTTGACAGAATCTGAGGGTCTTCCTTTAGTGCCGTCTTGAAGCTCGAAGACGGTAAGTTTTCCTCTGAATCTCGTTCGTTTCTAGCAATATTTTTAGCGGATTTCAAGCTTGACGACGGATTTCAAACTGGGTAATCTGAAACTCACGAGACCCAAACGATCCCCTTTATTTTTTCGCTTTAATCCATTCATCTGAGGTTTTTAAAAGTCTCAATGTTTGCATGGTGCATGATTCTCGCAAGTGTGGCCGTGGTTGATCTTGTTAATTTCAACCTCTGAACTTGAGCGTAAATGGTGTGACGGGCATGGCCGGAACAAATCTGAGGCAAATCCAAGGAGTGTATCATATATATGTGAGTTTCTTTCCTGTCATAATGTCCAATTTCATGTTAAGTTTTTGCTTGTTAGAGGGGTTTATATACAATCATTCACAATGGAGTAGCGTTTATCTGGAATCCAATTTGATTCATGTTTTTTTATATTGACTCTCCCCCATTTTCCTCTCGATTGGAATAAATTAATTCCCTTTTGAAAATCATTTTCTACTTCACGATATAACAACTAACCCACATGATGATCAACCAAGGTTATTGTCCCGAGAAACTATATATCTAACAATTGATTTTCACTTCAAAGCTATGTGCGAGAGTCGGATTCGATTTGTTACCTGGCAGCAATGGCTTCCTTAGTCCAGGTTAATGAACAAAAATCACCCAACTCTGTTTCAAATTCTCTTTCTGTTTTAGGCCCATTAAGGCCTTTTGATATTTGATGAGTAGAGTTGCGATAGCGCATGGACTCTCATGTGGTCTTTATTATTAGCTGTATATATATATATATATATATATATATATGAGACTCACATACTTAGTTGAAAAGGACATCTCTCATCTAATCCTGCGATGCAACAATCAATGATATATGCAGCTTGTTGTAGGAACACTTATGTTGTAGGAACACTTATGTTGCTTGGATTAGATGTCATAAACAAGGTAGATTGGAAAATTAAACCTCATATCTACTTCAAACTCACAAACTCTAAGCCTAACTTGAGCATGCAGCATAGGGGAGATCGAAGATCACCAAGAGGTGCATATAAGCCATGGGAGGAGAGAGGTTTCTAGGGAGGAATATTGGGTCCACAGAACAGGTTCCACTACATTAGTCTACCCTATAAACGAACTATAACATTAATATTGCTTGGGAAACTCGCATTCTCAAATAATTAGTTACTTAACTAAAAAGGGAATTTTCAAATCCTTTTTATTACTTATTTTACAAATTATTACAATTTAATTTAGAGCAGTGTGCATTGATGATTGAAGATTGAGATAGGTGTAGGTGGTGATAATTTAGAGCAGTGTGGATTGATGATTGCAGAATAGTTATTGGGTTATGGCCTCCCATCTTGTACCCTCATCCACCTAATTCCCTTAGTCCACACATTGGCCCTATCCATAGGATGCATTTTGTTTTTATTCCATCTCTCCATCTCCAACTCCAAACTCCAACTCCAAGCATGTTGTCCCCATCTCTAATTGTATTGTGTACCCAACTCATCCTTCTCCAATAAACCAATTAAGCCCTTTTTTTAATTACTCTCTACCATTTGCTCTTTCACCCCATTTCCCATTTTCTTATCAATATTTTTTCTGGGCTAGCTGCTGCTGCTTACTATAATTATTAACTTAGTGTTAAATTCTGTTGTTAATTACAATGCCAGTATTCCAGGATCTGGACCCTAATGTGTGAACTAATGTGTATTATTAATATATTAATGTTTTTGACACCCCCTCCTGCTAATCCCCAAGTTTTGCCTTCTCTACTTGTTTTCTTGCTCTCTACTATTCTATTTTGTTTGTCTGCTTTCTGTCCATGCCCTGTGTTTAGAGATTATAAACCCATAATAATATATTTTCTTATAGGTATATACATCATTAATTGATCTGTTTGTATAGGTGATTGCATTTAACGTTTTACTACCATGCCCTATAGGTGTTTGTATAGGTGTTGGCCTAAGTTTGGGGTTATGAATTGCAGGTTGTGCAAGAAACACTAAATAAATCTAATGTAAGTGAGACAGATCTATAGCTATCAACTGTTGATTTTAGGCAGCCTTTTCATTTCTAGAATAATATGAGCACAGAAGCATAACTAGGAAGCCTGTGTTCATTTTTATGTTTCTTTTTAAATGTTGTTTAAGAATCTATTTCTTATAGTAGAAACATTTTTTTAATATGAGTGCTTTTCCCTTCCCCTCTCCCAATTGATGTACTTTTTTAATTTGTTTCAGAGGCAATGAATAAGATAAAGGAGGAATATGATGGTGCACCTTGAATGGGTCTGAAATATTCTACATGAATTTACCCAGGTTTATTTTGTGTCATTAACTTCTTTTTACCCCCTTGCATTTTACTTAATAGCCAGCTCAATTTTACTTTTTCTGAAACCTTCTTAACAAATATCCTCTTTCATGGGAATTAACAAGAAAAGTGGTGTGTTTTACTGGTAGTTCAGTCATGTGGCCTCAACATTTACACAATGACCTTTCTATTTTTGTGTGTGTGTGTGACATTTATACATAACCTTCTCGGTGTTATATTACTTGTGATACATCAACATTCATCTGTCCCATGAAGAAATGTTGTTTTCCTCTTTTAGGAAATTAAAAAAATCAAGGGAAACATAAACTCAATGAAGGAGCATGCAGAGCTTCTGAGTTCAGTCAAGGATGATATTAGCTAGTGAGTATAAGGTAAGTTTGGCTAAAAGCTCTTCCTTATCTCCTATCAAGTATTTCCATTTTTCTTTAATTGTTGCTATTTATTCTGTTCATGGTCTTGTTTTTCAAAGGTTTGTTTCACTCTACTTGATGCAGGCCTCTGGGTCCCTAAGGATGCAGTTACTACAAGAGAGAGCAGCCATTCATGGAAGTATTGCTCATGTAAGCATACGTAGATTCTATTTTGTAGTGATATTACATGAACGCTTTTTGAAGAAATTTCCCCATGTCAATATGCATTTCCCACAATTTATTTTCCTATTTGTTAAGTGAGGTGAGAAATGATTTTTTAGGTTTTTTAGGTTAAGTGATGTGAGAAATAGTATTTTTTATTATGCATGCTGATTTTAATTTTAGTCAATGCATGTTAATGCTGATTTTAATTAGTCTATGGTCACTTACATAGACTAATTGACTTGTACTAAAAAAATAAAACTTTCATGGTTTATGCATTATTGCATATAATAGGCCAGCAACCTGCGAATGAAAGGACCTCTACATATTGTTTGATTTGGTATCCTTATTGTTTTGGCAGCATCAATGCATAGTAATTTTAGATTGAAGGGTTCCATTTTCTATAAGTTTTGATAATTGATGTTAGTTTTTCTTTTATCTCCTCTTGTATTTAAATACTCCAACTCTCCTTGTAATTGTTTGTAATTGAAGGCATCAATACATTCTAGTGTTTAGAAGGGATATATTGTTTTACTATTATTATTTTTTTTGGTAATATATTGTTCACATTCATTATGGATTCTAGGAATTGTAAGGTTGTGAGAAGAGATATATTGTTTTATTACTATTTTTTTTTAATTTCATAAAAGATTATTTCCCAAGAAAATATAATGTCACAAGAAGTTATTTCTTGCATTTTTTACTATCAGAATTTGTCATTTCTTACGATGCGATAATACTAGAAATATTAATATTTTTGACAGTAAGAATGGCGGGAAAAGTGCTTCTTGGGCCAGTTATTTCTCAGAACCTTCTTGTGATTGAGAAATATCAGAATAAACTATTTCTGGCAACAGAAGTGAGTATTTTGGACAAATTCTTTCTCAAGAAAAAGTGCTTTTTGCCTACCGCCTTCGTCGTTTATGTTACTTCTCCGTCTAGTTCTTAACATATAGGATGCTATTACAACTATGTCCATGTAGAGAAGTCGGCTCTAGTTACCTCATGATCTATCCTATTTTATTAAAACTATAATGAGATGAGATAAAATAATTTTAGATAAAAGTTAAAAATTAAATAAAATATTATTATTATTATTTTAGAATTTGAAACAAATAAATTATTTATTATGTTTTATATTTTATATAAAATATAAAAATTTAAAAAAATAATAATGATAAAATGATATGAGATAACAAGTACAAGCGTGCACATGTAATGAAACGTAAGACCGAACAAAGATAACAAATATGGTAACAAAAACAACTGAAAATGTTTCACACCAGCATAGGACCAGCACCGCAGCCGTTTAGCTCCCCCGTGTCAGCTTCTTGGGGGCTGGTTTTTGCTTGATGATCAAGTGAATGGGAAATCTGCTGGAGTGAGTCGGACCCGCCATGTCCACCTGCTTGCTCCACCGAGTTGCAACTCATGCAGTCAGTATTTTGAGAGCTGGATTCTTCTGCTTGAGGAGACGTATTAATGAAATCCTTTTGGAATAAGCCGTATAATTCCAATACGAATTGGATTGCAGTGGAAACCAAAAGAAGCCACCGAAAAGGGGGAAAGAGGATCAACAGTAAAAAGGCAGAGGCTAGATCACCCGAAACATGACAAATTAACATAGCCAGATTGAAGTAGCGGGTGTTGGGAATTGACCGAGTCGCCTCCCTCAATGATCTGGCGTAAACACATGCAGTTATGACAAAAAGCAACATGATGGTCCCATGTGTATCGAATGGAGAGGTGCTTGAGCTATGGTACTTCACTGGAAGAAGGGCGAGCAGTGCACATACAAGGAATTGGGAGCCGGATTGCCGCTCTTTCTCCCTTGCAAAACGAGGGGAAATAGATAAATTAGAACGTACTCTTCTTTTAGAGCAGTAGTCCTAAATTCTCCTAATTGTAAAATCCAACTTTTTGTAAAATTTGAAGAAAGTAGCTCAAAACGACCCTCTAATGGATTTTTGTATTTTTATCTTCATTATACGTACATTTTGTAGAAGATACATTTTGTTGAAGATACCATTTTCTAAAATATTTTAAATTAATTTCTCTCTTCTTTTAAATTTCTTTTTCCCCTAAACAGTTATAAAAAGATGTGAAGATGTTATTAATATTTAAAAGAAATATTCAAAATGAATAAAAAAATATTAAAAAAAAAGTATAATATTTAAATGATATAAAAAATAAATAAATAAACTGATAAATGATATATTATAAATATTAATATGTAAAATAAAATAAAAGTAAATTTTGGAAACATATTTTAAAGATAAGATAAAGAAGTCATTGAAGATGTAAATTCATTTGTATGGCTTTCAAACACACTTATTTTTCAGATTTGAATTCATTTTTACTAATTGGTTTAAACTATAAAAAGTATAATTAGCAACATTAATCAAAGCAAATAAAAAAATACAATTGGCCGAAAATAAACAAGAAAAAATTAATGCAAATAATTTTGTACTAACCCCTTGAAACGAAAATTGACCACCTTGTTTGGGTCCATTTTCTCTTCTATATAGATATATACACACTTGTGTGATCCTGAGCTGAGCGAAGTCTTGTGCGAACCTGAGCTATTTTTCCAAATGTATACGTAGGGTTGCAAACGATCCAATCAAAGACGAGTTCGAGTCGAGTCGAGTCGAGCTGGACTAAAATAATTCGAGTTCGAGTTCGAGTCGAGCTGAGAGTTTGCCGAGTCGAGTCGAATTCGAGCCGATCAAAGACGAGCTCGAGTCGAATCGAGTTATTTATCGATCTTTGTTTTTACTCTCTAACGAACGAGCCGAACTTAGTCGAGTAATTACTCGAGTTTCTTACTCTTAAGAACTGAAGTAACAAATTATATTACTTATACAAAATATCAAAAATAATATATATAACACATAAAATATATATAATAAAAGAATATATGTAAGAATATATGCAAGATTATATATATGTATATAGAAATATTACGAGTATTGTTACGAGCTCAAAACGAGTAGAATCGAGTTTATACGAATCTTGTTCACGAACACAAACCGAGTTTATACGAGTCGAGTCGAGATTATATGAGTTTAGCTCGTTTAATATTCGAACCAATATTAGTACTCACGAACAACTCATTTATTAAACGAATCGAGTTCGAATCGAGTTTATACGAGTCGAGCTCAAATTGTTCACGAGCAATTCTGTTTGTTTGCAGCCCTATGTACACGTATTGCCTAACTGCCTTTGCTCTTCTTCTTTTTTTCTGCATTTTGGGTATAAATATTAGAGCTGCTGCTTCGGCGTCTGGTGCTTCGGGACGCCGAAGCACTGGTCGGGACGCTGTTTTTTCTGCATTGGTCACATCAGTTTGCTAATAACCCCTCGTTTCCCAGTGTCGGTTCTTTAGCATGCCGATTATAACCCTCATTTTGCTAATAACCCCTCAATGATGAGTCACGCCTCACCCGGCATGGCTTCTTCTTTCTCAGCTTTGCCAATAACACCTCGTTTCTCTGGTCCACCTAGTCGGGATCATTTAGAAAATACTTTAGATCCCCGGGGCAATAACCCCGGCATAAACCCGCGTCCTACGTGGCGTGTTTAAAAAAACGACAACGTTATAATGTTGGGTCTCTTTCACTTGTATTCGTTCCAATGTTCGATCTTCTCCCCTCAATCCCTGAATAAATGACTACAAGAGAGTCAAAACCCGGAAGGAGAGGATCCATCATCGTTATCATCTTCGTCTTCGTTCTCTGATAGCTGGAAGGAGCGCATCTTCATCCCTACTCTCGTAGCAGGTCTTATTTTGTGTCGTTCAGTTTGATTGCCAAAAATTAGAGGATAACGTAGGAAACAAGAAAATTCACAATCTATAAATTGTATGCTGTCTTTTCGTTCAAATTTAGAGGATCCCATTATTTCTAAACGAATTTATTGTATTAGGCGCAATTACTTATAGATAATTAGGCTCAATGATGGGGATTTATATAGTTCTGAAGTCAAGAGATTTTCTTTGGGGTTTTGGGCAGGGATTATTGGTGGAGGAACCGGGTTGATGTCGAGACATAGGAAAATTCATGGTCTCGCAAAAATCTCTTCTACTTATGCTGCCAATCTCGCCATTGTCACCGGTTGCTATTGCGGTAGTTCCTTTTCAGTTTTATATTTATATTCAGCCTCTGATTTATAGAACTTTCGTTGATGTGATTATGTTGGCCTTTTGTCTTGATTTTTTTTTACTTGGGGGGGCGGGGGGGGAGGGTTTATGTTATGATTACTTGGTTTTTATTTATTCACGCGAGGATGCTTTTATTTTGATATAGACATATTGAGTGTAAGTACTGCAGAAAAAAAAAAATCCCAAAGAACAGGTTTTTCTTTCTTTTCCTTTGTGAAACTAAGCTTCAATGGAAATCGAAGCATGTTTTTTTTCATGCAGAGAGCTGCATCTTATGCATTCTATTGGCTAACAGATTTTGATTTTGGTTTTTTTCCTCTTAAACAATTAGAAAAAAAAATAGAGAGATCATATTGCTTGGCTAACAGATTTTGTTTTTGTTTTTTTAAATCTTCTCCCTTAGTAGGCCTTCTTTTAGTAGGGTTATTATTTCTTGTCAAACGATGAACACTAGGATATATTGCTGGGGGGGGGGGGGGTGGGGAAGAACACCAGGATATAAAAGGTATCTTATGTGATAGTCATTGCCAAGTTAATTTGATTTACTTAGAAAGCATTATTTCTAAAGAAATGATTTTCAAGTATTGTAAATCCTGTAAATGATGCATAGCAATAGCATCCAAAAAGATTAACTTTGCTTTTGGTTTAGATTTTTTTTTTCTCTGACTTATTAGTTATCATAATTATTTTTGTAAGTGGTTTATTGCTGTTGTGCTTATGGTGTACGTTTGAGAAACTCGAGCAATAAGAGCAGTGATAATGTTGTCAAGTGGATTGACATTTGAAGTATTTTTTATGTGATTAATTTTTTCTTTTGTACTCGAGACTTATTCCAACATTCAACTCAAATGACATTGGCTATTGTAGTCAGGTCAGTATCTTGTCTAAGTACTTACATGACTTCTTAACTCATTGCAGGATAATAACACTTATTTCATAGTAGAATTGACCCTTGCCAACACCACTACAGTATAAAAGGCAACATAATCAATTTGAGATGTGTAAAATAGTGGATCAAATCAAAGCAGAACAAATGGTTCTATCCAATAAATGTAATGAGGTTATGCAAAAAGAGTTGGAGATTAAAGCACAAGAAGCTAAACTAAAACATTTAGGCTGGCTACTTCGGATTTATTGTTGTTTTGCATTTATGCATGCGTTTTACTATTTAGGTAATTTGGGATTGTTGTTAGTAGTTCTATGTTTAGGTATTCAACCTGTACATTTGTTTAGGCATTCAACTTGTACATTTGTTTAGGCAATGAGCACTTTGGATTTATTTTGTGAAGTGGTACTGTATGAAATTGGAATGGATGCGCAATGTATGTAATGTTATTTTGTGAATAGTATGGATGTTATGAATTTTGATAAAATCTATAGTTCATGCTAACTTAGAAGGTTGACCATTATAAAAGAAACCTGTTTGATATCACTGGAAAGATGTAAAAAAAACCTGCATGCGTCCAATTGATTGGGAATGCAAACAGATATAAAAACAAAACAAAAAACAAAAAAAACCTGCATATATTTGTTGTTAATGGCAAACTATATAGGCCTGGAACATAAATAGATATTAAAGAACATAAACCCCTCCGGGTACCTATTAACAGTTCCATACACAATATATATATTAAAGATGGATGGGGGCATACACATTTATTCCACCCTATTACACAAAATATGCAAACAGATATTAAATTTCATCCAAAACAATATTCATCCAAAACAATTCCATTTCTATACAATTCCATTTCACTCATTACATTCACATGCATCCTTCCATATTCCACCTTATATCCAATCCATCACAAAAAAACTCCAACCATATTGGGTGTCCACAACAAAAAAAAAAATGTTAGGTACAAAATATATATTAAATACATTGAAGTGACAACAAAGTTGCCTCAAAATATATCCCTATGAATCCATCCATCAAATGAGGGTCATCATTGTAACGATTGTGATCCATCCAATTCAAAGTGCATCAGTTGTGATCTATCAAACCCAAATTGCATCTATAAATATTAAACTGAATTAAATAACAAATACAACATTCATGAACGATGTTGAATTTGGAGAAAAAGATATGATCCACTTACACTTCATAGCCGCTCTACATACACAATCTCCCTTTTATTTAACTTTTTATAGGATGAGTAAAAGTAAAATAAAATAATAAACAGGAAGCAAATCAAGTGAAAGCTTATCAATATTGTAAAGCTTGCATATATAATAATATTGTACGTACAAAATCCAGCCAATAGAAGAAGACTACTGATCCTAATTTCCGATGCATATATATATATATATCACTAAGTCTTTGGAAAGGCATGAAACAGGGACATATATTTCACTCTGGATATATTATTATCAAGACCATCAAACAAGATTCAGATTCATGCAACCTATTATATCATCCTAGCCTTGAAGAATCCCATATATCCAAAGAAACTAAACATCTTTGAAGTAGCAAAAATTTGACATCGACGACCTAGAAATATTGGCAACAACTGCAGCTATTGTAACGATGAGGCACTCTGTAATCAAGCAAAATGCAACTGAAAAAAGCTATACAAGAATAATGGACACGATAAAGCAGAAAAATGGAGCAAAACAAACAGCATGCTATTGAACAAGACCCACCAAAATAAACAACCACAGTAAATATAATAATGATGAAAAATGACCAACTCTATTTCTAACCAGAACAAAACCCATAAACTACCACCAAAAAAACCCACAAACTCCGTTCTAACGAGAACAAAACCCACAAACTCTCCCAGAAAATACCCTTCTTCAAACCCAGAAACAACCAGCCGGCGACAAAAACCAGACGGCGACAGAAAATGGACTGCGATCAATAGCGAACGGACGACAACAGCAAACGCATTTCTCGATTTTCTTTCTAGAACGATTTGCTCCCCATTTCGTTTCTCTTATTTCCCTCCATCTGCGTTTCAGTATTACTTTTTTTTTTACTTTTCTTTTTTAATTTATAAGCTGACGTAGCAAATGCCACATCAGCTGCGAAGCCGCAGCGGGGGTACCTAGCACTACTGGGATCATTTCACCATTTATTATATCCAGCATTTCTAGATCACGTCTACTAATTTTTTCTCTCTCTAATAGGCAGGGTGGACCCACGTTAGTGAGGGGGGTTACCATCTCCAAAATTTTTAAAAAATTCATCTATAATATATATAATTTATATATATATATAATTAAAATTTTCTCTCAAATTATAAAAATAAAAAATTATC
This sequence comes from Platycarya strobilacea, assembly GCA_036898215.1. Taxonomy (NCBI): domain Eukaryota; kingdom Viridiplantae; phylum Streptophyta; class Magnoliopsida; order Fagales; family Juglandaceae; genus Platycarya; species Platycarya strobilacea. The sequence goes on along the minus strand of CM072551.1, from coordinate 35,620,947 downwards.
CCTCACAAATTTTTTTATTAAAATTATTTCTCTAAATTTTAATATACATTAATTTATATTCTAATTTTTAATTTCATTTAAATCCAAATTTTAACTCACATAATCTTATAATTATTCTAACAGTCTAACTTTAACAAAAAAAAAAGATTATAAATTTATATAATTATAAAATTAATTGATTATACTCTATTTTTTAGTTTTACTCTAACTTATATGGTTGTAAGATATAGTTTGTTAAAAATTTAATAACGTTATATCATTTCTTATTAGAAAGTTTTCGGATTTATCTTGATCTAAATTTTTCCGTAAATCATAGAAAAATATGTGCAAGTACTAAAGAACAATTATTTTTTTTTAAAGAAAGACGTAGATAATTCGAAAAGTAATATATATTTAAAAAGTTCGATAATAACAAAACATAAAATTTTTATCACTGATAATCATCCTTCTAAAATTTATACGCATCGCATATTTTATCGATCACCCTCAAATACAAAATCTTAATTCCGTCCTGCTAATAAGAGTGTGCTGTGGACTAATACTGAGTAGATTTTTTCTTTATTAATAGAGTTATTCTATTTAGCAGTCTTATACCACGCATCTGCACCTGCCAAGTGTAATAACTCTTAATTTTCTTTTAGCAGGTATGTGGTATTAGTTGCTAACTAGAATTTTTGTTTACTAATAGAATTATTTTATTAAGTAGAATAGTTTTTTTCCACATCAGCACTCAGCAGGTGTGTGGTGTAGAGTTTTTCTTTGCTAAGAGCACCTCTATTCAACAGCCCTGCACTACCCACATGCTGAGTAAATTTTTTTTTTTTTTGGTTTTTCTTTCAGTAAGTGCGTGATGTAGTCTGCTGAGAAAACTTTTTCTTTGCTAATTCAGTAGAATATGTTTACCTCCTGGTAATTTTGTATTTTATAAGCTTTGTAATTAATAAATTACCAGAATTTTCTTGTACTTGTCAAAATCTCGAAATCTCAGTTTTTGTTGAAGTTTTATATTTTTATATTTTTGAAAAATGCTACTTTGACCAACAAAATGTGTACCGAATAGCCAATAGGTGACCGAATGGGTTATTTTAATTTTTATTATTTTGTTTTATATGAATAAAAATGATTTTTATAGATGTTTTTCTTTTTAAAAAAATAGCTCAAAAAGTGAATTGAGGCTTTCCTCTTAATAGCACTATCCTTTCTCTTTCCATCTTTTTACATTTCACTTTCATTTATTTGAAAGAATTTATAATTTTTCTTATTTTTTTTACGAAACCTAGGACATCGGTCATATGATTTCTTTTTATTATTATTTGAGAGAAATAGAAAAGGCTTTGAAACTTAGAGTCTGATTGAGATTCTATTTTAAGATTTAAAAAGTGTTTTTGAGCAATTAAAAATACTTTTTTTAAAAATAATATGTTTAATAACTTTATAAAAAATATTTTAGTCAATTAAAAAATTAAAAATCAATTTTTTTAAATTGCTTCAAATTGAAATTTTTATTAAAAAATTTATGCAAAAAACTATGTATTTTTAAAAAACTACTATAACTGATTTTAAAATCACTTTAGGTATATAGATCCTAAATAGTAAATAACTTTTTAGTAGTAAAGTTTTTACATTAAATTTTAAGCTATAAATTTTAAACTAAAAATAATATTTCTCACTATAATTCTACACAAATAATTAAAATATTTGAATTAATGCTGAAAGGGTTTTGTAGAAATATTTGCAGATTTATAGAAATCCTTATTACCCAAACATGTGGTAGCTTTGTTTGGGCTTCTCATTGTTTCCTTATGCCTGTAGTGCTTTTCAATGGCTAAAGATTATTTGGGCCGTGCTTTAGGTTGTGGTTCGGCTTCAGGCCTATCCGGACTCTGCCCAATAGATTTCATGTTGGGCTGGAACTCTTCATAAATGATAAGGCTAAACGGGTGTTCATGAAACTTTCAAGTTTCAATAATGACTATTTAAATAAAAATTTTAAGAAATTTAAATAAGAATTCTACTACATATAATCATTTTAACATATTTTTTTTTTTATACATATTTTGATGATGTGATTGACTTTATTATTTTTTTATATTTTAAAAAAATAATAAAGTCAATCACATCATCATGCGAAGAATATGTAAAAGTAACATCACATAAAATTTTAATTCAAATAATCCCCAATAAAATGACTTGCAAAATCCTCATTTTGTAGGTTATAAGTTATCATTTTTTTAAATCAAATTATACCGCAAACAATCAAAATCAATAATTTACAACTCAAATTGCCATAATATTTGGAATGTTACTCATCACAGAGTTAAATGTTGCAAAACTCTACATGATTTAATATAGGGCCATTGAAAATTTTTAGAATTACACACTTAGCTTTATATAAAATTAAAATGATTAAATATCAATATTTAGAAATTGAAAATAACAAAATAATGAATAATATAAAAATAAAAAACAGTACTACTACCTAGTGTGGTCCTTACGGCGGATTATGTTTTATCAATTTTTTTATATCCTTTATTTTTTAGTTTTTAGAATTTAATTGTTTTATTTTTACTTTTTTTTTGTGTTTTCCTTAAAAAAGTTTAAAATTCAGGGTTTAGGGTTTAGTTTTTCTGACCCAATCATGGATTGTCTGTTTGATTTAACGATGTCATGATTCATGAATGTAAATTAAAAGAATATGATAATGAGAGTATAAACTTTTAGATTTGATAATAATGAAAGTTTTCCAAATAACTTGTTGAAGAAACTGTTGTCCTTCGGAGTTCATAAGCCGTAAACGATGAATCCGAAGAAACGCATGGTTGGAAAATAAAGCATCTTTTGAGCATCTAAATTGTTAGGGTCACGAGGAAACATCAAATGAAAGTAGTCAAATCTATAATGATTATATATATATATATATAAAGTGACTATCTAATAAAAATTTTTGTTTTAACAAAAATTTTTGATTCTACGTTAAAGTTAACACTTTTCGTCAGTTTCTTTTAAAATTAATACTGCATCAAATGAGAATTACCGTTTTAAACACAATTTATTAAATTTATTCACTGAAATAATATTTTTGGCATTAAAATTAATTACATCTCTTCAACTTTTTATAATAGTAAGTTTTCTATTTAAAACTCATTTAACATTTATTTAATACCACTTAATACTTTAAACACAATTCGTTGAGCCCGTAAATAATGATAGAAATTTCTATTTTAGAATTCCTACTTAGGACATATTTTTTAATTTTATTTTATGTAAAATAAATATAGAATAATAATAATAATAATATAGAATGACATAATAATAGTATAGAATATATAAATATAACAATATATATAGAAATAAACCATTCATAACAATTTATACGTTAGAGTGTTTAATTTTATTCATGAAAATTTTATTCCTATTATATAATTAACAATTTAATTTTTTAAAAGATAATTTATAATTTTAAAATAAATATATTATTTATTAAATTAACTATATATACAGTATATATAGTCAATATACAGTATATACAATTTATTATAATTATATTAAATTGGTAATAATAAGCAATAAATATAATTAATATTATGTGTTTGATATTTAATTAAAATATATATGATTAAATAAATTTATATAAATTATAAATTATAATATAACATTCTTATATAAATTATCAACTATATAATTTATTTTTTCAAAAAACTCATATTATTTCTTAAAAATACTCACATAACTAAAAAAATATAGATATTTTAATGTCCTCTGTTTTGAGGCCGTACAAAATAATTTAAATATTAAATTATCATCTTGGAATTAAAAAAATATCATATCTTGAACTAACTTTTTATTAAAATTTTAATCAAAATTGTCTCAAATAAGTTTGATAAAATTATATGTTATGTTTATTTATGAGACTATCTTATTGTTTTTATTAATTTTTTTTATAATATATGAAAACGTATAATTATTTATCATATACTTAATTATGAATAATCATTAATTTTTTATTAAAAATTAAATTAAATAAACGTGTTTTGCACGTTATTTCTATCTAGTATTAACAAAAACTTCTACTTATAATCTAGATAAACGTTTTGAGGTCCCATGGTTGAGACCCTTTTGTGCCTTCACCGACTTTTTTTAATATGAAAAAAATACAAAAAAAAAAAAAATATATTCTTTATTTGTATATCCTCTTTTATTATTTTTGTAAAACAAAAAAATGAATGATTACAAAATGCAAAATAAATTATAACCACATAAATGTAAAGGGACTCCAACTACGAGACCCCATATCATTATCCTATTATATAACCCTATTATATAACATGGAGAATATGCTATTCATATAATTTATGTAACTGATTTTGATTTATAATATTTGATAATAGTTTTTCATTATGAAAACGTAGGTAGACTCTTGCATGAAAGAGAGTAGAGACAACCTGGAGACCAGCCCAGCTAGTCTCTCCCCAAATCAACTCTCCAATATATCATCTAATTTTGTTTTCATTTTGTTTCTAGGCATACACCAGCCTATACCCGATTATTAGGCCTTAACTACATGTTTGGTTTGGCAAAGAAGCTAGGCAGGGGACTGGAGAACTCAGAAGCTCAACCCCTCATTCCCAACGGCATTAGTTCGGCAAAGATGTGTTAACCAGCTGCGTAGCTCAACCCCTCTATTGGCATTGCTCGCGTAGCCATACCTTGCGATGCGGATAAGCTTTCACAAACATTAGTTTATGCGAATATTTTACTAGTCCCACAATAAAGACCAGTTGCATTTTATGACTTGTAAAAACCTGTAGCATTTCCCAAACATTAGTTTATGCGTACAAGTCCCCTTCCCAAACAGTAGTTTATGACTTTCAAAAACCTCCGACAGACCACAATAAATAACCTCCGTTTGAAACTAAAATTTGTAGCATTTTATTCTTTAAACACAATAAAGAACATATAATTTGCATTTGCTTATGAATACGTTGATATCATCATTTTTACAGCTTCATGTGTGAGAGAGATGATTGAGATAGAGGATAAGGTAGTAGGCGCTCTTCGAGATGGTGCCCGCCTATTACCTTTCTTTTAGAGATTTAGAAGAAATTGTATTTGGTAAAATTCTTCAGTTAGATTCTGAGTACTTCCTATTCAAACCAAACTCTTCCCACTTGAATTCTTATAATACAAAGGCGATAAACTTAGTTAGCTCGTTATAGTTATCCCTGACATATTGATAGTGTGATGATCGGAGATCCTGTAAATATTTAATGTCTGGCAGGGTGGCATATCGCATTAAATGTGGATTGATGTGAATATCCAAAGATATTTACTGATCACTCGGAAGTAATCATATTACTAGAGATATTATTGAGAAGAAACAAAACTAATAAATAATCTCTGAAAACCTAGGATGGGAATGAGATTAATCTGCTCCCCAACATTCCTGGATAATTACACGTGTATCTAATCAATATTTCAGCCCATATAAAAGAAAGAATAGATCACTCGAAAAAGGTATGAACATCTATCTAGAGCTTTAGTGAATTATTGTCTTAAAGATATTCATTCCGGTCTCTAACTAAAGTTTCGGAGAGCTCTCAGGGTCGAGGAACCCAACCCTCTATCTTTGTTGTTGCAGATTAGGACTGGAAATTACAATTCAATTTAGGAGTGCAGAATACACATCAACATTGGCGCCGTCTGTGGAATTACTTTTTGGTGTTCTCTGCAAACCGGTTTTATTGTGATTACTAAGTAATAACTGCAACTCAAAGTACATTTCGATGGAAGAACGACTAGCCGCCATGGAAGCAACAATAAGGGAGCTCACTAGAGAGAATGAGAAATTGCAAAAGAGTAATGAAGAACTGACTGCTCGTGAAGAACCTTTCGTTAGCAAGTGTGTGGAGTCACACCGAGTTAATGAGCCAAGTCATAAAAAATTAGATGAAGAAAGACGTAAGATGCAATTGGAACTCAAAGAACTTGAGGGCAAGTACGTAGACATAGCCAGGCGCATCGAAACCCCTTCCATTGCTGGACAATTACGCCACAACTATGACACCCCTTACATCATGAACATAAAAAGAAACAACCTTTCCCTGAGAAGAGGATATGGTAATAGAATTAAGGAAAAAAATGACAAATTTATTTCTCAGATTAATTGAAAGAAAGAGAGAATCGGACTTACGTTGATATCATCACTGACAGAGTTTATCTCCTTGTTAGCCTTCTGGCTAACCAATTTTCCATGAATGAAAGGGAAGGATGGATATCTCAATGCAGAAGGAGGATTTCTACAGAGAGAGAGTGATGGAGAATGACTGAAAGAGGAAGAGGAAGCCTTGTAGTTGAAGTCAGTTTTCCCACTATTTTCATATTGAATCCTTTGCATCTTGGTGTTATAAGCTACACATAGAATAATTTATTACATGTCTAATTGTAGTTAGAGAGTTGGTTTAGGGGGAGACCAATTGGGCTATCCCAAAGCGGGACTCAAGAGAATATTACTTAGCATCGATCACCAAACGCAAACCAAAAAAACAAAGATAATATATTCTTACTGTGGAGGAAGGCCCATCTAGGCATGGTTGGGGGGCCCAAGCCCAAGATGGGTCGAAACTTAGGATTCCAAAAAAGAGACAACCACGGGGTGAGCATCTGACCTATTGAAGACACGCCTAGGGTTCCATCTTGTAAAACGGGTCAACTCGATAACAAGCACCCAACTTGAGAAAGGACAAATCTTGTAGCAGGAAGCCCTAAAGAAGTGAGGAGATGCAAATGGTGCCCGACACTATATTAAATGAGAGATCAAGTGAACACATGCTACATTAAATGTTAAGCAAGTAAGAACCATACTGCATTAAATGTTAAGCAGGTCAGAACCATGTTGCATTAAATACAAATCGAAAATTTTAGTCACACAGCAACATAAAGTAAGGGGTTAATATGGCTTAGACAAGACATTCACCCCTTGACCCATCTTGATAATTCTGTATGAGGCAGACCTACCCATCTTGACATGGCCAAGTGAATGATGACCGAGTAGGTGGGCAAAACATTCTCATCATTCCTCTCCAGCAAATGAGATTCGGACAATCCTATAAATAAGGCCATATTCTTCAGAGCCTGACTTCTTCTTAACATCAACTGACTTGATCGTTGGAGTGGTCTCCAACCCCCAATTTCCCTCTCTTCATCTCTTTTGCAGGACCAAATTGTTTGGGCTATTACTGAGTAGCTCATGTTGGAAAACATGACATCAACACTTATAATTCTCGTATAGATTATAACTCATTTTATAATCATTTTACATAACTACACTTCATCTAAAATATAATTGTACAAAGATTATATATTTTTTTATATATAAATTTATCATATTTTTACATTCAAGAAGGCAACTTCTTCAAGCCTAATTAATGATGTAATCAAAATCCCCTTTATTGATTCCAATATTCGGTATAAAAGGGCAATTCATCTCAACCATTCAACCACAAAGGCTAGATCCATTACCTACAACCACCGAATCTAACGTTTCCTACAAAGACAAATTAGTAATGTCATTAGTAATTTGCTGATTTTCGCCTAAGTTAGCATATCACAAGGTCTCCTCTTTATGAACAATATTGCTTTAAACAACCATAGTAGCAAGTTGCATTGGCAGATGTCGTCATTTATAAGTGTGGTCCATACGATGATAAAAATTCAAGGTTTGGTGGCTCGTCTTTCCACAAATCTGACACGGAAAGCGATAATAAGGGTTCTATTGGACATAGAGTTTGAAGGGGATCCATTAGCTTTGGACAAATCCAAGGGTTGGCTCCTCTTCAACAACATCTCTTAAAATTCCATCAAAGAATGATAAAAAAATAATGTTATATACATTTTCTTCATTGTCTTTAGACGGTTAAGGAAAATCAATAGACACATTTTCTTTTAGAATTTTGAACAAACATTGCTGTCGTTTCTCTTTTCTAAACCTTTTTCACTGGATCTTCCTCAGTTAGAGGAACCTTTAACAAACAATATACTGGCTTGATTTTCACCACTTTTGTCAGAGAATTTGTTTCTTAATTCCTTAGAGTTCAAAGTAGATTTCACATCTGCCAAGAAATAGTATCCCTTCCATACAATATAGAATTCACAAAGTTTTCAAATGACATTGGTAATGAACACAAAACAATTAATGCATGATCTTCTTCTTCAAGCTTAATGTCTATATTTCTAAGATTTATAATAATCTTATTGAATTCATCTAAATGTTCAGAAATAGAAGTTCCTTCATTCATTTTGAGAATATATAATCATTGTTTCAAATACAAACGGTTTGTGAAAGATTTCTTTATATACAAGCTCTCAAGCTTTTCCTAAAGACTAACAGTGGTCTCTTCTTCAGCAATCTCTCTTAAAACTACATCAGATAATGATAAAAGAATAGTATTATGTACATTTTCTTCCTTGTCTTTAGACGGTTAAGGAGAATCAATAGACACATTTTCTTCTAGAATTTTAAACAAATCCTGCTGTCACAACAAAGCCTTCATTTTGATGCACTATAAACTGAAATTGTTCTGTTTGTCAAATTTCTCCACTTCAAATTTTTCAGTGGCCATCCATTCTGATCTTCATAGAGCAAACATTCTGATACCAGTTTGTTGGAAATAGACCGATTAATAAACAATAAATAGGAAATAATGCAGCGAAAATGCAATAATAGAAAATCACACAAACACACAAAACACATAGATTTAAGTGACTCATCCCAGAATAAGCCTACGTCTACTATAAGGTCGGTCTCAAAGTCTCACTATCAATAAAAATGAAGTACAGAAAATAAATCACAAGATTCTTACAAAAAAATCACTCAATCTCATGTGTATAGCTCTCTCTCACGTGTATAGTTCTTAGCTCTCAAAATGAAACAAAATAGAGTTCTCAAAATGAACCACTTATATAAGTGGTTATCGCTCGAGCGAAATACTATTTGAAATGGCGTCAACCCTAGTCGTAGAATATTAGCTCAAGGCAAAACTATCAAGCGAACGTGTAGGGTTCATCTTGTTTAAGTGGGCCCTCGAGCGAGGGTCGAGTGAACTCACTGCCTAGAATCTCGTTCGAGCTGGATGTCGAGCGAATTCTCTGTTTGATAGCTCGCTCGAGTTGGATGTCGAGCAAACTTACGGGTTGATTCTCATTTGAGCTGGATGTCAAGTGAAAGTCGGGCGAGCATACTGAAGAGGCGCTTATTCAAGCCACTTCTCAATTATTCATTTCATTTCATCATTACAATTTTTTCAAATCCTTATACACTTTTCCAAACTTTCATACAAAATATAATAAACAGTTCAACTTTTCAAATTTTAACAAACTTATAATATTAAAAACTAGTATTCTAATAATAATTTATTCAATTAAATTCAACTCAACTCAGTTCAACCCGACATCCAAACATACCCCAATTAGCATTGACCATCAAATCTGAACCAAAAGAAACAAAGATAACATATACTTACAATTATCTATAAATTATAATTCATTTTAGAGTCAACTTAAATAACTACACTTTATTTAAAATAGAATAGTACAAAGATTATAATAAAATTATAAGTCTATCATGTTTTCAAATTCAGGGAGACAACTTCTTGAGGTGGCCCAGTTTGGTTCCTTAACCTTCTTCAATTCATTTTATCTCATTATTACAACATTTTCAAATTTTCATACACTTTCTCAAATTCTTATGCAAAATATAATAAGTAATTTAACCTTTTCAAATTCCAACATATTCATAATATTAAAAATTAATATTCTAATAATAATTTATTCAACTCAATTCAACTCAACTCAATTCTGCCCAACATCCAAACGCAACCAATTGATATAATCAGAGTCTCCTTTATTGATACCAAATTCCGATATTAGGTACAAAAAGGGCAATTCAGCTCAAGTGCTCAACCATTCAACCACGGAGGCCGGTTGTTTTATATGGTCTGTCATTTAGTTACTTGATACTAAAAACAAAATCACATATTTGATTGAAGTTCCTAAGAGTCGAGAAAACACATATTCCCTTAATTGGTTTGATACTCAACTTTATCAAAGTCACATTAATATCAATACTTTTCCATTTATTGGCTATTCTTGGTAGATTCCTTCGAATCATCCCTCTTCCTATTTCCCACATCTCTCTTTAGTCTTTCCTACACTACAGTTCTCCAATCAAAGTGACAATTCACACCACTAGGCCCCACCAATGTACGGCATCACTCCAATCAACTCTCGAGCTCACCGCCATGTCATATTAGGCCAACCTCCACCAGATCCCAACTTTTACCTACTAATTAAATCATCAATGACATATTCATTCCGCACAAGAAAAGTCCTCTCTCTCTCTCTCTCTCTCAAAGGCCAAAGCTGTGGTCTTAAGTATGACCAAATAGCAACCGAATATGCCTCGGAATTTTCTTCCTTCAACGACTCGTTATACCTTTTCTAACCGCCACTTCATCACGACAAGCATATGCTCCCATAATATTCTGCAAATAATCTGCTAATAAAAACCCTTCCTTTTCTTTTTCTTCTTTTTCTCATCTCATCGCGCGCTCTCGACAACCCCATTGTTAATCTCGGACCTTGTTTATTTTATTATTTTTTTCCTAAGATTTTGAGTTACCTATGAAGTTTGGGAAACGGCTGAAACAACAAATGCAAGAAACCCTGCCGGGGTGGCGGGACAAGTTCCTGTCGTACAAGGAGTTGAAGCAGCTTGTTCGGCAGATATCTTCGTCTCCGACGCAGTCGAATGGGTCGATAGAGTACGGAAAAGCAGAGAAGGAGTTTGTGTACTTGTTGAACAATGAGATCGAGAAGTTCAACACGTTCTTCATGGAGCAGGAAGAGGATTTCGTTATCCGGCATAAGGTAACTTGTTTTCCTGATCCTCAGCAACCAGTCTGGGTTCAGAACTGAAAAACGACCAAACTTGTTTTCTTTGAATAGGCTAATGAATCAAAGCAAACCTAAACCGAGTTTCACGGGCGGCATTACTTTCGATTTCACTAATCACTATCTGTCTTCTTCTTTTCTTTTTTTAATATTGTTATATTTGTTGAAAAGAGTTGGCCGGGTCAACTCATATAAACTCGTGATTGACTCGGTTGGATACTGTTAGGTGGTAGGAATGTAAGACTCACGGGTCAGTTATTGGGAAGTTTCGTGCACGATTAATGTGGGTCCCCGGCCGAGACGAGACCCACTTTCTTATCCCGTGATTGGATGGTGGGAAAATGGCACTCGTCGTTCAGATGGCCAGCGCCCAGCGAAGTTAATCACTTGGAAAACTTTTCCAACTTCCAAGTATATATTTTTTCCAGCTTCTAATCCCGTGAATGAACTCTTTATGCTAAATGATAATAGATTTTTCATTTGTGTGTGATCGATATACATTATATTATGTGGAAACAAAAGTGTTACTTTCGCAGATAATTTGGATACTTTCTTAAAAAAATAAAATACGGTGGACGAAGGAATAAGCTTTCCTCTTCTTTTTTTTTTTTAATTATTTATCTTTCTTCGTGTAGGAGCAGAGCATATATAATTATATATATATATATATATATGTAAAGGTAGGATTTACATGCTATGATTCGATATGGCATAAAGGGAAATGAGGAATTTGGAATGATGCACAAGTATGTGGAAACTCGACGGAGCTAATGATTATGTCGATTTATTACTCAATGCGGAAGATTTTCTTTGATTGCTTGTCGTTTTCGCAAAAGCATGTTGACTCAATAAAACATTTGCAAATTTTTTAAATAAAAATGTTTGCTTGTATGATAGGTTTGAGAAATTTGACAGAGCTAATGAAAATGCACGACAAGTTTGTAAGAAAGGAGAGAAATACCGTTTGATTTGAGTAAAAACAAAACTTAGCGTAAGGGAAAAATAGTATGAAGTTGATTGTTGTGTCCATTAATCATTTATCTACCCCAAAATAAAAAATCAAAATCAAAAAATAAAAAACCGAGAACCTAAAATGAATTGGAACGTGAGAGAATATATCATGATAAAAAAAAATACCAAGTACTTTTTTCATTCGAGAGGTATTTCGTGCACCAAGAAATTTCATAAAAATAAATTCATAATAGCTTTGAGGATATACTAATTTTATATGATTTAGATATATTAATTAGATATATTAAAGTAATCTAATTTTATATGATATGTTAGATATACTAAAGTAATTTTATATGAATTATCCTATCAAAACACAAACTTATTTTTATGAGATTCCTTTCGGTCCAAAATATTTCTCTTTTCATAGACATATTACCGACATCTATTAAGCCGTTTTAGAAAAATTACTTATGGGTATATCAGGGGCCAGAAGTTTTGTTTATCTTGCTTGTGTGTTTGTATTCACACTCACACTCAAACGGAAAAATATATAGTTTAATTCTCACATACTAGAAAAGTAAAAAAAGAGTGGAATGAATTTGATACGTGTGTTTACGAATTCAGGAGTTGCAACAGAGGATCCAGAGGGTGGTCGATATATGGGGGCAGAATGGTAGTCAGCCTTCAGAGGCAAATTACAAAGATGAAATGGCAAAAATCAGGAAAGATATCGTTGATTTTCACGGCGAAATGGTTCTTTTAGTAAACTACAGCAATGTCAATTACACAGGTACAGATCAAATCTGCCTAATTAAGCTCTCTCCCCCCTTAATTTTTAGAACAAATTTTAAGCAAAGAATGCCATCCCTTTTTCAGAAGCTTGAACAAGTTCTCAAAATTCTGAACCAGAATTGAAATTAATAATGAAATTTTGTGTTTTTGTAGGGCTGGCCAAGATCTTAAAGAAGTATGACAAGAGAACAGGAGGGCTTTTGCGTTTACCATTCATACAGAAGGTATTGCAGCAGCCATTTTTCACAACAGATCTTATTTCAAAACTGGTGAAGGAATGCGAAAGCACCATAGAAGCAGTATTCCCAGCTGAAGATGGAAAGAAAACAAGTAGAGAACCAAAAGAAGCCATTACAGTTGCAGAAGAAGGAATTTTCAGGAACACTGTTGCAGCTTTGCAGACAATGCAAGACATCAGAAGAGGAAGCTCTACTTATGGTCACTTCTCTCTGCCTCCTCTCAACTTGCCCGATTCCGATCTCACTCAGTCAATCCAACTCAACTCTCCTATACCCATTATCTAATAAGAGATTAATATATTTATCAAACTACAACAGTTATATATGTGTGTGTGTGTGTGTATAACACGTTGTTGGCTAATAACTTCATACTTCCTAAGTATGTTTTTGGATGGTAAACGGATTAGTAAATTTGATGCCAAGTGTTGGGTACATCAAGTTCAGAAATTGTTTTGATGGCGTTGATCTGTAATTTAGAATAGAAAAATGATATACATACAATATAATATACAACACATTTTATAACAATGTGTTAAATTAGGGGTATTTCTATAAAGTATTGTGTGTGTATGAAGTATTTTACAGAATTGTCTCTCATTTAAAACTTGTTGTGAAATGTGTTATGTAATTGTGTTGTGTGTGTATCACTTTTCTTTATAATATATTTTGGAAGTGTATTATGTTAGATTTTCTTATCTCCATAGCTGAGAAATAATATATACTTTCATTATTACCCAGTCATCCAGAGCAAAAACTTATTCAGAAAGATTAGCTACGAGTTCTTAAGAAACTAGAGGGAGAATAATTTTGCTGAAACTGTATGTTTGATCTTTACAAATAAATAGGTGTACAACAGACTAAGTACAGAAAGATATACATAAGGTAATTAGAGGACTAATTTCAGATCTTTTTTTTTAATTGTATTCTTTCTATATATATTCATTCTATTATGCTTTCCTTTTTGACAAAAAGGGGGGAGTTAATTCCTAAAATTAAGATGATTGCTTAGTGAGATATCTATCAATACTCTCCCTCAAGTTGACGCATGTAGACCTATAATGCTCAACTTGCATAAAAATGATGAAAAATTACTATCTTAAGACTTTGGTAAAGATACCGGTGATTTGCTCATTTGAAAAAGTATGAACAATTTTAAGAAGGTCTAAGCGAATTTTATAATGAATAATATGTCAATTAACCTTAATGTATTTGGTACGCTCATGAAACATATAATTGTGTGCTTTATAAAATGTAGATTGATTGTCACAATGTAGAGTGAAAGTCTCAAGAAGAGAAATGCCAAGACGAGTGATGTGAGAATTTCCAATTTTTGGCTACTATAATCATGGATAATATCTGGTTTTTTAGAAACAAAAAGTAACATCACCAGTCAATTCCAACCCCCTTGGTTTTTGCTGAATCCGTCTTAAAAGATTTTCACTAGCACTCAAAAGCTTAGGCTATTGAGAAAAGTCAAGCCAACACAGGTGAAGACTATTATCAAGATGGATTCTACTTCATCAGATTCGGTGTAGCCATGAGAGACCATAGATCCATTTTAGCATCCCTTTGTTGGATCAACCTGGGATTTTTTTTTTCGCAAAATTAGACCTTGTCAGCAATATAGATCCTAATCTTGGGGAGGCACAAGCAACTTTGATGGCCATTGAAAAAGCAAGAAGTAGGAATATGAGAAACATTACATGTTGGGAATCGTGGCCGTTGGACAAACAATAAATAGGAATTCACGCAGCGGATGTAACAAAGAGAAATAAAAACAGACATGCACAGAACAGTGATGGACACCAAAATTTGAAGTGGTTCGGCTTAACACAAGCCTATGTCCACTGGGGTTGGTCTCAATGAATTCCACTATAAAATAGAGATGGAGGAGAGTGATTGAATCATGTGATTCTCACACTAGAAATACTCAATCTCACATACAAGTTGCAAAACTCTCTCTCACAACACTCACACCCTTACAAATAGCTCTACACTCACAAAATCAAACAAGAGAACACAATTCTGGAACTCCACGTTTGCTATGTTTGCCTTCTTGCTCGAGCGGGACTCTTCTCGCTCGAGCGGGACTCTTTTCGCTCGAGCGAAACCTTGAGCTCTTCACAGCTTGACTAGAACATGAGTGAAAAGTAAGGAAAATTTATCAATCTCTTAATCGATGCACGCACAATTTAGACCAGTGCACAACCAAAGCAAGACTATAGTGACATTTCTCTTATAGAAATTCTACCTTCTATGCTGAACTTTCTTAATGAAAAAGATCCACCATTTTCTCATTTATAAATTTGTACTAGACTTTGTAATCTTATTATGCATTAATGATATAACATCTTGCTCAAAAAAAAAACTACGAAAGTACAGAGTCATTATCAAACCCTGAAAAGAACTTTAATGCTTCTGTAACCACACGAATGTTCGACAACAATTATATAACGAGAATATAAAACGGGATTCACGTCCAAGAATGTTTCGATAAGCAGTAAGAAATTAGTCGTACAATGACTCGCCGACATTGACTTTTGAGCTAGGATTGTCTCTTGGCTCGGAGCTGGTAGCCATATATATACCAGATTCTATGGCTTCAACCAGAGGATTGAACAAGGAAGAAATTAAGATGATTCTTAGGGATTGCAAGTTTCCCTCTGCAAATCTGCTTTTAGCGATGCTAATTCCCAGAAAATTACTCAAACCATCGAAATATTTTGTCTGAACAAATACAATGGACGAGTATGCTATAAATTACTTGGGTAAGTTACCATTAGATTGCGTTTAATCTTCATGTATATTGTCTAGTGTCTATTGGATTTGTCCTTCCACATCATCTATCAAGAAACAGAGAAGAAATTATATAGGTTTGGTTGTTAATGTATGACATGCATCTAATTAAGAAGATGCATTTTCTTCCTAAAATTCGGATGGGCTCTCAATGTCTGGATTCGGCCATTTTGATATTGTAGGCTAGGTCACATCGTTGGATGATGTGTTTTGTTTTACCGGATGGTTGGTCTACCTTCTTTACCCTTAATTCTCAATAATATATTGCCAATTAGTGCATCTATTGGAGCTCATTTTATGTAAAAGTAATGTTAGATATAATTTTAGGTAGGTAAATTACTATTCTCTCTTAAAAAAAAAATAGTACTCAATATTTCAAAATAATTTTTTTTATGTGAATCTTAAAGGTACTCTTTTTTTTTTATGAATATGCGAGACTTATTGTACAAAACATTTCCCTTGTTATAATGCTGAATACCTATTGTTCTATACCATTGTTGCAATATGCTCTACAAGGTATTGCATCTTTTGTATAGGTTTTTTTTTGTTGCAAATGGTACCTAAATACGTTGCATTTGAGGGAAGGCGTCGGTTTTTTACCCGACCCAGGTTGGATGCCACCATTTCATTATTTCTGGTCTTCAGCATCGAATTTTCAAGTCTGTAGCAAATTTCATACCTTGTTGCAGCGACTGTAAACTGTCGCAGATAGTCTCAAATCCGTCGGAAATGCTAATTCCAATTTGTTAAAGAGGTTAGGGATTCCTATTTTAAGATCCATACTTAGGACATTTCTTTTGAATTTTTTTTACATGATTTTTATATAAGTATTTTAAAATAATGTTATGCTTTTTTTATTTTTTATTTTTAAAATTTAAGATGTTAAAAAAAAATTAACATCTTAAAACAATTTTTTATTAACATCTTAAAATATTTTTTAAAAATATAAAAAAATCACAATATTATTTTAAAACACTTATATAAAAATTATATAAAATAAAAAAACAAAAAAAAAATATTCCAAATAGAGATCTCCAAGTAAGAACTTTGGAATTCGTAACATTTTTCTTTGTTAAATAAGCGCTGCCAAATGTTTTGTCCGATGTCCGCTTGTCGTCGCAAATAGTCTATATTTCGTCGCAAATAGTGGGCTTACTTTCCGTTGCTTTACAGAATGTCGATGCTGTTCCTCTTTTGGGGCGAATACGTGGTGCCAGTAAAGTCGATTTGTCGCAACTCCCTATCTTCCGCCACATATGCTTAAAATTTTGGGTCTGCGCCCATTTTGTTGCTTATGGTCTGATTTTATATTTGAAAAAATCTATACACCACATATTATATATTTTTTTAATTTTTTTTCTTTTGTAAAATATCTAATCTATAAATAATGAATAGACAATTCAATTAGTTTAAAAAAGAAAAATTTACAAAAAATAAAAAAAATTGTATGATGTGTACTATGTAATGTGTGGAGTTATGTGTAGCAAAGCCTTTCACATTTTAACTGGTTATTTTTTGAGCTATTATATTCGGTTTCTCATCAACAAGCTGTACAGCTTGCATATTATAATTTCCACATATTTACTATATACTCTAACCCCCTTATCACATATATTATATAAATATATATGTCTATAGATATATATTTATATAATTATTTTTACTGTGTGCTAACTGTTAAGAATTAACTTTTCATATTTATCTTTCCATCTCCCTTGCATCACATTCCAATTAATTATGCTAGCACAATACATAAATATAATTCCAATTAAGAAATCATTTTTTTTAAATCCATTTTATTTGTGTGTGCTGTGGCGGAACAAGAAATCGACAAGAAAGATTATTTATTCATTTGACCAATTTATAAAAGGATAAATACAACATTTATACGAAAATAGCAAGGTGTTTTCTTTTGCACACGAAATGGCTGGGTTGAAACTCAGGATGCTTATTTTGGCTACTGGTCAAGGAGAGGTGATCATTCACAACTTTCACATATACAACAATTTATGGAAATGTTTTGTGTTGATCAGACATTTGACATTGCTGCTGCTAGAGCAGTACTACTCGTCTGGTTTTCTGCTATATTGAAATATATTGAAGATCCATACTTGGGATGAATTGTGTTATCGGACGTATATTCCATCATCATAGAACTAAAAAATCTCTTAAAGTGAGCGGTGTAATACCCATACGAATATTATAAACAAAAATGTGCAACATGGAAGTAAAACGCTCCCATGTAATAGCTATTGGGATCGGCGGAATCTCACAAATAATATGGACGCCGAAATTTAACGTGGTTCGACTAATTTAGCCTACGTCCACACACATAGAGAAGAGTTTTTCTATTAAATAACAAACCAACGATTTACAGTGGTTTCCCTCAACTCTCACAGCTTCTAATCTTTCTAACAGATCTCACCTCAGATACTCCTTCTCATTACAATCTTACATGTATTTATTAGGAAAATAAATGGTGTGAACATGTGAAATAACAGTGGAGGATTCAGAAATTCCGGCGCCTACATTCTTGAATGTTCAGCCGGCGCCTACCTTCCAGCTACTACCGATGGTGTCTAACTTCAATCTTCCAGAAGCCTCCAGCTTCTTCCTTTGCGTGTTGATTTCCAACAATCTCCCCCTCAACACCAAACAGAGGATAGCCTGACACATTTTAGTTCAAAGTACTTAACCTAGTTATGTTTCTACATAGCTCAAGTTTTTCGTATGTGACTACCTTCATTAGCATATCCGCTGGATTCTCTTTTGTATGGATCTTTACAAGCTTCAACAGCTGTTGCTTCATTACTTCACGTATCCAGTGATAACGAATATTGATGCGCTTTGTCCGGGAGTGATACATCGAGTTTCTACTCAGATCAAGAGCATTTTGACTATCACAATAGATTCTGTACTCTTTTTGACTGACTCCCATTTCTTGGAAGAACTGCTTTAGCCACAACATTTCCTTTCCTGCTTCTGCTATAGTAATGTACTCTGCTTCTGTTGTAGATAAAGCTACACATTTCTGCAGTTTGGACTGCCATGATACAGCTCCATCTGCAAATGTGTAAATATATCCTGATGTAGATTTTCTCCCATCAAGATCATCTGCCATATCAGCATCTATATAGCCATCCAAGACTGGGTTAGCTCTCCCGTAGCACAAGCACAACTTTGATGTACCCTTAAGGTACCTAAGAATCCACTGTACTGCTTTTCAGTATTCTTTCCCTGGATTTGAAAGAAAACGGCTCACAACTCCAACAACGTGAACGATGTCAGGTCTGGTACAAACCATGGCGTACATTAAACTTCCTACTGCTGAGGAGTAAGGTACTGTAGCCATTTCTTGAATCTTTTCCGGTGATGAGGGACACGAGCTCTTGCTCAATTTGAAGTGATTAGCCAGTGGAGTATTGACTGGCTTTGCTTTCTCCATGTCGAACCTTCGTAGAATTTGTTCAACATACTTTTCCTATGATAGCCATAGCTTCTTTTTCTTCCTGTTACAAGTGATCCTCATGCCTAAAATCTGCTAGGCAGGTCCTAAGTCTTTCATATCAAAAAATTTGGAGAGATCCGTCTTTAGCTTCCTGATGATGGATAGATCTTTTCCAACAATCAGCATGTTGTCAACATAGAGCAGTAACATCACGAAGTCACCTTCTGAAAGTCTCCAGATGTAAACGCACTGATCTGTAGCAGTTTTCTTGTAGCCATGACTCATCATGAATGAGTCAAACTTCTTATACCACTGTCTGGGAGCCTGCTTCAAACCGTAAATGCTCTTTTCCAACTTACAGACCAAATGTTCCTTTCCAGAAACTCGAAAGCCTTCTGGCTACTCCATGTAAATCTCCTCATCAAGGTTGCCATGAAGAAATGTTGTCTTCATATCCATCTGTTCAAGCTCCAAGTCAAGACTTGCCACCAATCCGAGTACCACTCGAATTGAAGTCATCTTCACAACAGGTGAAAATACCTCATCAAAGTCGATTCCTTTCTTCTGCTGGAATCTTTTGACGACCAAGCGAGCTTTGTGCTTCACCTGCTTGCCATCATTTTTCAGCTTGAACACCCATTTGTTTCTCAGTGCTCTCTTATCTTTTGGAAGTTCCATTAGCTCATAAGTCTGATTCTTCTGTAACGAGTTCATCTCATCCTGCATAGCCTGCATCCATTTGTCGCTATCTAGATGAGATATTGTCTCCTAGAGGTTTTATGGCTCCCCCTCATCTGTAAGAAGAATATAATCTGATTCTGGATATCTTCGAGACGAAATCAACAATCGCCCTCTAGACGATCTGTCCTGCTGAGGTTGATCACCTGACAACTGTGGAAATTCTGCAATTTCTGATGGAGAAGGCAACTGCTCCCCCTGCTCAGTACTGGTTTCTCCGTCGTCAGCATCTTCTTCTTCTTCTGGGGAAACTTCCTGTCTATTTTCAGTGTTTGAGGCAAACTGAAGTGGTAGTAAACTAGGAATTGGTTCTGGAGCACTTGGAGTTGTTTGTTCTGATCCAAACATTTGGTCTTCATGGAATACAACATCCCTGCTTCTGATGACCTTCTTCGCTTTTGGATCCCATAATCTGTATTCAAATTCTTCATCTCCATAGCCGATGAAAATATACGGAGTAGACTTTTCATCAAGTTTCTGTCTTTTCTTCTTGGATACATGTGCAAATGCTTTGCACCCAAATACTCTTAGATGAGAGTATGAAATCTTGCGGCCTGACCACAACATCTCTGGGACTTCAAACTGTAGTGGAACTGATGGTGTTTTGTTGATCAGGTAACAGGCTGCTCTTACTGTTTCACCCCAGAATGGCTTGGGCAACTTTGCCATACTCAGCATGCATCTGGTTCGCTCCACAATGATCCGGTTCATCCTTTCTGCCACACCATTGTGTTGTGAGGTGTAGGGGACAGTCTTCTCGTGTCTGATGCTATGTCTGGAGCAGTATTCTCTGAACTCTCGAGAAGTGTATTCTCCTCCATTGTCTGTCCAGAGGCATTTTAGCTTCTTGCCTATTTCTCTTTCTACCATGGCATGAAAGTTGTTGAATTGCTCAAAAACTTGATCTTTCATTTTTAGGAAATACACCCACACTTTACGTGAAGCATCATCAATAAAAGTAATAAAATATCTGTTACCTCCAAGTGATTCAACTTCAAAAGGACCGCAAACATCAAATTGTACCAAGCTCAATAACTCTTATCTTTTTTCAGCAGATGTCTGGAATGAAACTCTATGTTGTTTACCAAATAAATAGTATTCACAAGGGTTGAGGGAAATACCTTTGTTTACTGTGATCAATGCTTTCTTTGCAAGCATAAACACCCATTTTTCTCCCATGTGGCCAAGTCTCCGATGCCACAAGTTTGGTGACGTATCATCTTCAGCTATGTTGAGACTGTTTGCACATATCTTAGCACTTGATTTGTACAAAGTGCCACAGATATGTCCCCGTGCAACAACCATTGTTCCTTTCTTCAATTTCCAAGTATTATTGCTAAAGATGCTCTCGTAACCCTGTTGATCAAGAGTTCTTATAGATATTAGGTTAAGCCGGAGATCGGGTACGTGCCGAACGTCATTTAGCACCATAGTACAGTCAACACTGGTTTTTATTCTGATATCTCCAATGCCCACAATCTTTGATAAACTTGAATTTCCCATCCTGACTGTACCGAAGTATCCTACCTTGTAAGTATTGAAGAAATCCTTACAAGGAATGACATGATAGGATGCTGCTGTATCTATCACCCATTCTGTTTCCTGGCTTGAAACGTGCAAACAAGATTCTTCACTAGCGGAAAGGAGTATACAATCTCCAGAAAGCGTCACTGCAGCTTCGCCTTCTTCGTGCTTTAACTGACTGCTTGGCTGATTCTGCAACTTTCGGCACTCTCTTTTCAAGTGGCCTTCAATACCATAGTAAAAGCATTTTCCCTTCTTTCGTTGTTTACCGTGACTTTAGGATCTCCCTTTGCTTTGACTTCTGTTCTTTTCTCGACTTCTACCTCTACTATTTCTCTGATGCCTTCTTTCTGTTACAAAGGCATTTGTCTGATCTCCTCCAACCTCCTTTCGTCTAGCCTCTTCATTAAACAAGGCGTCTATCACCATTGACATGGCGAGCTTTCCATCTGGAACTGAATTACTGAGAGAGACCACTAGCGTTTCCCAGCTATCTGGTAGGGAACTGAGAAGTAGTAGAGGCTGCACTTCGTCTCCGAGCTTAAAGTATATGGATGCAAGTTGATTTATAAGATTCTGAAACTCGTTGGTGTGTGTGGCCACTGAGATGCCGCTTTTGAGTTTCAAGTTGACAAGGCGTCTCATTAATAATGCCTTGTTCCGAGCAGTTTTTGCCTGGTACATATTTTCCAGCTTTTTCCACAGCTGATAGGCATCTGTTTCCTGTGTAACATGGTGAAAATTAATATGATCAATCCACTACCAGATCTGACCAATAGTTTTCTTATTCAACTTATGCCAGTCTTTTTCCGCTATATCAGCTGGTTTTATATTTTTCTCTTCAATTGAATCGAAGAGATCTTTACAATTCAGGAGATCTTCCATTCGAGATCTCCATAATGCATAATTTGTAGATATTAGCTTGATCATCGCACCTGCTCTTGAGTCCTCCATCAATTCGGCTTTAATTTGTGATTTAAGTGACCTTTTTTAACGTTCAGAGTTGAATCTCAATAAATGAAGCTAATCGTTGCGTTCAAAATGGTGAAAAACCTTGGAAACGACTCTGGTCTCGTTCCAAAATGATCAAAATTGCTCCAGAAACATGAAAAATAAGAAAACACAGAATATTCCTTTTGAAATGGAATATTCTTTGACGTTAACGGAATATTCTCTCATGTTAACGGAATATTCTCTACGTCCACCGAAATATTCTATCTGTCACCGAAATATTCCTATTGTCACTGGAATATTCTCGCTGTCACCGGAATATATTGACGAAATATTCCTTCTCCAATGGGTCTCTGGAGCGGGTCACGAACGGGTTGGTTGTGAGTGTAGGTCGGATCACCCAGATTTAACGGGTCGGATCTCGTCTTCTTCCTGCGTCTAGCGCGTGCTGCACGTGGCCGGCGCGTGGCGTTTACTTGCTGGAGCTGGGTCGACGTGTGTGGTGTCTGCCGGTGTCCGTTTGAGACGAATTTTCATCAGAATTTTCGTCTTGAGTTGAGAAATCTAATGGTATCCTCCAAACTTGATTTTGATCAAGTTTAAAAATGGGTCTCTCACGAAAACTTACAATGTCGGCCTCCTGCCGACTCTGATACCACTTGTTGGGATAGACGGAATCTCACAAATAATATGCAGACCGGAATTTAACGTGATTTGGTCAATTTAGCCTACATCCACACACACAGAGATGAGTTTTTCTATTAAATAACAAACCAAAGATTTACAGTGGTTTCCCTCAACTCTCACAG
This sequence comes from Platycarya strobilacea, assembly GCA_036898215.1. Lineage (NCBI taxonomy): Eukaryota > Viridiplantae > Streptophyta > Magnoliopsida > Fagales > Juglandaceae > Platycarya > Platycarya strobilacea. The sequence goes on along the minus strand of CM072551.1, from coordinate 35,597,749 downwards.
CTTCTAATCTCTCCAACGGACCTCACCTCAGACACTCCTTCTCATTACAATCTTACATGTATTTATAGGGGAAATAAATTGTGTGAACATGTGAAATAACGGTGGAGGATTCAGAAATTTCGGCGCCTACGTTCTTGAATGTTCAGCCGGCGCCTACCTTCCAGCTGCTATCGACGGTGCCTAATTTCAATGGCTCACTTCGAGGAAAAGACCTCCGCATAAAAAAGAAGAAACTAGATAAAATAAGAAAAGTTTTATAACATTCCGATGTCATTACGATACTTTGCCTTCAATACACTGTTAGGCGACCATAATAGAAAGTAAGCAATAGAGCCGATGAGCTTGTTCTAATACAAACGTAAATAAAGTAGTCCAAAACAAATAAAACACAAGTCTCTATCAATATCGTACAAACTCTAGATCTAGGCTTGTGACAGAAAAATGATCAATAGTAATAGGACACAAATTAAGGCACCCGAAATGTAAATGATGGGTCCAATCAGATGACTGTAGCGCATGTGTGGAATATGGGTAACCAACTCAGCTGCAATCATGTAAATGATTGAAACTGAAATGAAAATCATCACGATTATAATGTTGATCATGTTCAACGGAGAGTCAGATGAGTATATCACTTGTAGAAGGTTAAGTAGCACCCCAAGTAACTTGTTTACAACTCTTATGAATATGGCAGTGTAATCGATTTGGCCATCTTGCTCTCTTGGCGCATCACCAAACAAATAAAACAAGAAAAGTTGGAAATTAAATAAAAGAAGTAGAGGAGATAAAAATAATAACAGACTCAGTATCCACCTTTAAATCAGGCAAATATGCGCGTGGTCGTGTTTTGGGCAGTCCGAGAACAAGTTGCTCCACGTGGATTTAAATGGTGAAAGAATTGGGAGCGACTCTTGTCAAGCAACTTGTTTGTGCAGTACCACACGATGCCCCATTGTCCCATATCCCGTCGTCCGAGCAAGTTGCTTGACAGGAATAATTAGTTGCTCCATGTATTTTTAAATGGTGAAAGAGTTGCGAGTGACCCATGTCAAGCAACTTGTTCGCGGCGGCCAATGACGGGATATGGGATAATGGAGCATCATGCGGGAGACAAGACCTGGTGCATCATTCTGCACGATGCTCCATTGTCCCATATCCCGTTGCCTAAACAAGTTGCTTGACGGGAACATTTAGTTGCGCCATGTATTTTTAAATGGTGATCAGAGAGTTGGTAGCGACCCATGTCAAGCAACTTGTTCGCGGCTGCCGGCGACGGGATATGAGACAATGGAGCATCATGCGGAAGACAAGACCTGGTGAGGTGCATCATTCTGCACGATGCTCAATTGTCCCATATCCCGTTCCCCGAACAAGTTGCTTGATGGGAACAATTAGTTGCTCCATGTATTTTTATAAGGTGATCAAAGAGTTGGGAGTGACCCATGTCAAGCAACTTGTTCGTGGCGGCCAGCGACGGGATATGGGACAATGGAGCATCATGCGGGAGACAAGACCTGGTGAAGTGAGGAGCATCGTGCAGGTGAGGTGCATCATTTTGCACGATGCTCCATTGTCCTATATCCCATTGCCCGAACAAGTTGCTTGATGGGAACAATTAGTTGCTCCATGTATTTTAAATGGTGAATGAGTTGGGAGCGACCCATGTCAAGCAACTTGTTCGCGGCGGCCGACGACAGGATATGGGACAATGGGTCATCGTGCAGAATAATGCACCTGATCACCAAGTATTGTCTCCCATGTATTCAGATATATTCTAGGGTATATGTAGACCTTGGGGAATATTGCAAGAGATAATACTGTGGAGTACTAACCTCAGATTCTCAGAGTTATTGCTGTTATCTGCCATTTTCTCCTATTCACTCTAATCAGTGTGTTGTCTCAACAAAACTGAAATGGAGAGAATATGATCTAATCCCTGGCTATTAATTGGTATTTATAGAGCTCGTGGATTACTTTGATAAAGATGTAGCATAACTGATCACATGACTTTAATAAAGATGTAGCTGAACTGAACAAACGAAATTTATCAGCCGCCCCTGTCCCACCACTAAATTATGTGAATGACCCCACCACTATTATTTTAAATTCTGCATAGTGACTTGCATAGTGACTTGCATAGTAACTTGCATAGTAATTTCAAAGCCTATAAATAGGGGCTTCAGTTGTAATGAAATTCATAAAAAAAAAAAATAGAGAGAGAAAGAAAGTTTCAGTTCTTAAGAATTTCAGAGAGAATTTCTTATTTCTCTTTTGCAATAGTAGTTCCTTTCTTTAAGTTTCATAACACGTTATCAGCACGACGGTTCTACCAATTCTGAAACTAGTGGCCTTATTCCTCTGTAAGTTTTTCAATATATTATTTGAAATCTTTGATATATTTTATTGATGATTATCTGTGTGAATTTATAAATATATTTTCTGAGATACACATATTTATTATTTATATGTGTAGAAAATGACAATTCTTACAAAATTGGAATTTGTTGCTCTTGATATATCTGGAAAAAATTATTTATCCTGGATACTTGATGCTGAAATACATCTTGATGCAATGAACCTGGGAGAAACTATTAAAGAAGGAAATCAAGCATCCCTGTAAGAACGTGCTAAAGCAATGATTTTCCTTCGCCACCATTTTCATGAAGAATTGAAAACTGAATATCTCACAGTAAAAGATCCCTATATTTTGTGGAACAATTTAAGGGAGAGGTATGAACACCAGAAGACTGTCATCCTCCCAAGAGCTCGTTCTCAATGGATGCACCTGAGGTTGCAAGATTTTAAAAGTGTTAGTGAGTATAATTCCGCACTTTTTAAAATAAGCTCAGTATTAAAATTATACGGTGAGAAAATCACTGATGAAGATATGCTAGAGAAGACTTTTACTACATTTCATGCCTCGAATGTGCTCCTGCAGCAGCAGTATCGAGAGAGAAAGTTCAAGAAATATTCTGAACTTATATCATGTCTTCTAATAGCTGAGCAAAATAATGAGCTCTTATTAGAAATCCACCAGTCACGCCCTAATGGCTCAATATCATTCCCTGAAGTGAATGGTAATAGGTTTGCATCATTCCTAGAAGTGAATGGTGCATCCTTTAGAAGAAATCGGAGGCGTGGACGTGGTAGGAGAAATTATAGAAATGTTGGTCCCAGGAATGACAACATTAAAAGGGATTATAATATACCATATCACCAGAAGTGGTACAATTCAGAGAGGGGTAAAAATCCTCAGAATAATTCTTCAAAGAAAAGTGAAGAGGTGTGCCATAGATGTGGAATGACTGGACATTGGTCACGTACTTGTCGTACGGCCAGGCACTTAGCTGATTTATATCAAGCTTCTATTAAAGGAAAGAATAAAGTGCATGAAACAAATTTAGTAGAACCATCAGATGATTTATTAGATTCAGTAGATGTAGACGTTACTCATCTTGATGTATCTGATTTCTTTAATCATCCTGATGGTAGTATTGAACACTTAATTGGAGATGGAAGTGTTCCACTCAATTAATGTATTTTCTTTCTATCAGTAATAAAAGTTTTGTATATTTTGTAGAATCATGGATCACATTGATGAGCTTTTTATCTCTGAGTTGAATGATAAAGATATATGTCTGGCTGACAGTGCTACAACTCACACAATTCTCAAAGAAAAGAAATATTTTCAAAATCTAACACTAAGTAAAGCCTATGTCCATACCATATCAGGTTCATCGGATTTAATTGAGGGCTCCGGAAGAGCTTATATTGTATTGCCTAATGGCACCAAATTTTGTATTGATGATGCTCTATTCTCTTCACAATCCAGAAGAAATTTATTGAGTTTCAAAGATATACGTCGTAATGATTACCATATTGAAACGACCAATGAAGGCAGTAAAGAGCATCTTCTTGTTACTAAAACAGTATCGGGCCAGAAGCTCGTATTAGAAAAACTGTCTGCTCTATGTTCTGGATTGTATTATACAAAAATGAGAACAATTAAATCATATGTGGTAATGCACCAGAAGTGCATTGACCCTAAAGTATTTATGACTTGGCATGATCGTCTTGGACATCCGGGTTCTATAATGATGAGACGAATTATTAAAAATTCGCATGGGCATCCCTTAAAGAATCAAAAGATATTTCTACCCAATAAATCTCCGTGCTCTGCATGTTCTCAAGGTAAGTTAATTATTAGACCATCTTCCTCAAAAGTCATTGTTGAATCTCCATCCTTTTTACAAAGGATTCACGGAGATATATGTGGGCCTATTCATCCATCAAGTGGACTATTTAGATATTTTATGGTTCTAATTGATGCATCTAGTCGATGGTCACATGTTTGTCTTCTTTCCACTAGAAATGTTGCATTTGCTAGACTTCTTGCTCAGATAATTAAACTACAAGCACAATTTCCTGAGTATCCAATTAAGACCATTCGATTGGATAATGCAGGTAAATTTTCATCTCAAGTTTTTGATGATTATTGCATGTCAATAGGAATAGATGTTGAACATCCTGTTACCCATACACACACACAAAACGGTTTAGCTGAATCTTTGATCAAAAGGCTTCAACTAATCGCTAGACCTTTACTTATGAAATCAAGACTACTTATTTCTGTTTGGGGACATGCTATACTTCATGCAGTATCTCTAATTCGCATTAGCCCATATGCATATCATAAATATTCTCCATTACAGTTTGCATTTGGTCAACAACCAAATATTTCTCATCTTCGTACTTTTGGATGTGCTGTATATGTTCCAATTGCACCTCCACAACGTACAAAAATGGGCCCTCAACGTAGACTTAGGATATATGTTGGTTTTGATTCTCCATCCATTATTAGATACCTTGAACCCCTTACAGGGGATATGTTTAAAGCACGTTTTGAGGATTGTCATTTTGACGAATCAAATTTTCCGTTAATGGGTAAAGAAAAGTCGGTGCCTGAAGTACGACAAGATATTACTTGGGATAATAAGGCCCTGTCTCATTTTGATCCTCCTACAAATGAATGTAAACGGGAAGTTCAAAGGATTATTCATTTGTAAAATGTTGCAAATCAGTTACCGGATGTATTTACTGATACTAAAAGTGTAGTAAAATCTTATATTCCTGCTGTTAATACTCCAGCAAGGATTGAAGTCCTTGAAGGACAAATTGTCAAAGCAGCAATAGGTGAATCTAAAATACGCCTGAAGCGTGGAAGACCTATTGGTGCAAAAGACAAAATTTCTAGAAGGAAAAGAATACAAAATGAATTTGGTGTTCCTGAAGAATACGTACCTACAATACAGGCCACAAATATAATTGGTGCTCCTAAAGAGCTTAAATCTTCTATTCCAGAACCTCCTAAAGAGGAAACTCTTGAAGAGTATAAATCTCCTAAAAATGGACCTCTTGAAGAGGTGTGTCATGAAATGTTTTCCCCTGAAGAGGAACAGGTACCTGAAAATAATGAGATCTCAATACATTTCATGAAAACTGGAGAAATTCTGGATAGAAATAAAACTGTTGTCGACAACATATTTTCATATAAAATGGCCCTTGACATTACCAGAAGTAATGAATAAAGTGAGCCAAAAAGTGTCGAAGAATGTCGATGTAGAAATGATTGGCCAAAATGGAAAACAGCTATTGAAGCTGAATTAAATTCGCTAGCAAAACGAGAAGTATTTGGACCTGTTGTCCAAACACCAAAGGGTGTGATGCCTGTTGGATATAAGTGGGTATTTGTACGAAAACGTAATGAGAAAAATGAAATTGTGCGATACAAAGCACGACTTGTCGCACAAGGTTTCCTGCAGAAACCCGGGATTGATTATGAAGAAACATACTCTCCCGTTATGGATGCAATCACATTTAGATTTTTGATTAGTCTGGTTGTTACAAAAGGATTAGAAATGCGGTTGATGGATGTGGTTACTGCATATTTATATGGATCCTTAGACCATGACATATATATGAAAATCCCTGAAGGATATAAGATGCCTGAAGCATCTACAAGTACATCTAGAAATATGTACTCAATCAGACTACAAAGATCTTTATATGGGTTGAAGCAATCCGGACGCATGTGGTATAATCGCTTAAGCGAATATCTATTGAAAGAAGGATTTGAGAATAATCTTATATGCCCATGTGTTTTTATTAAGAAATCAGAATCCAGATTTGTCATTATTGCGGTTTATGTTGATGATTTAAATATTGTGGGAACTCCTGAAAAGATCTCAAAAACCGCTATATATTTAAAGAATGAATTTGAAATGAAAGATCTTGGCAAAACAAAACTTTGTCTCGGCCTGCAGCTTGAGCACTTGCCAAATGAAATTTTTATTCATCAGTTCATGTATACTGAGAAAGTCCTAAAGCATTTTTATATGGACAAATCTCATCCCCTGAGTACTCCAATGATTGTTCGAACACTTGATGTGAAGAAAGATCCATTCCGTCCTTGTGATGACGATGAAGAAATTCTTGGTCCTGAAGTACCATATCTCAGTGCAATTGGAACTTTGATGTATCTTGCAAATTGCACTCGACCAGATATTACATTCTCAGTTAATCTGCTTGCAAGATATAGTTCTGCACCAACTCGAAGGCATTGGAATAGCATTAAACATGTCCTTCGTTACCTTCATGGTACGGTTGATATGGGATTATTTTATCAACGTGGTTCAAGTCCAGAATTGATTGGGTATGCAGATGCAGGTTATCTTTCAGACCCACACAAAGGTAGATCTCAAACTGAATATTTATTTACTTGTGGAGATACTGCCATATCATGGAGATCTGTTAAGCAGACACTATCTGCTACTTCTTCAAATCACTCAGAAATCATTGCTATTCATGAAGTAAGTCGAGAGTGTATTTGGTTGAGATCAATTATTCAACATATCCAGGAAAAGTGTGGACTTCCCATGATCGATAATAGCCCAACAATCTTATATGAAGATAATACTGCTTGTATCACTCAAATCAGAGGAGGATATATCAAAGGTGACAGAACCAAACATATTTCACCGAAATTCTTTTATACTCATGAACTTCAAGAAAAATGTAAAATTGATGTCAAGCAGATACGATCTAGTGATAATCTGGCAGATTTATTCACAAAGGCGTTACCAACTTCCACATTCAAGAAGATTGTGCATAACATTGGAATGCGAAAACTCAAAGATCTTTTGTCATGCACTTTTCAGGGGGAGTAAATGTGCTGATTGTACTCTTTTTCTTTCGCTGAGGTTTTGTCCCACTGGGTTTTCCTCTGCAAGGTTTTAATGAGGCAATCTTAAAACACTTGTGGATACATAAGAAGACTGTACTCCTTTTCCTTCGCCATTGGTTTTTCTTCCCACTGGGTTTTTACTTGGCAAGGTTTTAACGAGGCAGATTCCTTATTGGCGGTCATTCAAGGGGGAGTGAAATGAACGAACGAAATTTATCAGCCGCCCCTGTCCCACCACTAAATTATGTGAATGACCCCACCACTATTATTTTAAATTCTGCATAATGACTTGCATAGTGACTTGCATAGTAATTTCAAAACCTATAAATAGGGGCTTCAGTTGTAATGAAATTCATAAGAAAAAAAATAGAGAGAGAAAGAAAGTTTCAGTTCTTAAGAATTTCAGAGAGAATTTCTTATTTCTCTTTTGCAATAGTAGTTCCTTTCTTTAAGTTTCATAACAGTAGCAATATTTTGAGAAAAGCTAAACACAGTCGTCTTATGTAGTCATGATGCAGTCTGGGCCCACACGACTTTTATAAAGATGTAGCATAATTGATCACATTTATTTGTTAATGATAATAGTATACGGTTGTATTGAACACATTTCTTGTCCGATAAGACAAGTGTAGGCATTAAACGTCCGCGTCCCTCGGTATTTTTTAAGAAAAAATTTATACATAGTCTATACACCACACATTATAAGTTTTTTTTATAAAATATTTAATATATAAATAGTAAATAAAAGAATTCAATTAATTTAAAAAAAATAAACTCAAAATTTGTTTAAATAAATAAAAATAAAATAAAATAAAATGTGTGTTGTGTGAACTTATGTGTAGCAAAATTCATTTTTTAATGAGTCCTTCTACAGAGCAACCACTCCTCTTTTGGGTGCATTTGTGGCCAACTCCTTTCTCGATCGCTACCACATTACAGTCGTTGCTTCTCTTATCTATATCTTGTCCCTTTCTTGTCTCTCTATTCCTATATTTTTATTTTTATTTTTATTTTTATTTTTATGTTTCTATTTATTTGGGCATGCAATTAATTCTTGACATGGGCTAATTATATGTTTCATTTTGTTAATTACTCTATTTTTTAAAGAGGGAGATAAGCTCATTGATTACTTTGGTACTAGCCTTTGCATCGGTTTAAGGTGATTCTTTTGATTCTACCATTGGCTACATAGACAGGAAGTTATGCATAAGGTAAGTGGACTAATTTTAGATCTTGTTTTTATTGTATTCTTTCATTCTATTCTTCCTTCTTTTTTGAAAGGGGAGTGTTTAATTCCTAAAATTAAAATGATTGCTTTTGTGCAAGCAAAATATGGTGAGAGATATCTGTTAATACTGCCTCTTAAGTTGGCACATTTAGATAGATTCGTAATACCCAATTTGCATGAAAAATGATGAAAAAGTTCACATCTTAAGGTTTTGATGAAAATATCAATGACTTGCTCATTTGAAGAAATATAAACAACTTTGAGAATGCCCGAGCAAATTTTATCATGAAATATGTGGCAATTAATCTCAATGTAATTGGTATGCTTGCAAAACACAAGATTATGTGCAATATAGAGTGCAAATTAATTGTCACAATGTGGAGTGAAGAGCTTGAGATGAGAAATGCCAAGATCAGTGAGAAGCTTCTTCAACTAGGTGAGCTCGCAGGTGGTGACAGTCATAATTCGATATTCAATTTCAGCAGAAAAGCGAATAACTGTAGTTTGTTTTTTGATATGCCATGAGATCAAACTGGTGCCTAACTGAATAAAGTATCCTGTGGTGGAGCGAGGTGTGATGGGGTCGAGGGGTTAAGGGTGCCATTAACAAAACTCAATTTGTTTTTGGCATTGAGAGCTTTTGTCATGGCTTTCTGCCATTTAGGGTAGTTGTCGCCATAGAGGAGACCATTGATGATGATTAAACTTAGAGAATCTAATGGATGAAAGATGTAAGGGGACGGGGTGGGAGGGGTGGAAGAGTTGGCCGCATGGGCAGGGTGTATGGATTAATTAGGCTGATACTATGTTAAGAAATTAGAGGAAGAATAATTTTGCTCAAACTGTATATTTGATTTGTATTCATCTTTACAAATAAATAGATGTACAAGAGACTAAGTATAGGAAGCTATACATAAGGTAAGTGGACTAATTTGATTAATTCCTAAAATGAAGATGATTGTTGATTTTGTGTAAGCTAAATAAGCTAGAAATTGATTATCATTTCTTATGGGACATGATTCAAAACAAGGATATTGCGGCAAAGTACAACACTACCACAGAGCAAGTTGTTGACATTTTTATAAAAGGTCTCACTACAGCTCAGTTTTCATTATTACGAGACAAGCTAATGGTTTAGGATTTACCCATTAACTTGAGGGGGGCAGTTAAGAAAGAAGAAAATCACATCAGATCTCAAATCAGATTACAATCAAACAGATTAAAGCCTCAATTGAAGCCAAATGTCATTAAAGTCTCCAGCATGCAATCACCACCATATCAACATGTAGATCTTTTGTAACAGACGTTCAATGTTGATTTCTTACCTTCTATAGTTTTATGCTGTTACACAATATATACATGTATAGATCATGAAATGAAATACAAGGAGAAAATCTTTTTCTTAAGAGTCCTCTCCTTATAGGAATCCCCTTGGCCCGCCAAAGGGAAAAAATCCATCCTTCACCCCACCCCCACAATTTTTTTTTTTTTTTTTATTTTTTTCTTATCCAAGAACCCAACGTGCATGAAAGAATTCCCATGTCTGCAGCAACGGTAAAGCTGGAATTAATCAACCACAAAATCGTGGGAGTTATAGTCAACTAGAAGGTTTTTAATGTAGGATTGACGAAGTCAAGGGTGGCAACAATGCTCAGAAGTTAGAATCATAGAATATTGCAAGTGACAACATACATCACGAAGAAAAGAAGGTGAAAAAGACTTGGGGGGTAATATAATACATCTCGTGGATAATATTTACTATTCCAAGAAATACTTAATTTGAATTGAAAGAACCTCTGCAATCACATGGTCTCTCACATCCCAAGCCGTGAATGCAGAGGTTCTTTATGTCTAATTTGACTTTTCATGATGTCGACCCAGAATACCGTTTCGTATGATGCTAAAATCTTTGAAAAATCCTCCACTCTCCCCAATACGACTATAGTTTTGAGTTGTTGTTCGAAGATCTTTCATGTGGAGAGCTTTGTGGCAATAAGATGGATTCGACAAAACTACAAATGTTTACAACGGAGGACTTGAAAGCTTTCACCAACAATTTCAACGACAAGAACCTGATTGGTGTTATCCAGTTTGGAAAATTATATTCAGGAAAGATTAAAGGAGGCATTAATGGAGTAGAGGCTCGAGATGTGACTGTAAAGACGTGGGATAAGAAATCTGAATCCACGCCCCTCGCATATGATGAGTGCTTGATGGTCAAAGTAAGTTCTTGATTTGGCTGTTTTAAAAATTTAAGCGGATGGAATGAGGTAAAGTCAAGATTCAAATTTAAGAACTCTGTTATGATATTATATGAAATTATCAATTATTTCAAAAGCTTAAACTCATAAAGAGGGATTGATTTTATTATTTCATATTTTAACAGGTTCTCTCTCACTTCCTCTTACTGACTTTGCAGTTTGTTCATAATTTGGTATTCGGTTTGTGTTGTAGGAAGAGGTAGAATTTTTAACAAATCCTGCAATGAATGGTCATCCCAGCTTGGCAAAACTCATTGGTTATTGCTGTGATGAAGTAAAGGGTGTTGTTTATGATATTAGACCACGAGATACTCTGCATAACCTTATGGTCAAAGGTACACTCAATCGAACCTGGGTATTTTTTTTGCTCCTCCAAGTGAAAATTCTTGAAATGAATTTGATTTTAATCCTTTTTGTATGGATAAAAGAGAGAGAGAGAGAGAGAGAGAGAGAGAGAGAGAGAGAGAGATTTGGTAACTTTTTTTAATCCATCATGAGAAGATGCATCCTGCTCAAGTTTCCCCTGCATCATAATTTATGTATGTTTGGGGATTTAGAATCTCATATTCTGCTGTAGATATTTTGTTGAGACACCATTTTCTAATTGCTTGATATACAACTCGTGTACAGATGATCTCAACTGGCAACAGAGGATGAATGTTATTCTTGAATTTGCACGCCTTCTTAAATTTCTTCATGGACAGTACAAACCGTATCTGGTGTTTAGTATCAGTGCATCTCATATAATGCTCGATTGGGTTCGACTTCTTCCTTAAATCATGTACTTTTAGAACCCCCTTTTTTTTCTGGGTTTCTGAGGCATTTCAGTTTGCCTTTTTTGGTAGATGTTTCATGTTTTGTTGATTTTCAGGATCTCAATCCAAAATTAATTGATTTTGGATTAATTGGCAAATGGGTCATTGGTGAAATGAGTGCCAAAAAGAAGCAAATAACAGTACCAACTCGCTGTATTGATCCATATTTTGATTTACGAGGTACGTCTTTTTCCTATTTTCTTTTGAGTTTTCTTATTCACTACCAGCATCTATCATATTTCTCTTACTTCAGGGTAACTGGAATTTCATTCGTGGACTAAACTCTCTTTATACAATCATTTGGTTGACAAGCTCAATTGAAACTGTAATTCAGTTCAATCTAATTTTAATTTAAGTTTAACATTCAAATATCTAACTCTCAAATTATTAAACTCATTTCAACTCAAAAATTTTTTACATATAAAACTCACAACTTTCTTCAATTCAACATTTCTCTATACACTAGACTCACAACCTTTTTTAACTTCTTATAAACACACCTTAATATCCAAATACATCTAAACTCATTTTAGGTGGACTCCCATAAAATTACTCCACCATCTCAACTCACTACTATTCATAGGGGTGTAAGAAGATCGAACCGTACCGGATGGAATTCGGTCCGGTTTGGTCTAATTTTTATATGAACCGAATATTTTCGATCCTGTCCCAGTCCAGAATATTTCTCCTCCTAGATCTGACCAAACTAAATAGACATATTTTTATATATATATATGTGTGTGTATAAAAATAATAGTATATAAATTATAATAGTAATATTAATATAGATTAAGAGTGATAGTATAACTTATTAATATATAATATATAATCTTATAATATTAACATATTATAATTTATAGTAGTTGGCTAGTTGTAGTATAAAAATATAAATTATAGTAATATCTATATATAGTATTAGTAATAACTTATAAGTAAATGCAATAAGTGTATTATTATTATTTAATATATTATTATTAATTTATTACTATTTACTAACATATAAATTTATAATATACTAATGTAATAGTATAATAATTAAATTTGAACTAAAAATTATTTTTTATCATTGCAAGATTTTGGATAAATTTTTTGGTGCTCCTAGACCGGACCGTCCCTAGACCGAACTGGACCGAACCGGTATGAATCGAATAGGAGTTCGGTCCAGTCCAGGATGGGAGAATTATAAGACCAAATAGAACTGGTCCAAATTTTTTCTAGACCAGACTGGACTATTTAAACCCCTAACCATTCATAAAGAGTCAACTCAACTCAACATTTAAACTCAACCTAATAACCTCCGCATTAGGAATTTCTGCATATCAAAGTTGTGGTCAAGTGGCAAATACTTACCAAAAAAAGAAGTATCAAACACCTCTTTCTCTTGAATAGATCTCAAAGATGATTTGACTCAGTTTCGTTTCATATCTTGTTAATCTAGATCAGCTTGATGATGGTCGTTTCTTGACAGTTTTAGTCAATTAGTAGTTATCGTGGTACCTCAAAAGTTGAAGGCAAATGTTTTTGGCAGGAGGTGAATGGGGAACAAGCAGTGAAGTGTATTCATTTGGTGTTATTCTCCTGGGACTAATAGCCAAAAGAATTTCTGAATGGGATAAACAGGAACAAACCGATCGGGTACTCGAAAACCTGCTACATGTTTGGGCTAAGATGGAATATAAACCCCAGAGTTGTCTTGTCCACAAATCCCTGCAACAAGACTGGGGCTATAATGCTGCAGATGGTATTGCAATTACAGAGTTGGGGATGCGTTGCATTGAGTTCTTTCCAATGAACCGTCCTACTATGAAAGATGTTGTTGAGCGACTTGAAAATTTACTTATGTTTCAACGTCTAGGTAATTCAAGACCTCACAAAAGGGACAAGAAGTTTTAAGATCATGATGCAATGTGCATGTGGAATTGATCGGGTTTTAGGAACCTACACTCTACAGAATAACTTTACAATCTGACACAACATATTAAAACATGTCAATATGTAAGTTTACTTTTGGGTAATCTTTCTATGTTGAAAATATTTTTATTATTATATTTCTTTGAAGATTGGTAGTTTTTGTATATAAAAGGTGAACAATCAGGTTTTCTTCACTATTAGCTTCAAGCTAATGCATTTTGAAGTCGTTTGTTAATATGTTTTGGCGCTGAACAAGGAATCCGATGAGGGCAGTCATGATTTATTCTGTAAAGCAAATGGATGGGACTATGTAGACAGGAGAACTGATGACAAATTTCATGCATTTCTGTTCGTAAAAGTGCCACATACCAAGATAGTACAGCTCAAAATACTTGAAACAATAGAGAAGGAAAAGAGCAGTACTCCTTAGAACTCGAGGGAGGCAAAACACTTTGCAACCAAACATTTCACTTTTAGTAAATATTACAATTTTTTTTTATCTCATCTCATTTAATTATTATAATTGTATCCATCTCTCTCACAAAATACGAAAAACAATTTAATTTTTCAAATTCTAAAATAAAATTTGTATTAAAAAATTATATTCTAATAATATCAAAAAAATATAAACAATTGAAAATAGAACAAAAGCAATTAAAAAAACAATTAAAAAAGGAAGTAAAATCTATCTGTACATTTTTTTAAATTAGGAGTATTTTATAAACTAATTATAAAAATAACATATTTTTGCAATAAAAAATATTCTCAATTTAAAACATGGCTGTAACAAAGATGGTACATGTGTAGTATCGTTATTCAAAAGGTATAGATTAAAAATTAATTAAAAATATTCTTAAAAAATCAATTTAAAACTCAAAAATTAAAAATAGAAGCAAAGGGAGTACTCATGGAAGTCTGTGGACTGTGGAGGGGGAACCCATCTCAATTGAGGGGAAGTCTCCCAACCGAGGCGACGCCTCCTGAGTAAAAGCGTCCACGTCCACGATACAATGAAAACATTCGATAATTACTAGTCATCATAATTGAAAAATAAAAATAAAAATTAATTTGTACAATTCTTAAATAAATAAATTCTGCACATACCTTTGTAAAAAATATATCTCACTTAAAAAAAAAGTATATCTTACTTTAAAAAATAAATAAATAAATAACTATTCTATTTTAATAAGATACCTTTTTTATTTTTTATTTTTTATTTTAACAAAAAAGCCTATACAGAAACTTTATATTTGGAGCTTACATGACATTACGCTATAAAAAACAGTCACTAATTGGCAAAGATCGATCCAATTTGTAGCCCAGCCCATAACGTAGACAGGCCCAAAGTAAAACTGGGCCCAATATCTTCTCAAGATTCGGCTCTGTAACGCTGCGGACAAACAAGAACGTCCATCACGAGCTGATTGATTTCCTCGATTAATTGGCGGAGTCTCGGAGAGGCTTTTCTGGAAGAGGTAAAATCCCATGCCCTAATTTCATCTTCCCCATCACTTGTGTTCCTTTTTATCTTCTTTCATAATTCATTTCTGTTTCATATACCTTGTTTGGTTGGTCAGAACTGAGTCAGAAAAGAAAAGGAAAACTAGGAAAAAGAGTCGTATTTATTTAAATCTCTGTTTCATGGTTATTGTTGGGTACTGGGTCTTACAGAGTAACTGAAATATGGAGTTAAATTTGGTCCTTTCATGTTTAGCTTGATTTTAGCTTTGTTTCTTTGGTTCATAAGAAAAAAAGGAAACATCCAACGGTTTGAGGATCTGGTTAACTACTCTTATCATGAAAAAGGCATGTTAATAAATCCCTGTTATGTTATTTTATTCATAATTCATGTTTGTGGCCGCTTTGGAGAAGTTATATAAATTTGGGACGGCATAAAGGACATCATTCTTACCCAAACTGATCAAGTATAAAGCACTCGTGCAGAAACATTAGCACGCTGTCTTGGTTAAGTGCTTGTACTGATGAAATGACAGATTTATTATTTAGGCAAGACTGTTGAATTTGAGTTATCCTCTATAATTTTCTTTTTACGTCAAGAGGCACATCTTATATATTTTAAGCACACATACTTATTGTTTTAAATTGCTTTATGAGAAGTTGTCCTCAAGCTTTAATTCTTCACGAGTAAGTATTTAACAGTGGCGTAACCAGAAATTTGGTTTGGGGGGGGGGTGGGGGCAAGTAAAATTAAAAGTATAACAAAATATTTTTATCTTTTTTTATATAAGCTTTCTTGCAGTATGGAACAACTAAGTATTAAATTTAAATAAAAATTTTTAGTTATTTCTCTTTCAATATAAAGAACTAAATTATTTGTTAAAAATTCATCTTCAGTTTTGTTACGAAGTCTTGTTTCTACAATCTTTAATGTGTTGTCATATTTTTAGATTATTTTATTTTATGTGAGTTGTATTTTATTTATTTTATTTTTAAATCAGATTAATTTTTTTAAATTAGACTTGTAAGTAATTAATTTATAAAATTAAAATAATTTTGTAGAAAAAGGGCTAAGATAATATTTTAGAAAAGAGGCCAATACAAGATGATATTAATATCATCTTATTAAATCATAAAAAATAATATATATTTTTTCAAAACTAATATATATATATATTTAAAACTAATATATATATTTTTCAAAATCATAGGGGTAGGGCCCCCCTGCCCCTATGTAGTTCCGCCAGTGTTAAGTAAGATGTTTCATGTTTTAACTTAACAATATCCAGATTTCCATTGTGTAGGTTTCTAAATGTCTTTTTACTTCATAGAGGCGTGGTCTTGAGATGCTTAATGCATTGATAGAACATATAGAGTTAAGTTCTTTGCAATGGACCTTTCCAAAATTGATTTCTTATGGAAGAACTTTTGATGTGCCGATAACTAGAGAATCATTCTGACAACTGTCATATGGGTTTTCAATAAGTTAGAGATTGTTATTTTTTGTAGGCTTTTATTACTGATAACATTGGGAAGACAAATATATATTCTCTAATAGGAATTCATATTTTGTGTTTTTGAGTTGTGTGTGGAGCTCTAGCTCCAATTGTTCTTCTTCCACTCACAAGACTATAGGGTGCGCTCATGAGTTGACTATCCACTTGATGCATTTGTAGCTTATCAATAAGAGAAACCTGCAAGGATCTGTAAAGGGGATCTCCTTGTAAAGCAGATGACACTATGTTCTTCTGCTTTTGCCTGCTTAGAAGGAATTGATTTCTTGTGAATATATATATATATTTTTTTTTTTACATCCATTTTCTGCCTACCTCTCCTATTTCTTCCAATGGATTCTGCTATTTTTTATTTTTTTATTGTTTTTCAACTCAATATGTTTCAGGGTATGGAAAGCGTTGTCGTGGCTAGATCTGCAAAAGTTGGACAATAAACTGAGGAATCGAAGCATTAGCCAGACCACAATCCACAATGCCAACTCTTACTTTTCCCCACATCCATCCTGGAAGCTTTAAATTTTTTAAATCCTCAAATGTGCCCCATCTCAACTTCCCTCAAATTCGAATTAGACGCCCCCCTGTTTGCTGCACACAATCGACTCCATGGGAACCTTCGTTACCAGTCACATATGCTCCCACTGAGACTGCTGCTGACAACTTGTTGAAGAAAACGACCAACATATTTGATACCCTTAGTTCTGAGAACACAGCGGAAGTTGCCGTAACCAGTGCCAAAGAGCTCACCAACACAAGTAATCAGCCATTGGTGCAGTTTCAGTTCCTCAAATGGCCGATGTGGCTTCTGGGCCCGTCTCTCTTACTTGCAACAGGCATGATTCCGACCTTGTGGCTCCCAATATCCTCCATCTTCCTTGGGCCCAACATAGCCAGCTTGCTTTCATTGATCGGACTTGATTGCATTTTCAATCTTGGTGCAACCCTTTTTCTCCTCATGGCTGATTCCTGCGCCCGTCCAAAGCAACCAAAACAGGCGAGCGAAAGTAAAGCTCCTTTTACATACCAATTTTGGAACATGGTTGCTACTTTAACAGGATTTATTATTCCTTTGATGATGCTATATGGATCCCAAAAGGGTTTCCTTCAACCCCAACTATCTTTCATCCCATCTGCTGTTCTATTGGGTCCCTACTTTCTGCTTCTGTTCGTACAAATTTTGACTGAGATGCTCACATGGCATTGGCAGTCACCCGTTTGGCTGGTGACCCCTGTTGTGTATGAGGCTTACCGTGTGTTGCAGCTGATGAGGGGATTGAAGCTTGGGGCTGAACTCAGTGCACCGGCATGGATTATGCATGTGATCCGGGGGTTGGTATGCTGGTGGGTGCTGATTCTAGGTGTGCAGCTCATGAGGGTGGCTTGGTTTGCTGGTTTCACCTCTCGAGCTCGTCAGCAACAGACATCAGCAGCCGCTGATAGTTAGGAAGGCCTAAAGATCAGTGAAGACTACATAGAATTGGCTTCCCATTCAGATCTTTGAGTATACAAGTGAATACATTGTAAATTCAAGTTTGCATGGCTAAGTTACCATGCTCTTCACTTCATTAATATTCATGTTTGCAGAGATCTAGCCATATACACACAATTATTATATAATTATTAGAATTAAATTGTATTTTGTCTGATAATCAGTCCAAGTGTATGGGCCGAACTCAGGATGAGTTGAGGGTAAAGTTTCCTTTAGAATGAATTTAGGTTTACTTGCAAATGAAATTCCTCAGAATAAAGTTTACTTGCAAATGGAAGGTATGTCAAAAGTAGGATGCTGTTCATCTAGAAAAAGAAGGCGATAGAGAGTACATTGGCCTAAAGTCACTTAGGAATATTCAATGAGAAGCTAGGTTGTCAGACTTCCAAATCTCTAGTTAAATTTATTAAGAACTTGGACCGTATACTACCTTTTTTTGCTTGCCCCTTTCTCTCGGTTAAAACGAAGTTACTTTTGTTTCATTTTGGTGGCTGTTTCGTTTAGTAAGGAATTAGAATGAAATGTTTTGATATGAGTAACATTTTGAAGTAGTCTATATATTAATAAATTAATTATATATAAATTATATGTATTAATCTAAATCTTAAAAAATTAAAATTAAAAAATTCAATAATATTTTTAAATTCTCAATCTAATTATTAAATCAAATAATCACTCATCTTCATCGCTAAAAATATAAAATATAAGTTTGAAACTGTATACTGAATTTTGACCAGCACACCAAAAACAAGTAGATATTAATTGAAACCCACCAAAACAATCGATATTTGATCCGAAATAGTTATCTTTCTGTATCGATACAGCAACCGCCAACCGTCACGGTAAATACCGGCCGTACCATACAACTTTGAGTTTGGACCAAAGACCCAACAGTTGGAATTGGAAACTATCTTTATTCGTAGTTCGACATCATTAAGGTTCCCAATATATTTACCGTCCAGTGAAATGCAAGTCAAAGTAGTTGGCATCTTCCACTGTTTGCCACATCAACTCAAGTTTGAAGACAATCTCACAATAGCGGTTTCTTTGGAAGCATCGATCCAAGTCTCTTTCAGCTGTCATTGTTATGAACTAAATGGCAAATGGGAAAAGCAACACATCAATGGGCACTAGTGGGATTTAATTGGATCTTTATAGAAGAACTTGGTAACATGTATCTATCAATATACTGATTGTGAGTTGAAATTTATTATATTAATTTGAAAAAAATAAATAAAATTGTTTAATTAATCGATCAAGAAAATTTTAAAAAAAAAATTACAAATTATTATATACATTTTTCAACAAAAACGTGCAATATTATATATAAGACAGTTATACATTATAATCCAAAAAATGAAAATAAAAAATTTGCTTATTATTTTCCAATTCAGGATAGTTTTGATAACGTAAAATTTGTTCCTTACTTTGACATCATTATTACTCAATAATTTATACCCAACTTTTTTCATGAATCATTTAACTTACACTTGAGAAATAATTATTCTTCTCGCCAAATTAAATTAAATTATTTTTTTTTTATTTTTATAAATTTGCAATTAAGCTATACTCGAGTGATTCGGTTCATTTTAAATCATTACCTGTTGTTGGCATTGTTGCATGCTGATTTCTTGTTAGAAAATTATAAAGACACATTATTTTGTACAACATAAGTGATTATGTGAGAGTATTTTGATAAAATAATGTCAGTTTTATAAAGTAATTTACAGAAAGAAAATTTTATTTATTCCTATTTGAAATTCTAATTTGCTTTTTTTTTAGGGTTTTTTTATAGGATTTTTAACTAAATGTTTGTAAATAATGTTGTAATTTTTTTGTATTTTTTAAAAAATATTTTAAGATATTAAAAAAATCATGTAAAAAAATCATGTTTTTTTTTTTTACAAAATTCTTTTAACATCTAAAAATATTATTTAAAAATATAAAAAATCATAACATTATTTAAAAATACTTGCTTAAAATTTATGTAAAAAATAAAAAATAAAATACAAATCAAAATTTCGAATAGAGATGAATAACATTAATTTTTACAAAAATATCATCATTTTTATCACTTATATTATACAAAATATTGAGTAAAATAATACGTGCGTATCATTCTTTTTTTTTTAATAGAAAGGGAGGAAAAAGATGAAGGCGAAAAGACGGAAGTATCCATCCTTGGAACTGGATGAACCGCACAAACGGGCTACCGGAGGCAACAACAACTTGATAGCGAAGACAGACACAAACAACACTGTCACACGTTGTGTTTGCAGAACTCTTTCTCGAATTCGAAAACTCCTCTCTCTCTCTCTCTCTCAACGGAGAACCGCTTTACTCTCTCCGGCGGACTCTTTTTGATCGCATCAGGATGAGTACCGGCGAGCTTCTCAGCATCGAGCCTCAAGAGCTCCAATTCCCTTGTAAGCTTTCCCAAAAACAAATGTTTTAAAATTGATTTTTTTTTTTTTAATCTACAAATTTTCAAAAGAAAAAAATTCTGCTTTCGGATCCGAGTTTTTGTTCAGTTTTTTCTCTTTCATAATCTTTTTTCCTTGTTTATCCAATTAAAAAAAAGTTGAGTTGAGGAAGCAGATCTCGAGCTCTCTGCAGTTGTCCAATAAGACCGATAATTATGTGGCATTCAAGGTATAATTGGATCATTCACCTTCAATTTTCAATCTTTATTTGAATTTTTTTGGGGATTTTTGTGCTCTGGGAGTTTGTAATTTTGATTTATGTGAAACGAACTCGTGCTTGCTGTAGGTGAAGACGACAAATCCAAAGAAGTACTGTGTGAGACCCAATACTGGTATTGTGTTGCCGAGGTCTACCTGCGATGTTATAGGTGTTTCTCTCTCCTCAATCTTGTTCTTAATTAGTTGCTTTATATATGTAGTGTACTCTCTATGTAAATGACCAATGATGTATGGGTCGTTTTTCCTCGAATCATATTCGTTTCAGTTACAATGCAAGCACAGAAGGAGGCCCCGCTGGACATGCAATGCAAGGACAAGTTCCTGCTACAAAGCGTGGTCACCGGTGCCGGAGCTACCGTGAAGGATATAACCCCAGAAATGGTACTAATAAGAACAGACATACGCTTGTGTGGTTTTATGTGGGTTACCTTTTATCTTAAATGATTTGGGAAAATATATATATTTAGATTAAGGAAATGGGTGTATGTTTCTTATCCTTTTAGTTCAATAAGGAGTCAGGGCATAATGTCGAGGAGTCCAAATTGAGGGTTGTTTATGTTGCTCCACCTCGACCCCCTTCGCCTGTTCGAGAAGGGTCTGAGGAAGGTTCTTCACCAAGGGCTTCGGTATCCGATAATGGGAATCTGAATGCTTCTGAATTTACAAATGTGAGTATTTGATGCTCTTTTTTTTCTTTTGTTTGTTTATTTTACACGTCCGAATATTTGAAAACTTGTCCTAGTTTGATAGGGCTGTGTTTTACATATGTGATTGTTCTTGTAGGCTTCAAGAGCTCAAGTGGAGCGACATGAGCCCCAAGATAACTCGTCTGAGGTAATTTGTATTGTCCATTTAATGTTGAAAGATATATAATATTTTTACCCTATAAAAGGTATTTTTGTTCTGTCTTTTTATTAGTCGGGATATCTATCATTTCTCTCCATAGTTTGTAAGAGACGGATAGGGTAACTTCTAATTTGTGAAGTCTGTGTTACTCGTGCTTCCAGGCAAGGACTCTTATTTCGAAGCTGACCGAGGAGAAAAATTCTGCTGTTCAGCAAAATAACAAGCTCCTGCAAGAACTGGTAAGGGATTATGCATCCAAATTATTTGAACTTCTTGTTGCTAAAGAGCTTCTAAGCACTCTTATATTCTAGAGATTTTGTGATGGCAAGATTAACGTAAAAAATTTCACTTGGAAGAATCTTAGAAATAAGAATGCCCATACAATATAATTGTAAGCATTTGTTTTATAATTTTTTTTTTATAGTTCTCTCTCTCTCTACAAAAAAAGGAGGATGATACCCTAATTTTATTGATGGTCAGCACTTGTGGCGGAGGAAAACCGTAGTTACAAACCAGAAAACCTAGGGGTTACAAGTATTCAAAAAGACCAAAACCCAAGCATAAAAAAAACCCTAGACACTGAACCAAATTGCAAGATGACAAAAACTACATAAAGACCAGGACAAGCAACCTAAACAACCACCTACAAGGAAAAGTCAGCTCGTGCAGATAATAGAATAACAAAGAAAAACAGCTGCAGGAAGAAATGTACCTCATGACAATATCCACAAATAAGGAAGACCAATTCTATCCATGCATAGAAGACCTCTTAACTTGCTGAGCAAAGTATCTCTGTCCTCAAACCTATCCATATTTAGACTCCCGGCTCCTTGTTTAGTAAGAAAATCAGCCACGACATTTTCTTCACGAAATACATGACTCACTCTATAATCCAAGCATTCAAGGCAAACTTGAAGCTCGTACCAAAAATCCTCAAGATACCAAATATTGCACTCTCCTTTTTTGATCCAGTTAACAGGATTTTTTGAATCTGTCTCAATATCAATCCGAAAAAAATTCAAGTCGACAGCACCTCCTGAGACCTTCCAGCAAACTTCACAATTCAGTAAAATTATTAGAACTCTGACCTAAGGAAACAGAAAAATCTGTGCACATCTTGCCACCGGCATCACAAATGACACCCCCAGCCCTAGCCGGACCAGGATTACCCAAACTACTCTCATCTGTACTAAGCCTAACCTAGTCCTGCAGGGGCAGGGTCCACTTCACCACAGAAAACTTCTTAGGTTTAGGAATCAAAATCGAAATATCCAACCTCTTCAAAATGGCAACATCTTGACTAGGAAGCCTCAAAGAATTCATATTCGATTGCATGATTCTACAAATCAAAGGTTAATAACATTCCAAACCGCCTCAACCATGTCAATCTTACCAT
Organism: Platycarya strobilacea; assembly: GCA_036898215.1. Taxonomy (NCBI): domain Eukaryota; kingdom Viridiplantae; phylum Streptophyta; class Magnoliopsida; order Fagales; family Juglandaceae; genus Platycarya; species Platycarya strobilacea. The sequence goes on along the minus strand of CM072551.1, from coordinate 35,574,889 downwards.
CATACCTGGCTTTGCATCACCTATCTCAAAGCTTCCAAGAGACAATGGAGGGACTATTTTTTGCCTTCTTCCCTCCATTTTATAGTTTTCTCAGTCCACTGTTTACTGAAAATTAACATATTATATAATGTACAAATTGACTTTGAGATACTCTAATTCTGATGTAATGGGAGAGATTATTGGATGCTTCTGAAACTATCTGAGTTTGAATTGTATTAGTTGTGGCTAACAGAGTTATTATTCCTTTCTGCTCATTATTGATGTCAATTTAGAAAAGCATAGTTATAATTTAAAGCTATTGCCATTCTAAAACTTTCTGATGCAAATTACTGGATGGCAATCACATGCAAGAAAGAAGTTATGAGTGCAAAAATTCACGAAGTTCTGAAATATCTTTGGGAGAATACTGCTGAATGCTGATTCAAGTGTTGCAGAGTGTGTGGCAGTGTTTGGTTTTTCTTGCAACTATTTATGCCATTCCCTTATTGCCACTGGTCAGGTCTCTGAGACTTCGAATTTTTTACTTCTTGGGTGCTGCATTAAATTCATAATCTTTATCCATATCTTTCAATCCACTCAAAACAAACAAAGAGAAAAGAAAATGTGACAGAAAAATAATATTTGCAGTTCTCTTGGCATCCAACTTTTAGAGAAGGAAAAAGAAAATGAAAAAAAATCTTATTTTTCAATAGCTTGTTGGAAGTTTAAAATTCATCTCCTTCAGTTCACTGGCTCTCCATCTCTTTGTGGCATGTCTGAATTACAAATTGTGATTACTTCCAATTTGAAGTGAGGTTAAAATGTATTAAATAGTTAATCTTATCATGTGTTATTGATGGAAAGACTGTTTCTGACATTTGCTGCATCAGAGAATAAGCTTTCTTTATATATGTACAGGAGCTCTTGAAGCGCGAAGCCAGTAAAAGCCGCGGTGGTATCTCGCTTATATATGTGCTTCTTGTTGGCTTGATTGGCATCGTCTTGGGGTATCTTCTTAAGAAGACATAAGCAGTTGGGTTTATCCTCAATTCCGCCAAGTCACCCGTTTTGGTGGAAACGAAATGCAGAGAAACAGAAGAAAACAGGTGTGACTGACAAGTCTTGTATGTTGTATTACCAAACCTATTTTTAGTTTAGGGACGTTTGAGATGTGCTAAGGAGGGAACTTTTTTTCTTCGTATTAGCAGGTATTGAGGGTAGAGACATGTTTTATGGTTACAGGTTTTGTAATTGCCTCAGCAGAACTTCAAATTATTCATTGTGTGGCCCCCACTTCTTTCATCATCACATCTTTTCGTGATAACATCGTCAAACTTTTTGAACTTGTTTTGAATCGCAGATGATAATTATTGGAGCATGGAAATAGTGATTGTATTTTCCTTTTGGGAGAAAACAAATAATAGCATGGCAAAGGTCTCGAAACAGAACCTTTTCTGCTGTTATTTATTCACGTGGGAGTGTGCTTTTTCCTTTATTTTGCTATCATTAACATTTGGCAATTGTCTGTTTATTAGAATATTTCAAAATTGTTTTAGGCGGCATCTGTTGAATGGGATTTGTGAAAGCTACACTTGTGATTTCGAAATCCTTTTATGATTTTTTGATGTCCTGTCTTTATTTTATTGGGATGATTGTTGGAGATTTTTACTTTACTATAAGCCCCGTTTGTATTCGGAGGTGAGCTCAGCTCATCTCAATTCATCTCAACTCATCTTTATTATATTTTTATATTTTTATAATTTTTTATATAAAACACAAATTCTTATACACTTTTTTCAATTTCCAATATATATTTTTCAATTCTCAATACACTTTTTTTAATTTCTAATATACATTTTTCAAATCTCAAAATAATAATAATATTAAAAAATAAATTAAACTCATCTCAACTCATCTTTGAATCTAAGCGGATCTAAATTTGTATTCTAGTGACAAGTTTATCAATATAATACTTGTTTTCAAAGAAAACAAAAAATCAATTAGTTCACGGCGAAATACTGGTAACCCAACTTTCCTAGCATTTTTGAATCATATTTTAATTGAGTAAACACAATCATTTCATTTTCATCTCAATATGATATATTCATCATTATAGGATGATAAAGAAGCATTTAATGAATGATTTTTTAATGATGATAGAATGAAAGTAAGATAATAACACAACGTATAAAATTTTCTATTTTATTTATATGATACATTTTTCAAACACGTCAAATTCTAATAAGAAAAACTTTACTACAGAGACTTTAACGAATCACATAAATTATGTTACTTTGTAAATTTATTTTTGTATAATCTTTTTATATTTATAAAAGGTCTCAATAAGAAAGTGTGGAGTTCCCATTAATTGATTTCAATTTAATCTTTCCGATTTGAACCGTGTTTAAACACGACTGATCGGCTTCAGGTGGAGCAACTAATCATGGTAACCGACCAGGATTCTCAGACAAATCCAATTGACTTTCATATATGTATTGATCATCATCACAGATCCAAGAGACGCTGAGGCGAACAGAACAATCATTTGTCAGAACGAAACAAGACTGGATAAAGAAATCAAATCCGGAAAAAACACAGAAACTTAATGATAATTGTTCCCCAGAGCAGGTGTTTTTCTTCATATCCGAAATGTCATCGGCTGCTTAAGACCAATGCGGCAGACACGTAGCCTTTTCCAATTCACCAGGCGATATGTTTCGGGCACACTTGCAAAGCTCAGTTACGAAGTTTACTTTAAAATGTCCAAACCTCGCTTCTCTATATGATGTGTTGCTGATCTTGACAAACCTACTTGCCTGCAGGAGACAAGATGAAGAGACAGATGAATAGATTGTGTATCTCGAGTAGAATAATCATATCACACATGATAGCGGCCCCATGTACCTCCAAAAAATTGATCTGTTCAACTAAAAGTTTAAGACTTCAATCTCGTCAAGAATTTTCAGGCCCCTTTAATCATGTTGCATCGAACAACAATCTTTCGAAAATCATCAAGACTTAGCTGCAATGAAAACCAGTTAGCAAATACAAATTGTATTCACTGAAGATTGAAACAAAAACCTGAATTATTCATCGCAGTATTGGCAAACTAGGTAGAGTCCAGACATGACCATGATACACGTTTCCCATTTACACAGATACTCAACACATTCTTCTATATTTTTCAATACATGAAAGCAACAGAAAATGGATGTATAACTAGTATCCTGGGTTCTTCAGTTTACAGGAATATTTACATGTAGGTGATTTACTTCTATTCTCTTTTTTCTTTTCTTTTGGTGTCTTAGGGAGCACCAGATCAGCAATTTGGCTGAGGATCTTACCAGAAGCTGTAAAACAAGTGTAAAATAAGAAGTCCTTCATTTGCATGCCATATAACCCTCCAATTACTTCTCTACCCTTTTTCAATTTTTTGTTGTCTATTTACCGTTTAGGAGATCAAAATTAGTCAGTTTTTTTTTTCTATGTCAAACAATGAAATAAAGCTCATAAAAAAGCTGCAGGAACTGACCTTCCCATCTCCATCACTATCAAAGCAATGAATCATATCAGCCAACTCCTTCTCAGTCCACATAAAATCATGAGAAATTGCTACCCTTTCTATATCCCTCTTGGTTATGCCGTCTTTCCATGCATCTGCAAGCCAATGCTCCTTTATCAATGACCAAAATTCCCTTCGATGAAAACAGAGCAATACTATGAGTAGGGGCATTCTGTTTTTTTGGATAGAGAAGATCAAAAACTAAGGTCCACCTAGACCAATCAAATCATAGAGTAATACTTCTCATCATTCCATTTTTCATCATCCTCTCATCATCCTATAACATGGCATTAAATTAGTAGAGATTATTTATAATATTTTACTTATTAGCCTATCATCTAATACCAGATCATGGGATAATGAGAGAATGATGGGAAAGATGATGGAGAATAGATTTATTCCAAATCATATTGGTCTCAACTAAACTGAAGTCTCAGCACAAAAGTAATATATTTTTTTCCAAATAAAAAGCAACATATATGCTAATATGAACATTAAAAACCCATGCCCGCATTTCTCAAACCTTATAAATTCTTTTTTCCCCTTCCCACATAGGTTTTAATATAGCTTCCATTGTGTGATTTTGAACGCACATGAAAAGCTCTCTCTCTCTCTCTCTCTCTCTCTCTCTCTCTCTCTCTCTCTCTCTCTCTCTCTCTCTCATGCACACATACAGAAAATTCTGGCAGCAGAAATTACCATCAAATAGAAAGAAATGCACGAGCAGTTCATCTTCTGTCATTTGCAGCCGACTAGAAAACACCTGACCAAGAATGAAATGTACACCAGATGCAGTAAGAGAAGGGTGAAGAAAATAAAGGAAAACGGTTCATGCACATAATTCTAATTTTGGGCCCAAAAAACAAACCGATTTCTTCTTCTTCTTTCCTGCATCTTCCCGAACATGGCTAGCTCCCTTCGTTTCAGTAGGAGTAGAATTTACTGCATCAAATTCAGAGCATTTTGAAGGCCCACTAGGTACCACACCTGAAATTCCCGCCGAACCTTGCAGTGAAAGAGCAATGGCCTGCATATGAATGCAAAAGAATCAGTGTACTTTTTCTTACAATCATGTAAGGCCATTACTCCACTAGTTGGTTTATGGTCTATACTCACACAGCCACTCAACCTAGACCTGGCAATGGGGAACAAATATTTTATTATAGGAACCCAACGAAACTTACCTGCATCAATGCATCGTCATCATTTTTGTAATCCGGTTCATTCAAAAACTTTTGAGCGGGAACTTTCTTCTTAGGTTTTGAACCTTTAGTCTTCACCTGGTGTAAAAGGAAAATATTGAGAAACTAGGTCGAGGTAGAGCACCAAAGTACACAGTTATGTATGGTAGAGAATACCGAGTGGAAAATAAAGCGAAATAAACGGGGAATGATAGAAACTCACTCTAATAATAAATAAATGAAAGGGCGTGGAAAGCTTTGTACTAATTATCTACCCTGTTAAAGTTACTTATGTGAGAGTTCCTTCTCTTACTCTAAAGTCGTATTGCAGCATGTTTCAATCTAAAGCTAGATTGGTTTTCAGAAAATGAGAGGACGAATTTTCAAAAAGGAACAATTTTTACTCCCTCCTAAAGTCTTATCATATATCGCTAATCTTCTGCTGAGAATATAAACGCATATGGGTTCTTCAAGTGAGGGTTTGGCATACCATTTTGAGACATCACTTAGCCCAAACGTTTAAGCTTACAGATTTAGGTAAAGCAATATTACATTAACGATGCACTCAACATAGGACTTAGCCACTCAAATTCACGCCTGTATATTCCGAACTTATCCAAAGCTCCCTCTAGATAAAGCAGGAACTCTTTATTTCCTCCTGCCCCTCGATGAAAGATAAGAGTACAATGCATCAGAGTATCATTACTCAGGATATCACCAAATACAGTGATTTTTTGTGACTGGTTTTCATTAAATTTTATGATAACCTAGTTGGAGAATAATTGGGTAGCAAATTGAAATGCACAAGTTAAGAAAAACTCACACACACAATGACACAAACGCACCGAGATGAAAAAACCGACCTTTTTTCTTCGTGACCCGGAAGATGTTTCACCTAAATAATCATCACCATCCTCATTCGCTTCCTCCCCGTTCGAAGAATGCAGACTCTCCTCTACCTCATCAGGTCTATAATCCTTATCGTCATCGTCTTCATCCCCATCGTCATCAACCTTCCCTTTCCTCTTCTTCTTCGTCTTCGTCTTCTCATCGCTCGCTTTTTGAGCTGAACCCCACAACGATGAAGCAATCTTGGGCAGGCCCAGAGCCTCCAATCTCGCCCTGTTTTCCGCCATTCTTGATAGCCTCTGATTCTCGTACTCTGCCCCGCCATTGCGGATGGGGGTTCGTGATTCACGGTCTTCGGGCTTCTGTTTAGGCATTTTGTGTTGTTTCGAGAGTTCTGAAACTTTTCTAAAATATTTATTTGAACCTCCTCTATTTTAATTACATTGCCAAGAAGAAAAACAAAAGCCTTATCCAAAATATCTGTTGGGCCAAAGCCATGCAGAGACAGAAGCCCAAAGTACTGTTAGTATATCCAAATAGACCCCATAGTCTATACCGTATGCAAATAGCTAACATAACAAAACCCAACAAAAAGCCCGTGTCTTGACAGAAAACAACCCAATAAGAAGATAAAATTTGTTCATCCAGGCCTTTTTTTATTTTTTTTTAAATAAATGTTTTGTCGTAAAAAGATTTTACAAAAATAAACATTAATATAGTACATTAGACTGTAAAACTAATTTATTGTAAAAAAATATATAATATATGATATGATATGAAATCATGTTAATTTTTTGAAATCTCTATCGCTGAAGCACTTCTCTATTTTTAATGGTTTGAAGATCATCGGTATCACTTAATTATCATGATGTTCTTCATCACTGGTTTTTAGTTAAGTCAAAAAACAAGATCATTCTTAATCTTAACAAAAGCATGATTAGTTACATCCTATCATTATAATTTCGGTTGGGGTAATGATAATAAGACCATGTTACACGACCATTTTGATCCGATATCCTCCATACTTTTTGACTCATGATTTTACTCTTTTTTTTTTAAAAAAAAATTTAATCTTACTGATCATCATCTTCGACCTTTTTTTTCCATTTTCCCACTTCCAATAATTTCAACGCATTATTCGGCTTCACTAGTGGTTGACCAAAGGCCATATATACAAACTGCATGCAAATGGATTAAATTTCAAAGTGATATTGCTTATAATTCAAATATATTAATATGTCAACCTTAATCATGAAGAGAGACAGAGACAGGAGATCTACTGGGACAAGGCTCTCATTCTCAATATCCAACCAACCATCACGGTTTTATTTTCACGGCCGAAGGAATTAAGGTCACTGGTCAACTTGTTTGAGCTGTGTGAACTACAATAAAAGAAGAAAGTCAATCTCTTATCTTGTAGCCGAAAGCACTAAAATAATTGAAGAAAGCTGTCCCCAATTATTTCTCCGGGCAACAACCACTCAAAGACAAAAGCCCCAAAAGTGGAATTAATTCTCATAACCTTTTTCTTGATCTCTTGAGGATTTGTTTGTTTAAACTTCCTCTTCTTTTTTTCTTTTTTTGAAATCTAAACTTCCCGATCTTCTTGATCTTGCATTATATATACGTGCCTCGTACAGCTATCCAATATTGACAATTTTCTCTTTTTCATTTTGTTTTTTTTTTCATAATTCGCCAATAATGTTTAATTGATCCTTAGTATAATTAATTTACAGATATATATATGGGTATCAATCATATTAACATGTCATATTCGTGTCGTGTAAAGGTATGTATGTTATACTATATGACTCAATTATAATCCGACCCATTAAGCTTATCGTGTTAAAATCTTAAATCCTAATACAACTCATTAACATAACATATCAACTTCTTTTAACTCATTAATGACTCTTATGAAATAAGTTAACATGACACAGTACAATTCGTTTCAACATGTTTATATAAATGGGTTGAATAGGCTCAAAATTAACTTATTTGGTCTGATTAACTTTAGCATTGTTTTTTATAGATGTTAAATTTATAATATTTATAAAAAATTATAAAACTAACTATAAGTCCAAAATTACAATCTAAACAATAAAAATATTAAAATAAAAATTCAAAAAAAATTTACTTTTAGATATAATGATATAATTTTAATTTTAATTTTCTTAACGGGTCAAGACGGGATCAAGACGGGTTGATCCATTATCAATCCGTTAAGCAATCATATTTTAACATATCAATCCACTATTAACTATTGTGTTGGTTAACAGGCCATATAAGATATTGTCACACATATATATATATATATATATATATATGGGGATGGAAATTAAACAAATTCGTGGTAAAGAAGAAGGACGTTATAGTTAAATAATTATGAGGGGGCAAAAAAGAGGGACGAAATTATAAGCCATATTAGTTTTCCAAGAAACATGATCTCAGGAAGAAAATTACATACACTATATGCATATTGCGTAACGTTACTTACTGCTAGCTATAATCATTGACCAAACAAGAAACGTTTTGTACCATTAGTTACTAAATCAATCCAAGCCAAGTATTTGAAAAGAATATATATATATATATATATATAACGTAGAAAGGAATTAAAAAAAAAAAAAAGGATGAACGAGACGTTAGAATTGAGTGTTGGGGTTGACCTTGATCATAGATTTCCATATAACAAGATATTATACAACGTGGTGATAATGGAAGGGAAGATAAAAAGCAACATAACTCAAATTCATAGGATAATACGTAGCCAACCCAGCCATGCCAAGTGATCTTGTACGTGGAGCCAAAACTCCACCAAATATAAGTGATCAGATCAGAGAGAGAGAGAGAGAGAGAGAGAGAGAGTCGTGAGCATGAAGAGGAAGAGGAAACCCAATGGGAGTCATGGCTCATGTGAGTGTGTGTAATTATCACAGGGCCTACCATAAGTCGTAGCTTTTGAAAACCATATGAGTGCTTACTTTTTGGTTTTTGGTACGAAAGAAAATGTGTGGGATGCAAGGAATGCGTTGTTTCCAAGCTGACTATGAAAAATGAGAAAGAGAAAGAAAGACATAAAGATCAGAGAAATAAATAATATATTAAAGAAAACATATGGAAGGAAACTTAAAGAAAGAGTTGGGAAGATATGGTGGGCAAGCATCTAAAAAAGTTGAGAGAGAGAGAGCGAGAAGAGAGAGAGAGAATGTCTGATCAGAAAACCCTAGCTTTTGTTGCACACGCACAACCATGCACATCTATCTCATCCCCCACACCATTTTCCACCTCACAACACCTTTTGAATAGCTTTTCTTTTTATTACTTTCCTTTGTCACTTGCTTTGGATGCTGATCACATTCAGGTTTTTGGCTTTATCCCAGTACTAGTGTGGTTAATTTGGTTTTAAAATTGTACTTATAATTATCTTTTGCATATGATCATCATCTTTTGTAGTTAACCTATTTTTCTTTATATTCTTGGTCAAGAGTTAAGACAAAATGAATATCGATGGTAATATGGTATGTGCATGCCAAGTGAACAAGGAAACCCTATAGAAGACCCGAATATAATTATGATTAAATATATTCACTAGTATTATAATATATTAATTATATGAGTAATGCTACAGGTACAAGACCTCTCATATTTTTTATAGAATTGATGACGTGACAATAATACCACATCGGTCGAGATATTATAAAAAATACAAAAAAATATAGAAAGATGATGAGAGGGAAACAAAAATAAAAATCACGAATAAATATCTACGATTAATATGTATATAGCATGTATGTAAAAGGTATACAAATAGTATACCAATAACATTTTTATAATTACATTAATGTGGTTCGATGAAATGGGATGTGGGGTAACAAATTTAAATTTCTACGCACTTGGGCCAGCAATATTCGTAACCATGGTAATGGGGTCCCATATGCTTTAATTCTGTACCCTAGAGAAGATTTCAAAAATTGGTAAGAGAGATTGTGGCTTTTAATGGACTGAAAGTGGTCGTTTATTATCAACTAGGGTGGCTTTATTTAAGTGACCCACCCAACATTTTGCGAACTTTGAAGAGTACAAAAGCTGCCAAATTGGCTTTGAGTCTTTAGCATATCTTTGTTCTTCTTCATAATAACTGAATCCCTCACTCCTAGGAGGCTTCTGCAAGACAAAAGTGCTTACCTCAATTCCTTAATGAAAAGTTGTTTATCATTATGTATGCTTTCCAAGGAAGGGTGATTTTATGGCGCTCTTCCATAAAAGTTGACACTTTTATGGGCTTCCATATCTATAAGATGCTTCGATGGTGCTCTCTCTCTCTCTCTCTTCTCTCTCACTTGTCTTCTCTTCTCTTCCCTCTGTCGGAATCTGCTTTCAACTACTGAGGTGACTAAAGGCAACAATGGCAGGTCCATACTGGAGGGATTGAATTTAAGTTTCTGGAGAATGATAAAAAGGAAAGTCTCTTTTCTTTTAATTTGCATGCTATGTTCTTTCCCTTTCTCCTCTCAAATGGGCCACGTTGAGACTGAGAAAGAAAACACATAATTAAAGACCATTATATATATATATATATATATATACCATTTGAGGAGCATTTCGGTATTTTCATCAAGTCGGCCATGATCTTATATCTAGGGCTGTAAACGATCCGATCAAAGACGAGTTCGAGTCTAGTCGAGTCGAGCTGGACTAAAATAATTCGAGTTCGAGTTTGAGTCGAGCTGAGAGTTTGCCGAGTCGAGTCGAATTCGAGCCGATCAAAGACGAGTTCGAGTCGAATCGAGTTATTTATCGATCTTTGTTTTTACTCTCTAACGAACGAGCCGAACTTAGTCGAGTAATTACTCGAGTTTCTTACTCTTTATAAATATTTGACTCAATAATTTTTTTGTGAACTTAATAAATTATTATTGTAAAGAAATAAAATGCTACTTCTACATAAAGTAACAAAATATATTACTTATACAAAATATCAAAAATAATATATATAACACAGAAAATATATATAATAAAAGAATATATGTAAGAATATATGCAAGATTATATATATGTATATAGAAATATTACGAGTATTGTTACGAGCTCAAAACGAGTAGAATCGAGTTTATACGAATCTTGTTCACGAACACAAACCGAGTTTATACGAGTCGAGTCGAGATTATACGAGTTTAGCTCGTTTAATATTCGAACCAATATTAGTGTTCACGAACAACTCATTTATTAAACGAATCGAGTTCGAATCGAGTTTATACGAGTCGAGCTCAAATTGTTCACGAGCAGCTCTGTTCGTTTGCAGCCCTACTTATATCTATAAAAGGACTCCTACATCTACCAAAAAAAAAAAATTATACAAAACAATAATATAAATTGATATGGTTTCATCTAATATATTATACTTACTTTATAATAAAAATAATTATACAATTCAACAAATCACATCAGTTTATAAGATTACTTTTATGTAATTCTTTTATAGTTAAAATATTTTTTTATATATAATATATTCCATTTTTATTACGGAAATAAGTTCCAAAATCCCTCCAACGTCCCATATTGCCTTGGATAAAGACAGAACAAATATCGGTTTAGTAGTCTTGCCCATTAATGCTTTGAAGTTTTTGTGGAAGGCAAGGGTTCCACCTCGTTCTACAAAGCACTTTAACACATGCTTAAACTGACAATGACTCCACGTTGCGGCCTTTTACAACCGGCCTATTTGTGGAATACAAAAAGTTCGCTTTGTTACTACAGGATGATCATATATATTCCTTGCGTCTTCATCAACCATATATGCATATATATTTTCTAAGTACTGCAGCTAGCATTTCTACAAATAATGTCTTATTATTGGATCAAAAAGAAGCAAGTATTGGCTTTGTCTCTCAAATTAAGGAGATAGCTAGGGAATCTAATAGTTGAAATGGGATAGCATTTGGGGTAACTTTCTCAAAGTATGGAAACTACGTGATCTTTTGGGATAGCCCCAATGCCATTGGCCGGCGAGAAAGACAAGAAAAATTGGCCGTAGGTTCGACAAAATATTGGTAAAAGGTAGGGGGAAATCATGTAGGCTCACTACTTGGAAAGCTAACTTACACAAATGTGCCAAGAAGTACTTAATTTGAAACCATGTTCTTGCAAATATATAATTTTTCAGTCCTTAAAAGAAATATCCATTACAAGAAAAATAAATATTTGTAATTAAATATTTGTAACAAAAAAGATTATTTACAATTAAAACATATTCATTTTAATTAAAAATAATTATTTTATTAAAAATAAATGGTCACAAATAAATAATTTTTTTATAATAACTGTTCTCATTGCTTTGGTTTCAGCACAAGAGTGGCACTAAAACTGATCGATTGATGGACAAATCCCAATTAATGGAATTATCATTAACTTGCTTAAATACTCAAAATATCTTCATTCATTTAATTTGGACCTTTTCCAAGTTGGGAAATTGGAATCTTGAACGGAGTGGTCACTAGAAAAAACAAAGTACTTGATGAACATGATCATACTAGTCTTTGATCAAGAGAAAAGAAAAATGAAACCCACCAATTTGGATCGATCATGAGGTAGTATTTGTTCAAGGAAAGAAACGAAATGCATGGAGAAGAAAGAGAAAGAAGATCCAATGCTCAGATTCGCAATATATTGTATGAATTGAGTATAAGTCTTCCAAATTTAGATAAAATAAGATAGTCTGTTGAACTGAATTCAGAGACCCAAAACAAGAACAATGTGACAATATTGAGGCATTCGTGAACTATGCAATATTACACTAGATATGTAAATAATTATTCTGACATAGTAATTGGCTTGTCATAAAACTAATTAGATTCAAGAGAAAAAACAATAATATAGTGAAAAATATTTCAGCAGTATGTAAATCTCGGGTACTCGTTTTATTAAAACAAAAATACATCGGTTTCGCATACTCAAAACTATACAAATAATTTCCCAACAAATTAAAATGATATTTAGAAAATTAAAATTTGGTTCAAAATTTCACCCAAAGTAGATTCAAAGATGTAAAGTGTAGTCGTGAAAAGAGAAAAAATATATTTGCAATCGTTTAAAAAAGATATTAGACTCAAATAAAAAATTAATTTTTTAATTATAAACTCAATTTTTTTAAAAATAGAATATTTGCTCACTTCATAATTATAATTATAATTACTCATGATATCTACTCTCTTTTAAACCTTAGAAGTACTCGTGAAAATATAATTTCTTTAAAGAATTTAAAAAATAAAAGCAAACCTTCTCAATCATTCAATAGTCACTCGTTTCGCCATAGCCTACTTTTACATGATCAGATGTTGAAAGTTCAAAATTAACGGTAATGATCAAACGGTCAGGATCACTTGGTGAATGGAATTAATTGGGTAGCCCATTGTGGAGGGGTACGTTCTTACTTGTTTCCCACCGAACTGATCCCGGCAGTGGTGGGGGGCCCGTCCGAACTGTTCCGTTTTCGGACCGTAGATCTTTGGACTATATCATATGTACAAGCATCGACGAGTTTTGGTGTGCAGCATCCGTACACGTGGCATGATGTAAGATTGTGACCATTCGTTCTTCTTTTGGATCGATATTAGGTCCATAAATCATATGTCACTTTCTATCTTACTGTCCCCCAACAAATGCTACACTTGAGACAACCAGTCGCAGTCGTCCGATTGTTTTTTTTTTTTTTAAATAGTAGATATAAATGTGAATTTGTAAACGAAATATTATTATTTTAAAAAAATAAATATATATGAAATTCACTTTAAAATAAAAAAGTTCAAATTTTTTAATAATAGTTCTCATTTTTTATCAAAGCGATTGAATGTAGTTTACAATTCCACAACTCTATATTACATTACCTTTTTATTTTTAATATCTAATTAAATGCCATAGCTACTTTTTGTGGGAGAAATGCTTTAATTATAAAGTAATTTAGAAAAAGAAAATATTATAATTTAATTTAATTTAATTTAATATAATATATCAAATTTTAAAATTAATTTGATATAAAATAGAGTTAATATATCACAAAAAGTCATCAATTTATAAAATTATTTTTATAAAATCTTTTTATGACTATAAAACTTCTCTTATATAAAATTAGCACTTTCCAATAAACAAGAGATATCACGCTAAATTCTTATAATTAAACATTGCTATGTATGTGTAAATATATATTATTGATTAATTTCCATTCCTTTAAAATACAAATGTAAAAATTTAATAAAAAAGATTTCACCTACATTTTTATTTTAATGGTTGATTTCCATCTACTTTCATACTATAAAGCGAAAGCACTAATCATACAAGTCTATATTGGTAATAAATACAAATTACAATCGCTAGACGATAGGCTTAAGGTCGAAGAAGTAATAAACTCTTTTTTTTTTTCTGAAATAGACAACTACATTAAGACAATCACATTGATAAATGAAGGTAAAAGGAAAAAAAAACCATTATTTTAAAAATGATAGTATTATAATTTCCAATTTTTTTTTTACACGACATGACTATGACTGTATGTAGTATTGCTCCCATAATAGTATTAAATTATTGTGATGGCTTTTAATAAAAACATATATTAAAAAAGAAAAGGCTTCCAAGTTGCTAAAAGAGAATTGAATTAACTAATTATTTGCGCGTCCAATAGTACTAGACCCATGTGATTTCATCACTGGAGTAATTAAAAAAAAGACCCACCAAACAAACCTCAACTTCAATGTATAATAAATTAAGTATTAGCATGCATAGCAAAAATATATAGCATTCATAATGTCTACAAATATACAACAATATAATAAAGCACATAAATAATTTAATCATATATGGTACACACCATTATTAGCATTAAGCAGAAGATATCACAACCATTGATGAAGTTTTGCTGATGCATGCATTTGAGGGAATTTAGGCCAACATCCTCAACCTTGAGACCTTAAACTCCAAAAATCTATGAACATGGACGCTTAGAATAAATTGCATCAAATGGGTAGCAATAGCATAAGTTGTGGATTTCAATGTTCATAAGTATTGGAATTTGGAATTAACTTTTTATTCTGCAAATTCATATGTTATTGAGAAAAGGGATATCCCCACCCCATCTTCACTGCTGTAAAGCTATAAAGGATTTGAAAACGGCCGCAATTTGTTGAGACAAAACAGACATGAAAAGATGGAAATAAGTTGGCCATAAAGGGACTCAAATCTGGCTAAAGATTTATATTTGCTTTAGAATTTCCAATGAAAATGGTGAAATTTGAATCAAATCATCATAAAAAAGAGAGTTCAGATCTCTCTATGCTGAATTTTTTGGCACCAAAATATGGGAAATGCAAGTGGCATTAGCTCATGTGAAAAAGAAACTCCACATTGATAATATTAAGATATAAAATAAATAATAAAATCTATTTCTTTTATCAGTTTAAATTTTTGAAACAAGTGATAATTTTATATGATATCAAAACAAAAGTCTTAAATTTGAATCCTAACTCTACATTCTATCTCATTTAATTAAATATTATACTTGTTAGGTCTATTAATTAACAAGAAATTTGGCCCACGAGTGAGGAGAAGTATTAGGATATAAAATAATAAAATCTATATCTTCTCATCAACTTAAACATTTGAGACAAATTGTGATTTAACAGATAATCATGTTACAACTAATTCTTAAGGTGTAGATATCTCATTCAAACATGAGATATAATATTGGCAAAAGCTCTTCCCCTTTTCCCAGGGTAGGTATGGAAGAAATATAACAATAATGAACAATGAGTGCAAGAGGAAATATGCAGACAAGAAATGCTTTTGTTGGATCTCTTTTCCTAAAATTCAGCATGAACAAGAAAGTTTTTGGCTCTCTGCCCATTAGACAACGAATAAGTGAGTGTAAAGTGGCTCCAGAAATGATAAGAACACCAGCTGAACAACCAAATTCAGCAACAATTTTGGAGCATTTAAGGTCAAAAAATCAAATTGAACACAGTAAATGGGCTACAATGGAAAAACTTAATACGCTCATGCACCAAAAAGGACATACATCAGCATGGTTAAATTCTTTTTTCTTCATGATTTTTAGACATGAAAAACGCCATTACAATAACACCCATAATCGAAGTAAGAGATTAAACATAAGCAACTGTACAGAGCCATCCAGTTACTAGAAATATTTCAGTTTGTTGATTGAGAACAATAGGCCGAAAGGGCATAGACAATTAGCATAGGAGAACAACAGACGAGGTAATTAAAAAGGGGGAAAAAGGATCAACTAAAACAGTAAGTTATGAAGCACCTTAGCAATGAAAATTAATTTGTAGAACCAATTTCCAAAATGCTACTCCTCTCAGCACTTCCAAGCCGATACCGAGATAAGCTCTTTTCGCTGCCAGCAAAGAACAATCGAAGATTGTTTCTTCTCAACATAGAATCCCCGAACTGGAGTCCTCTGCACCACACACTCTGCTTGAGACTCGGTGAAGTTGCTGAATGTCAATGGGGAGAAACCAGATGACAAAAATATGTTTTTCCAAGGAGATGTTCTATCAGGAGAACGGTGGCGGCCTGTAACAATTTTCTCAATGCCCGGTTGAAGCACATACCTCTCGATCTTCTGCAAGGCGTCGAGGTTCATATTAACAGCGTCGAGCGATTCGAGCAGACCCATATAAGTTTGAACGGCGTGAATGATTTGGTGGGGGAATGGAACATCTGTTCGATCGCAGCCTCTATCCATAGAGACCACAATTTTGGGCGAGAGCTGCTTTACGAATCGGAGAATCAAAGGAAGTGATAATGGGTAATTCGGAAAGGAACCGATCGGCAGATTAACCGCAATTGCCTCAGTGTCCGAAACACGAAGGGGGAGTGGCCAAGAGCCGGAGTTCAACGATTCAAGGCTTACAATTTCGAACTCGAATGGAATGTTGATATCATTGGCAAAGTGTGTGAGATTTTCTTGAGTGAAACCGAGCTCGAGTTCATCGGTTGGTGATGGGGTTGTAAATGCAGTGATTTTAAGAGCCGGAGAACCGCCACTTCTCAAGGCGAGCTCTTGCATAAAAGAAGCCCATTGCCCACCAAACCCAATATCAAAGTCTATAATGTGAATTCTATCACAACTTTCCAAGGCCTCGAGAAGAGCTTGATTACAGGTAAAATTGGCAAACTGAAGAACAGGGGATGCCTCGGAAAACGATTTGTAAGCACCAATCTTGTAAATGAGATTAATGGGTGGTGGTTGGGACAAAGGCAAAGAATTACTACCGGTGTTCATTTGAAGGAGCAATTGTAAGGCCTCTTTGAAATAGAAAGCAGCCCTTTGGAAAGGCTTACCAATCGGAGAGAGCTGGTGATTGAGCCGCGCCAATATCCCTTGCGCGAGTACCGGGTTGCCGGTTTCGATCAGCTCTGCTGCCTTGAAAAGCTGTTCAACTATCGCCTGCTGAAGAAGATGCTGCTGCTGCTGCTGGCTCGCCAATTCATCGTGCATCATCTTCTGCCTCGCCACCATCTTCTGCCTCGCTGCCTCCCCTGCTTCCACAGTTAATGGCTGTCTCAGGCTATAGTGCTGCTGCTGCTGCTGTTGTCTCCGAACAGATAGCTCTTGACCAGAATCCGAAAAAGGCACCTTTGGGATCTGACAATTTGCCCCAGTAGACCCAGAATTGAGCCTTTTCGCCGGCGGCGGCGAGAGAAGGTGATGCTCTTGCAGTTGGGCATACGTCAAAGGCATAAACAAAGCCGGATTTTGACCGTAATGAGCTTGATTCTGGTTTATCATGAACTGGGGATTGAAAATCTGAGGCTTCTCATCCACGGCTTCAGTTGCTTGTAGCTGTTGTTGATTGAACACGCCCGGCGACAGCGAAACCGGTAAAAGATTACTTCCTGGAGCGGAGAAAAAAGGGTTCGGATTTGGATTGGGAGTTGAAACAGAACCAAGCCTTGCATTGCAGAAATTAGGAAACTCGGAAGAAGGAATAGGCAAAGACAGGTCAATGTTGGGCACAGAACCGGCAGTGGAAATGGGTTCAAAACCAAAGCCAGTAGCTTGATCTACGATGCCGAAGCCAGCGTTGAATTCTATATCCTGATGAGAGCCTATACTCCCACTCTGCAACAGTTTGTTGAGTCCCACAGATGGGTCTTCAATATCTCCCATAATTAATCTGAGAATTGACTGCTCTTGTCCCGGCGAAGACTCAGCCAACACACCCTCCCAATCCTCCATACCCAGCCCACATTTTTCGCCTATGTCTAGGCCGGCGTGGGAGGGATTCTCGGAGGCTACTGCTGCTGCCGAGGCTGCCGTTGCCGCCACGCCGGTAGTGTTGGTGGTGGTGTCAGTGGAGCCGCCGCTGCTGCCGCCGCCGCCGCTCCCGTTGCCGAGAGAGGAAGACAGGGTGGAGGTTGAAGTGGGAGGGCTGGGGCTTCTTCTAGTGTCAAGAACTGAGGTGGGCTCAGTGCCCACATAGCAATTTTCTTTGCCGGTGTGCCACTTTTGCTGTGATTGTTGTTGCTGTTGATGATGACGACGATGAAGCTGAGGCAATAAATCTGAAGACGCAGTAGTAGAGAAATCTAACACCCCCTTCCCTTGAAACTCCTCAAAGGTTAGGGGCATGGCCTTCATCTAAGAAACTGAACAAGTCTGAGAACCACAATATCCACACCCTCAAGATCACCCCAAAAACCTCCAGTTTTTTTTTTTTTTTTCTTGTCTTCCCCTTTCAAAGACTGTTCAAACCTCAAAATATGAGTAATGAGGCTTTGTCCGAAATTTATGAACAAGAACTCAAAAATAGATAAAGGTAGAAACAAAATCAGATTTTGGAGAGTTGAAACTCTGACACAAATTAAAGACACTCGTTGTTAGCATGCAGAGAGAGCTCAAGAAACCCAATTCACCTCAACTGCTGCTACTTCTTCTATGCTATGTGTTTGGGCTCCAAATTCTTATATAATATAACACAAATCTATTTTTGACATCACGTTCTTCTCCTTCTTTTGCTGCGAGGTTTTTTTTTTTTTTTTTTTTGGAAAAAAAAAAAAACAAATACCTTGTGGGGTTTTCCTTCTCTTCTTCTTTGGAGCACCCTGTCTTTCTTGTGTTTTCTGCTATGGATGCGTGCAACATATAAAAGTGGTAAAAGTGCCTCTCTCTCTCTCTCTCTCTCTCTCTCTCTCTCTCGTTTATTTTTTTTATTTTTTTATTTTTCTCATTTACAAATTTTTATGTGGCTTTTGTCTGTAGACGTAGTTATCTACACCTAGTCGGGTCTCTGTCAATCTCTCCAGCCCCACGCTCACCCGTAGTGCCTTAAATGTAATATCAACTCTTTGTGAATCGAGTACTAGTTAACTCCGGCCTAACTTATTTTTAAAGATTAGATGAAATAAAAATTAAAAATTAAAAATTAAAATAAATATATTAAAATAAATTTTATTTTAAATTTAAAATTTAAAAATATTTAATTTTTTGTTATATTTTATATAAAAATTTTAAAAAATATAAAAATAAATTTTAAAAAAATTTAAAAGATAAAATTTAAAATTTTATCTCTTAAAACAAATCAGACTTTAATAAATACCTTAGAATGTGTCTATTTATTTCCTATAAACTCACTAATTTTATGAAAGTGTATGTTATGATCTTAAGAAAGCATAGATTTTACAGTTTTAATCAAACTACTTTAACAAGCAACCCCATCCATCCACGAGGATGATGAAAAATATCTGCAATGATAAAAGAGTTTATTTGAAGAGAAATATTTTGTCTTTACGTAAATTATTTTAGGATAAATATAGGGCTATTGTTGGTGTGCACTGTTGGTATGTACCACTCTCTCTCCCCCTCTTTTGTTTACTTAATAATTAAAAAATATTGTTTAATAGTATTATGAATTTTTTTTAAAATACTTAAGAATGTTAAAATAATGAGGTAAGAAAACAAAAAGAAAATTATACTAACGGTACACACCAATTGTGGTAGTAGTATTGTCCATCATTTTAATGTATTTTATTTCATCTAATTATTATAATTTTTTAAAATTTTTATATAAAATAATTAATAATTTAATTTTTAAATTTTAAATTTTTTTAAAATAAAATATATATTTTATTTAATTTTTATCTTATTTCACTCGTGTAACTAAATGACATATAGTAACACAAAAAATTATAAAAAAAATTATAAATTAATATAATTTGAAGTGATAAGTTAATTATAAAATTGTTTTTATTATAAAAGATATGTAATATATGGTATAAAATCGTATTAAATTATATATTTATTTTGATGAGATTTCTTTTTTATCACTTCTCTTATTTGAATGCTGAATGAAGGGGCATATTAATTTATTTGAGTAATGTTATATATATATATGATATTACGTATTTTTTATAGAATTAATAATATGATATTATTGTCACCAGAATTGAAATATTAGAAAATAATTTAAAAGAAGATAAAAATAAGTTGAAAGAGAAATAAAAATATAAAAAAATATTTAAATTATAGAATATATATATATATATATATAATATTTATATACCATATGTATGTAAAAGATATATTAATCGTATATAAATAATATTTTTATAATTAATTTGGCTGAAATAGAAAATGCACGTTTGAAGAGGCGCGTGGCTCATAGGTATGGAAGTGTGATTTTCCTTTTTCGTAAATTTTCTTTCATGAGGACCAATGAGACAGATAAAAGGTGAAGTGGGGTCAGTGGGGTTTTCAAAGTTTCTGATATTTCCATATTGTCCTTCTTCTTTCTATCTTTGAAGTGCAAGTCTTTTGATAAGTTAAGTTAGTAGAGGGTATTTTGATAATTTAATATGAACAATTTCTGCCGGCCTGGTTTTCGAAGCTGAATCTGACGACGCGAGATAATGAAATGTTTTTTTGGGAGTTTTTGAAAATATCGAGATAAATCCGACGGATGAGATAGTTTGTTTGGAATTAAAATATGTGGACGAGATTGAGAGTTTGCGAGTCCAACTAATGAGTTCTTAACTCGTGGATGAATAGATTCATGGGTCTGTTTAATTATATTACATCTCTATAAGGATAATAGAGTCCTACAGTGCCAGTTGAAAGGGTAAATTGGTCCAGATGTTGACACTTACATTGGTCGAGTGGTTGTAATCAGGTGCTTCGCACATATTGAATTATTGTAGAGAGTATTAAATGGGGAGTTGATATTGGGTTTTGTGAAAAAGTCAAAATCTTCAAAGTAGACTCTCCTTATCTAATGATAGTCTCATCAACAATATACAGGTTGATTAGAATATCAGAGCCATCATTCAGCCTACTAATCAAATCGACCGATCAATAGTCAACCATTTTAAAGGGTTGGAATAGAGATTTTCATGCCATTCCTTAAGAATTATAGCCTTTATTTAGGCTTTCTTTAGATTTAAAAATAAGATAAATTAAAATAAATTTAATTTAATTTTTAATATTATTATTATTTTAAAATTAAAAAAAATATATTGAAATTTTTAAAAAAATATTGAAATTTAAAAAATGTATATAGGAATTTATGTTTTATATAAAAAATTATAAAAATATAATGATAAAATGAAGATAAGTTGAGATGAATTGATCTGAATTACGAATACAAATGGAGCCTTAGATTTAGTCGGAAAGATGAGTTGTATTGAGATAAATTTTAAAAGTTGAATAAAATATTATATTTTAATATTATTAGTATTTTAAAATATAAAAAAGTTTGAAATGAGATTTTAAAAAATTGAATTATTTATTATATTTTGTGTAAAAATATAAAAGAATTTGTAATTATGAGATTGAGATGAGTTGAAATGATTTGTTTTTAAATTAGAATTTTATTTATTTTTTATAATATTTCATATTTTTTTAGTTAAATCTATTGCACCAAAAAAAAATAGAATATTGTTATGTTCATAAAAGAATTATACAAAAATAATTTTATAATTTTATATGATTTTATCTGATCTATTAAATTTACCTTAAAATAAAAATAACTTTATAATATGAGGAACCATATCAAACCATAGCAATTTATAAAATTTATTTTATATAATTTTTTTGTGATTAGAATATTTTTCAAATAAATATTGTATGACTTATTTGATTTATTTTAGAGTTGTATGTGGATGAATTTCAATAGATCGAGGTAAATATCTATCCAAAATGGTTGATGGTAAAAGTACACAACAACATTATTTGATGCATGTGCCCAACATTCGACCTAGATGTTTATAGGATTAATAATGTAAGGTGGTTCATGAAACTTAGATGCAGGTAACCCACCCATAAAAGAAGACATGATCCTAACAAATCTTGATGTTGGACCATAAAAAATAAAGTCTTCTCTTGTTAGTTGCTACCATATATAATTCCCATTTCCTAACTAGTTGCCTTAAAAAGGGAAAACCCATCTCATCATCGGTGAATTCAACATTGATAAGTGGGACAACGAATGTCATCAGTTTTATTATTATTATTATTATTATTATTATTTCAAAATGAGTTTTTTTTTCAATAATGTAATAATTTATTGGTTGATATTAGGGTGCGGTCGTACTGCATCTCAAAATCTTTGCAACCCATATTTAAATCTCCTCTAATTTTAATAAAAAAATATTAAAAATACAATAAAAAATAATTAAAAAATTTAGAAAATACAATAATATATATATAAAAATATAAAAATATAATAAAAAACACAATAAAAAAAATAAAATGAAGATAATTTAATAGGAGTTTTCAGCCTCACCCAACCATCGCCGTCACTGGTGGCCATAGGCGACACCGCCTACCCTGGATCCGAAATGGGTTTAAGGTCATAGCGGGCACACCGGAGATCGCTGTCGTATGGATAGGATTGTCGGAGTCTGCTAGTCCGGATGGGGTAGGCGGTGTAGCCCACCACCACCATCAGCGATGGGAGCTGCAAAACATATAATGGTAGACCAAACTCCAACTTTTCTCTATTCTTTTTTCTTCTCTCTGCTAAGGATTCCCTGTAGTATTTTGTACTAATTACTTTGATCAAATCAAATGTACATAATACATTCCCAATATTTTTATAGAATTCTTGTTGTTATTGTAAAAAGAAATTATTTATTTATGGTTAATTATTTTTAACAAGATAATTATTATTAGTCAAAAGAAATTGTAAATAATTTTTTCGTTACAAATGATTAATTACAATAACTCAATTATTTTATAGTGTTTGTTTTAATATAACATAAATTTATTATTAAGAAAAAAATAAAGAAGGAACAGCACGACAATTTAGGCTGAGAACTTGGAGGTTATGCCATTTACATAATCTTCCTGAGACAATCGATCAGATTCAAAAAAAAAAAAAAAACAATTCATCATGAGCATGTGATGTTTGTCGTGAAAGAATGATGGTTTTCGGGAACCCTAGGGTTATATATAAGCTGGTTTTCGTTCCTGTCCAGGAATTAGCGAAGCCCCGCAAGCTTCTTCATTTTTCCTTTTAACAAAATAAAAAAAAATATTTTTCTCTGATGTGATCAAATAGGTATTAGGGGCAATATTTCACGGAAACTTTAGCCAGCATAACCTTACGCAATAATTAAGGAGATGTTTCAGGCTTTTAACGTTCTCATCCTTATTACGTTTTCCATCTATCGAAATGATCGATTTTGGTGATGATTCATAACGTTAATGTCGTGTTCTGCGAGGGCTATTCAACAATAATTCAAATAATTCAAGTCTGCAAAAGAGTTAAGAAGGTAGAAGATCGGGATGTGAGACCGCTCTAATGATAAAATCAGATAAATTAAACAAATAAAAAACCTTAATTAGGAGGATCATCCCTCTATTTATAGGTGCAATCATACTCTCTTTGTCTTTAGAAAATTGTGGAAATGTCTTATATATCTATTTGATTATCATTCGTTTGGTTGTGTCAAGGTGAGTAGCCTTGCCACGGGTAGGGTCGGAGGGAGAGCTATCCCCTTCGAGTCGTGTCAGCTTCTGTTTTTTGTCATCGCATGCCTGAGATTCCGAACTTGTATTTAATGAGATATGATGTTCGTTTGTGCGACATTTAATGCAATGAGGAGCGCGAAACATTTCCACTCTGCCCACAATTAATACAACGTGGGTCTTACAATCTTAGCATTTAATACCTTGAAGGGCGCGATACATTCTTGCCCAACTTAGCATTTAATTGGGTCTGGGAGGGAGTACATTCCTACCTAACTTAGCATGTCCTTGCAGTATCGTGCCAAATGTCGTTTCCTCTTCACATGCAAATCTTTATACCGGGCTACTAGGCTGGATATTCATTACTTGGTTGGTTCGGCTTCCCGTGAAGGGGGCCCACCCAAGCCCCATTTGCCCAAGTGGGCCTCCTCTCATTCTTGTCTGACTTGGCACGTCCCTACAATATTATGTTAGATGTCATTTCATTTTCATAAGCCGTTCCTTATAGCAGGCTACCGAATCGGATATTCATTACCTGGTTGGTTCAGCTTCCAGCAAGTAGGGCTTGCCTAGGCCCCACTATCAGCCTGGGCCCTATTTACCTAGGTGGGACCTCCTCTCACACATGAATTATAATTACAAGTTTTATCCAGCGGGAATTTATTTAAGTTGTTTTCTACGTTATCATATATATTCCTAAAACCTATTTTATCAGTATCTCTCACATTTTATTTATCATTGGATTTATCAAAATAATATAATAATAATCTTGAGAGATTAAAAGATATTAAAAATAAGAGGAAAAAAAGGAAAGAAATGTGAGAGATTAAAATGTATTAAACAAATGATTTGGCTGGTAAATAGTACTAGACCTTCAAATATAAAAGGAAATAAGATGGTATTATAGTTTAAAACTATAATAGCATTGATATTGGATTCATCAAATGATTCATCAAACATAAATTTGATGATTTTTACTAAAAAAGTTTCACATTAGATCTATCAAATCTCTTAATGTGTAACTTTAAGTTACAATAAATTGTCACAATCCTTCATATTTGAAGAACTACTATTCATATGCTAAACACATACTTTAATATATTTTATTATCTTACTTTATTTTTCTTACTTCCACTTTCTTATTTGCTTATTTGGTTGAAAAATAATTATTTAAGTAATTATTTGGTTAAAAAAAATTAATTTTTTAATAAGGAATTAAAATATATTTTCTTAAAATTTAGTTGAAAAATAATTATTTAAATATCAGATTATATTATTAATATACATATAATTAATGTAATTACAAAATATATAAAAAAAATATTTAAAGATATTTTTATTAAAAAATATTATTATATTATTATTTTGATGAATTTAATAATAAATTTAATATAAAATTATAAATTTAAATATTTAATAAATCTGTCAAAAATATATTTTCTTTCAAATTTAAAAAAATCCTAGTGAATCCAAATCCAATGTTAATGCTTTAAAGTTCGTTTGGTTTGATGAATTTAATATAAATTAATTTTAAATAAAAACATCAAACCAAAACTAATCTTTAATACATAATATAAATACACTATCCGTCAAATCATATAACGAAAGAAGCAAAGCCTTAAAAGGTGGGACATGATGTAACCAGGTAAGGAAATGTTTCGTTGTTTCTGTAGGGCAGTTCCTTTTAAAACCATGTTTCCACACGAGCTTTCATTACATACATGTTTTGATTTCAGAATTGGTTTCGATAGGGTTCCGTTGTGTTTGCTCTATGCAGCTTTCGAGATCAGTCGTTGAAAGCAGCCTCTAGTAAATCATGACCTGCAAGAATGACCAGTTTTTATTATACAAGTCAATAAGATCCGAATTTAAATATTTAAATTCAGCTCAAATTTATTATTATATATTTTTAATTTTTTTTATATAAAATATATATTTTAATATAATTCTTTTAAATTTTAAATAATAATAATATTAAAAAATAATATTTTATTTAATTTTTAAAACTCATTTTATCTCTCAATCTAAACCGAGCTAAATCTAAATACAACAATATTTAAAGCTGTAAAGATAGAAAGAAGAGAGTACCTAGCTAGTTTGATTGCCTTAGGGACAAACATTTGAAACTGCTTTGGGTGTGTTATGATACTATTAGTTTTTACTAGTGTAATTGGTGTAATAAATAAATCTGTCTTAATACATGTAACATTTTAATACATGTAACTTTTTATTTACAGCTGTATTGTGACAGTTAGTTAGCTAGAGTACTTTGTATATAAAGGACTTTCTGTAATTGTTTTTATGATGAATATACAGATTTCATTTTACAATGATATCAGATTTAATATGGTATCAGATTAAGTGAGATCCTACCGCACGTTTCCGCCCGATTATTCTCTCTCCAACTTTCCCCTTTTTCATTCGTGTTCCTCACGATTTCTCCTTCGTCTTCCTCCCGTGTCTCTTGATTTCTTGCTTCCATCACGATTTCATCCGTGATTTCATCACGAATTTTGTTCGATTTCTTCCTTCGAACATTTCCGTGGTTTCCTTTCAGTGATTTTCTCATTTCAGTTTCGAGATTTTCACTTCGTTTTTCGTTTTTACTCAGACCGAACCCTAGGTCATTTCGTTTCCTTGATTTCCTTGATTTCGTCCGTTTTTGTTCGTTTTTTTTTCTTGATCATGGCTGAATCTGAGGACACCTCTGCTACTCGTGCTACTCGTGTTCCATTTTCATCTACTCCTAATGTTGAAAATGATCCGAGAAGTCCTTATTTCCTCACAACTGCCGATCATCCTGGAATCCTTCTTGTTACCGAGAAACTGAGCCACAATAACTATCACTCATGGTCCCGTTCTTTCTTCCTTTCTCTGAAAGCACGAAATAAATTAGGGTTCATTGATGGAACTCTTTCGACTCCAAGAAAGGATGATCCTCTGTTCTCATCGTGGAGCAAATGTGACACTATTGTGTTATCATGGCTCCTCAACTCTCTGGACTCGAAGATTGCACACAGTGTGATCTATGTTGATTCATCCTTCGCGATGTGGATTGAGTTGAAAGAGCGTTTTTCACAAGGCAATGGTCCGAGGATTTTTCAGTTGCAAACTGCCATTTCCGCTCTACGACAAGGTCAGAATGACGTTAGTACATATTTCACTGAGTTAAAGGTACTTTGTGATGAACTCTTCAACTATCAGCCTTTACCTATATGTACATGTCGTGGTTGCACTTGTCATTTTTCGAAGATTTTTGCTGATTATCATCATCAAAACCACATCATGACCTTTCTCATGGGACTCAATGATGTTTTTGACAATGTGAGGACTCAAATTTTGATGATGGATCCGTTACCTACTATTAACAGAGCCTTCTCTCTTGTTATTCAAGATGAGAGGCAGAGGCTTGTTAATAATCGCAATATTCTTATGCCTGCTGTTGAAAATGTAGCTTTGACTACCAGATCTGATGTTTCTTTTAAGTCTGTCAAAGGAAACACACGGACTAAGCTGCTTTGTAGTCACTGTGGTCTTAATGGACACACAGTGGATCGTTGTTACAAACTGCATGGTTTTCCCCCTAATTACAAGTTTAGGGATAAATCGAAAGCTTCTGTTGCTAATTCTGTTCAGTCTGCGGTGGTTGCTGAGAGCACTTTACCTTTGCCCCCTAGCATTACTGTGGATCAATGCCAACAGCTTTTAGCCTTACTGAAACCAACAACCTCCTCTCCTTCAGCCAATATGGCTTTGGTACCTAATTTTTCAGGTACTCTCAATCCTTTTTGTCTTGCTGCTTCACCTGTTGATTCATATACCTGGATTGTTGATAGTGGAGCTTCGGATCATATGGTCCACTCTCCAAGTTTTTACTCATCGACACCCCTTACTGTCTCTAATTCAGTTAAGCTTCCAAATGGAACTTATGCCAAAGTCACACATATTGGTGACATAATTCTTAGCCCTACTCTTACTTTGCATAATGTCCTATGTGTTCCAAGCTTTTCTTTCAATCTTCTTTCAGTCAGCAAGATAACACAATCTTTGAACTGTTGTCTGATCCTTAAAGCTGATAAGTGTTTTTTGCAGGACCTAGCAACCTTGCAGATGATTGGGATGGGTGAATTGCGTGATGGCTTATATCAGTTGATAGTTTCCAGTCTCTCTTCCATAAACAGTGATCATTCTTCTCTTTCTACTTGTTTTAATGTCCAATCTAATGTAGCCTTGTGGCATTTTAGATTAGGACATCCATCTAGTTCTAGGATGCATCTATTGAATTCACATATTCCTGTTTTGTCACATAAATTTGATTCTTGTATGACATGTCCTCTTGCTAAACAAAAGAGGTTACCCTTTCCTGTTGGCACAAATAGATGTACTGTTTCTTTTGATTTAGTACACTGTGATATATGGGGACCAATGTCTATACCTTCTAATGATGGATTTAGATATTTTCTTTCTATAGTGGATGATTTCTCTAGGGCCACTTGGATTTATCTAATGAAATCTAAATCAGAAACTGGTCAGATTCTACAATCCTTTTTTACTCATGTAGAAACACAGTTTTCTGCTAGAATTAAAGTACTCAGGTCTGATAATGGGCCTGAATTTGCTTTAAAATCTTTTTTTGCCTCTAAAGGAGTAATTCATCAATTAAGTTGTATTGCAACTCCACAACAAAATTCTGTTGTGGAGCGCAAACATCAGCATATCCTAAATGTGGCAAGATCCTTACTGTTTCATTCTAAAATTCCTCTCTGTTATTGGGCTGACAGCATTGTTACTGCTGTTTACCTTATTAACAGAACACCTAGTCCACTCCTTTCCAATAAAAGTCCTTTTGAGCTCCTTTATAACAAAGCTCCTTCTTATAGTCACTTAAAAGTTTTTGGATGCCTATGTTTTGGTGCTACTCTTTCTCATAACAGGTCCAAATTCTCTCCAAGAGCCATTAAATCTGTTTTTCTGGGTTATCCTTATGGTGTGAAAGGATACAAACTCTTAAATCTTGAAACTCAGATTTGTTATATCTCAAGGGATGTAATATTTCATGAAGATATTTTTCCTTTTGAAAATTCTTCATCTACACCATTTCCTGCCACATATTTCCCAAATTTTTCCTTGCCAATTTCTGTCCCTAATTCAGATATTCCTAATTCTGTCCCAGAAATTAATTCTCTTCCAATTCATGATTCTACTCAAGTTTCAAACAATAATTCTGAACAAATTACTTCTTCAACACAGAATCCTAGTTCAGAAATTCCTCTTAGAAGGTCTACTAGACCTAGGCATCCACCTTCATACTTGCAATCCTATCACTGTCAGCAAGCTGCCATGCAATCAACTCACCCTTCTCACCAAGATGCTGGTTCTACTTCAAGTACTTGTCATCCTCTCAACAATTTCCTCAGTTATGATAGAATTTCATCTTCTCATAAATCCTTTGTTTTTGCTACTTCAACTTTGGTTGAACCTCACACTTATTCTCAAGCAGTGGCCTATCCTGAATGGAGATCTGCCATGCAATCTGAAATCTCAGCTTTAGAGGAAAATCACACTTGGGAGCTTGTTTCCTTACCTGTTGGCAAACATCCAGTAGGATGTAAATGGGTTTACAAACTAAAATTGAAGTCAGATGGCAGTGTTGAAAGATGTAAGGCCAGATTAGTGGCTAAAGGGTATACTCAAATGGAAGGATTTGATTATTATGAGACCTTTAGTCCTGTGGCTAAGCTTCCTACAGTTCGTTTTTTTCTCTCTATTGCTGCTGTCAAACAATGGCATATTATTCAAATGGATGTGAATAATGCCTTCTTAAATGGTGATCTCCAAGAAGAGGTTTATATGACCTTACCACCTGGTTTTGACAGCAAGGGGGAGCCTCCTTTGGTATGCAAACTTAAAAAATCATTGTATGGGTTGAAGCAAGCTTCAAGACAATGGTTTGCCAAATTTTCATCCACTCTACTGGCTGATGGATTTACTCAGTCAAAGTCTGATTATTCTCTCTTTAGAAAGGTTGAAGGCAGCTCAATTATTATGTTGTTAGTCTATGTTGATGACATATTAATTGCTAGCAATGATATTTCAGCAATAGAGTCTTTAAAAGTGTATTTGAATAATCACTTTAAGATGAAGGATTTGGGACCCCTAAAATATTTTTTGGGTTTGGAAGCTGCAAGATCTTCTAAAGGAATACATCTGTGTCAAAGAAAATATTCCTTAGAAATTATAGAAGATTGTGGTTTAATGGGCTGTAAACCTGCCAACTCGCCAATGGAACAGAATTTATCTCTTAATGCTAGTGATGGTGAAGAGTTAGAAGATGCTTCTCAATATAGGAGGTTAATTGGTAGACTGTTATACTTAACTATTACACGACCTGATATCACCTATTCAGTTCAAAAGTTGAGTCAGTTTATGCATAGACCAAGAAAACCTCATTTGACAGCTGCTCATAGGGTAGTTCAATATGTTAAGAACACTATTGGACTAGGCCTATTTTTTTCATCTTCTTCTACTGATTTTAAGCTGAAAATTTATACTGATTCTGATTGGGCAGCATGCCCTGATACAAGAAGATCTGTTACTGGATATACTGTGTTTTTGGGAGATAATTTGGTTAGTTGGAAATCAAAGAAACAACACACCATTTCAAGATCTTCTGCTGAATCAGAATATAGGGCAATGGCTGCCGCTGTTTGTGAAATTTTGTGGATGAAAAACTTGTTGATTGATTTCGGTATTGAGCATTCCGAACCTGCCTTGATGTTCTGTGATAGTAAGGCAGCAATACATATAGCTTCCAATCCAGTTTATCATGAAAGAACCAAGCATATTGAATTGGATTGTCACCTTGTGAGAGAGAAGATGCAAGCAGGGACCATCAAATTGTTTCATGTTAAGTCAAGTGAACAAGTTGCAGATATTTTGACTAAATCTCTTGGGTTGTATCAGTTTAACTACCTGATTGGCAAGATGGGACTACTCAATATATATAGTCCATCTTGAGGGGGAGTATTAGTTTTTACTAGTGTAATTGGTGTAATAAATAAATCTGTCTTAATACATGTAACATTTTAATACATGTAACTTTTTATTTACAGCTGTATTGTGACAGTTAGTTAGCTAGAGTACTTTGTATATAAAGGACTTTCTGTAATTGTTTTTATGATGAATATACAGATTTCATTTTACAATGATATCAGATACTATAAAAAATTATTTATTTATAATGAATTATTTATAATGAAATAATAAGTTTTAGCTAAAATAAGTCTGTTTGTAAATAATTTTTGTCATCCTAAACTATTGGTATTAAATGATCACTTTTCTTACGGTAAAAATTGACTCATTTTAATAAATAATAGTTCTCATTATAAATAATTTATTATAAATTAAATATTTATTTTTTTGTAATGATAGATGGATAGGAAAGGGTAGAGAGGGGGGGACATGCTTAGGTCTGCAATGAATTGTTTAGGAAAACCCTTTGATTTGGACGTGTCAGAAGAGAAGGGTTTAAACTTTAGTTTATCTTCTCTTCCCATGTGAATGCTAACAACAACTCCCTCTTCTCCTTCTCTCTCTCTCTCTCATGTGAAGTGTAAAGCGTCCCAACTTAAAACCCACATTTGTTTCCCTCTCACTCCACTCCTTTGAGTTTTCTATTCAAAATTAGTCATTTTTAATCTGTCTCTCTTTGTTTTTCTTCTTTATTTTCTTTCCTTTTCTATTGGCTAAAAGGAGTGGTGTTATGTTCTTTTCTCTCTTCTCAAGACACCCCACTTCTCAAGCAATAACCCACAAAAATTGCCTGTGCTGGACCACCCTGCAACAATATAAGCTAAATAAGAAGCATTTTCGAGCCAAAACCAGTCTTCATATGTGGACAAACATTCTAGTAAATTATACACTTATAAGATAGATCAGTATATTGTGTTGTTTTATTCAAGGCTGGCTGACCATATATCCACGATGAGAGGATGAATTGCAAAATCTAATCTCACTCATAACTCATACTGATTATAAGAAAAATGAATTTTTATGATTAATTATTTACGATAAAAAAAATTATTTATAATTAATTTTGACTATAAATAATTATTTTGTTAAAATTAATTGTCTCTATCAAATAAATAATTTTTTTGTAATGACCCCTTAAAAGGCTTAGGGTCTTGAATTAATTTTAATTATCAACTTTCCAACACATAAATCTATGTGCATAGCTAGATCTTACTACAAAAAATAATTTATTTTCCATCGATTGGGTCGAGCACATGGGGACATGGGGAGAAAAATGTATATGTATTTATATATAGATGGATAGATAAGGCATGCAGTTGGCGGTTTCGTGACATGGTGGCCGCAACTTTAAGACTACTCACAAGATCATTTTTGTTGCGAGTTAATTAAAAAAAATCTTGATCAGCATATTATTAAGAAGTTGATCATTATATATATATATATATATATAAAACATGCATGCATTTATATATGATTTACAATGTTTTTCATTATTATTCACTACAAGAAAATACAATATTTGTAATCAATTAATTACAATAAGACTATTTACGATGAAAATAATATTATTTTTGTCATAAATAACTCTTCTGATTACAATTAATTAATTATAAATATTTCTTTTTATAGTAATTGCCAAGTTCATGAACATGTACATGTCTTTTATTTTATTTTATTTTTTTTCAAACGACAATTGGCCGGCATTATAAAATCTTAATTATTTGGGTGCTGTTGTAATTGTTTGTCACTTTCTAAGCACAACTCGAAGACGTGAAACCATATATAAACAAGTGTAATATCAAATTAAGATGTGTATTTGCTTTAAGTAAGGCTGTACAAAATAACCGAACCCGTTTAGCCGACTCGCTTTTCGATTGATTCCGACCCGTTTAGTCGACCCGTTAAGTTTGAAATCGGAAACGGGTAATGCCCGTTACCCGATAACCATATTTCCCCCTATTTCATTTTCACGTTCCTAGGCTCCAGTGATAAAGCCTTCCCGCGACCTCGTAGCTTCTCTCCCTCGAATACTCCTCCTCCCATTTTCAGTTCCGGCACTCTAGCCCCTCTTCCCAGCCTCTTTCCTCCTTCCTCGCTCAAATAACCTCAGACGTCCTCTTCGAAATCTCCTTACACGCAACGACGCAAATGAAATACCAGTAGTAAACGAAATACCAGCAAACAAGAGACCAACGCAACCAACAATAACAGAGCAAAAAATGGAACACGCAAAGGAAAAAATGCAATAGAAAAAACCCAGCGAAAGAAAACCAGCAACATACAAACAAAACACAAAATGAAAGAAAAGAGCTATATTTGCTCTTCGGCGCCGAACCAAATAAAAGCCTAAACCAAGGACAACAAACAAGAAACGAAAATAGAGGAGACAACATGAAGAGAAAGCAAATCCCTAACACAGGCAAACAAAATTAGACAGAGGGAAAAAAATTACCCAGCAAAATCTTCAAGCTTCTCTTCCAAACTTCTCGATCTTCTCTCGCCGAAATGAACAACACAATCACCGAAATGAATTAATAATTTAATTTCTAATTAAATGACTTATAATGCGAGGAAAGCATCAGATGGAGTTTGGACCCGTTGAGTTTGAAATCGGAATCGAAAACGTCTTTCTATCTGCTTTTTCGTTGCCTAGGGTTTGAAATATATATATATCGGTTAATCGGCTTATCGGTTAACGGGTAAACGGAAGATGCATCAAAAACGGGTCGAGTCGAAAATGGGTCTTGTCGGGTCGGGTCGGGTCGGTGTACAGTCCTAGCTTTAAGTCTCAAGCTGCAAAATTCTATGACAGATCAGAAACTATATATAAAAAAAAAATTTATGTAAAATATTAGAAAAATATATACATGGCTCGTCCTTGTCGATGGATGCATCATAACATTAATGTAGTAAGGCCATGAAAGAGACACCAAGGCCGGCCATCTACTACACTATAAATATAGATTACAAATATATAAATTGCTGCTAATTATAAGGAGATATAGTATTTTCTAAGAATTTGCAACCGATTGAGGCCGTCGTGATCGATCGAAAGATATATATATATATATATATATATATATATTTATTTATTTATTTATATATTCAGAGTTGTCTCTGATCCATGCATGCATGGGATTTAAGTCCATATTAAGTTGGTGGGAGCTAATAATTATGTGACGTGTTGTTAAAGTTGATCTACTTAAGATTTATATGTTGAGCTATTAAATCTGTGATGGGACATATCAGAAAAACACCTATTAATTAATTAATCCTAATTATATATATATATATATATATATATATATTACTTCTGGTACGATGACTTTCTTATATAGTACTAGATCTCTCATAAATTTAATCAAATAATTGAGGCCTACATGCAATTGGCAACTCCGGCCTGTTAAAAGACTAATTTAATAGTCTACGACTCTACATCTTAGCCAATGCATATTATGCATTTAATTTAATTATGGTCATGAGTACTTATTTTAATAGTACGTACCTATATTTTAGGGCTGGCGTGCGTTTAAATTAATTAGAATTTGGTTTTGAGCTAATTAATTAAAAGAAAGTGTGTTTTCGTTGGTGTTGTAAAGGACTTGGGCCCTGTCCAAGGAAAAGTTAAAAACTTGATTTAAAAGAAGGGAATTGATTTCTTGCTTGGGTACAGTTCATAAACGAATTGACAAAAAAGTGTTGGCCACACATGTACATGTAGAGAGGAATAATTACCACAATACATTTGGTTTTTTAATAACAAATAAATCGATCTGTCATAAAAAATATCAAAGCATCATGAAATTTTTTAGTTATTGTTAAAAATCATCACATAAAATGTGTTACGAATAAGTATTAATGAAGGTTTATTATTCAACAGTCACAAAAAAATATTTTTAGTAACAGTTTGATGTCGTTCATTTGATATAACGTTTGAATATTTTCGTTCTTTTGTGACAGTTAAAATGTGTCATAAAAAATAACGTTCAAACGTTCATTTTATAATTGACCACGTGTAGAGAGGAATAATATTTTCTTTGCTTTATTTTTATTATTTATTATTGAAGCCAAATGTTTTTTCTTAACGAAATTAACAAAGCACGATTATATGGATGGGAGGAGGCAATTGATCGAAGTTCTCCATTTGGAAAAAAAAAAATTTGAGAAGTGTTACAATTATAAAAAAAAAAATTACACGAAGATAAATTATAAATTAATGTAGTTTTATATAATATGTTATATTTATTTTATAAAAAAAAATTACAACCTACTCATTAGTCATTTCAATTTATAAATTCATCTTTATTAATTTTTTTTTGTGAATTAAACATTTTCAAAAATTTAATTCACCCATTAATAGTGAGTTCCCCTACTCTTTAGTTTTTTTGAGCCCAACAACCAAATTGAAAAGTGGCTTTATACAACTCGAACTCAACCTTAAGGGCTCACATGATTTTCCGTAGATCTCGGCCTGAAGCAATCGGGCCCAGCAAACCCATGGCTGAACTTTGAGACCTATAGTTTTTTTCATAAATAAGAAGGGATAAAAATTAAAAATTAAAAATTTTAAAAAATATTATTATAAAATATTATTTAATATTATTTTTATTTTATAATTTTAAAAAAATTATTTTGAGATTTAAAAAGTTTGAATTATTTATTTTATTTGTTATAAAAATTTAAAAAAAAATAATGATAAAATAAAATAAGATGAGATTATTTTTAAAAATAAAATAAGCCTAAAAAGTTAGAATGGAGTAATTGTAGGTGAAGATACCGGAAACCCATCTTATTATGTCATTACATTAAAAAAATAACTAATTATATAAATAATTTAAATAATATAATATGTTTTAATAAGATGGAAATACTTTATAATAATATTTTATTAAACAAGTATTTTTTATAATTTTTTCAAAGAAATTTAAACGTCTTACGCTTTCACATAGCATTACTATGATATGTTAACCTAAATTTATATTTGTTGCAAAAAATGATATAAATAATGTAAAATATCATGTAATGCCTCAAGTATTTTCAGCATTAAAAATAACTAAATTTGGACTCAGATAAAAAGTAATTTGTTTTTTAAACTGCATTTTTTTTTTTTTAAGAAAATGTGTGGATTTACATATCCTAAGAATATATCCAACATGGAGAAAGGATATACGTACAATTATTTTTTACATTTTTTTTTTACAATTATATGTTAAAATAAATATACTCATGTAAAATAATGTTATTTTATGATCTATATTACTTAAATATCTCTCATTTAAGAATTAATTACATAAAAATATTATAGGTATATCATTTTTCATCCAACATTACTCTTAGAAAAAAGAAAATAGATAGGGTCCCCCTACCTAAAATTTGGAAGGTCGTGAACCTCAGTCTGCAACCTTTATGTGTTCAATGCAATATTTTGAATTTTATTTCAATAATCATTTTTAAGTATTGAAATAAAATATTTTAATATTAGTGTATTTTGGCATATAATTTCAAAATTAATTATACATCATGTATAAATATTTATATGTATATATAAACTAACAACTAATGTACATATATATCTTTATATTTAAAAAGCATTTATCCTTAAATGAACAGAAATAAATAGTATATATTGTGTTAACATAAATGAACAGTAATGAACATTATTTATTGTTTAATATAAAACATCTATCTTTAAATGAACAGTAATGAACAATATTTATTATTTAACATTCATAAAGTTGAAATTGTCCCTTTACTTACGCACAAGAGCACCCTTTTAAGGTGTAAATGCCCTTTGGCTTTTTTTTTCACTATGCACGCCGAGCTAGAGCTTGTCGTCGACTATCCAGTCTCCCCACCGACTCCGGCATCTTCCCCATGATCCGACAAACAACTCCCTATCGTTGAATGCCCTTGCCAGGCCCTCCCTCAGCCGCACTTAAGCAGAACCCAAAATCGATTCTACGGGAATTCTCCACATCGAGCATCCATAGGCTATCCAGTCTCACCGTAAGCAGCCACTATAACTATTGTAGAGAACCGCAACCACTCAAGACCACCCATTTCTTCCTCTCCTTCAACTGGAGACTGTAACTCCTCCCTAGACCTACGAAATCCATGGCTTCCAAACTTTTCTCCTTTGATTCTGAACAGTGTGTTTATAGAAATCCTTCCATCAAATCCCACAAGAACAACAACAAATTATGGAGATCGAATAAATTGGAGAGGCCCAAGAGACCCAATGAAGAGAAGATCGGGATTGAGAAAAATGGAGACACGATGAAGAGAAAGAGATGGAGAAAGGAATGGAGAAAATTTGAGGATGAGAAAATTGTGCATTTTTAGTCATCAAAATGCGATACATTTTCAGTCATTTAATGTGTATTTATGTCAAACGGTGTATTTTAATTTGTTATTCGGTGTGTGATGTGGTGCGCTTTATTTAGTTTGAAATTAAACGCTGCGGTTTAGTCATGTAAATGTATTTCCTAAAATTTCTTTGGGTCTGGTTAGTCTCATTGGGTTTTAGAATTTCTATCCGGTTACTCTCAACATTTTTTTATGGTAATGATTTTAATTTTTTTTAGTTGGGGCTCCTTCATCTGGTTATTTTTACTATTTTGTGATGTAACATTTGTTAGTCGAAATGATGCTTTCACTTTTGACGGGAGGCATAGAGGGCAGATTGTGGAGTATTAATTTCTGGTTTTTCATCATCTGTTGTAGTGCTTTGAAAACTTTTGTTGCCAAACTCTTTTAGGCATTTGTTTATTTACATTTGTTTTGAAGTAGTCTTTTTTTAGAGAGGGCTGGAAGAGATAAAGAAAGTTTTCTGTTAAAGTTAGAGAAGTGCTTTTTATTTGTGCATTTGTTTTTATATTTGTGTGCATTTGTTTATTTACATTTGTTTTGAAGTAGTCTTTTTTGAGAGAGGGCTGGAAGAGAAAGAAATTTCTCTATTAAGGTTAGAGAAGTGGTCCTTTTATTTATACATTTGTTTTTTTTTTTGTAATAAATATTTATCTATGTATTTGTTTGTTTCTCATTTGTGTTTTGACATTTCTTTAAGTTGTCAAAGACAAAGTTGAAAACAAGAAAGACAAATTTCTTTCCATGGTTAAGGGTGTTCTATTGGTATGTTTTTTGGTGATAAATATTTATTTATGTATTTGTTTATTTTTTATTCAGCTAAATCAAAAAAAATTTCTCTTTATGCATTCGGTTATTTCTTATTTAACTAAATCAAAAAAATATTCTTTTTATATTATTGTACTTTCCCATTTCAGTATTACTCAAATGAGAAAGCATTTGTTTATTCTTATTTCTCATTTCAGTATTACTCAAACGAGAATTTTTTATTTTTGGTGCTTTTCCATCTCTTTATTTATGTATTTTTTTAATTTTTTAATTTATGTTTTATGCTTTGAGACTTTTTAGCCGTTGAGAACTAAATTAAACAAATATTCTTTTATTTATTTTTGTGGTTTGTGCTAGTTAGTCACGCATTGATTTGTGCTATTCATTCTCATTTTTTTTTTTTTTGCATTTGATTATTTTTTTTTACGATAAATATTTATTTATGCATTTATTTATTTAAATTTTGTGCTTTGAGACTTTTTTACCGTTGAGAACTAAAGTGGTGTGTGCTGATTAGTCACACAGAGATTTGTAGTTTTCAATTTTTTTATTTATTAAATTGGTTATGTTTTTATGATCAATGTTTATTTATGCATTTATTTATTTAACTTTTGTGCTAAGTTTTGTATTTTGAGACTTTTGCTTTGAAAGTGTGAGAAAGAAACGAGGCATCTGTTGCAGCATTATTAGATTGAGCTGTGAGAGAGGAAAATTTCTTGGCTGGTATGTTTTGTGGTTTTTGTTCTGAATTTATTTTTTGTTTGCCAAACTCTTTTAAGCATTTTGTTTATTTATATTTGTTTTGAAGTGTTCTTTTTTGAGAGAAGGCTGGAAGAGAGAAAGAAATTTCTCTATTAAAGTTAGAGAAGTGGTCTTTTATTTGTAAATTTGTTTTTATATTTGTGCATTTTTTTGGATGATAAATATTTATCTATGTATTTGTTTCTTTCTCATTTATATTTTTGTGCTACGATATTTCTTTAAATTGTCAGAAACAAGGTTAGAAGTGCCTTCCTCATTTGTGTTTTTGTACTATAATACTTTTTTAAATTGTCAGAGATAAAGTTGAAAATAAGAAAAGTAAATTTCTTGTCGTGGTTGAGGGTGCTTTACTGTTATGTTTTATATAAATGTAAATGTAAATGTAAATGTATACATTTATAGAAGAATTGAAAATTTATAAAATGAATATAGGTTGAAATAACACAACCTATTTTAAAAAATAAATAAATAAAACATAAAATATTAAAAATAATAACATTTAAAAAGAAAGAATTAAGGGACATATTTAAAGTTATAAATAATTAAAAGTATATAAATATATTTTCTATTCTAAAATTAATTAAATATTATTTGAATTTAAAATTTTTAAAAAATGTTATTTAAATACAAAAAAATTATAAAAATAGACCAAAATGAAATAAGGACTAGAATAAGCCGAAATTTGGCACAGAACAAAATAATAAGGTATATATATTCCGGATACCATAATAGAATAGAAAATTTCGACTGTTTCAACTGGAACAGAACGAAATGGAATGGCCAAAATTCAAAACTATGGTACGGCCCTTCATATATTGCTAAGCTAAAGAGATTTGAGCAACCTCTTTAGTAGTACTGCTCATGCTTATTATTAATCTAAAATTAGTTCTTTAGATTTTTTTAGTTTTTTATTAGTATTTTTTTTTATCTTATTTTAAAATAGCTTAAAAAATTATAAAAAAATTATATTAATATATTAATAATTATTATTTTTAATTATTAAATAAAAAATTAAAATACATAAAATGTAGAAAAATATATTAAAATGAAGGGAAAACATTTTTCGAAAGATTTTATTTCATTTATAAAAATTCTATATGCAGTTAGTTTTAAGTATTCTTTTTATGTATTAAGTAATTGTATTAATTAATTATTTTTAATAAGCAAAAGTGATTAACGTTGATGGGTATCTTCTTCGAGCTCTTTAATAAAGAGTTGGTGAATATTAACGATGGTTAAGATCGCAGAGCTTGTCTTCTTCAACTGAAAACGAAACTTTCCTAATTCGTAAAACCCAGAAGTCATTCTCTTCAAAGTGTGGAGATCTTTCATTCAATTATCAGGTCTCATTTTCTTTCCATCGTTAGTTTCCTTCCAAGTAAGTTCATAAAATCAATTCAATTTGAATATCTGAGACGC
This sequence comes from Platycarya strobilacea, assembly GCA_036898215.1. Taxonomy (NCBI): domain Eukaryota; kingdom Viridiplantae; phylum Streptophyta; class Magnoliopsida; order Fagales; family Juglandaceae; genus Platycarya; species Platycarya strobilacea. The sequence continues at coordinate 35,534,988 of CM072551.1, read as the reverse complement.
TCCTGATCATTCAAGTGTCAGTTTAAACAGTTTTATGAGACCGTTCTAACATGGAGACTGGGGGAGTATACCCACTTAATAATCAAGAACTGTTTGTAGAAATAAAAATAATTAAAACCACTCGTTTTGGCTTTTACGGAAGTACCCCTAAATTCGTCAAAATCAAAGTTCATCAAATTACAAAGAAACGTCAGTAACGGGACGAAACGTTCCAGGCGGATTCTAGAAGGAGCTGGCCTCATTAATGGTTTCGTCATTATCATAAGAGCTCTGGAAGACTGTTTCTTTCTCTATTCGGTTTTTCCTCGCTTTGTTCAGTCTTGGCGTATGTTTTTCTTCAGCGTTGCACATTACTTTCTCTGTCTTTTATATCATATTTGTCTCCCTTGATTTCTGCAGAAATTTACCAAAAATGAAAAAACTGTATTTTGTTCGGGCTGTGGTTCTTAAATCAAGCAATTGTATTATTTCCAAACTTAAGCAGTTGTATTAGGTTTAATTGTTTTGGGGTTTTTAATATTGATTGATTTTTTTTTCCTTTTGATGTCTTTGTTCTTATTAGTCAGTAAATCCAACAAGAATGGCTAAGAGCATATTCAAGCGAGATCATGACTTGGGTATGGATTATAATCCTGTTGTTTTGCAAAATACTTATTCCATCTTATGTTGTTTGTAAAACCAATTTAATTAATTGCGGTTAATTCCTATACTTGTGAGCTCAATTCCATTAATCTATGATGGCTTTATTTGCAGAACAGAGGCGTGCCGAAGCTGCGAGAATTAGGAAGAAATACGTTGATAGAATTCCAGTGAGAATCGGATGCTCTTTTATGATTTATGAGTTTAACTTATTTACCATGAGTTGAATTCTGGTATTTAACTTTCCATTTGATATTATCTGGAATTCACTTTATAGGTCAACTTGGGTTTCGTTTTTTGTATCTTGAGTACTATTTTTTTTTTCATTTTGAACACGATTGCATTTGAATTGTGCATCGTTTATCTCTCCACATTGGGATTGTAGTAACTAAGTCTTAATGAGCACATGGTTTCTCATATTTACTTTTAATTAGGCATAGCGCTATAGGTTTAATTATTAAAGTATGACATTATTGTTGATTAGGACTTTAAGACTTATTTTTATTTCCTTTTTTTAAGAAGGGGGGGGGGGGTGTTGATTGAATGCCCTTCAAACTGCTAAAATATTTATTTTTGATTCTGATGCTACTTGGTGCAGTTAGCTGCGTTTCATGACGTCATGAGTTTACTGGATAGGCTTAAATTAGGTATTTTCCCCTCAACCATGGTTTTTGGGCTTAGTCTTGAAGAGACAGTCCTTAGTGATTGGAAGGGAAGACAAAGATTCATGTAACTGACCGAATACGTCCATGAATCCTCCTTAAATCATATCTACTGAACCTTCTCCAACTTAAAGGTTCTTATCTGAGGTCTGTTAAGTAAATGATTGTAGGAACATGGTTGCCTATGATAATCTCGAGTCCATAAAAAAAAATCATGGTTTACTGATGATTGTGACATGTAGCTCTATTGCAAGCTGTGGTTCCAACTACTTGAATGTTTTATGCTTGGGACTGGAGGGATGGAGTTAGCAGAATTTCTTCTAAAAACTTTAGTAACATCCAATTGCTTTTAGTGGTCTTCTATTAGTGAGCATATCAATAGTAGCTGTAATTGAAAATTTTAAGATATAAAAGGGAGAAGAGAACAGGTATCCATCTTCTTGTTAGAAGGGAACTAGTGGTCTTCTATTAGTGAGCATATGAATAATGTATTGTCCAAATGGTAATCGGTGAGAGTTGGAAGGAAAAAGCAGAACAACTAATTAAACCCGGTATCCAGTATCCTCTCTCTTCAAGTTCCTCCTACATGAAATAATTGAAAAAGAGGCTTTGAGGGGGTATGATATACCTTCAAATCCCCTCAAATCTTCTCTGCCTCCCAATCCTCTTCCATCCAAACATACCCTTAGTGTTAAATAGTACTCCAAACTTGTTCCAGGTGTTTGCACCTGAAACAAACTTGTTCCAGGTATTTGAAACCACCCCTCACACATGCAGCATTTGCCTCTTTTGTGTACTTCATTGTATGTTAAATTATTGTATCTTTGTTAAGAAGTTTAACAACATTAAGGGGTTGTTTAGAAGATGTTTCATCTCATCTCATTCTCAAACATTACTCAATTATAAACACTTTTCAATTTCAAATATTCAAAATTTTCATCTTATCATTAGAACTTTCCCAAACTTCTAAACAAAACTTAAAAAATAATTCAACTTTCTCAAATCTCAAAACAAATATGATATTAAAAAATTATATTTTAACAATATTTAAACTTTATAATATTTTTATTCAACTTTTTCTCTTTCCTTTTCTAAAACCCAATAAAACGTCATAGCTCAAAGAACAAATTTCTCATCTCATCTCATCTCATCTCATTCCCCAAACACCCCTAAGTGACTAGGGTTAAGCTTTTCTTGTTGTATCTTTTGTGAATTCCTATACCCATGACATATGATACGGTTTTATAATCAAAAGCTTCATGATCTGCAATGTTATGTATTAGTTTACCTGAAGATATACTTCATGTGTTGTTAAACTCTCTATTTCTGCAGACCGTCCACAACATGATAGAGGAAGTTCGACTCTTTATCAGATTGATTTTTTCCCCTTGTATGTGCAAACATTATAGCAGCAGATGCTGATGGCAAGACAAGATTCTGCCCCGTTAAGTGACTATAATGGAATTGAAGTCACTCATTTAATCATTCCTTTTATACTTGAAAACCTAATCATTTAATAAGCATCAATTCTTCTAATCTTTTTTTTTTCTTCTAATCGAGCTTGATATACTAATCTGATTTTCACTAATTTGTTAATTGACAATAAAGGCAACTGTTTATAACATCCTTTGAAGTATGAATTTATTTTGCAAAAATAGTGTTTAGACAGTTCCAATCTTTTGTTTGATTTCTGCTTAATACAGTGATAAATCTATCACATGGATATTATTTGATACTGTCATTGTAACCAAATTGTCCTTCTGTTTTTAATTTTCTTTTGTCCTTGAAGGTGATTGTAGAGAAGGCTGAGAGAAGTGATATCCCCTACGTTGACAAGAAAAAGTGAGTCCGGTTCCATGTAATAGTACTTTATCTCTCTTGATCCTTTGTCTTTTCAAGATTCTGCGTTCTGTTTCAAGATGATTAACTTTTGGTGATAAATGAGAATTCTCCGTAGTTTAATTGCTTCTCTATGTGTATGTGAGTGGCCGGTCCCTGTTTTCCTTCTAGAAAACTGCAAGAAACTAAAGAACTTAAGACTTGTCTGGGCTTCTAAAACGAAGTGGTCTTAGTTTGCTGCCCTTCCCTATTCCAGTTTTATGTTTGACCTTCAAATAGAGATAAAACGAGTATTGGAATAGAAAATGAGGACACACTACCTAGGAGACCAAATTTGTGCTCAAGTGTCTGCTTGCAAGTTGTGATAATTTTATGTATCAATGACAATTACAAAATTGCAGATACCTTGTCCCAGCTGACCTGACAGTGGGCCAATTTGTATATGTAATTCGGAAGAGAATGAAACTGAGTGCAGATAAGACAATCTTTTTATTTGTGGACAATGTCCTTCCACCAACAGGTAACTGCAGTTCAATTTCACGAGCTCTGTGTGCACCCACGTGATTCTAGGTTTTAATTTCCCTTCCATCGCTGATTAATTCAATGTTACTCCTAATTAGTTCATGACTGAATTGGGAAGATCACAAAGATAGTGGCTTGAAATGGTGAAATGCAATATCAATAAGTACTAATTGTGAATAAACATTTGCAGGAACTATAATGTCCGCCATTTATGATCAAAAGAAGGATGAGGATGGATTTCTTTATGTTACTTACAGTGGGGAAAACACATTTGGGTAGAATAAGATTGTGAAGCCTGATTTTCTCTTTTGCCGGTTTCCTATTCCGTGTCTACCTGTACAGTTTGACTTTGTACATAACATAACAACAAACAGTTTATTGATGTTCCCGGGACGGAAGATATCACAAGGGCTCTTCATTGCCCTTGGACAAAAGTGATTCTGAACTACATAGAACTGAACTGATTGCACTCGTCTTTGCTCCTCTGCTTTTCTTTATAAGCAGTCAATTTGGGACCTAATTTGCATGATGAATGAATTGAGAAAATTTAGGTTGTATTTATGTACTGTAGCAGTTATGCTTTGGTTCCAAATCAATATGTAATGATGCCCTTAATTTTTTAATTAAAGATTAGATTATCGTTTGATTCAGAGTTCTAGGGATGATTTTGTCTGAATGTTTTCATTATATAGGAGACGGTAGTATCGCCTTGTTCAGATCATGAATGTTGCATGTATTGTGATCATGTTTTACGAGAAAGGATAGATAAAATTGAAACTTCTGCATATTAAACATGTGATTAGTGCAGTCTGAATTAGTTTTGCTTCTTTGTTTGTATCCTTATCAACCTATAATGTGGGTTATGGTTCTCCCTGGGTCTTAGACTTGTTTCAAATTAGTTCTGTTATCAATTTGAATACCAATTTGAATACCCTCATAACTCAATTATTATTGGGTATTATTACCATTCCGCTTATAAAAGCCTTCTTTTATTTTCATTTTCATTCCCTGTCGATAGATAAACATTATGATAGAATTTGTAGATAACCTCAAGCAGGAGAGAAATCATTGGTTGTCAATATAAATATAATTTGGATTAAAATTATTTACAAATTCTTAATCCAAATATTTTCTACAATTTAAATATATATATAAGCATAAGATATGTTTTGATCCAATTATATACAAATTATATTTTATAAATATTATTTAATATGGTGGTTCCATTAATATTATTATCAACCCAATTTGTCCAACTTTAGTCCATGTAGCCATCCAAATGAAATCCCCTAACGGACCGATACACAGTGGCTTAAGTACCACAAGTAATTAATTGATCAGACAAATGCAGACAAGTCAGAATCATGCAAGGAACATAAGCCGAGGATGCGAAGATTAAGCGAGATGCCGTGGGGACACCGGTGCCGAGCCGATCGAGGCTGCTCGACTTTTGAAAGACACGAGCCGATCGTCAACGCTCAGCCCGAATCCCCACCCACCTCGGCAGCCGAGCCTGTACCGCCGTCTCTCTAATCCAACCCAAACATCCCCCCATGCACGAGGCAAATGAATACAAACAAGCGTCTTCTATTTTTTTTTTCTCTGTTTTAAATAAAATTCTGAGACACGGTAGGTAATCTAATTTCATTATCTCAAGGACATTGATTAAAAAAGTTGTTGGCGGACTCATTAAACTATCTGGGACGTCCATCAACTTATATTCTAGTTCTAGCATGCAGTAGTTTTGGTTCAATCAGCCAAGTACAGTACTAGTCTTTCTTTCATGGTCTCCGTTTAGACTTGCCGGCATTCAATGGTTTGGCTTATTGGAAATGGAAGTTACCTTATGTTGACACTCGAGAGTCGAGAGTTAGAGAGGAGTTCGAGCTACTAACATGGCTAGCTAAGGCAGCTTAGACTACTTTGGGGTACGTAGTAATTAAAGCATGATAGGCGACAATAGATCATCAAGAGGGCAGAGGGAAGCCCAGAATCATGCGAAAGAGAATGAGGATCTGACAGTCTATATGGTCACAAAGGAATTACATCATGTGATTTGTCAAATTTGTTTTACAATAAAAATAATTTTATAATTTAAAAAATCTTATCAAATCACATCATTTTATAGAATATAACCTTAAGATCTGGCTAGTTTTTTAGGATAGACGTCGACATGCATCCACACCCAAATTAAAGTAATAATGGTCATCGACATCCCAAGGAGTCAGTGTTAAAGATGGAATATCATTAGTCCCGAATAAATTGCATGTTCTTGGGTTCGTAAAGTTAGAAAGCTATAATAGCTAGGTTAGTCGATCGGCAGTACGGATGCTTATCGATCCCCACAACCGATGCTGATTATTTCACTTCTTCTCATCTGTATTCAATAGCAAAGCAGGTGTACTCATTTTTACTTAATTTGAACTTCTTCTTATATAAGGTAACTCCCGCGCGCAAATTATGATCGAAAGAAACAAATTAAAGCTTAAGTTCAGACCACAATTCTGTAAATGGTTAAGCAAAGATGGATGTACACAACGTTTTGGATTATACAACATTCAAATTAGTTCGGAATTAAAAGTCACGGGTAGCGTGGGGAATTACTCTTCGTTGAACGTACGTACGTACACCGACTACTACTCTTTTTGTCGAATTTCTTCAATGGTAGACATCGATTTTGCTATCAAATTTCCTGATAATACATAGAGGATGAATGAATACAAATAAAAGAAAGCCAAAATAGGGTTTGGCGGCTACAATTGGGTCATAACCGCGTGGCATTGATTGTGTAACATGGGTACTTGCCACGTGTCATGCAAGGCCGGTAATGACGGTTAGCGCACTCTCTAGTGTTCCTCGGCTCAGGGACAAATGAAGGATGGTCCATGCCTCCTTGTCTGCTGTCCCTACATTTCTACCGTTCCCATGGGCCATATGCATGTTTTGCTGATCATGTGGGCCCTCGCTTCAACTGGTCCAACTACCAACAGGTTCTATCTCCCCGTCTCCAATCGCCATATATGTACATTTCACATGCATTCCATCTTCATTTTACGTTAAAATGTTTTTTCTTTGTTATTAATTATTTGAATAAGAGATTGATATCATGGTCCATGGACGCAACTTTTACATATGTAAGAAATTATTTATATATTAATGTTTATTTTTTGATAGATTGTGCCAAATTAAAGCGTGTCAGCTTCATGACTGATCAATTAATCACCCCACTAATTTGCTACATATTAATATTAGTCACTAATGGGAGCATGCATGCGAAGACAATTATTTGGAGTGAAAATAATACTAATTGTCATTAAAAAATGTTTTGTGACTATTTAATTACGACAAAAATACAATTTGTAGTTAGATTTAGCTGTAAATAATCATTTTGTTAGAATTAATTGACTGTAAATAAGTAATTTTTTGTAGTGTGTCATCGAAAAAAATATGTTCATTATCTCTATATATATATATTATATATGCAGCACGCCATGATGATTGTTATCAAAAGAAAAAAGAAGAAGAAATAGACCTAATTATGGGGGTTTTTTTTAAAGGAATTATCGGCCCTTTTGGAATATTATTAATGCTGGCTAATTCATGAAAGTCATTTTGGTTAACCAACTCAAACATGTTACAAAATTAGAGGGCAAACCTAGCTTTAATGCCATGAATTTCATGAACCTTCTCTCTCTCTCTCTCTCTCTCTCTCTCTCTCTCTCTCTCTCTCTCTCTCTCTCTGCACTGCGCCACATATTCGGTCGATCCATATTCAATTTTCTATGCTGAGACATTGGCCATTGATCTCATGCTCTTGGCTTTCAAGACAATCAAGGGACGCGCGGCACGCACTAGTCATTATCACAATATCAAGGGTCTCTAAAAAGGCTTCCTACTTTTTGATGATAGAATAATATTGTGGGTAAGTTTTTCAAGGTAAAAAGGCGCGCAGGTTAAGAGCAAGAAACAAGGAGGCAAAACTATGCAAAATAGTGGATCGATCTCTAGCACGAATTAGACAAGCTGGAGCGGACTAATTATATTCCTCGGTACAAACTCTTTTTCTTTTTCTTGTTGCGTCCTCGATCCGTACAAACAATTAGGCACGCACTCGCTAATTTCCTTATTATTATTTTTATAATTTCCTTCTACCCTTTTGTTTTTTTGTCATATATACATTTTGTTTTTTTTTTATCTTCAATGCTTCTATAAAAGAAACTCTTTCTTTTGGACTCCTCTCTCTCTCTCTCTCTCCTCTCTCTCTCTCTCTCCATATATTTACGAGAAGGCTCCGATCGATCGAGTTGGTTGTCTTAATTCCTTGGTGGGGGTCTGTTTTTGGGGACCAATATAGATTGAAATGTGAGACTCTGAGCACAGGGAAGGGACAAATGTCGGAGGAGGCCGCCCATATCTTCATTTCATTTCATTTCTTACTTCTCTTTACCCATACATGACCTTCGTGCATGTTCTGCAATATTACAACCTCTTAAATCTTCTAAACTAGTACCCGCATTTAATGCATTTTTGTGCTTTCTCACTACATATAGACCGCTACCATTTCAGGGACTAGCTACCAGCCAACATTCAGTTTTCTTTACTTTCTTTCTATCTAACAACCTTTCGAGATTTTGAGACTACATTTCTTAAAATGTCACTCCATTCTAATTGCCTTCTTCTTTTCCTTCTATGCCTTTTTTTGCACGCATGTAATGCCCGGCACCTTCGTGCAGTTGACAGCAATCTCGAAAAGAAAATCCACTTTTCCAACCACGTAAGTACTTCTGCATGGTTTCTAATTTTTTCATCTCATGTTCTCATCATTCATATTAATTTCTTCTTCTTCTTCTTCAACTCCTAATTATTTACATCCTCTGGGTTTTTGCAGAATGATGAGAAGATGGGTTTTGAATATGAGATTTCAGCTCTATCAAATGTGAAGTCTTCCCCAGAAAAACAACATGGAAACCCCTCAAATGTCAGTACTACTCATGATCATCAAAAGCGAAAAGAGACAACTACAAACCAGAAAATTCCTAGAGTGGAAGGAAAATCTTCAGTTTCTGTTCAAACTAAGTCTCTTGCATCCGTTTCTAATTGGCGTGTGCCTCACAAGAAACCCAGTGAAAAAAATCCCGGCTTCAACTTGGACTATTCACCACCAAAGACTCACCCTCCTTCTCACAACTGATGAGCAACACTTCGAGAAAAAAGGAAAAAATCAGAAGATCCCTAATTAACTTCTTGTTTTCCTCTGCTTGAAGACCATCTTTATCATCCGACTAGTGTCGGAGAACCAAGGTATCAGTAGTACTAAAAATCAACTTGTTACGGTGGTCTCGCTTATTCTAGCTGGCTCAAGTTTGTAGTCTTGCCATGCAAGCACATATAGATATGGCACCTTAAATATGGCTGTAAAACACAGGCTAGCTCTTAGATTTCATGTGTTAAACGCCTTTTTGTCCTTTGTACCTCAGATAATAACAATATCAGTAAGAAATATCTCTACTTCTTATCATAATTTTCTGATCTTATTATTCAGTCTAGGATATTGCTTCACTATTATGACCTTTTACGTGAGCTAGGTTTGAGACCACCTTAAGAAATCATGAACTTCATCTTATAATGTAGTATATATGCAGGTTAATTATTATAAGTTAGTTGGTACGGTACTACGTAGTTTAGTAGTTAATGCATGTGTAGGAATGGCAGTGTTCAAGTTTGACGCTATCAAAATCATATTCTTCATTAAAGAAGGCGGAATTAGATGGTGTTGAAGAAAATGGTAAAAATACATGGAATGGATGCATGCATGTGCATGTCAATGTAGTGCGATATTGGATGTGCATGGATGTATATGTATGTGCTACAACCAAAAAAGACTTTTTAGGACGATTTTGATTTAGAACGAAATAAAAATCGTCCCAAAGAGTGAGATTTAGGGACAAATTTCATTTTTTGTCTCAACAAAATGACAGAAGATATATACCGTTTGAACGCATTCGAATAGTATAATTACGGATAAAATATTTTGTCCCTAATAATAAAACCGTTCGAATGTAATGTTCTAACATTGAAATGATTAGATGTAACCGTTTGAACGTACACTTTGGCTCTTTTTAACCGTTCGAACGTACAATTTAGCGCGTTAAGTAAAATTATTATAGCGGAAAACTGATCAACCGTTCGAACGTACTAGTTTAACAGTTCGAATGGTGAATCAACAGTATTCGAATGTAATTTGTAGGGTTTGAACAGTGTTCATATGTTTTTTTTTTTTTTTTACAGAATTATATTTATATTAACTAACAATTATAAGAAATTTATCAATTAAATAATAGGAATAATATAAATCAATAATTAGTTCAGAAAATATAAAATAATACTAATTCATAATTAAATACTGAATTTACAAAATACAAAATATTGTCTATTCTAAAAACAAAAGTAAAATAAATAAAAGATAGAAAGTACTAAGTCCCCAAGTTTTTGCACAATTCCTCAACTGCAGTTAAGCGTTCCTTTATCTGTGTCAATCAAGTACTGATGGTAATCTAAGTCGCAGACATGGTGTCAAGCTCCGCACATAACTCAGAGATGCTAGTAGTAATCTCTGTATGAAACTCAAACACAGCAGTACGGACCTCCATATGCACTGCATCGATCAGCGCCAATGTCTATCCATTGATCGTTGCACGTACTATCTCAACCATGTCCTCACGAGTAGCGCTATGTATTGATGCCTCGGCCTGTGTGGATGTCTCAGTAGCCGATGCTCCATGATCTCCCGGCTGTGCATCTCTCTGAGGATCATCCGGGTCTGGAACATGTCCACGAAGGCGCAGTCTCGAGTGTCTCGTACTGCGTGAGAGGGTGATCATGTTGATCAGTCCCGTTGGCTTCCGTTTACGCTTGGCAACATCAGGCACGACACTGGCATATAGCAAAAATCGGGTGATCAGGATCCCGAATGACAGTACATCCATCGAAATGTATCAGGACTCTGATAGAATCCCATCAAATATATACCCCACTAGGTCAATAGGAATGCCACAAGCGACTTGTATCATAAATTTCGTTCAATCAATGCCAACCTCTATCTTGTGCTGCCGCGGGTCAATATTGTTGGCGATTATCAAATTTAGGATCTTGAAAAAAGAAGAAAGATCTGCCCGTTTGATGTTTTTTGTCCCGTCGTATGGGGGAGTGTCTAGACCAACAACCAAATCCCTTACCTTATGATCAACAAGGGCATCGATCTCATATGTATAAACTGGTGCCTCTTCCTCAGCTATTTCCACCTCAGCTGAAGGATCAGACTCTCTAGGCACCACGTTCGGATTTGCATTTGATAGCCTAGGAATATCGAGATGCTTAGCGAGTGAGTCCCGTGAAAATACAACGAAAACTCCTCGGACAAAGATCTTGTATGCCCTCCCGTCATATGGACTAGCACCATCGAACTCTCTATAGAACTCAGCAACAATGTCAATATAGGAGACGGTCTCCTGTGATTCGTCCCGCTTATTTAAGATAGGTCCCCAATCACGATCGCTGAACACTGATGGTAGGGAATGACCTTTCCATATAAGACTCTGGAAGTCAGAAATGATAAACTGTCACTCTAATGAAACGATCATCTCCCTTACTCGACGGATAGTAGTCTTAGATGGATTGTGTCGCTTAATTCTAGACCTAGAAGAAGACACCATGGTTAATCAACCTGAAATTTACAATTAAAGTGCTTATCAATACAACATTAATAGTAAAAATATAATAAAGAACTATTCATTAAATTATATAAGAATAGTAATTTAATAAAGTGAGACATTGCGAACAACATAATTTTATAAAAATAATATCACATTATTTAATATTAATGAGATTAATATTAATAGAAATTTAATATTTAACAAAATGTGAGAAATTCTCCATATTAATTTATATATAATATACTATATATTCTTGTTAAGATTTAATAAAACTATAATATGGAATAAAAATAATGACACACTAATAGTAATAAATTTCATTATACCGTTCGAACGCCAAAATTAGTATTCGAACGGTAATGTTTTACGTTCGAACGCAATACCAAACGTTTGAATGGTTAAAAAGACATATGTTTGGAACGTACTGGTCGAATGCCTTACTAAGCGTTCGAATGGTTAAAAAGAAATATGTTTGGGTCGTATCGTTTGAACGTTATACCAAGCGTTCGAACGGTACGTGAGTGAAACAATGGCTGAGTCGACTCAGCCATTGAAATCCATGCAGTCATTCGATTTTTCATGGATTTTTCAGCAAAGTAATATATAGAAACTTAAATAAACCTTCCTACAATGGATTTAAGCAAGTCTACGGTGAATATTGATGGATAAATTATTTTATCCAAATTTAAACAAATAATTAATCAAAAACCGGAATTTAAACGGTAAAATGATTAGAAAAAGAGCATACTGGTGCTTAGAAGAAGAGGCTTCGACTGGGTACTGTTTACAGTGGCGACGTCGACTTTAAACGGAGGAGATGGACTATTATTGAGGAGGAACGACATGATGTTATTGTTCGGCATCTGTGAAAGTGACCGTAGACTTGAACTTATATATGCAATACCGTTCGAACGGTTAGTTAAAACATTTGAACGGTGTACATCAATACATTTATATACTTTACCTCATTATTTAATGTATTATAATATATTATAATAATTTATTATATACTAAACTATATGTATCAGGATATTGTAATATAAGATATATATATATATATAAGGATATAATAATATAAGATATACATTATATTTTGGTTATTATATAAGATAATAATTAGTGGCGGTTTATAATATACTATATATGTTACTAAGTATAATATATTATATATTATATAACATATAGTAGTATATATTGTAGCACTACTTATATGATATATATAGTTATTATATTTAATATACTGTATATTATATTTAATATTAATATATTATATTATATATATAATATACTATAAGTTATATGATGTAGTATAATATAGTATATAATATATTATATACTAGTATATAGTATATAGTACTATATTATATAATTTTATAGTACTATTATATATAGTTAAATTATATTTATATCTATTAACTATAGTATATATATTACTACTAACTGTTACTATATAGTATTAATTATAATACTATTAAAATATTAATCTATTATTTTTACTGCTTTTTGGAGAGCTCATTTGCATTGCCATTGGGTACACGACAATCTCTTTAACTTTTCATCTCCCAAAACCCAAGTATATTTTTTATATTCTCATTTTAGTTTAAATATGCTATTTTGCAATGTTAGTATATTATTATTTTTTGATATTGTTGTTTGTGTTGTGTAAGTTTGGGATTAATGGTGTTTGCGGTTGTTAAAGACAATTGGAATCTGAAAATTTTCGTTCGAACGAGTTGTGCTTACCGTTCGAACGAGTATGGTCCAGGTCGAATATAGATTAACATCGTTCGAACGAAAGCTTATACATCAATGTATTTACAATTAAAAATTAGAATATATAAGGATAGTTGTCCATAATAATTATTCAAAAATAGTTTAAAAATACTTAAACTAAATAAAATAAAAATACTTAATATGAATAATTAAGATTTAATAATACTTAAATAGTTAATTCTAATTTAATAAAATAAAGTATTTAAATTAAAATACTACTAAATCTCAAAATAAAAATTCAAATAGTTAAGATTTAACAATACTTAAATAGTTCATTCTAGTTTAATAAAATAAAGTATTTAAATTAAAATACTACTAAATCTCAAAATTAAAATACAAATAGTTAAGATTTAATAATACTTAAATAGTTAATTCTAAGTATTTAAATTAAATACTACTAAATCTCAAAATCAAAATAAAAATAGTTAAGATTTAATAATACTTAAATATTTAATTCTAATTTAATAAAATAAAGTATTTAAATTAAAATACTACTAAATTTTAAAATTAAAATACAAATGGTTAAGATTTAATAATACTTAAATAGTTCATTCTAGTTTAATAAAATAAAGTATTTAAATTAAAATACTACTAAATCTTAAAATTAAAATACAAATAGTGAAGATTTAATAATATTTAAATAGTTAATTCTAATTTAATAAAATAAAGTATTTATATTAAAATACTACTAAATCTAAAAATTAAAATCCAAATAGTTAAGATTTAATAATACTTAAATAGTTAATTCTAGTTTAATAAAATAAAGTATTTAAATTAAAATACTACTAAATCTCAAAATTAAAATACAAATAGTTAAGATTTAATAATACTTAAATAGTTAATTCTAAGTATTTAAATTAAAATACTACTAAATCTCAAATTAAAATACAAATAGTTAAGATTTGATAATACTGAAATAGTTAATTCTAATTTAATAAAATAAAGTATTTGAATTAAGATACTACTAAATTTAAGATTAAAATATAAATGGTTAAGATTTAATAATACTTAAATAGTTAATTTTAGTTTAATAAAATAAAGTATTTAAATTAAAACACTAATAAATCTTAAAATTAAAATACAAATAGTTAAGATTTAATAATACTTAAATAGTTCTTCTAATTTAATAAAACAAAGTATTTAAATTAAAATATTAATAAATCTTAAAATTAAAATATAAATAGTTAAGATTTATTAATAATTAAATAGTTAATTCTAATTTAATAAAATAAAATATTTAAATTAAAATACTAATAAATCTTAAAATTAAAATATAAATACTTATGTTTTTGTTGTATTGTTGTATAAAATATATGTTGTTATTGTTTGACATATGTTAATATATATTGCATTGTTTGTTCATTAAAATACACTTTAGACTCATTCGAGAGTTATCAATTCGGATGAATGTTTGATTGATAACTCTTGAATTGTCCAGAGTGGATAGTTTGGGATTGTAAGATCATTCTTGCAAACTATCGAACTATATCTGTTATCGTCAAAATTATGATTTTGGTAGTTCTCTCCCTTGTTCTCCGGATATGTAGTTTCGGTGATAGTATGATGGTGTGTTAATTGTTAGTGCACACAACCAAACGAGCATATTTAGATAACTATGGGAAGATGCTGTCAAAATTTTGTTGGACATGACAGATAATAGATAATAGATTGACGACTATGATCTTACTATCCTGAATGAGATAAGACCAACTACCCGATGAAAGGTGGCATACTTCTTAAGTGAAACATGATACATGTTTGTTTGTTGATGCACACGTGGCCAGGTCCGGCTCAATGCTAAGGCCTCCACTCTATGCAAGGTCTCCAAAAAAGTGAGTTTTTTTTAAAACTTTTTTGAAATTATAAAAACCATTTCATTAAACAAATATATAAATCTTTTTTATATTTTCGATGTATAAAAGGCCCCATGATACTAAATTTAATATTTAACACAATATATTATTTATATTTTTAAATTATATTTTAAGATTTTGTTAAATGGAGGCACAAAATTTGCATTGAAGCCCCATTTTAAGGTATTTTATCAAATATAAATTTAAAAAACTCAATTCATATATTTTAAATAAATCCTCATTTGATTAAAGATTTTAAAAATATTCTATATAATAATTTATAAGTTATTATATTATAATTATGAATAATTTATTTAGATTTCGTCTAAGGCCTCAATAGGTATTGAGTCGCCCCTGCACGTGACAGTTTGTAATGAAGATAATCAGCATGGTGAAGAGTTGGATGCGAGTTAGCGATCGATTGGATCAGAATTACAAAGTATATGCTGAAGGTGTTAAGAAATTCTTAGAGTTCGTATTGGGTACATGTAATAGTGATAGACGTATTAGATACCCATGCAGAGAAGGCAGGAATTTGCGTTCTTATAAGATAGACTTGGTGAGAGAGCATTTGTTTGTTAAAGGTATTGACAAGGGTTATATTGAATGGGTCTTATACGGTGAACCATATCCAACTTTATTTGAGGTTCCACATGAAGAAGAAGAAATCGATAAAGATGTACAAGCAGAGGTTGCTGGAGATGAATATGATGAGGATATGGAGCAAATGTTAGGGGACATCGGTGCTAGAATGTTTATGGATGAAGGTGACATGGACAGTGATATGGGCACATCAAATTCAAATGATGGGGGCCATAACAGTTTTGCACGATTGTGGAATGATTCACAGCGTGAGCTATATCCAAGATACAGAATACACAATAAGTTATCATTTATCGTAAGATTGCTTCACATAAAATCAATGTGCAGATTATCTATTAAGGTTGTTAATATGTTACTTGAGCTGTTTAAAGAGGCATTGCCATCAAACAATACTTTACCTCGTAACTTCTATGAAGCAAAAAAGTTGAAACGATGACTCGGATTTGATTACAACGTAATACATGCATGTAAAAATGATTGCATGTTATTTTGGAAAAAGAATGAGCAGTTAAACGAGTGTCTCATATGCCACAAATCAAGATGGATATCAGACAAGCAAAATGTGTCACAAAAGGTTGTATGCCACTTTCCATTGATACCTAGATTACAACGATTATTTATGTCAAGCACAACAGCTATAGATATGACATGACATTCATTAGGCAGAGTAAGGAACGATGATATTTTGTCACATCCTGCTGACTTCCAGGTGTGGAAGGAATTTGATTAGGAACACCCATGGTTTGTTGAAGAACCGCGTAATGTGCGACTTGGGTTGGCAAAAGATGAATTTAATCCGTTTGGAAACATGAGTACTAGTCATAGTACTTGGCCAGTTGTACTTATGCCATATAAATATAATCTACCACTGTGAAGATCCATATTTCATGATAAGTTTGTTGATTCCAGGTTCGAGATCACCGAAAAATGATATAAACATATACTTACAGCCATTGATTGCAGAATTGAAAGATTTGTGGGAGAATGAGGTTCACATTTGATTCATCAACATGCAAGTCGTTCAAGATGCATGCTGCGGTATTATGGACAATAAATTATTTTCCCGCATATGGAAACTTGTCAGGTTAAAATAAAGTATCTACAGATAATGAGAGCGAATTGTCAAATGAAACTGATACGGATTATGATTGACCAATTATGTGTTAACATTACACTTGATGACAAATATTTTACTTATTGAATGTAACAATGATTTGAAATTATGTCACCAAAGAGGAAGAAAGTTCGGAACCCATCTCCACCTGTTCCTAACTCTCAATTAGACTCACCATTAGAGATGGGCTTTATAGAACAAGGTAAAAATCTAATACTAATAAAAGTTATTAATAAAAGTCATATAATAGAGATTGATTACAATGTTATATTTTATAGAGTCCACAATACAATCTCGTCCAGATCGAGGCATAACTAGAGGCGTGACGTTGGAAAAGTATCGTAAGGTGGGTAAGATCAAGGTTAACATTCCTAACGAACATACCGGAGGTGAAGGACAACCAGTAGCTTGGCTTGCATCGCATGTGGGTGCTCTTACACAAACTTATGCACCTTTGGCAACGACTTTATGGAAGAAAGTCCCCCAAGATGTTAAAGAGCTTATCAAAAAACGTTGTTTGATAATGTTTAAAATATTGATTTAGTATAATAAATTTCTATATTTTACTTAAATTTAGAATATTATAAATGATATGTTTGTAACTATTTTTTTAATGATGATTTCGAATTAAATTTTGGTTGGGGAGAGGAGCGTACGACTGTGGAAGAGTTTATGAGTAATGCATTCCGTAAATATAAGGCGAGGTGTCATGAACATTATAATAAGTTTGAGAACAAGGAAGATGCACGCCAACATTCTTTTCAGGATGTCCAATCTTTTGAGTGGGTCAAATTTTGTAACATGTTTGAGGATTCATCATATGAGGTATAGTTAAATTAATTGTTTTCCTTGTCTTATTTGTCATTGCTTCATAATATTTTCAATTTCTTTACAGGAGCTATGTTCTATAAACAAAATAAATAGATCAAAATTGAGGATTAATTATCATGCAGGCTCAAGATCTTTCCATCGCCTATCTAAGAAATTGGTATGATTATGTTTTTTTTTATTGGATATAGTTAATTATTTGGATGAATTATAATAACTTTATATCTTAACACATATTTATTGTCGCAAGATTCAGATACCAATTATGATCTGATAAAATTATATGCTGCATCACACGCTGATCGTAATGGAGAGTGGATTCATCCTGATGCCTGTGAAAATTATGTAAGTATTAAAGCCTGTTTTAATTAAATATATTAGAATATTTATGACGATATTAATTCTTTATCTTATATATGTCTAGGATAAAATGGTTGCCCTAAGTGCTGAATCTACGTCATATCAAAATTCCTCAACAAGTGATGTTGATATTTTTACACAAGTCCTAGGTCAATGTTTGGGATATTTGAGGGATTTGGGTCACTGTGTAAAGTCTTCTCTATCTTCCTCTTCTTCCGTGTTTGTCTCTACGACTTCTATCGTGTTAAAGAATGCAAATTCCATAATTGAAGAATTGATTGTAAGACAACATGAGTTAGAGGCTCAATTGACGAAACAAGCAGACATGGAGATGCGCATCAAATAATATGAACAGCAACAAAAAGAGTTCAGGAGATAGATGTGACTTCCAATGCAACAACTTATACAACAATATAGGCTTCCAAACAACTAATAATTTTTTACATACAGATGTTGGGCATTGAGATTAATTATCTATTTATGTTCGAACAATGTCAGTCTCACGGTTATTTATTTAGTTTGCACTTATTATAAAACTTTTGTGAGTATTAAACAGTTTATAATGTATTTTCTCAAATTTTATGAATGTCTATTTGGTTTTTTCTTATTGAGTTTAAATAAAATAATTATCGTTGACCACATAACGCTCGAACACTATGTATTAAATCGTTCGAATGACTGCATAACGCTTGAACGTCATCTATTTTTGTAGCGTTCAAACATAACTTTTATCTGTTCAAATATAAGTTTTTAATGTATTTATACCATTCGAACGGAAAGCTATATTTATACCGTTCGAACGGGTATGTAATGTATTTTTGTTCGAACGTATTTTTGTAACCGTTCGAACGTAAGTCTTTAACCTTTTGAATGATATTCTAAGACGAATTGCAATCGTGATAAAAAAAAAATCCGTATTCGAACAGTTTCCTTCAATTTCGTCTCAAAAGATATATTTTGGGATGAAATGGTAATTTTCGTCCCAAAATATCTTTTGAGACAGTATTGTTGGCACGACCTTTGGGATTAAATTTTCATCCCAAAATATTTTTTGGGACGAAATTCTTATAATAGTTTGAATTGAAACTTTTCATTCCAAAAGAGCTATTTTATTGTAGTGATGTATATATATATATATACACACATCAATACATATATTAGTAGATACCATGCATGCTGTGATAAGATGTCTCTGATCTTGAAGAGTACTTCTTGATCATTAATTGTTTCTGGCCTCTTACTTGCCGCCACTTCTTCTTCTTCTTCCTCTTGATCTTCTTCATTATAGATGCTTTGGTACTTCCATGCATGTGTGCGTCACTGCGTGCGTACGTACGTAGTCATGAAGTATCATGAAATATTGAAATTGAATTTATAAACATTTAAGGCAGGCATAAATTAGTAGACATGACAGCATATATTGCCGAGTTCTCAGTTAATCCCTTAATTCCTGGCATATTATTTTGCTTTTAAATATAAGAGTTATTCATTAATTGATTCAATCTTCTTCTTCGAAATCACAGATGAAGGTTTGAATTAAGCTTATAATTGCTCGAACCCTTCCCACCAATATTCATTTTAATGCTTGAACTAGTATGCATGCATGGTTAAATCCTATCTAGTAATTATCAGTATACACTATAAGTAGGATTGTAAATGAATTAGACTACTCGACAGTTCGCTTGGTATTTACTCGATTAAACTCAAATTGAATTCGACTCGTCAAAAAAAAAAAAAAAACTTACTCATGAAAGCAGATACCCGCTTGATTAGTAAATGACACATATTCGACAAAACTCGACTCGACTAGATTAAGACTCGTTAAGATTTGCTTGTTTATACTCGAATTGACTCATTAACTCGACTCAATTAAAATTCATTTATATATTGATAAATATAAACACACACACACATATATATATATATATATATTATATGTTATATATATATGTATTGTTAATAATATAAGCATATTATTTTTATAATTAAATATGTAATATATCATCTAATTACTTATGTCTATATAATGAATATACTTCATAACTATATTTTATAAGTTGTACAATCACTAATTTATAAAATTTAATAATTTTATATATTAGTACGTGAGAACAATATATGAAATACATATATACTATTATATTATGTGTATTTATTAATAATATATGTAAGTATATAACATATTATTATAATAAATACATTTTAACTAGTTAGCTATTAAGTATTGATTTTTATTAATTAATTAATTAATTATTTTTAAATTTTATTCAAAAAAATTAAAAAAAAATCAGCTTGAGCTGGATTCAATTACAACCTTAACTATAAGAAAATTGTTTATATAATTTTTATTAAATTAATTTTAATAAAACAATTATTTATCAGCAAAACTAATTTCAAATAATTTTTTATTGTAATTAATTAATTATAAAAATCTTTTTTTTTTATAGTAATATATATGTATAGTAACAGTATTTGAATTTAGTTTTATTTATTTTTTGGTAAGAAGTACTATATGAATTTAATTGACTGAAAGAAACATAAGACTCCCACAGGCGGGCATGTGTCGGGTGTGAGATGACTGATGAGGTAGTTGGTTGCTCTTAAATGAGGGCGGCAGTTAAAGATTCATGTACCGACTCTCGCAGGTTGAATTTAAAGATAGAATAAAGTGAAATGAGTTATAAATAATAAAATTAAAATTAATTAAAATAAATTATAAATAATAAAATTTAATTTTGAATTCAAACCACTTCTTAATTAAGTTTTTCTTTTTGGATGAAGTACGTGAATATTATATTTTAGAAGTTGAGATCATGATATATAAATAGTAATAAAATAATATATAGTAATAAAAAAATAATAAATAATTTATTAATAAGCTGTTTATAAATAATAATAATAATAATAATAATAATAATAATAAAATATTTGAGGAGAGTGGAATGATAATATAATATATAAAATTCTTCTTATTAATATGTATAATATTAGCTAAATTTATATTAAAGTACTTGAAGTTTTTGGAGTAAAATTGTGTCCCGACCGACACACATAAATTAATGAATTACAGTACAGTATTTCAAGCATATCGATCGATCGATAAATTAACTAATTAATTCTTGTATCTAATCTTCTAAATCTCATGAAGTAGTACTGTGCGTATCATGAGCTCAATTCTTTTTTCTTGGCTACAAGAGCGAATTAGCTACTTTAATTCGTACGCACTTGTTAATTATAATTATCTCACGCAGCTCCCTATATATATAACCTTAAAACCTACTTATAACTCTCTAACAAATTAATTAAAAAATAATAATATGTACGTCCCTCGAATATTCATCCATGCATTCATGCATGCCTTACTTGATCAGGAATCATCAATATTATGTCTGGCACTGCGCTTTCTAATCATTTTTTAAACTAGTTAGTCACTTTTTACATCTGACATATCGATAAAACTTATTGTATTTCAAGCCTCAATCAATGAACGACAAACATATTAATTGCAATATTTATAATATTTTAATTACAATCAAAATGATTATTTGAAACAAAAATATATTATTTTTTTCGTAAATAATCTTTTTGATAATAATTAAAATATTATAAATATCAATTTTTATTGTAATTATAAATATATCATAATTTTTTTGTTTGCTTTCGAGGCCATTATCATCATTTTAATGTGTTAATATATTCTTAATTCAGTCATGTAGCATATGTATACCATCATCTTGGTAAGATTAATTTGTAAAACCCAAATCTCAAGTTTTATTTTTTAAATCAAATATATTATGTATATAATTTATTAAACGTACGTGCTCTACACATGACTGACATAGACTTTTTTGTTCTTCTCTCTCTCTCATGTCTTCGATCTTTCTGATGAGGTGGAACACTGGTGGTACATGTTTAGTTCAAATGGGGCTCCATTTTGCATTACCACACGGTGTCGGTTAAGGAAAAGAAAAAGAAATCGACAGGGGAATCGCAAATGATCGATCAGAACGTATGGTAACCGTTGGATGCATATGATCATCACCAATCTAGATCAGGGGAACATCAGTACTTGTTCAAAATTAAGTGAAAAATTTTTAAAAAAATGAAATAAAAGGAATTAATTGTGATTAGGATCCTGTGCCCGCATAAGAAGGGTCGACATGGGATGCAGCAGTTTCGAGACTGTTCCCAAGAGTCCAAGACATAAATTAATTGATTAATTATTAATTCTTATGTAAATCAAGTCATTATTAAAATGCATGCCTATGAATAATACGTACAGAAAAAATCAGATATTTTTGCTACAACCAAACAAACATCCCATTTCTTAATCCTGAACAAACGCCCACAACTACGTGAATTTGTCACTTCCCAATGTGATGAAAGAGGGTTTAGAATTTGAACTCCAAACATCTACCAGACATTTTTCTTAAATTTTGTTCCTCTAGTTTATTATTATTAATCATGTCTTGTACATGGATACAGATTCATTATATTTTTAAATATATATATATATATATATATTTTATATAAAATTATTCAACTATACTTATTTATTTTAAAATGATATATAGTGGCAATAGAAATTTAAATACTCATGTCTCGAGACATCTATGATCTTTATGATTGGATTCTTGTGAAAAGTTTTTGGGCCTTGGTTATTCCTTTGGACAGCTTCTTGTACTTTTCTGTGGAATGGAAATAGTTGGAAGAGAGAAGGATTTTGCTTGTTCCGGACCAAGACAATTCCTCTTTATTTCCCTCCTTGCGTTTGTTAAGGCCACACCAAGGAGGAAACGCACAACATTTTATCAATATTGGAATCTACATACAGATCACATCAAAACTTGCTTGTACATATGAAACAACATTTTATAAATATTGGAATCTTGGATATTGACCAAAAACAAGGAAGATGATTGTTCTTCCTGATTTTTTTTTTTTTTTGTATCGGATATCCAAGAATAGCGTTCTGACTAATTTTGAAGGTGCAGACTCTTGACAAGGAGATTTTTGTAAGTGCAACTCAAATAACTCAAGAAAAAAATCTCATGACCCCTAGAAATTGTTTGCATTCAAGAGGATTTGAATGTTAGACCTAAGGGGAAACAATACTCCCAAGCTCAAGGCCTTTACCACTTGAGCCAATCCCTAGGGTTGTTCTTTCCTGAATTCTAACAAGCTCTTGAAATCATCATCATTTGATATTTCTTCAATTGCAGAATTGAGAATTGAATTTTGAGAATAGATTTCTTCAATTCTCAAAATATATTTTTGGAAGCATAAGCAGTCTGTTTCCATACTGTGGCAATATTGATGGTAAAAGAGACTGAATATAACTAGCTGCAAACCCAACCATCTGGGGGGTTTATCGGCAGATGGTGAAGTCTTTGAACTGATGCGGCAAATCTTGTGGACTCCTCAGCTTCAACGAGCTTGCGTAGTCTCTCTTGTAGAACCCGAACCCTGTCCTCGGTCTTGCAGAGCTTCCTCCATCTGTAGGTAAACCATAGTCCAAAACCACCATACACAACAATATATGAAGCCCACACGTAAGGATAAGTTTCTGCATTTTCTTTGATTTTCTGGTACCGTTCTTCTACCATTGCTCTCCATCCAAGAACTGAGGCACCTGTGGTTTGCTGATCTACTTCTCCTTTTTGTTCATTTGACATTCTTTTAACCGTGTGACACCATTAGGTAAACTGATTAAGTTGAGGACACAGGAGAACAAATGAATCTTTTGCATATATTAAGAAGAAAGTCATGTTCAAAACCTGCTAAAGTTATGCTGTTTCAAGTGTATATATACTACAAACATACTTCAAATATTGTGAAACCTCAAATATTGGGACATGCTAAATTCCTATACCTGGTACAAGATATGCTTGGGTTTTTTTTAAACTCCCTCCCTCCCTTATTCTGGTAACTTCGGTCTACCACCATAACCAATACATCACATATTAATGATTATAGTAATAGCAATTCTGGATATCATGTAAACTTGAATAATCTTTAGGCTCCATTTGGATGTTTAGTAGAGTTGAGATAAGTTTTTTTACGAATAGTAGTGAGTTGAAATGGTGGAGTGAGTTTGTGGGGCCCACCTAAAACGAATTTAGATGTATTTATGAAAAGTTGAGAAAAGGTTGTGGGTCCCTCACATGTAAAGAAGTGTTGAGTTGAAAAAGGATGTGAGTCTCACGAGTAAAAGGATTTTGAGTTTAGATGAATTTAGTGATTTAAAAATTGAGTGTTTAAATATTATCTTTAACTTAAAATTAGACCGAACTGAATTGATCTCAGTTCAGCTCAACTTCCAAATGGAACCTAATTCTTTAAATTCATTGTAACAAAAAAATGCAAGAAGCCATTGTAGACTCATTTGCAATAAGAAAGCTGTCTGCGATCCTCCCAGACAGGCGGGTTCCCACATCTTCCCAGGAAAAGGTAAAAACTTCACATCAAAACACAGCCTATCAAAGAGATTATATATGTAAAACAAGAAGAGAAAAAATGTCTATATATTGTGAGAGTTCCAACACAGATTAACACGAATGAATCATGAATGCCACTAAAATGATGATACAAAAACTCTGGTTAAGGCTTACATAGTCAAGTCAAAATACCAGAGTCATTCAAGAATTCTAATTCAACTGTTTCATTAGAATTAAGAAGATAATAAAACGGCAAAAGTAAATATGAATGAAAGAAATTAAATAACTACGAGAGAATGTTATTATCCAATCCATCAGAGAGAGAGAGAGAGAGAGAGAATCTTTTTCCTCATGAGTGATTGAGTATTACGCTTCATTGGTTTCATATAACTCATACATTTTATCGCTTCATTCCAATATAACACAAACAAATAAGTCAATTCAAGTTAGCCAAAAAACCGAAGGAGACTCATTAATTGAGTTCATTTCCCTTGTTAATATGTTTCTCTCAGGCAATAAATTAGGAAAAGTTAAACCCTTAATTTCAATAACCCATATCCCAAATTTATCAATTATCACCTTTTATGGATTTGAGTTATAATATCCCAAGAAGTCAAGCAAGCAGAGCGAGAAGGACGTCAAGCAGGAAAAAAAAAAAAAAAAATACAAGATCACACTATTTAGCAGCCCGAGTGGAACGATTGAAAGAAAATTAAGTTAAAACGGATCAAGATACCTGGCCAAATATCTCCCTAGTAAGTTGCAGTAATTCTGAGGAAGAAAAATTCACAGAGAAAATGGCAGTCTAGAGATAGAGAGAGAGAAGGTTTAAAAATTGGGGGTTAGGGTTTAGATTCTTGAATGTCGAGAGGGAATTAAGATGGATGGGCCTAAAACATTCGGCCCTATTATTTTGTCCCCGACAAAATCCACAATACATACACAGTGGAGAAAACGACATCGTTTTCATGAATTTCTGATTCTCTTTCCCGCCATAAACCATTTCTTGTGATTCAGGAAGAAAAAGTCGAAATTCAATTCTAGAGAGAGAGGGAGAGGGATGGAGGCGAAGAAAGCTGGGTCATCGTTGGACGATCTGATGTCCTCGTTCAACACTCGCATAGCCGAGCTTCAGGAGCTCGTTATTGCACGTAACAGTGAGTCGTTTTCTAACATCATATTTTCTTTTTTCTTTCAGCCAATATTTCTTTATGGATTACGTCGAATCGAACGCTTCCATGTTTTGCTTGCAGTGTACCCCGCTACAAGCATCACTGATTTGTCTGCGGTTGATGCTGCATTGAAGGCAATGGAGCTTCAGCTGCAAGCTATCAAGGACCGCTTGCGCGACGAAACCCTTGCCATTCCCAAAGCTAAAGTACCTCTCTCTCTCTCTCTCCGTTTCAATTTTTTTAATACTTTCTAGGCAGGTTCGATAGCGAGAGTGAGGCTCCGTTTGAATTCGAAGTTGAGATGAGTTTTGAAAGTTGAATAAAATATTATTATTATTGTTTTAAAATTTGAAAAAGTAGAATTAGAATTTGAAAAAATTATATTGGAATTTGTAATTTGTATGAGAATTTGAAAAAGTGTAATGCTGAGTTTGAATTCAAATGGGGCCTGAGTTATTGTTTCTTGGCTGCCCATGATTTATTCGGTTTTTCATTTCTTGGGAATTCAATGAGAGAGAGAGAGAGACTAAGGCAGTGGTGAATTAATGAAGAATGATTTTCCAAGTTTGAGATTTGATTTTTGTTATTCTCATGTCTTATGAAAAGAATCAATGTTATTAATATTTCGGGGTTTTAATTTTTATTAATTTGGCTCTGAAATGGCAGTGAATGGATGAAAAGAATAGATGCTCTGAGAGACGACAACAAACTGTAGGAATAGAAGATAATGGTAGTTTACAGTTTTTTTTTTCTTTCTGTATTTATGTTATCATGGTGATAAATGAGATGATTCACTCTCATACCACCATATCCCGTGGTCAAGTTGATTTCTCATAATGCCAGTTTGTTTCTGACCTATTTTTGGGAAAGAAAGGACTTCAAGATCTTAAAACATATAAATTATACTTGTGGTTTCTTTGGAACCAATTCCTTCATAAAACCTGACTCCTGCTTATATACATTTTTCTTTGTAAAAATAAAAGTGTACTTAATTTTCACTTGATATTTCTATATGTTTTCCCTAAGTAAACAACTGGAGTGAGGATTTGAATTACTTGGTTGACTGTCGCTTTCTTCCCATGGTTGCAGAGCCTCATCAACGCATCACTTCAACAGCAGAAGAAATTGCAGAATATATCTGTTTATGTTCCATCACTTTTACCTGAAAGATCGTCAATAACAAATTTGGAAACTAATAGATGGTAATACTATTTTTTCATCTTTACTAGGTTATATTTTTGTGATTTCGTGTTTTTTTGTCACTTCGGTAACCAGTTCTTGTCATTGTGGGGTTTCAGCTTGCTGCCAGAGTTCTCCAACCAAGATCCAGGTTTTGGGTCTTTAAAACTTGAGGAAGAGCCTGCAGCATTGCCTAAGGCAAGTGGAACATCTATTAGCATGATTAAATGAAAAAAGAAATGACTTGGATTGGAACTGTGTCTTTATGCATTTTTTAATCAAGTCTGCAATACTTATAATAAAGTGTAGGTAAACCATCTTAGAAGCTTACAATAAAAATTTAGTATCCAGAAGCATGAGTAGGCCCCTTGCAATGACCTTTAGCTCAAACATCTCCTCCCTTATAAGAACAGGAAGGAGGGATGATCATGTTTAGCTTGCTGTCCTTGCATTATTGTGTGGTGACCCAGCTGGCATATCGCTAGATGTTTTTTAAAACGTACCAGTATTTGGTGGAATAAGTTGGTTCCTTCAATAGCAATAGTGTAAAAGTGGTCAACTTCCATGATTTGAGGGGGCAAGCTCAGTAATAATTTGTAGGTTCTCTTTTTTGGTTTCGAATAATGTTCAAGGCAGAATTTCATCGGCTCTTCTTATAATGAAAAAAGAAAAAGAAAAAAAGGGCAGAACTTCATGGTGGACGTTTGTATTCATTGATTAATGAATATGAAGGCTCCATCTTTTCATGATCTATCCTGAAATGAATCTTGTAAGGGACTTGCATTATTTGATTTCTGAGTGAGCATAAAAGATACAGAAGGTTGCATATATATGTATATTGAAATGTCTATCATTTTCATTGAAATCAATATCCTCAAACAGAAACAGCCATAACTTGTAGCATGTTGGATGGTTTAGTTGTGCCCAGAACATGAATTGAAAAATACCAACACAACTTCACACAGAAGAAACTTTAATGCGGTTGTCCCCTGGGACTACACTGTCAATTCATCATTTTGAAAGTCTTTTTTTTTTTTTTCATTCACCATTAAATTCTGAGTTGTCTCTGCCTATAAGGGTTTAGTTGAATACATGGTGCCTTCTGCATACTAATTTTTAAGATAAACTATTGGCATCATCATGCTAAAATTAAATATCATTTTTCCCTTGAACCTAATGAACGGGATGAGGTATCCAAAATTTTAGAAAAGGACGACAACAAATATTATGTCTTTTTGAATTTCATTTCAAGTCATGCAGCTGCACGGTGGAGAACTTACTGCAAGAATATGTTTTTCTATTTTCTATTTCAAATCAGGAGAAAAAAGGTCGTGGCTCTCCACCATTGTGGTATATAACAGCTGATGAACTGGATTCTCTGTCCTCGTAAGTGCATTTCCTGCGATGTGTTAAAGATTTGATGTGAAAGAGAATTCCAGCTACACCATTTACTTATAAATCATAACAGCCTACTCAAAGCTGGTCACTTACATTGTAGCATTTGTAATGGATGTCTATTACCACATCTCTAAATTTGTACACCGGTTTACTGAATATGTAGTTCTGCTTGTATGTCCGAAAGTAACCTATATTGTGCATATGCACTTATATGTTCCAAATCCCTCTCTACAAATAGGGAAGGAAAGGGGAACTATGGTGATAATCGTCAGCTGTGTTTCAGTCTTTGATGTTTTCCACATATGCATTTGTTTTAAGAAACAGAGGTGAACCTCTTTGATAGTGCCAAAAAAGTATCAAGCATGGTTGTGAAGTTGGGTATCAGACATGCCAATTATCAATGTGAAAATGTGTCCATATCGTGTTTTAGTCTACAGATCCTTGGTAGTACTCGTCTTTATTTTTCTCCTGGGGAAGATTTGGTACATCAGCTTTAATTTTATAAAATGATATTCCACTAATCTCTCTTAAGAGTCGCCAAATACAGATACATGAGAGGAAGGCTGACACAGGAGAAGGTCAATGCAGCTATCAATGACATGGCCACTTATGCTGAAGCAAATGCGCAGCTTATTGCAGCTCCAAAGAAGAAGGTCCATTTTCAAGTTGTTTGATTGTTTCTGACACCGAGAAATACCTGTTTCATCTTAAAGCCATCCTAACTATGGTTCTTTCTTGATGAAGCTGGCAGAAAATCTTTGGGAAAAAGCCCTGGTAAGTGAAGTACACTTCAATTAGGTGACTGTTATTATCTCCAGATGAATGCCTCCCTGAGCTCCTTTTACCTGGCTGGTGATTACTTATCTTCAAAATGGTGCTGGCTTGTTAGAAACTATAATCCAAGTTACTTTGACAGCACCTTCTAATTCGATGTCTTGGGGACCCCAAAAGATCCATAGAAGTGCCAATTCTGTAGTGCACCAGATCGCCAAACTTGCCACTACCAATGGTTTAGTTGGTCGCATTCCCATTCATTCCGTCACCACCCAACTCCTGGACCCCTACTTTGTATTCAAACCGCTTTGATCCATGTCCCCACGTTCTGTTTTGTGATATTTGCCCAGCGAAAAAATCTTATGAGGTCCCATATGGCTGATATCTTTCAAGTGGCAATGGCTGCCAGCACCATCTAGTTCAAGGTTTACTTACTGTGGCATAATCTCAAAACTATAACCAGGGGGAATCTGTACTCTCATTTCAGAAAAATTGGCTTGTATATGTCACAGCTGATTACCTCTTCTTGTCTTCAAGCATGGTAATTAAGGTTTGGTTTATGTTCTGCTAATTTTCTGAACTGCCGAAACATGCAGGAACTAAGAGATATTGCAATGGCAGAAGCTGTTAAGGGAAAACACTTTTTTATAGAAAATGACATAAAAGGACCAGCACTGAAACTTGACAATACTGGAAAAGCGATACTGACTGTGAGTGTTTCCCTCTTATAGGCAATTTGAATATCTAGTCCATGCATTATAATTGAAATGAAATGATGTGTGGCATAATCTCATTGGTCACTGTCATCTATACATGATTCATGCACACTATTTGATTTCAACGATATACTCTTGTTAATTTTCTGTTCTCCCTAAAGGGGATTTGATATTGTCAATTTTGCAACAGTAGTTTCATGTTGTATGCTGGAATGTCTGGTGCTTGACATAAAATAAGTAAATAGATGTCTTTCATGACCGTCTACAAGGTTTGGTTTCTTCTGTAAAGAGAACCTCGTCATAGTGGCATTATGGTGTTTTGCAGGTCCTTCGTCATCTTGGTCGGATAAGTGAGACTCGGATTGGCCATCACCGAGTGATTATTCTTTTGAAACCTCAATGAAGCTTCCCAAAGAATCCCATCTTGAATGTTTGTAATCATCCACTGTTTTTCTTTAAAAAAAAGAGAGGGGGGGGGGGGGGGGGAACATTGGTTTTCAAAAACTGAAATTAGTAAGCATTGTAAAATCTCATTGAAGTTTTTCCAAGAATACTGGTTTGTATGATATAGAATATGGATCTATTTGGTATTCACATCTGGTTCATTTACGTGCTATAATTGAGACTGTATCTCGTCATTGTGTTAAAAATGTTTAGTTGGAATATTAGAATTGTGGTAGTTATTATCTTCACACTATTTGGGACAGTTTTGGATGATACATCACTGACAGAGAGAGACAGACAATAACCAAATCTATAACTCTGTAATTCCTTGAATTCTAACAAATTGTCATGACTTCTAGGCAGACAATTTTGCTTTATTAAAAGAAAACTACAGATCAACAAGAGCATCAAAATCAACACAGATCCAGAAAAGAGACATCAAATTCGGAGACACTTGAACTTCATCTATGCACACACAAAGCCTTCAGGGACCTTCTTGCCGCATCCATTAACAAGCAAACTGAGGGCAACAGGTACCTTCAGCTTCACAACTCCCAATACATTTGCCTTAATAGCAGTGCACAAACACAAAGCAGCTTCAAGATCTGCTAGGCCTTTCACCACTGTACAGCATTCCTCACTTGGTTTAGTCCCCACAACCTCAGTTACCAACCCTAGCCAGCTGCCACAAACCCCAAACTTGAGAGTATCTTTTGGGCAATTGGCAGGCTTCTTTGGAGTAGAGGGAGTCAAGGTAGGACTTTTTGGAGTGCATGGAACGTTACTAGATGAAACAATGGTGAAAAATATGACGTTGAGTAGAATGAAACAAGCTGCTGCAGCCTTGCAACCCCTGAAGAAACCCCCCATTTTATCATACAACAAACTAGAGGCAGGCAGCAATTCTCATCAGATATGGATTGGGGTTGGGGAGCTGGTTCATCCTATAATATACTTGAAGCAACAGGCGAGGGTACAACCATGAGTAAGGATTTATTTAGATAGGATGAGATGAGTTGAGATTACCTCTATATCCAAATGGATCCTAAATAATGGCTACAATTGGGCGGCCATGCATATTGCAGATACATTTTTATCGTCGGGTGATTGGAATTACTCAGGAAAAGATCTTTGTCCAATATGGCCAAGAACATGGATTGGGGGCACCTAATAGGTCTAAATCTTGTCTAGAATCCCACATGCATGCATATCTGTTTGTCAGCTTGGATACTTGTCTCTGTTCTACCATGGCAGAAACATCCAAGCGAGTTCAAAGGCCCATAAGCATGGATGTTGCTTTATAAATTTGTCTGCTTCCTCCAAGGATTTTTGTCCTCTGGGACCATTTTTTGTAAGAAAAATTAATGAGGACTGAAGAGAGTAAGAATCATGTTACACTACTGTCTTGTTTGGATTTAGATATGAGATGAATTTTGAAAGTTGAATAAAATATTATTAGAATATTATTTTTTAATAATAATAATAATATTATTATTATTTTAGAAATTGATATTTTAAATAAAGATTTTAAAAAAATATAATAATAAATTTAAATGTGATGAGATGGATTATGAATACAAAAATGGCTTTCAAAGATTAATGCCAATATAGCTGAATCGATCATGATTCTAATATGTATATATACGAGAAAAAAGAGAAAAAAAAAATTGGCATCTGTAAGAAGTCTGCTGTGCTGTCTGGCATAAGTTTGACACCATCGCCCAAGAATCCAGGTATTAATGATAGAAAGAACCAAAGATGAACGTAATTTGTCGACACATTTCACAAAGTTGTAAAAGACTCTTGCAGTGGCCCATGCAGGTCTCGAACCTGCGACCTTCGCGTTATTAGCACGACGCTCTAACCAACTGAGCTAATAGGCCATGGTTCATCAGATCCTCTACTCTATTAGTTGGATTGAATTACCCTATCTGACCAAATTACGACAATTACAGGTAGGGAGTGGGAGGTGCAAGAGTACAATTTAAAACCTGAAATCATATCTTGTTCAGAAAGAAATTCTTAAACTTGCTAGCAATCTGAAAGAAATTCTTAAGTAAAAAGAGAAAGAAAAGGAGTTCAAAGTTACAAATCCCCTTAAATGATCCCGCAAGTAACAGCTAGCTGAACACCTAGTTTCAAAATCTAGAGCACCCATTTCTTAATTTTTTTAATTTTTAATTTTATTGGGTAACGTTAGATAGTGTACAAATTTCCCTTTGAATAAAAATGAGGGCCACCACTAGAATATAAAATTTCTGACGAGGGTCTAAATTTATCCATGTGACCGATCCATTGTTTTTATGGGCCCTGTTTTGAGATTGGTCACAGTAATGCGTGCAGCTGACTCCACCTTTAAGCTCCCACAGACACAAAACCCACCTTTCTTTATCCATAGGAGATTTTCTAAAGCCATATTCATCAATTTTATAACACAATGGTGGGCGGGTTGACCTGATTGACCCTTGGAGAGGGGGTTATAAGTTCTTATAACTTATCCTTTCGTTTTATCTCATCCAGAAAATGGCTTGGGCTTTACGACATCATGGAAAAACCACCCCACAAAGGCTCGTCATCTTGATCTTTCCTGCACGCCATTCAAAAGTCTGTATACGTTCGTGTTGGGAGCCATGTGTGGGTTCGTTGTAGCTCGTGGATCACAAAGTTGCGTCGCAAATGGTCTTGTCCTCTCAATCGTCAAGCCCGGCCAGTTGACAAAACTACTGCAATCCCAGGAGTAGTGGATGAGAAGACTGTCCAAACTATCCCAAATAATTCGCCACCTGATCTGATCACGCACACCTTTTCCGCTTATTATTGTCCTATTTTGTTGTATTTTGACCTAATTATTAATTATTTGAAGTGTGGTTGTATTAATTAAGAAGAGATATGACAGTACCGTGCGTTTAATTTGAAGAGTTTGATTTGTGGGAGAAATTCAATGTTTGAGTATTATTTCATGTCGTTTATATTATTTCATATGTACATGGGTAAACTATAATGGTCAATATATATCCTGACATCTTGCTCTTTTACATTCTGGCTCGATTGATTTTTTTTTTTTACCATTTACTTTCCACGTCGAGAATTTTTGTAGCCTGAATTGGGTATGAAACTGTGAATTGATCGAAAGGATCGATCGGACTGATCAAGCAGTTCTGTTCATCTTTATAACTCAGATACAAACAATGGATCATCTGACATTGAAACATGATCATCAGTTTTCCCTTATTAACAGCAAGCTCTAGGCCTGTTCATCTGGGCCGGGTCGTATCCAACCCGGTTTAAAATTTTATTTATTTCTTAATACTTTTAAATTTTTTTAAAAAAAATGTTTAAGAAAATTTCACATCCGGGTTCCGGATTTGGAAATCCAGAATCCGGATGAACACCCATAGCTAGCTCTATGTACGTAACATTCAGGCTGAATCTAGAGAGGGAGGGAGAGAGGAAATATATACACAGTCCTGCAGGCAACCTGAATGTTCCAGTACTTGACAAAATTATAAAAAAATGATAATCACCTGGTGGGGTTATTTATGGTGGTTTTTTAGACTTAAAATGATTAGAATATTTAACGTTTAAGTAAAAAATATTCTCCATTATCATTATTTAATGTATTGGTTCGGTTATCTAAATTTAATGTATTATGGTAAATTTAAATTAGAATGGAAATGTATTATTGGAAATAGGAGTCTTGACCGCTTGCCAACTAAACAAAAAGCTATACCATTTGTTGAATTAGAAATATTTTCAATATATTCTCTAATATTTGAAAAGTTGTGACTTTTCAAAAGTGTTAATTCATTCTAATTATGGTTTTTATAAATAACTTTGCATTTATATAAGTTGTAACTTTTTATAAGTACTACTTCATTTAAATAAATTGTGACTTTTCACAAGTATCATTTCATTCTAATTGTGATTTTTTATAAATTTCCTTTCAATATTTATAAATAGGGAACTCTACCCAGAAATTTACTTACTCCAAATTCTCTACAAAATTAGAAAACCACCCATTCTTCTTTTCTTTCTCTTTTTTCAAGTTTTAATTATTTTATATTGGATTCGAGGATCTTCTTTTGTGTACACCGACAAAGGATTAATGAGAACCAACGTTATTATATCTTGAGAGTAGTTTGTCAAGAAGCTTAGTGAATATTAAATTTTGGCAGTGGATTCTATTATAAGGAAAATGTCTATCACAATGTGCCTCAACATCGGATTCTCTCTTTCTAATTTATTCTTATTACTTAAATATTTCCTAGTTTACAAAGCATATGCACATTGAATATAGATCTTATAGTACTCAAAATTTTCCCAACAATTTCTTATTCCAAAAATTTCAACAAATCTCATGTTTGCAATAACATGTAGGTGGAACTTCGTATCCTTGTATATGTTGGAAAAATTTTGGTTAAAGGAAAGAGAATTCAAGGATTTATCAAGACTTTGAGGCGTATGAAAATACTGTCTTTAAGACGATATTTGCCCCCACTCACAAAGAGTTTGCTAATAGGTTTCTAGCAAATCGTCTCCAGGATACAACAAAGTCTTGAATTCTACAAATAGCAATTTTGTAGAATTCCTAGAATTACTATTGAAAATGATGGAAACAGAGGGGATTTATTTTTTCGTCACCTTTACAAGTCTTTCACGACTATATTTATAAAGAGTAAGGTGGTATATGTGAAAAATCACGTCTGTGGGGACTTTACCGTTTCTCGCTCGAGCGAGGTGTCGAGCGAGTGTCGAGCGAAGTTACTGCCTGACCTCTTTATCTCGGGGTGATTCTCGCTCGAGCGAATAGTCGAGCGAGAATGCAACGGTAACTTCACATACCTCTTTGGTTGAGACGCGTCTGTCTTTGAGACGACGCATTTATTCAAATTCTCGCTCGAGCGAGGAGTCGAGCGAACATCTAGCGAGATCACTGTCTGATTCTCGCTCGAGCGGTATATCGAGCGAGTATCGAGCGAAGTCTCGGGTTAGTGCTCGCTCGAGCGACATATTGAGCGAGTGTCGAGCGAAGTCTCGGCCTCAAGTTCAATTCTCAACCATTTCCACACATTTCTTCCCTTCAACTTTATACATATTACAACCTATTCCAACAATCCCCCACTAGGTTGTAATATAATTAAAGTTCTGTTTCACTAATGATATTATCTCTCATAAAAGAATGTATCTTTCGATTTAAACATTCTCTTAGTGTAATTGGTTCAAGATTATGAAAAGTAATTGGTGGCCTAGGCTTAAACCAATACTCTTTCGTTCAGAATCGGAACCAAAACACAAAAGATAATATATCTTTTCCAATAGAATTTCATAATTTTTATTTTAGCACTATTATGGCCTTGTGCTACATCCTGGTTTAATGAACATTTACAAGAGACAAATCCTGATCTCTTGTCAAAGCGGCACCACTTCTATATTCATATAGGCGAAGTTCCTCATAAGTCTCTGTTACTAAGACACTTTTAAATTTGAACTTCGTTAAGAGTATAACTCATCCTCTTCAACGTAACAGTCAAGCACTTTCCATCCTGAATGAGACCTTGATTACGCAGTGCTTTACTAATCACAAATCAGTAACTTGTTTTTACCCATTAAACTCTTTTAAATAAATCTTAAGAGTTGGGTTACCATTACCGGTGATTCTATTAAAATGGATTTAGTCCCATACCAATGGATGTGATCCTTACTTGTTCTCGCGATAAACTTTTAGTAAAAGGATCTGCCAAGTTACAACTTGACCTCACATAAACAATCGTTATGATCCCATCAACTACTAATTGTCTAACATAATCATGTCTCAGACTTATATGTCTAGACTTTCCATTATACACTTTATTGTATGCTCTAGACATAGTAGCTTCACTATCACAATGCAGAGAAATAGCTGGCATAGGTTGTGGCCACAACTCTATTTCTAATAACATATTCCTAAGCCATTCTGCTTCTTTCCCTGCTGCTGCTAAGGCTATAAACTCTGATTCCATTGTGGAATGAGAGATACATGTTTGTTTCTTAGATGCCCAAGAAACAGCACCCCCACCAAGGGTAAATATCCAACCTGTCGTGGATTTATTATCACTAATGCTAGTGATCCAACTAGCATCAGAATATCCTTCAAGAACCGCTGGAAACTTCGAATAAAAGAGTCCTAAACCAATTGTCCTTTTTAAATATCCAAGGACTCTACCAATTGCTTTCCAGTGGGTTACACCAGGACAACTAGTATATCTTGAAAGTTTGCACACAGCAAAAGCAATATCTGGTCTAGTACAATGCATAGCATACATCATACTACCAATTGCACTAGCATACTCCAGTTGTGCTACTGCTCTTCCATTATTCTTATCCAACTTGACACTTGAGTCAAAAGGTGTATTAGCTTCTTTTATTCCTAAATGATTGAACTTAAGAAGCACTTTCTCAATGTAGTGAGATTGACACAACACATAACCACCGCTATGCTTCTTCACTTTAATACCTAAAATGGTATTTGCTTCATTAAGATCTTTCATTTTGAACTTTGAAGTCAAGTACTTCTTTGTTTCACAAATGCCTTCCAAATTAGTACCAAAAATTAGCATGTCATCAACATAAAGACAAACAATAACACCATATTTTTCAGTGAACTTTGAATAAATGCACTTGTTAGCACTATTGTGTTTGAAACCATCAGCCAATATAATAGTATCAAACTTTTCATGCCACTGTTTAGGTGCTTGTTTTAGTCCATATAATGACTTAACTAATTTACATACTTTCTTTTCATTTCCTGGTAGAACAAATCCTTCAGGTTGTTCCATGTAAACTTCCTCGTCAAGTTCACCATTTAAAAATGCAGTTTTTACATCCATTTGATGCACAAATAGATCATATATAGATGCAAGAGCAATAAGTACACGTATTGATGTTATTCTCGCCACTGGAGCATAGGTGTCAAAATAGTCTATACCTTGTTTTTGACTAAAACCTTTGGCAACCAATCTTGCCTTAAAGGTATGAACAGTACCATCAATATTGTACTTCCTTCTTAATACCCATTTGCAGCCAATAGCCTTTGAGTTTGGAGGTAAGTCTACTAGTACCCAAGTATTATTAGCTAATATTGAGTCCATCTCATCATTTATTGCTTCCTTCCAAAAAGCTGCATCTCTAGAAGTCAAAGCTTCTTTAAAACCTTTTGGATCATTCTCCATATTTAGGACAATGGGTATTTTGTTAAGAACTGTGTTTAAGTCTCCTTCCACAAGGAAAACTTGGGCAAGAGTTGATACAAAATCAGGACCAAAATTCTTTTCTTTTCTAATTCTCTGACTTTTCCTTTGCTCTCTTGGCAAATCCAAAGACTTTCTCTTAATTTTATCAAGAGATTTATTCAAGTCAGAGTTAGAACTTTTAGTTTGATTGGGTTCTAATATTAATTCAGAATCACTTTTAAATTTATTTTCAATAAATTCAACATCTCTTGATTCTACTATAATATTTGAACTCAAATCCAACAACCTATATGCCTTGGAATTTTCAGCATATCCAACAAACACACTTTTTAATGCTCTAGGTCCTAATTTAGTCCTCTTTAAATCTGTAACTCTGTAGAAAGCTAAACACCCCCACACTTTAAGATAACTTAAGTTTGGTTTTCTTCCATTCCAGAGTTCATAAGGTGAAACTTGTAGTTTCTTAGATGGTATTCTATTATGTATATGGCATGCTGTCAATAATGCCTCTCCCCACAAATTAAAAGGCAATTTTGCACTTAGAATCATAGCATTCACCATATCTACAATAGTCCTATTTTTCCGTTCTGCCAAACCATTTTGTTGTGGTGTGTAAGGTGAGGTCATTTCATGTATAATCCCATTCTCTTCACAGAATCTAGAAAATTCATGTGAGAAATATTCTCCACCTCTATCTGTTCTAAGAATTTTAATCTTCTTTTCCTTTTGATTTTCTACTTCTGATTTATACCGAATGAACATGTTATAGGCCTCATCCTTACTCCTCATTAAATACACAAAGGTATATCTAGAGAAGTCATCTATGAATGTAATAAAATATCTTCTTCCTCCTCTAGTTAAAATACCATTTAACTCACAAATATCAGAATGAATAAGTTCTAATATTTGTGAATTTCTGTTAGCAGTAGGAAAAGGTTTCTTGGTCATTTTTGCTTGAATACAAATTTCACATTTCGAGTCAACTACATTATTGTAATCTATCAAGCCATGCTTTAACATGTATTTCATGTATTTAAAATTCAAATGTGCTAAACGACCATGCCATACAGAAAAGGAATCAAGCATATAAGCAGAATTTGTAACTTCTTTATTAATAATAATACTGAGTTTGAACATCCCATCACAAGAATATCCTTTGCCTATGAATACACCATTCTTAGACAAAATTAATTTGTCAGACTCAAGGACAGCCTTTATGCCCTTTTTACATAGTAAATTGGCAGACAAAAGGTTCTTCTTAATTTCTGGAACATGATACACGTTAGTGAGTATAAGTTTCTTTCCAGAAGTAAGTTGCATCTCTACATTTCCTTTTCCATGAACTTTGACTGCATTGTGATTCCCCACAAGAACTTGTTCAGTCTCAATAGTTTCAACATAATTCTTGAATTGTGCTTTGTCATTGCACACATGCACTGTAGCACCGGAATCAAACCACCAATCAGAATTATTTGCAGTCGAAGCAAGATGCACTTCTGTTATCATGCCAATCTCTATTTTTTCTACCATTGCAATAATTTCCTCAATTGCATTTGCAACATTTGAACTGCTGCCATCATCTTTCTTCTTGTTTTTCAAGAATCTGCACTCACGGATATAATGGCCTTTCTTTCCACAGTTGAAACATTGCCTATTTTTCTTCATTTTATCGGTAGAAGAATTCTTTTTGAAGGTGTTTCCCTTCTTAGGCTTAAGAAAATTCCTTTTCTTTTCATCACCTTTTTGCACATTGTTCACATTTACTTTAGAATCAAAATGGTTATCATCACGAATTCTACTCTCCTCTTCAATTCGTAGATGCTTTCCAATTTGTTCTAAAGTAAGTTCTTCTGTTATATGCAGAAGCTTCTTCCTGTAATTATTCCAACTTGGTGGGAGTTTTGCAATAATTGCTCCCACTTGAAATGATTCAGGAATGACAATGGACAAATCACGAAGTTTATTGACCAAGACTTGCAACTCGTGCATTTGGTCCAACACAGACAGATTATCCACCATTCTAAATTCAAAGTACTTCAAAATAATAAATTTATCAGTACCCAATTTTTCTGTCTTATACTTCGTTTCAAGAGCATTCCATATTTCCAGAGGTGATTTCATAGCAGTGAATAAATCATATAATCTATCAGAGAGAGTGTTAAGAATGTGACCTCTGCAGACCAACTCATCTTCCTCTCGTTTCTTCCTCAATGCCTTGACCGTTTCAGAATCTTCTGGAGTTGATGCAGGAATTGGCTCCAAACTTGGATCCAGAACATAGAAGATCTTCAGCGCGGTCAGAAGAAATTTCATCTTGTCTTGCCAACGAGTAAAGTTAGAGCCATTGAATCTGTCCAACTTCACAAAGTCTTGATTCATTACTTTGAAAGTGGCGGATTCTGAACCTCCTTCCATTCAAATATCGTCTTAAAATTGTTGGAAAAATTTTGGTTAAAGGAAAGAGAATTCAAGGATTTATCAAGACTTTGAGGCGTATGAAAATACTGTCTTTAAGACGATATTTGCCCCCACTCACAAAGAGTTTGCTAATAGGTTTCTAGCAAATCGTCTCCAGGATACAACAAAGTCTTGAATTCTACAAATAGCAATTTTGTAGAATTCCTAGAATTACTATTGAAAATGATGGAAACAGAGGGGATTTATTTTTTCGTCACCTTTACAAGTCTTTCACGACTATATTTATAAAGAGTAAGGTGGTATATGTGAAAAATCACGTCTGTGGGGACTTTACCGTTTCTCGCTCGAGCGAGGTGTCGAGCGAGTGTCGAGCGAAGTTACTGCCTGACCTCTTTATCTCGGGGTGATTCTCGCTCGAGCGAATAGTCGAGCGAGAATGCAACGGTAACTTCACATACCTCTTTGGTTGAGACGCGTCTGTCTTTGAGACGACGCATTTATTCAAATTCTCGCTCGAGCGAGGAGTCGAGCGAACATCTAGCGAGATCACTGTCTGATTCTCGCTCGAGCGGTATATCGAGCGAGTATCGAGCGAAGTCTCGGGTTAGTGCTCGCTCGAGCGACATATTGAGCGAGTGTCGAGCGAAGTCTCGGCCTCAAGTTCAATTCTCAACCATTTCCACACATTTCTTCCCTTCAACTTTATACATATTACAACCTATTCCAACAGTATATATATAAGGATGGCTCTAGTACCGCTGCTGCTGGAAGCTTCTGTTGGGGGCTCGCTAGTCGCTAATTTGTTTTGTATGTTATTTTTCATATGTATTTTTCAACACTTTAATATATTATTATTTTAAAATAAATTCACAACATTATTAAAAAAATATTTACTTAATAATTAAGTAAAAGAATAGCGGAAGCCTCCAGCCAAAAGAGTATCATTTTTCATATATATATATATATATATATATATATAAATCAAGCTCAGTATATTTGACTAGTTAGTTATTAGGATAATATCATTATAGTATTCAAAAAAATATATTTAAAAATAAACAGATACCAAATAGACCTAATTACTTGTTTACCACACGTCACATGTACATCTAAGAACTTTTCTACTTTGGGCCATAATTTATGTTTTTGATTTTGACAATTTATATATGTTATTATTATGTGCTGATTCACTTCATGAAAAATGACCACGATCTTTATAAATTACTTGAACAGGAAGGATTGGCCCTTGGAGGAGGAGTCACATTTATGCAACCAGTTTCATTTTTGTGAAGTATGGCTCTTTTTGAGATGCATAATTTTTTGAGGTTTTATTGGTTTTGACTGCTATTTTTGTATCTAATTGATTTCTCCTACTTCATAGGGAGATGAGCATTAATACCTTAAGCAAATGTGAAAACGAACAGCTGGAATAGCTGAAGATATATCAAAAGATCATTCATGCGCTCTGTTGTGACATGCTTTCTTTGTCCTCTAGAGATACCTCTC
Source organism: Platycarya strobilacea (assembly GCA_036898215.1). Taxonomy (NCBI): domain Eukaryota; kingdom Viridiplantae; phylum Streptophyta; class Magnoliopsida; order Fagales; family Juglandaceae; genus Platycarya; species Platycarya strobilacea. The sequence continues at coordinate 35,493,810 of CM072551.1, read as the reverse complement.
AACATTTCATTTCCATGATATCAGCACACACTTCTAAACTCAAAACCTGAGAGTTCAGGATTAAGCTAATTAAAAAAAATCGTAGGGCATGATGCAAATGCTTCCAACAACTTCTATGTGTGTGTGTATATATATATATATTATATATATATAACTAACGGCAAGGGTATATATATGTGCATCCATTAAGAACATAAATTGGACAAAAGATGACATTGTGCTTCCAACAACTGAATATGTTATCAAAACATACTCAACCTACCATAAGCAATTTTGTGCTTCGAACAACATAATACATATTTTATATTTGTTGCTTGTGACTTCTACAAGTCTTCAAAACATTCTATTGGAAAATTTGTTATGCTTCCTAGCTAGAAATGCATCTTAAAATATGATTTTTAAATGAAGTTAAAGCTATTGAAGATTTTTTGTCCCTATAGGGATACCTCATTACCGAGATAAATGAGCTGAAGAAGAAGTTTAGAATCTGCATTGTGGCCCAAATTAATAAGTGGATAGATTTCATAATCAAGATTAATTACATGCAAATAGCTAGGGGTACTGGCATATACGATCATCGAAATATTGCAGGTGATTTGCAGTTGGCTAACCAAATATATGACTGGACAAACAAATAGCAGTATCCAAATCATGCACTTGCACAAACAAATTGCAGTATACGAAATATTGGCTTACAATTTGATGCTACAAAAATAATAGTTTTAAAAAAGGTTTGGTGTGTACATCTTAAAACAGCTCAAGATCAAGTACATGATATAGATTTGTGATTTCCTTCATCTCTCACTCTTTTCTTTATCTTCAAGAAGTTAAACAAAAGAAAAAAAAAATTTCTCCACAAAGATGGTTGGCTCCTAGCTACTTAAATTTATCAATGATATTACTTCAATGATATAGTCCTTTGTGAATAAAAAATCTAACACTTTATATCAAGTTTTGTTATAATTACGGATAAAGTGAATGGACATCTGAGCACATCATTACCTCCACCAACATGTAGGAGAGATATGACATTAAAATCATCAAAGCAATTTCACGAACACTGGAATGTCTGAAAGCAAATAGAATGGGAGATTTATAATAGTGTGATGCCTTGTTACTCTCCAGTTATAAATAAGGTATGAAATCTGACCTTCATATCATAGCAATTAATTTATACCTATTATTCAAAATAGACCTTACCTTTTAAAAGTTAAAATCTTAAGAACATATGATGTCACAAGTCCCGCCTGCAATGAAATATTTCGGCATGATTTTCCTACGAATATATGCAAAACTAATTACTGGCATATTCATTAATATAGAGAAAATTAAGAACACATTTTCTAGTATTGTGCAACAACTACACCACCAATGATTATTTAAGAATTTTACATAACGTAGTTCCATATGGTGTGTTTTAGATTCTGGATTAGCAAGATTGGTAGGCAAGTACAGGAAAAACTCATAAAGATTATGGCCATAACTCATTAGTCCGTCAATGCCCAACAAAGATAATCACATAGCAGCAATTATCAACCACAAGATATCATTTGTGCAAAAAATTGGTCCAACACACTTATGAAATTTGCTACTGCAGTGTAGACAAAAAGCACAAACATCTTGAGTGTTTGGTAACATTTCCTTTTTCAGGTACTCTGAAAACATGTTATATTTAAGAACATAAACAAGCATAGCAAAAAAATTCTGAAACTAAAAAATAATAATTTCTTGTTCAACATTATAATATAGAGTGCATCTAATTAGTTACTTACAGTGTACACATAACTGCTTTCAAGTAATTAATCACCTACTATTTATAATGGGCACTATTAGATCAGCCATAAAATTGTTTCTTATCATATGGATTTACTCTTCTAACTCCTACCACCCATGAAACCCAGTTACACATGCACATATATACAAAATTTCTATGCTAGTTTTTCAAGAAACCTAAAAAAATAACTACCCTCTAGGCCAAGAATAGAAACATAATACATGTTCAAAGTACAATAACATGCAATATAACAAGATGGAGTTGCAGCACTTTTCCTTCAGAAGCTAGATTTCCAATCTTTTCATTTTGCTCTTGCAATGTCCTACATTTAGCCATCAACATCTTACCCATCTTACTTTGTGTAGTGAAACTGAGAGCAGAAATTGCACCTTGTTTCTCCTTCAATTCTTTCTCCTTCTCCTTGAGCAAATTCTAGAATTACAGCATCATAAGAAAACATAAACATTAGACTTATCTAGGCACAAACCGCATGCATGTAGCCACCTTGGGATTGCACAAAAGTAATGGCATAAAATAAAATGGTAACTCTAAAGTATAATCTTAAAACCATTAAAAAACAATGTGCCAAAATGTTGGTTTAAAAATATTTTGCTCTATAGAAGTAAAACTAAATGTGATAATTAATAATCAGAGGTCAATATGTACACCACAACAAATGTAACTTGATTTAAAACCTATACACAAACATTCAACAAACAATTATTTTGCTATATTAGTCCAATGTCCTCAGTTAAAAAAAAAAACAACTTTAACCTTGATTAAATAATGCCAAGCTCTATAGACCCTCATCAACTAATCAAAGTCTGTATATCAATCTAAAATCATATTGGCTTTCTCTATTTATCACATCCTTCTACCTTTTTTTATAAGTCACATCTATCTACTTTAAAAAGAATAAATAGTAATAGTAACACAAGCATATTCTTCTACACCACATCTATCCTCTCTTCATCACATTCTTCTTGATCCAAAACTAGTTCTTAAATCTAAATAATTCGATTTACAAATCAAAATTCAAAATAGTTCAGAATTAACATATATTAAATTTTCTATGCATGTAGAGGCAATATATGAAGCAAATGGCACTCAAATAAAGACTCAGATATATTTTTTTAAAAATAATAAGTGCTATAGTTTAATAGTTCTACCACATGCTATGCAGGTTGCGCTATAAATTAAATAATCCAAAAGATCTAGGGTTTACGAGAAAGATAGGATGAGAGAAATAGAGAACTGATCATTTCCATCAAGAGAGTGATGTTGTCTTTAGTAGCACAAAAGTAAAATAAAAATAAAAACAAGAACCTAGCCTGCAAAATGCAAAGCGAGATTGTAGATAACAAAAATATATACTAAAAAATAAAAAACAAAAAACCCAAAATGAGATCTCATCGGGGGTCAGATTTCACCCTACAGATGAAGAGTTGGTAATATATTACCTCAAGTGCAAGCTCAGAGGCAAATGCTTCCAAATCAACCGGTGCTCAACAACCACAACTGAGAACTCCATACAAAATTGAATAACGAAAATTGGAACCCAAACAACCAAATAAACGATGGAACCGAATGAGGAACACAAAAGCCACAAACTCATCAGATCACACGTACGATAAAAGGTTATAGGAACAAAAATGAACAAAAAACTCATTAGGTCACACAAACGATGCGGGAAATTAGTCCATAGATGAAACAGAGAGAAAATAGAAGGCTTGGAAACCGAGAAGGCCGAGATCAATGGTGGCTCTGCAGAAATCGACGGTGAGCTATTGCTCACTGAAGAAGAACTGCTAGGAAAAAAATATGGTGAAACCCACAACAAAAGGAAGAACAAAAAAAAAAAAAAAAAAAAAAATCAAGTTAGACTATAAATGTGTATGAAAGAGATAAAAAATATTAAAATTAAGATTTTCTAAAAAGTTTGAAGATAGAACCAAAAAAAAAAAAAAATACAAATTCACAAACAACGAAAACAATAGACGGAAGTCACAATATGCAAATCCACAAGAAACAATATTTAACATACAGAAGAAAAAAACTCTATTTTTTTTTAACAAAATTATAAACTAAAAAACCAAATAAAAGCTTCACCACAAACTGGACATACAAAGAGTCAAAGAAAAAAAAACTGTATTTTTTCAAATCTACAATACACAAACAAACAACATAAAAAATAAAAAATTCTATTTTTTTAAACCCAAATGTACTGGAGAGAGTGGGTGTTCATTAAGCCATCTAATAAAATATTGCAATCAATATGAACAAAAACATTACATTAGCAAAAGTGCGACTTAAAGAAGACATGACATAAATATATTACAAATTAACAACATTTAGGAACAAACCTATTGCAATAAAAATAAAGTTACTGGAAAAAAAAAAAAGCAGTCCTATAAAATGAATTATATTTAACCTCAATATTTAAACCCAAAATTATAACGAGCTTATAACCTGCATAATGCTTGGACCATTATTTATGTTGAATTTTATATGAACAACTATTAATTATATATATATATATATATATATATATATATATATATATAAAGAGTGGTGCTAGCCAAAATTTATCCCAAACAGTGTAATTTTTTTTTTAGATTTTTTTCATTCATTTTTTTACATATTCTTAATTTAAAAAAAAAAATACATAATCATTAAAAAACAATTACTTAATCATTAAGTAAAAAAAAATTAAAAATAATATTTTTTTTTTGAATTCGGGAGAAATTTTAGGTGGATATGTTCGGGCAATAAATAATTTATCATACCAATCACAACACAGACTAAGTAAAAATGCAATTCAAATAGCAGAATTTGACTCCAACATTCTTTATCAACTGCATATTTTCAAAGCTTCCTTGCGTTGAAATACAATATATTAATACACGATAAATGTTAAAAGAAAATATATGTCTATTTAAAATGAAGCATGCATATAATAGTTTATTTAAGTGAATAAGCACGTATGTGAGTGAAAAATATTAAACTATATATAAAATACTCTTTAACAATTCAATAGTTATCTATATTTTTTTATAAAAAGCATTTATCCATTTTGAACAATAATTTGTGTTTGTCAAAATTCAGTTGAAATATAGAAACTCCATTATTGTCAAATTTGAGATTGAAATAAACCAAATTTAACATTGCAATCAATTAAGCATACACAAGATTAATTTGCCTCAAACCCCATTCTAGTGATGCACTCGTTGATATATTCTCCTTGGCAAGTTCTATATCAAGAAATATGCAAACATTTTGTAAAATATTTAACTGAGTTATTTCATCAAACAGATTGTGCTCAATTATCCATAATCAATAAGGAGAACTCATATAGATTTATTCAAAATCTAAACTCATATTCTTGGATATATTCACATAAATTAAACATAGATAATAAACCAAAATCCAAGGCCGGCACAATAATAATTTACCAAGAAAAGGATCAAGAATAATTTACCTTGTTGTTCTCGCACGACTTGAAGATGGAGGAGAAGAAATGGAGATGGTGGAAGATCGAGAAGAGGAATTACCTTTGCAGCCTTCTGCAATTGATTTTGTGATGGAACCTGTGTGAAACCCATTTTGGGTTGTGCTCACGTGCGATTAAGGGAGGGGCTGCGAAGGGGTTTTGACAGTGGGGGTTTGGTGGCTGGAGCAGGGGGAACTATGAATGTAGCGGTGAGGCTAGGTGGCCGGCGGTGAAGTCTAAGCGTGGGTTGCTTGGAGGAGAAGTCAAACCCGTGTGAAACCCATTTCGGGTTGTGTTTGTGTGCGGCTAAGGGAGGGGCTGCGAATGGATTTTGACAGTGGGGGTTCGATCGCTGGAGCAGGGGGGAGTCGCGGATGTGGCAGTGAGGCTGGGTGGCTGGCGGTGAAGTCTAAGCGTGGGTTGCTTGGAGGAGAAGCCAAAGCCATGTGTTGCTGCGTGAAGAGAAATGGCCATGTGGTGCTGTGGTAAAGAGAAAAAAGAGAGGGAAGGATTATGGTCATACACGAGAGGGGTATAAGTGGAAAACGAAAGTTAAAAAATTAATACTATTCATTACTGTTCATCAAAAGATAAACACTTTTTAGTTATAAAGACACACACACACACACACAAAAACACACAACTATAGAGAATTATATATTTGTTTGGCTTTTTGTTGATAGATCAGCCAATTGGGTTTGATGAGATATACATTCTCATTAATGGTGGGTATTGGGAATAAACTGATAAAACAAACAATACAGATATGAAATTAAATGCAACGGTAGCAACTAAGAGAAGTAAAACAGTAAAGAACACACAGATTTAAGTGGTTCAGCTCAACTGAGTTTACATCCACTAGGGGTTGGTCTCAAACTTCACTATGATCAAATGGATATTACAGACAGAGAATCAAAAGATTCTTATAGCAGAAATCACTCACCTCACGTGTATACACTTAATCCTCACGTGTTTACACTCAACCACTCAAGAAATAGAGAAGAAATGATCAAATGAGGGGGCTTTGTTCTTCGGTGTCGAAATAGAGGCCTGCGTTCATCGCGATGTGCGAAGCAGAAAAGAGATTGTGATATTTATACTTATGCGATCTCGCTCGAGCGAACACTACTAGGTCAATCTCGCTCGAGCTGAACGTCGAGCGAGGGTCGAGCGTAGTCTCTGCCTGAATCTTACTCGAGCGGGACCTCGAACGAGGGTCAAACAAACTCTCGGGTTGCATTTCGCTCGATCTGGACATCGAATGAAGGTTGAGCGAACTCACAGGTTGGACTCTCGCTCGAGCGGGATCAATTTCGCTTGAGCGAGAGTGCAGGGGATTCATGTATTCAAGCCATAACTCAACAAATTTCTACCTTGACTTGAATACCTAAAAGTCTCACTGAAAAAACCCAAATCAACAAAAGAAATCAACCCCATCAAAAGGTCCCTTAATGGATCTGGAAACCTTGAACTCCAATCAAGTCCAAATAGAGTTTGAACTTCTGTACTGTAACTAGCTTTGTCATCATGTCTGCTGGATTCTTTAAAGTAGCAATCTTTTGAATACTCACTGTACCATCAGAAACTACTTCTCTGAGAAAATGATACTTGATATCGATGTGCTTCCTTCTCTCATGATACATTTGATTTTTGGTCAAATGTATAGCACTCTGGCTATCACAAAATACTGTCATCTCCTCTTGCTGAAAACTCAGGTCACTGGTCAGCCCCTTCACCCAAATGACCTCCTTGACAGCCTCAGCTGCTGCCATGTATTTTGTCTCCGTAGTTGATAAAGCAACAGTTGATTGAAGTGTTGCTTTCCAACTAATTGCAGAACCACACAATGTGAAAACATAGCCTGTCAATGATCTTCTCTTGTCTAAATCCCCAGCATAGTCAGAATCAACAAACCCAACAACATCAGAACTGAGATTAACATCTCTATCAAATAACAAGCCAACATGTGAGGTTCCCCTTAAGTACCTCAGAATCCATTTTACTGCCTACCAGTGAACTCTACCAGCCTTAGCCATGTACCTGCTAACCACGCTCACTGCCTGTGAAATGTTTGGATAGGTACAAACCATGTCATACATAATGCTGCAAACTGCACTAGAGTAAGGAACTCTTGCTATGGACTGTTCCTCCTCATCAGTCTGGGGAGATAGGGAAGCTGAAAGTCTAAAATGCATCGTCAATGGCGTGCTTACAGGTTTGGAGTTAGACATTCCAAACCTGTCAAGAACCTTCTCAATGTACTTTCTCTGGGACAAGTACAACTTCCCAACTTTCCTATCCCTATGAATTTCCATTCCTAAAATCTTTCTAGCAACACCTAAGTTTTTCATCTCAAACTCATTTCTAAGTTGAGTTTCATCAAATCAACATTAATCATGCTTTTAGCAGTTATTCATGTCATCAACATAAAGCAATAAGTGAATGAAAGACTTATCAGGCAATTGTTTATGATACACACAACAATCGTAACTACTTCTCAAATAGCCATGATCAATCATAAACAAGTCAAAACGCTTATACCATTGCCTAGGCGACTACTTCAACCCATACAAAGACTTCTTCAGTCTGCAAACTTGGTCCTCTTTCCCTTCAACAATGAATCCCTCTGATTGATGCATATAGATAGTCTCTTCAAGCTCACCATGTAGAAACACTGTCTTCACATTAAGCTACTGAAGCTCCAGATCATACAAAACCTTGATGGCTAATAAAACTCTGATTGAACTGTATTTTACAACTGGAGAGAATACTTTATTGAAGTCGATCTCCTCCCTCTGGCCGAAACCTTTAGCAACTAGGCGTGCTTTGTATCTTGCATCTATCTCAGACTGGATTCCTTATTTTCTCTTGAAAATCCATTTGCAGCCCACAACCTTCGTCTTTGCTGGTAACTTAACCAAATCCCAGGTTTGGTTCTTGTGAAGAGATTCAATCTCTTCAGTCATTGCTGAGCACCACTGAGCAGACTCGGTACTCCTCACAGCCTTTGAGTAACTGGAAGGCTTCTGCCCATCAATTTCTTCTGTTGTTGCGAGTGCATACATAACCATGTCTGCTTGAGCATATTTCTAAGATGGTCTGATCTGCCTCCTCTGTCTACCAGTAGCTTTACTGTACTGCTCCTCAACCGCTGCTTCAATCTCAGACTCAAAATCATGCTCATCAGCCATAGCATGATCCTGAGTTTGAGGTGGTGTCCTCTGTAGAGCCTGTTGTAGCTTCACCTTCTTCCATGTAGACACAGGAATCTCTTTTCTCGGATTAAGCATAGATGTTTCATCAAAAGTCACATCTCTGCTAATCACAAACTTGGTTGAATTGGGATCAGTACACCACAACCTATATCCCTTTACCCCAGTAGCATATCCCATAAATATGCATTTCTTTGCTCTAGGTTCTAGCGTATTATCATTAACGTGAAAATAAGCAGGACAACCAAAAATTTCCAAATTCAATTAATCAGTAGGTGCATCAGACCATACCTGATTAGGTGTCTTCAAACCAATAGCTGTGGCTGGAGAGTGGTTCACCAAAAAGCAGGCTGTGTTGACTGCTTCTGCCCAGAAGTCCTTAGTCAGCTCGGCATTGGAGAGCATACTGCGTGCTCGTTCTAGGAGGATACGGTTCATCCATTCAGCTACCCCATTTTGTTGTGGAGTATGCCTAACTGTACGGTGCCTGAAAATCCCTTCATTTTTGCAGAACTCATCAAAGTCACTGTACAAAATTCCATTCTATTGTCAGTTCGAAGCCATTTAACCTTCTTGCCAGTCTGATTTTCTATCAAAACTTTCCACTGCTTGAAATTCTTGAGGACATTACTTTTCTGCTTCAGAAAATAAACCCACACTTTCCGTGAGTAATCATCAATCAAAGTAAGCAAGTAGTTTGCTCCACCTTTCGATGGAACTGAGGATGGACCCCAAAGGTCGGAATGAATGTAGTCTACTGTACCTTTAGTGCTATGGACCCCTGTTGCAAACTGGACTCTGCTCTGTTTGCCAAACACGCAGTGTTCGCACAAGTCAAGTTTGCCTAAATTCTGATTCCCTAACAACCCTTGCTTATAGAGGATAGACATCCCCTTTCACTCATATAACCCAATCTCATGTGTCATAAACGAGTGTTATCTGACTCTGCCTCATCAGATACTGAAATTGCAGCTTTAGTGCTGACAGTATTGCCCTGGAGGAAATAGAGACCATCTTTATGATCTCCCTTCATAATAATCATGGAGCTTTTGCTAACTTTCAGTACTTCACCTTGTCCCGTGTATTTCAATCCCAAAGAATCAAGGGCTCCCATGGAGATAAGATTCTTTTTCAGATTTGGAATGTGCCAGACATCGGTCAATGTTCTAACTATCCCATTAAACATCTTGATCTTCACTAAACTCATTCCCGCAATGTTGCAAGCTGTGTCGTTTCCCAACAAAATAGAACCATTATTGATTGGTTCATAAGTCATGAACCAATCCCTTTTGGGACACATGTGAAAAGTGAAAGCTGAGTCCATGACCCACTTGTTATAAACCGATTGGTTGAATAATTGATTGCAAGGACCACATCCGAGCCATCAGATTCATCAACAACACTGACGGCATTAGAGGAACTTGTGGATTCCTCCTTCTTCTTCACCTTAGTGCACTCACTCTTGTAATGTACAAACTTCTGGCAGTAATAACACTTGACGTTTTTCTTGTTGGACTTGAATTTCCCCCGGGACTTGCCTCTGCCCTTCTCTGAACCCTTATTACTGGAGCTTCCTCTGTTGGAGAAATCTTTGACAATCAGCCTACTAGCTTGAGTTTCACCACCCTTATCACTATACCTGTTCCTTAATTCGTTCGAGTTCAAAGCTGGCTTCACATCAGCTAAAGAGATGGTATTTCGGCCATATAGCATAGAATTTACAAAATTCTCAAATGCACAATACTATTAAAGCTTGATCTTCGTCATCAAGCTTGATGTCAACATTTCTAAGATCCATAACAATTTTGTTAAACTCATCTAAGTGTTCAGACACTGATGAACCCTCATTCATCTTGAGAGTATATAACCGTTGTTTCAAATACAACCGGTTAGTAAGTGATTTCTTAATGTACAAGCTCTCAAGCTTGTTCTAGAGACTCTGAGCAGTCTCTTCCTCAGCAACCTCTCTTAACACTCCATCAGATAAAGACAATAAAATAGTACTATGTACATTCTCTTCATCGTCCTTAGACGGTACAGGAGAATCAACAAACCTCTCCTCAAGAACTTTGAACAACCCTTGCAGGCGCAACAAAGCTCTCATATTCAAGCGCCACAAATTGAAATTGTTATGTCCATCAAAATTCTCTATTTCAAATCTGGCTGTGGCCATCCCTTCTGTCCTTCACAGAGCTAGATAGCTCTGATACTAGTTTGTTGGGAATAAACCGATTAAACAAATAACACAGATATGAAATCAAATACAGTGGTAGCAACTAAGAGAAGTAAAACAATAAAGAACACATAGATTTAAGTAGTTCAGCTCAACTGAGCTTACATCCACTGGGAGTTGGTCTCAAACTTCACTTTGATCAAATGGAGATTACAGAGAGAGAATCAAAAGATTCTTACAACAGAAATCACTCATCTCATGTGTATATACTCAATCCTCACGTGTTTACACTTAACCACTCAAGAAATGGAGAATAAATTACCAAAAGAGGGGGCTCTGTTCTTCGACGTCAAAACAGAGGCCTGGGTTCGTCGCACGGTGCGAAGCAGAAAAGAGATCGTGATATTTATACTTATGCGATCTCGCTCGACCGAGAGTTAAACTCACTCGAGCGAACACTGCTAGGTCAATCTCGCTCAAGTTGAATATTGAGCGAGGGTCGAGCGTAGTCTCTGCCTGAATTTCGCTCGAGCAGGACCTCGAGCGAGAGTCGAGCAAACTCTCGAGTTGCACTTCACTCGAGCTAGACGTCGAGCGAAGGTCGAGCGAACTTATGGGTTGGACTCTGGCTTGAGCGGGATCAACTTCACTCGAGCGAGAGTGCAGGGGAGGCGTGTATTCAAGCCATAACTTAACAGTGGGCACTCTATGTGGGGTTTATATAGCACAGAAATACAAGGTTCCCAACATTAGGAAACTAGCCGATTCTGGCTTTACGATGGCCAAGCATGTCGAGAAAACCTATCGCAAGCCCAAGACCAAGGCCAAGACTAGGACAGAGGATGAGGAACGTCTGAATTAGAATCTTTTTACAAGGCCAAGAGCACGATCATGCAAGTTTATTCATAACTCTAGTCATCTTTGATCCGTTATATCTATTTTATAATAAAAATAATTTTATAATTTAAGAAATTATATCAAGTTACATCAGTTTGTAGAATTATTTTTATGTAATATTTTTGTGTCTAGAGTAGTTCTCATATATATATATATATATATATAAGAATTGGTTTGCATGTTTTTGATTTATCGGTTCAAGTCAAGTGCTTTTGGGTATATATTTTGTGTTATCATTCTTGACTTCTTGTGCTACTGGGAATATGAAGGTTATGATCTCCATGATTCACAACTTGGATTATTAATTTTCGTTTAAGAATCCATGTGATTTGAGAGTTGAGGCCCTTTTGGTCTTTTCGACGTCTTTGCCTCTTGCCATAATGGTTTGCGTTTGAGATAATTGTAAATATTCACCATTTTTTTTCTCCTATAACTTCAGCCTACTTTTACTCAGAAAAATACGATTGTTGAGGGTACCAAACTTGCTACAAAAGTCCTAAACCCTACATATTTTACGGTTTCTTTCATTTTTTTTATTCATCTTTCTGATGAATATTTACAATTAGTAAACTATAATTACAATTAATAAACTATAATTACAATTAGTAAACTAAGAAATTTACCTCTATCACTAAATTGCACTAAATAACCGGTGACTTACTATATCATCGATTTTGCGATGAGATTACTTCTATCGTCTAATAATTTATACAAGTCTCAAATATATTTTGTGTTCTAGTAAAGCAGTTTCCTCATAATAAAAAACAGTATAAAATAGATTGCCTTTTTTATGCCAAAACTCTATGAGATCCCCTCAAATTATCCCACCAAATTGATAGATATCTTTTTTAAATAAAAATAGACAAACCTATACATATCAATGCGATTTAAAAATTATACATAAAATTCCAATATCATGTCAATTTCTATTGGAATTAAATTGTACGATCGGTGAGCATCGAATGTTTGTATCACTATTATGCTTGTTGCAAAAAAGAAAATGATAAAGATGCAATTTCTTTTACCATTCTTTATATAACTATATTTAAAAAAATAGATATTTTTATAAAATAATTTATAAATAAATCACTTTGCATAAATATTATAGAATTGTAGAAGTTGAAAAGTTAATTTACATTGATACGACGATGTCCTATATAAGGACGATACGGAGAGTAATTGATGTTACGGTTACCAATTCAAACACACATGTATTTAAAAAATCTTCAAATAGTCACAACAACTATTCATAAAGTATTCTAATAGTATAACAAAAAGATCCTAAGATAAAAGAGATAAGATTTACAAGAGAATATAACGAATCTTGACAAAAGAGATCAAGTTGGTTATAATTACTTGCTTTCCTTTATACGGCCCCTTAAGATAGTCATGCCATCAGATAAGCCGATTTTGGTGCACAAATTTTGAAATTTCTATCACAAAAGAGCTTTAGTAAGGAGGCCTGCAAGCTGGTCGTGTGTGCTAACATGGGAGACTTGTAGCAATTTTTTGGAGACCAAATCACAAAAAAAAATGGAGATCGATAGCAATATGTTTCATCCTTGATTGTATAACAGGGTTAAGACTTAATTGAGTAACACCAATAATATCACAAAATAAATGTGGAGGTTTAGGCATTGGAGTATCAAACTCATGAAACAAAGAGCGAAACCAAAAAAAACTTGGAGGTAGCTGAAGGAAGTGCCCAGTACTTCGTCTCGGTGGAGGAATAGGCCATAGCACGCTGCTTCTGTGTGCTCCATAAAATGAGACAATCAGCTAGAAAAATAAGATAGGTAGAGATGGAAGATATTTATCCCTATCACATGCCCAATTTGCATCAAAAAATCCTTGAAGAGTGAGATTCCCCACGCGCTTGAGGAGAATACCATGATTAAAAGTGCCTTTCAAGCAGGCAGTAGTCGAGTGAAGCTAAGACGATTTATACATGAACTGAGCTAACTTGTTGATCATGAAAGCAATGTTGGGCCGAATTAGGGCGAGATATTGGAGAGCTCCAATAAATCAGCGATACTCGGTCGGATCAGTAGGAGAAAACCCATCATTGAGCTGAAGAAGACCCTTGGTGGCAAGTGGAGTCATCATTGCGTTGGCACCGTCCGTTTTGGTACGAACAAGAAGATCCCGATTATATTTTTAATGGGACAAGAACAACCTGTGTTTGGTTGAAATCCCATTGACATCAAGAAAATAATTTAAGGGTCCAAGGTCCTTTAGAGAAAACCGATGACCAAGCTATTGAACAACTCCAGAGATAACAACAGTACAATGCCAGTGAGTAAGAGATCATCCACATATACTAGAAAAAATATTGTAACTCTATCACAATTTATATATAAATAAAGAGTAGTCAAATTTGAACTGCTGAAATCCAATTGAAGAAGACAAGTGCTCAATTCTTGATACCAAGCATGAGATGCTTGTTTTAAGCCATATAAGGACTTCTTTAACCTGCAAATATTAGAAGGCAGATTAGGATAACAAAACCTAGAGGCTGAAACATGAAGATGCCCTCCTAAAGTTGGCCATGCAAGAGTGCGTTATTAACGTTTAGTTGTCGAAGTGGCAATTTTTCTGAATAGCAATGGAGAGGACAACTCGAATAGTCACCGGCTTCACGACGAGACTGAACGTCTCATTATAATCAAGATCATGCTATTGATGTAATCATTTGGCCACCAACCTCGCTTTATAGCGAGAAAAACAACTATCAAAATATCACTTTATTTAAAAAACCCCTTTGCATCCAACGGGTTTGATGGTTGAGCTTGGTGGAACAAGCTCCCATGTACCATGTTTAACCAAGGCAGTAAACTCTTCTAACATAGCATGCTGCCACTTGGGATCCTTCAAGGCCTGAGACACACATGTGGGCTCTACAGGTTGAGGAAGATGATGTTTTGTGGCTAGGTAAAGGTGTTTGGGTTTATGAATATTATTCATAGACCTAGTAGTCGTGGTATGGGTACGGGTGAGTTGGGTTGGGGTTGTAGGTGTGGTGGGTGGAGCTATTTCTGTTGGTTGAGACTATGGAGGGGAAGACAATGGTTGGGGAAATAGAGTCGAAGTTACGAGAGCATTGTCCATCACGATGGCAGGAGAGGAGCGTATCGATCCAATAATAGGCACCGCTGGTATGACAAGATCTTGTGTGTTAGCATTTGAGACTAACAGAGAATGCATAGTGACATGGGCAAAGGAAAAAGGAAAAATACACTCATCAAAGTCCACATGCCAAGACAAGTAGAGGTGAGATGTATCAAGGTCTATACACTTATAGGCATTTTGTGAGCTCGAGTAACTTAGGAAGAGACATTGTGTTGATTTTGGTTGCAGTTTACTAGTGGTATACAGTTTAAGCCATGGGTAACACTGACAACCAAATATTCGCAACATCTTCTAATTAGGTAGGTGACCAAATAGACACTTTTAAAATAGGAGTTTGCACATGATTTATTAAATAAACTGTTGCCTGGAACACATAGGACCAATAAGATGGAGGAAGACTCACTTGATTCAATAAAGTTAGGCTTGTTTTGACGATGTGACGATGCCGACATTCACTTGTACCATTATGTTAAGGTGTATGAGGAGCAGTGGTTAGCCAATTAATGGAATTAGAAGAAAGATATTGTTGAAGAGCATGATATTCTGCCTCATTATCCGAGTATAAATGCTTAATTTGAAAGCTAAATTGTTTTTCAATTAGACATTTTAATTGACAGAAAATGGAGCAAACATCACTTTTTCAATGGATTGGAAACAACCAACAATACTTGGTAAAATGATAAATAAATAATGCATAAAAAGGAAACCCATCAATTGAAGTGGAAGACGTATGCCCCCAAATATCTGTATAGATATATTTAAAAGGATGAATACTAATAAGAGAAGTGAAATAAAAAGGCAATTTATGACTTTTATTGCGTTGACAAGCAGTACAAAGAGATGTTAAAGAGGTCCGAGACACTATAACTGAAAGATAAAATCGATGAATAACCAAGTCAACAATTTTATTTGACGGATGCCCGTCGTCTTTGCCAAGTGTCAGTTGTTGTTCTTTCACCAATGAGTGCTAAAACAGAAGACTTGTTAGCAAGAGAAGCCATCGGCATTGGATAGACACCATCATGACATTTACTACGAAGAAGAATCAGCCTCGTGCTCCAATCCTTCACAAGAAAATGAAATTGGTGAAACTCAAGATAAACGTCATTAGAATGAGTGAAGTTATAAACAAAGATCAAATTCTTGTTAATATTAAGAACACAGAGTTTTGGTTAATGTAAAGGACTTTTAGGAAGATGGAAGAGTTATAGAGCTAACATGTGTGACTCACAAACCTGAGCCATAGCCAATGACGACCTCATCCGTGCCATCATACTCTTAGTGAACATATAAATTGGCGAGATTAGAGGTAATATTATGGGAAGCATCTGAATCCAAGAGCCGCTTATTGTCATTGAACCTATTGACAGTGGCTCAATTCACAGATTTCTTGTGGAAAGCAGACTGACAAGTCTTGGCCGAGTGTCCCACTTTGTCACACAGTTGGCAAACAATCTGGGGCTTACAAACTACTCTTTGTGACCATAGTGACCAAGGTTGGTGTGATTTTGACCAGAGTTGGAGCGTTGGTTACGGTTAGACTTGGAAGTAGGGGTGCGGTGTTGAGTGGTGTTTGCAGTAGCAACCAGGGTGGAGTTGGAAGCTTCAATATGTTTCAAGTAGATTTCGTGGTCAACCAACATGCCATGATGCTCTTCAAAGATAAAAGAAGTCTCACGTGCGCATATAGGTGCTGTAATATCACGAAATTTAGCTCCGAGGCCGTTGAGGACATAAAGAGTGATGTCATCCACTGAGATGGGAGAGTCAATCACTACAAGTTCATCAACAAGAACTTTGATGGCATGGAGATACTCTGAGACCGAGCAAGACTCTCTCTGAATGAGAGTCAACTCCTCCTTAAACTGCATAACATGAATACATGAATGATTGGCATACAATTGTTGCAATTTGTACCATGCATCACGAGTAGTGGACGAAGTAGCAATGAGTGGCATTACTAGTTCGAAGACATATACAATGATGGCATGAAGGATCGACTTATCTTGCCTGAACCAACGCCAGAAGGCCGGATTGGAGATATCTGCAAAATGTGATCTGGCAAAGGAGGTGATGGGTGGGAAGCGTTGGGGGCGGATAGACAGTGGTACGGTCAAGATAGGCCTGGAGATCATAGCCAATGAGCAATGACATCAATTGGGCGTGCCATGAAGGAAATTTGGAAGGGATCAGTTTCAGAGGAAGTTGAGAACTGACATTGATGGCAACAAGATGAGAGTCGTCGCTGCCAGTAAGCTCAAAATTATTGACAATCGTAGGCTCAGGAGATGCGGCCCTGAGGAATGAAAAAGAAACTCATTAGAGGATTGAGCTTCTAATACCATATAGAGTTGCAGAAGTTGGAAAGTTAATTTACATTGATACGTGGATGTCCCATATAAGGACGATACAGAGAGTAATAGATGTTACAGTTACCAATTCAAACACAAAAACTATTTAGAAAGTATTCACATAGTCACACCAATTATTCAAAAAGGGGTAATGCTACAGAATCGTTCATTGGTCCCATTTAATTCTTCCACTTGACATGGAGTAGACACATGGTATTCTTAAAAGAAAAAAAAAATTCTAACTTGCTAGACCCATCCATCTCCCCATCTTCATCTCCTCCCCTCGATCTCCCTTGCCTTGCATTACCCCTCCAACTTGCTCACACTTTCTTGGGCTTCTCTCTTTTGTGTTTGGGTTTCACTTTGAACTGGTTCAAGTTCTGACACAACATCTTCCATTTGCATTGAGCTTGCTTGGTTGTACCCGAAAACTTCTTCTTGGCTCAGAACTTCCACCAATATTGGTATGTGCTTTGACAATGTGAAGTAAATGAAGACGGGCCCATACTGTAGATATAAGGAGTAAATAAGAGAACCAAGACCCCAAAAAATCAGCAGAAATCGGCAATGGAGCAAGAATAATAGCAAACCATGGTAATGGGTTTTTATGATGAACTTAGACCGACACCCACAGTCGCACCATACCCATTCTCCTTGTTTCGATTCTACAAATTCACATGGTATAAAATAAAATCTGGTCTTTTATATTAACCAGTCTGGTCACGACTACATTCAAAGTTACTTGATCTCCAAATTTGTTCTAATACCCAACAAAAGGTATCTTGCAATTAGCTGGATGCATAGACGGTTCATACCTTCAACTATCAAGAAAAGAGGACCACAATCAAAACATTTATGAGGCTTATGTGGATGTGGTTTAGGACATGGCTGTGATAAGAGACCCAATTGGAGATGTCTCTCCTTCTTAACAAAATATCCAGAAACCAAAAGGGAAAAAAAAATTAGTTGGTGGGACTTACGGATGGAGCCATCGTAGACCTTGATTTCGAGAGATGAGAGAGAGGGGGTGGGTTTCGTTTGCATTGATTTTTAACTTTGTTTTTTAGGTTCATGCATCAGAAAAGGGAAATGATAAACTACTAACTAATTTACTATTCTTAAACTACTATGGAATAAAATAATATATATATATTTTTTAATTTTGATTTTGATTTGATGTGTCTAAAATTTGAAAAAAATTGTATTTTATAAAGAAATAGTAGATAAATTGTTAATAAATTGTAACCATATCATTGCCCATTAGAAACAACGTCGCCTACTAATCTACTGTCTCAAAAAAAGTAAAAATGGAACTTACCAGGTGATCACTCCACATCAAGCGAGAGTACTAAACAGGAAGAATGAGAGATAACTAAGAATAATTCTTATTGCAGTCCACATCTGTCTAGCCTAAATGAAACCCAGCGGTTTCATTAAATGAATAAAACTCTAGGATTTCACCAACTAAGAGCCCATGTGTCTTTATACATTCTTCACGACTGAATTCTATTGCTTTGATGAATGTAACATCCAACTGTTTTACGATCAATTGAATGATTTTTGTTCTATTAGTTAAAATCTTAAACTTCTGGTTTTAAACTCAGTATGTTTGTGCACTTTTATTTTCAGACATCGTTATATTAATTGTAATTTTCGTTTGCTGCAGGGAAGGTCAAACCTGCGAGTGCTTTTTTGGACAGATATTGAAGTAGGAGATGAAAGAAAAGTCGTATGGGACAGAGAACATCGCCTCCAAGAGAGAGAGGAAGAACTCCAAAACTGGGAGGAAACTCTTAGAACCTATGATATCCTGTAATATGGTACGCTTAGAACCTGTGATAGCTTGTGAATGCTCTTGGTAGTTTTTGTAGCCGTATATGGCTAATACCAAACTTGATCTGAAAAATAAAATGTGGTGATATACATCCAGCCGCTGCTTCACAATGACTTTAATTCCTTGCAAACACATGGTTTTGAACAGCCAAACAGACCAGAAAACAAAATGAATTTAGAGGAAACCAATTACAAGTTTGAAACATTAAAAAATCCCAAGCATATATAAAGGGGTGAAATTCATATTCATAAAATGATTAAAATATCCAACGTCATCAACAATACACCGAGTTCCAATAATACAAAATAAAGTTGTACGTATGAAGTTATGAACATAGTTAACATGAACATTCTACAATATCTTCAAATAGGGCAATGCTACTTACCTCGTCGGTTTTCATCCCAATCCCATCCTGTTTAGGTTTTTTTTCCAGTTTTTTTACAAGATTTTTAAGTAAGTATTTTTAAATAATGTTGTATTTTTTTTTATATTTTTAAAAACTATTTTAAGATGTTAAAAAAATCATGTAAAAAAATATTATTTAAAAATCATGTAAAAAAAACTGGAAAAAAAACCCCAAAACGGGATGGGATTGAGATGAAAACCAACGGAAGAAATAGCATTTTTCCTTCAGATATAATGAAATAGTCAAGATGCAGCTGTCAACAACGTCTTCTGCCATCTCTTAACATGGTGAAAATGTAGCAGTTTACAACGTCTTCTCATCTCTCAAAAGAGTGAAAATGTAGCAGTCTACATATCGAGTGCGCCATGATATTGAAAGTTCACCTGCAGGTAGTTTGAAATATTTTGTAAAAATCATGCAAAACTTGGCATTACTTGTTCAGAGGAATATAAACAAATAGATGATGAATAGCACTTATATTTCTGTATTAAGATTAAGAATATGAACAAATAGATGCAATTACACCTAAGCCGCAATCAGACATTGTACAAATTGACAACACTTTAGTGAAAAGCCATTCACTCAAAATTTTCTCAACCGGCAAAGCATGATCAATGTTCTCTCCCATTATTGTCCATTTCTCCACCCAAATGACCACTAAAATTTTCCATTCTTCCAAAGCTCCAGAAATTGACCAACCAACCATATACCCACCTAATTGATTTTATCAAAGCACAAAACCATTTACCAACAGAGTTTTACCAACCATTTAGTCTTGCCTCCAATTTGACTTTAAACGAGCTGTTTGATGTGAACTTTTGTTAATTACATGCATTTCTAAATTTTAGAAACAAGAAATATTTTTAAAATGGAAAATGGTTGAAAACAACTAAAGAAAATAACATCGTGTCGCATGATATATAGTAACTTTGAGCGATTATGACACGGAATTTATTTGACTCTTGAGTTAAAAGAAAAACTCCGTGGATATACTTGCGTGCAGAAATATATGGTGGGAATGAGGTCCTTAAATGATGTGTTGTTGTAGAATACCTGTAAGTGTCGTGAAGGATGTCGATGATGAACAGTGGAGGAAAAGGTTCGGCAATTGAAAGTGGAGGAGGTCTCTGAGGATGGTGGACGACCCAGACGGCACAAAGAGGGGGAGGATTTAGCAATAAAAGACATTTTGGTCAAGTTAAAATAAAATAAGAATAGTCTTGTCTATTTCTTTCATCTGGACCGCATACAAGTCTATTTTGATAGACTGAACGTAGCACCACCCGAATACTAAACAGGATGAATGAGCGGGTTCAGTAACATTTTTCTTCAAAAAGTAATCATAACAGAAAATTCTAAAATATAAGAAATTAGATTTACAAGAAAAGAGAGATCAAGTTGATTACAACTACTTGATTTCCTTTATAAATACCTCGTTTTAATTGTAAAGTTGCAAAATCCCAATGGAAGAACATTTCTTAAAAGTTGCAGTGATCGGAGCTGGCATAGCCGGCCTACTCGCCGCTCGTGAGCTTAAAAGAGAAGGCCACCGGGTCATCGTCTTCGAGAAAAGCAGTAGGCTCGGTGGCACCTGGGCCTATGATCCACGTGTAGAAACCGACCCATTGGGTCTTGACCCGTCGCGCAAGATTGTACATGGCAGCATGTACAGCTCGCTCCGGGTCAACCTTCCGAGGCAGCTCATGGGCTTCTTGGATTACCCGTTTCTGAAGAAACAGGGTGGGGACCCAAGGGAGTTTCCGGGTCATCGGGAGGTGCTCCGGTACCTGGAAGACTTCGCCCGAGATTTCTGTTTGGTTGAGTTGATACGGTTCGAGTACGAAGTGGTCCGGGTTGAACGAGTTAATGGAGTGAGTCACGAGTGGATTGTTGAGTGGAGGACTCGGGAAGGTGAGTCAGAAGAAGAGGAGGTGTTTGAAGCCGTGGTTGTATGTAACGGTCATCACACCGAGCCAAAAGTCGCTGAGTTTCCAGGTTTGTCCCAAAGAGGAAGCATGTCTCCTGAAATTGGAATTGCTTGTTGCTATTTCTCTTTTTTCGTTTCTCAAGTGGGAAGCATTTTAATGACGTTATTATTTTGGGAAACAAAGCATTTTGATGCTGTATATCAAGGAGCTTGATTTCAAGTTAGGCTTAGTACAGCTCAATGATGTTGGATTGCTTTCAATTCCTAGTCCCCAAATTATCATCAACCATTCTCCAATCTGCAGAGAATTTTTCATTTTCTTTTTCATGTTAACAGAGTTTGGTAAAACAGAGGAAATGGAATTGCGCATGAAAAGCTGATATGTATTATAATCTTCTGTGTATTTACAATACAGAATGTATGGCTATATAATATATATAGTAAAAGCAAAACACGTGAAAGGAAAAAATCAAATCCTAACAAATTGGTACAGAATATTCTAACAGAAATACACATCATCTATTTGATTTTATTTCTAGAAGGCTCTGCATTCTTTCTGTTGACGTGTGTAATTGTTGATGATCTGTGATAAGTCGTGGCACTTGTGTCTGCATTACGTCGCTGTGTTGGCAAGCTTTGTACAGAATTTAACACATGTGGAAGTATATATGTCTCTGTTAATAAGAAAAGGGGTTTTATAGAGTTTCTTGCTCTTGCATGTTTTGTTGCAGATTGTAATTCTTTACTTTTCCTATTTATCCATTTTCATTACGCTAGCCAGTTTTGTACAATGTGACAGGCATGGATACTTGGCCAGGAGTGCAAATACACAGCCACAACTACCGGACGCCTGAACCATTTAAAAATAAAGTATGCAGATGTCAGCAATCACTTATTTCTCATCATCACCAATTTTCTACTTTTAAAATATCGAGCTAGTTTATGGAGCAATTAATGTTGTAAGCAAACCAAAAAAGGTTAATGGAGGAATGATTTATAAGCTGTTTTTACTCATAAAAAAGTATTTATAAACTATTTTACAGAACAGGGTTCAGGTATGGTTCTGGCACTCATCGTTAAAGATATTTCTTGGGCATCACCAGCGTGCAAACTGATGCATGCTAGGGGCCCTGATTAAGTCATGCTGCAAACTTGGTGGTAACTATATTTTCTGAAGAGTGGAAAATGACAAGAGTCTTCTCTGGTCTCTTCACAACTTCTTGCACATTGTTTTCCAGGACTTGCTTAAACTGAAACTGTCCTCTCTTAATATTTCATGAATTCCCGTTGTGGCAACTTGCTTCCAATGCTTTTCTTAGGATTCTACAATCGTGGGTGACAGATTGTTGTGCTAATTGGAAATGGAGCTAGTGCTTATGACATCTTGAGAGAGATTTCCTCTGTTGCAAAAGAAGTTCATCAAGCCCTACCAGCCTCTGATGTCCCTTTCAAAAAGTTGGAAAGTCGCAATAATATCTGGCAACATCCAGTGGTATTGTATTCTCTTTACTGAAAATTATTGTTTATCAAAAAGTTCAAAATTGATTAGTTGCTCCCTTAATGGGATCTTCTGCAGATAGAACGTGCTGATGAAAATGGTAAAGTAATATTCCAAGATGGATCGTTTGTCTGTGCGGATATCATCATCCACTGTACTGGGTAATGCAATAGAAGTTAGTCCGCTTTGTTTTTTGTATATTGTTGGATATGTTAGCTACTTTGTTTGTATACAGTCGAATGACTTCCAAAAATTCAATCTCTCATGTCTGATATGCTTGAATAATATTCTCCTTCTGCAGGTACAAGTACCATTTTCCATTCTTAAAAACAGATGGAATAGTGAGCGTGGATGACAACTGTGTTGGTCCCCTGTACAAACATGTTTTTCCGCCATACTTGGCTCCTTGGCTTTCTTTTATTGGACTACCTTACAGGGTAATGCTCTTATTCATCATGAATTTGAAAATGAATGTTCTAAAAAGAGATAAATAAGTTCTTGATGCAACGTTAGTTTGGCATGGTGAGATGAACTGATCACGTGGATTTCTCTCTTTTTGGAACTTTTTACCAATTACTCATCAAAAATTTTTGCAAAGTAAGTGGTTCTGTTAGTTTCCACTTGGTCGAAATGGTGAACATTGGCATTCGAACTTTTCTCAGCCATCAAATCATCAAATTCTATGTTCTTGTTTAGATGATGAGATCTACTTTTCCAATAGCATTCATTTAGTGCACATAACATCTCTCTTTGGGTATTCTTAGTGTATCATCTGTTAGGCTAAGTATTGTTATTCAATGTGTGCCACCAGGGTGTTCTCCCGTTAATAATTGAGTTACAGTCCCGTTGGTTGGCAAAAGTTTTATCTGGCAAGTTAGCACTTCCATGTCTAGAAGAGATGGCATCATCTGTGGAAGAACTCTACCAGCACATGAAAGAGAGTGGAAGGCCTAAGCATCATACTCACCAGCTTCAGGAGAACAAGGTTTGTGTGTGCCGTAGTCAGTCTCTCTCTCTCTCTCACCAACCCCAAACACAAGCCCCCCCTCCCCCTCCGGCCCCCTCATATTGACAATTGTATCTTTGGTGTCAGTTTGATTATGAAAACTGGTTGGTCAAGCAATTGGGATTACCACCCCTGGAGGACTGGAGAGAACAGTTGTATTTCTATGCGTTGAATAAGATTACCTCAGATGCTGGTGGTGATTATCGGGACACATGGGATTTCAACAAGTGGATGCAAGAACAATGCAATGTGCTTAATGCCGAATAAATTGTAAGATACATTTGCAACCTATTTGAAAAAAGTAATGTTGAAAAAAGTGATCTGCAACTTCACAATTTATAAGATGAGTGGAGTTTCTAGTCTCTTGCTGTTGTACTATAATAATTACATTCTATGGCAATTACAACAATCTTTTTACTCGCGAGGACTATCTAAAGTTAGATAGAGAGATTCAGGAGGTAAGAACTAGAACCATATTACAAGAGTTTTAATAAGCTTTCCATCTAAAAAAAACAGACCATGAATGAGATGCAACGGATTCGTTCACCTTTTTTGAATCATGATAAATAACAATGAGCCAATACATTTATAGTAAAACCCAACCAAGCATTTAGTTCTACAACAAACCGGGCCATGGCTAATCTGACCACCTATGAACCAGAAAGTTGTCTTGAGACTTCGATAAATCAATCATACATAATATCATAATGTCAAAATAAAATAGGCTACAATTTACAGTACACACTAAAAGGAGAGAAGTCCCAAAACAGGTCTTGGGAAGATCGGGAGCATCAATGATATTGATTCCAATACCAAGTGCAGGTCCAGTGTTTACTTGACCAAGTAAGTAGCCAATCAGGATGATGCTAAGGAAAAAACACCGGCACCACTTTTGGGTATATATTTTGTGTAATCATTCTCGACTTCTTTTGTTGTTGGGAATATGATGGTTATGATCTCCATGATTCGCAACTCCGATTATAATCTTATTGTGTTGTTGGATGTCTTTTGCCATAATGGTTTGCGTTTGAGATAATTGTTTCTCCTTCCATTTCCAAACAAGAGTAGGTCATTATCTTTTTCTCCTATAACTTCAGCTACTGACGATTGTTGAGGGTACCAAGCTTGCTACAAAAGTCCTAAATCCTACATATTTTGCAATTTCTTTCATTTTTTATTCATCCTTTCTGAGGAATAATTACGACACTACAAGAAAACCGATTTTTCATGGCCAGCTAGTTCTTGTTAAAATAACTATTTTCCGTCAAAATAATTTTATTTTCACAGTAAATAATTATCTTCGCCACAAATAATTCGTTACGAATACTTGTTTCTTCACGTGCGATTTGTAAACTAAGAAATTTGACCTCTATCACTAAATCGCACTAAACAACCAGTGACTCACTATATCATTAGTCTTGCGACAAGATTACTTCATCGTACTCTAATGATTCATTCAAGTCACAAATATATTTTATGTTTATGTAAACAATGACCTCATAATTAAAAAAGTTTAAAATAGATTACTTTTTAATGCAAAACTCTATGAGATCCCCTCAAATTGTTCCACCAAATTGATAGATATAATTTTTAATGATATAATAAAAATATATATTTTAAATAAAAATAGGCAAATCTATATAATATGAGTGCTATTTAAAAATTATACATAAACATCCCATATCATGGCAATTTGTGTTGGAATTAAGTGTACGATTGATGAGCATCGATTATCTGCACTGCATCACTATTATGTAAGTTGCAAAAAAGAAAATAATAGAGATACAATTTCTTTTAACATTCTTTATATAACTATATTTAAAAAATAGATATTTTTATAAAATAATTTATAAATTAAATCACTTTACATAAATACTATAGAATTGTGAAAGTTGGAAAGCTATTTTACATTCATATGAGGAAGTTCTATTTAAGGACAATACAAGGAGTGAAGATACACTAACAAATATAGTTTTTGCCACGAGTTCTTTTTCTGTCATATACAATCGTGACAAATAGTTTGCTAATGAAACCAAAAGTGTTGGTGAAAAAAAAAATAAACTTCTTGCCACAAGATAACTCCGATAAGTAAAACTTTGTACGAAAAAATACTTTACGACAAAAAACAATAATTTTTTGGCGATTTTGTATTGTGGAAAATAAATTTACAGAAGTATCAATCTTTTTTATTTTAGTTTTTGCAGATAGGGACAACTTCATGGAAAAATGCTATTTAAAGTGACTTTTTGTCGCAACAAATAAATTATTTAATATTAATTTTGAGACATTATTTTTTGCGACGATGTATATTTTATTTTTGGTGTTAATGTATCGCGGCAAATAGTTTTAAATTAAAACCTTTTCTTCCCCCCTTATTTCTTACTTCCCCAAACCCAAACCCAATTCTCACGTATCTCCCTCTATCCGTACGACTAGAGTCCCGCCCCCACTACGATCTTAGTCTAGACTCGAGAAGTTTTGCCCTACCGTCACGCTACCGTTGTTTGGTAACCCCTCTCTCTCTCAACGTCCATTTCTCTAACTTTCCATTTTTTGATTTTTTCCCACGAGTTCTTTTCTTATAGTTTGAATCAATTTTTCCTCTTTTTTTGCGCGTGGCTTTTGGAGGTAAAAGATATATGTGTGTTTGTTTTCGCTTGATCTTCATTCTAATAAGCTCTTTCCCTCTCTATTTCTCTAGATTCGTCCGTTTCTTCCACTCTCGATTTTTTTTTTCTAATTTTCTTTCTCAATTTCATCGATGTATATAGGGGATCTTGACTTGAGCATGATAGAGGATCATCTTCTCAATTAGGGTTTATTGAGGAACTTAGTACTAGCTGTTGAAATCTGCAAGAAAGTTGGTCCTATCGTTTCTTTCAAGTCAGTTAAAAAATCCTAGGATATTGTATTTTGGATTTTAATTCAAAATTTCTATAATCATTTTGAAAGTTGAAAATTTTTAGCGATGAAGGTTCCACATAAGTTGTTATCTTCATTTACCAAATAACATGTAGTATTCTTTTTTACGAGGTTTTGCCTTGCGATGTAATTGAATAATGTTAGATAAAATTTTAGAGCATACAAATTTATATTTCTAAATGAAAGATATTATTATTATTATTACTTATGTAAATCCTAAATTTCTTTTACTTTTTAAAATGAATGCATGAATCTTACATATTGTAAAGCTGTACAAATAAATTCTGATCCACGATCTAATAGCAATAAGCAGTTTTGAGTAATTTCCATATAAAATATCAATAAGCATTCTGATCCACAAGTCAAACTTATATATTGTCAAGGCTGGTTTGTTTTCAAAACCATACTATTTCATCTCATCTCAAATTTATCATCATATTTTTTTTAATTTTTATATAAAATAATCTAAATAATTCAATTTTTTCAAATTCCAAAACAACTTTTTCAAATATCAAAATAATACTAATATTAAAAAAATATATTATAACAATATTTAATTTTTTTAAAATTATTTTTTATCTTATCTTATCTTATCTCATATATAAATAAACGAGACCTAAATTTTTTTGAGTAATGATACACATATAAGTTTTTTACAACTTTTTATACAACTATGTTATAAATGAAAGTCATTTTTATAAAGTGATATATATATATCACTTTACAAAAATACTCTTAATTTATAACATAATTATATAAAAGATTGTTAAAAAAATTATAATTATATCATTACTCAAATTTTTTATCTTGTGTTTACTCATGAAATGGGAGAAAAAGTTGAAATACTTCTAAAAGATAGATAAGATGTGACCGATCCATTGTTTATGGGCCCGGTTTTGAGTTTGTTCACAGTAATACGTGCAGCTGAATCCATCTTTAAGCTCCCACAGTCGCAGACAATTTTATAACATAATGGTGGGCGCCGGGGCGGGTTGACCTGATTGACCCTTGGAGAGGGGGTTATAATTTATCTTCTTGATTGATCTCATCCAGAAAATGGCTTGGGCTTTACGACATCAGAAAAAACCATCCCATAAAGACTTATCATCTTGATCTTTCTTGTACGCCATTCAAAAATGTATATATATGTACACAGTATAACATCCATAATCCATATAGAATGAACAACAGGTGAAAAGCCAAAATTAATGATGAGTAGTAGGATGATCAAACCCGGTATTACGTTCGTGTTGGGAGCCATGTGTGGGTTCGTTGTAGCTCGGGGATCACAAAGTTCCCTTCGTGATCACGAAGGTCGCCGCAAATGGTCTTGTCCTCTCAATCGTCAAGCCCGGCCAGTTGACAAAACTACTGCAATCCCAGGAGTAGTGGATGAGAAGACTGTCCAAACTATCCCAAATAATTAGCTACCTGATGATCTCACGCACACCCTTTCCGCTTATTATTGTCCTATTTTGTTGTATTTGTATTAATTATTAATTATATGAAGTGTGTTTTTATTAATTAAGAAGACATGTTACAGTACTGTGCATTTAATTTGGAGTTTGATTTGTGGGAGAAGTTCAGGAGTTTATATTCATATTTACACTTGGGAAAACTATAATGGTCAATATTATATATCCTGTCATCTTGCTCTTTTACATTCTGGCTCAATTGTTTTTTTTTTTTTTTTTTTATTGTTACCATTGAATTTCCACGACGATAACTTTTGCTACGTAGCCTGAATTGGGTATGAGAATGTGGATTTCCAGATCAAAAGGATCGGACTCATGGAGTTCTGTTCATCTTTATAACTTAAGATACAAGCAATGGATCTGACATTAATTGAAGCATGATCACTTTTTCCTTATTATCTAGCTCTATGTACCTAACATTCAATCTGAATGCCAGAGAGAGAGAGAGAGAGAGAGAGAGAGAGAGAGCCCTGTAGTCAACTTGAATATTCCATTACTTGACAAAATTCTGAAAAAATGATCACCTGCTGGGATATTTCTTAGTCCAAAAGTTTCAACAAATCTTATGTTTGCAATAATATATATAGGTGGAATTTCGTATATATTTTCTCTATTTCAATAATTTAAGAGAAATAACATTTGACAATATATAAATCAAGAGTGACTCTACAACCTCCGCTCCTAGCACCCAGCCACCGTTAGTATAGTATTATTTTTATTTTGTTTTTACTTATATGTATTTTTTAACAGTTTAAATATTTTAAAAAAATTTAATAATTTAAAAACCATTATATTATTGAAAAACACTTTTTTATTCATCAAGTAAAAAAAATAAAAAATTAAAAAAATCTCAACATGAACATCGAGCGGCAAGTTTGAGTTGTGTGAGTAACATTTTTCATAAAACAAACTCGAGATATTTGACTAGTCAATTATAAGAATTATATCATTTTAGTATTCAAAAAATTATATTTTACGCTATAAATTAGGAACAATGTTACATATAGTCTTCATTTGAAGACTGCTCATGTAAGCATATACAAGTAATTTGACTTTAGAGTTTTTTTAAAATTACAATAATATCTTTCTCAAAATGAAACTTATACTAATTTGAATAAATGATCTGCAGGTGCAATTTCTAAGTGAGGACTGTAAATAGAATTACTCATAAATTAGATACCAAATTAATGGACCTAATTAATTACTTGTAAGTTACCACACATCATATGTAAATTTAAGAACTTTTCTAATTTGGGCCACAATTTATGTTTTTTTTTTTAGATTTTTTAATTTTTTTTTGACAATTTATATATGTTATTTTAATTTTATTGAAGATACAATTTATATATGTTATTATTCTGTGCTGATTGACTTAAAAACTGACCACGATCTTAAATTACTTGAGCAGGAAAGGGAGTTACCAATACAAGGGAACCTTGTCTGCAAAGAATTAGGCAATACGATACCGGACTCCCAAACTTATAAAGACAGACGAGTATTTCCTTCACCCAAAATAAGTCAAACCCAGTTACCTCTCTCACCAAGTTTTATCTTTCTTCTTCACACACACACACAAACACAGATATATATATATATATAGCTATACAAAAGAATATATATTTGCTTGGCTTTTTGTTGATTGATCAGTCAAATGGGTTTGATGGGATCTACGTTCTCATTAATGGTGGGGACTCTATGTGGGGTTTATATAGCTCAAAATTACAAAATCTCCAACACTAGGAAGCTAGCCAGAAAACCTATTGCAAGCCCAAGACCAAGGCCAAGACAAAGGACGAGGAAGGTCTGAATTAGAATCGTTTTGCAAGGCCAAAAAGATCAACACCATGCAACTTTATTCATAAATCTAGTCTCTAGCCATCTTCTCCTGATGCATATATATATATATATATTATATATATGTATGTATGTATGTATGTATGTATGAAGTTCTCCTCAAATTGTGTATACAGGTTAGATAAATGTTATGATATTTGTGAAGTTTTTTTTTTTTTGTTTTTTGGAAAGAGCTTATAGCTAAATTTATTAAAAGAGCCCTCACTTATTGCGGAGAAATACCGTGATTACAACAATATCACTTGGGGGTTATAATAATATCCGAAATACCAAAACCCAAGTAATAAAAAAGAACACCAACCAACTTATTCAAACACTAAACCAGTAACCAACATCCAAAAACCAATAAAAATATTAATCAATAAGAAACCAAACAAAAGAATTGGAAAAATAGAAGTCACTTCAAACCAGCAAGAATACACACGAGACATTAACATTTTCGAAGATAAGGTAAATCTGCGTTTTCCATACAAATAGAACCTTTTGCCATTGCCGAAATCTCTTTGGCAGAAAACCAGAGCCCATTTCCTCCTTGAGCCGCAAATTTAGCTAGTCCATCAGTTACAAAATTCGTCTTTCTAATGGAATGTGAGATCTTGCAATTTAAATTTTCAAGAAGTTGTTGGATTTCCTCCCAAAAGTCTTTCAAATATCACGAACCACACTTTTTAACTTTAAGCCAATGAATAATAAGCATCGAATCCAACTCAATCTCAATATTAGTAAAACTCAGGGAACTAATCATATGAAGACCATGAAAAAGGCCTAAAAATTCAGTATAATTATTGGAATGATGGCCTAAAGAAACAATAAAACCACCAATAAAATCACCACAATGGTTTCCTACAACGCCTCCTACACCAGCAGTGCTAGGGTTACCCAATGAGCAACTATTAACATTTAATTTGACCTAACCTGCACTCGGAAGCTTCCATTTAACTAAAGAAAACCCAAAATTTTTTATGTTAGGCAACGAAAACTTCAAGTAATATAAGATAGTTTCATCTCGTTTACTCAAACTCTTCATCGCTTTAAGTTTCAAAGTTGCCCAAGCAATCCAATAACGAATGGAACGCCATACTGAGATAGCTAGATCATAATCCCCTCCATCCTTGCCCTACATCTTCGAACCTAAAACTGCCATATTAAGATAGATGGCAATAATCCCACCAATTGACCGGTGCTCGAGCTGTTACTAGCTCTTCTATACCAAGCAGCCACTCTTTCCTTCCAAGGCCTACCCATCATAAGAGGCATTCCAATGTTAATAGAACATATGCGCCAAAGGGCTTCGACAAACTCCCATTTCACAAAAATGTGGTCCATGTCTTCGTAAGCCCCCTGATTACAGCAATCACAACTAGAGACTAAAGGAATACCAATCCTTCTAATTTGATCATCCACCGGAAGACATTCATTCATAGCTTTTCACATAGTCACTGAAATATTCTTAGGAATAGCAGAATTTCAAATCCATTTAGCCTAAGGAAAATCCAAACCTTTCAATCTAATGCATTGCCATGCACTTTTAGTGGAAAAATTTCCATCAGAATTCGGTATTAATACTAAACAATCATCACCAGCTTTAACATTTCCCAATTGTTCAATTAAGTCTTCAATTTTTTCATGCCCCACTAGCCGAGTAAAGAAATCCACATTCCATGCCATACCAACTTTACAATCTTCTAACTTCAAATTAGGAAACTCTGTAACTGGTTGTTGCTTTCTAAGGGAATCCAGATCAGCCCATCTATCATACTAGAAAGAAACCTTTTCATCCTTGACTCTCCATTTGGAAAATGATTGGATAATCGGAATCTGCTTTAACATCAACTTCCAAAATTTGGTTCCTTTAGAGGGTTCAGCCAGGGTCATATGTCTATTGCCAACGTATTTATTAAGAAAAACGTTTGCCCGTAGAGAGGATCTCTGCACCAGTTTCCAAGCTAACTTCATATGAAGAGAGTTCTACACTTCCAAGAGGTTTCTTAGTCCTAAGCCACCCTCTGAGACTGATTTAGAAATTATGTCCCAAGAACACCATTTTCTTTTAGGTTTCCCATTGGAGGAACCCCAAAAGAAATTGCACATGAGGCGCTGAGTTTTATTCATAACCAAAATAGGATTAGGCAAAATAGATATACAATGGACCGAAACACTTTGTAGAACATGTTTTATAAGAAACAACCTAGCCCTACTTGAAAGTAGCCTAGCTTGCCACCCTTCCAACTTACCATGCGCCTTATTAATCAAACTATCAAAATGTGAATTAACCAACCTACCAGACACAATAGGGACCCCTCAGATAAGGAAAAGGGAAATTTTCTTCAGAGAAACCAGAAAGTTGAAGGAGCTATCGCTTATGAGTTGTGGAAATAGAATTAGAGAAAAAAAAATAGAGGATTTTCTCTCATTGACCACCTGACCAGAAAACTCCTCATAGGTTGTTAATACCTTCCTAATTTCTTTCAAATAGGCTTTTCCACCATTAGCAAATAAAACAATATCATTTGCATATAGCAGATATGAAATAATTAGCAAACATCTAGGATGATAGAAAGGCCAAACTTTCCCCAGCTCAAACTGCTTCTTAACCAATCTAGTGAATATCTCTTCCATCAAAATGAATAAATAGGGTGACAAAGGACCCTCTTGTTGAAGACTCCTCTCTCTTTTGAAAAAACCCCTAGGAATATCATTCATAACTACTGAATACCAAGGAGAGGTAATACAATGCCAAATAATGGAGCAGAAAGGATCAGAAAAACCAAATAGCTTCAACACATTCAGAAGAAACCTCCAATCAACACTATCATACGCCTTAGCCATATCAATCTTCAATACGATATTTCCTCCATGAGATGGCTTATTGATCGAATGAAGCATTTCTTGCGTAAGGCTTATATTCTCAAAAATACTTCTATCCAGGATGAAAGCTCCTTGCTCAGGTGTAATAATCTTAGTTAATAAAGGTGCAAGTCTATCAACCAAGATTTTAGACCACAATTTATAAAAAACCAAACATAAACTAATCGATCAAAACTTGTCAAAACTAGTCGGATTAGCTAGTTTTGGAATAAGAACCAAAGAAGAAGCAGTAAAGAATCTCGGGAACTTCACACCACTAAAAAATTCCACAACAGCATCAACTACATCAGGACCAACAATATGCCAGCAAGATTGGTAGACACCCGAGCCAAACCCATCAGGACCTAAGCTACTATCAATAGGGATATTCGACAAAGCGTCAAAAACCTCTTGAGAAGAATGAACTTTGCAGAGATCCTCATTATCAGATTGATTAATCACATTATGAACCAGACCATCCAAACTAGGTAATTCACAAGCATTACTAGTTGAAAGAAATTGCTGGAAATAACGAACAACACCTTAATGTATTTGTTCCGGGGAGGTGAGACGGGTACCATCATTAAGAGTCATCTCCTTTACCATTTGTTGCTTTTGATTGTTAAATGCCCGAAAAAAATTGAGCATTTGCTTCTCCCTGATGAAGCCAAGATTGCTTAGCAACTTGAGAAAGCCTTTTCTCCTCTCTTTCAAGCCAAATTGATAATTCCATCTGAGAAGCCACCAAATCCAACTCAACATCCTCTGAAAAATTAGATTGCAGACTCTCCTCTAGAACTTTTATACAATCTACGAAATTAGCTATATGTGTTTCAGTTTTGCCAAACGTTTGTTTATTCTAGAATCTTAAAGCCACCTTTGTTCTTTTAAGGTTCATCATCAAGGCCTCCAATTTAGAACCCCTCCCCTCACTTCAATGCCAAGCTTGGGATACACAATTAAAGAAACTATCATGAGAGATTCACATTTGCTAAAATTTAAAAGTAGGAAAACTATAAAGAACCATTTTTCCTTCCAATAAAATCCGCATCGGAGCACGATCAAATGTCGTTCGAATCAAATAACTTATGTGAGCTTCCTGAAACACATCAACAGCAAAACTATTCGTAAAAGATCAATCTAAACGAGCCCAACTCCTGGCAAGACCCATATGGCCATTGCTCCAAGAAAATAATTGCCCAAAGTATTGCAATTCAACTAAGCCACAAGCATTCGCACAGTCATTAAACTCTTCCATAGCCAAAGTCATTCTCGGCCTTTATCTTCTTCGCTCACTATCTTGACGAATGATATTAAAATCCCACAACACAAACTAGGAAAAATTTAGAGGATTTAAGTCTTGCAAGGAATTCCAAAGTCTTCTTCTTTCCATATAATAACACTTTGCATAAACAAAAGTGACATGAACTTCTTTAAGATTGTAAGAGAATTTACCAAAAATGGACTGATCATCCATATGCAACAGAGAAAAATCCAGGTCCTTAGACCAAATAACCACAATTTACCACCACTTGCTTCATTAGAAACACAATGCTCAAAGTTCAATTTGCACGCCAAAGCATAAGCATCGATTGATTCAACATAGGCTCTGCCACATCAAAGATTGATGGGTGAAGCTTAGAAATCAACTTCTTTAACCTACGAGAGGATGTATCCATACCTCTCAAGTTCCACTAAAGGAACAAAATCATTTAAAGATTTAAATGAGTGTGTTTGCTTTTCACTCTCACTGATTCCCTTACCTTAACATTTTTTCCTTTCTTCTTTTTACTGTGTTGAATATTCGAGTCTGAATACACTGATTTCCCTTTGGCTAAGTGCTCAATCCCCTTCTCATATTCAAATTCTGAACACACATGCAGCTCAAAGGATTCCTTCTCCTTTAATCCACCATAATCATCCACACCTAAGTCTCAACTTGTAAGTTCAGCCATAGTACTCTGCTCCTGCTCAACCATAATTCCTTGTAACTCAACCATACAATTCGATCTTGATTCAGTCATAGGCAGCATTGGAGGTTCAATAACCTCTGAAATAGCTTCAATCC
The DNA here is from genome assembly GCA_036898215.1 of Platycarya strobilacea. NCBI lineage: Eukaryota > Viridiplantae > Streptophyta > Magnoliopsida > Fagales > Juglandaceae > Platycarya > Platycarya strobilacea. The sequence continues at coordinate 35,458,947 of CM072551.1, read as the reverse complement.
AACTTGAGCCATTGGACTGCTTGAACCTTCACCAAGATCAACCATTGCTCGAACAACCGTCATGGTATCCGCCCTAGAACCAGAATCACCATTGTCAACATGGGGGCTTGCCTCAACAATATCCTTCTAAATTTTAGCATCACCAATCAATATAACATCATCATTCATATTTTCATTTTCAACAAACTCCACTTTCTTACCACTACTTTTGCCAATAACAATTTCTCCCTCCTCAAGTATATTCTCGGTATTTTTGATTTCATCGTCCTTTTGATTAAAGATTTTTCCACTCTCTTCTTCCACTATTTTTTTACCCATTTCATCCCCTCCTTACCACTATTTTATCACCTTTCCCCCCATTAGAGGTACTAATATCAACACCTTTATATAGGTCAGTTTATTGTATCCCTGCATATTACAAGAAACACAAAATGCTGGTAAATTTTCATAAACAATAGATTGATACATGTTACTCGACTACCAAGGAGCACCAATCCAAATCCTCTTCAGAGGTTCCACCGCCGCATCCATCTCCACATAAACACGAGCACCGTCTGTTCGAGTGGCACATCTCATACTATTATCTCAACAAACATAACGGCCAATCGACGCTAGACTGTTCCTCAGATAAGGCGCCTGATAAAAGTTGGGCAACAATCCCAGCAAGAACACCCAGACTGAAACATGCGAAAGTTCCATATCTTCAGTAAAATCAGTAGTCCAATGAAAGATACGGTATGACACACCTTCCACATCCCAGGCTTCTCGAGAGTATGCTTTAAGAAAATCAGCATCCTTAGAAAAATGGAGGAAAACATGTCTAAGCTTCCTCATACTTGAAATCACTGATTGCGATTCCAAACCCCATCGATTTTGCACAAAAGAACGGATAACATCTAGACTGGGTCATTGGTGTAGAAACTTCATTACCAAAGAGAATGTGAAAGGTTGGGCTAATTTCTGGATTTCCTCTGGAGAAAACATAATACAGACTTCACCATCGATCAATTTTGGAGCCCTTAATGGAATATCCACTTCAAGTAGGGGCTAGGGTGGTTGAGAAACCATTTTCGCTAAGGAACATGGCCTCAATAGAGGCGCTGGGTTGCCCTGAGGGGCCTTGGCAGCAGCCATGTCGCACAAAAAAAAAATCCTAGGAGAGGGAACGAAACTGCCTAGCCACGTCAGTAGGTATTTTTGTTTGGTTGAATAATTCTCTAGTATGGTATTCGTGAAGGTTAAAAGCTTAATCAAATCAATATTTTAAAGCCTACCTTTAACGTCCTTCAGGATCATATTAGTATAGGCTATATGTAATATGTCAGTATGTGTGTGGTTGTATTATATATATATATATATATATATATATATATAAGAATTGGTTTGAAAGTTTCTGGTTTTTGATTTATCAGTTCAAGTTTAGTATTTTTGGGTATATATTTTGTATAATCATTATTGACTTCTTGTGTTGTTGAGAACATGAAAATTATGATCTCCATGTTTGCAACTCGGATAATTAGTTTTGGTTTAAGAAGCTATGTGATTTGAGAATTTAGGCCCTTTTGGTCTTTTGGATGTCTTTGTCTTTGCCTCCTAATTCCATTTGCAAACAAGAGTAGATCATTATTTTTTTCTCCTATAACTTAAGCCTACTTTTACTCAGAAAAGAGCAATTATTGAAGGTACCAAGCTTGCTACAAAAGTCCTAAACCCTACACATTTTGCAGTTGCTTTCAATTTTTATTCATCTTTTAGATGAATAATTACTATTAGTAAAGTAAGAAATTTGACAGCCTCTTATCACTAAATTGCACTAAACAATTGGTAATTCAGCATATCATCGATCTTGTGACGAGATTACTTCTTTTGTCTAATATCATTATAAGAAAAATGAATATCCATGACAGATTATTTGTAATGAAATGACTATTTGTTATGAAATCAGACTCAATTTGACAGAAAATAGTCATTTTCTTAGGAAATAACTGGTTAGAGATAAGCACTTTTTTTGTAGTAAATGATTCATACAAGCCATAAATGTATTTTGTGTTCTAGTAAAATAGTGACCTCATAATAAAAATATATATAAAATGTATTGCTTTTTTAATGCAAAAACTCAATGAGATCCCCTCAAGTTATCCCACCAATTGATAGTATAATTTTTAATGATATAAAAATATATAATTTTTAAAGAAAAATACACAAACCTCTAAAATATCAATGCTATTTAAAAATTATACACAAACATCCAGTATCTGGGAAAATTTATTGGAATTAAATTGTACGATCGATGAGCATGATCGACTGTCTGCATCACTATTATGTAAGTTGCAAAAAAAAAGTTGATAAAGATACAATTTATTTTACTATTCTTTATATAACTATATTTTAAAAAACAAATATTTTAATAAAATAATGTATAAATTAAATCATTTTACATAAATACTATAGAATTGCAAAAATTGGAAAGCTAATTTATATTGATATGAGGATGTTTTTATAAGGACGATACAAGTAGTAATAGATATATATTGCAGTTACCAATTCAAATAATACACAACAACTATTTTAAAAGTATTCAAATAGTCACAACAACTATTTAAAAAATATTCAAATAGTATAATAAAAAAATCCTAAAATATAAGAGATTAGATTTACAAGACAATACAATAAATTTGGACAAAGGAGATCAAGTTGGTTATATCTATTTGATTTCCTTTATACAACCCCAAGATAGTCGTGCCATCAGATAAGCTGATCTTGGTGCACAATTTTTGAAATTTTTGTTGTGAAAGAGCTTTACTAAGGAGGTCTGCAAGCTAGTCATGTGTGGTGACATGGGAGACTTGTAGAATTCATTTGGGACCAAATCATGAACAAAATGGAGATTGATAACAATATGTTTCATCCTTGAATGCATAATAGGGTTAAGACTTAACTGAGTAGCATTAACATTATCACAAAATAAATTAGGGGGGGTTTAGGTATCGGAATACCAAGCTTATGAAACAAGGAGCGAATCCAAATAAGCTTAGAGGTAGCTGAAGCAAGAGCCCTGTACTTCGCCTCAATGGAGAAATGGGCCATAACACCTTCTGGGTGCTCCATGAAATGGGACAATCACCTAGAAAAATAAGATAGACAGAGGTGGAGGGCCTGGTATCCCTATCATCTGCCCAATATGCATAAAAAACCCTTAAAGAGTGAGATTCCCAATTCGCTTGAGGAGAATACCATGACTAAGAGTGCCCTTCAAGTAGCACAAAACACATTTGGCCGCAATCCAATGAAATTGAGATGGTTTATGCATGATTTGAGCCAAGTTGTTGATCTGGAAAGCAATTTTGGGTTGAGTTAGGGAGAGATATTGGAGAGCTCCGATAACTCGATGGTACTCGGTCGGATTAGTAGGAGAAGATCTACATCATTGAGCTAAAGAATATCCTTGGTGACAAGTGGAATCATCACTGCCTTGGCACCGTCCATCTTAATACAAACAAGAAAATCCCGAACATATTTTTGCTTAAACAAGAACAGCCCGTGTTTGATTGAAATCAACTCAACATCAAGAAAATAATTTAAAGGTTCAAGGTCCTTTAGAGAAAATCGATGGCCGAGATGCTAAACAACTTTAGAGATAGTAGCAGAATCACTGCCAGTGTATAAGAGATCATCTTTATTTATAAATAAAGAGGAGTCAGACTTGGACTTTTGAAATCCAGGTGAAGAAGAAAAGTGCTTAGTTCTAGATACCAAGCACAAGATGCTTGTTTCAAGCCATACAGAGACTTCCTTGACCTGCAAACATTATAAGACAATTTAGGATCAACAAAACTCGGAGGCTAAACTATGAATATGTCCTCTTGAAGTTAGCCATGTAGGATTACATTATTAACGTCCAGCTGTTGAAGTGGCCAATTTTTCTGAACGTTAATGGAGACAACAGGACACCTTGAGTAGTCACCGACTTCACAATGGGATTGAACATCTCATTTTTGCCGAAACTATGAAAGGGAAGATGATGGCTAGGGAAATGGAGCCAGACCTGCGAGAGCGCTATCCGTCACGGTGGCAGGAGAGGAGGGTATTGGTCCAATGGTAGGCACTGTTGGGATGGCAAGATCTTGTGTGTTAGTATCTAAGACTGACAAAGAAGGTATAGTGACATGGGTAGAGGAAAAAAGAAAAATTTACTCATCAAATGCCACATGTCCCTACAAGTTGAGGCAAGTTGTATTAAGGTCCATACACTTAAAAGCATTTTGTGAGCTCGAGTAACCTAGGAAAAGACAAGGTGTTGATTTTGGTTGTAGTTTACAGGTGGTATACGGTTTAGGCCATGGGTAACATTGACAACCAAAAATCCACAACTTCTTGTAATTGAGTAGGCGACCAAATAGATATTAGAATGGACTCTTATTTTTCAAAATAGGAGTGGGCATATGATTTATTAAATAAACTATTGCTTGAAATGAATAGGACCAATAAGATGGAGGAAGACTTGCTTGACTCAATAGAGTTAGGCCTGTTTCGATGATGTGATGCCGATGTTCACTTGTACTATTCTATCGAGGTGTATGAGGAGAGGTGGTTAGCCAACTAATAGAATTAGAAGAAAGATAGTGTCTAAGAGCATGATATTCCCCCCATTCTCCCATTATTTGAGTATAAATGGAACGAATATTACTTTTTCAATAGATTGGAACACAATAAGGGCGGAACTACATTTATGTTTAAAATCTACCAAAAACGTTTTTAGAGAAATTAAGTTAATATGTAAAATATAAAATACTATCATTTATTGTTTAAAATATACAAAGTCTTTCACTTATTTAACCTCCAATACTGAAATTATCCCCCACAAGTACAAATTGCTCTGAATTTTTTTTTTTTTATACTTACAAAGTTTTTCTCTTGTAGATTATAAAAAATATCTCAAATATGTCTAGATTTCAGACTTGGGTAAGATTTTGCAATAGCGCAGCTCTCCTTGTACTCCCCCTGGTATGAACCAGTTCTTTGGAAATTCTATATAAGTCTATCCTTCGAACCTTTGGGAATTCTGATTATCCAAGACTATTGTAACTTATGAGCTCAAGACCTATGCTATCAAGTCTTTTTCTTCTTCATTTGACAAAAAAACAAATCAGACACTTCCCAAAGAAACATTTAACTGGAAGTATAAAATGCTGAGCGAAATATTGCTTCTTCCTTTGTGCGATTTGAGATATTTCTTCTTCCTTTCATTTCACGGTCAAGAAAGTCATTCGAAGGCTTAGGAGACTTTGCGATTTCACTTCATCGGCCTGGGTCTTGCTACTCGATTCTTGGAAGTCGCCGGTAAACCATGACCATGAGCCTGCTCTTAGCGTTGAAGGCTTGGATCCTTGGGAGTTAGGTGTTGATTTATTGGGTGTCAGGGCTTTCAATCTTTACTTTCACGTGTCACTTGTCAAGTTCTATTGTTCTTTGATCTTTAAGTTATATTTGATCTTTAAGTTTATCTAGTTATCTTTGATCTTAAAATTTTTTATTATTTAGTTTATAGTAGCTTGTTCTAGAATCTACTTTTTATTATTATTATTATTATTATTATTATTATTATTTTATAAAGTTTAGGTTTTTACTTTTAGGCTTTAACATTACTAATTTATTGTTAGATTGTTATTTTGATTAAGTTTAGGCTTTTAGACAACTTAGACTGATATTCTCAGATTTTAGAATTATTAATTTACTTTCATTTACTTAGACAACTTAGATTGTTACTCTCATATAATAAACTAAAGAAAATAATAATCTTAAATTATAAAATTAATTGAGAATATTCGTTAATTGACAAACTATACAAGAAATATATCATTTTTTTGGATTTACTTAAAAGTATAGAAAAATATGAGCAAGTCAATGACAATGTTCTTGTTTTAAAAATAAAGGTGTGGACAAGTCAGATATGAAAAATAATATACATTTAGAGTGCTCGATAACAACGAAATTTGATGCTTCTATCACTAATGAGTGTCCCTCTAAAATTTCAATAATACAACTTGAAGAGATGGATGCTACTTCTTTGAAACATGATCCAAGATTACGTCAAAAAATATGGAAAAGAAATGTTCTAACATAGAGTAGAATCGAGCATTGAAAAGATTAGTTGACAACATGAAAAAGATGGGCGCCTAATTCCAATACAATAGGGGTCTATCAGTGCAAGTCAGCTGAACAATTTTCTACTAACCTACAAGATGAGATCCGACATGCCTATCTTAAAACTAATCCATATCAATTTAAATTTTCAAAGTATCCATTTTTAAAAAGAGGCAATCAACATCACCGATTTCAATTTTCTTGGTTTTAGAGATATTTAAATTGGTTGAAGTACTTACCTTCGAAGAATGCAATATTTTGTCTTCCATGCTATGTCTTTACTAAGAAACCAACGGGCCGTCTAGGATCATAGGCATTTATCAATAAAAGTTTTGACAATTTTAAAAAAATAAATAATGGAATGAATTGTCCTTTAATAGGACGTGGGGAGAGATCAAGATTCACCACATAAAAATTCTATAAAATATTGTGAAGATCTAATGAATCATTCTAGACATATTGACAAGTTAGTTGAAAACAAGTATTACAAAAGATGACGAATATTCAATTGTGGCTCAAAACCTTGATATATAGTATTTGATGGCTGATGTTCCAAGTTTGTGCCTTTAGAGGTCATGATGAAAGTTTTGGCTCAAAAAATAAAGGCAATTTCATTGAACTGATAAAGTTCTAACAAATTATAATGATCAAGTTAATGAAATTGTAATGAGAAATATTCCACAGAAAGCCAAATAGATATCACCCAAAATTCAGAATGAAATTTTGTATATATTTGTAAATAAAGTGCAAAATATGATTCATGAATATGTGTTACGACTTTCAAATTAAGAATACAAGAATATGATGGAAGAAGTAATATGCATGGTGAATAGAATGGATTACAAGTTTTATTTCTTAAATATTGTCCATATGCATATTATGTACATTGTTGGGCTCATAAACTACAATTAACTTTGGTTGCAGCCTCTAGAGAAGCCAAACATATTCATCAATTTTTTGTCTATTTGACATTCATTATCAATATTGTTATTGGCTCTTCTAAACGAAATGATGAATTACAATTTGCTCAAACTGTTGAAATTGAAAATTGTTTGATCACTTCCAATAAAATTGAGACTGGAAAATGGACAAATCAAATTGGTAAGCTACAACGAGCTCAAGATATTAGATGAGACTCTCATTTTCAATCTATTTGTAGCTTGATGAGGATGTTCGGTACTACTTGCTCAGTTATCAATATTATCTCAAATGAGAAATTAAATTATTCTCAACATAGTGATGTTGAAACAACTTACATGGTAATAACATCTTTTGAATTTACTTTGATATTGCATATGATAAAAAAATTATGGGAATCACTAATACAATTTGCCAATCTTTGCAACAAAATTTTCAAGATATTATGAATGTCATGAGTCTAGTTTCAACCATAAAAGTATTCATTTAGAAGTTGAGAGATGATGTACGGGAGTCTTTGCTTACTGATGTTAAATCATTTTGTGAAAAAAAATCAATTTTATATTCCTGATATGATTGGCTAATATACTCAAGAGAAATCTCGTCATCAGTTGAAAGGACAACAATGGAACATCGTTTTAAGATTGATAAATTTACTGCTATAATATACTTACAGTTGCAAAAATTGAATAATAGATTTAACGACTAAGCAATTAAACTTCTCATTCTTAGTGTTGCTTTAAACCTTAAAGGTGCATACAAATTATTTAAGATTGATGATATATGCAAATTGGTTGAGAATTTTATCCACAAGACTTTACTAAGTTAGAAAAATTCTTTTTGAGAATTCAATTACAGCATTATGAGCTTAATGTGCTGGTGCATCCAGATTTTCAAGATATGTCTACATTATTTCAGTTATGTAGAGGACTAGCTATTTCAAAAAAGTCAAAGACTTAATATTTGATTGATAGGTTAATTTATCTAGTTTTAACTCTTCATATTTCTACTGTTACTACTGAGTGGACATTTTCTACCGTGAAACTTGTAAAAGTTAGACTATGTCATCAAATGGAAGATGGGTTTTTTGAAGATCATTTGCTAGTTTATACTGAAAAAGAAATTTCCAAAAACTTTATTTCAAAGATGATAATAGATGAGTTTTATTTTATGAAAAATCGTCGTCGACCTCAGGCCTTATTTGTTTTCAGAGATGAGAAGAAATGAAATAAAAGTTTAAAAAAATAATAAAATATTATTGTAATATATTTTTTTAATATTAATTTTATTTAGAAATTTGAAAAAGTAGTTTTGGAATTTGAAAAAGTTAAATTTTTCATTATATTTTATATAAGAATTTGAAAAAGTGTAATGATGAGTTTGAGAGTTTTGGTTTCATCTCCCAAAACAAACGGACCCTTAATTTGAAAGAAATATTCTAAATTGATCGTCTCTCCTCCCCCACCCTTTCCTCCCAAATACCAAATCCTGATTCCACCCCTAGAAACAACTAGCAATACTTGGCAAAATGGTCAACAAATAATGTATAAAAAGGAAACTAATCAATTGAAGTGGAAGATGTAGGCCCCTAAAGATTTGTATAGATATATTCAAGAGGATAAGTACTTATAAGAGAAGTAGAAGAAAAAGGCAATTTATGAATTTTATTACATTGACAAATAGTACAAAGAGATGTTGAAGAAGTTTGAGACACTACAACTGGAAAAGAGATCGACGAATAACCAAGTCAAGAATTTCATTTGATGGTGCCCAAGTTGTCTATGCCTAGTGTTAGATGTTGTTCTTTCACCAATGAGTACTAAAACAAAAGACTTGCTAGCAAGAGAAGCCATCGGCATTGGATAGATACTATCCTGACATTTACCACAATGAAGAGTCGCCCTTGTGCTTTGAACCTTCACAAGGAAATGAAAATGGTGAAATTCAAGATAAACATTATCAAAACAAGTGATATTATGAACAAATATGAAATTCTTGTCAATATTAGGAAAAACAAAGGGTATTGATTATTGTAAAGAATTTTGAGGAAAAATGGAAGAGTCATAGAGCTAACATGTGTGACTCACAAATTTGAGCCATCATCAATGACGACCTCATATGTGCCATCATACTCTTAAGTGAATAGATAATTTGGCAAGATCAGAGGTAATATTGAGGGAAGTAGCTAAGTCCACAAGTCACTTATTGTCATTGGACCAACTGGCAGTGGCATGATTCATAGATTTCTCGCTGGAAGCTGAGCAATAAGACTTGGTCGAGTGTCCCACTTTGTCATACAACTGGCAAACAATATGGGGCTTAGCAAACCACTCTGTACGACCATAGTGACCAGAGTTGGTGTGGTTTTGACCAGAGTTGAAGCACTAGTTGCAATTGGACTTGGAAGTAATGGTGCAGCGTTGAGTGTTGTTTGCACTAGCAGCTAGGGCGGAGTTGGAAGCTTCAATATGCTTCAAGTAGCTTTTGTGGCCAACCAACATGTCATGAAGCTCTTCAAACTTAAAAGAAGTCTCACGTGCCCAAATAGGTACTGCAATATCACGGAATCACTACAAGATTTTTGGTCTTTTGCCATAAAGGTATATGGTGGAAAAAAATAAATTTTATGTGGAAAATATTTTTTTTCCACCAAATTTCTTGGTGGGAGGTTGGTGGCATATAGTCCATGAAGAAAAAAAATTTTCCACCAAATTTTTACTTCATGGCAAATACTCAGCTTTTTCCACCAGTTCACATTGTGGATATAGCATACAAAATTCGTGACAAATGAGGTTTCCATCAACTCCTAAATGATGTTTTCCATGCAAACAATAAGTCAAAAAAGGTCTTTATCCACCAACATATTCGTGGCATAAATGTTATACCCACTATTTTGGTTGTGACAAAAGAATTTTTTAGATGATTTCGATTTGTGAGAATTATTCCTTACATGACTACAAGGTGTTTTTCCACCATTGTATTTGCCACTAAAAATATTATAGTGACCACATATGTCGTGGAAAATAATCTTTTAACACCAAATTGTTTTATAATAATATGTAGAGGATTCATAACAAAATATTTATACACTAGAGAAAAGTACTGGTCTGAATTTATAATTTAAAACAATCTCATCAAACATACATAATTACTACTATTATTAATAAATCTAGACATATGCTCCTACCACAAAGGGATTAATAACCTGAAAATGGCGACATAATATTAAACCACCATCATATCCACAAATTATGTAGTGCACATTAAGTAAAACCAAGCTAGCTACCCTATTTACATATATGACTTTCTATAATAGCCCAAATTACCAACTTAAATCTTCTACTGTATTTACAAATGATGAGGGTTGTATGGAATTGTTCCAACATCATATGAAACCATAGGCGGCAAATATGGACATATTAGAGATAATGAATGTGATGGTTCTTCAAGAATTTTAAGATCTGTGATTGCCAAGGAGAAATTCTGCCTCTCCATCTCCTCTTGAACTGCATAAAGTTACCTAAAACTTATAAAAATAATATTTGTCAAGCTTAATTTATTTAGGATGAATGATATTTTATGGACTACTAATAAATCTAATGGCAATTCAAGTCGTAAAACACACTTGGTTCAAAAAAGTTTATTTATTTACCCCTTGCCATATAGCATATACAAATACAAGGTGGAGCAAAAATAAAAAATCCATTAGCTCAAATTACTAAAACTGAACATTTCAAACAAAATGGGAAACTCAAGTGAGCTAATGGATGCGGGTTTGGATGCCTCAATTTAATGATACAGCTATTGCAAGTGCTGCCACCATGCATATTAAAAGACTAATCTGAATGAAACTTCAGAATGTTTGCCAAAAACATGAAGAAAAATAATAACCCAGTTTGCTTACCAAAAAAATTAAATACTATCCGATACCTGATCATAATTAGTTCAAGGAATGCATATCTTGTAAACAGTAAAATATTGAACATATAGGGTCCCTACAGTTGAAAAAAAAACAACTAAACCCTTAATTTCTAACACAAAAGCTAGCACATAGATTGTGACTGCAGTGAAACACAAGTATACATGTATTGAAACCATAAATGACACTAAGAATTAAACCACCGTAGTTCCAGACTTGTTAAAAGGGAACAAAATTCAATTACCAATAACAAATGTGAGAAAGCAGCCCATTGGTACAATTATCAGCTGAACAATAGGTGCAGCTCATCAAAGTTTAAAATTCTATAGTTGGAGGGAACTATATACCTTGAATATATGTTAGCAACTTCCGTTTTCATTCTTTTATGAGAGGTTTTTTACTTCTTATAGAAACAATAGCATTCTCATGATAATCTTCTAAGTGCAGCATCTGCAAAGTCAAAAAAGAATGCATTAAAATAGATAAATATATTATAGGTTCCCAAATTTGTAAGGGCCCATGGGATGAAAACAAAGGACAGTGCACACAAGCATTGTTCTTATAACTAAGAAGATTAGCTCAGCATAAAGTGAAAAAAAAAGTGATATAGTGTATGTAAAGATTCTAGAAGTAAGTTGAGATGATATCATGTATGATACAACCATCCATATATATATATATATATATATATAGCCATAGATCGAACAAATATGCATGAAAATATATCATTTTTTAAAAAGAAAAGAAAATTACGATCTCTTTTACTCTTAGCACTCCCGTGGCACAACAGAAAACAAAAATAGTTTCAAAATATTAGGAAGAAAAATAAAAATAGAATAGGCTGTGATCTAAATACCCAAGAAATGCTACCCAATAGCTTAATACCCAAATCAAAGCACAACTAATGTAAATGTTCAACTTTTCTTATAAAATATATTGTTGTGGAGGTGCTGTGCAAAAGAAGGTAAGAACTTCATGTGCCAAAAAAAAAAAAAACTAAATATGCTCTACACAGGTTTGTTACAATCACTAACATTACATAACTATACAATCACAAGAACTTCTAGGCAAGTTTGACATTAAAAAAAGTTAGGCAGAACCAAGACCTAGAAAAAATCCACAAGAACAAAAATAATCATATGGGAAAAAAATTACACAGAATCACATTTGTGGTATTCAACATTGTCAAATTACAGAGGATTGAAGTCAGAGATAGAGAACATCAAGCACATCAATAGAGAGAACAGACGGAGTGAGAAGAGAAAGGTGCCATGTAATCATACCATAGTCCATAATAGTATAAAATATAAAGTTCCTTTTCTTTTTTTATGAAGCTCTTAAAAACTGGCATGGATGTGCACAGTTACATACACCTCCAAGAATGGTACCAAAGTTATCCTGGAAAGGTGTAATACAGGAAAGCACTTTCTTGTTTTTATTTTATAAGTAAAAGTAGATTAACAAAAAATAGTTCAAAGTTCACACAATCAATAGTAACTCAATTCGTTGACCTACTCTAATCACATTCAACACACAAAACCATACATATCTCAATCATATTTTATTATGTTTTTGATAATACATTTTTCTCATCATGTCATAGCAGAGAAGCCTTCAATGTTATCGTATGCTTTGTATAATGTAACACTGCAATATGACTTTTTGATAAACTACACAAATACGGAGTAACCACTAAAGCACAAGCAGTGGAATCCATCAAGTATTTTAATTAAACTCTCAATTGAAATCAGATAATGATATATGAATGGAAATAAATTAAGATCTTTAACTTTTAATAACACAAAGTTTTAAAAGTAACTCACTACTATAAACTTTTAAAAGCACATAAACTTTAAGAAATGAAGATTTAAGTTTACAAGTATTTTAAAGCAATATATTAGAAATGAAAGCTTAAAAGGTTCAGATCTCAGCTAGAGAGATGCTGCCATAGATGAAAAAACGACAATGCAGCTAAGTTAAGGAATTGCTATAATGCAATTAAGACATTCCGAATTGGGGGTCAGAGTAATTGAACTTGGAAATTTTATATGTCCCTTAACATAATTGGTAGGCTACTTGCTAATTTATGAATCAAGAAGCTAGTTTGTTTGAAAATTATTTACAGAAGATTGAGATACTTTCAGAACTACTCTGTTTAATCAATTTGAAGATCCTACTGCATCAGTGCTCAACTTTAAATAGGATTGATATATGTATATACAAATCACAGAGAAACAAAAAATAAATACATATATACAAATCAAACTGAAAGGGTCAATTAACAACTTAAGTATTTACTGTAATGAAGATGTTATGAGTTAAAATACAGAGAAACAAAAATATAAATAAATATGAACAACAAAGAGCTAGTTTTCACGGATTATGCCCCTGGTGCCTATGTATACATGCAATCTACTAAAGCTTAATAAACTTCAAAATCTTTAATTCAATGACAATGGAATGGCAGGGAGAGCAAAATGAAGAGTGAGTGGAGAGATACTTACTAATGTGGAGGTTGTCGACGGCAAGAGAATCGAAGCATATGAAGAAAAACCACAGCACATAATGAGATGAACCAAAAAATTTCAAGAGGGAGGGTGAGCCCGTGAAATCTCTGCCCTAACCTTTAAGAAATCGAAGCCTTCTTCTCTCCCTGCCATAACCTCTAAGAAACAATCTCATTAATTTCAATCAAAATGATCACAGTTAAAGCTAATATAACTAAACCCTAGAGGAAAAAAGAGATGTTGTAAACACAAAGGAACTTGAAAAGAAGAAATCAAAAGGAGTTGTTAGGATCACCTGTAGAAGAAGTTAAAATCGCATCTCAAACACGACACCGCAGTACAGAGGACTTGGGGACTTCAGGGGGGGTTGGGAACTGAAAAGTGCAACAGAGAGGTTGGAGACTCGGCTTCGGGAACCCGAAATCAAAGCAAACATGTTTAGGGGCTTCAGGGGGAGAGGGGGATGATTGAGGGAGCCAGCGATGGGCAGATAGTGTCGTTGATGATCAACGCAGCCCAAAGGGAAGAAAGCTCATCTCGCGGAAGGAGGAGAAAGAGACAGAGGCCTAGGCATTGTGGGGTGCTGAGTTTGACGAGGTGTTGGTGGCGCTGGATTGGCTGTGGCCTAGGGTTTAGAGGGAAGACTGGATCGCGGAGGATGTAAGGAAATGAGGAGGAGTGATTTTAGGGATTCGGCAGATTATGAGAAGAAATGGGTCTGATTTGGGGTTTTTATATGAGAAGTTTTTGCGGCAAAATCTAGTCGTGGCAATTAGTAAAAAAGTTTGTCACAAATAATAAAAAGCCACCGAAGCATGCTATTGTTAATTAATATCTTTTGCAGCAACTGACATTCGTGGTAAAAAAAATTTAACTTGTGGGAAAAAAGATTTTTCCAAAAAAACATCATAATATTAGTCTCTTTTACGTTCCACAAAATTAATCTTGTGGTAATAATTTCTTTTCTTGTGGCAAATAATTTTTTCTCATTACTTTTTTTCCACAAAAATAAATTCGTGATAATAATTAAGATTTTATTCCCACCAAAATATTTGGTGTTAAAAAGTCACTTTTTTTCATGAATTTATATGGTGGAACAGAAATTGGTGACAAAAGTCCCAATTTCTTGTAGTGAATTCAGGTCCGAGGCCGTTGAGGACATAAAGAGTGATGTCATCTACTCAAACACGAGAGTCAATCACTGCAAGTTCATCAACAAAAATCTTGATGGCATGGAAATGCTCTAAGACCGAGCGGGATCTCTCTCTAAATGAGAGTCAACTTCTTCTTAAGTTGCATACACAAGTACGTGAACGATTGACATACAATTGTTCCAACTTAGACCATGCATCACGAGCAATGGACGAAGCAGCAATGCATGGCATTACGGGTTTAAAGACATATGAGAGGATGGCGTGACGGATCATCTTATCTTGCCTAAACCAATGCCAAAAGGTCGAATTGGAGACACCTGCAGAAGGTGATCCGAAAAAGGAGGTGTTGGGGGGAGCATTGGGACTAACAAATAATGGTACCGTCAATATAGCCCTGGAGATCATAGCCAATGAGCAACGACATCAATTGACTGCACCATGAAGGAAAGTTGGAAGAGGTCAGCTTCAGAGGAAGCTGGAAGCCAGCATTGATGGCAACAAGATGAGTGTCATTGCTGTTGGTAACTTGGTAAGCTCGAAATTATTGACAATCGTAGTCTCATGGAATGCGGCCATGAGGTACGAAAAAGAAACTTGTTAAAGGGCTGAGCTTCGAATACCATATGGAATTGCGGAAGTTGAAAAAGTTAATTCACATCGATATCAAAATGTTCTATATAAGGACGATACAGAGAGTAATAGATGTTGTATTTACCAATTCAAACACAACTATTTTTAAAAAAATATTCAAACAGTCATAACAATTAGTCAAAAAGTATTCAAATAGTATAACAAAAAGATCCTAAGATATAAGAGACCAGATTTACAAGAGAATACAATGAATTACACAAGAATGCAATGACTAGAAAGAGGAGATCAAATTGGTTACAACTACTTGATTTCTTTTATAAATACCTCGTTTTAATTGTAACATTGTTTAAGCAAATAATGCACTGCCAAAAACCATATAAAATGGGAAAATTAAAGTATATTTAAAATATATAATTTCAATTTTCAATCTTGAAAGAACCTGAAAACCAACAGAGATTTTCAACTTTGGGAAAGCCTGAAAGCCAAACTGTTTGTATTATTTTCTAGTTTTAGTTTTCTAGTTTTTAATAAATTGGAATGGGATATTCCTTTGGTTGTGAAGAGATGGATGAGTTAGTCCTCTCCATTCTCATCTTTTGTTGAATGGAGTTCTTTTATCTCATTTCTTTCGAGGAAAGGAATTTGAACCCTTTTAGACAACTTTTTGTTTTATTTATAGAGAGTTTCTAATAGTTAGACATTGCCCCATCATAAATTTGTGTGTGGGATTCTCCTAATTGTTGATCCTAATTGTTGAGTAGTTTGCTTGTAACAAGGAATTTTCTTTTTATGAGTCACAATTGTAACTTCTATTTTTTAAAATGAAATGAATCATTTTCTATAATAAATAAATAAATAATGCACTGCCAACATTCCTCCACCAACATGCAAAACTCATGTAACAAAGAGCACGCAGCCCACGTGCAGCACGCAGCACGCAGCATGCAGTGTGAGGCTCCGGTGTGCTCTCCAATCATCTCTTGTAGCTGTAGGCAATTGTCTTCTTGTAAAAATTTCATAGAACATTCTCATTTTACACTATAAATACTGAGGCAGGGCCCCATTTGAAAATACCTTTTACCGAAATCAATATAGAAGGAAACATTGGTTTCAGCACATTGCAAAATCCCAATGGAAGAACAATCCTTAAAAGTTGCAGTGATCGGAGCTGGCATGGCCGGCCTACTCGCCGCTCGTGAGCTTAAAAGAGAAGGCCACCGGGTCATCGTCTTCGAGAAAAGCAGTAGGCTTGGTGGCACCTGGGTTTATGATCCACGTGTAGAAACCGACCCATTGGGTCTTGACCCTTCCCGCGAGATTGTACATAGCAGCATGTACAGCTCGCTCCGGGTCAACCTTCCGAGGCAGCTCATGGGCTTCTTGGATTACCCGTTTCTGAAGAAACAGGGTGGGGACCCAAGGGAGTTTCCGGGTCATCGGGAGGTGCTCCGGTACCTGGAAGACTTCGCCCGAGATTTCTGTTTGGTTGAGTTGATACGGTTCGAGTACGAAGTGGTCCGGGTTGAACGAGTTAATGGAGTGAGTCACGAGTGGATTGTTGAGTGGAGGACTCGGGAAGGTGAGTCAGAAGAAGAGGAGGTGTTTGAAGCCGTGGTTGTATGTAACGGTCATCACACAGAGCCAAGAATCGCCCAGTTTCCAGGTTTGTCCCAAACAGGAAGCTTGTCTCCTGAAAATGGAATTGCTTGTTGCTATTTCTCTCTCAAAGAATTTATGCTATGTTAATTACGTGCAATTCTCCATTTTTCTCAAGTTAAGTATAAAAACAATTTGCATATATAATCACCATGTGGTAATATCTATTGCTCTTGCATGTTCTGTTGCAGATTGTAATTCTTTACTTTTCATTTTATCCATTTTCATTACGCTAGCCAGTTTTGTACTATGCGACAGGCATGGATACTTGGCCAGGAGTGCAAATACACAGCCACAACTATCGCACGCCTGAACCATTTAAAAATAAAGTATGCAAATCTCTGCATTTACTTATTTCCCATCATCACCAATTTCCCACTTTTAAAACATCAAGTTGGTTTACTGCTATATATCGCTGATAATGCAATGAATGTTGTTAAGCAAAACAAAAAAGGTTAATGGAGGAATGATTTATAAGCTGTTTTTACTCATAAAAATTTATTTATAAACTATTTTACAGAACAGGGTTCAGGCGTGGTTCTGGCCCTCACCGTTAAAGATGTTTCTTGGGCATCACCAGCGTGCAAACTGATGCATGCTAGGGGCCCTGATTAAGTCATGCCGCAAACTTGCTGGTAACTATATTTTCTGAAGAGTGGAAAGTGACAGGAGTCTTCTCTTAGGACTCTTGACAACTTCTTGCACATTGCTTTCCATGACTTGCTTAAACTGAAACTGTCCTCTCTTATCAATATTTCATCAATTCCCGTTGTGGCAACTTCTTCCAGTGCTTTTCTTAAGATTCTACAATCCTGGGTGACAGATTGTTGTGCTAATTGGAAATGGAGCTGGTGCGCATGACATCTTGAGAGAGATTTCCTTTGTTGCAAAAGAAGTTCATCAAGCCCTTCGAGCGTCTCATGTCCATTTCAAAAAGTTGGAAAATCGCAATAATATCTGGCAACATCCAGTGGTATTGTATTCTCTATACTGAAAATTATTGTTTATCAAAAAGTTCGATTTGATTAGTTTTCCCCTAATGGGATCTTCTGCAGATAGAACGTGCTGATGAAAATGGTAAAATAATATTCCAAGATGGATCGTTTGTCCGTGCAGATATCATCATCCACTGTACTGGGTAATGCAATAGAAATTAGTCCCCTTTGTTTTTTGTATGTTGTTGGATATGTTAGCTACTTTCTTTGTATACAGTCGAAGGACTTCCAAAAACTCAATCTCATGTCTGATGTGGTTGAATAATATTCTCCTTCTGCAGGTACAAGTACCATTTTCCATTCTTAAGAACAGATGGAATAGTGAGCGTGGATGACAACTGTGTTGGTCCCCTGTACAAACATGTTTTTCCGCCATACTTGGCTCCTAGGCTTTCTTTTATTGGACTACCTTACAGGGTACATCTCTTATTCATCATGAAATAGAAAATGAGTGTTCTGAAAAAAGATAAATAAGTTCTTGAAGCGACGTTGGTTTGGCATGGTGAGATGAAGTAGTCACGTGTATTTCTCTCTTTTTAATAAATTTTTACCAATTTCTCATCAAACATTCTTGCAAAGTAAGTGGTTCTGGTAGTCTCCACTTGATTGAAGTGATGAACATTGGCATTCGAACTTTTCTTTTGGTCATCAAAACATCATATTCTATATTCTTGTTTAGATGATGAGATCTACTTCTCCAATAGCATTCTTTAAGTGCACATAACATCTCTTTGGGTATTCTTAGTGCATCATCTGTTAGGCTAAGTATTGTAATTAAATGTGCCACCAGGGTGTTGTCCCGTTAATAATTGAGTTACAGTCCCATTGGTTGGCAAAAGTTTTATCTGGCAAGTTAGCACTTCCATGTCAAGAAGAGATGTCGTCATCTGTGGAAGAACTCTACCAGCACATGAAAGAGAGTGGAAGGCCTAAGCATCATACTCACCAGCTTCAGGAGAACAAGGTTTGTGTGTGCCATCTTCTCTCTGATCTCTCTCTCTCTCTCACATCATATTGACAATTGTATCTTTGATGTCAGCTTGATTATGAAAACTGGTTGGTCAAAGAATTGGGATTACCACCTCTGGAGGACTGGAAAGAACAGTTGTATTTCTATGCGTTGAATAAGATTACCTCAGATGCTGGTGATGATTATCGGGACACATGGGATTTCAACAAGTGGATGCAAGAATAATGCAATGTGCTAAATGCCGAATATTTTGTAAGATATATTTACAGTTGTGGAATGCGTTAAGTGCCGTATAACCTATTTGAAAAAAGTAATGTTGAAAAAAGTGACCTGCAACTTCTCATTTTAAAAGATGGGTGGAGTTTCTAGTCTCTGGCTGTCGTAATATAACAATTACAACAATCTTTTTACTCGCGAGGACTATTTAAAGTTAGATAGAGAGATTCAGGAGGTAAGAACTAGAACCATATTGCAAGAGTTTTAATAAGCTTTCCATCTAAAAAAACAGACCATGAATGAGATGCAACGGATTCGTTCACCTTTTTTGAATCATGATAAATAACAATGAGCCAATACATTTATAGTTTAAACCCAACCAAGCATTTAGTTCTACAACAAACCAGGCCATGGCCAATCTGACCACCTATGAACCAGAAAATTGTCTCGAGACTTCGATAAATCAATCATACATAATATCATAATGTCAAAATAAAATAGGAAGAGGCTACAATTTACAGTACACACTAAAAGGAGAGAAGTCCTATAACATCCTGAGTCCCTGACCCAGATGTTTTTGAGGTTACATGCGAAAATTCGATCTTTTAACTTCTAGTGATATCTTAAATATTCTTTTATGTTATTATTAATATTAGCTTTTTTTTTATTCAATTATATGGGATTATTAGGTAGTATGTTTTTTTTTTAATTGTGGATTTTATTATTATTATATCGTTACAACTTTATTATATTTTTTTTATATTTTTTAAATAGGATAATGTTCCTCCTCCATTTGAACAATAATGTTTTTACGCTTAATCCTCTCGATTGTTGATCTATCAACAACTCAAAAGACTTCAAAATCTTTATTATAGTTCGAGTTCAGATCCCTTTTTTTTTTTAACTCAAATAAGAAACTCACCATTATTTCAATTCCAACGTCTTCAACTTTATTTTTGACCCAAATCCAACGTCATCCATTTATCCATCACCTATTTTCACGGCAACAACCACCTTAGAAATAGAACACATTTATCTCTTACCTCTAGAACGCAGGGGCTTTCGATATATATCTAGGACTCCACGGCAAGTCGAGAATTCCACTGTCACTGGTCTCTACCTTTCTCATGTTAGGGTTTCTCAGCCATCTTTGGATCCTCTCTCTCTCTCTATATCTATATATATGTGAGAGATGTGGCTTGAATTGAGTTTAATTAAGCACATTAGACTGATATCGCTCAACGTTCGCTCGACATCTCGCTCGAGTGAGGCATCAGACAGAGATTTCGCTTGACCCTAACTCGACATCCAACTCAAACGAAATCACGGAAGATCTAGGCAGAGATTTCGCTCGACTTTCGCTCGTCGTCCCGTTCGAGCGAAAGTCAATACTAGGATTGCATCGCTTCCAGATACTATGGTGAGTGTCGTGTGGAATAATGTTCTGCTCGAGCGAGCTATTGCTTATAAAAGGATCGCGTTTATTTGAATGTTTTAAGCTGTGAGAAGCTCAAGATTTCGCTCAAGCTCAAGATTTCGCTCAAACGAGAAGAGTCTTGCTCAAACGAGAAGACGAACGCAGCAGTTCATGGGAGCTCAGAATTGTGTTTTCTTGTTTGATTTTGTGAGTGAAGAACTATTTGTAAGAGTGTGAGTATTGTGAGAGAGAGTTTTACAACTTGTAAATGAGATTGAATGTTTTTAGTGTAAGAATCACATGATTCAATTTCTATACTACATCTCTATTTTATAGTGAAATTTATTGAGACCGACCCAATAGTAGACATAGGCTTGTGTTAAGCCAAACCACTTCAAATCTTAGTGTCCATTATTATTCTGTGTGTGTTTGTTTTATTTTTTTTTGTTAGATCCGTTGCATGGCTTCATATTTACTGGTTATCAAACGACTCGAATCCCAACAATATATGTATACGCACGTAACCTCGTCCAAACTGGGAGCCTCAAAGCCAGCAGAGGTCCAACTAGTAGAAACCGAGGCACCACCTCGCCCGAAAAGCCACAGGAGGAAACGCTTCAAGCCTCATGTCGGCCTTCACGGCAACCACGC
Source organism: Platycarya strobilacea (assembly GCA_036898215.1). NCBI lineage: Eukaryota > Viridiplantae > Streptophyta > Magnoliopsida > Fagales > Juglandaceae > Platycarya > Platycarya strobilacea. Next base: position 35,437,809 of record CM072551.1, on the reverse strand, counting down.
AGCGAGCAGCCATGACAACGCACAACCAAAGTTCACCCTCAAACCTCACGGCAAGCCCCTCAAAACAGAGCAACTCTTGCTCCAGACCCCCACCGAGGCCCTCCGTCAGCCTCTCCTTTGGTGTTGCACCCTTTCGCCACCTCCGTGGACAGCCACTGTGAGCCTCTCGGACCGATAGTAGGAGAATCAAGCTACCACAGATCACCATCGAAAACCACCCAAAGCCACCCTGCAGCGCCGTGCCCAGCCACCGAGAAGCACTTCAAGCAGTGCTCTGTTTTCAGCCACCCGAAACAGAGGAATATTTTTCCTCCACGTCGGCCACAGTAGGGGCTTCGGGCCACCGCTCAGCCACCACAGGCAGTGCCACCGAGCACTCCAAGCCGCTCCAAACCCAATATGAAACTCCCGCTCCACCCCACGCACGACCAACCTTCTCCACGGATGGCCCATCACCCAACTCGTAGCTGCCGCCATTGGACGTAAGACCACTGTCGCTGCCACCGTTCCGACGTCGTACACACTACTTTCAGGCCAGATCCGCGTTTCTCCCTCCCACGGTGTCCTTGGTCTGCATGGTAAGCCATGCTCGCTCAACCTGTGTGTTACGATCATATGAGCCATTAACGTGTTTAAGTTCAGACATTAGTTTTAGAAAGTTTCATAATTACCATTATTCCTTTTCAATCTAAAAAGCTATCAGACGTGTGTGGTCTTTTTCGTGTGTTTTCAAGTTGATCTTATATTCATTATGAGTTTTGTTTTAAGTTTTAATAAATATCATGTTTGTCCAGATAATATTTTAATATATTACTATTTATTATTTTACTATAATTAATCTTGAGTAGTAAGTACAGTCTAATTTATTTTTACACGATATATTTAATCAGGTATATTTTTTATAAAACAAATTCCAATATTATTAATAGATTTGAATCAAATATGATTTCCTACTAATTATAGTACATTAATATTAAGTATTATTAACTATATGAAAAGAAAAGAGTTTTCAATGTTATTTACGATATTTAAATAAAATATGATTTCTTGTTAAATTATAGTACATTATTAGTGTTAAATTATTTTCAAATTATAATACTAGTTCATAAGAATTTTTATAATAAGTATTATTAACTTATTTTAAGAACTAAATTTTCAGGTTTTTTTATGAATTAAGATAAAAATATATTGTTTACAAGATTATACTTGAAAGGCTATGTATTATATTTTTGTTTAAATAATTATATGATATCTGTATTTATTATATTTATTATAAAATCGAATAAGTACATTAATTATAAAAAGTAAATCTATTTTATGAATTTAAGCTTTTACAATTTATTGAATATAGTTTCGAATATTTTACTAAGGAATTTTTTTTAAAGTGAAATATATTATTAAGTATTTATTAGTTTTGTGATATTATCATTTACTATCTTTTATAGGAAGTATAATATGTATTAACTTATTCTCCGTGATATGTACTAATTCAATAGAATGCTTTAGCACGTTATTATAGAAACGTTAATGACTATTAATACTTTGTATAGGTAACATCGTGTTATGAAGGAAAAATTAAGAAGCAGCGTTACAAGGTAAGTGAATTTGATCACAAAATTAGGATCCATACATGTAACTTATATTATTAGTAAAACCATTTCTTTGATAGCCATTTTCATATACCCATCATGTCATGTAAGGATGTCATTTAGTACAGCACAATACACGATCATGTCATTCAACTTTATGCTTAGATTCAGCGAGTAATAGTTATTTATATTAGTATGTATTATGCATCTCAAGTCGCATAAGTCATATAAGTTGAGTTAAGTTCAAATATAAGATTAGGTCAAATCAGAAAGTAATCGATCAGTTATTCAGTTATTCAATTCAGTTAATTCAGATGGTCATTCAGAAGCATGGTACAAATGCATATCAGATCAGGGTAGATGTGCAAGCCACGAACCTAAGCGTGGTCCACCATAGTATGCTAGAGTACTATTAGCGGCTCCCCTTACTGCAGCGGGACGTGGGGCCGGTGCACAACTTTGCACATAGGGTTAAGTGTGTTGGCCAAACAATTTGGTTAAATCAGTTCAGCTAGATCAGTTAGTAAGTTTAATCAGATCAGACAGTTAATCCAGACCAATCAGTTAAGTCAGCCAATTAAATCAGATAGTTCAGTCGTGCATAGCATAAGCATTAGTATGTACAATCATGTTTTCAGAATTCAGCATATATTTTATATAAAATTCCTATAGTATTTATCTTACGTTGTGGTGGATTCATTACTGAGTCATCGACTCAAATTTTTAAAATCACTCAGGTGAAGAAGAAAACCAGTGCAAGTAGGAAGGCCAGGAGTAGATTGAGCAGTTATTTGAATTTTCAACAAATAAATATTTTTATAACACAAGTTTAAATTCAGTTATTTTAGTTAATATTTTTTTTAAGACATTTCTACTTAGAGCTTCAATTTTATGAAATAAATGTTATTATATTTTTATTATTAAACAAAGAATTTAATGCTGGATTAACAATTTTTTAAAAAAATCACGTGACACTCTTCAGCCTACGAGGTAGGGGTGTTACAAGTCCCAAATAAGGTCTTAGGAAGATCAGGAGCATCAACGATATTGATTCCAATACCAAGTGCAAGTCCAATGTTAATTTGACTAAGTTGCCAATCAGGATGCTAAGGAAACCAACCAGCACCACATGTAAGAACAAAAAACCATTGGCATCACTTTTGGGTATATATTTTGTGTAATCATTCTTGACTTCTTTTGTTGTTGGGATTATGAAGGTTATGATCTCCATGATTCACAGATTTTAATCTTCTTCTGTTGTTGGATGTCTTTGCCTTTTGCCATAATGGTTTGCATTTGAGATAATTGTTTCTCCTTCCATTTTCAAACAAGAGTAGCTCATTATATTTTTCTCCTATAACTTCAGCCTATTTCTACTCAAAAAAGGCCGATTGTTGAGGGTACCAAGCTTGCTACAAAAGTCCTAAACCATACATATTTTGTGATTTCTTTCATTTTTTATTCAACCTTCTGAGTAGGGGTGTCAAAAAGTGTCAATGGGTAATGTTCGTGTCGTGTCCGGACATATATTTTACGCTTAAAGGGCCAACACAAACACGACCCGTTAAGGATTTCGTGTTAAAAATTTTAACCCTAACACGACCTGGTAATGCGCGTTAAAATCATTTGACGCTATATGACATAACATGACATAACATGATCCAACCCACAAACCTGTTAGTAACTCGTTTGAGTTTAACTTAATTAATTTTATACAAATATTAAATATTAAATAATATCTATAAAATATAAAAAATTAATTAGAAATTACAATTTTAAAATTACAATCTAATAAGTAGTACATTATAAAATATGATAAACACGCAAATATGATCCACACATTGTAAAATATTAAAAGTACATCCCAAACATAATAAATAAAAAAGGGTTAACCCGTTAATGACTCTTTAAGAAGTGTTTAAATGGAATAAATAAGTGTCTAAAAGTATAAAACTAATTTTAAATTTTTTTTCTGATTTTCTTTCTCAATTTTGTCGATGTATATAAGGGATCTTGACTTGAGCATGATAGAGGGCCATCTTCTCGATGAGGGTTTATTGAGGAGCTTTGCAAAAACTCTATGAGATCCCTCAAATTATCCCACCAAATTGATATATTTATATATATATATATATATAATTTTTAATGATAATAACAAGATAGAATTTTTAAATACTTTTTGAAACAAGGAGTGCATCCAAATATAACTAATTGATTTCCTTTATACACCCCCCATGATAGTCATGCTATCAAATAAGCTAATATTGGGGCACAATTTTTGAAACTTCTGTCGTGAAAGAGCTTTAGTGAGGAGGTTTCCAAACTGGTCGTGTGTGTTGACATGGGAGACTTGTAGCATTCCTTTAGAGACCAAATCAAGAATAAAATGGAGATCGATAGCAATATGTTTCATCCTCGAATGTATAATAGGGTTAAAACTTAAATGAGTAGCATCAATATTGTCACAAAATAAATGTGGGGGGTTTAAGTATCAGAATACCAAGCTCATGAAACAAGGAGTGCATCCAAATAAGCTCGGAAGTAGTTGAAACAAGAGCCCGATAGTTCACCTTAATGGAGGAACAAGCCACAACACACTGCTTCCTCTTGCTCCAGGAAATGAGGCAATCATCTAGAAAAATAAGATAGGTAGAGGTGGAGGAGGATATGGTATCCCTATCATCTGCCCAATCTACATCAGAAAACCCTTGAAAAGTGAGATTCTCAGTGCGCTTGAGGAGAATACCATGATAAGGAGTGCCCTTCAAGTAATGCCAAACGTGTTTGACAGTAGCCCAGTGAAGCTGAGATGGTTTATGCATGAATTGAGCCAACTTGTTTACCAAGAAAGCAATGTTGGGCTGAGTTAGGGAGAGATTTTGGAGACCTCTAATAACTCAGCGATACTCAGTCGGACCATAGGAAAAGACCCATCATTAAGTTGACGAAAATTCTTGGTGGCAAACAGATTCATCACTGCCTTGGCATCATCTATCTTGGTATGAACAAGAAGATCTCGAATATATTTTTGTTAGGACAAAAACAACCCGTGTTTGACTGAAATCACCTTGACACCAAGAAAATAATTTAAGGGTCCAAGGTCCTTTAGAGAAAATTGATGACCAAGCTGATAAACAACTTTAAAGATAGCAGTAGAATAATTACTGGTGAATAAAAGATCATCCACATACCAAAAAAAATAATGTAAACAATCTACTTTGTCACATAGTTGGCAAACAATCTAGGGCTTACCAGACTGCTCTTTGTGACCATAGTGACCAAAGTTGGTATGGCTATGACTACAGCTGGAGCGTTGGTTACAGTCTAACTTGGAAGTAGGGGTACAGTACTGAGTGGTGTTTACAATAGCAACCAGGGCGGAGTTGGAAGCTTCAATACGTTTCAAGTAGATTTCGTGGCCAACCAACATGTCATGAAACTATTCAAAGGTAAAAGAGTCTCACGTGCCTGTATAGGTGTTGTAATATCACAGAATTCAGGTTCAAGGCTGTTGAGGACATAAAGAGTGATGTCATTTGCTGAGACAGGAGAGCCAATCACTGCAAGTTCATCAACAAGAATTTTGATGGCATGGAGATAATCCAAGACCAAGCGGGACTCTCTCTTAATGAGAGTCAACTCCTCCTTAAATTGCATAACATGAATACGTGAACGATTGGCATTCAATTGTTGCAACTTGGACCATGCATCACAAGTAGTGGATGAAGCAGCTATGAAAGGCATTACTAGTTTGAAGACATATACAAAGATGGCGTGAAGGATCAGCTTATCTTGCCTGAACCAATGCCAGAAGGCCGAATTGGAGACATCTGCAAAAGGTGATCCAATAGAGGAGGTGCTGGTGGGGAGTGTTGGGGTGGATGGATAGTGGTACAATCGAGATAGCCTTGAAGATCGTAGCCAATGAGCAATGACATCAGTTGGGCATGCTATGAAGGAAAGTTGGAAGGGATCAGTTTCGGAGGAGCTGAGAACCAACATTGATGGCAAAAGATAAGTGTCATCGCTACCAGTAAGCTCAAAATTATTGACAATCGTAGGCTCAAGAGATGTGGCCATGAGGAACAAAAAAGAAACTCGTTAGAGAATTGAGCTTCTAATACCATATAGAATTGTAGAAGTTGGAAAGTTAATTTATATTGATATGAGGATGTCCCATATAAGGACGATACAGAGAGTAATAGATGTTGCAGTTACCAATTTAAACACAACAACTATTTAAAAAGTATTCAAATAGTCACACCAATTATTCAAAAATGGGTAATGCTACAGAATTGTTCATTGGTCTTGTTTAATGCTCCCGCTTGACATAGAGCGGACACATAGTATTCTTAAAAAAAAAAAAATTATAACTTGCTGGACCCATCTATCTCCCCATCTTCATCTCCTCCCCTCGATCTCCCTTACCTTGCACTACCCCTCCATCTCGCTCGCACTTTCTTGGGCTTCTCTATTTTGTGTTTGAGTTTCACTTTGAATTGGTTCAAGTTCCGAGACAAAATCTTCCATTTGCGTTGAGCTTGCTTGGTCATACTCGAAAATTTCTTCTTGGCTCTCAACTTCTACCAATATTGGTATGTACTTTGAGAATGTGAAGTAAACGAAGGCGGACCCATGCGGTAGATATAAGGAGTAACAAAGAGAACTGAAACCCTAAAAAATCAGCAATGGAGCAATAATACTAGCAAACCATGGTAGTGGGTTTCTAAAATGAACTTAGACCGACAATCCCACAGTCACACCAAACTCATTCTCCTTGTTTCAATTATGCAAATTCACATGGCATAAAATAGAATCGGGTCCTTTACATTAACCAGTTTGGTCACGACTGCATTCAAAGTTACTTGATCTCCAAATTTATTTTAATATCCAACAAAAGATATCTCGTAATTAGCTCGATGCACAGACAGTTAATACCTTCAACTATCAAGAAAAGAGGACCACAATCAGAACATTTAGGAGGCTTATGTGGATATGGTTTAGGAGATGGCTGTGATAAGAGACTCATTTGGAGATGTCTCTCATTCTGAACAACATATCCAAAAACCCAAAGAAAAAAAAAAGTTAGAAAACTTGAGGAAGAAGCACTTGGGAAACATGATGATCAGCAAATGGGGCTTGCGAATAGAGCCATCATAAGCCTTGATTTTGAGAGAAGAAAGAGAGGGTGAGTTTGGTTTGCATTGATCTTTAACTTTGTTTTCTAGGTTCATATATTAGAAAAAACATGTTGCCTTTAAAAAAGTAATAATGAAACTTACCAGGTGGTCACTCCACGTCAAGCAAGAGTACTAAACAGGAAGAATGAGCGTAGAGGTGGAACTACGTTTACACTTGGAGGGCTACCACCCTCCAAACTTTTTTAGAAATTCAAATTAGTATATAGATTATTATCATATTTCTTAATACTTATAAAGTTCTTACCTTATTTAGCCCTCGTAAAATTAAAATTACTTCCACTAACCTTATTCAGCCCCCCAAATCAAAATTACCCCCACGCAAGTACAAATTTAATGTTGCAAAGTATAAAAAAGACTTCAAAAATATTTAGTGTACTGACTTCCAGTATGGATAAGTACGATATAGGTTATGGACTGGTTCTCTAGTAATGCTTTATCCAGTTGCTAGAGGAATGTTTTATCCAGTTCCTTAACTTTCTCTAAGGCCCTGTTTAGATTTAGAGTTGAAATGATATGAGTTGAGATGAGTTTTGAAAATTGAATAAAATATTATTATTATTATTTCGAAATTTAAAAAAGTTGAATTGAGATTTGAAAAAATTGTATTAGAATTTGTATTTTGTATGAAAATTTAAAAAAATATAATAATAAATTTGAAATAAAATAAATTTGCAATGCCAACCGACTTAGTTCAGGACCGTTACGAGCTCTAGACTGCCTATTTCTTATTCTTTTGACAGAAAAATAAATCATTTTTCAAAGAAAAACTTTTCGTCCAAATGGACAAACGAAACTCAAAAAGAAACAAAAGAAAAAAATTACTTTCAAGTTGCCGAACTATTTCGTCTTCATTCTTCTTGCGTTGTTGCTGAGCTATAACCTATTTCTTCTTCCAAACGAAACACACGTTGACATTATTGAGCTATTTCTTCTTCTTGCGAGTCTATGATGTTTCCGGTAATAGAAAGGTTTTTTGCGGAGTGCAATATTGATCCCTGCATCATAGCATGTGAGTCTTCAACATTAATCTCGGTGTGAGCTATCAAGTCGTCAGTTTCACCTTTCAGACCCAAGTTTTAGAGTCTAATAGCTTATATTCCTATTTATTTAATGCAAGCTTATCGTCTTAATTTTTTATTATTTAACTTAAGCATTCTAGAATCTACTTTTTGTTTTTTGTTTGACTAATTTTAGGTTTTATTAAGTTCTCTAGAATCTATTATTTTCATTATTATTTTTTGTTATTAAATTTAGGTTTTTTTTTTTTACAGCAAGCTTTATAGAATCTACTTTTTTTTTTTTTACTTTTTATTTTATTAAGTTTAGGTTTTATTATTTAACTTACAGGAAGTTTATTCTACAATTTTTTTTATTAAGTTTAAATTTTTACTTCTAGACTTTATTACTCTCATTTACTTATATTGTTACTCTCATATTTTTAGACAATTTAGACTATTATTTTCAGACTTTAGTGTTATTAATTTAACTCTCATTTACTTAGACAATTTAGACGGTTATATAATAATTTAAAAAAATATTAATATTAAATTTTTAAAATTAATTTTTAAATTTTGATTCAAAAATAATAATTGAACAATTTTATTTCGTAAAAAATTGTCGTCAAACTTAATTTAAAAAAAAAATAGAAAAAATTGAGTTGATCGCCCGAAACACCAAATCTTGATTCACGGGTTCAATAACATTTTCCTTCAAAAAGTATTCAAATAGTATAATAAAAGAATACAATGAATCTGAACCAATAAAAAAAGAGATGAAGTTGTTACGACTACTTGATTTCCTTTAGAAATACTTAATTGTAACATTGCAAAATTCCAATGGAAGAACAATCCTTAAAAGTTGCAGTGATCGGAGCTGGCATGGCCGGCCTACTCGTCGCTCGTGAGCTTAAAAGAGAAGGCCACCGGGTCATCGTCTTCGAGAAAAGCAGTAAGCTCGGTGGCACCTGGGCCTATGATCCACGTGTAGAAACCGACCCATTGGGTCTTGACCCGTCGCGCAAGATTGTACATAGCAGCATGTACAGCTCGCTCCGGGTCAACCTTCCGAGGCAGCTCATGGGCGTCTTGGATTACCCGTTTATGAAGAAACAGGGTGGGGACCCAAGGGACTTTCCGGGTCATCCGGAGGTGCTCCGGTACCTGGAAGACTTCGCCAGAGATTTCTGTTTGGTTGAGTTGATACGGTTCGAGCACGAAGTGGTCCGGGTTGAACGAGTTAATGGAGTGAGTCACGAGTGGATCGTTGAGTGGAGGACTCGTGAAGGTGAGTCAGAAGAAGAGGAGGTGTTTGAAGCCGTGGTTGTATGTAACGGTCATCACACCGAGCCAAGAATCGCCCAGTTTCCAGGTTTGTCCCAAACAGGAAGCTTGTCTCCTGAAAATGGAATTGCTTGTTACTATTTCTCTCTCTCTCTCTCTCTCTCTCTCTCTCTCTCTCTCACAAAGAATATATGCAATGTTAATTACTTGCAATTCTCAATTTTTCTCAAGCTAAGTATAAAAACAATGTGGCATATGTAATCACCATGTGGTTATATCTATTGCTCTTGCATGTTCTGTTGCAGATTGTAATTCTTTACTTTTCCTATTTATCCATTTTCACTACCCTAGCCAGTTTTGTACTATGTGACAGGCATGGATACTTGGCCAGGAGTGCAAATACACAGCCACAACTATCGCACGCCTGAACCATTTAAAAATAAGGTATGCAAATCTTACATTTAAAACATCAAGTTAGTTTACTGCTATATATCGCTGATAATGCAATGAACGTTGTTAAGCAAAACAAAAAAGGTTAATGGAGGAATGATTTATAAGCTGTTTTTACTCATAAAAAATTATTTATAAACAATTTTACAGAACAGGGTTCAGGAATGGTTCTGGCCCTCACAGTTTAAAGATGTTTCTTAGGCATCACCAGCGTGCAAACTGATTCATGCTAGGGGCCCTGATTAAGTCATGCTGCAAACTTGTTGGTAACTATATTTTCTGAAGAGTGGAAAGTGACAGAGTCTTCTCTTGGTCTCTCACAACTTCTTGCACATTGCTTTCCATGACTTGCTTAAACTGAAACTGTCCTCTCTTAATATTTCATGAATTGCCGTTGTGGCAACTTGCTTCCAGTGCTTTTCTTAAGATTCTACAATCGTGGGTGACAGATTGTTGTGCTAATTGGAAATGGAGCTAGTGCACATGACATCTTGAGAGAGATTTCCTCTGTTGCAAAAGAAGTTCATCAAGCCCTACCAGCCTCTGATGTCCATTTCAAAAAGTTGGAAAATCGCAATAATATCTGGCAACATCCAGCGGTATTGTATTCCCTATACTGGAAATTATTGTTTGTCAAAAAGTTCGAAATTGATTAGTTGCTCCCCTAATGGGATCTTCTGTAGATAGAACGCACTGATAAAAATGGTAAAGTAATATTCCAAGATGGATCGTTTGTCCGTGCAGATATCATCATCCACTGTACTGGGTAATGCAATAGAAGTTAGTCTACTTTGTTTTTTGCATCTTGTTGAATATGTTAGCTACTTTGTTTGCATATACTTGAATGACTTCCAAAAATTCAATCTCTCATGTCTGATGTGGTTGAATAATATTCTCCTTCTGCAGGTACAAGTACCATGTTCCATTCTTAAGAACAGATGGAATAGTGAGCGTGGATGACAACTCTGTTGGTCCCCTGTACAAACATGTTTTTCCGCCATACTTGGCTCCTTGGCTTTCTTTTATTGGACTACCTTACAGGGTACATCTCTTATTCATCATGAATTAGAAAATGAGTGTTCTAAAAAGAGATAAATAAGTTCTTGAAGCGACATTGGTTTGGCATGGTGAGATGAAGTAGTCACGTGTATTTCTCTCTTTTTAATAAATTTTTACCAATTTCTCGTCGAACACTCTTGCAAAGTAAGTAGTTCTGTTAGTCTCCACTTGGTCGTAATGGTGAACATTGGCATTCGAACTTTTCTTTTGGTATTCCATCTTATCTACACTAGCAATTTCTCAGCCATCAAAGCATCAAATTCTATGTTCTTGTTTAGATGATGAGATCTACTTTTCTAATAGCATTCTTTTAGTGCACATAACATCTCTCTTTGGGTACTCTTAGTGTATCATCTGTTAGGCTAAGTATTGTAATTCAATGTGCCACCAGGGTGTTATCACGTTAATAATTGAGTTACAGTCCCGTTGGTTGGCAAAAGTTTTATCTGGCAAATTAGCACTTCCATGTCAAGAAGAGATGGCATCATCTGTGGAACGTGAAAAAGTGGAAGAACTCTTCCAGCGCATGAAAGAGAGTGGAAGGCCTAAGCATCACACTCACCAGTTTCAGGAGAACGAGGTTTGTGTGTGCCATAGCCAGTATCTCTCTCTCTCTCTCTCTCTCTCTCTCTCTCTCTCTCTCATCTCATCATATTGACAATTGTTTCTTTGGTGTCAGTTTGATTATAAAAACTGGTTGGTCAAGCAATTGGGATTACCACCCTTGGAGGACTGGAGAGAACAGTTGTATTTCTATGCTTTGAATAAAATTACCTCAGATGCTGGTGTTGATTATAGGGACACATGGGATTTCAACAAGTGGATGCAAGAACAATGCAATGTGCTAAATGCCGAATAAATTGTAAGATATATTTGCAACCTATTTGAAAAAAGTAATGTTGAAAAAAGATGAGTGGAGTTTCTGGTCTCTGGCTGTTGTACTATAATAATTACATTCTATGGCAATTACAGCAATCTTTTTACTCGCGAGGACTATCTAAAGTTGGATAGAGAGATTCAGGAGGTCAGAACAAGAACCATATTACAAGAGATTTAATAAGCTTTCCATTTAAAAAAAACCAGACCATGAATGAGATGCAACGGATTCGTTCACCTTTTTGGAATCATGATAAATAACAATGAGCCAATACATTTATGGTTAAACCCAACCAAGCATTTAGTTCTACAACAAACCGGGCCATGGCCAATCTGACCACCTATGAACCAGGAGTTGTCTCGAGACTTCGATAAATCAATCACACATAATATGATAATGTCAAAATAAAATAGGAAGAGGCTACAATTTACAGTACACACTAAAAGGAGAGCAGTCCCAAAACAGGCCTTGGGAAGATCAGGAGCATCAATGACATTGAGTCCAGTACCCAGTGCAGATCCGATGTTTTACTTGACCAAGTAGCCAACCAGAATGCTAAGGAATCCAACCAGAACCACATGTAAGAACGAGAAACCACCGGCACCACTTTTGTTAATTTCTTTCTTCAGTAGATCCTGTCAAATGTGGTCATGACATTATGACAAGGTGGATGTAGGAAAGTGATGTAATGCATAACCAATTCATCAGAGAGAATTTCCTTTTCATTTTCCTGATACAGTAACTTTTCAACCAAAAATGCAAGTTGCACTTGCAAGTACCAAGCCAGATAAAAATGTATTGAAGAGTTAAAACAGAAAATGCCCAAAACAGGTAATCCGCACATTTATTAAGGAACTAGAGTTTCCTAATCCTCATAAAAATAAGAATCAAATCCAGGATGTGAGTTTACAGTTCATCCCAAGCCCATCGCTCGACCACTAGGCTGTACCATGACGGGTAATTAAATGTGTCTTAGCAATCTCACTAAAAATCTGTTTACATTAACATTACATGGCCATATTCAAGTCAGGGAACAACCTAGAGGTCAAGGGATAGCGTCAGGATGGACTGTACACTCAGCCATCCTGGATTTGATTTCATCATAAGAGTTCTACTGAATTACATGATAAAAAGTTTTGATGAGTGGGTCATGTATCTGGGGTTTACTCCCAAGGCTGGGTCCAAGGTGAGGGTCCATGTCATCAAAAAAACTTATATTTAGCTAAGTGAAATAGGACCTTCAAATGAAACAATTCATGCAGGGACACATAACAAAACAAACAACACAGACCAAATCATATTCAACACAAGCAATACAAATCTGAACTACTATGTACTAGGAGAACTGCAGGAGTGAAGAGATAATTGATAATCTATAACACCCAAACAAAATCAATACCAGTTCCCTATGTAGATTCTGATTTTGTTGCAATGCAGAAGTTTTCTCCTCAGTCAACCTGGAAATTATTGACCAAGCCTGAAGAAAAAAGATGCATTAGTCATTTCCATGAAATGACAACAATCAAGAACAACCGGCAAAATAATAAATAGGTGTTTATAACTTTATATGTCTGCTCTGGAGAATGATAGCTATCAACAAATGGTTACATATTGGGAATACCAATTAAGTGATAACAAACCATGGAGAAAGGAAAATGTAAACTGAAGCATTAACAGAATTAAACAAAACACTCATAAACTATTAGAATGAAATGTACGGTAGTCATTAAGTATGACAAGAATTTGTCATGAGAGGGAGAGGGGCATTTCACCTCTGAAAACTTCTCTTTAGGATCCACTAAAGACCTTGATACCTAAGTTTACAACATTTAAAAACATACCAAACCAGAAGAAAACCAAGTTGGTTGTCAGTGTCTCCATCAAAACTTTTCCAATATTTTTGCAAAAAAAATGTAAAGGGAAACAAAAGGACTAAATTTCAATAACGCAGAATGAAAACACTTACAGCATCAACCAATAACCCATTTTGATGCCCATTCTCAAACACTGATGATCTGGGAGGAGTACCATCTTCAGATTCTTCGGGGAAAGGTGATGGGGTATTTGCAGGAACGTAAGTGACCCTCAACTTAAACTCATCAAAAACTTTGCCATCCTCTTTGTTAAACTAAAAAACCAGCACACTACATCTGAGTCCATGAAAGAAAAAACTCAAAACACAGAACAGCCATAAAGAAGGGGAGTGGGGAAGCCATGAACCATTTCCTGGGTAATGTCTTCTGTGGTTGCACCATCCAGTGCAACAACACTTTGAAGTAGAAATTTGTCCTTGCACTGCAAATCAGAGGGTGCCTCTTTGGGGGCTTGCATTGTAACTTCCAGAATACATACCAACAAAATTAGATGGATAAAGACAAGTTACAAGTTTTTAAGAGCAATGTTACTCATCATCCCATTTTTCATCATCCTCTCATCATTTTATAATGTGGCATTAAATGATTGGAGATTATTTATTATATTTTACTTATTAGCCTATCATCTAATGTCACATCATGGGATGAAGAGATAATTATGAGAAAGAGGATAATAAATATATTTATTCTTTAGAACCTAGCGGTAAGATCTTCAAAACTCAAATTTGACCAATATATTCTGTAAACAGATATATAAGCATTTACGTGCCCGCACACATTCTCAATTCTAAGTGGAAAAACTATCACACATAATAAACAACTTTTTTTAAAAAATGGCATAAAGGACCAAAGTTAAGAGTATTTACCAGTAACATTGCAGGTGGTTCGAGGCAAAAGGACACCAACATTGGGACGGACACAATATTTTTTGGGGTTGGTTGTTTTAACCTAATCAATAGCAGGAAGTAAATTAAACATAATGACTCGATCGTATATCATATATAAACCAGATAAATAAACACAGTGATGAGAATTCAGAAGGAAACTACCTTGAATGCCAAGTATTTATCTGTTTTATTGGTCAATTGCAAAGAGCACGAACTCTGTTTCTTCAATTCAACTTTGCCATCACATGTCGACAAAAAACGAAGAAGACCCAAAATCAGAAACAACTTAAACAAACACATTATATAAGTCTCAAAGAGTAAAACTGACATCACAAACAACTGGATCAAGCAGTAAACATAAATGGCATAACGCCTACAGATACCGAAAGAACAAGCCTTTTATCTATTTTCCTCCATTTTCATGATATTATACAATTCATGATATTCTCTTCACCCTCCATGTTTCTTGGCAACCAAGCAGAGAAATAGTGGCAAACTGCGCTCCATCGAACAATTTGCTAAATAATCAATGACTTTTCGGTATTCCAATTAAGCCAAATGAGCAAAAAAACATGACATGCAATTTTTTCTCTCATTTTCTAGATGTTCGACGGGACAAAAAAAAAGTAGACTGATAAAAAAGAAATTAAGCAAATGAAAAAACAAACACTTACACTGGAATTTGAGTTCTGAAGGGTGAATGTTTATAAGATCCCCAGTACCCATGGCTATGAATCCAACAAGGAACTATATTTACTTCTCCTAAACAGAATATTAAAATTAAAAAAGATTTTTTAAGAACGAGATATGGGGGTTTCGGAGAACGAGAACGACATATATGATCGGTCGAGCACGAACTGATAGCAGAAAACAGTTTTCGCGATTTCAAAAATTTTAAAAGATAAAGTCTCAAGTGACAAGACTCTGATTTTTGCAGTGCTCCATTTGTGCGAAATCATGGCCCCATGTGCGTTGATCGGACGGTGGTGCATTGGCTGTCACCAAGACTTCGTACAGAGATTTTTTTTTTTTTTTGACGAAAAGGCACCTTAGATTTTCAATTTATTATAAGATGTGGGATGCGGAGCGAGTGTTGTACGAGGGCAGAATGGTAAAAAAGCAGAAAGTTCTTAATTGTGGCATTTTGTGGACGCCAGGCCCGACCGGACAATGACAAATGTGAGCATGTTTGAAAAGTCACCTGCATTATCATGTGGACATGAGAAGCACATTATAACGTTGTTTTCATGAAAAAATACAAACTATAGTATTTACTTGAAAGAAAAATCACAAAATATATTGGGCATGCATGCAGCTTGCAGGACATGTCTTTGAAAAATACAAGCTCATGTTATTATGTTAGGATCTTTATTTTGGGATTCGTACTTTTGAATTACTATTTGAAAATTTCTATTTAGAATTTTTTTTAATTTTTTAATTTTATGTAATTTTTATATAAGTGTTTTAAAATAATGGAATGATTGTTTTATATTTTTAAAAAATATTTTAAGATGTTAAAAAAATTATGTAAACAAATTAAAAATTAAATATTTTAATATGTATGTTTTATTTACATGATTTTTTTAACATCTTAAACTATTTTTAAAAAATATAAAAAAATCATAACATTGTTTTAAAATACTTATATAAAATTCATATATAATAAAAAACTAAAAAAAAATGTCTCAAATAAGAATTCCTAAATAGAGATCCAAAAATAAAGATCTCAAAATAGGAATTCTCATTGCTCTATTTGTAACTACCACTTATCTGAAAATTTTAAGTTTAAAGATAGATAAATCTTATTATTTATTATATATATTAGTGTTCTTACTTTACGTGTGGGCTAAGCTTTCTCTTAATAGTAATCCAACAAGTAAATTATGTAATTAATTAAAGTAGAGTATAGAATCAGAATCAAACTTAAAAACTTTGTTATTAGACTTTGTGAAATTATTATTTATTCTAAAATTTTAAAATGCTAGAAATAGATAAATTTATTATTTATTATATATCTTAATATTCACATAGATAAAAACAACACGCATGTAACTATGTTCCAATGTTCTATCATCCTGATGAGTTAATTTTGAAAACAAAAATGATGAATTTATCTTATACATTAATTTACAAGTAACTCTATATGTATTTAGAGAGACTAGGGGTGTAAATAGTTTTGTTCTGTTTTGTCCGGTCTAGTCCAGGAAATTTATGGATCAGTTTCATTCGGTTCAATAATTCTCTCATCTTGGATCGGATCGAACTCCTATTCGATCCATATCGGTTCAGTCCAATTCTGTCCAAGGGCGATTTAATCCAGTTCAGGGGTATCACATATGATTTAATTGACTAAAGTCAATCTAAAATTCTATAATGATCAATTTTTTTTGTTCTAATTTAATTATTTTCAATCAAATTTACATATTTATCATAAATATAAGCCAAATGTATTAAAAAAAACTTACTCTTAAAAAAATGGCAAAAGAAAATTAATCTAAATAAAAAAAAGGAAAAAAATATTACTAAAAGCACTATTACATTAGTATATTATATATTTATATGCTAGTAAATAATGATAAATTAGTAATAATATATTAAATAATAATAATACACTTATTAGTTATAAATTATTACTAATACTCTATATAGATATATTATAATTTATATTTTTATATTACAACTAGTCAACTAATATAAATTATAATATGTTAATATTATAAGAGTGTATATTATATATTAATATGTTAATATGTTATTATATTAATCTATATTAATATTAATATTATAATTTATATACTATTATTTATAAATACATATATATATAAAATATGGTGGGGGTTCGGTTCGGTCCGGTCTAGGGGGCGAAATCCCCTGGACCGAGACTCGACCGAAATTATTCAGTCCATATATCAATTGAACTGAACCAGACTGAATGGAATTCATTCCAGTCCATTCCAATCGGTCCGCCAGTCCGATTCAATGATCTAGTTCGATCTTCTTACAAGCCTAAAAGAGACAATCTCATGTAAGGCTTTTATTTTTTGGGAGAAAACAAAGAAAAAAAGGGTTACCCCTCTCTCTCTCTCTCTCTACAATCCTCCCCATTAAAGAGGAGTATTTTGAGAAGCACTCTCTATCATCTTTCTTCATTTCTCTCACTAGAGTTTTCTCTCTACCCTCAATCTGGATAGCATCTCCACCTAGGGGAGTGGGGCATTGCCTCCTCCCCTTCCACTTGTCCAACCATCGTTTTTAGGTTGTCTCCCAAAATTTTTTAGTAAAACTCAAATGTTTCAATCTGCAGCTAGCCAGCCTTCTCTAATTGTCATGCGCTCCTCCATTAGACTTCCCAATTGATGGATTGTCAAACAGTAGAAGAAATCTATCCAAAAGTATGGTGCATGTGACACACGTGCAACTTATAGTGCGCGTGAGTCTCAAGCACCGTCAAGCGATTGGGAGTTTTTTACTACCATGCACAGGAATTTTAGGGCCAATGACTTCTAATCTTCAAGATTTCCATGCTCATTTATTGTTTAATATAGTGTGTGTCGAACACGTGCCACCACTAGGGGCAGAACTAAGTGATGTCTTGGGGGGGTTCTGTCCCCCCCCTAAAAAAAAGTTTTTAAAAATTTCATGTAGTATATATATTAGTATAGGTTTTCTTTATAACTCCCTCAATGTTTGAGTCCTCCTACCCCCCTACTACACGTAAAATTAGAATTGGAAACCTTACTTAAGACCAATAGTTAATGTAAATTATTTTTAGCAGCTCAAGTCTAATATCCAATAGTTCAACACTCCAACTCTAAAATAAAAACCAATGATTTCAAGTCTCTAACTATGGTACAAGCATGTTGAAAACTAGTGGTACAATGTAATTACTTCTGAGTTTTGTTGTCGTTGATGACTATGAGACTGAGGGTTAAGGACTCGAGGTTGACCATTGTTGTGCAGGAATGCAGGCTGCGTGTAGGTGTGCCATGTTTCCCAATGCTTCTAGGTTCCAGTTCGTAAATTGTAACATTTGTAACTCAATGGTTCAACTTCTCATTTATGAACAGATAGTGTCGAGAGTTCGAGACAACTAGCGATCAATCCTGCCAAACTTTACTCATTTCTGAAATCTAAACCAACATGGTCGTGAGCTGCCTTGTCGCTTCGCATTTGAGTAATCGAGTTTCTGCCTTGCTGCTTGGCTGATAAAGTTCAAGTTGTAACTTGTGTTGCCAACTTCAACTTGTGATTTGTCATTTGAGTCTTGGAGGCTTGGTCCCTTGAAGCTTGTTGTATACGGCCCACGTTCTACCATTCCAAACGTTAATTGCAAATTAATATATGTTTAGCCTACCAAACTATAAGACTACTTTATTATTTACTCTAACAAGTGGCAAATTAATATATATATACATATAGATTTGTGCATATTAATATATATAAATTTAGCCTAGCAATTAGCAAATTAATATATAGATTTGTCCATATATTTTGTTATTAGCAAATTAATATATAGATTTGTCCATGTTGCCCAGATGACTAACACAAGAGGGGGGTGAATTGAGTTGTATTTAAAAAATAACAATTATAAATCAAATATATAATATAAAATATAAATAAAATATGAAACAATAATAAATATAAAGAGTAAGGGTAAGAGAGAAGCAAACTCAGTATGTTAACGAGATTCGGCCCCACTGCCTACGTCCTCGCCTCAAGCTACCTCTTGAGGATCCCCAAATCCACTATCCAATCTCCTTTAGGTGGAGATAGAAACCTATTACACCTTTGAGCAGCACCGCTCCAAAGAATCCGTGTAGAACACCCTCTACACTTCCAATCACCTCACACTTGGTGATTTAACTATTCCACGTGTAGAACACCTTCTACACTTCCAATCACCTTACACTTGGTGATTTAACTATTCCCCGTGTAGAACACCTTCTACACACACAAGGGTTATACACACCCTTTTACAAATACAAGAATTGATAGTAGGTAGACTATCAAAGTACACTCCTCAATGAGTGAGATAGAAACAATACAGCGCAACCTATATCTCTCTCAACAAGAACAAGAATTAAGGCTCAAAACTTTAGAAAAGAGAGAATGAGAGCTTTGAAGAAATGATGTAAAATTTAGCAATAGATGTGTAAGCTCTTGTTGTGAATTTTGCAAAACTCAAGTGAGCTATTTATAGGCAAATGATTTTTCAATTTCAAATTCGAAAAGATTCCCATATCAAAAACATCATCATTTACTTTTCAAAAATTTCAAATCTAATATTTTTACTTTTTGCATGTGACAAAAGGAGCACACTTTACTTTTCAAAAATTTCAAACATAATCTTTTACTTTTTGCATATGACAAAAGGAACACACTTTACTTTTCAAAATTTTCAAATAAAGACATCTACCTTTTGCATAAGTCAAGAAAAGCATCCAGCACTTTTGAAAATATTTAAATAAAACATGCACATGTGAAAGATGACAATCAATCATCTTAATATTTTCAAAGTTCAAACATTTAATCATGTCATGCACATGTGAAAGATGACAATCAATTATCTTAATATTTTCAAAATTCAAACCTTTAATCATGTCATGCACATGTGAAAGATGACAATCAATCATCTTTCAAAATTTTCAAAGTTCAAACCTTTAATCATGTTATGCACATGTGAAAGATGACAATCAATCATCTTTCAAAATTTTCAAATTTAATTTTCAAAATATCATGCACATGTGGAAAATGTATTTTAATGCTTTATGATAAAATATTAATTTTGAGCCTTAATCCTAATTTTGAATTTTTAAGAGATTTACAAAATTACTCTATGATTTTAATGTGAACTTATTCCCTTCTTGCTCATGCTTGTTTCCTTGATGTGCTTGATTATATTGTGTGGACAACTTGAGCTTGAGACTCCTTTATTCTTTAGATTCATTTGCTATCATCAAAATCCATTTGTAGATTTACATGAAATTTGAAATCTTGGGTTCAACAGTCCATATATTTTGTTATTAGCAAATTAATATATAGATTTGTGCATATATAGATTGTGTAAATTGTAACGTTTAAAAAATATATGAGAAAACCAATAAAATTTGATAATAGAGGAATTTTATTTTATAAAAGATTGTTGTTGAATTTAATTTGAAAGAAAAATTTTAAATTGATCGTCTCCCCAAATACCAAATCCTAGTTCCACCCCGACCACCACTGTTGGTGCTGATCCTTCGTTGGTATACTGGATAATTCTTAGGTTGCTATTCTTATATGTTCCTACTTTTCCTAATCAACGATAACAATGTAGTCATAATAGTCTCCTATAGTTGGATCGGATCAACAAAATACAGTTCACCCCCATGACTGCGGCTTTTACTATAAGTATATAGTCTGTTTATCAAACTATATTAAAATCATTCTTAAGCGACTTCTCCTTGTGAGAATTGGGTTGGAGTCAATCTTTTTGCGAAATATGCTGATTTTTATTTTTATTTTTATTTTTATTTTTAATACTGTTTTTGTTTGTTTTGGAATGACTATTGGAGACTCACCCTATTGAATATCGTATCTGTTGATGTAAAATTTAGTAGTTGGCAATTTTCTAGTGAAAAACCTAATATAATTGAGTTGTAACTAATGGTGGACAGAGTAAACATGAAGATGATCAAGATGGCTCGAGAAAAATAGAACACAGTGATCTCGCTCGACAGTCGCTCAACATAGCGCTCGAGCGAAGTCCAGGCAGAGATTTCGCTCGACACTCGCTCGATATCCCGCTCGAGCGAAATTCATCTTAAACGAATTTCTCTAGGGTTTGAGCACCGTTTGAATAGAGGACTTATAAATACATCCTTAAGTCTTCTGCTGCAGTGTAGAGAAAAATAGAGGAAAAGCCAAGGAGTACCATTTCATCCCTTGAGAGAAATATCTCCATTGTTTCAAAGATCATTCTCTTGGATTATATTTCTCCCCCACAACACACATTCATAATTTTAGTGAGTCCATTGGAGTGGACGTGTTCATCAAGCTGAAAGAGTTCTTCAAGGTGCTTGGATGAAGAAATCAAGGTGTTTGTGTGAGAAGCTATAGAAAGGTCGGAGTTCCGGCACTACATGCGTGTAGAGATCGAGTGGGTCACTCGTGGTGTTGCAAGACAAGTTTAGATGCTACTGTTGGTTTGTAAGTGTTTCTAAATTAGTTGTAACAAACTAAAATTTTTATAGTGGATTAGAGCTGGTGTCTTACACCCGGAGTGGTTTTAGATTTTGAAGAGGTTCTTCAAATGAGTTTCCACTTCGTAACCAAAATCTGTGTGTTGATTTCTCCTTTGATTGCTTGTGTTTGTTGATTAATTTTTTAAACTGCTATCGTTTTTATTAAACACCTATTCACCCCCCTATAGGTGTGTAAGGTAATTAGTTACCGCTTTTTCAGTATCTTTGTAACTACCTAATTTATCTATACAATGCTTAACTTGCCAAGAAATAAAAAAGGAGTATTTTTGTACATTGGACATGGAGATAAGTAAGACGTGCAAAGGATGATCTGATTTGTGGAGAGCTCCATAAATCTAATTACCCTACTGATCATCCAGCAATTATATCCAACAACATTATTCTAACCCAAATAAATGATACCACAGGATGTTTGTTCTTCTGCCTCTTTCTTTTCTTTTCTTTTCTTTTATTATCTTTTCTTTTTAATTAGTAAGCGGTTTTGTTTTTTGTTTTTTTTGTTTTTTGTTTTTTGTTTTTTTTGTAGTAAGTGACACGACATATGATCATTAAATAAGCATGCATATATAAACGATCCCAATTATTATTACGTGGTCCCCCAGCTTCATGTGTAACCTGAATATACCTCTAATAATAACCATACATACTACCAGCTAGAAGTGATGAGCGATCGATGACATTCTAAGAACTGCAAATATTTTTGCAGATATATATACCATGTTGCATCAAAGGCTCGAAACCAGGCTGGTCTATAAAACTACACTAAATACAACTGCCATTATGGTACCTGATACGAAGCAGATTGCGAGGCCATAAAATGCCAAAATTCTTGTCCTTTTTTTTCATATTGCAGTTGAAGAAATGGGCAACTACAGAGAGAGAGAGAGAGAGAGAGAGAGAGAGAGAGAGAGAGAGAGAGAGAGAGAGAGAGGCGTACGAAGGGAGCATGAGGACGCCATTCTTGTGGCTTTTGGTCACTGCATGTAGTACTCACAACAATACGATACCTTTCTCCAAAATTCTGTACAAGACAAAAAGGGCATCGATCAGCCAGGTAATGAATTATCATCGCAATGGGAAAAAAAAAAAAAAAATACTTATTTGCTGGGTAAAGACGAGGGCCACTTGTTTTTCTTTTTTCCTTAATAAATGGCCGAGAATTTCAGAAATGGGGTTCAGAGAATCTTTCCTGTGAGATCATTGTACGTGTAGTGTTTTGGATAGAAATCCATTGGATTACGACCCATTATGAAATGCTAATCTAACTGTTTGTTCTGGTTTGATAATTGTTGATAATTAGATGAAGACCCATTATTACAACATCTACACAAAATCCCTTCAGATGATCAGTACTGTACATCTTAAATATTCCTATTCATGTATTTGGAACGATAATAACGTCACGAATAAACAAAAAAAAAAATATAGGGAAAAAAATTATATACTAAGGTAAATTTCGAAGTACTGAAGATGTCTAATCCCAACAAATTATAAAACAAAGTTGATATAGGGAAAGAGATCTCTTAGCATAAAAAGGGGCCAACTTTAAAATTAGAAAAAAAATTTAATCATAAAAAAATTACATAAAAATAAATTTACAGATTAATATAACATGATCTAATACATCAAATTATAAAATTATTTTTGTTATAAAATAAATGTAACAAATTCTACAAAATTATATTAGTTTATGAATTTTTCTATCTAATTTCTTTATATTTGTAACAATTCTCTAAAAATAAAAAGATGAATTATGTTATTATTGTCATATATAAACTCCACATATGATGAAATTGAATAATTGATATCAATGGTCAAAGTCTTCACTTCTCAAATGTAGAGACATTGGGAGGAAAAACAGTAAGTAAATAATTGGCAAAACCATTGCTTTCAATTTTTTGTCACCATCCTGTCCTAGGGAAGAATGAAATTTAAAAAAAAAATAAAAATAAAACAAAGAGGAAAGAAAAAAAAATGTGATACGCTGTCGGTTTTGCCATTCAAGGACCCTCCACTGAAAATTTTCGTTTTCTTCATATCCAATTGCTGAAGATGCTTATTCAGAATGAAAATTTGTCCAGTTTGTATCTAAAGTGATTATGTCAATCTCTGCCCATGTAGATGCTTGTTCCTGGTCTTTAATTGTATACGGGGAAAAACCTCCTTGTTTCTGTTTTTCTACTTTGTTGGCCTTTGGCAGTTTCCAAGCATTTGTTGTGGGGTTTGTAGGTACAGATTTTTAATGTAACTTTTTGTGACTAGAGTTCTCTATTTGGTCACCATTTTAGGTCCGTAGTGTTATGGAAAAATATTCTCCTTATCAGTTTATTCTCTATAATTTATCTTATGGAGAGAGTTAGATGCTAGAGAAGGCATTCTAGGAAAAGGAGGTGAGAAGGCTTTGCTTAGCTTTGGAGTAACAGGTTTGTATTTTAACAATTAAGCAGTGGTATTCCTATTATTTGTTCTCATTATAAGCTCTTCTTTACTTACACCATGTAATATTCTGGATGTGTAGTTCCATTATGGTGTTTTACTTACATATTTAAGTTCATATAGAGTGTCAAATCATATCAACAGATCGTATTTATGTTGTGTTAAGACATGCATATTATATTATATAGGTCAACTTTAACTCGACCCGTTAAACTTATTTTTTCAAAATCTCAAACCGTAACACAACCTATTAATATAACGTGTCGTGCCGTGTCAACCCGTTATGGTATATTAGTAAATATTATGAAATAAATTAACACGACAAATTATGATACGTTTCAACCTATTTATGTAAATGTGTTGAATATGTCCGAAATTAACTCGTTTGACTTAATTAAACTTAGCATAATTTTATACAAAGGTTAAAATTACAATATTTATAAAAATCATAATACTAACTACAAGTATGAATTACAATCTAAACTAGAAAAATATTAAAATTAAGATTCTAACAATTTTATTTTTAAATGTAAAGGTAAACTTATAATTTTAACTTTTTTAACGTGTCATAACGTGTCATAGCGGATTAAAACAAGTTGACCCACTATCAATCCGTTAAACAATCGTGTCGTAAAGTGTCAACCCGTTTTGACTCGAAACCCATAAAGACTAAACTCTAACTCACTATTATCGTGACGTGTTCGTATTGGGTTAACGGACTGTGTAACATATTGTCACCCATAAGTTCATATGAAACATAATTAGTTCTATACAATTTAATAATTTATAGAAATTTTGATTTAAAAAAAGTTTGTTACTTTTATTCAATCTAATTGGGGTTTTTTTTCTTCATTCTTGAAAATTTTATTTTTCTTTAAATAATAAAATAAATAACAGTTTCTCTATTCTTCAGATCTCACCACAGAAATAATCATTTATACGCAACATAAATACAAAATAGAAGCATCAAATAAACAAATTGGATAAACTGATGGTATCATTATTGTTTTTTTTTACATCTAATTACTGCATCTAAGAAAAAAAGTAAATACAAAGTAAATATTTACTTCAAAAGAAAAATCACAACAAATCATACCGAATAATGGCGACAACTGAGAGAGGAGAGAAATTGGGCAAAGTCGAAAGAACTTCAAAGATGTAGAAATCTCAAAATTTAACACCACGGAGCAAACCATAAGGTTAGATCAAATGAGAATTCATCAAATTGACACATCTCCAACTGACATTAAAAGAAAAGGAAAACCATACTCAAGAAATGCAAAGATCCCAAAGGTTGAAGACCAATTCCGAATGCACCGACAATTTCGTATAAAAGTGAAAAGATAAGTTATATTCTTTTGAAATTTCGAAAAATATAAATTTGCGCATATATATTAAAAAAATATTTTAAAAAATTTTCTTATTTTTTTCTCCACGCTTTTGATCAAATATGATAATTTTTTTTAATATATATGTAAATTTGTACTTTTTAAAGAAAATTTTTAGTCAATATAATGCAAATGCTCTTAGAGCACTTTTATTGGATTATTTAAAACTATCCTTAAAAAATTATAAATTTACATATTTATAAAAAAAAATTGATCATATTTAATTAAAAATTGGGAGAAATTTGTGAGAAAATGAAATAAAAGTATTTTTTGTGAGTAGTAAAACTAAAATTTTGTTCAACATTGATCAAATTTGGCAAGATTTCTAATTTTACTATTTACTTTTAAAGACAAAAATATTTTATTCCCTTTCTCCACAAATTTGTCCTTATTTTTTATCAAATATGTCTAAATTTTTTTGATATGTATGCAAAAGTGTATTTTTTTTAATTGAATTAACTCAAAAGTTTTTTTCAAAAAGTATAAATTTACACATATATAAAAAAAATCTTATCATATTTGATTAAAAATAGAGAAAAAAAAGTAAAAAAAATGGAATAAAAGTATTTTTATTTTTTAAAAGTGAATAATAAATTTAAAATTTTTTTAAATCTATTTTTTATTTTTTTTCTCTATTTTTAATTAAATATAATAATTTTTTTTATATATGTGTAAATTTATATTTTTTTAAAAAAATTACAAATTTAATATTAATGCTCTTATATATAAGAATAAGATATGAGAAAAAAAAAATTACATCTTTAAGAAGTCTGCTGCATCATCGCTCAAGCCTGGATCCAGGTATTAATCATAGAAAGATGTCAAAGAGCACGCAAGCGCGCACGCAGCACGCAATGTGGGGTTCGGGCGTGATCATTCAATAACGGAGGATAAAATACATCTAATATTCAACTCCATAATACACATTCACATAAATATTATTTATAAATCATTGAATATTATTTATATAAATGTGTACTATAAAAATTAAGTACTCCCTCACATTACTCATAATGGAGTACAGGAGTAGGAGCGCTGCACACCCTTCTTACATATATTTTTATTATTAATATATATTTTTTTTTTTCACAGCTGTTCCCTTTCATTTTTATATTTGTAAACACCTTTTACCGAAATCAATTATAAAAGGAAGAGAAAGAATAGGAAGAAGCCACATTGGTTCCAGCACATTGCAAAATACTAATGGAAGCAGGGGCGGACCCATGCCTTGGGGGGGGGGGGGGGGGGGGGGGGTGCCGGGCCCAAAAATTTTCCAAATTTAATTTATAATAGAAATATATATATAATTATATATATAATTAAAATTCTCTCTTAGATTTAAAATAAAAATAAAAAAATTGCCTCCCATAATTTTTTTTATGAAAATTATTCTTTTAAATTTCAATATACATCTATTTATATTTTAATTTTTAACTTTAAATAAACCTAAAATTTTAACTTACATAATCTTACGGTTACTCTAATAATCTAATTTTAACAAAAAAATTAATTATAAATTTATATAATTATAAAATTTATTGATTATACTCACTTATTTAGTTTCACCCTAACTTGTATGATTGTGAGATATAATTTGTTAAAAATCTAATAGCGTTACATCATTACTTAATAAAAAATTTTCAAATTTATTCTTGATTTATAAATTTTTCTTAAATCATAAAAAAATATAAGTAAGTACTTAAGAATAATTAAACTTTTTTTTTTAAAAGAAATAAATGGAGTACAATTCGAAAAGTAATATACATTTAAAGAGTTCGGTAAAAATAGAATATGATATTTCTATTACTGATGATCATCCTTTTAAAATTTATACGCATCGCACACTTTATCAATAGTATCCCAAACATAAAATTTTGTTTCCGCCCTGAATGGAATAACAATCTTTAAAAGTAGCAGTGATCGGAGCTGGCATGGCCGGCCTACTCGCCGCTCGTGAGCTTAAAAGAGAAGGCCATCGGGTCATCGTCTTCGAGAAAAGCAGTAGGCTTGGTGGCACCTGGGTCTATGATCCACGTGTAGAAACCGACCCATTGGGTCTTGACTCCTCCCGCAAGATTGTACATAGCAGCATGTACAGCTCGCTCCGGGTCAACCGTCCGAGGCAGCTCATGGGCGCCTTGGATTACCCATTCCTGAAAAAACAAGGGGGGGACCCAAGGGAGTTTCCTGGTCATCGGGAGGTGCTCCGGTACCTGGTAGACTTTGCCACAGATTTCTGTTTGGTTGAGTTGATACGGTTCGAGCACGAAGTGATCCGGGTTGAACGAGTTAATGGAGTGAATCACGAGTGGATTGTTGAGTGGAGGACTCGGGAAGGTGAGTCAGAAGAAGAGGAGGTGTTTGAAGCCGTAGTTGTATGTAACGGTCATTACACCGAGCCAAAAGTCGCCGAGTTCCCAGGTTTGTCCCAAACGGAAAGCTTCTCTCCTGAAAATGGAATTGTTTATTGCTATTTCTCTTTTTTCCATTCTCATGTGGGCACCATTATTCGTTTGGGAAAAAAAGCATTTTGATTCTGTATATCAAGGAGCTTGATTTCAAGTTACTTAGTACAGCTAAATGATGTTGTATTGCTTTTCATTCCTAGTCCCCAAATTATCATCGACCATTCTCCAATCTTCAGGGAATTTTTCATTTTCTTTTTCCTACTTATATAGCATTGATTCTTTTGGGATTTGTACTGTGTGACAGGCATGGATACTTGGCCAGGAGTGCAAATACACAGCCACAACTACCGGACGCCTGAACCATCTAAAAATAAAGTATGCAGATGTCAGCATTTGCTTATTTCCCATCATCACCAATTTCCTACTTTTTAAATATCGAGCTAGTTTATGGAGGAATGAATGTTGTGAGCAAAACAAAAAAAGGTTAATGGAGGAATGATTCATATAAAGCTGTTTTTACTCATAAAAAGAAGTTTTATAAACTATTTTACAGAATAGGATTAAGGTGTGGTTTGCATTAATTTTGGCAGCTCCACTGTTTGGAGGCAGCCGAAGCATCTATATTTTCTGATGGTCCTCACCGTTAAATTACCAGCGTGCAAACCGATGCATGCTAGGTTGCTGCAAACTTGCTGGTAACTATATTTTCTGAAGAGTGGAAAGTGATGAGTGACCAAACTCCTTACAAATGCAGCCCTTTATACAATATAATAAAAATACAATAAAAAATATAATATAAATATATAATATAATAAAAATATAATAAAGAAAGCACAATAAAAAGCACAATAAAAAATAACAAACAAAATAAAAAAATAAAATGAAAATGATTTAGTATAGGAGTTCGGCTCAGCCCAGCCTCTATCGCCGCCGGTTAACGTGAGTAACACCGCACATACCATCAGGACCAGCTCCCTCCGGCGACCTCCCACCCTCCCCCGGCGGCCTTAAATCCGAAATGGATCCGTTAGCCCATACCCTCGAAACCGGGACGACCTTACCCCTACGATGGTGACCTCACCCCTACGACGAACGGACCCGTTTCGAGTTTAAGGCCACCGGGAGAGGATGGGAGGTCGTCGAAGGTCATTGTTGCAAGGGTGAGGTCGCCGGAGGGAGCCGGTCCCAATGGCATTGGCGGTGTCACCCACAGAAGCCGGCGGCAATGGCGGCTGTATTTATGAAGGGGTTCGGTCAGACCGAATCTCAGGTAATTCCGAAAGTGATAGGGTCTTCTCTTAGATTACTTTTGAGTAGTGAAAAATTAATGAAAAATTAATAATAGAATATTAAATAGTAATAAAAAGTAATGAATAATAGTAAAAAATATGTGAAAAATAATAATAAAATAATGAATAGTAGTGGAGAATTCTGAAAATAATTTATATTAATACATGGCTTGCCAAAAGTGTCTAACTTCACAACTTCTAGCACATTGATTTTTATGACTTGCTTAAACGTCCTCTCTTAATATTTCATGAATTCCCATTGTGGCAACTTGCTTCCAGTGCTTTTCTTAAGATCTACAATCACGGATGACAGATTGTTGTGGTAATTGGAAATGGAACTAGTGCACGTGACATCTTGAGAGACATGTCCTCTGTTGCAAAAGAAGTTCATCAAGCCCTACGAGCCTCAGATGTCCATTTCAAAAAGTTGGAAAATCACAATAATATCTGGCAACATCCAGTGGTATTGTATCCTCTATACTAGAATACTATTGTTTATCAAAAAAGTTTGAAATTGATTAGTTGCTCCCCTAATGGGATCTTCTGCAGATAGAGCGTGCTGAAGAAGATGGTAAAGTAATATTCCAAGATGGATCATTTGTCTGTGCAGATATCATCTTCCGCTGTACTGGGTAATGCATTAAAAGTTACTGATCTGCTTTGTTTTTTCTATCTTGTTGGATATATTAACTGCTTTTATTTGTATATAGCCGTATGACTATCAAAAAACTCAATCTCTCCTGTTTGATGTGGTTGAATAGTATTCTCCTTCTGCAGGTACAAATACCATTTCCCATTCTTAAGAGCGAATGGAATAGTGAGCGTGGATGACAACCGTGTTGGTCCCCTGTACAAACATGTTTTTCCGCCATACTTGGCTCCTAGGCTTTCTTTTGTTGGACTACCTTACAGGGTAATGCTCTTGTTCATCATGAATTAGAAAATGAGTGTTCTGAAAAAAGATACGTTGGTTTGGCATGGTGAGATGAACTAGTCACGTGTATTTCTCTCTTTTTAACATTGGCATTCGAACTTTTCTTTTGGTCATCAAAGCATCATATTCTATCTTCTAAATTAGATGATGAGATCTACTTCTCCAATAGCATTCTTTTAGTGCACATAAAACATCTCTCTTTGGGTATTCTTAGTGCATTATCTGTTAGGCTAAGTATTGTAATTCAATGTGCCACCAGGGTGTTTTCCCGTTAATAATCGAGTTACAGTCCCGTTGGTTGGCAAAAGTTTTATCTGGCAAGTTAGCACTTCCATGTCAAGAAGAGATGGCATCATCTGTGGAAGAACTCTACCAGCACATGAAAAAGAGTGGAAGGCCTAAGCATCACACTCACCAGCTTCAGGAGAACAAGGTTTGTGTGTGCCATTCTCTCTCTCTCTCTCTCTCTCTCTCTCTCTCTCTCTCTCTCTCTCACACACACACATCATATTGACAATTGTATCTTTGGTGTCAGTTTGATTATGAAAACTGGTTGGTCAAGCAATTGGGATTACCACCCCTGGAGGCCTGGAGAGAACAGTTGTATTTCTATTTGAATAAGATTGCCTCAGATGCTGGTGATGATTATAGGGACACATGGGAGTTCAACAAGTGGATGCAAGAATGTGGATGCAAGAATAATGCAATGTGCTAAAGGCCGAATATTTTGTAAGATATAATCTACATTAGAGAAATAATATTTGCATTTGTGGAGTGCACAAGCAATGTGCAATCTATTTGAAAAAGTAATGTTGAGGAAAGTGGTCTGTAATTTCACAATTTAAAAGATGAGTCGAGTTTCTAGTCTCTGGTTGTTGCACTATAATAGTTACATTCTATGGCAATTCCTATTTACAACAATATTTTCCTCGAGAGGACTATCTAAAGTTATATTCTTGTTTGTTCTACCACCCAGAAAACCAAAAATGATCTTTTTAAACAAATATTTAGATGTAAGTTCCAGTAACAATGGTGAAAATAGCTATAATGAAAGAAAAATACCAAAGCTGAAATAAATTAAGGTGTTCGAAAACGTAGGCCAGAGATTGATGGGGGAAAAAATCGAGAATGCCATTTTATAATGGAAGGTCCAAGTTGTCAAAGAGTGTCTAATCGAGCATGACATTTTAAATCTCCAATTTGATCGATCTAGTTGCTAGAAATATGGTGTTTATGCATATGCCCTCTCATCCCAACATTTTCAGTTTTTATTAGCCTTTAATTTATGATGCACCTTTTCGAATAAAATGTAATAAATTTTGGACAATAAAAATGTTATTTATGCACAATTTGATACATTTTACATGTACGTCGTATAAAAATATTATTTGTATGCATACTCTGGTCAAACTATATATGTTTCTAATTTTTGTTTCCCTCTTATCTTATTTTTGTCTAATTTTTTTAAATTTTTTTAATATTTTGACTAACGTTACCGATTTTGGAAAATGTACAAGGGACTGTGTATCCGCAGCACTACTCAAATTAACTCAAAACCCACAACACCTTGCCAAAAGTCATCATTTCTAAGCAACTCTTTGTTACAAAGTCTTATTTGTTTACATAACTCAATGAAATACTCCCAACAATTCGTGTACATTATAACTAGTTATAATTTGTAGCCATAGAAATAAGAAAAATTCTTTGTAGCACCGGGTTAAAAAACCCCGACACGACTGTGCGTCCTACGTGGATAAGATACGACGTCGTTTGGTTCCCGAGGAGAAGGGTTGATGCTTAAGCATGCAATGGCGAGTATTAATCCCGAAAAGGTGAAAAAGGCTGGAAATGAACCATACAAGAGGGCATTTTGCAGAGGCCTTATCCTTGCATGATCTAGTTGTTTCGATGTGGCCGGATAATGCGGCCTACAAGAGTAATCAGGCGGCGGCATTGACCGCACTGGGAAGGTTGGAGGAGGTGGCATTAGAGTGTGAAGAGGCCGTGAGATTGGATCTTGGTTATGTGAGGGCACACCAGAGGTTGGCATCTCTTTATCTTTGGTGAGTGTTTTTTTTTTTTTTTCCTATTTTGATTGCTTGATCATTTTCCTTGGAAAGAATGTTTCTTTCTGTTTTGGGGGATTTTTGCTTGGATTAGTCTGATTGCTCCTTGTTGTTTTGATCTTCGTTGTGTTTACATTGGTTTGGTGCATTTGTGTGCGTCTTCTCATTGAGTGATTGGCTTTTGCTAACTTTTGTATTCTTTTATACTGGTGAGCTGCATTTTCTTCCATAAATGTGCGTTTCCTTACGTACATTTCCCTTTTTTTTAATTCTTTTAAATTTTATTAAATAACCACATCAGCCGCATGGTCACAACGGGAATCCCCTCCAGGCAATCCCTAGCAATAGCCTTGAAATAAAATCTCAACGTGACAGGATAACCAGGTTGGAAGGCTATGCTAAAAGATGCAGCTACAAAAGGCTGTGTTATAAAAGGCTATGAATTTCCTCACTTTCAAAAGGTAACCATTAAACTAAAACGTTTCATTTAATAGCCAAGCATGTTTGTCAAGATAGAGAGATTCAGGAGGTAAGAACCATATTACAAGAGTTTTAATAAGCTTTCCAGCCAAAAAAACAGACCACGAAGGAGGTACAACGGATCATTCACCTTTATCATGATAAAGAACAATGAGCAAATACATTTATAGTTAAACCCAACCAAACATTTAGTTTCTACAACAAACCGGGCCATGGCCAATCTGACC
The DNA here is from genome assembly GCA_036898215.1 of Platycarya strobilacea. Lineage (NCBI taxonomy): Eukaryota > Viridiplantae > Streptophyta > Magnoliopsida > Fagales > Juglandaceae > Platycarya > Platycarya strobilacea. Next base: position 35,405,121 of record CM072551.1, on the reverse strand, counting down.
ACCTGTGAACCAGAAAGTTATCTCGAGACTTCGATTAATCAATCATACATAATATCATAATGTCAAAATAAAATAGGAAGAGGCTACAATTTACAGTACACACTAGAAAGAGAGAAGTCCCAAAACACTGAAACAGGAGCATCAATGATATTGATTCCAGTACCCAGTGCAGGTCCGATGTTTACTTGACCAAGTAGCCAACCAGCACCACATGTAAGAACGATCATCATCACTTTGTTCATTTCCATCTTCAGTTGATCCTGTCAAATGTGGTCATAACATTATGACAAGCCATAGCAAGTATGAACCACAAATTTATTGGGAAGACAGAAAAGGTGGATTAGGAAAGTGATGTAATGCATAACCAATTCATCAGAGAGAATTTCCTTTTCATTTTCCTGATACATTAACTTTTCAACCAAAAATGCAAGTTGCACTAGCAAGTCCCAAACCAGATAAAAGTGTATTGAAGAGTTCAAACAGAAAATGCCAAAAATAGGGTAATCCGCACATTTATTAAGGAACTAGAGTTTCCTAATCCTTATAAACATAACAATCAAATCCAAAAATGTGAGTTTACAGTTCATCCCAAACCCGTCGCACAACCACTAGGCTGTACCCTGACAGGTAATTAAATGCATCTTAGCAATCTCACAAAAAATCTGTTTACATTAACATTACTTGGCCATATTCAAGTCAGGGAACAACCTAGAGGTCAAGGGATAGTGTCAGGATGGACTCTACACTCAACCCATCCTGGATTTGATTTCGTCATAAAAGTTCTACTGAATTACATGATAAACAGTTTTGATGAGTGGGTCATGTATCTGGGGTTTACTCCCAAGGCCGGGTCCAATAGGCCCAGCCTAGGTGAGGCTCCAAGTCATCAAAAAAACTTATATTTAGCTAAATGAAATAGGACCTTCAAATGAAACAATTCATGCAGGGACACATAACAAAACAAACAACACAGACCAAATCATACTCAACACAAGCAATACAAATTCTGAACTACTAGGAGAACTGCAGGAGTTAAGAGATAATCGATAATCTATAACACCCAAACAAAATCAATACCAGTTCCCTATGTAGATTCTGATTTTGTTGCAATGCAAAAGTTTTCTCTTCAGTCAACCTGGAAATGATTGACCAAGCCTGAAGAAAAAAGATGCATTAGTCATTTCCATGAAATGACAACAATCAAGAACAACCGGCAAAATAATAAATAGGTGTTTATAACTTTATATGTCTACTCTGGAGAATGATAGCTATCAACAAATGGTTACATACTGGCAATACCAATTAAGTGACAACAAACCATGGAGAAAGGAAAATGTCAATTGAAGCGTTAACAGAATTAAACAAAACACTCAAACTATTAGAATGAAATGTACGGTAGTCATTAAGTATGACAAGAATTTTTCATGAGAATTGAGAGGGAGAAGGGCATTTCACCTCTAAGACTTCTCTTTGGGATCCTCTAAAGACCTTGATACCTAAGTTTACAACATTCAAAAACATACCAAACAAGAAGAAAATCAAGTTGGCTGTCAGTGTCTCCATCAAAACTTTTCGAATATTTTTGAAAAAAAAAATGTAAAGGGAAACAAAAGGACTAAATTTCAATAATGCAGAATGAATACACTTACATCATCAACCAATAAATGATCTTGATGCCCATTCTCAAACACTGATGATCTGGGAGTACCTTCTTCAGATTCTTCGGGGACAGGTGATGGGGTATTTGCAAGAACGTAAGTGACCCTCAACTTAAACTCTTCAAAAACCTTGCCATCCTCTTTGTTAAATTAAAAAACCAGCAGACTACATCTGAGTCCATGAAAGAAAAAACTCAAAACACAGAACAGCCATAAAGAAGGGGAGTGGGGAAGCCATCGCACCATTTCCTGGGTAATGTCTTCTGTGGTTGCACCATCCAGTGCAACAACACTTTGAAGTAGAAATTTGTCCTTGCACTGCAAATCAGAGGGTGCCAACATTGGGACGGACACAATATTTTTTGGGGTTGGTTTTTTTAACCTAATCAATAGCAGGAAGTAAATTAAACATAATGAATTGATGGTATATCATATATTAAACCAGCTAAATAAACATAGTGATGAAAATTCAGAAGGAAACTACCTTGAATGCCAAGTATTTATCTGTTTTATTGGTCAATTGCAAAGAGCACGAACTATGTTTCTTCAATTCAACTTTGCCATCACGTGTGAACAAAAAACGAAGAAGACCCAAAATCAGAAACAACTTAAACAAACACATTATATAAGTCTCAAAGAGTAAAACTGAAATCACAAACAACTGGATCAAGCAGTAAACATAAATGGCATAACGCCTACAGATACCGAAAGAACAAGCCTTTTATCTATTTTCCTCCATTTTCATGATATTATACAATTCATGATATTCTCTTCACCCTCCATGTTTCTTGGCAACCAAGCAGAGAAATAGTGGCAAACTGCGCTCCATCGAACAATTTGCTAAATAATCAATGACTTTTCGGTATTCCAATTAAGCCAAATGAGCAAAAAAACATGACATGCAATTTTTTCTCTCATTTTCTAGATGTTCGACGGGACAAAAAAAAGTAGACTGATAAAAAAGAAATTAAGCAAATGAAAAAACAAACACTTACACTGGAATTTGAGTTCTGAAGGGTGAATGTTTATAAGATCCCCAGTACCCATGGCTATGAATCCAACAAGGAACTATATGTACTTCTCCTAAACAGAATATTGAAACTAAAAAAGATTTTTTAAGAACGAGATATGGGGGTTTCGGAGAACGAGAACGATAAATATGACCAGTCGAGCACGAACTGACAGCAGAAAACAATTTTCGTGATTTCAAAAATTTTAAAAGATAACGTCACAAGTGACAAGACTCTGATTTTTGGAGTGTTCCATTTGTGCGAAATAATGGCCCCATGTGCGTTGATCGGACGGTGGTGCATTGGCTGTCACCAAGACTTCGTACAGAGATTTTTTATTGACGAAAAGGCACCTTAGATTTTCAAATTTATTATAAGATGTGAGATGAGGAGCGAGTGTTGAAGAAGGGCAGAATGGTAAAAAAGTGAAATCTGCAGAAAGTTCTTAATTATGTCATTTTGTGGACGCGAGGCCCGACCGGACAGTGACAAATGTGAGCATCTTTGAAAAGTCACCTGCATTATCATGTGGACATGAGAAGCATATTATAACGTTGTTTTCATGAAAAATACACAAGTTATAATATTTACTTGAAACAAAAATCACAAAATATATTGGGCATGCATGCAGCCTGCAGGAGGACATGTCTTTCAAAAATACAAGTGCATGTTATTTATAACCATCACTTATCTAAAAAATTTAAAATTAAAAAAAAAAAAAGAGATGAAATTATTTTTTTTAATAATGATCCAACATATAAAATATGTAATTAATTAAAGTAAAATATAGAGTTAGAATTTAAACTTAAAAACTTTGTTATGAGATTATGTAAAATCATCATCTCAAAAACTTAAACTGACGAAAAGAAATAAATTTATTATTTATTATATATCTTAATGTTCACATAGACAAAAACAATTTGCATATAACTATGTTTCAATGTTCTATTATTCTGATGTGTTAATTTTGCAAAATAAATGATCAATTTATCTTAGACATTAATTCACAAGTAACTCTATATATGTACTTAGAGAGACCATCTCTCGTAAGGCTTTTTTATTTGGGAGAAAACAAAGAAAAAAACGTTACCTCTCTTCCTCTACAATCATTTTCATTAAAGAAAGTATTTTGAGAATCATTCTTTTGTTTTTCTTCTTTTCTCTTACTAGAGTTTTCTCCCTACCCACAGGGAGTGGAGCATTGTTTCCTCCCCCTCCACTCATCCAGCCCCGATTTTTAGGTTGTTTTCCAATTTTTTTTTTGTTTTCTAGAGATAGAACTATGATATTTCAATCTGCTACTACCCAACCTTCTCTGACTGCCATGCGCCCTTCCATTGGACTCTCTAACTACTGGTCTGTTGAACAGTGAAAAAAAATCTATCCAGAAGTGTGGTGTGTGTTGCGTACATGCAGCTTATAGTGCACGTGGGCCTCAAGCGCTACCAAGCCATTCAGAATTTTCTACTATCATGCGCAACAAATTTAGGGACAACGACTTCTGATCTTCAAGATTTATGAGCTCATTTCTTGTTTACTGTGGCATGTGTTGAACATGTGCCACCACTATTGATGGTGGTCATTTTCTGGTATATCAGATAATCCTTTGGTTGCTATTCTCATATGTTTCTAATTTCCTTAACCAACGATCAAAATGACGTGGTCATGATAGTCTCTTACAATTGGACTATATCAACAAAATGCAATGCATTTCCTCCATTGCGGCTTTTAATTGTAGGTGTATGGTCTGTTTATCAGATTATGTTAAAACCGCGGTTAAGTAACTTCTTCTTGTGAGAATTGGGTTGGGATAAATTTTTTGGCGAAATAATTCACTTTTTTATTTTTAGTATAGTTTTTGTTTGTTTTTGAATGACTATTGAGAACTCTCACCTCTATTGAATCTTATATTTTGTAACCACCTAATTTTTTATGCAATGCTTAACTTGCCAATAAATAAAAAGAGTATTTTTGTACATTGGACGTGGAGATAAGTAAGACGTGCAAAAGATGATCTGATTTGTGGAGAACTCCATAAATCTAATTACCCTATTGATCATCTAGCAATTACATCCAACAACATTATACTAACCCAAAAAATGATACCACGGGATGTTTGATCTTCTGCTTCTTTCTTTTCTTTTCTTTTTCTTTTAATTAGTAAGTGGGTTTTTTTTCTTTTTGTAGAAAGTGACACGACATATGATCATTAAATGTGCATGCATATATATACGATCCCGATTATTATTAAGTGGTCCCCCAACTTCATGTGTAACCTGAATATACCTCTAATAATAACCATACATACTACCCAGCTAGAAGTGATGAGCGATCGATGACATTCTAAGAACTGCAAATATTTTTGCAGATATATACCATGTTGCATCAAAGGCTCTAAACCAGGCTGGTCTATAAAACTAACACTAAATACAACTGCCATTATGGTACCTGATACGAAGCAGATTGCGAGGCCATAAAATGCCAAAATTCTTGTCCTTTTTTTTCATATTGCGGTTGAAGAAATGAGCAATTACACAGAGAGAGAGAGAGAGGTACGAATTAAGGGAGCATGAGGACGCCATCCTTGTGGCTTTTGGTCCTGCAAGTAGTACTCACAACAATACGAAACCTTTCTCCAAAATCCTGTACAAGACAAAAAGGACATCACTCAGGTAATGGATTATCATCGCAATGGGAAAAATAAAAACAAAATACTAATTTGCTGGGTAAAGACGAGGGCCACTTGTTTTTTTTTTTTTTTTTCTCTTTTTCCCTTAATAAAGGGTCGAGAATTTCAGAAAGGGGGATGATCAGAGAATCTTTCCTGTGATATCATTGTACGTGTAGTGTTTTGGATAGAATTCATTGGATTACAATTGTGAACTGCTAATCTAACCGTTTGTTCTTGGTTGATAATTAGATGAGGAGCCATTATTACACCATGATCTACACAAAATCCCTTCAGAGGATCAGTACATCTTAAATATTCCTATTTATGTGTTTGGAACGATAATAACACTAATAAACAAAAAAAAAAAGGGAAAAATTATATACAAAGGTAAATTTCGAAGTACTAAAAGATGTCTACTCCCAACAAATTAAAAAAACATTGTTATAGGGAAAGAGATCTCTAAGCACAAAAAGGGCCATTTTTAATATATAGAAAATGTTTTAATCACAAAAAATCACAAAAAAAATTTCCCTATCTAATTTTTTTTTTTTTTATTGTATGTAACAATTCTCTTAAAATAAAAAGATGAATTATGTTATTGTTGTTATATATAGACTCCACATATGATGAAATTGAATAATAGCTAATAGCTATTGATAATAGTCAAAGTCTTCACTTCTCATATGTAGAGACATTGGGAGGAAAAACAGTGAAAGTAAATAATTGGCAAAACCATTGCTTTCAAATTTTTGTCACCATACTGTCCTAGGGAAGAAGGAAATGTTTTTTAAAAAATAAAACAAAGAGGCAAGAAAACCAAACATGATACGCTGTCGGTTTTACCATTCAAAGGACCCTCCATTGAATATTGGATGGTTGCCATCTTCCACTCTTTCAAATTGCAGAAAGACCCATAATCAGAGTTATGCAATACTAGAATTCTTTATAACAAATTATATAAACCCCATACCACAAGGGAGTAGAAAATATAACAGGAAACTTTTGTCGGTATTTTCAATCTATAATGGCCCGAAAATAAGAACCAATCCATCCACCACCTAGAGAAGAGAGATTTCTTCAACAAAACTGGGAAATTTTTCCTTGTATCCTGAAATTAGTCTAAAGAAACAAATAAAAGCTACCAAATTCACCATCCCAAACCCTCCCTAAATCTCTCCCATTCCATATTGGCGGCGAAATTCAATAAAGCGGTGATCTTTGTGGAGTCCCTTTTCTCCGGTTCATCAAACTCGCCGAAATTTCGGATACGGGCGAAAATACAGGTCGACATGCCGCCCGATATGCAGACAGGTTACTCCTCTTCTTCCTCACTATCTCGGTTGTGGCAGTGCTACCAAGCGTCTTGCAGTCCACCCCACCATATCCGCCCGATCCAGAAGAGGTACGGCTCGAACCGGCAGGTTCAAGAACCGATTCAGGTGTCATCGAACCGTCGTCTAAACCCGGTGCGGGTAAGGTCAAGGACTTGAAGTCGGAGAGGTACTCCGAAATCCCACCTTCCCTTCTAATGAGATAATCAATCTGTAACAAAGAAAAGGAAACAACAGTACGTAAGAAAATTAAATGAGAGAAACCCAGACGAGAATTAAAAATTGAAATGGGTGTAAGAGAATTGAGGAAGAGCGACACTTGATTGAGAACAAATGGAAAACTGCAGACGTTTCGTCGTCGTTGTACACGAGACAGACAGACAGAGAACAAAGTGGGAAAATTGATGTCCAAAAAAGTGAAAGAACTCAGAAAGAGGACGAGATGAGAAGGGAAGGGAAGGTGGAGAATATAAACAAAGTATGAGAGAGAATTTGGGTATTAGGGTGAAAAAGTACCTTGCAGGAGAGAGAGCAGAAGAGGTATGGGTCCTGCAAACTTCTGTCACAGGAACTGCAAAAGTTGCCGGAGCCCCTGAAGTTCCTTGTCTGAGGCCGTTGGTGCAAAAACACTACCTTTGCACTGTTGGTTGTGTATGACTGTAGAGAGAGAAGGTGAGACTAAGCAAATTAATAACAAGAAATTAAATAAACAACAAAAAAATGGCTATGCAGTATTCATTCATCGTCAGTGTTCTTCATTTCTCATGGTAATTAGCTCTTCTGTTCCTTTAAACAAAGTCATACTCCTCTGAGACCCAACAAGGAAAAAGAAGAAAAAGAAAACACCTGAATTAACTCCAGTGTTTATTATTTCTTTCGTAAATAAAAAAACGAGGTTCTTTTGCGTTCCGTCTTCATTTTTAGGTTCTAGACAGTAGTTTCAATAATTTACTTACTTGAACAAAGGCACAGTCCATCAACTTGGCAGCATCATCCAACCTTATAACATCGTGGTAAACATACCTTCTTATCTGAAAGCGCCAGCATAATGTATTTCAATTTAACATTAAACGAAGGTAACGAACTAAAAAGAAGTTTTCAAAAGGAAAATTTTTAAAAAGAGATTGTGTTGTGGTTGAATTTTGAAAGCAGAAACCTGCAAGATTCGGTGAGAACGGTGAGGGAACAAGCAGTGAGGGCAGAGACTGGTGCAACAGTCCAGGCAATATACGTTCTTTTCATTCTTCTTCGCCTCTTCATGAATTATGCATGCGTTGTAGAACTTCTCTGTAAGAAGGACTTCAAGCCACCGAGGTAGAAGATGGCCGGAAGCCATCGGCTGAGAAAACCAGTAGCATAACAAATTAAACTAAGCTACTAATTTTCTGAAGAAAAAGATAGAAATATAACAGCAAACAAGATAGAAAACCTTACCTCCATGTTTTCTTTAATTTTGCTATTGGTGAGAGAGAGAGAGAGAGAGATTGACGGTCAGGGTTTCATTTCATGAAGATATTGGTGTACACCCATTGAGAGAGAGAGAGAGAGAGAGAGAGAGAGAGAGAGGTGCAGGAAAAGGGCAACGGCGCCTGGCAATTGACACAAGTATTACTGTTACCAATGAAAGCGCAGTAGAGAGAGAAGGAGAAGGGTTGCCTCATTTAAAGAAGAGGAGTGGGACAGTATCATACAATTTACATTAATTTATTGTGCAAGGGTTAGAAGATAGACTAAAAAAAGTAGAGATCATAACAAATTTAATGGAAACTTAAATCAACATGTAAATACTTTTCCCTTTCCAATTGCAGTTTACTAAAAGCCCACGTCCCAAGAACCCTAAAACTCTAACCAAATGGTTCTTTATCAATGGCTGGGTAGATGGGTCTTTCTCTCTCTTTCTCCCACAACCTGTGCTAAGTGCTAAGTGACAAGACAATAAACAGTGACTTTTTCTCAGTTCTCGGTGGAAAACGGTAAAAAGTAGTAAAGAGGGAATAGAGCTTTGAAAATGACCACTTTTGAGTACCAGTTTTACCCATGAGCTTTACACACTTTTCCCAAATCATCCTCAAATATAGTTAGAATGTTAATTTGATAAATCATATTGCAATGTATTTCAATCATTATACTCTTATCCACTTATATATATTAGTATATATTAGAGATGACATTAGTAATAATAGATCAGAATTTAGTCTAAAAGATTCGAATCAAGACAAATTATTCTATTAAAATACGATTATTTAATAGATTAATAACCGATATCATGTCTTAACGAGTTAATCTATCTTAATCCGTTATCATATTAAGAAAGTTAAAAATTATAATTATATTTTTATACTTGATAATAAATTGTCAAAATTTTAATTTTAATATTTTATTATTTATATTGTAATTTTAGCCTTGTAGTTAGTTTTATTATTTTTTATAAATATTGTAATTTTAATATTTATAAAAAATTATGCTAAATTAATTAGGTCAAATAGGTTAATTTTAGACTTATTCAACTTATTTACAAAAATAAGTTAAAATGGGTCGTATTGTATTGTATTAACATGTTTCGTAAGATTCACTAATATGTCAAAACGGATTGATATGACACGACATATTATGTCAATGAGTCGTGTTAAGATTTGACAATTTAACGTAATAAAATTAACAAATCGAATTATAATTGATTCAAACAAACACGAACAAGATACGAATACGTTATCTTAACGCGAAACAAACATAATTTATTAATACGATTTGACACTACATTTTTAAGAGGAATTTGTCTGCATTCTCTACTTGAAGTAATTGAAGTCATATTGGTTTTGAATTTCATTCCCCATATATTTAGATGAATATTTTTAAGTTGAATCGCGTCCATTCAAAGTGCCTCGTTTACGGTTTTATAGCTCGTATCCAACCATTTCAATAGTGGATGTCAAAAAAGCAAAAAGGAAATGTTTACCCCCATCGAACAATTTGGATAGATGCAACAACACCTATCGAAGACATAAATATTTGAATCAACTTTGAAATAACTTATATGTATTTACGTGTTATATTAAGTTGTAAAGTTCATTTTCTATGTAAATTAATATATAGATCAGTAAATTTAACATATGATAAGACGCATTTTATTTTATTTTATTTTATTTTTATCTGAAGGCTGTGAATCCCTAAAGTTTACCCTAATAAGCTTGATATGAAGGGTTGGTTTTATTTGCATACAAAAAACATTAAAACAACGTGAACATCATGGTTGGAGTGCTCCGGAGCCCATCCTCACTTCATCTACTTCTCAAACTTACATTTCAAAAGAGAAATTTTTTATAAAAAAAAAAAAAAAATGAAGAAACTTGTGCTTTCTGAAACTTTAATGCTAGAACACAGCTACACCTACACCGAAAGATCTTAAGATCAGGCACACGTTTGTCTACGCAAGTTGTCCCTTTCTGACTTTAGTAATTCTCGTGATGAAATCTATAGTAGCAATGCATACATAATAATAATATACAGTAGCCCTAGGTAGGCAAGACTTATAAATGATTAGAGATCCTAGGGGATAACAGCGGTAATTTAATTATTGTTAATTTTCATAATTCATCTTATTTCATTTAATTATTATAATTTTTTTTAAAAATTTTTATAGAAAATAAAATAAATTTTTTTAAAAATTATAAATAAAAATAATTTTTAAAAATATATTTTAACAATAATTTATTTAAATTTTAACTTTAATCTTAACTAATCTAATCCTATTACATATCATTTATGAAAAGAGTAGCGTGTTATTATGACTCTTTAATTTGTCTATTTGGGGTATCCCTGAGTGTAATTTGTATTTTTTTATTTTGTTTTTTGTTTTTTATTTTAAACATTTTTAAAAATAATTAAAAAATAACAATACACCATTAAGCCAAAAAAAAATTTAAATAAATGAATAATTAAAATGAGTGAATAAAATGACGCAAAATAATAACATTTTCCTTTGTGAAAATAAACAAACGAGACTTTAGACAAGACAACGAGATTTGGAAAGAGAGGGTGGGGGTGCTTGAGGAGCAGACAAAAGAGGGGTTAGGCATTGGCGTGTGACCGTACGGAGCGCTCAGCAATAGCACTCGCAGCCTAAAGCCAGAGGCACGCAGGTCTCTCTGTCTGAGCACAGCAGCCCCGATCTCATCTGCTTCAGATAACAATAGCATACAATATCACATCCCACAGGTTCTTGCCTCCAACCCCGGGATCTCCTCTTTTATTGCGTGAATTGACTCAAAGTTAGCCTCTTTTTTTTTTTTTTTGCCAATCTTTAGTTTTATAGCTCTTTTAGACTCTTGTAGTGGTTGATTTGTGACCACACAGCAGCAGCGAGGCTCCTGTTTTAGTTAGAGCAAATTAACTTCTCTTTCAATTGTTCAAAAAAAATTGCCTAAAAAAAAAAGTCAAAGATACTCTCTTTGAGCAGTAGCATGGAGTTATCTTTTGTTGTTATTTCAGTACAAGCCAAAATATGAAATACCATTTTCTACCGGATCATCTTTTCTTGCCATAGAATAGGGCGGCAAACATCCAAATCGAATCAAGTTTTTCAATTATTAAGTCGAGCTTAATTCAAAAAATTCGAGTCTGAGTGAAGCTAAGAATTTGTCGAGTCAAGCCAAATCAAATTATTTATTTATCTTTATTTTTACTCTTTAACAAATTTTGCAAACCGAATCCAATTGAACTAAGTCGAATTTGTTCTATATAAATATTTGAATCAATAATTCTTTTGTGACTTAATACATTATCATTATAACATTATAAAATATGTTATTTATACATAAAATAACAAAATATATTACTTATACAAAATATTAAAAATAATATATATAACACAAAAAATATACAATAAAAAAAACATATATAAGAATATATGTAAGAGTATATATATAGAGAGAGAAAATATTATGATATTGTTACGAACTCAAAACAAGCAAAGTCGAGTTTATATGAATGTTGTTCACAAACATAAACCAAATCGAGTCGAGATTATACGAGTTTAGCTCATTTAATATTTGAACTAATATTAGTGGTCACAAACAACTTATTTATTAAATAAATTGAGTTTGAACTGAGTTTATACGAGTCGACGTCAAATTATTTACGAACAATTCTGTTCGTTTACAGTCCTATTATAGAGTAATTCTACATACAATTATGAACGCATAACCATCGTGTAACTATTTTGAAAAGTAATAAATTTCTTAGTAAATAATTAATTAATTTTATATAAGTCTCATATTTTATTTAATTTAAAAAAAAAATAATTATGCCACGATATCTTAATTTACAATTGCATATATATATATATATATATATTCTTAAAAAAAAATAGATCTCACGATTTTTGCCGTGGTTGGGCCGGAAGAATGGTTTGAAAGCCCATCTGTTTCACGATAGCGTGTAGGTTTCTAGGCCCTGAAGAAATTGGGTTTAGACTTTAGCCTACCTAAAGTACCGAAACTTGAAAAAAGTAAGACAGGACATTTAGCCCTTTACATTGAAGGTCAACGTAGCTCGACCTCCGAGGATGCTGCATGCATATCAATTCGACAAGCAGCCTTCATGGGAATGAAATTTTAAGTTAATTACGATCAATAATTTAAATAAAAGGAAAACTATCAAGATAAGGTACATCAAGCTTAGTGCAAGAAAAAAAAATAAAAAATCAATTCAGGTTGAGTTGAGAGCAAAAATTAAACATCTGCCAAAACAAGTATTTCCATCACATTTGGAAAGGAAAATTTTTTACAACCTCCAATCTCCTCCTTTTACATATTATATTTTTTTAATTTTTTAATTTTTAATTTGTATTAAATATGTGATATATGAATAAGGAATAAAAAAATATTAATTAATTTGAAAATACTAAATTTAAAAAAATAAAAAATAAATGAAAAATAAAAAAAATAAACATAGTGTGAAGAAAGTTGAGAGTTGTGTAGTACTTTTTTTTTGCAAAATAGACAGTGATGCACTTTCTAATAACTTGCTATTTTCAAGTAGACGAACTATGTCCTCTTTAAAGAGGAAACTGAGAATTTGGATTGACTCATGGGATATAAAATAAGTAATAAATAGATAAGTTATTAACATATAAAATAAATAATAAAATTTATTTATTTTTATTAGTTTAAATTTTTTAAATAAATAATAATTTCATATGGTAATATTTCACACGTTGATCATCTTGTTAAGAGAGAGTTTGACTCATAAGTGAAGAAGAATATTAAGATATCAAAAAAATAATAAATTATACTCATTTTCAGCCGCTTAAAACTTTGAGACAATTTATAATTTCATATAAACTTGGGTTAATGCAAGGATTGAAAGGCAGACAAAGAGAGATTTCAAAAAGGTGATGCTAAGGGCTGGTCTAGTTATCTCGAGAATCAAAAGCAGCTCAGTATTAAGTGAGCAATAAATACAATTAATTTTTTTTTTAAATATAATAAAATGAAAAAAATATAATAAAAAATAAAATAAAGAAAACATAATAAAAAACATAATAAAAAATACAATAAAAAAATAAAATAAAAATGATTTTAAGAGAGGATTCGGCCCTCGATCGAATGGAGCCGCCGTCGGTGATGGTGGCTGACACCGCCTATGTCATTGGGATCAACTCCCTCCGAATGACTCATTTCGAGTTTAAAACTGTCGAGGAAAGGTGAGATGTCGCCGTCGCAAAGGTAAAATCGTCGGTTCTACATGGGCAGTGTTAGAGTTTGCAAAAAAAGTCATTGCAAAATCTACGACAACGGAAAACATCCTGAACTCTTTTAACAAAATGCGGAGAAATTTTCTCACCTTAATGGAGAAAGGGTTGCAAAAAGGTTTGTTAGGGTTCTTTTAAAAAACAAACAAACTTGAACAATATAATACTAGGCCCTTAGAGCGGCACGCCGACCACTTCTGTGGACAACATGATTGCTGAGATAAGTTTAACAAAATCTGTCTCATGCAACAAATCTAATCCATAATTATGGAGTAGTCAACAACCATTGTTCTCTAACAAAAAAAAAAACAACATAGGATTAAGACGTGTAACAAATGTCCTTCTTATCTCACTTTTGAATCACTCCGTGATTGTTCATAATTAGTTTTAAAAAATATAGGCAGAAAAAGTCTTCGAAAATTGGGGGGTTTTTTTTGGAGCTTTGACTAGCGGTGGGAATATCATTGCCCTCTTTGGTTCTTTTTTTTTTTCTGAAAAGAAAACTACCTTCCATCGTTAATAATGAATATTATAAATAAACTTAAAAATATACCTCTTAAGTTAATTTATCGGTAATTTATAATTTTTCAATAAATTAAAAATGACTAACATTTTTTAATCTTGACTGCAAAACTCTTTAAAATATCGTTTGAGAAATAATCCAATTTTTTTTTTAAACAGAGTGATAATCCAACAAACAAACAAATCTCATACTCGTTCGAAGATAAGTTCGAAACACACTCTAAAAACCCAAAGTCCAAAAAACCATACACATTCTATTCGTTAATAATGGACATATATGTTTTTGTTATTTTATTAACAAACAGAAAATACAAAATAGAAAAGAAAAAACTTGGAAAAACCAAATCACATGTACATGAATCCGGTTTTCAATCTTGGAAGAAAACAAATCTGGAAAATCAGGAAACCTGTGGCTGAGAGTGACACGTGGGATACACAAGCCACTCTTAGAGGATGACGAGAGTCAGAATCGAAACTGTTTCATATTTTATTTATATTTTATATTATATATTTGATTTATAATTGTTATTTTTTTAAATACAACTCAATTCACCCCCCCTCTTGTGTTAGTCATCTGGGCAACAATTGGTATCAGAGCTAGACCTCTATTATAAGATTAACTATCTTTTGAGTTAAGATCTTATGGCTAACATTGCAGCGTCATTTGGTGAAGGTCAATCCAGCAGTCGGCCTCCACTCTTTTGCAGAGACAATTACTCATTCTGGAAAGTTAGAATGAGAATATTTCTTCAGGCTCAAGGTCGAAAAATTTGGAAATGCATTGTAAATGGACCTTATATTCCAACAAAAGTGATTGATAGAGTAAAGGTCAAAAAGGAAGAAAAAGAGTTTGATCATGAAGACGATAGACTTTATACTTTGAATTTAACTGCTATGAATTTATTATATAATGCTCTTAATGGTAATTAGTTTAATAGAGTAATGACTTGCACTACAGCAAAGGAAATTTGAGATAATTTGGAAGTTACTTATGAAGGAACTTCTCAAGTCAAGGAATCAAAAATTTATATTCTTACTCATGAATATGAAATGTTTAAGATGAATGATGATGAATCTATTTCTAGTATACACACTCGTTTTACTAACATCATAAATAGCTTGACAGCTCTTGACAAAATTTATTTCAAAGTGAAGATAGTAAGAAAAAGTTGGGAGTCAAAAGTGACAGTGATTCTTGAAGCTAGAGACCTCAAGAATCTCGAAGTGAATGAACTCATCGGGTCACTTATCACCCATGAGTACACATTGAAAAGAGTAGAAGAAGAAGGAAAGCCAAAGAAGAACTTGGCACTTAAAATTGTTCCACATGAAAGTGAAAGTGATGACGATGAGGAAAATGACAACAAAAATGAAGAAGT
Source organism: Platycarya strobilacea (assembly GCA_036898215.1). Taxonomy (NCBI): domain Eukaryota; kingdom Viridiplantae; phylum Streptophyta; class Magnoliopsida; order Fagales; family Juglandaceae; genus Platycarya; species Platycarya strobilacea. Next base: position 35,389,799 of record CM072551.1, on the reverse strand, counting down.
TGCGATGATAACAAGAAGAATTCAGATGTTCTTAAAGAAAAATAAAACTCCTCCAAGGAAATCTTTCAAAAAGTTTTCCAAAAAAGATTCAGGCAAAAAAACAATGAAAACTACATGGGATGATGATTCAAGTAGCTCAGATAGTGAAGTAAGCAATAGAGAATCAGCAAATCTTTGTCTTATGGCTAAAGATGACATTGAGGTAACAAATCTTGATAATATTGAAAATCCTTCATATGAAAAATTGCAAAATGTTTTAGAAGAGGTATATGAGGAATTTGAAAAATTGGGTATCAAGTATACTGTTTTGAAAAAGAAGATTTCTTCTTTAACAAACGAAATTGATATTTTAAGAAAAGAAAGTATTGTTTTGAAAGATGAAAATTTTGAGTTGAAGAAAAAGAAAACTGATTTAGAAAATATTATTGAAAACTTTACAAATGGAAAAAGAAATTTTGAAAAACTTCTTGGTAGTCAAAAATGTGTTTTTGACAAGGCAGGCTTGGGATATATGTCAAAACAAAAATACAAACCTTATAAAAACTTCTTTGATAATCCTTCTACATCAAAGTCCAATATTCAAAATTTTTTTCATAAAAATAATTTTGTTAAAAAATGATACTATTATAATCACTCAAGTTCTTCATATATGTCACATGCTATTTGTAATTTTTGTAATAGAAATGATCATAATTATTTTGCTTGTCTTATTAGAAGAAAACATACAATGACTATTAGGACCATATGGGTACCTAAACATCTTATTTCTTCTAATACTAATAAATAAAGGACCCAAAGAACTTGGGTACCAATAATTGTTTTTAATTGTTTTTGTAGGTATGCATGAAGTATTCTACATGTAAAAATAAATGATTTTTAGATAGTGGGTGTTTAAGACACATGACGGAAGACAAGACTAAGTTCTTTGATCTTAGATTTAAAGAAGAAAGACACGTGACATTTGGAGACAACTTGAAAGGGAAGATTGTGGGAATAGGTAAAATATGTTGAGCAACCTCCAGGTTTTGAAAATCATATTTCTCCAAATCATGTTTTCAAATTCACAAAAGCACTATATGGACTCAAACAAACTCCTAGAGCGTGGTACGAGAGACTTAGTGGTTTCTTGATTGAAAAAGACTTTTCAAGAGAAAAAATTGATACAAATCTTTTCATTAAATACGAAAATGATGATATTCTTTTGATTCAGATTTATGTTGATGATATAATATTCGATGCTACTAATGAAAATATGTGCTAAGTTTTTGCTAATTATAATTGTCCCTGTTTCTCTCGTGAAACATTGTCATTATCTGCTGATGTTGACTTTGTGATTAAACTCTTACTCGTTCCGATTCCTCTATTTGAAGTTTCAAAACACGAGCTAATTCCGTCAAATCTTTATTTTCTTACTTTAACCTCTTATTCTTTCTGCCTTTATTTGCAAGCTTTTGATACAGAACAGATATTTGATTGTTAAGTCGATCAATCTCATTTGCCCTCGCTAGTAATCTCCGAGACATGGTCGTAACAGAGGCAGCATATTGAGCACTGAGAGTTCTTGATGCTGCAACAACCTCAGAATCAGTTCTATTTGAAAAATGCATTTCTGCTTCTATCATGGTGTTGACAACCTCATGAGATAAAATGATTGGTTGAGACGGTTCCTGATTCAAATCCGGAAGATTATCAGACGAAATTTTTTCTGCCATTCTATCGTTTTGAATAAACAGAAACTGGATCAATGAATGAGGTGAAAATTTATTTGAGTATCCGACAGGTGAAAACGGTCTTTTAAACAACAACTTTCAAATCTCGATAATATTTAATTTTTCAATAATATCACGCGGATTTAAATCTGCTTTCGCACCGACTGCTAGAGCTAGGCTTCCAACTTTTGCAGGTTTTGTCAGACAAATGTGGCTCCGCACCGAATTGCCAGAGTTAGACTTCCAACATTTGCAAGTTTTGTCGGACATGCATGGCTCCGCACTGCATTGCTAGAGCTAGGCCTGCAGCTTTTGCTGTCTTTGTCGGACACGAATAATTTTAATTATTCAACTTCAAATCTCTGGAACATCTAATTCGTTAATAACATCAAGCGAATTTAAATCTTCTTCTACATCGAGATGATAAAATTCGGTTTCAACGTTTGCAGGTTTTGTCGGACACGGGTGGTTATAACTTCTACAGTCTCTACTAATGCAGCGTTTTATTTGTCTATTGGTTATTGTAGGAATATATCTTATTAAGTTAATTATGATTCTTTTTTAATGATGCTAAAAGGGGGAGAAGTTTTAGACTAGAACATTAACATTATTTAAATTGCTAAACTTGTTATATATGCTTGGAATTATATTTATATTTTTGCTTGAAAAACTAACGCACATTCTTAGGGGGAGCTTAAGTATTAATACAGGTTTCAGGTTCTATCAAGTATTTGTCATCATCAAAAAGGGGGAGATTGTTGAACTCAAGGTTTCAAGTTTCGTGTAAATCTACACATGGATTTTGATGATAACAAATGAATTCAAAGAATAAATGAGTCTCAAGCTCAAGTTGTTCACACAATAAAATCAAGCATATCAAGGAACCAAGCATGAGCAATAAGGGAACAAGTTCACATTAAAGTCATAGAATAATATTGTAAATCTCTTAAAAATTCGAAATTAGGATTAAGGCTCAAAATTAATATTTTATCATAAAGCATTAAAATACATTTTCCACATGTGCATGAATATTTTGAAAATTAAATTTGAAAATTTTGAAAGATGATTGATTGTCATCTTTCACATATGCATGACACGATTAAAAGTTTGAATTTTGAAAATATTAAGATGATTGATTGTCATCTTTCACATGTGTATGTTTTAAATGAATATTTTCAAAAGTGATAGATGTTTTTCTTGACTTATGCAAAAGGTAGATGTCTTTGTTTGAAAATTTTGAAAAGTAAAGTGTGCTCATTTTGTCATATGAAAAAAGTAAAAGATTAGATTTGAAATTTTTGAAAAGTAAAGTGTGCTCCTTTTGTTACATGCAAAAAGTAAAAAGATTTGATTTGAAATTTTTGAAAAGTGAATGATGATGTCTTTGACATGTGAATCTTTTTAAATTTGAATATGAAGTTTCATATGCCTATAAATAGATCATTTGAGAGCTTCACATTCACAACACCAAGAGCATACAACATTCATTCAAAGTTTTCATTCTCTCTTATCTAAATATTGAACCTTAACCCTTATTCATTTTGAAAGATATAGTTTGCGCTGTATTGTTTCTATCTCACTCATTGATGAGTGTATTTTGATAGTCTACCCACTATCAACTCTTGTATTTGTAAGAGGGTGCGTATAACCCTTGTGTGTGTAGAAGGTGTTCTACACGGGGAATAGTTAAATCACCAAGTGTAAGGTGATTGGAAGTGTAGAAGGTGTTCTACACGGAGAATAGTTAAATAACCAAGTGTGAGGTGATTGGAAGTGTAGAGGGTGTTCTACACGGATTCTTTGGAGCGATGCTGCTCAAAGATGTAATAGGTTTCTATCTCCACCTAAAAGAGATTGAATAGTGGATTTGGGGATTCTCAAGGGGTAACTTGAGGCGAGGATGTAGGCAATGGGGCCGAACCTCGTTAACATACTGAGTTTGCTTCTTTCTTACCCTTACTCTTTATATTTATTGTTGCTTCACGAAGTTGCGTGTGACCACAAAAAGCCTTATCTGGAGGAGGCACGTGGAAGAGCAAGCTATTGAGAAGTAGCGCACATGTGGCTCACGTGCGGTTTCGGAAGGTGTGATTCCTCCCCATTCTAAAAGATCGGCACCTTGGGAGGGCTACAAAGGTGTGCGTTCAAAACCTTGACCGCTAGAGACTTCGGGACTAACTTCCCCTACAAGCCGTTACGAGCCAAAAACTCATCGGTGAAACCTCAAAAACCAGAAACAAGAGAGAAGAAAAGAAAGGGAGCGAGAAAATAAAGAAATAACGAAGAAGGGGAGCGAGGGAAGAGAAACGGAGGAGGAAGAAGCAAAATTAAAAAAAAAAAAAGAAAACCTGAAATGGGAGTGGGGCCAAGAGAAAAGAAGATAAGAGGAAGGAAAAGGAAATAGAGGGTAGAGCTAGGACTCTACCCCCTCATTGCGGTGTAAAGCTCTTGAAGATTTAGGATTTTCTGTTGGAGAGAATCGAAAGCGCAAAGCCTTTTTTTGCTGATAAGGACTTAAAGTTATTAGATCGTTCTGTTTGGTTCTTAAATTCATCTTAATTCATCTCATTTCATTATTAAAATTTTCTTAAATTTTCATACACTTTTTTAAATTTCTATATAAAATATAATAAATAATTTTTTAAAATTCTAAAATACTTATAATATTAAAAAATAATATTTTAATAATATTTTATTCAATTTATCTTAATTTAACTTAACTTAACTTAACTCATTTCCAAACACACTTTAAAAATCTCTAATTTTAGTTCACACTTTCACCTTTCATTATGAAAATGAGAGTTAAAAAAAAAAAAAACAAACTGTAACGAAAAAAAGTAAACAAGGTGTTGAAAAAAAAAAAACTAAAAAGTAGAAAAGATTAAAAAAAAAAAGAAGATTGGAAATGAAAACTCTTATGCAAAGTATGTAAATGATATTACTCTTGTCTTGTATCATTAATTTCTTTGCCCGAATCTATAACCCTCAGCTTTACCTTGATTCCATGTGGAAGCCCTGCCCAACCCAATCATAGCCTAAGCCAGCCAGAGTTGGCACCAAATGAATGTCATCATCCTAATCGGCACTTTCTCGTTGGGCCAAGCATATATATAGTGGCCCACCTACCACTAAAGGTATGTCTTGGCATATATATGGTAAGTAGGCTGAAAAGTGAAACTTGTTAGTTCTCTTATGGTTAGGAAGACTTGTTATTTCTCTTATATTCCTAAGTTTTTATTTTCACTTTTTTAATATTTCTAATTTTCCTATATATTTATATCTGGTTCTTTGGTTGGTAGTTGAAAAGGTGGGATGATACCTTAACTCGTGAAGAGTTCCACTACCAAGTGTCTACCTAAAGCACTGCATATATATGATTTCAAAGGTGGATAAAGCAAGCACGATCTCATTCTAAAATACACTTCCTTCAGGGTACGAAATTTGGCATGCAGGCTTGGAAAGCCACTTTAAGGCAAATAAGTTGTTTTTATCAATCTGAGGACAGAAAAACACACTGGAGGGCTAAAAAGCATAAGTCACAACTCACATATATGTGCCAAGAAACCTCTAAAGTGGCACCAAATTAATGCCCCCTCATTCGGTATTCTTAGGGGTCCCTTTGCGTACTCACGGGTTTATTTTACTAAACAAAAAAATTAAAAATCAGATATGATTTGTTCGCTTACCTTCTTTTATTATTTTTTAGAGAAAAAAATTAATAATAATAAAATATAAAATAAATTATGCTTATTAGGGCACAAAAAAGCCCAAATCACAAGACCTCATATCATTTCTCCTCGCATTTTATGCCATCACGGTTATCTTATTAACCGTATGAGTGTTAAGGGAAAATTTTCTACACTACACTAATATCTCATTTTTATTCCATTATATTAGATATAACAAATTTATTATTATTAGATAATCATTTATTAAATAATTTTTTGTCATCTAATAATAATAAATATACAACATTTCATATAATGAGATGAGATTGATGGCGTAGTATATGGCCAATTGAGTTTAAAGGTTAAAATCTTATTGGAGAGGAACTGAGATCTCAACTCATGAATGCCTAGAGTTTTAATTAATTACTCCAATTAATAAAAATGAAATGCAACTTAACTCCATTTCTATTCGAAGACGAGACGAGCACATCTTAAATTCATTATTATAATTTTTCATATTTTCATATAAAATATAAGTTTTAATACAGTTTTTTTAAATCTCAATACAACCTTTTCAATTCTTAAGTTAACTTTTTTGAATTTTAAAACAATAATAATATTAAAAGATAATAATATTAAAAGATAATAATATTAAGTCATCTCCGAATTCAAATAAATTAAAGTGCCACGCTATGCCTTAAATTAGCTCCACCCACCGACCCTATTCAAGTTAAGTCCTCTAATTTTGATTGCAAAGAAAAATACTTTTATTTCAAAATGATCTCTTGTCTCTAGCACTTAAGGTTAACAAAATAAAAAGAAAAATAAATATTTGCATAACTTTTGAATTTGATTTCCCTAATTAAATTACTCATATGGCATGACATCCGATTTACATCGAGAATGGATCATCATATCTGTGAACACAACTTTTAAATGTACGTTGGGATTAAGTGTATTCATTCGGATTGAGCAAAAGTTCAGCACGTTTTCGATTTTTTTTTTTTAATAATTTTAATTAAAAAAAATTTAAAATTTAAATTCAGATTTTTAAATTCGAAAGTCGAATGAATTGGCCTAACTTGGACGATGGGCGCTTCATACAGTCCACTATCACGGTCAAGTGGTCAACTAACTAAAGCTCAAGCCAGACAAAAAAGGGTCAACTTTCAACACCAACATTTTGTTACATGACCAGGCGTTCCATTGGGCAGTAGTAGATATTAATCCCCGCAGCTGTCACTCTAGTCTTTACTCTTATTACCGTTAATCAAAAGACCAAAGTCAAGGGCCTCATCCTAAAAAAATAAAATAAAGAAGCACCCCAAAATTAATAAACAAAAATAAATTAGAGCTCAGAGTCCAGAATCGAGAGTCCAGCATCCAGCAAGCGAAGCCGAACCCATGTTGCCTTCCTTCCAAGACATTCAAAGCACCGCGCAACAGGCACGAGTAGTAGTGTAACCCAAGAATTCTCGTTCTCTGTTTCTTCCTCTCCTTCTCTGAGAGGGATAAATAGAGAAGACTCCAATTCCGCTCCGAACAAGACCCCGAGAAAAAAAGAAAATGGCGGACACGGATAGCTCCTCAAAACCCCCACAAATCTCTGGAATGTTCCAGAAATTTGCCCAGGCTTTTAAGTCCAAGACCTTTGAGTTCTTCGCCGAAATCGAACCCGTCGAAGATTCCGATGGCTTTTCGCTTCTTGACTCAGCCGAAGAAGTCATCACTGACCAGAAAGTCGTGGTCATCAAACCGGACCCAATTCGGGGTTCCTCTCTGCCAGCACATCCGTCACCATCACCACCACAGTCGGTGATAACAAGGCCGTTGAGCCGGACCCAGAATATAGTTATCGATACCCGGATGACCCAGACCCTGATTTCTTACATTTTCGCCACCGTTTCCTCGTTTGAAGCTTCGTACTTTCAATTACAGGCTGCTCACGTTCCGTTTGTTGGGGAAAGCGTGAAGGACGCTGATAGAGCTTTGGTCTCACACCTCCAAAGGCTGTCTGAGTTCAAGAAATTCTATAAAGATTGTTGTAGAAACCCGGATTTTGGTGCTGATTTGACAATTGGGTCTATCTTGGAAGCTCAGGTGGAAGAGAATCAGAGCAAGCTGCGGATACTCGGGAGCGTCTCGAACCGGTTGCAGACAGAGATTGATCAGAAAGACAACCAGGTCTTGGATTTGAAGAAGAACTTGGGTGAGATTCAGAAGTCCAATTTGGAATTGTCAAAGAGGTTGTCTGGTAATTTGAATTCATCTTACGAGGTTTTGTTGTCTGTTAGAGTATTTGATTCTATGTTGCACGATGCTTGTAGAGAAACACATAGGTTTACAAAAATTTTGATCGAATTGATGAGAAAAGCTATGTGGGATTTGGATTTGGCAGCCAATTCTGTCTATTCGGATATTGAATATGCTAAGAAAGGGCATAATCGGTATGCTTTTCTGTCGTATGTTTGTTTATTGATGTTCAAAGGATTTGATTTAGAAGAGTTCGGATTGGGTGAGAATGAGATTGCGTGCAATGGGCAGATTTTGAGTTCAGAAAATAATAGAACCTCTTTGAAGCAATTGCTCGAGCACGTATCGAGCAACCCCATGGAGTTGCTAAGTATGAGTCGAAATTGTGATTTTTCTAGATTTTGTGAGATTAAGTATCAGGAGCTTATCCACCCTACCATGGAATCATCCATTTTTAGTAATCTGGATCAAAATGAAACGATATTGAATTCGTGGAGATCACTGAGTGTCTTCTATGAGTCATTTGTCAGAATGGCAAGCTCGATATGGACGCTACATAAGTTGGCCTTTTCATTTAATCCTGTGGTTGAGGTTTTTAAGTTGGAGAGAGGAGTGGATTTTTCAATGGTGTACATGGAAGATGTCACAAGGAGATGTATGTTTCCCGGTAAAACTAGATCAAAGGTGGGGTTCACAGTGGTTCCAGGATTTAAAATCGGAAGGGTAGTAATTCAGTCTCAGGTTTATTTAAGTGGCTTGCAATGTACAGAGTAGTAAACCATGGTTCTGGTTATGGAAGTTGTGACAATGGTAAGGAACAGAACAGTTGGATTCCATGATCCCAAACCAGCTGTTTTGGTTTTACTCTCACAGGCTTTGTTTGCTGATCAAGGTTTAGGGATTGAGTTCCATGACGTACCAAAGAATGCACCACTACCCGGCCTTTACGCTCTGATTGGGAGGAAACTGCTTGAAATACACAGTTATCAGCCTCTTGCTATGCTGCCGAACGGGGGGCTGCAGGCGGCAATAGCAGGCTCTTTTCTGGCTATCTCATGATATGTAGCTGCGTTTCGATCTGATTTGTGAATTTGGTTTTCCTTATTACAGTTTGTTAACTCACATATAGAGTAAACTGTATAGTACCTTCTTCCTTTTCTCCCCCTGGTTTTTGGGTTCATCTAACAAATAATCATAGTATTTTGACTTTCAATTGTAAATTGTTACTGCAGGAGCAAATAGATATAAATGTTGCAAATAGATATAAATGTTGCATACCCTTTAGAAATGTTGGATGTCCACCACCATCTTATCCCAACTTTCTTTCTCTTTTGTTACTGCTGAGATGTTGGACTCCTTGTGTTTTCTTTTCAAATTGGATTGGATTGAGCTTGATGAAACACTTGGTGCATAGATTCTAGTCAGCATATTGTACACTGGTTTCATTTCGACCACCGGCATCATTGCTTTGCAGATGATTTGTTAGTGTAAACTTGTATGTGGCCCAGAGGCTCAATTTCCTGCTTGGTTGTGACCTTGTTATTATACCTGCACAAAGAGCGGATGGCCTGGAACTGGTCAACTGGTAGTCAAAAGTTGCTTCAAGAATACTGAGCTGAACTCTTTTGATAGCCAAAACATCAATCTTTTTTGTATCTTAATTTTTCATGGAACTTTTGCGAGCAAGAAATTTGATGGTTTGGTCCTAGTTTTCGTTTTTTTTTTTTTTTTAATAACTAAGCATAATGTTTGAGTTTAGCTTAACCTAGATTTTGACTCTTATGTCATTTCCCAATCCATGTTGGGCTTAAAGACGTACATTTATGTACGCGAGGGTCCGACCCAGCTAGCAAAATCGGAGTTGTTCTATATGTGGGCTTTTAACCTCATTCAAACAGTATATATAAACCACTAAAAACTCAACTATCCTCGAGCCCAATGAAATCGGCCAACTTATTAATCTGGGAGTTCATTTCCAATTTGGTGATCGAATAATTTTATATATAATCAAGAGGTGCTTAAACATGTATAATCGTTTTGAAAAATATTATAATTTATTATTAAAAATTTAAATTTTCTTTTCATAGAAATTTTATATTTTATTCACGTTTTTTCAAAATAATTACGCTATGATTACATAATTCACAATTATAAATATTTTTTCTAAATTGGAAAATATAAGCCCCAAGTTACTATACACACACGCTGATGCCTTGGTAACAAAACCGATTGATGTTACATGTCAATTACCCCACCGGCCCAAGCCTTGCTCAGATTGTATTTGATAAAAAAGAACTAGCTAGAATAATGTAGCAAATAACTTGGGCCATCCATAACAGGCCACTCCTTCATCCCTTTCAAAAGCTCTTAGATAGAATCTTTTCATTCTCTCTAAAAAAATCATCATCTCTTTGTTTGCCGTTGCCAGAAAAGAGGGTGGAGTTCTCTTATTTCCCTTTCCATTTTCATACTGTGTATACACTTTCTTGTAGTGTTCGTTTCTCTCATTTAATTGGTTTCAATTTCGGTCAGATTTGATGCTTTCTGGCTGTCATCCATTGACAAGCGGCCCACCACTCCATTCTACAGTCGTTAATGAACTGGGACAACACGGAGTTGTGCCAAAAAGCTCTACGCGTGCCCTTTACGTGCAACTTGTTGCCAAGCATGGTTTTCATGCACCCCTGCTCCCCAATGCTTTCAATGGCTACACACATTGTACCATCATCTTTCCCACGCCAGGATCTTCTAGATCTGGCCTATCTAGAAGGTTTGGCCTATCTCGCTTCCATTACACTAGCACATGGCTGCCACATGCTATCGTAGATTTACAGGAAGGCAAATTTCTGGCCTCAAATCAGTCCATCCAATGCCATGTTTTCTACTATGTTATTGTTTTTCATAAATTGACGATGTTGAAAAATGGACTACGGATCTTTCCAAAAATCATCTCAAGACAATAAAATGCAGTACTCCTACCATTTTCACCGCTTTCAGCAGAGGTTCCACAGTGATGGTTCCATGGTTTGCATATCTTTGCGAACTGCTTATTTTCATATTTTCAAACGGCGTCCTCTTTGTAGGGTGTGGGTGGAGGACTGAGAAACTAGTCTCAAAAACCTTTTTTTTTTCCTTTTTCCATTACTTTGCACCATAGTTATTAATGTTCTGTAGTGTTTGTTAGGAACTCTACCCCCTTCTCATGTATTGTCTTTTTCATTTTGAATGAGGTTTACCTAGCTTGCTTACTTAGGAAAGAAAAAAGCACTTGGGTCATCTCATTCAATATTTTATTTTTCTTATTTTTTGAAAAATATTTCATTGCAAAACAATAATGTCATTTATATCATATGTCATGATACCAAGTTGTCTAGTTATAAATCTGTTGATATTTGTAAGTAATTGTATGCCCTAGTTGGATCCATGCCATAAACACAAAATTGGCGCGTGCACCTTTTATATATGTGTGTGTGTGTGTGTGTGTGTGTAAAGATTATAGAAATTATATTTTGTGTCTCCAAGCTTATACCATTGTTTTTGCAGTGATCATGTGCAGTAGTAGTACTCCAAGTAGATGTGGAGTATGCATGCTTCTTTAAGATGAATGATAACAGGAATTATGAAGAAAAGAACATGATGCCATGTAATTTCAATAGCTAAATGTTTACAAAGGCAACACAATATTGAAATCTATTGAAAATTTCAGCACATTGCTACCTTCTATACATGAATGTCATTCTCTAGTAGAGTTAATTGATCGATGTGCTAATTTAGTGCTTGTACATCTATGCCTTTCTACTGGTTAGATATAATTGGATATCTAGACTACTCCTATTTGACCTTACTCACATCCTTTGCAATATTGGTTGTTATATAATAGGTTTCTAAAATTATAACTCATGTCTAACTTATTAATCATCTATAGTTTTCCATTCCAAATTAATCAGGATAGCAGTAAGGGGTGGAAAAGAATAGATTATACAAACAAATCTGATTTGATAGTAAATTGAGATAAGATGAGTTAAGATGGCTTATAAATAGTAGGAAGAAATCTAAGTTGAAATAAGATGAGTTCAAAATGATTTGACAGCTCCGCACCCGACATATACCATAACCAGACATCCTCTAGCCCCACTAGCAAGATACTATGGATTAGATCAAGAGCATTAGCGTCTAACAGACCCAACTGTCGCCCGATGATAGCCCAAGAGATGTCATATCAGTTTATTACATCCCTAAGTTACCAAAACAGCTCCACTGATATAATGTTCGATTTTAGCTTAGGGTTGTGATACGCACGCACCCACATATTATAACCAGCACATACATACCCAAATCTCAATTTATAGAACATTTCATATATAACACAACACAATCATATGAACAATTTAAATAGCATAACAAACAGTATATTGAATGACATAGTATGAAACACATCAAGCGATACACAGTACAACAATCGCAAACACAGTTTCACAAACATAATTTCACAATCACAACGAACTACACATTTTTTCCCATCTTCTGTTTTTGGCCCAAGGCCCAACCATCCTCAACTACTCAAGTTTTCCAATGCTCCATTGGGCTCGAGGCCCAATTCAACCAGCTAGACTACAAAAGTCATTAGTACAAAAAATAATATTTTATACTCTAGAGTCATGTCGAAAGATTACCTATAACATAGTCTAGAAAATTTTTGGGAGATCGTGTGAGTGTCGATCTACGCTCTTGCATTAAGAGAAGGGTGTGCGTGTGTTGCTACACCACAGATGAACACACCAACGTTAGCAAACAGACTTACAAAAATAAATTGAGATGGATAAAAAGCTCAATGTGGTGTCGCCAAAAATGGCGGTGCAGTGGCGGTACAAGGTAGAATAGCGATTAATCAGGGTGTAAACCCACAGGTTGGGTGGTTTTTCGCGTTTAGGGACCACACATTTTCAAGCATGGTGGCTTGGGATGGGTTGTGAGGCCAAGGCAAGGAGGCACATGAGGGAGGCCAAGGCAAGGCTTGGAATGGGGAGAAAACCTTTCTAAGGCCACGAGAAGGAGGACTTGACGAGGGAGGTGGTGATATGCGATTAGTGAGAAGGAGAGAAGGCTAATTTAGAGGTGGATTAAGTGAGGGATGCCAGGCCTATTTATAGGCTGCAAGGTGGTTCTCGAGGGATGCAGCCACGACTATAATTGGGGAAAAAATGGTGGTGCAGGGCACACTAAGGGCTACCGCTTAGCACCCAGTGATAGACCATGGGCAACAATAAGTTGCCATGGCCGCGTTCATAGCAGATTTCAAAGGAGAGTGGGGGTCTTATGCGATGCATGGCTCATGAGAAGGAGAAGAAAAGGGTGTGCAGACAGGTTGTGGAGTGGACTTCTCAGTGAGTAAAGGGTTCACTCCATGAGCGCTTAAAATTGCACTGTTTAGCCTAGGAGTTGGACTCCCCTACACCACCACACGGGTTGTGCCTTCCAACACACACACATGGCCCAACTCAAATAAACACACACACAAACACTAAGTCCCAGTTGAAAGTTCCACAACACTTGGGACCCAAATTGAAAATAAAATCTAAGGCACATTAAAATAAAACACACAGCAACTTAAGCAATATTAACATAAATTAATATAACCAAAATAACAATAACTTGAAATTAGAGATTCAATAATAATTAACAAATAAATATTTAAAACACAAGGAAATAAGGGATCTCATAATTAGATCATGACCGTTAGGTGACAAAGCTAAAGATTTGTGATTTGTGTTTGGTATTTTTGGATATTAAGATGGGATGAGATAAAAGTAATATCTCTCTATCCAAACTAGGCCTAGATCGATTCCCAGCTTTCCTTTCCATGCAATGCATATAAGCAAGATCACCTTATTCTCAATATGTTTGGGGAATAACTAACTAATTCATGTGTTCTATATATATTAATGCAGATTAAAAAGGAGTAAAGATCAGATTTATAAGGAAGACTATAAGCTCTTACATTTGTTCTTTGCAGTATCCAGTTAGATCAAGAGGAATACGATTGGGATTCCTAGCTAGCTAGGTATTTCAAATCCTATCGTACTACTGTTGTTTGAACATGCTAATTTTGTAGTAGTATTTATATCTTTAATTATAGTGTGTTTTGATATGCATTTCTATATTTTCTATTTTGTCATAAGCGCTTGTCTATTTATGTGTATTTTGATGTATTTAACATACTTATGTTTAATATCACAAATGATATTATATGGAGGGGTAAGTTTAATTTTTGCCCTTTTGCAAAAATTGGATAATATCTGGCTGTGAAGTGGTTCAAAACTTCAAATAAATGCTTAAAACTCATTAACATGGCAAGAAAAATATGTAATTAAGTCAATGAGATTTAGCTCCAATATCATCTTATCCTTTAATTTATTGAAAGAGTGATCAAGATCAGCGTGATCATGGTTCAAGATCCATAGCAATTTATAAATTAGAAACAGAAGACCAATAATAGCGGAAGTGAAATAAGTTATTGTTTTTTCTCGAAGTATCACTACAAGAAATTTGGGTTTTTGCCACTAGTTTCTTTTCCACGACATACCGTCGTGGTAAAAAATGGCTTATTAACACCATATTGTCTAGCGGAAATTAAGTACTAGTTATTGCCACCACACATTGCAGTGGTGGAAAAAAATGGTGAGAAAAATAGTATTTCCTGCGTGAAGACAAGTTATTGTCATAGGATAATCTCATGGAATTCAGATGGAGCCCTATGTTATGATGTTCCTAGGAAATTTTTTTTAATGACGAGTTTAATTTCCTTTTACGACGAAATTTAATTGCCTGTTAGTAACATAAACCAGATTTCCAAGAAAAAGAAGTAGTGGGAATCCAAAATAAATTAAATCTTCTCATTTCCCCTTCCTACCTTCCCCTCTTGTGTTCTCTCTCTCTCTCTCTCTCTCTCTCTCTCTCTCTCTCTCTCTCTCTCTCTCTCTCTCTCTCTGTGATCTCTCTCCCTCTCCCCCCTCCTAAGATGAGTCTCGAGTCTCAAAAACCCCCATTGCGACCTCACCCAGAGCCCTCCCTTCTGGCGCAACCTCATCAGAGCCTATCCCCCCACCGCATGACTCTCTCTCTCTCTCTCTCTCTCTCTCTCCCTGTGATGAGTCTCGAGTCTCAACAATCCCCCACCGCGACCTCACCCAGAGCCACCTTCCGACATTACCTCACCAGAGCCTACCCCCCCCCCCCCCCAAAAAAAAAAAGCGCAACCTTACCTAGAGCCTATCCTCCCCCCGCGACCTCACCCATTCAAGTCATCCTCATAATTTTCCTTCAAAAAACCATAGCCTCAACAAATCTCCTCTTCCTCTCTCTCTCTCTCTCTCTCTCTCTCTCTCTCTCTCTCTCTCTCTCTCTATGCAAGTCTTGCTTTGAATTTGGGAGTTTTCTACAGCGAGAGGCAATAACATTTCACCCAGCCATGGACACTGGTTTCGACCATGATTAGGTAAATGCTTCCTCTATTCTCTTCTTATTTTTAATGATTTTCCTCTCAAATCGATTTTGGGTTCTTCTGGTTTTATTCAAAATTTCGTTTCCAGAAATTGGGTCTTGAAATTAATTTAAATCTTACTCTACATTGCACTTGCTAATTTAAAAGCTGGAAGGATCTGTTTCTCTTCTTTTGTTATTATTTGAAAACCTTGGATATTGATCCAAATTTGGTCAAATTGTAGCCATCTTCCTTAACTCAATTTGGATTTGTGTTAATATTGGGGAAAGTAGGCTAGGGATAAGTTGGAGAAATCGATGGCGGCGGATAACAAGTCTGGTAAGAGTATAATGAGTGAGGTCCGAACAAGCTTGGGTATATTTCTTCAAAAATCTTAGGTATCGTTTAATCACTTATCTGCTCAGCATTTATGGACCTTTTAGGAGATTATGCGTTTGAATTCTTTGGGTTCAGAATGGCATAAACTTAATAGCGATTGCCTTTTCTGCGTAGATTTGAGGATTCATGTAAATCTGTAAGCGTGTGGTGGTAGAATCTGTGTTTGTAGAGGTCTTGCAAGCATTTCTCACAAGGATATCCCAATTGAGAGAAGAGCACTGGCAGCTTTTTTTCTTTTTTTGGCCCCGAGTGTCTAGGATTGATCACGAGTAGCTTTTGGCATTTAGAAAGATACTTTTTTATTTTTTGGTAAGTATTCAAGGGGAGATGCTAATAAAATGAATGCTTCATTAACTTTGACAAGAATCAGCAGAAGTTTCACCAGAAATAGGGTTTTTAACTCATTGATCTTTAATTTATTTTAAATGTGGGAATAGAGAAAATCTAAACTTATCTAAGTAATTTTAATGAAGAATGTCCAAGATGGAATTTGGCATGGTCGGGGTGATACAATAGGCATTGGTGGCTTTCATGAATAGTTTTGCCTATGCTTGCTCTTATTTTTCATAGTCTGGCTACATATCCTTGCATGTATAATTTGCTTTGCACTTATAGAGTGGTGTAGAACAGAAACAGGGTCTGCTTCAGAAACTAAGTGAGTTGGATGGATTTAAAGTTTCCACATCACAATTATGCTATGTATATATATACATACTAAGGCAGTGTTTTGTTTATATATTAATGTAGATATGTAAGAATGAATGAATGTAAGAATGAATGAATTTGGAAGAGCTAGGAAGTCTTTGTATGTACATACATTAATTATAACCAAAGATTGATATCAAGTGTGTTATGGGCTAGCATCCTTTGTTTCAATGAATGTATTTGGATATCTTTTCTTAAGCAATTTTTGTCCTTCTTTGTATTTACCTGTATTGTGTATGTGAGATGGTTGTTATAGAAACTTCATTTAATAATTTTCTTATTGTTTACTCTTGGATGAAATTAGTGAGGATATCATATTTGATTTCTTGGGGATCTTGGAGGTATGGGCGGTGCTAATAGTTAGTTATTTTTCTTCATCTTTGCATTCTTGGTGTTTTCATTTGATTTCGATTAATTTCCACATTTTCTCTTTGTCATATGATAATGATAGTTAACAAAATTTCTAAATAAGTCAATTCCACTTATTTGATTTGCTAGAGGGTTAATTCATATGTAAAGTACATTTTTTATTGGATATGTGTCTAGTTGTTAAAAACCCATGGTGGTGGCCTTCTAGTGCGGTTCTCCTTCATTTATTCATTTAGTGAAGAAATGTTTTGTTTTATAATTGAATTTATTATAGCATATTTTGATTATATTTCTTAATGATTTCAAGATAACAGATACTTGCTAAAACTATTGTTTGCCTTAAAATTTCAGCCAAAGCAATCTATTTAATTTCTATTATTAGCTTTTGTGATATTTCAGGCCAGTGACTCTTGTAGATTACTCATTTTAATTTGACTATTTTTAACCCTTTATTTGTATCTATGTTAAACTAGTGGAGACAAGAACATATTTTTTTAACATTTTTCTTCAACTTTAATATACTTGACTTATGGAGTTGAGATTGTGGTTAAATGAAGGATGTTTAAGAGCATACTAAAGCTGCTAGTTGTCCATGGTATAGTAGAAAATTTTGCTATGCTTTGTTTTGGGACTTCAACCAATCCATTTCATCCTCATTTTTTTTTTTTTTGCATCCTTTGATTAACCAAAGTGATTTGTTTGTATGAAAAAATATTGAAAACAAGGAACAAAAATCAGTCATCTTGTGAACTTTAGCTCTTCATTTAATTTGATTCCAACAAGTTATTAAAAAGCTGTCAAATGTCATTTTAGGTGAAAATTCCATATTTTCATGTCATTTTTGCTTGAAATGAGGAGTTTAAAAATTTTGGCTTAGTGCTAAGTAAGGAGAGAAGTTAAATGGGTTGTTTGTGCATGCAGAAATCTGTTCTCAAAGTGAACATCTATTGTGATATAAGCAGCAAGTGAAGAAAATCTTGTAAAAAATTGATAGTGATTTACTGATTTGTTAAAATTAGGTTGGTGGAACTTGGGTTAAATTAATGTATTTAAAGTAGGGTTTGATAGTATTTGTTGCAATAGTGTTCTTTGAGTAATGATATTACATTAGTGTTCATTGCAATGGTGTTCTAAGAGAAATGATATTATAGTAGTGTTCATTCAGTACATACCATACTTGTATTACTTTGCAGTCACAAGCTATGTGCTAGCTTTTGTGTAGAAATTAAGGGCTTAGTATTATTATTATTTTTTTTATCACTTCTATGGACCTTTTTTAAAGTTTTTTTGAAGGGACCAAGATGACTTTTTTTATTATATATATA
The DNA here is from genome assembly GCA_036898215.1 of Platycarya strobilacea. Lineage (NCBI taxonomy): Eukaryota > Viridiplantae > Streptophyta > Magnoliopsida > Fagales > Juglandaceae > Platycarya > Platycarya strobilacea. The sequence goes on along the minus strand of CM072551.1, from coordinate 35,371,891 downwards.
TATATATAGAAATTAAAGCCTCGACTATATTAAACATTTCTTCATGCTAATTGTTCTAGCATTTTTTTACATGTAAAATCTTAACGATTTCAGTATTTAATAGTTTTGAAGAAATGATATATATATATATATATATATGATCTAGTATGTGGTTAGGATGCTTCATTCGTAGTTTTGCTAGTTTCTTTTCGATTGATAAGTGTTGAATTTTAATTTTTGTTTGTAGATCAAGATGATTAGACACTTATTCTTTTATTCGCTCCTTTGGTTCTTGAACTTGATGCATTTGAGAAGAGGTACATGTAATTTGGCTTTACTTGTATTAATGTTTGAGCATGGAATGGAGTAGTAGTGAGTTTGTAAAGTATGATGTTAGTATTGGTTTCTAAAATTTGATTGTATTGAGTATAGATTAAGTTTGTACAAACATATGTAAGCAAACATGTTGGTGAAAAATAATCTTAATTTTCATAAAAAGAAATTATCCCAAAAGATATTTTCCGACAACATTAATAGTGGGAATAAGTTATATGCCACCGAAATAGCCACAAAAAAGGTTCGTGGGTAAAAAGAAATTTCGGCCTATTATCTTCATTGATAGTATCATATTTGGCACTACAATAGAGTAGATGAAAATGTTATTTGCCACGAATTTGGATATTATAACCACAATGTCAGGTGGTAGGAAAAAATATTATTTGCCATGAAATAAAATTTTGGTGAAAATTTATTTTTGTTCATGGATTATATACCACCAACATCCCACCAACAAAATTGGTGGAAAAACAATATTTTTCACTTAACATATGTTTTTTTCATCATATAGCTTTGTGATAAAAAGTCGAAAATCTTATAGTGATATATATATATATATATATATATATATATACCTTGAATGGTATTGTTGGTCATTGATATGAATCCAACATTTCTAAACAAGGATTAGGTTTTTGACACACGAATGGAGAGGTTTAACATTTAGGATAGATCAATACGCATTAAAATGCTCTCCCCCACTTGTATAATCAGTGACCAATCTTAGACCGATTAAAGAACATTATGTATAATGATCATCAGTTTGATCACGAACATTTAGTAGAGTTCAAAATGCTCTCCCCCACTTGTATAACAAAAAACAAGCTAGCCCAAACTTGGAGATAAATAGTCTGATTAATTAGAAGAAACTTAAAACAAGAGTACTCCTAACTTCTACAACATAGTGAAAGAAGAGAGAACGCAAAGGAATCAACTGACTGCATGCACTTCCTAGTAGGGGGAAACACCCACATTGGCAGGAGCAAAAAACCCATCTTTCATGAGCACCTCCTGATGATCTCCTTCCTACACAAAACCCAAACACGGTATCAAATTATTAAGATAAAAAGCATTGACAATTTTAGCAGCCATGCATGCATATATATGACAGAAGAGGGGATGGATTAGGGTTAAGTGTATCTATAGATCATGCACGTACGTTAGCTCTCTTCCCGGGTTGATCAGGCATAAGTCCGAAGTGGATGTGAGGGAAGTGGGCCCACTGAAAAGAACAGAAGCAAGGTACGTACAAAGAAGTTAAAAAAACACCTTGAAAAGATATAATTGTAAAATACTGGTAATTTATATCATAACTAATTGAAGTGTATATGCCCTAGCTAAATTAATTTGGCAAGTAAAATGAAACCCTGGCTAAAGAGAAGAAGCCCCGGGAAAGAAAGAGTTGGGATTCTCTTGGAACTCACGTTCTTTGCAGCAGCACTAAAGGCCTCCCTGTGGCTTATATCAGGATTCCCAGCTTTAATTCGTTGGATCTCGTCCCTGCAGATTGAATAATTAATGTCAAATAATTAGTCACTTCATAGATACAAGAAGGAAAAAATCATGATATACTCATATATATATATATATATGATTAGGTATTATAAGATGGGATTTTCTGGGCAGCAGTTACTGTTTATAACAGTTGCAACATCCTTTTTCACATAAAAAATATTTTTATTATTTATATAAACTGTAAAAATAATGTTTATATGAAAAGGGATTTGACTATTACAAATAGCTGCTGCAAATATTTTTCTTAACGGGATACATATGATCATTTTCGAGTTGACATTTCTTACTTGATGAAGCGGTTGTAGGCAGATGGGACTCTCTGTCTCTTCTCTGGAGCTGGACATGATGGAGTGCACGAACATTACGCAGACAGACACATTGAAATATTTCGCTGACAATTTCTGTATTAATTTCACTCTCTCTCCGGCTTGTATCATTATTTCATCATCCTCGCTAAGTATCGGCCATTTTCTCCTAGATTCTACACTATATTTCCGGGGGGAACTCTCTCTCTCTCTCTCATCATCATACCTTACAATTCGTTTTATTCTCCCAGATTCTGCACTATATTTCCGGGAGAAATTCTCTCTCTTTCTCCCCCTCACCCCCTCCCACAGTGCAAATAATAAATAAACACAAGTAGGTATTTTCAACATCAGTGGCAAAAGACCGAGTTAAAAGAAAGAAAAGAAACACTCGAGGACCATTTTCAGAACAAATAATAACATTTTTTTTTTGTTTGATGATTGCTTCTATAAAACTTGAGGGGGATTGTGGAGGATTATCGGTATTGGTGTCCATTGGATAGGGATTAAAGTTCAGTTTCAAAACTGTTAAAGAATAATGCTTCTAGACATGATGCGCGCAGATCTGAAGTAGGCTTTCTTCTACTACAAAAAAAAAAAGAAGCTGGAAAAGCTTGAAGAAGGACGGCTAATCTTTTGATAACCGAAAGAAAAATTCTTTCTGCTTGCACGAGAGCATGGATTCTGTTGTGAAGTAAGATTTAAAAGCTTGCAGTCTTAATTTTTTCTAACTTTTTTTCTGGATTTGATAGTTACAACACTGTAAAGGTAAAGGAAATATTCAACTCGATCCCTTAAAAGATAAATACCTATGAAGTCATGGACTCAAAAGCATTGGGAGTGGCTGCTTATAGATATGCTAGGATAAGGTCATGTGTGGGACATCAAAGTAATTAAAAAAAATGAATATATATATGTATTATTTCTAACAACTGGGGATGTCCTGGAATGGCTAGATCATATGAAAGACATGAAATAAACAACTTAAGTGCAGGAAATCTCACGTCTGGAAACAACTGGAGGTTTAGGGATCTCCACAGCTCCTCGAATAGGTGGAACCGATTCATGATTTGGGTTGGGTTGATTGATCATAATGTTTGACGGAGCGCTTCTGATACCCTCCTGATAATATAACATTCCCCCCAAAAATAGAGCAACGTGATACATGTAGGAATCTTAGTTCGGAAAATAGATCAAGAACTAAGCCAAACAAAATGCGGGGGGAAAAAAAACAGCGCGCTTTTATACTTGAAACCCTAGTGAATTTAATGTACCAGGAGATTTTGAGGAGTGAAGAAAGCATGTCCAAGATGAAGATGGTTAGCTGCAGGAAGAAGCAGGCTGCGCATGTTCACAGACAGGAGGTTGGTGCAGTGACCACATCGAACCGTGACGGTCTTGAACAGACTACTGGAGGGAACACTCACCTACCAAAACACACATGATATATATATATATATATGTGTAAATAAACACGTCTATATTCATTAAAGAAGAAAAGGATCATGACGAAGAAGAAGAAGAAGAAGAGGAGGAAGGGGGCAAAGGATAAGATATAGATCGTGAAGACAGAGAGATCAGAGAGAGAGGATACCGCGAGGACAGTATCACAGAAGTTGCAATGGACGTAACAGAGCTGGTCGGAGGGGGAGAGGTGGTCCGGAGAAAAAGCAGCGGATGAGGCAGACATTTTTCTTGATTGTCTCTCTGCCTTTTGTGTTTGATTTGATTGATGTTTGTGACTGATCAAGGTGATTTTGAGGATAGAGAGATGACCTCCTTTGGATCTGATCTTGTTGAGTTACTATTAAGGGGAAGAAGGAGAAAGAGATGAGAGAGATGCCACTAATATATTAGACTATGGAAGAGACTTGGAAGGTGTTTTCCTCATGAGTATTTTATTGCTGATGAATTTAGGCAGTACAAGTTGTTGATGTATCATAAACAAGCCATGGTTGAGGGAGATCAGAGAGTACTCGTAATAAACGGCTGTGGTTAATGAGGGAGGAAATGTATGGTTGTCATTCCCAATGGATGATTATGTGTATGTGAGAGAGAGAGAGAGAGAGAGAGAGAGAGAGAGAGAGGCAGAGGCGGCAGAGGTGGGGGGAGAGGGAGAGAGAAAGGGACGTTTGCATGGATGGGAGTAATTAGTTTTGGCTCATTCACCTGTTGTTTTCATAGTTAAGAGGTTGTGAAAGCTTTCCTCGGTTTCCTAGAATTCCATTTCATGATTACCCCACATCACAAATTATATCAAATAAATCTAAAAACTCATGTATTTTTACGAGATTTATTAGAATTATGTTACGATAAGAATAATTTTATAATCTAATATTTTATATTAATAAATAATATTAATTTGTAAATTTATTTTTATATAATTTTTTATGTCTAAAGTATTTTCCTAAAATTAATCGTTTGTTCTCAAGCCTTTGGTTAAGTTTCGTTTCTTCTAAATTTTTGGATATCTGGTACACTGGTTACATGCATAAGGCCTGGAGTAACGGGCGTCTGCCCTACGCAAGCTGCGGTCGTCCGTCTTGAAAAATACTCCAAACACACGCACACACGTAAATTGCTAGCTCAGCTCATGAAATATGCTTATAATCTGCTCCTTGTGCTTGATGTAGCTTTTTTTGTTTTGAAATTGTTTCCAATGCATAGGCAATTAGGTACTAAATCGATCTAATTAATTAGCTTTTTCCCTGGCCGATCTAATTAAATCGATCGAGCTCAATCGCTTATCAAATCATGATTCAAACTAATCAATTATTGCAACCTGATTAGGACGTACTACTCATCCTCCTAATATATCTCAAAACATTGAATGAATTGGTGATCAGTCGAAGCGGAATCGAACCTATCCATATAATATTTATGAACTATAAAAGACTTAGCAAATATTTTATAATTTTAAAAGAGTTCAAAACATAACGTACATTTTCAAACTACAGTTCTCTCCATATCTTCCTCTTAATTCCTTTACCCAAGAATGGTTGTTTTCCCTCTGATCTGTGACTCTCTCAACTTCTCTAGTACTCTCTCGCTACCAACGCTAACGATGCCTCCCTCTCGCCTTATCGCCATTGCAACCCGCCACTTCCAATTTCCTCTTCCTCTCCATGTCTCTGATTGATCTTTTTATATGCCTGGAACACGTTCATGCCTTAAAACATTAATTGTCCTTCCATTCGTGTTTAAGCTCAAATATGATGCCTTCCCTTTTAGGATTTCATACAATTTTATTTGCTCTTGTTTTTGTTTGGAGATGAATATTTTTGTTGAGAGGTGACTTGAATCTAGTTGAAAAAAGTACTTCTTCAATCTGGTCGCTCAAGCAATGTCTCTACAGCTATAGCAATGCCTCATTTCGAGAGTTCACTCGTCACTCACTCGACATTCAGCTGATCAAGCGGGTTTCGCTCGACATCCAGCTTAAGTGGGATGCTAATTTGAGAGTTCGCTTAACTCCCGCTTGACATACAACTCAAGTGGGACGCAAACCCTAGTGTTTGCTCAAGCGCCGTTTCACTTTGCTTGAGTGAATGTTGCTTTTCTAGAGCTTCATGTCATTTCACTATTTATAGACTTGTTATTTTTGTGTATGACTTTTGACATTATTTGAGACAACCATATATTAGAGAGAGAGAGTGAATCTTCTTGTTAATAGTCTTGGACGTTCATTAATTGTTTTAGGACTTCGAGATTGTGATGATTGTGTAATTATTCCCTTGTATTCCATCTTCATTTGTTTTTTTTAGGCTTTAGTATTTTATTTTTGTTGATAGTAAATTCATTTTGATTGACCATGCTAATTGATGTAAACTCACATCGATTCAAACCACTTCAATCTTTGTATTTTGTGGGTAGTTCTCATATTTTCTTATCATTTCTGTTTCTGCTCAATATTCCAAATTTAGTCTTTGATAACAGGTTTATCCTAACAATTTTTCTCTCCTCCTTTAAATGTCATAGTTTTTCTTGTTTTAATTGTTTTGAGGTTGTGATCCTCATCAGCAGGCTTTGCTTACACACCCTCTTCCAATCTCGTGATTATATATATATATATAAGAATTGCTTAACAAAAATTTCTAGCTAGCTCAATATATAGTCATGGGTATTTTATTTGTTGTTGTAGATCAACTAGATCCCTCGACGCCGCCCAAAACAAAGATCTAGATCTGGCAATATATATAACGATGAACATCAAGGACCTAGATCGATTTTCTTGGAAATCTCAGGTGAAATACAATCAAGAACAAGTTGATATATATATATATGAGAAAATCTATTTATTATCATTTTTCTCATCATCCTCCTATTATGATCATGATGTGGTATTAAATTATAGGTTCACAAGTGAAATATAATAAATATTATCTAATCATCTAATGTTACATCATGAGATGATGAGAGGATAATAAAAAAAAAGAACAATGAATAATATTACTCTCTCTCTCTCTCTCTCTCTCTCTATATATATATATATATATATATAAGCATATGAGAATCAATGTTATTTTGTGACTTTTGCCTGCCACCCACTTTGACAATTCATTTTGACACTTCATACATTTTATTTTTATTTTTACTTAATGATTAAGGAAATAATTATTAGTGTATTGATATTTTTTTATATTTTAAAAAAATATTTTAAAATTATAAAAAATATATGAATAAATACTTAAAAAAAATACGCTAACGCTATAATTGAGTTATGCTGCTAAGAGCACTATTATTGGATATACTAAATAATCCATCAAACATAATTTTGATGGATTTGTGCTAAAAAACCCCCACATTGAACTCATCAAATCCCATGATGTCCAACTTTAAACTACAGTAAAAAGTCTCAATCATTTATATATGAAGGATTACTATTTACATTCTAAACACTTACTTTAATATATTTTATTCTTCCACTTTATTTTTCTCATTTTCTCTTTCTTATTTTGTTAAAAAAAAATTATTTAATTAATTATTTGGTTGAAAAAAATTAATTTTTTAACAAGGAATTAAAAATTATTTTTTCAAAATTTGTTTGAAAAATAATTATTTAAGTATCAAATTATATTTTTAATATACATATGATTAGTGTAATTACAAAATATGAAAAAATATTTAAATATATTCTTATTAAAAAAATATTATTATATTATTATTTTAATAGATCTAACGATGAATCCAATGTAAAATTATAAATTTAGAAGTTTGATGAATACATCAAAATTATACTTTATTTTAAATTTAAAAAAATTATTTAATATATCCAATACTAAGGTTGCAGAATAGATAATTCTCCACAAAGTAGCATTAGATATTAACTTCAGATGACAACAGTACTAATAAAAAATGGAAGATGCTATTCTTCCTCTTCATTTACACACTACAAGAAAAAAGACTATTAGTGACTCAACATTAGCGACGAAAATGACTATTACTAACAAAAATTAGTAACTAAAATGGACTATTAGCGACTAAAACGGACTATTAGCGACTAAAATGAATTATTTACGACTAATAAAAATACAATAAATAAGCAGTTTTAACGTAATGGTACATCTTGATGGCTTCCCCTTTTTAGTTTTTTTTTAAATATTTTTAAGTAAGTTTTTTTACATATTTTTTTAATATCTTAAAATATTTTTTAAAAATATAAAAAAAATCATAATATTATTTAAAAGTATTTACTTAAAAATTATATTAAAAAAATACTAAAAAAAACACAAAACAAAAAGCTATCGGTATGGATATAAACAGGATGAGTAGCACTTTCCTAAAAAGATCCCTCCCGGCATAGGGCTACAAACGAACAGAGCTGCTCGTGAACAATTTGAGCTCGACTTGTATAAACTCGATTCGAACTCGATTCGTTTAATAAATAAGTTGTTCGTGAGCACTAATATTGGTTCGAATATTAAACGAGCTAAATTCGTATAATCTCGACTCGAATCGTATAAACTCGGATTGTATTCGTGAACAAGATTCGTATAAACTCGATTCGACTCGTTTTGAGCTCGTAACAATACTCGTAATATTTCTATATACATATATATAATCTTGCATATATTCTTACATATATTCTTTTATTATATATATTTTTTGTGTTATATATATTATTTTTGATATTTTGTATAAATAATATATTTTGTTACTTTATGTAAAAGTAACATTTTATTTCTTTACAATAATAATGTATTAAGTTTACAAAAAAAATTATTGAATCAAATATTTATAAAGAGTAAGAAGCTCGAGTAATTACTCGACTAAGTTCGGCTCGTTCGTTAGAGAGTAAAAACAAAGATCGATAAATAATTCGATTCGAGTCGAGCTCGTCTTTGATCGGCTCGAATTCGACTCGACTCGACAAACTCTCAGCTCAACTCGAACTCGAACTCGAGTTATTTGAGTATAGCTCGACTCGACTCGACTCAAACTCGTCTTTGATCAGATCGTTTGCAACCCTATCCCGGCATATACATGTGGAGCCACTGAGTGGGACCCAAATTTGGGTCAGATTTCTTTTTTTGTTTTTTTAATATATGTTTAAAATATTCTTAAATATTTAAAAAATCATAAAAATCATAATATTAAAAAATATATATTTAGTTAAATAAATATAAAATAAAAAATCGATGTCGGGATGATCAGGAATGCTCATATGTATCAATCCATTATAGAGATCCCAAGCGCCATTGCTCTCATCGTCTTCTAAAAGGTCTTGGCCGTGAAGATCAGAAATTAGTAAATATATATTGATGAGCTCAAGTCGAGCACTTGACAATATTGCAGAAAAGGGCATCTGTATTGACAAACTAGGGGTTGCGTTTGTCTGAGTACTGTACGTCCCAAAGGAAATCATCCACCAAATTATTTATACAATAATACCATATTAGAGAAATGATAGATGCAGTCATGGAGTTACAATCGGCGTACAGTCGTTTTGAAAAAAAGTGAATATATATGAGACCCACGTGAAAAAGTTATCTTTTTTCTAAAACGACTGCACGTCGCTTGCAACTCCACGACTGTATATAACATTACCCTACCATATTATCTTGCACAAAGCATTCAGTAAATACTTTCCCCCCCGATTTGACCACTCGGCTCTTAGAGATCGGCTGTCAAATGTTTTTCTTACATGTACATAGATAAGTAAATTGTCAGTCTTAGCCTCGTTTGAATTTAAAAGTGAATTGAGTTTGTTTTTATTTTATTATTATATTTTTATAATTTTTTATATAAAATATTAATTTTTATATATTTTTTAAAAATTTTAATAGATATTTTTTAAATTTTAAAATAATAATAATAATATTAAATAATAAATTTAATTTATCTCATTTTCAAATTTAAATGAATCCTTTAAAGAAGAAAGAGATCCCTTGAAATTTAATTTGCCTTTTACATTCATGTCCTTTGTATATTTTGTAGTCTTTCATCTTTTTTTGTAATGTTTGCCGATTTAGTTACCCATCTACGGTCTACCTGTACTCATAGCTCCTATAGAGAGGTTACCTTTTGTTGCAACATGTTTGCTACGTAACTCTCATGACTTTACCATATGTTGGAAAATAACGAAATTGCAATATAAAAAAACATACAAAATAAAAGCCCATAATCGCGGAAAGAATAATACTGCTGTACTATTTCGACCATTTATAAGAAACTATCACTATCTACCTAGCTCATATATGCACGAGGGGTTTCATCTTCCCAAAATTGCTTATGAAGGTTATAAGAAACCCTCCAGTTCTCTGAAGTTGATCTTGTGCAACTCGAACAAGACTCAGGCACATGTTTGGCTGGATTTCTTGGAAATTATATTTTTATAAATTTTATGTGTAGTCATGTTTTTGTATTTCTTGAGAATTTCATTAATTTCGTTGACGGCAGTATTTTTTTAATATAAAATAAATATTTTAATCAATAAATATATCAATAGGATACAAAAAATATTAAACAAATAACTGAATGATACTAAAAAAAAAATTATTTGTTATTATTTATTAATTACAAATAATTTATTTTAATCACTAATAATTCTTTTCATCGCAAATATTTAATTACTATTACTAATTTATTTTTATAATCTGAGCACAAATCAAAAACACCACTTCCACCAAGTTAATGGGATGAGCACGATATTATATATGTACATTGGAAGCTAAAGTCTTCCTGTTAATTACGTACGTGAATATATTTATAAGAATATGTTTATTGTTTTTTTATTTAAAAATTATTAAAATTGGTCCTGAACCAACTTTTATGCAAGATATATAACCAATTAACCGGATCCATTCCAATTCATGAACATAGTTCTATTATATTTCACCTTTACTTCTTATTTTCCACCTGCTGAGCAAGAGTACCATTTGACTGAGATGGAAGACAAAACATAAAATCCTTAAAAGACAAGATAAAGATGGGAATATTTAAGCCTTATTTGTTTTTAAAAATAAGATTGAAATAAGACGAGATAAATTAAGACTAAAATAAAAAAAAATTAAATAATATATTTTTATGATATATTTTTTTAATATGATTTTGTATTAAATTTTAAAAATTAATATTGTTTATATTATTTTGTAACAAAATTTAAACAATATATAATGATTAGATAAGATAAAATAAAATAAAATAAAATATTATATGACTCTAATATATAATATATAATTGATTGTATGGTGCTAAGGAGACTTTCCGTGGCAAAGCTACCTAGCTAGCTAGCCGTTTTTCAATTGTAAGACAAATTTGTATACTTCCAGTACCTAGTTTTTTATGTTTTTCCAATAGCTTCAACGGCAACCAGTCTTTTATCTTCCGATAAACTTCATCCAACACGTGAGCTCTCCTCTTTCTCTATAGCCGCCGATCTACTCGTTGGTCAAAGAAACTCGCATTTTTGCCTAGCGCGTTGGCCGCACATGAGGTCCAAACTATGCGCGTTGGCCTCGCCCAACCGCGATCTGGGGAATTTTTAAGGCCATGTGCGACCTCGCCGACACTAGAGGCTTCAACACCTACGGGTCTACGGATTTGCCCTCCTCCTCAAGTAACGTATCCTACACGCGCCACCATTACCTATTACTTAAATAGTCCTTTACCAACAATTTGGCTCCAACTCCAACTGCCTTTCTGTATTACCATTTTTTCATAATTCGTGATCTTAAAAGAATGATTATGGGAGACTCTAAAAGTCACTTCTAATCAATAAGTGAGTGCATCTGCCACTACCACCACCATCACAACTTTTAGTAGAGGATCCTACCTCTAGCATTAGCTCCGACGTTAGCATTTTTATAAACACTTTTTATCCATTTTTTTATAAGACGTCATTTTATTATAAGACTTAGATAGGGATTAAGAAATTAATCTTAAATATATTTTTTTCATTTTTATTATCAAGCTCTGTTATTTATTGTATTGAAATAATTGTTAGAAAACTCCACCTACTCTTTATGAATCATCTTGCTTTTAATTCAATGAAATCATTTGCTTAAAAAAAAAAAATATCCCCGAGCCCTGTACTCACTAAATGAAAGTACATCTCACCTCAATTCTAGGTGGATTTTAATGTGCTTTCCCAGCTTGTTCCTCAAATTTCTTGATGATGGTCAACTAAATATAAATATATATATATATATATTTATTGTGATGCCAAAACAAAACATTGGAAGGTCATACCTGGCAATTGAAAAGGCCAAATATATAAATATATTTCTTAATTAATGTAGATATAAGCATTGATTGTTTTAGTACTGTCAAACAAAAAGTGCTGATGATCAACGCGACAAGACGTACTAGTAGCATTGCACGCGATAGTGGCCCACCGATTGGTACAATAGCATGAGACAAGAAATAGTGATAAAGTTACTACTTATTTATCTTTATTTTTTTTAAAATATTTTTTTAACATCTTAAATTATTAAAAAATATTTAAAAAATATATAATTTTATTAATAATTATTTCTTTAATCATTAATAAAATAAAAATATATAATAAAAAATTAAAAATTAAAAATTATAAGATGCAACCCTATCATTATTCATTGGACAATAGGCATGTTAGTCTTTCGTTTATAATTATATAATTGGAAGAGTTCCTTAATTTTGAAGAAATGATATCCACAATAGTGGAATGCACAAATATTACTTAATTATTTTTAAAAAAATGAGTAAAAGCATATTTCATATGAAAATAAAGAAATTTTTTAATAATAGATTCCTTTCTTTTTTAAAATATTTGTGTAATATTTATATATTTCATGATTTTATATAACATTTTTATTGGTTTTATAAATGTACTGGCTGCGAGATGGAGTCGTACTTTTACTAAATATCTTGAAAATAAAGCATGCATGAGTTCAATAAAACATATATATATATATATTTTGTAAGGTTTTATGTAAGATGTTGTGTATAATGTTGTATGTATCATTTTTTAGAGTAGTGATATACACATAATACCTTATAAAAATAAGGATATTTTTATAAAATAATGTTAATTTTATAAAGTAGTGTACAAAAACACCCTTATTTTTATAAGATGTTGTGTAAGATATTGTGAATAGTATTATATGTGTATCATTTTATATATATATATATAAATACATAAGTTAGCACCCTGGAGCTCTTAATTCAGCATATGCGTGAAACTTCTTAAATTTTACTATTTTCCTTCCAAAAACAAATATTAATATAGGTTTTGGGTTCTTTATACTCCATCTTTGTTGGGATTATCCCATATCGATTATGAAAGGAGCTGATGGTCAGTTTATAAGTATGAAGATAAACCTTCTTGAAATAGCTTTTGAGATTAAAAAGGTCCAAGACCATAAAACATGCGTATCAGAGTCCAGATTTAACAGCAATCTCTAACCCAATAATCTATGAAAAAAATAAGTTGTTGCTATTCCGATCCAAGACCTGATGTGTGAAGGGAAATTATTGAAGTTCTCCCATATCCGTTGTGGAAGAGGTTGATATGGCTAGTGGTCAATTTATAAGTGTGAGAAAAAGTCTTACCTCTTAAACTAATTTTTAAAATTGAGAGTGTTTCAAGACCATCCAATAATTATATTTTGAATTTTGAAATATGAGATTAGAACGGCCATAAATGACTTGTTATCTTAATTTCATCCCCATAAAACTAATTAAACTTGAAGGACATGTATGACTTCGTCATTTCAAGTCTTGGTGGATAATAAGCTGTCTACGTGTAATCAATTCAGTTTTTTCAAAATTGCATTTTGTCTCATGTGGTGTTAGAATAATGCACATATGAGTTAGATAGATGTGGAAGTACTGCTATGAGAGCAATGACAGTGACCTGAGATAGCCAGCTCTCATTTGATCTCTACTTCTGAGCCACTGTCTATGCATGCATGCATCTATATTTAACATTGTTTATGTTGCTGAGCATCAACTTTCTTCCACAGTCTCAATGATATTCCAACATTGATGAAGCACAGCCTGCAGCAAGAAGCTCAAGCAGAGTCCAAAGGTCCAAAACAATTCCAAGTTTTGAAGTTTGCTAATAATTATGTGAACTAATTTGGGCTATCGACGAGCTTAGCTAATTAGGAATTCTTGAACGCTAGCTACGATTTGATATTCAGATCTTAAGTAAAACTAGCCTAGTTAAGTTAATATATAAGCTGAAATTGTTGGGTTTTTCTTTCCTATTACCAAGTTAAATAAGTACTACTCTGGCTAATTAGTTAAACCTACGCCTGTTCATCTCGATACTAAATTTTCTTTATTTTCTAATAATTCTACTTAAAAAGTTCAAAAAAATTACAGATCTTTTTGAACTCGAAATCCTGAGTTTGGAACCCATATCATGAACAGGCCTAGTTAAACCAGTGCATCATGTTCATGCATTGGCTTGGATCCATCGCTAATTAATCTTTATTGCTAAAAATCAAATCGATTTCCACAATGAAAAGCATGCAAATAGCTAGCTTCGTATCCTTATCATGGTAAGATAAATGCTTATACGCTAGCTAGACTAATAACCCATAAAAGAAAAGTTGAAATCTCTTCCAGTTTCGTCAAAATTATATATTAATGCGTTATTGCGGGAACATTGCCCTTCGATTCTTCGAAAACGATAGAACCAATTACTCTCTCCTTCTAACTTCTGAGAGAGAGGTTTCTCATGTTTTAAATACAATGGTCAAAAGGAAAAACCGGCGTACTACGTACTTCCTGTGTTAACTCAAAATATACCAAATTTTGTGATGTGTTATTGTAAAAGCCATACCCTTGGGTATAACCGACAAACAGACCCCCTTAATGTCTCCGGAGAAAGATAGATTCGGGCTATTATTTCATGGGAAGTTAACAATTAATGTCAACTCCTCAGGTCAGGTCGGGAAGCAGCTGCATGCCACCGATCATGTTAAACAAGCACAAGTACATGCACGGTACGTACTAGAGAGCTTGAAAAAGCCTGTGACACAGTACCCCCTTTCTCTCTCTCTCTCTCTCGATAGATCTCTCTGTATGTGGGGGCTTGTAGTGATCTGTAGAAAACCAATAAAGATGGTATTTATAATTCAGCATGTGTTTTGGCAACCCGAACTGAGCAGTAGGCCAGTGCCTAAATGGTGTACAGTTTACTGAAATATGATAAAAGTGATAAATATAAAATAATAAAATATTTTTATTTTTGTTAATTTAAATTTTTTAGACAAATAATAATTTTATATAATATTAGAATAAAAATTCTGAGTTTGAATCTTGTCTTTATAATACTCTACCTCATTTTAGACATATTAATTAAGGAAAATTTTGACTTACAAATGAGAAAAAATATTAAGATATAAAATAATAAAATATTTTTTTTTTATGAATTTAATATTTTGTGACAAATAATTATTTCACAAAAAGTACATATATATATATATATATATATGCGTGTGTGTGTATACTTTTTGAAATATGGGGGCAGATCAGGATCCATGGCCCCCCGACTTCTTTGATTTTGAAATATATATATATATTAGTTTTAAAATATATATTAGTTTATAATTAAGAATTTAGATTTAGATTTAATACTTAGTCATTTTATACTATAAGAAATCGTATATAAAAATAAATAAAAATATTTTGTTATACTTTCAATTTTATTCGACTTCTCCTAAATTAAATTTCAGGTTCCGCTATTGGCAATATATATATATATATATATATATTGGCCGGGTTACATCAACTGATCTTTAACCTATCTATAGATCGATCTTGCATATCTTCTCAAGCATTGACCTCTAGGCATTTTATAATTGCGAGATATGATGCATGGAAGTGATCTTTCGCTTCATTCTTGTTTGCTTCTAAATATGATCAGATCAGGCATTTTATTATAAGAAAATTATTTATTTATAATTAATTAATTTTAATAAAAATAATTATTTATAATTAAAATTAATTATAAATAATTTTTTATCGCAATTAATTAAACACAAGAGAGCTTGTTTTTCTTATGATACCGTTAACGACCGCCCATAAATATTGGTAATTAGGCCCCGCTTGGATTCGGAGATGAGATGAGTTGAGATGAGTTTGGTTTATTTTTTAATAATATTATTATTTTAGGATTTGAAAAAGGTGTGTTGGAATTTGAAAAAGGTGTATTGGGATTTGAAAAATGTGTATAGAAATTTGTGTTTTGTATAAAAAAATTATAAAAATATAATGATGAAATGAAAATGAGTTGAGATGAGCTCAACTCACTTCCCAATACAAGCAGGGCCTAAATCTCAGCTTCTGCTGGTTTCCTTTTCATATACAGGCTTTCAACAGTTTCAAGCCCTCGATCAATTGGAACTCACTAGTCTGGTATATATGTTAAAGAAAAATTCTGTTCTCCATCTTTACACTACATATTAATCGTAATTTTTATTTTTATTTTTATTAAAATGTATGTTATATGAATGATGAGTAAAAGAACTCAATTGATTTAAAAGGAATAAAATAAAATAATAATAATAAATATAGTGTAAAGGATGAAGAGTGGCAAAGCTCATGATCAAGTCTTAAATTGGTGACTTTGCCAAAGAATAAGGCTTGTTTTTTCTATGGTAATGTTAGTATTACTCGAAATTTTCATTATTTTGTTCTGATCATCTAGATCAACTGTATCCGAATAAGAACCCACCTCTAGACTTCTGGTTTTGGGTCACTTTAACGACATCTATGTCGTTCAAGACTCTGGCATAATTAAGTTGGCAATTATAAGGTTAGCCGGCGTATGATTAATTTGATTATCACTTTTCCATTATTATAGCAAAATAACATTTTTTTAAGATTCATTAAAAGTTATGCTACTAGTTCTTTAATGCTTACCTACTTAATTTGCTACTTTGTTCATAGTAATTTATTGGATTTTGTGCATGTGTTAAACGCTAGCTTCTTCTATTTGTCCAGACAATGCCCGGCCCTTCCTTCCCAGAGAATTAAGAGAGGAACAATAAATTCGTTCACACACATGTATATAGCTTTCAGAATTACTTTAATCTAGAATGGAAAGAACTTTAATTTTCTCGGAGTGAGAAAAACAAAATTAGAGCCTAGCTAGCCTAGCTACTAGCTCATGAGCTAGCATCCTCCTCCTCTAGATACCTCCTCCTCTAGATAAGTTTAATTATTCACCTTGCTGTCAAATTATAACTTCGTACCTCAAAGAATTAAATTATAACAGACATTTCACCCTCAGAAGTACTATGCAAAATAAACTTTTGTACGTGCTAGGCCGCTTATTTCACCAAATTATTTTTTTCATCTACATAGTTGGTGCATGTTGAGATATAATATAAATAATACAAATTTATATCTTCCTTGTTATGAATTATAAATGAACGAACGAGAAACGGCACCGCCTCCTGTCCCACCACTAAATTATGTGAATGATCCCACCACTATTATATTAAATTCTGCATAGTGACTTGCATAGTAACTTGTATAGTAACTTGCATAGTAATTTCAACGCTTATAAATATGGGCTTTAGTTGTAATGAAATTCATAAGAAAATATAAAGAGAAAAAAAAAGTTTCAGTTCTTAAGAGTTTCTTTTCTCTTGCAATAGCAGTAGTTTTCTTTTTAGTTTTATAACACGTTATCAGCACGAGGTTCTACCGATACTGAAGCTAGTGGTCTTCTACTTCAAGTAAGTTTTTCAATATATTATTTGCAGTCCTTGAGATAAATATTAAAGGTAATATTTCTGAATATTACTTGATAAAATTTTATTTTTATTCTCATGATAATGTGAATATATTTATTAAATTCATAGATTTATTTTTGTAATATAATGTCAAATATTGAGATTTATTACTATTGACATTTCTGAAAAATGTTATTTATTCAGATCCTTGATGAGATCTATTTGGATATGATGATGAACTTGAAAGATACAATCATAGAAGAAAACCATGTGTCCCTGAAGGACCGTGCTGTGTATCTCATGATGAAAAATCATCTTACTGTGTGAAATAAATTAAGAGAGTGATATAAACACCAGAAGATGTAATCCTCTCAAAAGATCATTATGATTTATTGCACTTGAAGTTGCAAGATTTTAAGAGTAGTATTGAATATTCTGCACTCTTTAAAATCAGCTCAATATTAAAATTATACAGTGAAAATGTCACTGATGATGATATATAAAAGAAGACATTATTTTTCATACCTCGAATGTGCTCCTGCAGTAGCAATATCGAGAGTGAAAGTTCAACAAATATTCTGAATTTTTATTTTGTCTTCCAGTGATTGAGCTAAATAATGAGTTTTTGTTACACCAGTTACGTCCTATTAATGATATCGAATTTACACAATTCCCAGAAGTGAACGGGAATTAAGGGCGTAAACGTGGTAGAAAAATTATAGAAGTGTTGGTCCCAAAAGCGACAACACTAAAGATGATGAAAATATATCGTATCACCAGAAGTGATCAAACTCAGAGAAGGGTAAAGGTTCTCAGAATAATTCTTCATAAAAAGATGAAGATGTTTGTCATAGATGTAATATGACTAAACAGTAGTCACGTACCTGTTGTACGGACAAGCACTTGATTTATTTATACTAAGTTTTTATATATAAACTTATTAATATTTCATCATGTTTTGAAATAATGAAATATCGGTGCCCGAAGCACGACAAGAAATTACTTGGGATAATAAAACCCTGTTTAAATTTGATTCTCTTACAAATAAATGTGAACCAGAAGTTCAGAAGATTATTTATCTGCAAAGTGTTGCAAATCAATTACATGATGTATTTACTGACACTAAAGGTGTTGTAAAATCATATATTACTGCTGTTAATGCTTAAGCAAGAATTGAAGTTTCTGAAGGACGAGTTGTTAAAACAGCAATAAATGAGTCTAAGATACACCTGAAGCGTTGAAGACCTATTGGTGCACAAGAAAAATAAAAATCGGTACTCATGAAGAGACCATATTTTCTGTATAAAATATAATCCTTCTGAAGAGGAAACCTCCTGAAGAGGTAACTCCTGAAGAGAAAACTCCTGAAAAATATAACTCCTGAAGAGTATAACTCCTGAAGAGAAAACTCCTGAAGAGTATAAACCTCCTGAAGAGGAACCTCCTGTAGAGGTGTTTCATGAAATGTTTTCCCCTGGAGAGGAACAAAGAGATCTCAATACATTTCATGAGTATTGGAAAATTTATGGAAAGAAATAAAACTGTTGTTGACAACATGTATGATAACACTTGATATTACCAGAAGTAATAAAGAAAGTGAGCCAAAAAGCGTCGAAAAATGCCGACGTAGAAATAATTGGCCAAAATGGAAAGCAGTTATTAAAACTGAATTAAACTCGCTAGTGAAGCGAGATGCATTTGGACCTGTTGTCCAAACACCAAAGGGTGTAATATTTGTCAGATTTAAGTGAGTATTTATACGAAAGCGTAATGCGAAATGAAATTATGCGGTATAATTTGTCGCACAAGGTTTTCAGTAGAAACCCGAGCAATTATGAGGAAACATATTTCCTTGGTATGAATGCAATCACATTCATATTTTTAATTGATTTGGTTCTTACAAAAAGGATTAGATATGCAGTTAATGAATGTGGTCACTGCATATTTATAAGCATCATTAGATTATTACGATACTTGAAGCATATAATCCAAGTACATTTAGGAGTATGTACTTTATAAAGCTTCAAAGATCTTTATATGGGTTAAAGCAATCCGGACACATGTTGTATAATTGAATCAATGAGTATCTATTGAAAGAAGGATTTAAGAATAATCCTATATGTTCATGTGTTTTATCAGAATCCGGATTCGTCATTATTGCAGTTTACGTTGATGATTTACCTTGTTAGAACTCTTGAAAAGATTACAAGGGTTACTATAAATTCAAGGAATGCATTTGAAAAGGAAAGATCTTATTATTCAATTCATAGATGAGTTACAAGAATTTGAGACTTCTAGCCTCATCTCTCAAATGCATTTGCTCTTCATAAAGCAACATATCATCCTTATCTAAAGGATTAGGCAGTCGAAATGAAGAGGCAAGTAAGGATTTTAAATCCTTATTCTCCTGCTTTAAGTCTGCAATTTTTTTGTCAGACTCTTAAACGAGTCGTTGAAGTACAGAAACCTTCTCGTTAAACTCCTTAATCTCACGATTTTTAGATTATAATCGGTTGGAAAATCCAACAATAGAGAAGGAGTATCGGGTGCCGAGAGTCACCAGCTCATAAACAGCTTTACGATCTGACTTATTAACCAGATCATTTGCTTGCTGCAACATTGCACCTGCGGAAGATGCAGGATCAACTTGTAATTGAGGTGAAAGATACCTCATATGTTGATTGTGAGAAATAGTAAAAGAAAATTGATGAGCCATTGGAAATTTGTAGAATAAGAATACAAATACAGATGAATTATAGATATGAGAAGAAGATTTGATGCGTACTAAATGAACCTAAAGACGGTTCTTATAGAAATGGAAATAAGAACAAGACAAACCATCATATCTTCAAATCTCACTTTACAAGATATGCTGGATGCATAATTTCAAAAGCCAGCGAGATTAATTACAACTATCCCTATTTTCTTGTAAACGCTGAACCTCTGCCGTTAGCTGCTGTTATTGACTTTGTATCTGAGCTCTTTCTCGTTCTAGCTCTTCTACTCGTGTCACGAGAATACCAGTCTACAAGTTTCTTCAGGTCCTTATTTTCTTATTTTAAATCTTTATTTTTTCTATCTTTAGTTGCAAGCGTTTGATGCAACTCAGATATTTGATTTTTAAGATGATCAACCTCACTCGTTCTCGCCAATAGCCTCTGAGACATGGTTGTAAGAGATGCAGCATATTGAGCACTGAGACTTCTTGATGCTGCAACAATTTCAGGATCAGATTTACTATATAGATATATCTCTGCTCCTATCATGGTGTTTACAGCCTCAGGAGAAAATATAAGTGGTTGAGGTATAAAAGGTTCATGGTTTAAATCTGGGACATTAGAATTTCTATCAGACATAATATCGTTCTAGATGAACAACAACTGAATCTATGAGGAATGCGAGATCTTTTTGCTGGAGTAAACCAATGGTAAAATTGGTTATATTTAAACAACAACCCGAAGCCTTCAAATCTCTTCAAGATCTCGTTTGTCCACAATGTCAAGCGGATTTGATTTTCCGCCGAACTGATAATATTAAACCTCAAAACTTTTACAGCTTTTATCATACATAGATGGTTTCCAATGTTATTTCCGCCGTATATAAACAAGTTCTTCCTAATAATGCTGAATGAGGGGGAGAAAATTTTAGATGAAAATATTATCATACTCTCTCTAATGCATTATTTAGTTGGAGATCGTGTTTGAATTCTTAACTTGTTATATATACTGAAATCATATTTGCTTATTACTTGAAACACTAACGCATATAATCAGGGGGAGTTTAAGTATTATTGCAGGTATCAGATTTCTATTAAGTTTGTCAACCAGATATTATTTTTCATCTTCAAATTACTCAGAGATTATTACAATTCATGAAACAAGTCGAGAGTATATTTGGCTGAGATCAATGACTCAACAATTTTATACGAAGATAATGCTACTTGTATCACTCAAATCAAATGAGGATATATCAAATATACGATCAAGTGATAACCTGGCAGATTTATTCACGAAGACATCACCAATTGCGACATTCAAGAAAATTGTGCAGAATATTAAAATGTGAAGACTCAAAAACTATTGTCATGCACTTTCCAGGGGGAGTAAAAGTCCTAAAGACTTGTGCTGATTGTACTCTTTTTCTTTCGCTAAGGTTTTATCCCATTGGGTTTTCCTTTGCAAGGTTTTAATGAGGCAATCTTAAAGCACTTGTGGATACATAAAGAGACTGTACTTTTTTTCCTTCGCCATTGGTTTTTCTTCCCACTGGGTTTTTCCTTGGTAAGGTTTTAACGAGACAGATTCTTTATGGGTGGTCATTCAAGGGGGAGTGTTATGAATTATAAATGAACGAACGAGAAACGGCGCCACCCCCTGTCCCACCACTAAATTATGTGAATGACCCCACCACTATTATATTAAATTCTGCATAGTGACTTGCATAGTAACTTGCATAGTAATTTCAACACCTATAAATATGGGTTTTAGTTGTAATGAAATTCATAAGAAAATATAGAGAGAAAAAAAAAATTTCAATTCTTAAGAGTTTCTTTTCTCTTGCAATAGTAGTAGTTTTCTTTTTAGTTTTATAACATTCCTATCAATTTAAATTTTTTAGACACATATTGATTTTACATGATATATAGAGATCTTAAATTTCAACTTTAACTTTATATTTTATCCCATTTAATTAAATATTTTATGTGTTGAGCCACCTATTAAGAGAGAGTCTGGACCATATGTGAGAGAGAGTATTAAAATATAAAATAAATAATAAAATTTATTTTTTTCTTTCAGGTTAACCATTTGAGATAAATGATGATTTTACATGATATCAAGAAATCCTAAGTTCGAATATAAACTCTACACTTTATTCCATTTAATTAAGAGAGACGCTTAGAACTGATTTGGCTGATTTTTCTAGAAAAGCAGCCATCTTATTATTAATTGCCACATTAAACATCACACAAAATAAAAAGTAGATGCACTCACACGCAATCACGTCGCACCTCAACCATGGACCACCATCCTCTTCATCTTTGTTGCAGATCGATGCCTCCTTCCCCAATACCAGTATACCACCGTTGATACCACAAATCAACCCAAATCAACCTTTTATGAAGTTGGAATTTTACAAAAGAAAATCAAATTACAGATCCAAACGGCAATACTTCTATTTGTCGGCTGTTTCTAATGGAAGTTTAATCCAAAAAATAACCAAATATCGAACAACACAAAAATAATGCAAGCTATTTAGATCAATTTTGGAGATTAAAAAAATATATTTAAAAAATTGAAGAACGAGACCATATTTTGTTAGTAGGAAATGCTCCTTACACAAGAAATTCAACAGCCGAAATGAAGACCAATAGAGAAATGGAGATCAACAGAAAAATAGAGACCGACATAGAAAATGGAGACCGACACAAAAAATCACAATAGGAAATGGAGACCGACAAAGAAAATTAGCAACTGAAGCACCTAGGGTTTGTGAGTGTGGCGGCAATTCACACGTTACTGTGTGCGTCGAACTTGTACAACTAGGCGAAGGAGAACTCGGGAACTTACCCATTCTCCAACTCCAAAAGCCATAACAAAATCTCCAATAAGAATGAAAAAGCACCAATAAGATCTAATTCCAAAAAAGAAAAACATTTCTTCACACGATTGTGGATTTCTCACAAAAAAATTGTTTTATGTAGCTAAGAGCTGGAAATGAGGATGTTCATGAACAAAGGACTGATAATTCGAGAAGGGACTTGCGAAAGGAGAAGATGTGTCATTATGTATAATGAGTTTATTATAATTTTGTGAAATTGCTAAAGTGGCATAATGTTATTAGAAGGATTTTTTTTTTGGACTTATAAGTCTAAATGGTCCCTAAGTTTTCTCTTTAATTAAACATTTCACATGTTGGATCATCTATTGAGAAAGAGTCTGGCCCACAAGAGAGATAGAGTGTTAATATATAAAATAAAAATCCACATTTTTTTATCAGTTAAATTTTTTTAGACAAGTTTGAAAGTTTAACGGATATTTTTTAGTAATGATTTGTAGAAACTCCAAATATAAAAATCTTGAATAGGTCCTTTGTAGATAAATTGACTCTTATCATATATTTTTTTTTAATTTATCTTTTTTTTAGTGGCATCCATAGCTTTGGCGAGAATTTGAAGGGAGCGGGTAGTGACGAGATGTTATCAAGACATGCAAGGTGGTCTTCAGAGGAAAAAAAAAAAACATGCTTGGTGGTGGTCCAGCCTGAAAGTCAAGACACTCGCATGCAGTACCAATTAAGCTGATCAGGGGCGCGCAGCTGTCCGGGCCCAGGAGGAGGGAGGGGGACCCTAATGGGTTGGATGCAGTACACCGTTAAAAAAGACTGATCTTGGTCAAAGGCCCATCTGGTCCCCCTGGCTAATCTAGGACCTTCTCTGCAGACTGCTTTTAAAATTTCTTTAGCTAAAAAATGAAAAATAAAAAAGACAGCATTAATTATGCAATTACTGACATGATTTAATTAGCATCCATGTAAAAGACTTTAATCGAACCTAACATTTGAATATTCAAACATCCTTCTTTTAAATGCAGCCTGTCATAAATTGGCATAAATTAACGGCTTGATAGTCGTGTTTTTCTTTTTATTCTCGTTTATTAATGGGACTGTAACGTAATTCTACACTCAAGACTGCAAATATTCAAAATAGAATCTCTTCTAAATCCAAGGTGTTTATTATTTTAATCTTTTCGAGTAGAAAATGAAAGGGAGAAGAAAGAAAGAGGGCAACTGGCAAGCGTCATCAGGAAGAATACCTATGGAGACAGACTTCTGAAACAGAGCTGGATTTGTTGGAACAGTTACATAAACAAAATTCCGAGGAAAAAAAACAAAAAAAAACAGTATCGTTTTTCCATATCAATAAATCACATGATGTTTAGTTACTTTGAAAGCCAATAGATGATGAGAAACAAGGTACAAGCGGCAATGACGGCTGACAAAATAAGAGTGTCTCTTGATCGCCGCCGTTTGATTGAACCTGCAAAAGATGATACCATGATTACTACCATTTCGGATTTAAAGTTCCTTTTTTTTTCTAAGCTTTTCGGATTTGAAGTTAGGTGACCAATAATATCAAGACAGCACAGTGGGAGTTACCAAGAAGACCACGGATTATGGGAAATTTGTCACTTAGATGCTTTACTTTCCCTTGAACATCTCCAAACAAACCCTTTTGAGAGCCTAGGACCTGCCTCGTTGTTTGAGCCTGACTAATCACATCATCTATCTGCACAAGAGTGAACCCAACATTGCAAATTTACATGTTTATTATCATTATAGCTTTCGTTCAGAAAGGCATTATATATCCAGAAGTTCAAATCAATGGTATTTAAGGGACGATTGAGAGTTCAGTGCTTTACGATAATAAACAATGTATTTGAAAAATAAGAGGAAAAGAAAGGATACAGTAGACCTGCACATACAAAAACTGTAATGCAAGCATCCATACCGTGCAGATTTAAAGACAAAAAGATAAGTACATGGAGGACAAGCTTGAATCATAGATTTTCCAATCATAGTTTGATGGAATCAGATACTGAGGGATCGGTGGAATAATGCATCAACCTCTATACAGCTACTAAAGAGGAGACATAATATGCGTGTGTGTGTGTGTGTGGATGTGGGTGTGTGGGGTCCTGGGGGTGTGTGTGGGTGTGTGGGGGTGCGTGAGAGAGAGAGAGAGAGCACTTCAATTTCAATCTACTCACACATCGAAACGAATGGTCTTCATGAAATTTATGATAGACAATCCAAGCTACTATGTTTCACCTTCTTACAATTTGCTATGACTATCAACTTATAAGCGAATACAAAGGACAAAAACTATTTTTCTTTTTATTGGGGGAGGGAGAGGGGAGGAAGTTTGTATTCTTATGAGGTATATGATGCTGCGAAGCAGGCCAGAAAAAAAAAATCTGAACTTGCTTATTCTAGGGGACACATGTCACACATCATGGAGAGTAGTGATCCTGGCCTCTCTCAAATATCTACAACCAGTTCTGAGTCAGCATCATTTTTTCCCATTAATTACAAAACTTTAATCATCATTTTCCCAAAGAAGATTCTTAAGCACGGGTTGTGGCCTTGGGGGAGAAGCCATTTCAGATGCCAAATTCATGGTTATAGTAATGACAGCAATAAGAAGGCAATCTTTCAACTGACTTAATTGTTTAGCCGTGTTGTATTTATTTATAGGTGACTTGAATGTTTCACCATGTAGACCACTAACATCCTGAACTGCAAGGATTGAGTATTCTCCAGTTTCTTCAATTTCCCAAAAGCTTTTCCTCTATATTAGTGTTTTCTAATACCAGTAGGGCAACATAGAATAACTCTCTGCACTAACCAGAAACAAAGATATCTCATTTCTGTGGCCAGCACTTACGCTTTAGTTTTCTTAAGCCTAGAAGAACCTCCCTTCTAGGATAACAGGCAGCTGACCAACTGTCTTTAGCCCCATTTTCCCTTGAATATTGACCTTCCATATAAAAGCTCTGCATAGCTTATCACTTTGACTCATAACCTTGTCAGGTAAAAGTACACAAATATGTTTCCATGCCAACGGCACTACCTGCACAACCTGCATTACGACCAATTCCAGTTTTCCTTCCTTTTCGTCAAGATAAGAGGACAATCCTTTGCTATCTAAGTAAGAGGCTCATATCAACAGTTCATGTCTCGACAGTGAAACCCAATGTCTTGTGGGAGAAATCTTCAATGAGAAAGTTCAGGTTGCAGTTGACTACAAAGCCACATAAAATAACTCAATGTC
Organism: Platycarya strobilacea; assembly: GCA_036898215.1. NCBI lineage: Eukaryota > Viridiplantae > Streptophyta > Magnoliopsida > Fagales > Juglandaceae > Platycarya > Platycarya strobilacea. The sequence goes on along the minus strand of CM072551.1, from coordinate 35,345,753 downwards.
ATCACACCGGGATGTTAATTATGAGATTTGGCTCACCCAAAAGACAGAATACTCTAGGTACTCTTGAGTCGTCTTTGTAAACTTGAAGACACTTCAGATATGAAAGTCAGAAACTCTCAAACAAAAATAGCCTTCATAGCAGTTGGCAATGTGGAAAATTACTAAGGATAGAGAACTTCTAAAAATCATTCCAATATCACAGACATAATATGGTCAGATCAACACACTCCAATGTGCTTCAAAAACTACGTGAGACCATTCCTAAGCCAAATGAAGACACAAACCAGATTAACTTTTTGCAATCAGTCGCTGAAATTCTAAAGCCATTTAGTAGTTGCAACAGTAACTCAATCATTGTCCCTAGGATAATCTATTCAAACAAAGTGTAAAAAACTACTTGTTGAGCTAGATTGCTCCATCTAGAGCCATCTCAAAAATTATTTTCTATGACATCAAAGGCATTCATCTAGCTTTTTCCTAGTCATGCTTACTCAAACCAAATGTCTGCAGAACAATCATCTGATCTCTCTCTCTCTCTCTCTCTCTCTCTCTCTCTCTCACGCATACACACATTTACAATTTATCATGTATTCCAATGGTCTCACGTCTAAATTTTAACAAATGATGCCATATATTACCCTATCCAATCATGTATTGCTAGTCAAAAACCTAAAAATCTTATTTCTCACATCACTTAAAAAATAGAAAAATAAATTGTGGCAAATGCATATTGATATGGGGAAATTTCTTTAAAAAGCGTACGACATGTAATATCACTGTAAAATAGAATCTACTTAAGCTTACATGAGCAATACTTCCATGGATGGCTGCTCTCTCCCGTAGTAACTGCATCCTTGGGGACCCAGAGGCCTGCATCAAGTAGAGTAAAACAAACCTTTGAAACAAGACAATGAACAGAATAAATAGCAACAATTAAAGAAAAACAGAAATAGTTTATGGTAGGAGATAAGGAAGAGCTTTTAGCCAGACTTGCCTTATACTCACTAATATCATCCCTGACTGAACTCAGAAGCTCTGCATGCTCCTTCATTGAGTTTATGTTACCCTTAATTCTTCTAAATTCCTAAAAGAGAAAAACAGTTCTTCATGGGACAGATGAATGTTGATGTATCACAAGTAATATAACACCGATAAGGTTATGTATAAATGTCACACACATAAAAATAGAAAGAAGGTCACTGTGTAAATGTTGAAGCCGCATGACTGAGCTAACAGTAAAACACAAACCACTTTTCCTATTTCCCCATGAAAGAGGATATTTGTTAAGAAGGTTTCTGAAATTATTCATTGGAAAGTAAAATGAACTGGACTATTTACGTCTTCAAAATATTATAAAGCGTTTTTTTTTTTTTTAAAGAAAAAGTGACATATCCAGAAGACAACACTAATCAGATAGTTTTTCTAAGACAACTTTAAACCTTACTAAACTGAGTACAAATGATAAAAGTAAAATGCAAGGAGGAAAAAGAAGTTAATGACAGAAAATAAACCTGGGTAAACTCATGTAGAATATCTCTATGCCTTGCAAGCTTCTGAGTTACAGAAGTTGCTGGTGAAGCAGATGCAGCACATCGACTCATTGCATCATTTATATCCAGTAGCTTCTCAAGTGAGGATTGGATTTCCATTTCCATTGACTTCCATGATCTGCTGGACCCAACAGAGGGGGACCCCCCAGTATCTACATATCCTGATTTCAAAATATAGATCATCAAAAGGGACGCGCACTGACCAAGATAATATGCATTTAAATTTGAAGATGATAAACCAATATGTGGATTGCCATTTTCTAAATCATCTGTTAGTTTTTTGTAGCACCGGAACGTGAAGCACCAATTCTTCTAAAAGCAAACAATTTGCACATGGATATTTTGACAGCAAAGTGTGATGCACAAAAATAGAAAGACGAGTATTTTTTATTTCTATCTGTGTGCATATTAACTAGGGTTTTGGAACACTATTTATTTTATGTCCATAATCTTCTCCATAATCTTAAGAGCTTGGGGGGATATACCTGAATAAAGTGCCACTTTCTAAATCACAAGTCTACTGAGTCGATTGAATTAATGCCATAAAAAAAATGGTTGAAATGCCATACGCCTTAAAGTGGTTTCCAATTCTCTATTAAAGACCTAACCATTGATCCAAAAGCTCTATGACTATTGAATATTAATTTGGTTAAACATTTTTTTTAATAAGTAATAATCTTTATTGATTGAATGTAACTAAGCAAAGCCCAAGTACACAAGAAGTGTACAAAAGAAAGACCTAGTTACACTCTAGCAAACTGAAAAGTATCAAAAACTCATTAACATTCCCTCCCTTTAGTACAACAATAGAAAACATTGGACTAGAGACAAAACAAAAAATTCCCAGATTTCCCCCATGGTCCTCTCCTTGTTGTTGAAGCATCTCTCGTTTTTTTCCATCCAAAGACACCACTGTAAACACAAAGAAATCATCCTCCATGTCGTAGCCATTTGTTTGCACAGATGATGTCGTTTCCAACATACTAAGAGATTCACCACTGTTTTGGGCATTACCCAATTATATCCAGCCCGACTAATGATGTCGTCCCATGAACTCCTCACCACTTTGCAATGTAGAAAAATATGGTCAATTGACTCCGGATTATTCTTACATAGATAGCACCATTCTACAACGATCATCCCGCTTTTTCTTAAGTTATCGACCGTCAAGATTTTACCCAAAGCCATTGTCCATACAAAAAAAGCGACTTTGGGTAGCGCCGGAACTTTCCATATACCCTTCCAAGGAAATCCGACCAGCTGGTAGACTTGCAGCACCTTGTAGAATGACCTGACCATAAATTTTTTGTTTCTGGAGTACTTCCACAACATTCTATCCCTCTCAACTCCTCCTACCTATCTGGAATATAGGAAGCTGTAAAAATCTGCAATCTCCTCAACTTCTCAATCCTGAATATTTCTGGATAGTGTGAGATTCCAATACAGTGTGCCATTTGCTCACACAGCACATCGGAGACAGCAACTTGCTAGTCTTCAATGAGATTGAAAGCTCTTGGATATGCGTTTGAAAGAGCACTCTCACCACACCATTTGTCAAACCAAAAACTAATTCTTGTACTCTTGCCAACTTTAAAATTAATGTGTGGTGAAAACGTATTCCACCCATTCCAAATACACTTCCAGAGGCTAACTCCATAAGTTCCCCCACACTCCTTAGAGATTCAACCCCCCCCCCCCCCCCCCGCGGGGGCAATCACAACCGGATTTCCCCGCCACCACCATTCTCCATAACGATTCTTCTTCCGATTAAAATCTCCACAACCACTTTCCTAATAAAGTTTTATTGAAAGTGATCAAATTACGCACCCCAAGCCACTCATCTCCTTTGGGCTACACTTGGTTAAACATTTAACCTTCATGATTTATGATCGTAACATTCCACCATGCTTCTAAATCTAACGTCCACAACGGCCCACTCTATCGACATTGACTCAGTGGTAGCCTTTTTCCTTTTGGCCCATCTATCAGTATTCCATGACTTAACACTATATTCATACATAATGCCAAAGCATTCTAGAAGCCAATCTATAGGTCATCCCCTCTGCAGCTTGAGTGATATGGTCCCTGTTTTGATAAACAATTGTTAAAGATCCAACATCAATCCAAAAGCTCTACGACTGTTGGATACTAATTTGGTTAAACCTTTAACATTTAGGATCATAACATTCTCAAACTATATAACCCGATGAAGAAACACACCCCCCTCCCACCCGAGGCCCAAGCATACTGTAAACATTAGACTCCTTAGACCAATACCTTTTAATTGGGTTAGGACACTGGGAGAACAGGAATTAATGGCTCTTATTGTAAATATGATGACACAGGAATGAAGAAATGGTTTTGGAAAAAACAGCGGACTACTACAGCAAGTTTAGGGACTGCTATAATAGAGTTGAATCCAAAAGTATGATATAGCATCCTGTCCTAGAAAATCTCTTGCATTTCAATCCAAACTCACCCCACAATTTCCCCAAAAGCTTTATTAGATTAAATACGAAAGCGAGGATAATACCAGTCGCTAAACTGATTTGCATCTGTGATAGATACTAGAGCATTGATTCAAGACAATGCTGGCAAAACTACGTGAGCCCTACAAACTCTAGTCTCCAGGAATACCCAGTTGAATACTTCGAATTTTGACTCAAATGTTTTTTAGTATGCAACCAACCACAAGAGCCTCCCCATCTTCTTGGATCAATATAAAAAACTACGCATTTACAATGTCATGATTTCCCATTTACCATTGGATTCCATCCCCTTCACAGTTTCACCTCTGCTTTTAACAGATCGGTAGCATAAACTCCAAAAGAACAAACATCATGATGATTCATAACCTTTGAAAATCGAGGACCACAAATTTCCCAAATTCAACAGGACACATCAATCCCAACGCCAGAGATATTCCAATTACAGAGAGTAGCTAATGGTAACCAAAATGCAATGCAGGAAACGAAGAAGAAGCAGCGAAATCAAACACAAACAGAGAAAGAGAGAGAGCAAGGAAAGAAGGGTACCTCCTTGGGTAAACCTAGCGCCAAGTTTAGCATAGGAAGAGAGCTTGACATCGAGATCGCCCTCGATCTTCCGAGCCTCCTTCCTGAGTTCCTCCCAACCCGACTCCTGCAACTCCAGATTCGGATCCGTCATCTGGAGATCTCCCGGTTCTGTCCGCCTTCCTAGTCTGGTTCTATCGAATTTCTGCTAGTTTTCTTCTGATCTGAGGGTGGCTATTGGTTCAGTTATTTCAGTTTTCACCCTGCTGCTGCTGTTGCTGTTGCTGTTTCTCCACACTGCTTTGATTTTTCTGTCTTTGTTCTGAAGAGGATAGTCTGCTCTTGTCGAATGGTAGACCTGTACGAACGTGGATCTCCTGCTCTCTCCAACAAATAAGCTCGGTCCTACCTTTGGCTAACCTGGAAGACGTTGCAACCATTTGATTAAAATCATTCTCTCTGTATCCTTTTGGTATTTCATACAATACAAACAAACAAACAACAATTCTAAGAAAGAAAAACATAAAGAAAATTTGAGAAATAATATTGTAATTATAATGGAATGAAGATCGATTAGAGGAACGTTCGGCTGCCGCTCCTTGTTTCACTATTAAAATTATATGAATGACTCCACCACTATTATTTTAAATATTGCATAGTGACTTGTATAATAACTTGTATAGTAACTTGTATAATAATTTTAATACCTATAAAAATGATATTCAATTATTATGAAATTCATAAGAAAATATAAAATAAAAAAAAAAAAAATTTCAGTTATTAAAAGTTCTTAAAGAGTTTCGTATATATTTTTCTCTTGTAATAGTAATTTCTTCTTTAATTTTATAACACGTTATCAGTACGACGATTCTACCAATTCTGAAACTAGTAGTCTTATTTCTCTAATCATGGATTACATTGATGAACTTTTTATCTCTGAGTTGAATAATAAATATATATGTCTGACTGACAATACTACAACTCACACAATTTTTAAAGAAAAGAAATATTTTCAAAATCTAACATTAAGTAAAACCTACGTTTATACCATATCAGGTTCATCAGATTTAATTGAGAGCTCCAGAAAAACTTATATTGTGTTACCTAATGGCACCAAATTTTGTATTGATGATACTATATTCTCTTCACAATCTAGAAGAAATTTATTGAGTTTCAAAAATATACGTCGTAATAATTACCATATTGAAACGACCAATGAAGGCAGTAAAGACATCTTCTTATTACTAAAATAATATCGGGCCAAAAACTCGTATTAGAAAAACTGTCTGCTCTATATTCTGGATTGTATTATACAAAAATGAGAATAATTGAATCATATATGGTAATGCACCAAAAGTGCATTGATCCTAAAATATTTATCACTTGGCATGATCGCCTTGGACATCCGGAATCTATAATAATGAGACGAATTATTGAAAATTTGCATGGGCATCCCTTAAAGAATCAAAAGATATTTCTACCTAATGAATCTCCGTGCTCTGCATGTTTTCAATGTAAATTGATTATCAGACCATCTCCCTCAAAAGTTATTGTTGAATTTCCATCATTTTTACAAAGGATTCACAGAGATATATATGGGTCTATTCATCCATCAAATGGACCATTTAGATACTTTATGATTTTGATTGATACATCTAGTCGATGGTCATATGTTTGTCTGCTTTCCACTAGAAATGTTGCATTTGCTAGACTTCTTATTCAGATAATCAAACTACGAGCACAATTTCCTGAGTATCTAATTAAAAACATTCAATTGGATAATACAGGTGAATTTTCATCTCAAATTTTTGATGATTATTGCATGTCAATAGAAATAGATGTTGAACATCCTGTTGCCCATACACATACTCAAAACGGTTTAACTGAATTTTTGATCAAAAGGCTTCAACTAATCATTAGACTTTTATTTATAAAATCAATACTTCATGTTTCTGCTTGGGGATATGCTATACTTCATTCAGCATCATTAATTATCATTAGACCATCTGCATATCATAAATATTCTCTATTGCAGCTTGCATTCGGTCAACAACCAAATATTTCTTATCTTCGTACTTTTGGATGTACTGTATATGTTCCAATTGCACCTCCACAACATACAAAAATGCATCATCAACGTAGATTTGGGATATATGTTGATTTTGATTTTCTATCTATTATCAGATATCTTGATCTCCTTATAAGGGATATGTTTAAAGCACATTTTGCAAATTGTCATTTTGACGAATCCACTTTTCCATTAATAGGTAAATAAAAGTCGGTGCCTGAAGGACGACAAGATATCATTTGGGATAATAAGACATTGTCTCAATTTGATCCTCCTACAAATGAATGTAAACTGGAAGTTCAGGGGATTATTCATTTACAAAATGTTACAAATCAATTACCGAATATATTTCTAACACTAAATGTGTAGTAAAATTTTATATTCCTGTTGTTAATGCTCCAGCAAGAATTGAAATCCCTGAAGGACAAATTGTCAAAATAGAAATAGGTGAGTCTAAGACACGCCTGAAGCGTGGAAGACATATTGGTACAAAAGATAAAAATCTCCGAAAGAAAAGGATACAAAATGAATTTGGTATTTTTGAAAAACATATACTCACAATACAGGCTAAAAATACAATTGATGCTCTAGAAGAGGTTATATCCCCTATCCTAAAATCTCCTGAAAATAGACCTCCTGAAGGGGTGTTTCATGAAATATTTTCCCCTGAATAGGAACAGGTACCTGAAAATAATGAGATCTCAATACATTTCATGAATACTGAAGAAATTCTGAAAAGAAATAAAACTGTTGTTGACAACATATTTTTATATAAAATGGCCATTGAAATTACCAGAAGTAATGAAGAAAGTGAGTCAAGAACCATCGAAGAATGTCGACGTAGAAATGATTGGTCAAAATGGAAAGCAGTCATTGAAACTGAATTAAATTCACTAACAAAACGAGAAATATTTAGATCTGTTGTCCAAATACCAAATGATTTAATGCTTGTTGGATATAAGTGGGTATTTGTACGGAAACATAATGAGAAAAATGAAATTGTGCGGTACAAAGTACGGCTCGTCGCACAAAGTTTCTTGCAGAAACTCGGGATTGATTATGAAGAAACATATTCTTCCGTTATGGATGTAATCACATTTAGATTTTTTATTAGTCTGGTTGTTACAAAAGGATTAGAATTGCGGTTGATGGATGTGGTCACTGCATATTTATATGCATCCTTAGACCATAACATATATATGAAAATCCCTGAAGAATATAAATTGTCTGAAGCATCTACAAGTATATTTATAAATATGTACTCTATCAGACTACAAAATTCTTTATATAAGTTGAAGCAATACAGACTCATGTGGTATAATCGCTTAAGCGAATATTTATTGAAAAAATGATTTGAGGATAATTCTATATGCTCATGTGTTTTTATTAAGAAATCAGAATCCAGATTTGTCATTATTTCTGTTTATGTTGATTATTTAAATATTATGAGAACTCTTGAAAAAATCACAAGAACTGCTACATATTTAAATAATGAATTTGAAATGAAAGATTTTAACAAAACAAAACTTTGTCTCGGCTTGCTGTTTAAGCATTTGCCAAATGAAATTTTTATTCATCAATCCATGTATACTGAGAAAGTCATGAAGTATTTTTATATGGACAAAACTCATTCCCTGAGTATTCTAATGATTGTTCGAACACTTGATATGAAAAATGATCCATTCCGTCCTTATGATAACGATGAAGAAATTCTTAGTTCTGAAATACCATATCTCAGTACAATTGGAGTTTAGATGTATCTTGCAAATTGCACTCGACCAGATATTACATTTTCAATTAATCTGCTTGCAAAATATAGTTTTGCACTAACTCAAAAGTATTAGAATAACATTAAACATGTTCTTAGTTACCTTCAATGTACGGTTGATATGAGATTATTTTATTAATGTGGATCGAATCTACAATTGATTGAGTATGCAGATGCAAGTTATCTTTCAGACCCACACAGAGGTAGATTTCAAATTAGATATTTATTTACTTATGGAGATACTGTCATATCATGGAGATATGTTAAGTAGACACTATCTGCTACTTCTTCAAATCACTCAAAGATCATTGCTATTCATGAAGCAAGTCGAGAGTGTATTTGACTGAAATCAGTAATTTTATATGAAGATAATACTGCTTGTATTACTCAAATCAGAGGTGGATATATCAAAAGTGACAGAACCAAACATATTTCACATAAATTCTTTTATACTCATGAACTTCAAGAGAAATATGAAATTGATGTCAAACAGATACGATCTAGTGATAATTTGACAGATTTATTCATAAAGGCATTACCAACTGCAACATTCAAGAAGATTGTGCATAACATTGGAATGCGAAGACTTAAAAATCTATTGTCATGCATTTTTCAATGGGAGTAAATATTTTCAAGACTTGTACTGATTGTATTTTTTTTCCTTCGCTAAGATTTTATCCCATTAGGGTTTCCTTTGCAATATTTTAATGAGGCAATCTTAAAATACTTGTAGATACATAAAAAGACTGTACTCTTTTTCTTTCGCCATTGATTTTTTTTTTCCACTGGGTTATTCTTTGGAAAGGTTTTAATGAGGCAGATTCTTTATAGGTAGTCATTCAAGGGAGAGTGTAATGAAACGAAAATTGATTAGATGGACGGCTGTCGCCCCCTGTCCCACCACTAAAATTATGTGAATGACCCCACTACTATTATTTTAAATCTTGCATAGTGACTTGCATAATAAGTTATATAGTAATTTCAAGACCTATAAATATGAGTTTCAGTTGTTATGAAATTCATAAGAAAATATAGAGAGAGAAGAAAGTTTCAGTTATTAAGTATTCTTAAAAAGTTTCTTACATATTTTTCTCTTGCAATGGTAGTTTCTCTTTTAATTTTATAACAGTAATCGTATTGGACAATAATTTCAGATGTTATCATATAACGGTAACTATTAATATTATATCATAGACTCATTGTATTGATACGATATTATCAACGTTTGGATTTTTTTTAACCATGTTTGGATGAACTCTTATTATCATATTTATCAAATTATTGATAAAAAGTAATAATATTAAATACAGTTTTGCAATACATAAGTCACACAAGTCTTTTGAAAAATAATAAAATTTATTATTAAAATATTTTTTTTTATACAAATAACATTTTTATCTAATTTTGTTCAAAAAAAATGTGGGATTTATTACTTGCATCGCATGTAACTACAAATATCATTTGTTGATAAATAACATAACAAAAAAATTATAAATATATATAATATATATAATATTTTTAAAAAAATGTTGTTACCGAACTTATATTTATACGAGAAATTTTGGGTTGGTCCGACCAACTATTTTATAAAAACAGTCGACCCCGCCATTTGCCACCGAAGGCGTTACTGCCCATACTATCGGGATCGCCTCCCTCTGACGACCTTACTTTTGCGACGGCGACCCCCGACAGCCTCCCACTTTCCTCTAGTAGCTTTAAACTCGAAATGGATCCGAAACTCCCGATGGTATGAGCGGTGACGCCCCCAATGGTCAGCGGCAATTTCGTCTGAACTGAGGCCGAACGTCTCCCTACCCATCACATGAAATTATTTTCATTTTATTTTATTATTATGTTTTCTTCATTTTATTTTATTGTGTTTTTAAAATTTTTTTTTTTTTATTATATTTTAAAAAAAATTTTATTGTGTTTTTATTGAAACTCTTTTTTATAAGGGGTTCGGTGACCCCAACGTCTCCATTTACACAAAGGGCACTGCTAGGCGTAGTATTGAGGACTTGAGAACTTCCAATGATACATATAACTTTTTTTATTATATGATTTTTTAACATCTTTAAATATTTTTAAAATATATAATATTAATAAAAAATACTTACTTAATTATAAAATAAAAAATAAAAAATAAAAAATAAAAAATAAAAAACAAAAATTCCCGGCAGTAGGCCCCAATCCGTATTAGTGTTTCCTTACACAAAATGTTTTATACCGAAACTAATACGGATACGATCGAACTACTTTTAGAAAGACAAAAAAAAAAAAAAAAAACCTATTCTATTGGGCCAGCTAAGAATCACAGCTGGACTTAATAAAATAGAACGGACTGTAAAGTAGGTTGAATTCACAACGGCCCAGCTTCGTATCAGAGTTGATCAGTCGTTTGGGTTACACATTAATGAGCAGAAAGACTGGTCCAAATAATCCACCACCTGCATAATTTATGTAATCAAGTGGTTTCCGTAACCCGCGCTGTGAATACGATTTAATTTGCTTTGTTTGATTTTTCAAAACATCTCATCCTATTTTATCTTATCTCAAATTTATTATTATATTTTTTAATTTTTATATAAAATAAAATAAACAATTCAACTTTTTTTAAATCTCAAAACAAATTTTTTAAAATAAAATTAATATTAAATTTTTTTTTATAATAATATTTTATTTTATTTTTAACTTTTATTTTATTTCATCTTATCTCATCTCTTAAAATAAATAACAACTTAATTTCCGAGTCATAAATCTGTGAATACGATTTGATTTCGAGGATATAAATCCGATATCCACGGATTGAAGTGGGTGATGATGCAATTTTCGATCCAGATAAAATTTGGATAAAAAACTATCCCAAATTATTCGAATTCCAGACCCACATTAAGGTTCAGTTTGGATTAAAATTAAATCTCATCTCAATTTTATTATTATAATTTTTAAAATTTTTTATATAAAATATAATAAATATCCAACTTTTTAAATCTTAATTTATTTTTTTAAAATTTTAAAATAATAATATTAAAAATAATATTTTATTCAATTTTTAAAACTTATCTCAATTCCTTCCATTCACGGAGCCTAAGCATCTTACCTGGAAATGAAGATCAAGTCATTATTCACACCTTTAACATCATGATCCATAGTACTCTCATACATATATCATTTAAATACAAAGATTGTTTAACCGAATCATATTTTCTAAGAAGTTATTTCGGTTTGAACTTTGAAATAACAGCACGCACGCATATATATCTTTGAAACAACAGCACGCATGCATCTATATATATATATATATATATATATATATATAGGTAAAGTCTGACCAAATTAACCAGCTAGATAGCTAGCTGGTTTTAACTCGTGGAGCGCATACTTCGAAAGCCAATCAGGCCAGCCCCCATTATATTATAAGAATTGTTATAGACGAAAAGAAATTAAATAAAAAAAATTATAAATCGATATAATTTTATAGAATTTATTAAATTTATTTTATAATAAAAATAATTTTATACTTTGACATATTATATATGCTATATCAATTTTTAAATTTATTTTTATATAATCTCTTTATTGTTAAAACATTTTCTATATACTATATTAAGCACAAGTCTATCATTAGAAGAAAAAGAAAAGGGAATATATATGAGTGTTTGACTGGCCAGCTATGGGCATGAACTACTTATATAAATTCTTCTTCTAGATAGCTTGACTTGATCACCAAAATTTTTAAAGTCCAAACTCTCATGTTAATACGACATGCATGCTTATAATATTAATACAGATAAAAAGAGAGATCATATATCTAGGAGATGAAGGAGAAAGTTTTACATCATAATTTCCATATTCTTAATTATATAGCGAGAAATGCTTTATTTTTTTAGGATTTGTCTCGAATATTACATCTCCCGAATGACCAAAAAAATTAGTTTTTTTTATTTTTTGAATGATGAAAGAAATATTTTTAAATAATGATGTGAATTTTTTATTTTTTTTAAAATATCTAAAAATAACAAAAAATTGAATGTAAATAAACCAAAAAAATGAATAGTACTACGTACGTAGTTACATGAGTGCAGACCGGCCCTATATACTATTTATCATAACGTAGGTCTATGAATAATGAAAAATGATTCTCTTCCAACAATCCTCCTAGATTTATTTTATAAGAATAATACTATATTATAAGAAAAATGAATATTTGTGACACTTTAATTATAATCAAAATGACTATTTACAATAAAAATATATTATTTTGATCGCAAATCATCTTTGGAATTGCAATTAAAGTATTATAAATATCTATTTTTTAATACTTTTTTCATCTTACTCCCTGATTATTTTAACAGCTCATGCCTTTAAATTTTTTTTAATCTTATTAGTTAAGAAAGTGACTATTAATGTTGATATTTTTTTAAAAAAATGTTTAAACGTATTTAAAAAATGTTTGAAATAAAATTTTAAAAAAATAAGGGGAGAGAGAGAGAGAGAGAAGTGTAATTTGCTCTAAATGGCACACGAAATGGACAAATTGATGGGCATAGTAGCTCTATCCATTTTATAACTCTATGTGAAATTGATGTAGTTTTGTAAATTTGGGATTTTGTTTTTTAGAAAAAGAAATGGCATGATTGTACATATTGGTTTATTATAAAATGAATTGTAAAGTAGTTTTTTAAAAAAATGGCATGATTGTACATATTGGTTTATTATAAAATGAATTGTAAGGTAGTTTTAAACAAATTATAAGTGTATCATTAATTATTCACTTAAGACTACAAACATACGTACATACTCATGAATTTTGAATATTTATTATCATTATTTTTTGTGGCAAATGTTTGTTTTTTCTCATCAATATAATAATACTCATGATTTAACTACAAGAAAAAGGACTTATTGCAATAACTTTTATTCTATTGCAAATAAAGTCGCTACAATAAGTCTCTTCTTGCAACGAATTGAAATTCACCGTTGCCTTTTTACACTTATTCTCAATTTAAAGAAAAAATCTTTAGAGCATCGACTATTGAAAGCATCCATTGTACTCATAAGTAATATTTTGGAGAAATTTACTAATTTATCCTTAAACATTACTCATAAGTGTAATGGATATTCTCGAATAGTGTATGATCTCTAGCATTGCTCCAATTTAAAAGCTGATGGGCTTATTTGCAACATTTTTTAAATCTATTAGGACGATCATTATCGCCACAAAAATGCAATCACCAGCGCACAACAATTTTTCTAATCCTCCCCCCCAAAAAACTCTCGAAATGCTCTCTCTCTCTCTCACTCTCTTGTTGATTCTCACTTGGTGACTCTGATTTCTTTGGTTCCTTAATTATCGTCTCCTTCACTCGGTCTCCAGGGTAGTAAGATCTTTCTCTCTCTGTTTTCTCTGTTTTCATCCATTAGGGCACTCTTGATTTTGCCCTGATGACCTCTCTCGACATCATCGTTGTATGCAAGGGATCTAGTTTTTTACTTCATCTTTTGAGTAGTAAATTACTTCAAGATTGTCTATGCTAGCAAATTTAGGTTTTTAAAGCCCAGGAATTTAAATCCTATGCTTGATGGTTTTTATTCTTCTCTTTTTCTACTTCTTTGCAATCTTAAAATCTACATTTTTCGCAATACTAACGCTGAGAGTGAGGAGCATCATAGAGCATCATATTCAACAATTTTGGTATCCTGTTGCAATTGGTTCTTTAGAAAGAAGTGAGTTTCTTTTATTTGCCCTTTTTATTCTCATAGATCAATATTCCTCACCCATTGACAAAGTTGTTTCTTTTTTCTTACTTTGTCTTTTTTGATATAGGGAACTACTCATATCTTTTCATAGAGCAACAATAGATCCCACAACGTATCATATATACAAGTGTGGTCATTTATCTTGTCACTGCATTCTAGAGTTCTAATCTATTCTTTTTTTTTTTTTTTTACAAAAGTTCTAATCTATTCTGATATATAGCAGAACATGAGTAGTTTTTATACATATATGATCATTGATCTCTCAGTCAGATTGATTAATTTGTTTACCTTGATCTCATATATATACATATATAATACTGTTGTAAGGGCAATGATGTAAAATATTTTCATTAGTCGATTACATTATTAGGTTAGTGGGACAACATTAATTTCACAAATTGGTAACTGAGTTCTTAGATTGAGACATCGATTTTATTGTAAGGTTAATATTATAACACAATATAAATATGTCATATATATATATATTTACACCAAATATATGCATGCTGGATCTTATCTGTACATCCATCTAATAATATATATATATATATATATGAATGACTTGATCAGCAGGCATATTTGGTTGTCTAAAATTTATAATCACAGTTGGTTTTGACTTCAATGCCTCATCTTAATACTTTTAAGATCATAACCTCTATATATATATACACACACACACACTATTGTTAATTTGTTGGTACTGTGAGTTAAAAGTGTTATTTATTGCTATTGAGATTGATGAATATAGAATACTAGATGTATGATTAATAATCTATGTTCAAGGCCTCATATTTATAGTTATGCAAGAAGTGCATTTTTTAAGATGTCTACTTTGACAGAAAGAAAAGATGATAAATAGTGGGTTTTGATTTTTCTTTTCCACGTATAAAAACAAATAGAATGTCTTGGAAATTTTGCATTTGGCATTCAGGTTGATTCTTTTTTTTTTTTTATACACTTTAGGCCTTTGCATTACCTTGTTAAACTCAATGTTTTGAATACCGTATTGATAAGCGTACCAGTCAAGACACTGGAACGAAATATTTCGGTATCAATACCGTTGCGTGTACCATTTTGAAATAGTCTGTACATAAAAAATATATATATAAATACGTATATAAATTATATTTTAAAATAATAGTCAATATATGAATAAATTATATATATAAATATATATGTAAATGATCTAATTTAAATTAGGATAAAAAAATAGCAAGAAATGAAAAGAAAAAAAAAGTGAAATACCGAATTCAATATAAGCCAGTACACATGGTCGATACAGTCAAAATACCGATCGGTACAGTCGGTACAGACCAGTATGGCCAAAATTTGGGCTGGTACGAAACAGACTCAATTTCTGTACTAGCCACTGCTCCAGTACGGTATATATCGGTTGTACCGACCGATACAATACGAAATTCAAAAATATGATTAAAATACCTAATCATGACTTTCGAATGGATAAACTTAAAGTTGATGCCTTGGCAAATTCTTTTTTTTGGACTTGTGACATTCTGATGGCAAGTAGCAGGAAACTGTAGAGCGTTGGGAGCTCGAACTGGTCTTGCATGGGATTTAGCATGCAATATGAGCTTTTTATGTTTTATGCTTATTCCTACACTTGCAATTTTAAAAAGAAAATAGAAAATAATCTTAATTGATAACTTCATGTTTCCTCTTTGGAAAAATTTCAGATTTCATGAGTTGATGATTTGTATTAGTTGATGTTATTCAATGTATAAATTCATCTTACAATTTATGAAAAACCAGTTTACACAACTTATTAAGAACTAACATGTTTTGTTATCATGATTTTATAAACTTAGGATAATGCCTTCTTATCTATAATCTGGTTACTGTTAGATAGATTGGCATTTGCATGTCATTTGTACATTGAAAATTTTGCTATGCACTCAGTTTTGGGGCTTCAACAAAGTGATTTCATCCTCATTTTTCATTTGCATTTTTTGCACAACCAAGACTATTTGTTTATATGAAGAACTATTGAAGACAAGGGACAAAAACTAGTCATCTTGTGAACTCTAACTTTTCATTTAATTTGGTACTGACAAATTACTGGACTCTATGATTGGAAACCCACGAAATTCGCAAAACTTAATTATTAATAAGGATGTCAATTTTTATATGCTACTTTTTTCTCCTAAATTTGATTTATTTTGTTTGTTATGTAGATTGCTATGGTAAAGAAAGTTTGCTCATGGGCAGTTAAGAAACTGAAATATTGGATGATGCCAGAAAATGTATTATTTTATCATTACCTGACAGTAAACTTAACTTATTTTTTATTTTTTATTGCATTTTATTGGAGACTAATCTTTATTTTTAGGTTTTTTTTATTTTGATTGTAGTGTTGTTGAGTATTTGCAGTGCAATGCTTCTAGTTTTTTTCTCGATTTGTCATTTGGTGTTGTTTTTGGCATAAGCATGTACCCATAGATGCCTGCTCTATTTTCTTATGTTTGGATTCTTCTCCTTTTCTATTTTGTATCATATAGGATGGGATTATCTCAGAAAAGTGTTGGGCTTTTTAGATGCTTACACTCATTTATTTCATGGGCAATGAAAGATCTAACATCTATCCCATAAAAAAGTATAATTTACTCAAGATTCCAACATGTATCTGGACTATGTCTTTGCATTTTTAATAAAATCTTTACTTGCTTATGAAATATTGAAGGTTAGAAAATTGTCTATTAAGGTAGTATTGATTTTGTTTGGTACTACTAGTTTTGTTTGCTTCTGGCTATGAACATTTTAGTGGAGTTTTATTTGATTGCATAAATTACTATGAATTGTTATTTTGTCATTACTCAATACTTCAAATGGATGATGAGAATTATTTTCATTACTTTATACTATGAACTGTTATTTTTAGATGATTGGGAGCTTTCTTGTAGTTTGGTATTTTTTTGGTCTAGTTGAGTTAACTTAGACTATGCCTAAAAGGATTACTTATAATAAAAGTGCTTGGTTATTGCTTCTACCTGAGCTGTCTGTGTGTATTAAGTGGATCGTAATAGTCTGTTTTAAGATCAAGAAAATACTAGTGAAACTCTAAATACAGGTTCACAAGCAATATTTTAAATAAAAAAAAAAAATTGTAACAAACTATTTGCGGCGAATTATACTCGTTGCAAATAACGAAAATTTCATCACAAATGAGCTTTTGTAACGAATCACATACACCACAGATCACATGTTTCCAACCTTTCACAAGGGTGGCTGACATCCAATTGCGGCGAATAAATGCTTTTTTGCAGCGAACAAAATCGCAAATAAAAAAATTATATGCAACGATTTTGGAATTTTGCAAGAATTAAGTATAAAAATGCTTACTTAACCAACTAATGTGTGACCACTGAAAATCGCTGGTAATGAGAGTTTGAGACGTTTTTACACCCTTTTTGCAACGAAAATTGGCATTGCAAAAGACCTGTTTTCTTGTAGTATAATTTCTTCATATAATTAATTTTCATGATCCTAACCACGATCCGCTGCTTACAAAAGGAGGAGTTGTTTATAAATTAGTACTTATTGGTATGTACGTTCTCAAGTGAAGCTTCTAATTAATTGCCACAAATTCTTTAATTATTCATGTTAGCTACGTAGGGGCAAGCCGGGTTCTAGATCTTCAACTTCATTCTCGACTTAATTTCAAATGCATGCAACGACTTGCATATATATTCTACATCCAATATTGTTGAAACTTCCAAACCACTACATTAATAATGGATCCTTTTTAGTTTATATATAAGTTAATTAATTAATTATGGAGTGTTATATATATATATATATATAAATTTCTAGTTAAATATTTAATTTTGTTATGAAGTAATAATTTTTTGGGTGGAGGGCGGCAACAGGGAATGACCCCTCTCCCACTCGCTCTCCGTTTTCAAATAGGTGAGATAATTCTTTTGAAAATTTTGTAGTATACAGTAACTTACATAATAATTTATATTTATAAATACGAATGTTTTTGTTTAGTTTTATATAACAAAACAGAACGAAGAAAGAAAATAAAAGAAAGGAAGGAAGAAATAAAGGAGGAGAGAAAATTCAATTTTTGAAAAATAAAAATTTTAAATATTTTCTTTTATAATAATAATTTTAATTTTAATTTTTATAACAAATTTGACATTTCTTGTGCTGCCTGTATTAATTGCTTATGCCAGAAAATCCAAATCTGATGCGAACTTGGGAAAAGCATGTCCCATGCCACCTAAAAGTCGAGTTGATAATCTTCTTTTCACATCTATAAATACTATATAAAATAAAATAAAATAAAAAGTATTTATAGTCAATTATTTTCTAGCAAAATACTATAAGAAAAAAAGAACTTTTGTAGTTATGCAATTATAATGAAAAGACTATTTGTAATTATTTTTTACTATAATTATTCATAATAAATAGTTATCTTTATTATAATAAATAATTATTTTTATTATAAATAATCTATCATGAAAATACTCTGTTTTTTTGTAACGATAATGATTTTCTTCTATCCACAAGACACTTGTAATAAATATGAGTGAAGAATCTCGATAGCCCAGATATATGGACAAAGAAGAAAGAGTTAAAAGACACATCCATTATATTATTTGGATGTTCGTGTTTTTCTTTACAAAACATTGAAGCTGTTGATGTCGTGTTGTACAGGCCATATATGGCCATCCTTGGCCATGCAGTACATGATGTAATTGTACGTAACAAAACAATACACACACACACAATATAATATATATATATATATATATGTATATAGAAAAGTCCTAGCTAGCTGTGTACGTCTTATGTACCCGGTCTGATCCAAAGGGCTGCTTTTTTTTCGATCTTTCTATTTTTTTTTTTTAAAAAAGGCAAATTAACATTAATCTTTATTACAAAGCAACTAATTAAGAAAAAGTGAAAATTAACATTCTTTATTCAACGGCCAGCAACATGAAGAATATATATATATATATACATATATATATATATATATATATATATATATATACTTCTCCAATATGAGGAACATAGACACTTGCTACGGCCTGAGACATAAAAAGAAATTATCTGTACAGTTGAAGGTATAATTATTAGCTGTCTCGTACACTTTAATGGTACTAAATTACTAATGAAATTTTTAGTATACTATATATTGCTTATTCTTTTTACTTCGATATATTTTTTAATTAAAAAGTAGGAGAAGTGATAATTAATTATAACGGCCATAATGTAACATGTTTAATGTCTCAAAAAGAATAAAAAAAAAACATTTTTGATATTGTTAATGTGACAGACATGATATCACTACAAAAAAAAATTGGTTATTTATGACCAATTAGTCTCTGCTAAAATATATATTTTCTGTCAAAATAAGTATATTTTTATAGATATTCACAATAAATAATTAGTCACAAATACTCGTTTTTCTTATAATAAATCAACTATTAAGATTATGCTAGTACTCTTGTCATGGATCTCAAATAACATAAAGTACGGAAATTAACGTTCAAATTCCCAATACACAAAACTGTAAGGAACTTACGGTTAATCCCTATTTTTCTTCATTCAAAATATATTCCTTCAGTCTTTCAAATTCATGTGTCGTTTTTACAGTCTCAAAATCAGATTTGGTCTCTGACATTGAAAAATACTCATATATATTATATCAAATTGTCACAATAGTAGCTATTAAAACTTTGAAGAAAAAAAAAGTCCTAGTACTGCTGAAGTGTTTCAATCGTTTTAAATATGGTAAAAATAAATAAATAAAGAAATAATGTTATTTTAGCTTGCTTGATCTCCATGGCTTTCAGACTTTAAATTTAGAGATTTTGTTTTAAAAGATAGTAATCATGTTAATGGAAAAATCAATTATCTTAAAACTTATTCTATTCTTAAATCAATACATAGAACACATCACTTATATTATATGATTTAATTTGTAAGATTTAAAATTTATATTTTAAATCAAATTATATCTTATAATCATTTTATTAAATATATTCTATACAGAGACTCAATAATACAATTTTCTTATTTTAAAAACTTACGTCAGCCAAAAATTAATTATAAAATGTGAATGTGCGAAAAAAGCGGAAAGGAAAACCGTAGAAGATGGTTACTTTAAAGAAAATGTTGTCCTGATTTTTTTTGTTTGATGTTGATTTTGGAAAGTTGTTTGGACCAAATGCGCAGACAATTAGGGTCAAGACAAGAAAGAGAGAACCTACGGACGGTGCCTCCACGGAAATCGAGGCCCTTTCCGGCAGGTTATTCTCAGGGCCCGGCCCACCACATTAGAGACAATCGTACGCATTACGCTAACTGTAACTGATTAGGTCACGTGGCGCAAAAGATACCACCATTTTCGGAAATATCACAGCTGTTTAACTCCAGATGGCCCCACTAGAGTACGATCCCCCCGTACATAGTACGGAGAATGAAGATTGGACACTCTTCCTTGGCCGTAACGGTCAATGCCACACCACGATTTTTTAGAGGCAACAGGGAAACCTACTGTGTATCTAAGGTGTACCAAAGACATGTCTGCATGATAATATATACTGAACCAAACGAGTGGCAGTGAAGGAACGTAAAGAGACAATAATTTGATCGAAAATTAAAAAGCTATCACCTATCCAATTCGATACAATGTAGCTATAATGATTCTACAATGCTTAACTTTACCGAATTTTATTTGAAGTGAATTAAATTTATGTGTTTAGATTATAAAATAAATTTAAAGTAGAGTATACTGAATTCACTTTAACAACCAAATGGATAGAGGAGGGAGGAAGATCGAGGATGTCATCTAAAGAAGTAGGTCATATTGATTAAAACTTTTCTTATCCAATAATTATATAACTTATTAAATTTATATGCATGTTTATGGATATACTTAATAAGAAATATATTTATTGTTTTAGGGTTTGTAAACTTTTTATATATATATATATTTTTTTAAAAAAAGTGGATAAATATAAAAATAGTATAAATTTTTTTAATAATAAATTTTAATTATTTCCAAATAAGATATTGTATATTACTTACACACTATGTGATTATATTTGATATTATTCATGTTCAATGTATTATAGATGTAAAAGTCTCTTCCAATAATTATCATAATTATATAATACTTGGATTTTTTCTACAATTTTAACTAGTGGTCGTACAATATATGATACGTATGACCTGTTTATAGAACATGTAGCTCTTTAATGATGGAAGTCTTCGAACTAAACGTTAGGAAATTTGGGCCAATATCTACGTATTGAATATTTTTATTAGCTAAAAAAACTGAATTTGAAGTCTATTGCTTTGTTGATTATTAGTTTTGCTTTACTACTTTTTTTTTTTAAAAATATGGGTGATGATATTTTTACAACTCTATCACTATTTATTCACTATTTATAGTTTGTTTTTATTTTTTTATAATTTTATTTTAAGTATTCTTTAACATCTTTAATTATTAAGAAAATAATTAAAAAATATATTTAACTTTATTAATAATTATTTTTTTAATTATTAAGTAATTTTTAAAAAAATATAAAACAAATAAGAAAAGTATTATATATAAAAAAAAAAAAGACAGAACCGGGGGGGCAGACGGGCTGCCCCCCTCCACACCGCCCACCGCCACCGGAGGCGGCGGCTCCGTTTGCTTTATGGCCGAATTCCCTATTAAATTCATCTTCATTTTATTTTTTTATTGTGTTTTTTATTATGTTTTTTATTATGTTTTATTCATTTTATTTTTTTAATATATTTTTAATCTTCATTTTTTTTATTTAATTATATTTTTTTATTTTATTTTGATGTGTTTTTCATCATCAAGCAGCTTAACTAGCGTTGGACTGCTTTGGACGCTGGGGACAGCCGAACCGATCCCCAACGTCACCCAAAAAAAAAACTAAGGCTATCATTTTCGTAACAAAAAATAACAATGAGCTTTGAAAGAAATGAGGTGGCCGGCCCGTAATGTGAAGTAGAAGCAGCATTAAAATATTTAATTTGATTTGAAGTTGCTGGGAAGGAACATGAAGATGTGGTCGTTGCCGCGTGGCATATAAAAATGTCCCGTTACGGGAGTCCCGTAGACTCGTAACTCGTAAGTACCGCGCATGCATCACGTCCCATGTTGGGTAAACCAGAGACTGGGTCCTTTTGTGTTAATTTAGTCTGATCAACTCTATCAAGATATTTGTGTTTGGTTTGGTATATTCTAGATTTCTAAAGGCGCGTATGTGTGTCCCGTCCTACCAAATTCCTATGCGAAACAACGTACGTGGTTGGGTTTCTTTTTTTATTTATTTCAGCTTGACCTTAATTAATAGCACATTATCATTTACGAATAGATAAAAAAAAATACTTGCTTCGTGGAAGGTTATAATTCTAAAAAGTAAAACTACTCTCACATATAAAATGTATAGACAAAATTAATTGACTAAGTCTTTTATTTTTTATTTTTTATTTTTTATTTTTTACTTAATGATTGAAAAATATATATATATTTTTTATTAAGTTTGTATTTTTTAAGCTATTTAAAGTGTTTAAAATTTTTGTATTTATTAAAATTTTATGTGGGTGTAGTATCACCCTTCTAAAAAATAGAATATGAATAACCTAAGTCCAGCATACTCAGTACTTCAAAAAAAAATATTATTATTAAAAAAATATTTATTTATGTAAATTTTAAATTGATCTACTTATTTAAAAATATATATAAAATTTACATACCTAAAACGCAAATTATATTTAAGACTGAAAACATCATATCCGTCGATCTATATCATGTAAATTTAAATAGTATTTATTGGATGCCAGACTTTCTGGTCAACGTGGGTGAAGACATATTCTTGCTTTTGTGGCCTTCTAAGTAGCTGTCGGCAAGGATTGCTTAACCGTAGTACGAACCAGGAACGTGCGCCTGACTCTGCCATTCCAGACATGCAGTACTCCACATATGACACATCCAAAGTCAAACTCCGAAATCACCCCCCAATTTCCTCCCTCAACCCAAGAGACTGCCTGCCGAATCTGACGATGATAATCAATTCACTATGAGAAAATCTATTCTCAGTCCCGTTTTGTATCACACGTCACACAAAATTTGACTAACAAACTGGTGTAGCTTAAATTCGATCTAAACATCGATATCGAGTCTTTGAGAAATGTATAAAAGTATTTATAAATTATAATAAATAATAAATAAAATATATTTGAAAAGGTTTGAAAGTTGTTAGTTCCCAAACCTAATAATAATCTTCGAAAAAGAGAGTTAGGATTAGAGATTTGTGACTGGTGTGCAAGCCATGGCTTTCAGCATCTGCATAAACGATGTTGGCGACATTCCGCTTGGTAGGGGTGTTCATCTGAATTCCGGATTCCCAAATCCGGAATCCAAATTCAAAATTTCATCAAGCATTTAAAAAATAAAAAATAAAAAATGTTAAGAAATAAATAAAATTTTAAACCACCCGACCCCGATAAACACCCTACCGCTTGGTTTACAAAGAGGCATTCAACTTAATCTTTAAAAAATGGTTGTATCTATGAAATACGGAGAGGAAGAGGCTGGCCGCACTCATTTTGTCTCTGTGAACTCTGACCACCTCTGTTCGACGCCAACGAGAAGAAGAGATGACGATTTTTTTGGCATCTCCATGGATGACCAAGACCTTCTTCATATTTTCTCACATAAATGTCCTCAGAAAATTCCCTCACTCCTCTTCATTTTCTTCATTTCCATCCATCTTTTACGCTATTCTTATCTCAGCTTTCAAGTTATACTTGTCCTCTCTTAACGGCCGCTTCATCCTCCTCTCCTTCATTAATTACCAATCTTTCGATACTTACTTTTATTCTCTTTCATACTTATCGGATGAATGAAAACTTGATTCCAACTTTCATAACTGTCACTCATATTCAACTCTATCATTCTTATTAATTTGTTGACTTATGTATTGATTAGTCGTTATGTTTTATATTGAGTGACTGATGATTTTTTTAAAAATCTTTTTGAAGAAGCAAATAGTAACTTATATAGTTCTTCTTCATGGATAAATAATTTATAGCTCAACCAAGAGTGATCGATATATATTTTTTACGATGAGTGATAGATGTATTTCTTTTGTTTTAAGAAGCTAATAAGAAAAGAAAACGTGTGTAAGTTGGTTGTGGGTGGACCGCGGATACCGTCGTTTGGTCGGAGCTTTCTTGTCGGAGGTCAAAGACGATGGCGGTGAAGATTGAGAAAGAACATTTTAAGAAGGCGGGGAACCAAGTTTGTCTACTCTGATTTGAATATGTCGAAATGGACTGGGTGTAAACACTAAACGTTGCGTTTAGCTATGAAGAAAAAAATAATAATAAAAAGCTTCGTGTGTTGTACATGAGAAGAAGGCAGTTGCATAGAACTATTCACTCACTATTATTTGTATCTCTTTTATCTTTCATTCTTTCACGTTTCTAAGCAGCATTAACTAACTATCAAAAAATTAATGGAATTAATAAATAATTGTTTAATAATTAAGAGAAGGTAAATACTCTAGTACTGGAGATTATTTAAGAATTATTTTATAAATAATATGTTTTAATGTAGTTTGTTAGATTATAAAGTTATTTTTCTTATAAAATAAATCTAAAAAATTAAATAAAATCACATTAATTTATAAATTTTTTATGAAACAATTTATAAAATTATTTTTATATAACTAATTTATGGATGTAGTAGTACTCAAATATACTAATTAAATGAGTTGATATACAATATTTTCCAATACTTTAATTATGTGTTTAATCTACTAAAGTACACACATATATGTATGTAAGTAAATTATTAGAGAGGAGCAACATGTAAAAGATGTTTCTCTAGTTTAATGAAACAGTTATTTCTAAGAAATGATATGATTTTTATAAAAAAATAAATTTAGATCAATAACATAATGTGTAGAGAAAAAAAATATAAGTTTTAACAAATATTTGATAGATAATAAAAAAAAATATTTTAATGATGAAATAATTATATAAAAGTAAATTATAAATTGATGTGAAGTGATGAAAAATAAATATTTAATAAATATTATAATTTCATTTATAAAATAATATTATTTAAATATACTATTTTATAATGAATTTAAATTGACTTCTAAATAATATTTTATTCAAATAATTATATTCATAAATATAGTGAGCAAACAGATTTACACTTAATTATTTTACATTTTTCTTTTTTTAATAAAGAATGAATATAAATTAAAATTTATTTAAAATAATGTTATATTATGATTTAATTGTAATGTAAAGTAGGTTTACAATATTATAATGGTATATTATAATTTGCATTTTATATAATTTGTGTTATTAACCTGAGTCTTGGATAAGTTTTATAGATAATAGGAGAAAAGTAACGGTAATTATAAGAATATTGAGTTGAGTTTAAAATTAGGTGTTGATTTCAATTTAAAAATCTAATCAAACTATAACTAAGAGATAGTTTAAATGAATTTGAATTGAGAGAGATTTTGGATAATAATTTTTGAAAGGATAAGAATTTTGAATTTGGTTAGATTTAAATTTAAAATATTTAATTTAAGAGTTTGAATTAGAGACTAAATTTCAAGAATCATATCATTTTAAAATATAAATAGATGAATAGATGTAGTTAAATTTAATAAAAATAAAAATAATAATAAAGAAATTACGTGATGATTTGATAGTCAATTATTATAATATAAAAATATAAAAAATACGCATTTATATACGCGTTCCAATTGCACGCACCGTTTAAACCTCACCGCAGCCAGTTATGATCTGACCGTTCCTTCGTCTGACTCTTGACTTCCTCGCTCCTACGCTCGCTATATAAGACTCGTTTTTCTTCCCAAAACTAGGGCGCCGAACACCTCACAGACGGACTGGTTTCTCATCCACCCATTCCTTCCAACCTTTCCGGCCGTTTTTTTTTTCTTTGAAGTTTTTGCTGAATCTTCAAGGTTTTATACTTAACACCCATCGCCGAAAGAACACTCGTACTATATTTTCCACCGCAGGAAGGTTTTTATTAATCGGATGATAGAATGTGGCCGGAGTAGAGTGATCCAGGATGTCAAACATACCAACCTCACTCTCTGAAATCTGCCTCACTCTCTCCCGTCTCACCATGTCTGTCGCCGACCCATGGCCCTTTTCTTGAACCCCATCGCCCGTTAGATAAACACTTCTCCTTCAGAAGAACAAAACAGAACAGAGCAAAACACCCATTTCGTTATATTTACCGTCACCCAGAGCGTACTGCGATGAGAAAGTTCAGAGGCTTCAAGCTCGGGAAACGCCTGGTTCAGGCTTCCAAATGGATTGCTCGTAAATCCCGGATCCGACCTAACTACCACCGTCTGAACCCGCCGCCGCCAGAAACGCCGAGCAAACCCAAATTGAAGCACATCTCGAAACTCATCAACTGGAGCCGGCGTTTAACCTGCGGGGCAAAGTCTCTGTGTTGTAGCAGACCCGGGTCGAGTTATATACCCGTGGGGCTTGATCCGGTCCAAGAGAAGGCGGTGACGGTGCCGAAGGGACACCTGGCGGTCTACGTTGGCCAGGAAGACGGCGACTTTCGCAGGGTTTTAGTTCCCGTAATTTACTTTAACCATCCTCTGTTTGGTGAGCTTCTGAGGGAGGCCGAGGAGGAGTACGGATTTCAGCACGAGGGTGGGATTACGATCCCCTGCCGGCTGGCAGAGTTCGAGAGGGTCCAGACTCGTATAGCCGCTGGCAACCGTGGTACCCGGCGGCTGACATGGAAGCGCCACCATTGAAAGAGAGAGCAAGAGAGATTGTGCGGTGGTTGAACTGAGTTATGATGACGACGATAAAGATTCCGAATTGATTGTGATAATGACGTTTTTGAATTTTGTTTGTTACGGTATAGTGCCCCGCTTCTTTCGATCCTAAGGCTTTGTTTGTTTACTTTTTGTTTGTTTTCTGTTTCATACGTGGTATGATGGACTAGATTTTTTTTTTTTTTAGAAAGAGATGGACCTGATTTTTTATTATTATTTTAGATACAAGATGGACTGGATTTTAGATGTAAATAAAGAGATGATTTTTTTACTATATTGTTGTTGTTATTTCCGTTCTTTTTCTCTGGAAATATATATAAATGATTTATATGAGTAGGAAAATATTTATACATATAAAATAATAAAACCATTCATTACGTATAATATTGTATGCTTGTACGTATAATACAACTAAATTGATATAAGTTATAAAGTATTTACCTTTTGAATAGTTCAAACTAGCTAATTATAATTTTAATTTAAGCGGCCGATCATCAAAAAATAATAAAATAATATTGTACGCGAGTGTGCATATACGGGTGATCATCAAACGCCGTCCACCAAAATATATAAGAAAAATTTTATATGCAGTTATTTTTATATATTTTTTTATATATTCTATTAATATAATTAGTTGTATATAAAAAGACAATCATAAGAGTGGAGTGTATAAAAAGTATACAAAAAAAAATAATTGTATGTAGCAGTAAAATAATTGTATGTAGCAGTGATTTTTTAAAATATAAAGAGACAATCATATGAGTGGAGTGTATAAAAAGTATACAAAAAAAATAATTGTATGTAGCAGTAAAATAATTGATTAAGGCCTGATTTACTGTGAGAGATAAAATCAAAAATATCAAATTCTTTTTAAATTTATCATTATATTTTTTTAAATTTTTATATAAAATATAATAAAAAATTCAACTTTTTTCAAAATTTAAAATAAAATTAATATTAAAAAAATATGTTATAATAATATTTTTTTAAATTTTTATCTTATCTTATCTTTAAAAATAAATCAGACTTAAATTTGATGGGGTCTAGTCAATGTGTACGTACATTTATACTACGTATTGCGTTACGTGTATTCCTGTTGTTGCAACTTGCCACCCTGATCATGAAAACATCAATATATACCTAGTATTTCAATTCCTCAACCATAAAAGGAACAACGCTATTCTTTAGCAAATATATATAAAAACAAAAAAGAAATATAGTACTACTGTCCTTTTTTTTTTTTTATCTCCTAAATACTAACATTAAGGATTATGGGAAACCAACTAATTAAATAGTTGTCGATTAAAATAATGATCTCTCGACATTCAGTATATTTTAAAAGTAATAATACCAAATTAACCATGTAATCACAATATCGACCATATATTAGTTTAAAGAGAATCTTGTCCTTTTAATTTATTGCGCATGCAATATGCCATCTATATTTTGATGAATAATTTTTTTTACAATCTATTAAATATAGACTATATTTTAGTTCATATAGAAACACTTTAATTTTATGATTAAATAAAATAAATTTTTCAGATTTTTAAATTTTTTTATTTATAAATAAATTTATTTTAATTAATTTTAATCTAAAATAAAGATTTATCTATTTATTTATTACTTGGACTCAGGGACGGAATTATCCTTTGGCTTGAGGGACTTTGGCCTCTCTAAAATTTTTATAACTTGATAAAAATCAATTTCTGAAAAGTATTTTTATGAAATAGATTATATAAAAAATTAATATTTGTTTCTCTCTAAATTTTATTTTGTAAATTGACTCTCTAAATTAGATTTTTTAATTTTATCTTTACTTAGACTACAAAAATATTTAATTTTTTGAATTGTATATAGCATTATCCTATTTAATACTATTTTTTTTTTTGATGACCTACTTTTCTTTCATGTTGTCCATAGGAGTCCCTATCATCCATGATGGTGGTGGAAGTGGAGAATATATAACCTGTAATGGCCTCAGGGTTGATGTGTGGCAAATTGAAGTTGGTGGGTGTGAAATTAATCGGTCGGAATGGATATGCCATTAGGCATGACTTGTATTTTTAAATAAAATGAGATAAAAATTTAAAATTAAAAAAAATATTATTATAATATATATTTTTAATATTAATTTTATTTTAAAATTCTGAAATAGTTGTTTTGAGATTTGAAAATTTTGAATTGTTTATTTTATTTTATATAAAATTAAAAACAATAATAATAATAAGATAAGATGAAATACGAGTGATTGTAAAAATTAACAAGAACTTAAAGTTGTATGGACCCAAGTTCTCCTCTCAAGCCTTAAGTCTAAATCAAAGCACACCATTCAATGTATAAGAGCACTCTTAATGGAGTAATTCATTTTTATTTATTTTAAAGAGTCAAAAATCTTTTATTTTTTTTATTTTAGCTATTCACTTTTACATTTTACCATCCATTAGCATTTTTATTTTTTCTCTACATTTTTTAAAATATTCATATTTTATTTTAATTAAATTTATTTTATAAATTAAAATAAAGTAAACAAACGGTTGAAACAGTTAGGATTGTAAATGAACCAGGCTACTCGACAGCCCGCTCAGTTAAACTCGAATCGAATTCGACTCCT
The DNA here is from genome assembly GCA_036898215.1 of Platycarya strobilacea. Lineage (NCBI taxonomy): Eukaryota > Viridiplantae > Streptophyta > Magnoliopsida > Fagales > Juglandaceae > Platycarya > Platycarya strobilacea. The sequence continues at coordinate 35,316,125 of CM072551.1, read as the reverse complement.
GAAAAAAAAAACTTGCACGTGAAAGCAGGTACTTGCTCGATTAATAAATGACACATACCCGATAAAACTCAACTCAACTCGACTAAGGTTCGTTAGAGCTCGCTCGTTTATGCTTAGGTCAACTCGTTAGCTTGACTCAATTAAAATTCATTTATATATTGATAAATATACACACACATATATGCTATATATAAGTATTTGTAATAATAAGTATACCATTTTTATAATTAAATATGTAATATGTAATCTTATTATTTATATCTATATGATGAATATATTTCATAATTATATTTTATAATTTGTATAATAATGATTTTATAAAATTTAAAAATTTCATATATTAGTACATGGAAAACATGTAAAATATGTATATGCTATCATATTATGTGTATTTATTAATAATATATATAAGTATATAACATATTGTTATGAATAGATATCAACTAGTTAGATATTAAATATTAATTAAATATTAAATATTTATTTATTTATTTTTAAATTTTATTCAAAAACTTTAATCGTTATTCGAGCTCGGACTCAACTTGACTCGACTCGAGTTTGTTTGTGAGGCGGACTCGAGTTTGAGCTCGAATCGGAAGTTTGGTTAATCGAGTTGAGCTCGAACAAATAATAAATAAAAACTCTAATTCAGACTCGAGCTCGAGTATTTTGAGTTGAGTTCGAGCTCGACAAGCCAAAACTCGGCTCGGCTCGACTTGTTTACAGCCCTAGAAATAGTTGCAGAGCCAACCAAAGGCGCGTGGGAGATGACATAGGTGTTGCTGGAGATGAAATCTTGAGGGGTCGGTCGTCGGCGTGAGGCGATGTCGAGCTTGTAACTCATGGTGCGTCAAACGAAACCCATGGAGTCCGAAACCTATGTTCGGACTTCCAGCTACGCGTGGGGAACGACAGCTCTGTCGCCGGAGCTGGGATCGCCGGGAACTTGTCATCGGCATTGTCTGATGCCAGTGATTCCAACGGTGTACTTGTTGGTGGCCGGCGGTGAACCTTGCAATGCCTTGCCGAAACCCATTCTGAACGTAAAACCCATTGTCAAAATCACCTAAGATGAAAAAAATAATATAATATATTTAAAAGGATGAATAGTGTTGTGCTACATGTAGCACAAATATTGTTTATCTTTTAAAAAAAATTCATTTTAGCTATTTTATTAGAATGTGATTTTTGACATTTTAGCTAAATTTGAGTTAAATTTTACAAAAAGCAAGCATTTAGATACTCTATTGGGAGTGCTATTAAAACAAGCCAATTAAGTACTCTTCCTCACCCACAACTTGTTTATAGCAATCAATTTCATGGTCCTGTAAGGATGATGATCGAAAAACTCGAATAATTTTACCGGAAAGCGTTGGAGCGTTAAAGGGTGTTAGTGCACATCTATATTTATTGTATCATCGTTATTAGGATTAATATTGTAATGATCTCTTTATAAAGGTTTAGCCTTATTTCACAAATATGCATTTTTTTTGTATATTTTGAGAGATGTAGAAATTTATAGTTAATACAATTTTTCAAATTTTTTTTCTATATTTCTATATAGCATCAGAGCCACAACTCTGATCTTTCTATTTGTGCAATCTATTATATTGACATTTTCTTGTTTCACACTAAACTTGGTTTTTTCTACACTGACAGTGAGATTTTTGTGATTTTATGTCTGTTTTTCGCTCATTCTTGGGTCAGATTTGATCATCAATGGAGTCCCGAGAATTTTCTCGACGTTTCTGTGTCAAGAGTTTGCCCATACGTTTCTGTGTCAAGATTTGATCATCAACCCACATGCCCCACACGCTCCTCAACCCAGTAGTGCTTCAAGCCCGTTTAGCCCACTCTAAGCCTAGCCCAACCACCTCAAATCCAGCTCAAGTAAGAGCAATTCTTCTACCTTTTGTTTCCATTATTTATTGGGCCCATTTGTTTCAAAATAAATCCACTGTACCCGTACCCATGATCGTTGATGGTTGACTTTTGATCGTTGACCAAAAAAAAAACCTTTAACATTATGTCTCACCCTTCTCTCAACTTTGACACCATTGTTCGTCCTATTGATAATATTATATATGGCTCTAATTATAATATGTGAGCTCAAAATATGGAAGTCTTTCTTAAAGAATGTAAATTGTGATGCTATATTTATAATGATATCCCTAAACCTAAGTAAAAAGATGGTGAGAGTCTTGATATGTTTGCATGTCGTCTTGAATATTGAAATTTCATTCATTACAAGATTTTTTCTTGGTTTATCAATACTTATGTTCCATTTATTCATAGCCTGCTTCCCAAGTTTGGTAATGTTAAAGCTACTTGAGATTTTTTGGCTAAGCGTTAAATTGCACTCATGATGCTTCCTTGCAGTTCTAGCTTGAGACTAAGTTTTATTAGATGCGTCAGGAATCATGTCAATCCATTGTTGATTTCTATTCTTAAGTTAATAATATTTGGGAACAGTTGTCTGCTATAGACCCTCAACTCAAATGTTTTGAGGACATTGAGTTGTTTGCGACCAATCATGATCGTCACAAAGTTATGCATTTTATGATGTCACTTTGTAAGGACTTTGAATCTACTCAGTTATCTCTTTTGCATCGCACACATCTTCCATCTCTTGAGGTTGCAGTTGTTGAACTTATCTCAAAAGAGAATCATTGTTACTATGAAGATGCAGACTTAAGATTTAGTTGTTGTTTCCATCACCAGGACTACTTCTGGATATTCTACGGCCGCAAGCCGTGCTCTTTCTCAATCTTCCAAAACTGTCTTCTACAAATACTGCAATTGTTATGGTCACTCTGTTACAAAATATTGTAAATTGTAAAACAAAAATAGTCTCGATCCCCCTTATTGCAAGCTGTCGCAGTGGCTCCAACTGTTTTTTCTGCTCCTGAGTTTGTTATTAAGCCCTCTTCAGTGTCCACTTCTCTCATTGTTGTTGACATTGGGACATTGATTCATTATATTTTATCTTGGTCTTTTAGTACTTTGTCTGTCACCTTAAGTATATCTTCTTAGTTTTTATTTTTATTTTATTTTGCATGTTGTATACATGACCTCTGATTCTAGTAGGTTTTCTTAAAATTCTGCTTTGTCCCCAATCCTACCATATATATTGCTGATGGCCCTCATTTATCTATTAGTCATGTTGGGTCTATTTCCTCCCCTACCTTATCTGTTGACAGCACCTATCTCGTTCCCAAATTGTCCATAAATCTCCTTTCAGTTGGTCAACTTTGTGAGTCAAGTCTTAAATTTATCTTTTCTAATGCTGGTGTTGATGTGCAGGATCCACAGACAGATCAATTTATTGGGGCAGGCTGTAAGATTGGACGTTTGGTCGGCTCCTTTTTTTGTAACTTCCATTACATCTGTCTCATTCCATTGTTGCTACTGTCGTCTCTTTTTAGTTATAAAATTCTCAGCTAGGTCATCCTTTCTTCATCGTGATCATCTTTGACCTCTCAAAGATCACCTAGGGTCTATAAGATTTGAGTTTTTTGTTTGTATTTCATGTCAACATGGAAAAAAAAAACTCATTTATCTTTTAATGTAAGTAAATCTTTTTCAGTTACACCATTTAATTTGGTTCACTATGATATTTAGGGTCTTGCATCCACTCTTACTGAGGGGAGATTTCATTATTTTGCTATTTTTGTTGATGATTATTCTCATTATATATAATTATATTTGTTGCAGCATCAATGTGAACTTGTTCATGTTTATCAAAATTTTTGCAAAATGGTACAAACTCAAATTTTCCTACTATCAAAGTCTTTCATTCAGATAATGCCATGGAATACAATGACAAAACTCTCCTTAAGTTCGTGCATCAGCAAGGCACATTATCACATTGTTTTTGTCCCTATACCTTTCAACAAAATGATCGTGCAGAGAGAAAATATCATCATATCTTAGATACTGTAAGAGTTCTTTTACTTTCTGCTTTTTTACCTGAAAAGTTTTGGGGTGAAACTACTATTACCGCTGTGTACTTCACAATAAATCTCCTTATGAGCTTCTCTATGGTATGGTTCTTAACTATTCCCTCATCCGATTGTTTGGTTGTGCATGTTTTGTTATTCTTCCCCCTCATGAATGAACCGAACTTGAACCCCATTCTTAGTTATGCTATTTCCTTGGTTATTGCTTGACTAAAAAAGGTAATCGATGTTATGATCCTATCTCTAAATGTCTTCGAGTCTATCGTCACGTGAAGTTTTTGGAACACAAATAATTTACTAGCCTCTCAATGTTCTCCTCTTCCTCCTCTACCCATTCCCTCATATTCACTGATCCCTTTTATTGCCTTATTTTCTGACTTTTCTGCAGAGATTTCAAACTCATCAAACAGTCATTTTACTGCTGCACCCAATTCATTTGATGTGTTTGATGAATCGCTTGCAACACCACTCATTCCTCATTCTTCTCCACTCTCTAATCCTCGTCATTCCAATTGGGTAAGTATTTCTCATACTCATCTTCGTGATTATCACTGTTTCTCTGTCGTTGCCACCCTCCATGAATCTTACAACTATCTTAAGGCTCGTACTGATCCTCTTTGATAGATAGTTATGTCTGAAGAATTGGATGCTCTTGTCAAAATACATATTTGGAATCTGGTGAACTTGCCTCCTAGAAAAGCTACAGTGGGATGCAAGTGGATTTATAAAATAAAGACTCGGGCAGATGGATCAATTAAATGCTACAAGGCTCGACTTGTTATAAGAGGATTCACTCAGGAGTATGGGATCGATTATGAGAGGACTTTTGCTCCTGTTGCTAGACTTACCTTTGTCAAATCTTTACTTGTAGTTGTTGCTGTTCGGTGTTTGGAACTTTTTTAGATGGATGTTAAAAACATCTTCCTTAATGGTGATCTTACTGAGGAAGTTTACATACAGCTCCCACCTGGTTATGAAAATCTTTCAAATAAAGTTTTTCGTCTTCATTGTGTACTTTATGAGCTCAAATAGGCTCCTCGAGGTTGGTTTGAAGAATTTTACTCAGTGGTAAGACTTTCTTTCTAACCTATTTGATTCTGCACTCTTTGTTCACACTACTGGGGCAGATACTATCATTTTTTTTCTTTATGTCATTGATATTATTATTACTGGTGCTGGAATTCGAGATTTTCAGAATCTACTTAGTCAAAATTTTGATATGAATGATTTTGGATATCTTAACTACTTTCTTAGTCTTAAAGTTACTTCGAACAAGGATGATTATAATGTCACTCAAGCCAAATATGCATTTGGTTTACTTTCCACAATTAGGTTGACAGATTACAAGATAATCAGTAGTCTACTTGAGTATAATACCAAACTTTTGGCCAGTGACGGTTCTCCACTTGCAGATGCAACACTTTATCGATAATTAGTTGGTAGTCTTATTTATTTTACTGTCACGAGACCTGGCATTTCATATGCTGTTTATTTGGTCAATTAGTTTATAAGTGTGCTCTGATCTATCGATTTTGTTATAGTTCTTCGCATTCTGCACTACATCAAGAGTACTATATTTTATGGTCTACACTTCTCATCCTAGTCCTCTTTAGAATTACAGGCCTATTCAGATATAGATTGGACTGGTGATCTTATTGATTGTCACTCCATCACTGGTTATTGTTTATTACTTGGCACTTTTTTGATTTTATGGCGTAGTAAGAAACAGTCTGTATATAGTTGCCTGTTCTAATATCGAGATTGAGTATCGTGCCCTTACTAATACAACATCTGAACTTTTGTGGTTACGTTAGCTTCTGAAAAATATAGGTGTTCCTCAATCCATCAGCTATACTCTTCATTGTGATAATCATAATATCATCTATATTGTGCTTAATGATGTATTTCATGAGCGTATTAAACATATTAAAATGGATAGTTATTTCATCCGCCATCATTTTCAACATGATGTTCTCCAGTTACACTTAGTTTTTCCTGGAAATAATATTACTGATACTTTGACGAGATCACATCCACCTAGTCGGCTTGGTGATCTTATTTTTAAACTCCAGTTGACTTCAGCACCTAGAATATTTGAAGGAGGATGTTATTGTATATCTATATTTATTGTATTTATCCTTATTAGGGTTAATATAGTAATTATTTCCTTATTAGAGTTTAGACTTATTTGATTATATAAGGCATTTTTTGTATATTTTGACATATGTAGAAATATACAATTATACAATTTTTTAATATTCTCTCTATATTTTTACCAGTCAAGCCTATTAATGAAGTTGGGTAGTAGATCAACTGGATCAGAAAACGGTTTTTTTTACTTCTTAATTTTAAGTGTATTTTCCCGATCGATTGGCAAACATTCATTATAATATAATAAGCTTTGTCACAGTAGGATGTGGTCGTCATCAAGTTGCAATGCATGAAGCCATCATGCATTAGTGCTAGACTTGACATTTTCATGAAATATTGGTCCAGCCCATGCAGGCACTGATATTGCCTAATATCGTTTTTAGTAATTTATAATATATGCAAATGTTCGTTGCAGTAAAATATTTCTCAAACTACTATACATACATACATAAATGCATGTATTTATATATAGGTCTGTTTGGGTTAATTTGGTCCAATTAAACGTTCATAATTTTGTGACGCAGACAAAGTGATGTTGTAGCTAGATTTAAGATTTGAACTCATCATTGATTCTACTATCTTGTTAACTAAAGCATGCCTCACTTATTTTAAAAGTTTAAATAAATAAAATAAATAAATTTAATTATTTATATTATGTCTTGACCAACGATTATCCTGCCCGGCCCACGCTACCAGAAGAGTACTGTGCGCGCGTGGCTCGTCCGATCACCAGGAATCTCACGTAATATTATTGCCGTTGTCTATATCATATTCAATAGCTTTACAACCCTTCAAATTATCAACTACTTGAGCTGCTTCTTTTTCCACTTATTCCACATCAAGTTGTTGATTTTTATAATAATGTTGTACGACGGTCACCATAATCTTCCCGATCAAAACTTTGTTCCCAAACTTGGTTCTAATTAACACCGTTAATTCTTAGTCTTGTTTTATCTGATTTGCAGCAGAAGTAACTGCTAATTTGTAATATATATTCACTTAATTTCTGTATGTGTTAATTGCTTAGGTACACTAACCAAACCATCACTACAAAAAAAATGGATATATACTATATATAACCATTTAATTATAACTAAAATTTACAATTGAAACATTTTGTTTTGGTTGCAAATATATAATTATTAGCATTGGCTATATATACTCGTTTTTTTTTCATATAGTGCATGTAAGCGGTTTGTCTTTAATTTGATTTATGACACCTTAAGATGTTCTTGTTTTTCCAAAGAGAAAGCCATCTCGTCATTTTATGGGTGGTACGATCGAGAGCATTTCCCAACTTCCAATTAGCATATACGTACATATCTCGCCTTTTACTTTAATTTAGACATGATAAAGGAGTCTGGCATCTACCAAAACGAGTAGTTGAATAGCCATGCCTACAACCACCTTGCAATTCAAATCATCCAAGGCCATATTGATTTCCGGTTTGGCCAAAGTTAAAAGTAGTAGCGTTGTATTTGACAATCTTTATGACTAAAACTCGGGAGAAAGTAGAGTGCATATATAGAAAAGATGCTGCTACTCTATGAATATGTTGAAGATTGTTGAAAATGGTGTTGAAGATTGAGAAATGAGAAAGAATGAAATTGAAGTGGGAGAAGTGTGAACCACTCTGATTTTGATTCAACTAATAATCTGATAAATGATACAAAGGGTAGAGGTTACATATATACACAAACCCTGCACTATACATAGTAAGGTCAACTATACATTTCATAGATGCATTTCTGCACTATGCATTTCTGGTAATTCTGCAACAGTGCAGCAGGATGGGGTTGAGCAGTCCCCTTCACTGTTCTGCTCTGCTTTGATCCTTGGCCTGCATTGTGTTGTCCCCTTCATTGTTGAGCAGTCCCCTTCATCTTCTCTTGTTGCAGGTTTCTGAGACTCCCCCTCAAGATGGGCATAGATATTGAGTACACCCATCTTGGACAATAGAAACTGGAAAGTGGGAGCTGATAATGCCTTGGTGAGGATGTCAGCCAATTGGAACCTTGAGGCTACATGAACCATAGTAATGATTCCAGCCAAGACCTTTTCCCGAACAAAATGACAGTCTAACTCAACATGCTTGGTTCTCTCATGAAAGATAGGATTTTTGGTCAAATGAATCGCCGATTGACTATCACAATAGAGAGTTGCTGGTTTTTCTTGGTGTACATTAAAATCCTTCAACAAGTAGTTAAGCCAAACAATTTCACAGCTCGTGTGTGCCAATGCTCTATACTCAGCTTCAGCTGATGATCTAGATACAGTGGGTTGTTTCTTGGACTTCCAACTAATCAATGAGTCTCCAAGAAACACACAGAAACCAGTCACTGATCTTCGTGTCTCAGGACAAGTTGCCCAATCCGAGTCACTATAAGCTTTGAGGTGCACATCTGTTTTAGAGGAGTAGAAAACGCCTTGCCCAATCGAGCCTTTCAAGTACTTTAGAATTCTATGAGCTGCACGTAAATGTTCTTGTGCCGGTTTATCAACAAATTGGCTCAAAACATTGACTGCATATGTGATATCTGGCCGAGTATTGGATAGGTAGATGAGTCTTCCAATTAGTCTACGATAGCTTGTAGTATCAGTCAAGTAATCCGTGGAAGAGTGAGATAACTTGTGATTCTGCTCTATCGGTGTACTAACAGGCTTACTCCCAAGTAGTCCAGCATCCTCTAGAATTTCTAAAGTGTATTTTCTTTGACACAGGTGAATACCTGATGATGATCTTGCTACTTCTAATCCAAGAAAATATTTAAGGACTCCTAAGTCTCGAATTTTAAATTGAGAATGTAGATGATCCTTAATTTCTTCAATGATTGTCAAGTTGCCACTGCCCAATATGATATCATCCACATATACAAGAAGAGCAACAAAACCAGATTTGTCATGTCTAGTAAACAATGAGTAGTCTGATTGTGATTGATGAAATCCCATTGAGATGAGAAATGAAGTGAATTTTGAATTCCATTGCCGAGAGGCTTGCTTCAAGCCATAGAGAGATTTGTGTAGTTTGCATACAAGCTTTTCACCTTGTGTGTGAGACTCCCCCTTGAGCTGAAAACCAGGAGGAAGATCCATGTATATTTCTTCATTAAGGTCGCCATGAAGGAATGCATTGTGGACATCAAGTTGGGTTAAATGCCAATCATGGACAGAAGCAAGAGAAAGAAATAATCTCACGGTGGTGAGTTTGGCAACAGGGCTAAAAGTCTCTTGATAGTCAAAGCCTTCCCGTTGAGTGTAACCTTTAGCTACTAGGCGAGCTTTATGCTTGTCAATGCTGCCATCGGATTTCAACTTAGTCTTGAAAACATACCGACAACCAATGCTCTTCTGTCCAGGTGGTAGAGAGGTGATGGTCCAAGTACCATTAGCTTCAAGGGCTGAAAGTTCAGATTGAATGGCTTCTTTCCAATGGTTTGACACAACCGCTTCATCGTAGGTTTTTGGCTCATGGATGAGAGAGAGGGATAATGCATAGGATTTATGAGAGGGAGATAGGTGAGTGTATGAAAGATGAGAGACGAGAGGGTGAATGGTTGGAGAGTTATGTGGAGGATTCTGTGATGAGGCTGCAGCACAGTGATAATCAAGTAGGTAGGAGGGAGCACGTTTAACACGATCAGAACGCCTAGTGTTTTCGGAAACTCGCTCGAGCGGAGTGTCGAGCGAAGGTCGAGCGAAGTCACTGCCTGACCCTCGCTCGAGCGAGGTGTCGAGCGAAGGTCGAGCGAAGTCACTGCCTGACCCTCGCTCGAGCGATTCATCGAGCGAATGTCGAGCGAAGTCACTGCCTGGCCCTCGCTCGAGCGATTCATCGAGCGAAGGTCGAGCGAAGTCACTGCCTGACCCTCGCTCGAGCGATATGTCGAGCGAAGGTCGAGCGAGATCACTGGGTGTGGAAAAAGGGAAGGAAATGTCTGGTAGGACTGGTGGTAAAGTAAGATTAGAAGGGCTTGGGTCTGAAACCGATATGGAACTTGATTGGGTGAAAGGAAATGTGGACTCTAGGAAAGTGACATCCCGAGAAATCGAAGTGGAGTGAGTGTACAAGTCATAGACCTTATAACCTTTTACCCCAGCTGGATAACCAATGAAGATGCATGGTTTAGCTCTCGGATCAAGTTTCGTTCTGGCATGCTTGAGGGTGGACACATAGCATAAACAACCAAAAACTCTTAAATTGTCATAGGAGGGAGTAGAACCAAACAAAAGCTCATATGGAGTTTTATTGTCCAGAATTGGTGTGGGAATCCTATTAATCAAATAGGTGGCTGTTAATACAGCATCACCCCAAAACCTCAGTGGGAGATTAGCTTGAAAAAGTAACGCTCTAGCCACATTAAGAAGATGTTGATGTTTTCTTTCCACGACACCATTCTGTTGTGGAGTATAAGCACAAGTTTTTTGGTGTAGGATCCCATGGGTGTTGAAAAAATCTGGCATATGAAACTCCATACCATTGTCGGTTCTAACTTGTTTAACATTGGAGTTGAACTGAGTGCCTACCATTCTAATGAAGGATTGCAGAATTTGTTTGGTTTCAGATTTGAATTTCATTAAGTGGACCCATGTTACACGGCTGTGGTCATCAACAATTGTGAGAAAGTATTGATGTCCTTGCAAGGATGGTTGAGAATAGGGTCCCCAAACATCACAATGTATTAAATCAAAGATTGAATTAGAACGAGTGATGCTAGTGGGAAAAGAAACTCTCTTTTGCTTAGCCAAATGACAAACAGTACAGTGATCTTGATTGCTAAATTTTACATCAGGAAATGAGGATTGAATTAAATTCATCCTTTGACTTGACAAATGCCCTAGTCTAAAATGCCAAACATCAATTTCTGGTTGTTTTGTGGTACAGGCAACTTGTGAGTTGAACTTGGAATTTGAAGACTTGAATCCGAGAGAGCTGGGTAGAAGGTAATAAAGACCATGACTATTCTTAGCAAGTCCAATCGTCATCCATGAAGAAAGGACCTGTATAAAGCAATGATCATGCAGGAACACAACGCACAAAGAGGGGTTGTGAGTGAGTTTGCTGACAGATAGTAAATTAAAGGTGAAGGAGGGGACACATAGAACATTGGTGAGCATGATTTCAGGTGAGAGTTGCACAGTTCCTATATGTGTGACAGCGACTTGAGTACCATTTGGTAGTTGGACATGAGCTTGTGTGGTGCAAGTGATGGTCGTGAACAGTGAAGGTGAGCAAATCATATGGTCTGTAGCACCAGTATCAATTATCCATGGTGCTGAATGATGACTAGACGCACTACAAGAATGAAGAGTAGAAGTTGGAAAAATGAGATTGTTGAAAGGTAGTATACCTGCCATATTGGAGCGGTGAGGCGACTTTGGCTGTTCGGGTGCAGGGGGTTGGCTATGATTAAGCTGCGGTGCCTTTCCATTGACAAGAGCCATGAGTTTCTGAACTTGATCTTGAAGCAACAATAGCTGTGGCATTTCCTCATGCTGTTGCGTTTGAGAGAGGACTTGGTTTGCCGCATGAGGTGGAGCAAAAGTGTTGCTGCTCTAGTGCCCTTGTTTGGTTTTTGTAAACTTGAAGTTTGGTGGAAAACCAACAAGTCTATAACATTTTTCTCGGGTATGTCCAGATTTTCCACAGTGTTGGCATGATACATCCATCTTGTCCCTTCTCTTGGCTTGATTATTGACCACTGCCAATGCTGAAGATTCAGCAATGGGAAGGGTCAAGGTGCGTGCCTCTCGTTGCCTTTCTTCTTGAATAATCATGGAGAAGGTTTTGTCCAAAGAGGGGATTGGACTCATAAGCAAGATTTGTCCCCTAATGCTTTCATAGGAATCATTCAAACCCATTAAAAATTTAAAAACATAATCTGAGATTTGTACCTCACCAATGGAGCTGAGTGCTTTGCATGAGCATAGTCCACAAGAACAACATGGCAATGGTCTATAGTTGCGCAACTCCTCCCAAACGGCGTTGAGTTGGGTGAAGTATTCACCAACCGATCGTGTCCCTTGAGTAATGGTTCCAAGTTGTTGTTGCAACTGATATATTCGCACATTATCGGGTTGAGAAAAGCGTATTTTGAGCTTCTCCCAAACCTCTCTTGCAGAGCTAATGTAAAACACATTGGAGGCTATCTCTTTCGAGATGGAGTTGAGAATCCATGAAAGGATCAAGTTGTTGCAGCGCAACCAAGGTGTATAAAGTGGGTCAGAAGGTTCCGGGGTCACGATGCTTCCATCGAGAAACCCAAGTTTGTTCTTGATCGAAATGGCCAAGATAAAAGAACGACTCCATGAAACATAGTTGGGCCCGGTGAGTGGAGGTGAGATAACAATCGTATGAGTGTTATCACTGTGATGAAGGTAAAAGGGTTTAGTTGGGTCTTCTGTGGGTGACATGGAAGCATTGTGGGTGTTTGCCATTGAAAAAGGTGAGTGAAGTGATATGCACAGAAGGTGTTTGAGAAAATTTCTGAGAGACGAAAGGAACTTTGAGAGATGAAAGAAACTTTGAAAGATGAAGTTGAGATGATACTACGTACCAGAAACTCTTGAGAGATTGTTGAAATGAGAGGAGTACTAAACCCGCTCTGATACCATGTTGAAGATTGTTGAAAATGGTGTTGAAGATTGAGAAATGAGAAAGAATGAAATTGAAGTGGGAGAAGTGTGAACCACTCTGATTTTGATTCAACTAATAATCTGATAAATGATACAAAGGGTAGAGGTTACATATATACACAAACCCTGCACTATACATAGTAAGGTCAACTATACATTTCATAGATGCATTTCTGCACTATGCATTTCTGGTAATTCTGCAACAGTGCAGCAGGATGGGGTTGAGCAGTCCCCTTCACTGTTCTGCTCTGCTTTGATCCTTGGCCTGCATTGTGTTGTCCCCTTCATTGTTGAGCAGTCCCCTTCATCTTCTCTTGTTGCAGGTTTCTGAGAGAATATATGGGGTCCATGAACAACAACTTGCTGGGGCCATGGTACCTTTTCCTAATAGGAAATGCTCCGCTATAGAATTCAAGAAAAACCAAAAACACCAACAAAGCAGAACAAAAACAAAAGAAGGCAGACCAGATTAAGAAAAAAAACAAAACAAGTGAAAGAATCATGTTGAGAAGGCAGCTTCAGTTATACTCCACTCGCCAAACCATCTTGGCTCTGAAACTTTCTTCTCTTTTCTTTCTCTTATCTTGTCTTAGTTGTCATGGATCATATCCCATCAGCGTGTTCATCTATGCAGGCTGCTCTCAAGAAAAAACCCAACCGAATTCACCTTTTGAAGGAAACCTCAACTCTTTTCTAACATCGGTTGTCAGCTCGTCTTCTCAAGTCTCTTACAACAGTTTCGCCGTAGGAAATGGATCGGCCAGCTCTACCTCCCCAGAAGGCAGCATATATGGCTTATACCAGTGCAGGGGAGATTTGAAGATTTTTGACTGTTCGAAATGCATTGAAAGTGCAGCTAATCAAATAGGATTAGTCTGCCCTTATTCTTATGGCGCTTCTTTGCAACTCGAGGGCTGCTATATAAGATATGAGCATGTTGATTTCTTGGGGAAGCTTGACACAAGTCTTACGCATACTAAGTGCAGTAAAAGTGTAAGCAATGATATTGAGTTCTTTAGGCGTAGAGATGATGTTCTTTCTGATTTGCAAAGGGCAATTGGGTTTCGAGTCAGCAGTTCAGGATTAGTACAAGGTTTTGCGCAGTGTGTGGGGGATTTGAACCCAACCGATTGCGCTTCTTGTCTTGCGGATGCTGTTGGAAAGTTAAAGAATGTATGCGGATCAGCTGCTGCAGCCGACGTGTTTTTGGCGCAGTGTTATGCTCGCTACTGGGCATCTGGCTACTATAATTCAGATTCAGGTAATACTCATGATTTCTCTCTCAATATATTAATGTTAATTAAACAGTAATTGCAGTATTCGATCCCTTGCCAAAATAATAATGATAATAAATATAAAAATCAAAGTTTTTCCTGTCTTTATCCTGGTTATATTAATTAGAGGCACTAATTAGGTCATTGCAAGCTTTTTGCACCGTATTATAAAAAAAATGTTTATTTATGATAAATTATTTTCTATTGAAATAAATATTTTTTATTCAAATGAATTTATTTTTATCGTAAATAATTACTATATATTGTCATAAATAATTCATTATAAATATGTATTTATCTTGTAAGGATCATTCCTTAGTTTAGTGCAAAGCATATTGACCATGCACTTTAGTTCTTTCTTTAATTCTTTATTGGAGAGAGGGAGACATCTTTATTTTGTGAAATCCAATCGTCAAAAATATAATCTTTGTAAAAGTACTAAAGAATATTTAAGGGGCACTAGTACTACTACTCTAGCTGTTGCTTTTGGCGACCTCCCTTCTAAGTGCCACTCCCCCCCAGCTTTCATCTTTATGCTTTTATATAACATTATCTTCAGTTTTCTTTTTGTTTCAATCAAAGTAATCCGTTCTTTTGGTTGCAAAAGGTGTTATTCTATCATTAGACTATACATTACAAATATATATATATATATATATATATATATATATATATATGATATCAGAAAGTGAATTTCCCGGCCTCCTTAGTTCACAGTGCTGACAAATGATCGATGGAAGAAAATTAAGATCATAATTAAGCTGCGATTCCAAGACAATCGTCCCATCCCAAGTACTGAGAGATACTATATTCTTCCAATCTTCCTCAGATTCTCAGTGCTTATGGAATGGATCAAACAAAACATATAATTAGTAGCACTTAATGGATATAAAAAATGGTTAGAAAGAAAGCTTTATGAAACGTGAGTTATGATATTATATAGTGGCTGCCGGCCGTGATCACTAATCTTCTAGTATCATCTCAGCTTTACGTATGGTACTAATTCCCACTACCTTTTGCATTGAGTACCTCTGTAGATTCCTCTAACGAGGATCAAGTGGGAAAAACAGTAGCAATTATTGTTGGAGTACTAGCAGGTGTAGCCGTTCTGATCGTTCTTCTCTCATTTTGCCGAAGAACAATGGGTAATTAAATTTTGATCTTTTTACATGCGTTACTTATAATTATCAGTTTAATTAATTATTCATGAAATCACGGTATTGATCAACAAATATTATATCTGATCATGTACAGGTTAAGGAATTATATAGAAGATGAGCTTAATTCCTTTGATCCGTACTTACGCGTAGAAGCTGGCCAGTCATGATTTAAAAGGTTTGCAAATGTTTGTTTTGATACTCTTGTAACAGATTATAACTATAACTAAGTCAATATTGTTCTTTTTCTCGCAATTTTCATACAAAATTGTTTTGCACAAAAGATGGTAGATGTTACATATATATATATATATATATCTTCTGGATCAATAATTAATTAGTAGCAGTACTCTAAGCTAGCTCCATCATCTTAAAAAAGAAAGGGTTGATGATTGATGCATTCCCTTCATCCTATCCAACAAAACTTTCATGGTCTCATCAGTCCAATTACAAGAAAAATAAGTATTTGTAATAAATTATTTACAATAAAAATAAATATTTGTAATGAAAATAGACTTATCATTTTAACTAAACATAATTATTTTATTTAAAATAACTAGTCATAAATAAGCAATTTTCTTATTTTATAATAAAAGATAACTTTTTTAAACGATAACTAATTTTCTGAAGCCATGTTTTATACCGAGTTGAGCAATATTGCTGCAATTCTGCAGGTAATAGTATTCTTTATGTCATTGATCTGGTTATAATCAAGCAGCTCGATTAATGATCATTTTATTCTGCCATATCTAAGGGAAGAGGCTAATATCATGGTCAAAGAACTATGAATAGAGGAAATGTTTTAATGACATGCAGCAATATTGTTTAATTATATGGAGATCACTGCGGCTTTTAATTTAAAATTTCCAAGAGCTATATATGAAGATCGAGACTCTTTTCACTACAAAAAAAAAAACCCTATTTACCGGCATTTATATTACTGGCTTTTATATAAATGTCGGTAAAAACAATGATTTGCCAACGTATAGTTTATGTGCCGATAATTATCGGCGCATATGCATATACACTGATACTTAAATATATTACTATAAGATTTTCGGGATTTTGCCAAGAAGGGTACTTGTGGCTAAAAATAGGATTTTCGTGGATAAAGTATTTTTCCCACCAATTTGACTCGTGGGACGTTCGTGGCATATAACTCCCGGTAAAAGAGCATTTAACACGGGCCATATACTTCCGTGGCAAATAAATGTTTTTTCCCACAACATTTTTCGTGGTAACTTCCAATTTTGCTCGTGGGAATAAAATTTAAAAATGTTATAACCTTGTGGCTATTACTCTTTTGCTACAAAATCTTGTCGTTGCTAATTAGTTTACACTATGAAATAGTTCGTGGTAAAAGGAATTTTAGCCCTGTGTTATCTCTTATCAACTTGCAACAAATGCTCTTTTACCACCAAATCTAATCGTATGTACTTTTATATGCCCACGGAGAAGTTTCATAGCAAAAAATAGTCTTTGTGGGCAGAAGTATTTGCCATGAGTTTTGTTCACAGCAAATACTAAAAGATTTCAGAAAAAAAAATTATAAAAATCATATATAAGTTAAAAAATTATATATAAAGCACGTACATTCAAATTATATATAAAGCTTTTGAGACAATAACTAGAAGTTAAAGAGTGCAGGCAGCAGGGGTGAAAGATATTTTCAATCTCTATCATTTTCTTCCATAGTTAAATACATATATTTTTCTTTAGTAAGAGTTAAATAGGTGTGTTAACTAAATTTAATTGTGTAGAATTTAAGCATATTAACTAAATTTAATTTTTTAAATTGGTGTCATTTTCTTCAATACCAACTAAACCTAAAAAAATTGAGTATACACTTTAGGAGGACAAGCTCTACAAGGAGGGGAAGCATGTTGGGCATTGATTGTTTAATCTCATAAAGATATGAATTTATCATAATTTTACCACATAAAAGACATAAATATAGCTTAAAAATATAATTTAGATATTGAGATGAGATATGATGACTTGGAAGGACTTTGCTATTCAAACCTGGCCTCAAGTCCCTGCTTGAGTACATTGAACTTTCCTTTATGCCGAAAATTATTCAAGAACTTATTTTATTTTTTAATATGGGTACCAAAACCCTAAATAATTTTGAACCCTTAATCTAAAGAAGCAAAAGTAATTGTGAAGATAAAAAGTTTGCATCAAGATAAAGCATAAAACTAAATTATTTTGCACAACATAGCTGCCTTCTCAACAATAAAATTTTGGAGACTTAAAAAAGACAAAAAAAATTATGGAAAGAATTAAAGATAATGGAACATAGAAGTGACAAAATGGCCATGAACCCCAATTTATAGAAAAGTATGAAACACACAAAAGTAGCTAACCAGTCAAAAAACAGGGCATAGTTCTTCATCCAAAAATTTGTGCCTTTGCCTTTGCTTATTGCTATATCAAATGTCTTTTCTCTTCATGTAATTTATACTGCTTTTCCTACAAATGAAAAAACAATTATATAAGTAATAATTCACAATGGAAGGGTCATAATGCATTGACACTCTAAAAAGAACAGACATGCTTCCTTTTCAATTGAATAAGCATTTTGTATGGCTGAAAAGTTCAATTCTAAAGGGTATAAGCTTGAGAGAATCTGCATCCGCATGATGAAAAGTGTAAGGTGCTATGAAAATAACAACCATTCATATCATCGTAAGGAACCACTTTATAATTATGCAAAGAAGGCAGAGTTTGCTAGAGTTTGAGCCATCGCATATCATGGTCATATATATATATATATATATATATAAGTGCATATATATTATGGGCATATTTCAACACTGCAGTTTAAGAAAAATTAAATTAACATGTCATTTGTCATACTTGAAACAAACATACTCATATGAGATTGATTGATTGAAATCACATCATGCGACTAAAATAAGTGGTGTGAGTGAAAAGCATAATCACTCACGATATCGGCATTAGCTTGAATTGATTCAAAATGAGCCTTCTCGACAGCCATCTTTACAAGGCGAGTATCTTTTTGTTTTCTCATTTACCCTTTAAACCTGGCAAAACAGAACAAATCCATGAAAGAAAACCTTTGGTTCACATCTTGTGTTGCCTATCAAACTAAGAAAGCATATATAAAGAAAGAGAAAATTCTGCAATGTTATTTTGATTTTCAAACTCTGAATCGCTATTTTGCTACTTGTTAAAAAAATGCAATTCATACTAGAAAAGAGCTGGATTTTGAGAGTGAAAATTGGCTTCCATAATTAATATTTTAATTCATTGACTATTAAGCTGTATAAAGTATATTTTTTTCCTCGGGTCCCAAATTATGAGATGTTACAAAGACAAAAAGAGCAATTTTTCTTAGAATTATTTCCTCGACCATCACCTAGGACTGAACCAAATCTAATAACAACATGTAATTTTCGAAATAGAAAAAAACACATAGCAAAACAACTAATAACATTCGGTTTGGGCAAAAAACAGGGCATTCCTATTTCTTTGTAACATAGGAAATTAACTACACCAAAACATAAGCTAGAATAACTTACTTGGCTTCCAAAATGAAACCAAAATCAAATGGGTCAATTTAGGGTTTTTACCTTAAGTTTTGATTGCTCCCCGACCTTCTTCTAGGGTTTCCTAGCATGGAGAGACAGTGGGGAGGAGGGGGATGTCGCCGGTGAGAATGAGTGCTACTGATGGTGGTTGGAGGTGTGGGTGGCGGCGTGCAGTAGGGAAGCCGTGTATAAACGGATGGGTTTCGTGCATGGGTCTACGGAGGAGTTGTGGGATCGCGTCAAGTGGAGGATGAAAGGGGTGGTCCTGGGGTGGTCTTGGTGCTCTACAGTGGCTGAATAAGGCGGCGTATGGCTGCGTATGGCTGCGCGAGGGGGAGAAACGAGCATGAAACCCATTTCGGGCTATGCTCGCGTGCGATCGAGGGAGCGTCTAATAGGAGACTTCGACGGTGGGATGCTACTGCCGGAGGGGGTGGGAACTACCGAAGGTGGCGATGAGGCAGGGTTTGCCGACGATAAAGCCTAGCCGTGGGTTCGTTGGAGGAATGGCCGGGAGAAATCTCGTTCGGTGGTGTCGCGAAGAGTGAGGGGGAAATGAAATGAGGGGAAAGAACGGATAAATTCGAAGGATTGATCTGGGCTGTAGAAAAAGAAAGTTAAATTACCGTGGCGTTAAAATTAAAACGACGAGTAAAATTACGTTTTGTGCAAAATCTTTTTGCTGCAGTATAAACTCGCCGCAAATAGCATTGTTGACCTGAAACTACCGTCAAAGCATGATACTTCGTGGGTAATTAAATTTTTAATAGCCACGAAGACAGTTTGTGTCAACAGTCACTATTAACCACGACAGTTAGTGGTGGGATAATTTTTTGGTCTAAAAAACTCTCAAATCTTGTAGTGATACATTTGTCGGTGTTTATATAAATGCCAGTAAATTAGAGATGATTTAGCGGCGTATATTTAGTGGCAGTTATATATATGCTGGAATCACACTACAAGATTTTAGGCTTTTTACCATAAAGCTATATGGTGAAAAAAAACATATGTAAAGTGGAAAATGTTTTTTTTCTACCAAATTTGTTGGTAGGATGTTGGTGGCATATAATTCATGAGCAAGAATAATTTTCCACCAAAATTTTATTTCATGGCAAATACAAACTTTTTTCCACCACCTGACCTTGTAGGTATAACATATAAAATTTGTGGCAAATAATATTTCCAATCACTCTATTGTAGTACCAAAAATGATACTATCTATGAAGACAATAGGCCGAAAAAAACTTTTACCCACGAATACATTGATGACATATAACTTGTTCCCACTACTAATATTGTGGGGAAAAATCTTTTGGGATGATTTTTTTTTGTGAAAATTATTCATCCCAGTCTTGTACTTTTTCAAAAAAAATTATTTTCCACCAACATATTTGCTGCAAATAGGTATTAGCTATCAAGTGAATTGTAGGTAAAAAGTATTTTCCACGAATTATGTTCATGGCAAATGCTAATAGAATTTAGAAAAAAAAAAATTAGAAAATAAAAAAAATGCGACTTCAGCAAAAAATAATCATAAAAAATACTCTAATATTGGCTAAAATATACATTTATTTTTACAAACTTAATCTATACCCAATACATACAAATTTTAGAAATCAAACTAAATTCAGCTATATAGGCTAAAATATACATAACGAGACAAGACATCATGAACCAAACTAAGTTCAGCTATATAAACATGTCTTTTACTTTCTTTTCCTGTACTCAAATAATAAGAAACAAAAACTAAACCACATCAATTAAAATTTAAAAATATAAAAATGCATAACTAACCCAACTAATAAGGCACAAATAAACGCAGTAGGAGAAATGCTATAGTTCACAATTACTATAGTCCACAATAAACGCAGTAAGAAGGCACAAAAGTTTATTAGTTTGATAGAAATGCTACCTTTTTCATATCCACCACCAAATACAAGTGTCCTAAGCCAAACAATTACTACAGTCCACACATCATCTATCCAAACAATTAAATACACTTGTTAACTCCGTTTCTATGATTCAAGCACAAATTATTGGGCATATCCGGATTCATGCACAAAAATAATTCAACCAATTTAATAAGCAGTCCCATATATATATATTTGGTCAAAAGTCAATTAATTGTACTTTTGCATGTCACCAAAAAGGACCTATATTTACTTAATTACATGCTTTCTCTTGTCTAGTTCAAAAATTCCATAAATCATCAGTGTATTTGTCTAACATTTTGAGTTCAAAGCATACAATTACATGTACATTATTCTACATAGTTTGCTAAAGCATTATTTGTCTGACCTGGCTGCGCCATGAAGTAATGATTAATCCGAATCCTGGGATCTTAAAATAACATATGAAACCTACAAATGCACAACCATACCATTTTTTTTTAGATATTAGTGTAAAATGCTAGTGTGCAACCAATGTGATGAAAATATTTCAACTCTACAATTGACAATTTCAAAATTACATAAGTTAATAGATGGTAATATATGGACTGTCAAGATTAGTAACATCTTGTACAAACTGTCATGCATATTAGGTTACTTTTCATATACCATCCAGATTGTGATACCTACATATACAGCCTATATGCCACATATTTTCTAACTCTTCATTCACTCTTGCACAGAAAACATCAATTCTTTTCCAAATTAATGATGTCAATTGTTGGAACTATAAAAGTTGGTCTCTAGTGAAGCTGATATGGAATTACTTGAATATTATATGCGCATTTTGGTTCATAAATTTCCCTCAATGGACACAAAACACCACAAGGTCGTCAAAGAAAATCTAACTAAGATCCAAAGTAGGTAAATGCAATATTGTTCTTTAAACAAAATAGTTGATGCTCTATTATAATATGAAACTCAAATCATCTTTTTATGTTTCCAGTAATTAGGGCTAAATCTATCTACAAAAGTAAGTAAAAAAAGTAATGATTAATAATTCAACCAATTGCAATATGCTGCATTACAATGACCATCAAACTTAAATCAACTATTTTTGTTTCCAACAATTAAGAGCTAAATCCACCTAAAAAAGTAAATAAAAAAGTCTTGATTAATGCACACAAGTGCAATATGCTGCATTACATTGACCATGAAATTTAAATCAGCTAGTTCAATCTCCAGCAATTAAAAGCTAAATCCATCTAAAAAAATAAGTAAAAAAGTAAAAAGTTACATAGACACAAGTGCAATATGCTGCATTATATTTCACTTGAAACTTAAATCAGCTATTATTGTTTCCAGCAATTAAGATCTAAATCCATCTAAAAAAGTAAGTATACATTTAGACACAATGCATCATGCTGCAGCATACAATAGGATTTAAATTAGCTATTTAAGTTCCCAAAAATTAAAAACTAAATCCATCTAATTGTTAAAAGTATACATAGACACAATACAACTCACATAGTTGCGCTCTGCCGCTTCAGTAATAAATCTACCCTTGTTTTCACACCAATGCACCTTTTTGTAGAAAGCAACATAATTTGGAGCTTGTTCCTGCTTCAAACTAATGTTTCAATAACACCCATCAGTCAATTAAATAAAGTTCTATAGTGTCTCTAAGCTGATAAGGTGCTTAGACCCATAATAGAAGATGTGCAATAAAGATAGAGGGATATACCCAGCCAAGACATTTTAGGAACCCTGTGATTCAGTAAGTAAAAATGGGCTTGAACCGCCATGCATATCATCTCCAAGCAAAGTAAGTATACATGTCAAAGTAAACCATTAAACGAAGAGAAAAGATTTTTTTTTTCATTGAAAACAGAGGGCCAAGTGATGTAGATCATGTATTAAGCCAATATTTAAAATGCATGAAAAAAATGGAAACCATAAAAATACAATTTGTAATTTCATTTTCATCTTATCACTCGCTTATTATTTTCAAACAGAGATTTTCCAACAACATCATTAAACTGATTCTCAACATAATCGGTGTAGACTCTTATACCTAAACCCTAGTTCTAGCTAATTTAAAATGTAAACTTGAATCAGACATGGAAAGTGGAAAGAAACTCACATCTTCCTATGAATCCCACTCCTCTGGATCTAGGGGTTCAGAATCGCCAGCCATGACAAAACACCATTGACGTCCAGTTTGAAAGAAATTCATCAAATTTTGCTTTGGGACCAGTAAATTTTTAGATAGATGGATTAAACCAAATGATTAAAATGATTAAGAACCAATGATTAAAATAAATTAAAGAAATTAAACCCAAAAACCCTAAAATGAAAAACTATCTAGACATACTCAAATGCTTGAAACATAAGTTTAAGAGCCCAGTAGAGTTTAGTCGACGGCGCGGTAGTGGTGCAACATGGGAAGAGAGAGAGAGAGAGAGAGAGAGAGATTAGGGATTTTTGGGGAGAACCATCGAGAGAGAGAGAATGAACTATCGGGAAAGTGGGGCTGATGGGCTGAGCTGAGATTAATGGGGATGGTCGCCGGCTGGTGGGGAAGAAGATGGGAGGGGTGGTGATGGCCATGGCTACGCATAGTGGCGCTGGGTGGAGAGGGGGAAAAACGGGCGAAGAGGATAAGAGATGGGGAGGGGGGGTTGCGCGGGTGGGAGGGGGAAATGGGGAAGAAAAAAAGGAAAAGAAAGAAGAAGAAAAGAAAAAAAGAAAACGAGAAGGAAAAGAAAAAGGAAAATGAAAAGAAAAAGGTAGGAAAAGAAAATAGATCTAATTTTCATAATTTTGATCATAGAATTGATTTAATGAAAAAAATTTAAAATATTAAGTTGAATAAATTAATTTAAACACAATAACTAGTTAAAATAAAATAATAAATAAAAAAATAGCAATACCATAATTTAAAATCTAATAATAAATTAATTTAAATTAAAGAATAATTTAAATATAAAAAATTAATTAATATTAAAAAAATTACATTAATTTAAATTTCATAACTTGAAATCATAAAATAAGTTCAACAAGAAATTTGATAAATTTAAAAGAAAAGAACCAAAATAAAATAAAATAAAATAATCATTCAATTAAACTATACATAAATACGAGATATCAAAAATTTGTTATTGGGGAGTTTTACTTCAATTTGCGGTAGAATTTGACTCCCGACTAGAGAAAATGCAGCAAATACCACTATTTGCAATAGAATTTGACTCCCGATTAGAAAAAAAACGCAGCAAATGTCACTATTTTGTGGCAAAATTTGACTCTCGGCTAGAAAACGCAGCAAATGCTATTATTTGCAGCAGAATTTAACTCCCAGTTAAAAAAAAAACGCAGCAAAAAGCCTTATATGTTGTAGTCTTCTCACCTGAAACAGTATCGTTGAGCTCATGTGCAGTAGACGATACTCGACTAAGGGAGGAGAAACTTTAAATTAAACTAACTAAAATAAATAATTTAAAATATAAATATCATATCATAAAAAATGAACTTTAATTTATAAAAAAATAGTTGTCTTTTATTATAATTAAATAAGTGATAAAATTAAAATAATATTTTATAATTATATTATTTTTAAAAATTAAAATAAAATGTGTATTAATGCAAAATACTTATTTGCCATGAGGAGATGTCACTGCAAAAATATGTTTTACCCACGATTTTGAAATTGTGGGATGTGAAGTCATGGCAAAAGTGATTATGTGGCAAAAATAATTATGTGCCACGAGTTCCTCTTATGGAAATAATTCTTTTATACATTTTGTAATTCTGTCACCTTTTGTAGCGAGACACATTCATGGTAATTGATAAATGAGTCGTTGTAAAAAAGTGTAACCCACAATAGAAATTTTTTCATTTGTATCACTTTTTGTAGCTAAATGATTCTGTGGCAAAAGGTAATTGAACTCAACACAATAACTTTTTTTCCTACAATTATTTTAGGTTCTAGTCATTTTTATATCCCATGATAAAATTTGGTGGTGAAAAATAGTTACATCGCAGTTAAAAGTCTTTAGCCATAAAATATTTTTGACCACGACAAAATCATGAGAGAAAGTCGATATTTATTTCCTCTAGTCAATTTTGTGGCAAAAGATGACTTATTGCCACGACAGTAAGTCGTGGAAAAAAATTCATAACCAAAAACCCAAAATCTTGTTGTAGTGTCATAAGTTTTTATTAACATTTTGTTTAAATGCCAGCAATCAAATATAGATTTGTCGGCACTTGCATAAATGTCAGTAAAGTAAAGAGAATTTAACGGTGCTTATATTAGTGGCGGTTATTTATGTATCAGTAAAAATAAATTATTATTGGCGCTTAATGTTTACGCCAATAAAAAAAATCTATTCCCAGCGTTTATACTGATATGCCAATTTGGTAATGATTAGTTAGTCATATTTTAATAGACAAGAAGATATAAAGTGATTAATAAATTAATTAATATCTGTACGTATACCAGAGCTTTCCACAGTGATTAATATGCACCGTCAACCTTGCTAACCTCATCGACCATGCAAATTGTGCAAACCTCGCCTAGTACTGCATGCATGGCTAAATCCTTGGTCGGGAAGGCAATTAATGGTACCACAAGCCAATACTCATGATCATGTCCGTGCGGCATGTTCAGATTCTTCATCAATATTGTCAACACTAGTGTACTAGTACTTATCTATTTGACCTTGAGATGATTGTGAACTGAAATTAGAGAAGACCCATGTTGGGCTTCTTTGTCATGTACTAGGGCACCTTTAAACCTTAATCCTGACACTCCAGGATTAAGGTTTTAAGTTCTGGGAACGGTGTTTCGTGCGGTAAGGATATATATACATATAATAATTCTCAGCTTTTCCATAATTTAAAGTACGTATTTCCCAGCCATGCCACTAGCTGAATCGATTTGGAAACTTATAAAGTCATGACCTCATCAAAAATGGCGAAAATTAAGATTACAACTTGCATATATCTATATATATATATATATATATAAATATATATATTTATATATATTAACACGACTTTGCTAATGCTTATAAATGAAATGAACACTAGCTACGATCGAATATAACATAACAAGAGATTTGCTACACATAAGTCCACACATCACATATTATATAGTTATTTTATTTTATTTTTATTTTTTGCAATTTTTTTTTTCTTTTGAATTCTCTACTCATTATTTATAGATTAGATATTTTACAAAAGAAAAAAATTTAAAAAATTTAAAAATATATGGTGTGTGATGTGTATGCTTTTGTATAAATTTTTTCTTAATTTAATCAAGTCAACAACAATTCCTTTCTAAAGAAATAAACTAGCTAGAGATCAGCCGTGTAAGGAACTTTGGTATACGGCAACCAAGAATGGCCACCGATAAACTTTGCGACGGTGAATCGGGCAGCCGTGGATGCACTAGTAATGACATGATAACCAGGCCAATTCACCCTATTTGCCGTCGAGGAGCCAGGCCCTGTGTTGGCATACTCCCCATAATACAATGTCTTGAGCGCAAAATCACCGCTCCATTCCATCCATCCAGCAGGCTCAATCAAACTGTCTAAGTACGTTTGCATGATAACTGTACGCGAATAATTCTTCCATGGCCTCCCTAGGTATGTCTGGATAGAGCTTTGGAAAGATTGTAAATCAGAAGCAGCCATTACTCTGCTGGCGTGAATGGAAATCCCAGTGTTTTGGTGAGGATCTGTTCTTCCTTGTGCAGTAATGGTGTTGGTCTTGTTTGGAGGATAACGTGCGTAAATATTGCAGTTTTGAAAAACAACAGCCGCGTTGCCGAAGATGAAGTCCACCGTGCCATAAATGTCACATTCCCTATAGAATTGCCTCTCGGAATGCACGTAGAGAGTGTCTTGATACCCTTCAATGCTGCACTTGTAAAATACTGAGTGATCGGACATTGAACGTAGAGCCACGGCCTGATTATTTGCTGCTCCGGCTGTATTCTGGAATGTGATATCTCGGGCGATGAATCTGTTTCCCACCACGGCTGCAAGTTCCAAACAAACATTCTTTTAATGTCAAACAGATGATATATCTTAATTAGATACAAATTAAGCTATCTCTGATGGCCGGCCAACTTTAAGATAACGACTGCAATATTTGATCTTAAGCCTCAAATGCTCTATTGCATGCCTAGGTACTTTTCTTCGAATAATTTTCTACTCATCATCCTTATTTACCTAATTATGAAGGATTAAAATATATAAACTGTCGACTTCCATGAAGAAAAAACTGCAGGGTTATAATCGATAAACTAAAGCTGCAATCTTTTTACGAAGAAAGACCTCTAGCAAGGCTTGTGCAACCAAGTATATATGCACCAATTGGGTGATACCCAATTAGCTTTAAACTAGAAACTTTTTGATCATGACCAGGGACGAATCCAAATTATCTAGCACACAACTTCTAATTAATTAACTAATTAATTAATTACTGAAGTAAATTAAATAATTGAATTTCCTTACCAACAGTGGATGAATTGTAAGTTGTAGAACCTCCGCCAACACTTCTGCTCCCTGTGATTATGGTCTTTCCAATGCCATCTCCCACCAACATAATGTTGTTTAGATCTATCTCAATGTATTCTTTGTACGTCCCTTGCTTCACGTATATCACATACCTCTTACTTCCTCGCTTCGCCTTCGACGCTGTAATTATCGCCTCCTGTATCGTCCGATAATTCCCCGACCCATCTTTGGCCACCACTACGTTGGCCCGATACGCCGGCGAAGAAGACAGCAGGAGTTTCCGGTCCCCGCCCTTGACCCAAGTTGGGAACCCAAATTTTTTATACTCCGGCTCAGAATACGGAACATCGTTGGTAGCCAAAACGTTGCTGATTAACTTGGAAACATTGTTGGACATCAAGGGAAATATATAGTCGGAGACCCCAAGCTCAACGAACCCGGTTCGGCACGTCTCGAGGTTGGTCAGAGCCGTGCTGAGCCATGTTTGAGAATCAGTTTTAGTGCACTTGGTGCCAGACCGGTCTAGAGTTTTGTTAAGCCGGAGAATGGTGTGATCATAGAGCTCAAGACAATCACTCCATGCAGCCTTTTCGAGATCGTTTCGGCACTTGTTGCCTAGTGAAAGCACGTTGCTTTTGGCTTTGAGGGCATGTTCTAGGGCTAATTGCTTAGAAATCTCGAGGAAATCGGACTTTTGATGTATGGAGATATCGATCATGTGGCCGGAATTATGGGTTAAGAAATACTCACACGGCTGAGGGTGTGGGGTTTGGCTGCACCACTTTTTCACATCTTCTGTAGAGTAGCAAAAACTTGTTGGACAGAGAAAAAGAAGCAAGAATAAAAGTGTCGCGAATACTCGAAGTACTGCCATAATATCAATGTTTTGGCCTTTCGATAGGTAAATAATTTGGCAGCAGCGTTGGAATATTGTTTAAAGAAAAACAATAGAGAGATGTGCTTAAGTAATATTATGGGTCGAAATATCGATCGAGAGGGATTTTGGGGGTTTGTGTAGGCTTCATGTCCCCCAAAGGGCTACTTATAGAAGAGTAAGAGGAATTAGTCGTTGAATCATGCTGGGTTACCATATGATGGAACCATGAGTCCGTGGCATGATTGATCACAACCTCTAATTTGTTATTAATTCCCGTATCAACCTTTTCCTAATTATTTCTTTTTCTAAAGAATTTCATATATTTTCAAAACGTCACATTAATTAATTAATTAATTATTTTTTGGGGGGGGGGGGCATATAATATTGTTAATATTTTTTTCATCTATAAAATAAAAAAATAATTAATTTTGAGTACTCTTAATTTATACATATATATATATATATATGTTAATTACCTGATGAGATCAATTAATTATATGTGACATGCACGCTTATTGGAGGCATGAAACTAATTGCTGATCATGACTCATGGATATACGTACACGCAACAATAGCTAGCGTGTTGGATTACGATATATGTTAATATATATCAATAGATGGAATAATCATGGAGGAAGTGCATGTACAATATTCTGGCACCTTTGTTATGAACTCATGATACACTCCTGGTCAACATGCAGGAGTACTACTCCTACTACGTACTGGATTTTCAATATCCCTAGTTGAACTGAATTCTCTAATCATAAATTATGATTAAGAATATAAAATCCTTTTCTTCTCGTTAGGATTATTTAAGATTTCTTTTTTGATAAACGGAACTTACGAAAATAATTTCTTAATTTCTAGCAAGTATACGTATTTATTTTTATAAATTATTGGAATATTGTATAATATATATATATAATATTATTGGTAATGTGTCTTCCAGTTTAGGTTGACCTATATTATATTGAGTTAATTTCGTAGGCGAAGTTTAATGTAAAACTTTAGGCTTATTGTATTATTCATGATCAGCTGGTTAAATTAATGCCACAGTACACTGATAAAGACATTATAGTTTATATAAAAAAAAATTATATGATTAGTATGATTTTTATTCGTAACTTTGAAAAGTGATTTAGCATTTCTCGAACTAATATATGCTCAGGTATAACTGGTTTAAAATTATAAAAAACATACATGCACTATAAGAAAAATAACTAAATATAATCAATCTGATATATCGAAAAGAATCAAAAATAATTTTTGACTCTTTTCAATGCATTAGATTAATTATATTTAACATTTTTTATTATAGTAACATATCTTATATTTCCTAACCACTTAGAAAAACATTTCACAAATAATTCTTTAAATTATAAAATCTAACTGTTGTTCATTGACGTACGTGACTTACTCAAACCCAACAGACATCTCAAATAGTTGTTATATAAACAGTACTTCTAAATATTTCCTATATATTCACTTTCACAACTCCAATACAAAAGCAAATCATTTTTTTAAAAATCTGTAAAATTCTCAAAATAGCTTCGAACTCACCAAACTTGTTAGCAATTTAATTTATATTCCCCGAGTTAGAAAAAAAAAAAAAGTCACATTTCGGAAAGAAAAAGTACTGCGTAATTTGTAGGCCAGCAACACGTGTTCTGTTTACATGCATGTATAATTGAAGGCCGGGTCTGGTTCTGAGACTGTCAGAGAACAAATCAATATGCTCACTTTTGAAATTTTATTTTGAAATTTTATATATTATTATTTATCTAATAATTAAGAAAATAATTATTAATATCTTGATAATTTTTTATATTTTATAAAATAATAAAAAATTATTAAGAAAATTAAGAATAAAGATTTAAACTAGCAATCAAAATGAGCGCTAGAGAAAGTCCCTAATCTATCTCATAAATAAACAGAAGCCGGACACATAGGTCAAACAGAATTAGGCTCCCATTTGAATTTGAAATTTTTCTCAACTCATCTTAACTCATTTTCATTTTATTATTACACTTTTTTAATTTATCATACAAAACACAAATTCCTATATATATTTTTTAAATCCCAATACATTTTTTTTAATTCCAATTTAGTTTTTTCAAATTTTAAAATAATAATAATATTAAAAAATAAACTAAACTCATCTCATCTCTAAATTCAAAAGAGGTCTTAATCATGTCACTTAATTAGAATATAATATATTATAAGTATAAGATTTTAAAAAGACAAAAAGAAGTTGGAATATAAACTTCAAAATCAAGTAATTATAATTTGTGTAGTGGTACTGGGATAGCTAGCTAGTTATATATAACAATAAAAGAAAATGATCATGTCGTATAAAATTATATGTCTATTGCACATAATTAATATAATTGCCAGTGGAAAACTTTAACCGGCTTGGTACGTCCTTGAACATAAGGCCGAAACACTTGCCAATGGTAGTATTGGAAAATAATAACTAATTTCATTGAAAATTTGGCTTGAGGGCCGGGCACGAATAATCAGCAATAATTATTCGTGTCTATCGACTGATTGGCCAGTAGGCTAATATTGTCCATTCGATCATGTAATTTTACGCATGCATAATAATTTTCCTTAACTAAAATAAGGTTGCCCAAAGAACTAGCAAAACTAGTCATGCTAAAATAATTTAGAGAGGCGCTCCAACAGGCCGGGTATTAAATTTGTTTTCACACCGACCAATCATATAATGCCATATAGGCCGCATCTCAACAAAATGTGAGTTACCCTTGCATACTGCTAATCGACCTCTCCCTCTTCCTCTCTTCTTTTATTCTTTCGAGATCACCTATTTCCTGATTTTATTTGAAGGTTTTACACTTTAACTTTTCTTAAATCCTCTGTGATATTATGTCTCAACAATGACAATTTCAGATGGTGGGTGGCAACATGGGTTACAGTTTTGAATATCCCAAGGGTTACAATTTTGTAAGCCATTCTTGAATGTGATCCCAATTTGTTTCTATGTAAAAGCAACTCTATTCCTTTGTTTTCACAAGACTCCGTCTTCTTCATTTATTTTTCCCCTTTTTTGGTTATGTCACCAGATTTTGATATATTTTAGACAGTTAGACGCTTCAATATGAACTTGCTTTCCAAAGGCCAATAATCCTCTAGTATTCTTCCGATATGGAATCATGAAATAATGAATAATGTGA
Source organism: Platycarya strobilacea (assembly GCA_036898215.1). NCBI lineage: Eukaryota > Viridiplantae > Streptophyta > Magnoliopsida > Fagales > Juglandaceae > Platycarya > Platycarya strobilacea. The sequence continues at coordinate 35,284,910 of CM072551.1, read as the reverse complement.
TATGAGCAAGGTTTGGATTATAGGGTTTTCAACCCTCTCCCTCCCCCATTTACACTCAATCGAGAAACAAAACCCCAAAAAAAAAAATCCTGCTCCCTGAAATTCAATCAAAAAGCACCCTGTTCAACCGTGATTGTTCACCGATGAGAGAAGATATGTGGTCGTCAAAGTTTTAGTCGAGAAAAAACATGATAAACTTTCTATGGAGGGAGAGGGAGAGAGGGGTTGATGGGGTAACTCACATTTTGTTGGGATATTGGTTAAGTGGTAGTGCATGATTGGCCGGCCGATGTGATAACAAATTTGTTATGGTATTTACCCGAGTTTCTCTTTGACTTAGAAAATATTACAGATTCAAGTTATTAAAGAACACGTTACAAACAGAGCAAGATCGTGACAAGAAAATAAAACAGCATGCAAGAAATCAAAAAAACATAAAGTAGAAAGAAAGGAACAACACCAAAATTACGTGGTTCGACCCTAGCGGTCTACATCCACGGCAAGAACAGCCTCAGTGTTTTTATTGATCATCAATCTTCACAGAGAAGCCTCAGTACAAATCTTCACAGTTCCTTCAGCTCAAATCAGTGTTTAAACCCACTGATTCTTACACAGAAAGAACCCTAGACAAAACCCTAGAGAACTCTCACAAATCGCCTCTCTCTCAGTCTCGGATTTCAGTAGAACAGAAGTGATCGAATTAGGGCAACAGTTCCCATCTTAAGCATATATATATATATATATATACAAAATCAGATGACAACACGTGTCTTAAATCGAGCGGCTAAAGAGACGGTGGAATCCAGCTAGCGGCATCACGAGATCAGCACATGACTCAGCTGTGCACAGATCCGAATACATTTGCCATCACAGGTGTCACCAAGCCAGCCATTGGATCAATACAAAACAACAGAAGATTGATTAAATGAATGACACAATCGGTAATAAGAATTACAAATCTCCATCTTGGCAATCATTTATATATCACCAAGATTATATCAAAGCTCATCATTGGCTGTTCCTGCACTTGTCCCTCTATTAGGGACAGTCCCCTGTCTCCATACACACTAAGTCCAAGCAATGCTTGAACTTAGACCAAGAAAGTGATTTGGTCATCATATCAGAGGGGTTTTCCTCAGTTGAGACCTTCTCCACACCTACTAACTTTGATTCTATAACATCCCTAATGAAATGAAGCCTTATATCAATATGCTTAGACCTTTCATGGTAAACCTGATTTTTGGCTAAGTGAAGTGCACTTTGGTTATCACAGTGTACAGAAATGTTACCATTAAAAATACTTAGCTCATTTGCAATGCCTTTTAACCAAATGACCTCTTTTATGGCTTCAGTCAATGCTATATATTCAGCCTCTGTTGTGGACAGAGCCACAACTGATTGGAGGTGTGACTTCCTACTAACTGCTCCCCCAAAAGCAGTAAACACATATCCAATTAAGGACTTCCTAGTGTCTGTGTTCCCAACAAAATCAGAGTCTACAAAACTAGCTAACTCTCCACCCTTTACAACATTTTTTTCAAAACAAAATCCTAAGTTAGTAGTACCAGACAGGTACCTCAGTACCTATTTGATGGCTTGCCAATGGGGTTTTTCAGGGTTTTCCATAAATCTGCTAACTACACTCACTGCATAGGTCAGATCTGGTCTAGTACATACCATTGCATATATTATACTTCCCACCATGCTTGCATAGGGAATCTTTTGCATAAAACTGATATCAGTATCAGTTTTAGCAGCCTGATCTATAGAAAGTTTGAAATGTTGACCTAAAGGTGTGATTACAGATTTTACATGTTCCATACCAAATCTTTTAAGAACCTTAGAAATGTAATTTTTCTGGGACAAATATAAAAGTCTGGAGTCTCTGTCCCTAACAATTTTCATTCCTAATATTTTCTTAGTAGGGCCCAGGTCTTTCATCTCAAACTTAGATTTTAACATGCATTTGACTTCATCAATTAAAATAGTATCTTTACAGGCTAACAACATGCCATCTACATATAATAAGAGATAAACAAAAATTCCTTTTTCTTCCCTGTAATAGACACAACTATCATAACAGCTCCTCTTAAAGTTATTATTAATCATGTGAGTATCAAACCTCTTATACCACTGCCTAGGTGATTGTTTAAGGCCATATAAAGATTTCTTTAAGAGACACACATGATTATTATTAATTTCATTAATGAAACCCTCAGGTGGCTGCATATAGATCTCTTCTTCAAGTTCTCCATGAAGAAAGGCAGTCTTAACATCTAACTGTTCCAAATGCAAGTTTTCAAAAGCTGTGTAGGCTAACAGTAACCTAATTGAACTGTGTTTAACCACAGGTGAGAAAATTTCATTAAAGTCAATTCCCTCTCTTTGTGTGAAGCCCTTGGCTACAAGCCTAGCCTTATACCTGGCCCCTTCTGTTCCTGGTATGCTATCTTTTTTCTTAAAAATCCACTTGGATCCCACTAATCTAGTTCCTGGAGGTCTAGGCACCAGAACCCAAGTTTTGTTCTTAATAAGGGATTCCATCTCCTCTTGCATGGCTAATAGCCATTTAGAGGAATCCTTACTAGCCACTGCTTCCTTATAAGACCTTGGTTCTTGGTAGATTACCTCATTTGCCACAGTCAAGGCAAAATCTGTAAGTTTAGCCTGTCCAAATCTTTGAGGAGGTTTAATAACCTTCATCTTTCTGTCTTTAGCCAGATTCCAAGAATTGGCTCCACCTTGACTTAGATCCCCTGAGTTTTGTTCCTCAGAGTTACTCTCTGTCTGTGTCTCTGGTTCTGATTGGGTGTTGACATGCTCCACCTCAACCTGTGATTCCTCTAAGGACTGGTCATTATTATGAATTGATTTCTCTTCATGTACCCGAGCCATTTGTGACTCATTAAAGGTCACATCTCTGCTCACAATACACTTATACCTTCCATGTCCATCTACCCAAAGTTTGTATCCTTTAGCCCCTTCAGGGTAACCTATAAAGATGCACTTTATTGCCCTAAGTTCCAATTTATCAGTCTTTGAATGTGCATAGGCTACACATCTAAAGACCCTTAGATAGTCATAACTTGGAGGTTTCCTAGTCCACAACTCTTGTGGGGTTTTGAACCCTATAGCAGAGGAGGGACACCTATTAATTAAGTGTACAGCAGTAGTAGCAGCTTCTGCCCAAAATGTTTTGGGCAGTCCTGAATTAGAGAGCATGCACCTAACTCTTTCTAGGATGGTTCTGTTCATTCTTTCAGATAAACCATTCTGTTGGGGGGTTTCCCTCACAGTTTTGTGTCTTAGTATTCCTTCCTCTTGACAGAACAAGTTAAACTCATTTGACAGAAATTCTAGGACATTATCTGTCCTCAGAATCTTAAGGTTTCTGCCTACTTGGTTTTCAACAAGAGATTTCCACTCTTTAAATTTGCCAAAAGTATCACTCTTGTTCTTTAGGATATATATCCAGACCTTCCTAGAGTAATCATCCACTAAGGAGAGGAAGTAGCTTCCTCCACTATGTGAGTTTACCCTTGCAGGTCCCCAGAGGTCAGAGTGGACATAGTCCAGGGTTTGTTTAGTATTATGAATTGCAGACTTAAAACCGACCCTCTTTGCCTTTCCATAGATACAATCTTCATAGAAGGGCAAATTTCCTAGGTTCTGATTACTCAGCAATCCCTGTTTCTGAAGTTTTGCAAGCCCCATTTGACTTACATGTCCCAGTCTTCTATGCCATAGCACAGATTCATTTTTTATAGAACTCTGTGTAGGAGATGCTTCCCCAACAACAGTTTTTCCCAGAAGGGTATACAACCCATTTTTGATAACCCCTTTCATTATGACTAAGGAACCTTTAGTGACCCTAAGAACCCTTGCCTTATATTTGAAGGTATAGCCTGATTGATCAAGCATACCAAGGGAAATTAAATTTCTCTTTAGCTCAGGTATAAACCTGACCTCCTCTAACAATCTTTCAATACCATCATGCATTTTGAGTCTAACAGACCCTAAACCCATGATTCTGCAGGACTTATTATTTCTTAAGATTACATGTCCACCTTTCAATTCAGAAAATGTCTCAATCCATTCTCTGATAGGACACATATGAAAGGAGCAGTCAGAGTCCATTATCCACTCTGTTCTTGAGTCCACTTCACTCACTGTAAGTACTTCAGCATTCTCATAGCCCTCTAACACCACAGAGGCATCCCCTGCCTCTTTAGACTTGTTACCTAGGTTTGGTTTCCTATCAGGGCAGTTTTTCTTGAAGTGCCATTCTTTATGACAATGAAAGCATTTAAAATATTTTCCCTTTGATCTTGACCTTGATTTCTTGTTTTCATTCTTGTTTTTCTTTTCTCTCTTTTCTGTTCTTCCCCTAACAGATAGACCTTCCCCTTGATCCTGTTTGTTGTCACACCTATTTTGAAGTTCCCTAGTATGAAGTACTGATTGGACTTCATCCAGTGTCAAAGAATCTCTACCATACATCATGGTTTCTTTTAGGCTTAGGTATGAAGAGTCCAAGGAACTCATTATGAAGATAGCTTGATCCTCATCCTCCACCTTAATGTCTATATTGGCTAGGTCAAGTATGATTTTGTTAAACTCATCAAGATGCTGTCCTATTGGTGTACCAGGGGTCATCTTGAGAGTATACAGTTTGGTTTTCTTGTGCAGTCTGTTAGCTAGGGATTTTGTCATGTACAGGTTTTCTAGCTTCAGCCAGATACACGCGGCCGTGTCCTCACTGGCCACCTCTCTCAAGACTTTATTCCCTAGAGAAAGGATTAGGGCACTGTGAGCTTTCTGGAGGATGTCCTTATGGACAACCTCTTTGTCTTCCTCTTTCGAGGAAGAACCCTTCTTCTTTTCCCCAAGGAGGGCATCCTGTAGTCCATGTTGGACTAAGAGTGCCCTCATCTTGATTCTCCATAACCCGAAATCATTTTCCCCCATAAATTTTTCTATGTCAAACCTCATGGTCCCCATGAACCTATGCTCTGATACCACTTGTTATGGTATTTACCCGAGTTTCTCTTTGACTTAGAAAATATTACAGATTCAAGTTATTAAAGAACACGTTACAAGCAGAGCAAGATCGTGACAAGAAAATAAAACAACATGCAAGAAATCAAAAAAACATAAAGCAGAAAGAAAGGAACAACACCAAGATTACGTGGTTCGACCCTAACGATCTACTTCCACGGCAGGAACGGCCTTAGTATTTTTATTGATCATCAATCTTCACAGAGAAGCCTCAGTACAGATCTTCACATTTCCTTTAGCTCAAATCAGTGTTTAAACCCACTGATTCTTACACAGAAAGAACCCTAGACAAAACCCTAGAGAACTCTCACAAATCGCCTTTCTCTCAGTCTCGGATTTCAACAGAACAAAAATGATCGAATTAGGGCAACAGTTCCCATCTTAAGCATATATATATATACAAAATCAGATGACAACACGTGTCTTAAATCGAGCGGCTAAAGAGACAGTGGAATCCAGCTAGCGGCATCACAAGGTCAGCATATAACTCAACTGTGCACAGATCTGAATACATTTGCCATCACAGGTGTCACCAAGCCAGCCATTGGATCAATACAAAACAACAGAAGATTGATTAAATGAATGACGCAATCGGTAATAAGAATTACAAAATTTAACAACCATCCAGTCTCAAAGTTTATTCAATAATTTAAAGCTAATATGTTGTCACTAATATATTGTCTCAAAGTTTTTGTTTTCATCAGTTTATTCTTTTATTAGAGGGATTAAAAAATTATTAGACATAACGTCGGCTGGCCCAATATAAGACATTCTCACTTACTCTGAAGCCCAGCAGCCCAATTCACGCTGTTCGAACTTTAACATCTACCCATGTTTAGCCCACAATTTGGTTCATTGAAAAACTCATGACTTGTCTTTAAATTGAACTGAAAAGTAAAAATATAGATAACAAATTAGGGACGCGCCAGGTAGGGGTCGAACCTACGACTTTCTGCTTAGGAAACAGACGCTCTATCCACTGAGCTACAGGCGCAAATCCGAACCTCCTCCTTATACTATTCATTATTATAATTACTTCAATAATTTTAACCAATCCAAATAAAATTATATTTAAACAGAAAATTAAATATAAATATTGAAACCCCCTCATTTCCCTCTCTCTTTCTTCAGAAAGAACCCTAGCCCTCTCCCTCTCTGTGTCCCTCTGTAACCGTGAAAATATAAGCTTTTAACCGTTTTCATCATCGTATCGTAGGGTTCTCTGCGAGTTTGGTGCTTTAAGTTATACGCCTGATCGACTACTCTGCGTCTTTTCTACTGGTAATCATAAATCCACTGTAATTTGGAAACCCAGTGCTTGATGGCGGAGACGACGACTATTACTACTCTCTCCTGCGCTCGATGTGGCAACCCTGCGCATCTTCAGTATGTTTTTTTTTCGCTTTTCTGTTTACTCAACTGAAAAAAGGATTAAAAATGATCTATTTCTCTTTCTTGATCAAATGTGATTCTATTCCTATAATAAGTATTTAGCTGAATTACCTATCATAAAAATAAGGATTTTTCTGAATTACTGTTATTAGATTGAATTGATATAGAGTGAGGATGTTAATGAAAAAGTCTAAAAATTGATTGAAACTTATCCGTTTGTGGGTTTTATGGTAGTGCTGAAGAAAATACGTAGAGAAACTTGAAAAGCAAGCTATTTGCACACATAACGCACGATCTTTTTGCTCAACGTTAGCTTCGTGGCTGTACCAGAGCTGGTTTAGGGTGGTCTATTAATTTTCTTGATGTTGTTGAATGTTCTCCTCACTGTCTAGGATCCAATTTGTTTCGTTTGTAGGTGTCCCAAGTGCATGGAATTAAAGCTTCCGCGTGAAGGTGCTTCTTTCTGGTTTGTAATCTTTCCCTGCTTCGCGTTATTAATTTGGACAAATATATGCATTATGTATTTGATCTTACTGCTTGAGGAAACGGGAAGAATGGTTCGTGCCCTAGGCTATCAAGGAGATATTTCCAGAACATATTAGGTGTATTACTTTTTAATTTCTTTCATCATAGTTCGCACTTGGTCTTTGGATGACAACTTGAATTGTGTTTGGTCTTTGAAATTTGGAGTGAGCTATGTTTACTTCTTTTTTTTTTTTTTTTTCCAGTTCTCATGTAATTTATTTCTTGACAGCACTCAGGACTGTTTCAAGGCTTCTTGGAGCTCTCATAAATCAGTGCATTTGAACGCAAAGCTGTCCTCACTTGGGACAGATACTCAGCATGAACACAATTCAGACTTACTTAATGATGGTTGGCTGTATTGCTTGAAGAAAGGACAGGCTCGAACGCCAAAACTTCCCCATTTTGATTGGACTGGGTATTATTCAAGGATTTTTGCTGCCTTCCTATTGACATATCTTACCATTCTGTTTATCTTAGTCAGACGTTTATGTCTGACGGTTTTAATCTAGCTATTTCTTCTTTCTTGGTCTCTGCAGGACCTTTGGTACATTCCTACGCCTCTTCATCCTTGTCTTGCTATTCATATTTTTTTTTTCTTCTTGTTCTTTTTTTTGGGGGGGGGGGGGGGGGAATATCTCCTTTTCAATGATGAAATCTTTTGTACAAATGTTCAGGGCTACAAATGCGATATTAGAAATAGACATAAGATTTCCTTGATTGATTTAAAATATTAGGACTCATATCAACCATCTGTCCAATTAATAATAGCTGGGGGTAAAAGCATAGAAAATTGTGCCATCATGTGAGATTGGTTTAAGATGGAATCCCAACGGGTTGGCCCAAGTGGTGAAGGCCTTGGTCTTGGTGTATCATTCCCTTCAAGGTCCAAGGTTCAACACCTCATGGGTGCAAACAATTCTTTGGGGCTACATCTTCTGGTGAAAAGCCAACAATTTAACCAATTCTGTGTAAGAAAGCTTCCGAGGATGCGGTGCGTAGGACCGGGGTTTACTTTGCAGGGGTTGGTTCGAAAGGCCCTGCCTTGTAATGGTTTCCCGACATTATAAAAAAAAAAAAAGAAGAAGAAGAAGAAGTAGAAATAAAGAAAAGAAAAAAAGATCGATTGAAGATGGAAAGTATGCCTGCAGCAAAAACAATCTTGAATAGGAGAAGAAACTGCTAGGAGCTAATCTTTCATTGGGGCCATGTTCTTATTATGAACCTTATTGGTAGTCAGTGGACTTTCCCACCCTAATATCTTATGAGTATATGTTTTTTATTAAGTACGATTTTTTTCTAGCATTAACCTCTAGGGGTTGGCTCAAATGCTAAAGGCTTTGGCCTTGGTGGTATGCTCCCTTTAGATATAAGGTTTAAATCCTCTTGGGTGCAAACAATTTTCCAGAGGCCATTGGACTTGGGGAACTTCCCTTTGAATTATCCGGAGTGTACTTGAGAAAAACTTCTTGGCGAGAGCCTATGCACCATTGGGATTTGTTGAGACTTTGTTCTTAGACACCCAGTACCAATCATTTTTTTCCTAGCTTCTATCATTTTCTTGATGTCTGTTGTAGTATGCTTTGCATATTAATTTGTTTTTATTGTCAAGCCATAATTACTATCTATTCTTATGCAGGACGCTAAGGCCATATCCAATAGGTGGTAGACGTGCTGTACCAGCCCATATTGAGCATCCTGACTGGGCATTTGATGTTAGTTATTTTTACTTATTCTGTAGTTGGAATAATTTGTTTTTGACATGTCTATATCAGTTACTTTACATGTGTTCTGGTCTCTCACTAATACATTTTCCATCAACAAATATGGGTACAATGAAAAATTTTAAATGGACATTGTCTTTACTGATTTATTGAAAAAGAAATATGCTTAAGCTGAGCGTTCTCTTCTTGCAAAAGTTCTGAGGAACAGTCCTTTCTGTTTCTCTCACACATCTATGGTGTCTGATGGAGTTTTCATGCGACTTTCCTTGCCTTTTAACTTGTAGGGTATCCCAAAAATTGAGCCTAATAGTGATCTGCAGCATGTTGTTGAGGTGCACGTGTACTCCCTCTTTCAATGTCATCTCGTTATGGCTATAATTTGGGCCTCTTTTTCTTTTTTCTTTTTTTTTCCTGTTCCTCTTTATATTTGATGTATTTGTTTTGAAGATCAAAACTGTGGATCAAATTGAGAAAATGAGAGAGACTTGCAGAGTAAGTTCTATTTGCAAGTTTATGTTATAAGAGCAGGTTCTATAATTCAATCAGTTAGTGTATGACGTGTCATTCTTTCATCCGTGGTCTTCCCTTATCTATGCATTAATTGCCGACTGTATGCACATATAGTAACATATTATGCTGCATGCTCTTACTCATGGTACAGTGGTGCCGCATGATCTCTAGTGTTTTGCAGAAAATTCTTGAACTTGATCATTGTTCAAAAGTTTCACTTTTTATGTTTAATTTTTTGTTGGGTTTCTGTTGCTGATTCTATCTGTCAGTATAGTCGATATTTTTTTTGGGATAGTTAAAAGTATACGTGATGATTTGAGTAAAAATAATTAAAGAGCCTATATTGAAAACACAAATTCAACATTTTTCTGTTAAAATAATAATGCTCCTTAATGTAGTTGTCTGCATTTTTTGGTACTTCTTAGGCAATGTTTGGGATGGAACTGGGGTATTAGTAAGTTCTGTTCATTGGCATAGATGCTGAAGTTTCTGTTTACAACCATTACTCTCAGATTGCAAGGGAAGTTTTGGATGCAGCTGCTCATGTAATTCGACCCGGCGTGACAACTGATGAGATTGATCGTGTGGTTCATGATGCAACTATTGCAGCTGGTATGGTTTTTCCGTTCTCCAGAATGTAGTAATACTTAATAAGTCTTATTCCTGTTTCCTTTGTAAGTAATTAATCTTTATTGATAAGCGCAAAAGGCACGACTTCAGCACACATGGAGTTCATAAGAGAGAATTTATTCATTTTTTAAACTTGAATCAAATTTTACATTTAAGCGTGCAATATATGACCAGGTGGGTTGATTTAGTGATGATACATTTCTTTATGCAATGGCACGGTAAATGTGAGATATATATATATTTTTTATAAAGAACTTTGGAAATTTGGATAGGATTTAAAATATGTATTTTTTGGGAATATGGACCAATCTGTAATGGCCTAGATTCCACGTGACAGAGTACCATAAACTTGTTTCTCTTGAATTGAATTTGCTATTGTTACATTTACACTTTTTTCGCTGTTAGACACTAATTTGTTTGTACCATATTTGTCAGTGCGAGTTCCCAGGGATACATGGGATTAGGTTACCAGCTAGCCCATTCAGACCACTGGCCTATTTTTAAAAGTTCAGTTTAAAAATATATATAGAGTTTGATAAGAAAAAGGGGGTAAAAGAAAGAAAAAATCGGCATGAGTATAAAGTTTTGGTAGAAATGAACAAAGAATTATTTAGGCCTCGTTTGGTTTCCAAATTTCACTCAATACACTTCACTTTAAACTTATTTCATCATCCAAACACATCAATTTAACCCAGTTAAAAGAGAACTCAGTGTACTGTAGCGGACTGTAGCAAACAGGACAATAGCCTGCAGTGTTTCGGTCTACTCTTTCTCCTGATTTGTTTTTTTTTTCTTTTTTTTTTTACCTCATTCTCTCTCATGTTTCTTTCTTCCAGCAGTAGCAAAATTTTTGTTTTTCAAAAAACATTGCATGTTGTTGGCACGTGGGGTGACAAACTGTCATGGGTCCCACAAATTTTCCAAACACCTTATAAATATATTTAAGCTCATCTAAACATCTAAACATATTTTAAATCCATCTAAGTGGATCCTACAAAACTCACTCAACTATTGCAACTCACTACTATTCATACATAACTCAGATTAATTCAGCTCATCTTGAAATCTAAATGCAACCTTAGGCCTTGTTTTGATAGTCGAATGAGATGAGATGATCTGTAAATTGAGGTGATTTGTGAATAGTAGTACAATAGTTTGAATTAAGATTTTTATTGGATTTTGGGTAACTAAAGAGAAAAGGTTGACTAACAATATTATAAAGTTAAAATATTATTAAATATAATTTTTTAATATAATTACTTATTTTTAAAAAATTAATATAATTTTTGTTTTGGGATTTGAAAAAGTTGAATTATTTTTGTATTTTCTATGGAAGTTTAGAAAAGTTGTAATGATTTGATGAATAGGTATGAAAGAGAAATTGAAAAGTGTTTGTGTATGATTTTGAGTAGTATTTGAATGTTGAGATGAGATGAAATGAGTGAGACCAACTGCGGATCCAAATAGGTTCTTAGCCTGAGGCATTGCACTCATTGCCATAGTAATGGAAATTTGTTTGATACATGGTGGCAGCAAACATTTGAACCTTCGAAACACTATGCACGTCACTTGCTCTCTAGAATTGGTTGATCCAATGGGTCTTGGATGGCTGTTATATGAAACCCATCAATTTTACTGAATTGTTCCTGTTTTAACTTGTTTTCTTGCTTGTCTTATATTTTTAGTTGTAGCAAACCAGAAAATTGTCTATGTTACTTATTCCAATTGCCATGCTGGTCCACTTATGGTAAACTTTGGTTTTCATAAGGTACAGTGACACATGATGCTGTGTCATTGCCTTTGATTTGTGTTAGATGTTGATATCTGCTTGTGTCTGCCATATTCTTGTCAGTTATCATTTCTAAATCACTGATAAAAAAAAGTTCTCATTTCTTAATTAACCATCGGGGTTGCCTCTTTTTTTTTTTTTTTTATATGTCGGGAACCTCTTTAAGGCAGGGCCCTTTGGACTCCCGTAGAGTAAACCTGGGTCCCATGCACTGCACTCTCAAAAGTTTCTCTACACATAACTAGTTAACTTGCTGGCTTTTCACCAGGGGGTGGCCCAAAAGGATTGTTTGCACCCATGAGGTATTGAACTTTGGACCTTGAAGGGAGTGATGATATCCTAAGACCAAGGCCTTCACCACTTGGGACAACCCTTTGGGGTTATCGGGGGTGCTTATTTGTTTCTATTAACTTATTTTCTATGGTTTTTTGGATTAGAAGACAGTACTTATACCACTTTAAAGGGTTTTTATGCATGTTTGGAGAAATATATATTAAGGTAAGATTCTAAAGAGAAACTCAGGGTAGCTATTCTTTCTTATACCCTGCTAATTATGTTAAACCATATGCCTTAATGTGATTTGTCAATTTACATGGCCATTGGTGATGCTATATCTTCAGTTTTTTTGAGTTCTAGATCATGGAAACATGCATTTCTAGCCTATAATTAATAAGTTGTGCTTTCTTACTTATTAAAAAAGTCAATAAATTGTGCTTTCTTGAAATTCTACTTCAATGCAGGAGGATATCCATCTCCTCTCAATTATCATTTCTTCCCCAAGTCTTGCTGCACGTAGGTACTTCTACGTGTACTTTTATTTCTTAACTTTTCTTAAGATCGTATGGTATTGATCAGGTATATCTGCTTCAACCTGTCTCGTTGTTGCAGGTCAGTTAATGAAGTAATTTGCCATGGAATTCCAGATGCTAGGTAAATGTCAAACCAATTCCTTAAAAAATTGGGTTATTGTCCTTTTTTACTGATGAGTAACTTGATGTATACAGTTAACTCTGCCACTCTTTCCAAACAAAGTTTGAACACTGTTCTCGATTTTTGCTTCAGATATGTAATTCTAAATTAAAACATCAATAATTTAAGTAGTCCGACAGCTAAAGGTTTAGAGCTTTTAGTCAGCAGTGATAACTTCTAGGATTTCAGGTTTGGGCTACGAGTTATAAATCACCTCTTTTCTATTCCATTCAGCGTGATTCTAATTGGATCCAAGAACTGTGCTTTTGCCTATACTTTCCTTTTGTATGATCTAATGAGCCATGATTATGTTAATATAATGAATTCTGCGAGTTATTAATATTTTTGTCTTCAGTATCTATAAACGTCAATGTTAATCCTGGAGAAAACTTTTCTCACTAGATACTATTCTATTTGCTGCAGGACATTAGAGGACGGGGATATTGTTAATGTGGATGTGACTGTATACTACAAAGGTGTTCATGGTATGAGGCTTTTTACTTGTATTATGAATTCTATATTTCCAAAGAATCTCCTTATTTAACCAATGGTCGATTCATCATGTAGGTGATCTCAATGAAACGTACTTTGTGGGTAATGTTGATGAAGAGTCTCAACGGCTGGTCCGGTGTACATATGAGTGCTTGGAGAAAGCAATATCTATTGGTATGTGTTGGATATGTCAAGTGATCTATGAACCGCATGTGACCTCTCTGATGATTGAGCTTATAGTGCCGTTTTGGTTGGTGACCCTAGTACTTGAAACCAATAAAAGCACACTGCACCAACCAGTATTGGTTAGCTTTTCACATTTTGGTGGCACCGTGCAGACTCTGATATGTGTTTAAAAGTTTATTTATTTATACTTGCAATGCCACCTTTAACCATTTGTGGGTCGAAGTAAGCTCGTGATTTTTCACAATAATATCTGCCCCACTTATGCATTGCACTGGCAGATCTTTTTTTTTTTTTTTATAGGTAATCAAGAAAGTTTTATTTATAGAAGTAGGCAAAGCCCAAGTACACAGGGAGTATACATTAGTCACTGGCAGAACACTTCTATGGATGGGATAATGCAAGTTGTCCTTGTTCTGGATATACCTCTAGTTTGCAGTGTGTTAAAATGTCACAATCATGCTTCATTGATATCTTCCTGTTTTATCTGAAATCTGCAGAATTTATTGTATTATAATAATTTGAAGACTTCTAATCTTGTATTGAGTTTTAGGGACTTGAAATAGAAAATTTGTTTTCTGTTTTTTGGTCAAATTCAGTGAAACCTGGAGTTCGATTCCGCGAAATTGGGGAGGTCATTAATCGGCATGCTTCAATGTCGGGGTTATCTGTGGTAATGTTTAACACTGATCTGCAATTGTAAGCATCTTTCTTTCTATCATATGACTGATGGTCTTTGGAACTTCTTCTCTATTTCTGTTGCACAAGTAGGTAAAATCATATTGTGGTCATGGTATTGGAGAGCTCTTTCATTGTGCACCCAATATTCCACACTATGGACGTATCCTAAATTAAGCTGTGGTTTTTAAGCCCAGCATTTTTTATGGTATTAAATTACTTCATTTTTTTCATGGGAAATTAACGTTGGAGTATAACAAGTGCACTCTTTGATAATACTTTGAAAAAATTCTATTACTTTATGCTTGCCTCATTATGCATTGGTGACCTTAACACAAGCAGGAAATAAAGCTGTTGGTGTGATGAAGGCTGGACAAACCTTTACAATTGAACCAATGATCAACGCTGGTATTTGCAAATTATATAAATGTGGACTAGTTGAATTGATTATTCATCTGTGCTAGTGACATCTCAATAACTGTTCTGAATAGGGGTTTGGCGTGATCGGATGTGGCCTGATGGATGGACTGCTGTCACTGCTGATGGCAAACGCAGTGCTCAGTTTGAGCACACCCTTTTGGTAACTGCACATTTTCCAGCTTCTTTTTGGCATTGTTATTTTTTGTCTTAGGAGGGAGGGTTAAGTTGGTCCAAGGTAATTTAATTGGTTTGAAGTGGTCCTCGAAGCATATAATCTGAGACTGCTACTAGATCTATCACGTTGATTTTGGCTCGCTGCCCATATTTCTCCATGACCTCTCACCTTCTTTGAGAAAATGCGTACCTGTTAAACATGATCTTCGATAATTTATACGAAGCGTGTGATATTCTTGACTTCTTCTGAAGTCAGTGATTCATCTTTAGGAACCACTCACAACAATCCTTAAGAGACTAGTTTAAGTTTGTAAATCAATTCCATTGTTCCGATTGAAACTCTCAACCTCAGAAATGCTAGGAAAGACGAGACAAAATGTGTCAGTGTTTACACGGTAGGATGTTAACACGTCCATGGCTGAATATTCCGGTGATTGATCATTTGGAGTTGGCTCGAATTAGACTGCTCGATGTCATGACTATGAAGCTTAATTTTCAACATTGTTTCTATGATTTGAGTTATAAATTTGATAAACCTCTGAGCATATCAAGGAATTAAATGAGCATTCAATACCATACATGCCATGAGTAGAATATATATATATATATATAAATGCAATGCTATTATTCACCTAAAATCACGTCATCCTTTGTCACACGTAAATGGTAATTGCTAGCAGATGCCATATAATAAGGATCACTGGGGATGATAAAATTTAGGATGTAGATCAGTATTTCTTTTTTTAAAAGAAAGATTGTTGCGCATGTAGATAAATCACCATGGTCTCTGTATTGATGTTTCTGACCTCATGTATGCTTGAACCTCGCGGAAGATAATTGAACAGAAATAACCACTTGTGTTTGATTTAGAAAACGACATTTACTTTCCTTGTTATCCTTCTTTAGGTGACAGAGACTGGAGTTGAGGTTCTAACGGCGCGATTGCCGTCCTCCCCCAGTGTGTTTCCTTGGCTAAATGTATAACATCGGTGATTGTCTCCGTGGGGAAGCCAGGTAGTGGATAGAATACAAGCGAATCATCTCCCAATGACACCATCCCTAAACTATCGTAAATCATCGAGGATATATTACTTTTTTAACTTTTTCGCTAGTGATGATTGCGATTGCATAAATACCTTAAATTAATGCAAAAAAATGCGGAAGTGTGCGGTGTTTCACATTTTGATGACCCTTGTTGCCCTTTTTTATTTTCTATATACAATAAATCTCAATGTTTAATCTTTAGGCTGCTTTGGATGGGAAGTTTAGAAGAGTTGAGTGTTTTTTATGAATAGTTATGGGTTGAGATAGTAGAGTAAGTTTTATGGTTATAATTAAAATGAGTTTGAATGTGTTTAAAATTTGGATTTTAAAATGAATTTATATATATTTATAAAAATTAGAAAAAGTTTCTGGGCCTTGCGTATAAAGAGTTTTCAGCTAAAAAAAATTGTAGATTTCACTTGTAATTTTGAGTTGAAATGAATTTAGTTTAAGAGTTGGGTATTTGGATATTATTATATTCAGCTTAAAATTAGACTAACTGAATTGATGTTAATGTAATTTTGTAACCAAAAGGGGGCTTAATCTTCAAAATCAACCTCTCCAAGGCATGGATAAAATCGTAATTTTTCTTGGAAGTGAAATGATATATAGTCTTGCACAAATCTTTCATAAAGTACTGAATCTCATCATGAAAAATATGAAAAACTCATTTATTTTTTCTTAATGAGATCTATATTGTACCTCATATTTAACCTAAAAATGTTCCTAACATTAAGAAGATCTTTTTAAATGATAAATAGGTCAAGTTCCATTCCTTTTTACTATGTGTCCTTATTAGACATATGATCTTAAAGCACTGGTATTTGATTAGTTATTTTTTTTTTTAAAAGTATAAATTTGCATACATAAATTTTTTTTTGTCATATTTGATTAAAAATGAGGAGAAAGTGGAAGAAAGAAATAAAAGTATTTTTTATTTTTAAAAGTGAATAGTAATTTTTTAAAAATTGAAACAAATTTTTTTTTATACGTGCAAACTTGCACTTTTTAAAGAAAATTTTATCTAATCAAATACTAGTGGCTCTCAATGGTTATTATATTGTCTTACAGGCATATATAGAATATGCAAGTGTTGTAAATTTCTCTTGAAAATAGTAAGTAAATATGAGATTTATATAGAAATAATAATTTTTTAATTATAAATTTTACTATTTGTCAAAAGAAATACAAGAGGTTTGCAAGGCTGCACAAACTCATAATTGTATCTAACTCTATTTATTGTCAAACTCCTAATTAGCTAACTTTGCCATTTGAATTATCTTCGTGATATGATAAACAAAAGGGAGATACTGATCGACTCTCTTATAAAAGCAGCCAGAGCTGCTGTCGGCCATTGGGGACGTCATCACTCATACCACGGGATGGCGATTTCTCTCTGAGGACGCCACTCCTGCGATGGTAACCTCTCACCTTCTCTACATAGTCTTAAATCCGAAATGGGTCTGAAAGGAGGCGATCCCGATAGTATGAGCGGTAATACCCCTGGTGGCTAGCTGCGGCTCCGTCTGGACTGAGGCCGAACGTCTCCCTACCCATCACGTGAAATTATTTCATTTTATTTTTTTATTGTGTTTTCTAAATTTATTTTTGTATTATATTTTTTTTTTTAGTTTTTAGAGTTTTTTTTATTGTTTTATTGTTTTATTGTCTAGGGACTGTTTTTTAATAGAGGATCGGTCCGAGGATTTCTCTAAACAAAAACCCACTCAATATTACGCGTGCATAAAATTTTATCTTCTAGTACTAACCATATAATTTTGTGTATTACAACAAATAAACAAGTGAAATGTTTCCGAATATTTGGTTTTTGCTTCAAATTAGTTACATGTGTATATATATCCAATTGTAATTTTAACTAAAATTTATTATAGTTAATTAGTCCTTTTCTGTTTTTGAATAAGGTGCTTATAATTAGTTATAAGGTGATCTGGCTTGAAACTAAAATAAGACCACCTATTGTATCCAGATCTGGTCTTGACTGTCAAGCATGCATACAATTAGTAATAACAACTAGATAGAGATCAAGTGGATAAGATTCTAAGAATCATAAGATTCATGTAAAGCGGAAGTTTTTTTTTTTTTTTTTTTTTAATTAATTTTTCTTTTTATATTAATTTTTTGTTATTCATTCGATTCATTCATTCATTCATTTTAGTTTTGGATTTTCTATTTTGGTTTAATATTTATTTAAATTATATATAATCTAAGTTTTTGTAATTTGTTTAATTTTTAGAGTCTTTTTATAGACATTTATTTTCATTCTTTGTTTTTAATTTTGTTATTTTTTTATAACATTCTTGGGATTTTTTATATATACTTTTTAGAGTTATAAAATATAATTTTATAATAACATAACTAATATGGAACTAAAATGTCACTAATCAACCTCTGATTGGTATATGCAAGCATATATATACTCGTCACCACGCGTGGGGCATGTAACTCCATATCATGTACAAGATCACTAATATTTGTGTAAGTTATTTTAATTCATAATTTTATTGAACGTCTCGAGATATATATCTACCGAATCAATTTAATTTTCTAATTTTCACTTTTTAAAAAACACGAATCAATTAATATTTTTAATACAGAATTAATTCCAAAATCATCAACCTATATATATAGTACGTAACAAATGGCCATATTTTCCTCGACGTGGGATATTCATATAATATAATTAATGAGACCAATAATTAATATTTTATTCTTTTGTAGATTTACAGGATATATAATAATAATATCCTAATTTAAAGCATTTCTGGAATGGAAATAAAAATAAAATCTCCCCGCATTCTATGAACTAAAGAAAGAAAGAAAGAAGTAAAAAGATTATTGACAAAGTCAATATGCTAATTATAATAACAGACATGCAATGCACCAAAGCATGATTTTGGATCCAAAAACCAAGCAAAATATTTGGGAATCAAATTGTATAAATATAGGACGTACCCATGCACGTACTCAACCCTTGTCTTTCATGCACTGCTTCGGCTCTAATTCTCTGAAACATGGACATGGCCATTCCAGCCCCAAGATCTCGAGCTCTTATACGTACTCTTTCATGGCTGCTGCTTATTTCTCTCTGCATTACGCTTAGCGATTGTCGACCAAGGTTGGGTGTTCGACTAGGGCACAACAAGAAAATAACCGATCACTTCAGCCAATCTCTTGCGGCCAGCGTGGACGATAATAATCAAGATTATCAAACTTTCTATTACGACCAAACGCTGGATCACTTCAATTATCAGCCGGAAAGTTACGCTACTTTCCAGCAAAGATACGTTGTGAACTTTAAGCATTGGCGTGGGGCTCATGCGGCCGCCCCCATGCTTGTATACCTTGGTGAGGAGTCTACCGTTGACGACGATGTTGGTACCATCGGATTCTTGGTGGATAATGTTGGCCCTTTGGGTGCTTTGGAGGTTTACATTGAGGTAATTCTCACTACGTACATATTATAGAAATTAAGATGATCTACTAATTAATGGCAAATATTACGTACATATATGGTATATATAATCTATATATATATATATATATATACAGTGGGTTCGTCTTATTTTTATTTCATATTGAATCATTTCTTATGATGGCATGAAGTCTGTCGAATTCACAGTATAAGATGAAAACGGGATATTAATTAAGAAAAATAATTTAGTCACAAAATGATTATATAAAAATAATCTCATAAACTGATATTATTGTAGTTTGATGTAGTTTTGTCAGATTATAATATAATTTTTATTGTAAAGCAATTTTGAAAAATCACATAATTCAACATCAATTTATGAAATTATTTTTATATAATTAATCTTTTTTGTGACTGTAACACACTTATTAATAATAGTGTAATATATAAATATAGCATTAATGCAAAAAAAAATTATAAACAAAATTTAAGATCTAAAATTCTTACAAATTATAATAATGAAATATTACAAATTACAATAAGTTTTTTCCATATTAAACCAAAAAAATTAATATGTTGAGTACTGTAATTAATTAGAAAAAATATGAGATTCTTGTAGGGAATTAATTGAACAAAATAAAAAAGAACAAAATATCATAATAAAGAACAATTATAATTACTTACCATGACTTCTTAATAGATATATAATTTTAATTTTAGAAAAGTACAAGTTCTTCGTAAGATTTAGGGTTATAGTTCGAATTTGAACATAAACCAAAATTATATATACGTACGTGCTAATTTGAACTTTTGTGCAGCATCGCTTCTACGGAAAGTCGATCCCATTTGGACAGCAAAGAGAAGCAGCATGGAAAAATGCCACCCTTCGAGGGTACTTCAACTCTGCCCAAGCTATGGCAGATTATGCTGAAATAATCCTACACTTGAAGAAGAATTTATCAGCTGAGGCATCTCCAGTTGTAGTTTCCGGAGGATCTTATAGTGGAAGTGAGTCTTTTATATATATATATATATATATATATATATATATATATTTGCAGATCATCTTGAATCTCACTTGAATATTCATATATCAGTACTAATTCATACCTAATTAATCTCATCTCTCACGTTCCCTTTTTTTTTTTTTTTTGGCCCTTTTTGGCTCGATCTAACAGTGCTTGCGGCGTGGTTCCGCCTAAAATATCCGCACATTGCCATCGGAGCATTAGCCTCTTCAGCCCCGCTTCTGTACTTCGATAACCTTACGCCATCGAATGCATATTATGCCACTGTATCTGACGACTTTAAGGTGATCATAATCAAGTCCTTTTTATGCATGCATGCCTCGAATTGTTTAATTACTTCGAAATCAGCTATCTCATAATATATATAATTGAAGGTAGCTCGATAGTATGTGTGAAATCATCACTTATTTTAAAATTTTAAAATAATAAAAAAAAGTAAATTTTATAAATTATTTTATATCTTAACACTCTCTTACTTGTATGTCAAATTTTCTTTCAATGAATATATTCAATAAGTAATATATTTAATTAAATAAAATAAAGTATAAAATTAAAATTTGAACTTAAGACTTTTGCTTTGATATTATATGAAATCGATCGTTACTTATTCTAAAAGTTTAAGTTAATGGAAAGAAGAAGATATTATTTATTTTATATCTTAAATTTATATGAGTAATGCATGCTTGCAGGAAGCTAGCGTTAGCTGCTACAATACCATAAAACAATCATGGGTTGAAATCACTAAAATTGCCCATGAACCCAATGGTCTCTCCATCCTCAGCGAGAAATTCAGTACTTGCAAGTAAGAAAGCTGATTTCTTTGCTAACCTTGATTATAGTTTTCATTTCATATATAATAATTCACACTAGTTCTCAACTATATATATATATATATATATATATATATATTAATGCGATCTAATTTATTAATTGACGTGATCAGGCCATTGAAGAATCGCACCGAACTATTTGAGTACTTAAACAACCTGTATTCAGCCTCGGCTCAGTACGATAGCCCTCCATATTATCCGGTGAATACTGTCTGCAAGGGTATTGACGGAGGATCCGAAGGAACCGACATTCTTGGCCGAATTGTCTCTGGAATTGTTGCTTATGGAGGAGGAATAAAGAAGAAGTGCAATGATTTGGGAGAGTTCTGGTCTTCAGAAACACTTGACGGTTGGGACTGGCAGGTAATTAAGTTACATTAATTCACAAAATCCCAGGTCAAGTACTACTAGAGAAGCACATGATGATCAAATTCAACATTTAAAAAAAAAAAACTTTATATTCTTCCTTTTCTTGTATTCAGACATGCAGTGAAATGGTTCAACCGATTGGCTGTAGCGCAAATGACACTATGTTTTATGATGACCCATTTGATTACAACGACTATAAGGATTACTGCGTAAAAAAGTTTGGAGTTGTCCCTAGGCCCCATTGGATCACTACTTACTACGGTGGCCAAGTAGGGTCTCTCTCTCTCTCTCTCTCTCTCTCTCTCTCTCTCTCTCTCTCTCTCTCTCTCTGGATGAATTAGTTGCTGTGTCATGTGTAAGTGATTAAAAAATAATGTACATTATAACTCTGTTCCTTGATTGTGAAATTGCAGAATATAAAAATGGTCCTCAAGAAGTTTGGTAGCAACATCATCTTTTCCAACGGCCTTCGTGATCCCTTTAGCAGAGCCGGGTAACTTCAAATTATATATATATATATATATACACATACATTATATACACATGATCCAAAAAAGAAATTCATTAAAAAAAAATTCACTCTTTTTGATGTATCCTAATATTGAGTATTTTAGCTTCCATGCGGTACTTTGTGCTTATAATTAATAATTATCTTTTTATCTGGCTTATTTAGGGTGTTGGAAAACATATCAGACACCATAGTTGCCTTGTATACGAAAGAAGGTACATATATGTATACATGAATTTCAGATAGATCATGAATATGATTACTTTCAGATAATTGAATCACTTAAAAAATCATATATTGCGTAATTTCCAATTATTTTTAATGACGAAAAGTTGATTATGCAAGCAGGATCTCATTGCTTAGACATAATGCCTGCAACAAAAGATGACCCTGATTGGTTGGTGGCGCAGCGAAAGAAAGAAGTTGAGATCGTTAAAGGGTGGATTCACAAGTACTATAAAGATATGCACATGATCAGTTCATCCTAAATTAGTACGCGATGTACGTGCTGGGCGTGCGTAGTACCTGCGGTCGGTCGATCATGATCAGTTTGACATTAATATTCATGT
The DNA here is from genome assembly GCA_036898215.1 of Platycarya strobilacea. NCBI lineage: Eukaryota > Viridiplantae > Streptophyta > Magnoliopsida > Fagales > Juglandaceae > Platycarya > Platycarya strobilacea. The sequence goes on along the minus strand of CM072551.1, from coordinate 35,262,588 downwards.
ATTTAATTTATAATCTCATACTAATTAATAGTCTTTTTGTATGGACCAAATTATAATGGTACATACAATAATATTAATGTAAAGTTTCACTTATATTCGAGAAAGAAGATACCATTTTCCAGAAAGATACCATTTATTAAAAATTAATCATTGCTTCATGTGGTGGCCGGGGAAATACTTTTGATATGCAGGATTCCCAGCATATGGGATCTGACAATGTAAATTAGTTTTTTGAAAAACATTCCATAAGTTTCTTTATCTTTCCATTCAATGAAAAATTGTATTAATCATCCAACGATGTCGAAGGGTCCCATTTTCAGATTGATATAAAATTTGTACTACCAATGGCAGATCAGCCTGCAAGATTAATTTTAGTCATGTTTTAGAGGAACACATGATGAAGATGGATAACAAAATTGATTCAATGAATGTTCATTGATAAAATTAATTTGACGTGTGACTTACCATTTAACAACCCAAAATAAAATCCAATTAAATATAGTATTTGTTAGTGTCAAGTAAGTTCAATAAAGATAAAAGGCAAATTATAAATAAGCTTATATTGTTCACTTTTCTTTTAATTTCTTCTTTCGTTGAAATACTTGACCTGCTTGTTACCACTTTCAAATGAATAGTCAAAGTCAATAATATCTGGAAGACTGAAAAAGCTAATAATGTATATATAATTGATGCTACTTCTGCGAGTTTGTATCCTCACAGCTCCAATGAACCCCAAACGTTTTGATCATCAGAAGATTGTGGATCTCCTATAACAGCATCAATATTTGGCCTTGCTGCTTGATTTTTAACAGGGACCTTCCAAAATGAATCAGAGTTCTGAAAGAATATGTAAAATGCAACAGCCGATGCCAAAAACATTCCTAAAAGTAGTGCATATATCTGCCACTCTGCATGTTTCGACAGAAATCGGAGTTAGAACTTAGAAGTACTGCCATAACCAAAAACATTGAGAGAGAGAGAGAGAGAGAGAGAGAGAGAGACCTTTCCAATCTGCAGGAACATTTAGCTTAGTCATCACAGCTCCCCATTCAGTAGTAGTAGTAAGCACAACCCTGCAATTCATCCCACCCACATAAAATGGAGTAGCCAAAACCAAAAGGGAAAACCGTAAAGCATCTAGACTGATGACAATAGGCTTATTCCAAGAGTGTTTCCATGCAATCTATCTCCTCGAAAATTAGTTATGACATGCTATGACCAAAATTGAAAAGAAATAATTACAAAACTAGGACTATAAGAGAACGACATAAACCTTCAGAATGAGAAAAACCATTGAAATGCATGACAGTCACCAAACCATAAAATTGACAGAAAAAACTTGAGAAACCATCATGTGTGCCTAGCTTTTGTTGTTGACAAAGCGAATGTCATCAAAGACCCTCAAACTTTAGCTTCTCTAGCCAAAGAAATCTGAACCAACTATTCATCAAGATCGATAAAAGAACAGACTAGAGTGATATATCTTTTTTATATAAATACAAAGGGCCCAAGTCATTTGTATTTGCTTGATTATGTTGCAGATATGATGCTAATTCCATGAAGTTCTTTCCACCACCTCATGATCGTTGCTCTACTTGAAGAGTGTTTAATTTCGTTTAGGTAAGGGACACATAAATACAGAACATCCTATGGCTACAAAAATAGGGTAACTGGGTGTATAAACAGATCAGGATTTCTTGTTGATGAGCGCATTGAGCGCCAACAAAGAAATAGATCTAAAGCACTCGCATTAACTACCAGATCTGGACCTGGGAAATTAACACTAGAGAATGGCCCACATCAACTCAGCCATTGTTTGGAACTTTGTTGTCCTGGCAACACTCAAGTCAACATGGACCTCCAATTTGTCAAAAACTCAATGACATTGACAAAAAAAGAAAAAATGACTGGCACCAGGTGTCCTGAAACAGCATCCAATAACATTGACAAAAATTGTATTCAGATGCAACAAAAGTCCAACTGACCAAAATGGGGAAAAAGAAAACAGACAGAAGAACCTACAAGGTCAGATTTTCATTAAGTTCCTTACTTTTAAAGTAGCTATGACACTAAAAGACCATAGAAAAACAAATGTGAAATGTGTGCGCACAGAGAGAGAGAGAGATGTATAAGATTGATGGCACTCCAGTAAGCTCTACAGAAATTCAGGCAGTGTAATTGAAGGCTAGAACTTTCAGGTAGTAGACAAAAATTGCTCATGACCAAAGCATCAGGATGCAATTGACACAGGTCATCCATAATTGTTTTTTTCAAAAAATGTGCTTCACATTCTTGGTGGAGCAAAATTCATGTTGGTGTTCTGAATTAGGATGAAGTAACCAAATAAAAACCTATGAAGCTTCATCTCTTTTATTGTACCTAGTTTAAATCCTGGAAATGAAAATTAAAGGGAAAGATAGACACCCCAAAAAACAGGAAAAAAGTTCAACAATCTACACGCCAAGCAGAGAAGTTTTGATACAGAGCCCATTCAAAACTTTAATCAGATCATTTATCTGTTTTAACAATCTATTTGATGGACGAGGAAGAAATTTAGCTGGTTTCCTATTCGATTTCCATCTTATATAGCCCATTGAAAACATTAAGCAAATCATCAAGGGCCATTACACTGATTACTAAGAAGAGGAAATAAATAAATATATATATATTTAGCTCGACAAGTAAGGAAGAAACTTCTTCATCAATATTAAAAAACTAATAATAAAGTTTGATTGGTGGACCTTACCTTTCAGTGGGACAAAACTCTAGTACCGCAATAGATGCACCCAGGTGCAGCCTCTTACTGTAGTGACTGATCTCCATTTTCTTTACCTCAGCCACACAGATATCTCCATCCTTGCTTCCCCTACAGGAAGAAAGTTTAACATATTATACGGAGAAAAACTGAAGTTCTGCAATATAAATCTAAGAATAATTCTATTAAAAAACCTTTACACCACACACCATCCATGTGTGATGTCATGTGTGATGTGGCATAATTTGATTTGGAATATAATTTTATGTTTGAATCTTAAAAATCAAATTATACCATGTGGATGGTGTTTAGAGTAAAGGTGTTTAAATAGCACTTCTCTCTAAGAGTCAAAGCACCATATTTCATCCATGAAACACATAGAACTTGTATTTCCTCTTTGCACACTTAAAAGGTTATTATAGCATATTGGTGTTGCATATACAGACAGAAGTGGAGGCAAGTCCGTGAACCATCTTCTTTTATATTGCGAGACTACCAGGGTTCTTTGGGATGAGGTGTTTAGCAGACTGAATCTAGCGTGGGTCATGCCAGAGACAATGGTGGCAGCTATGGCGTGTTGGACCTCTATAAGTGGTGTCCATCAAATCAAAACTATTTATAAGATGATCTTCATATGTATTATATGGTGTATATGGCAAGAGCGCAATGACTGGAATTTTAGAGATAAGGAAAAATTTCGAGAGGAGCTATTAGCTTTTTTTCTTAGAACTTTATGTACATGGACCATTGCCATAGACTTTAATGGCATGGACCTTCATGAGTTTCTTGTTTCTAATGTGCCTAATTGATAGGCCTTACACCCTTTGTGATTGGCTTTGCCACTTTTTGATCTATAATATTCTCTTACTTACAAAAAAAATAAAAAAATGATTTGAAAGATCTCCTCTCTCTCTTTCTCCATGAACCTATAAACGCACATATACAACACCACAAATGACCTCATGATCCCTTCCTACCGGAAATCCATTGATAAATTATTGCTAATTTCCAAAGCAAAAATACTTTTTTTTTATTGGTACCAAGTGTCCGAAACAACGTCCCGACTAATCTTAAGGCTGCACAAGCCCTCAGTAAGGAGTTTCCTACAAGTGCACCTCGGTTTATTCAAGAAAAAAATCTCCCAGTCTGATGGCACCTAGAGATTGTTTGCACTTAAGGGAATTTGAACCTTGAATCTAGAGGTATTGGACCTAGGGGGAGCATACCCCTAAGCCCAAGGCCTTTACCACTTGAGCCAACCCTTAAGGGTTAATTGCCAAAGCAAAAATATGTTAATAAACATATTCCTCAACATTATCATCATGACTTTTGAAGTCATGTACGGTATATGAACACCATTGTCATCATTGAAAAATTATGTTCCAACCAATAGAACCAGTTTGCAATAATACCACACAACACAGCCACTTCCACCTGATCTAATAGTCATAACATTGATAGCTATTAGGTTGGAAGGACATGGTAAGCATGTGCAGCTTCTCTCATTCTGTATCTTTCCTCTCTGAGCTATTTGCTTACTTTTTTTATTTGTGCATCCACTATCATCTTCTAAAGAAAGAGAATCAAAAGTGGTGAGGTTCTGTAAAGAAAGCAATGGATGAAATCGTCTTTCTTTCTTAACATATTATGGTGGTCAAATTTCTCATAAAATTGAATAGTTTCCTCTCTGCAATAATATTGATGAAAGTGAATGATTATAGGCAATGTTGAAAGTGCAAACTCATATAATAGTACAAGCAAGTTTCCAGCCCTGCAATTAACAGATGCCTAAGCCTACTTACCAAATAGTTTTTTGTTTTATTTGTGATCAGTAACAAAAATATATTTGGTAACTAGGGTTAGGCATCTGTTTTATTTGTGATCAGTAAAACAAATACATGTATATTTGGTCACTAGGCTTAGGCATCTGTTTACTGTAAGGTTAAATCTAAACTAATAATCAAGTCTAAATTACACGGTTAAGCACTTACAGAGCAAGATATTTCCCATCCAGGCTTGTGGACAGGATAGAGGCAGGTTTTCTAAGCAGCCTCTTATGTCCAATTCTATTCCATGTACTTATGTCCCAGACCGCCGTTACGCACTTATCACCTGTTCATTTAATACAGATACACTCTAAGTTGCTGAGAAATTAGGATAAAATATATTGAACTGAAAACATAAGATCATTTACCTTTCTGAACAGTGCAGAATAAAAATGGTTTTGTTCCATCCCTAGAAAACCGACATAATTCAATATTTTCATCCTGCAGGAAAGGGACATCAAATAAGGCACTATAATATAATCATCTCTGCATAATACTACAACAGGAAGTTAAATTTAATCAAGCATACTGAGTTGCGAGTCAAAGTAGTCAAGGGAACACCATCTTCCGTCTTCCATATTCTTGCTGAACCATCAGTAGATGTTGAAGCTAAAAACTCCGAGTCTAGGCTAGTATACAATAAACAAAAAAGGTTAGGAAATTCAGAATCTAGGCCCAATATATCTCCAACTCCCTTAAAAAGAATTAGCCAACAGTTAGAAAGGAAAAAAAAATGTTCATTGACAATCAAATTATGAATCTATACCAGAAGTCAGCATCTTCGGTGATCTCTTAACCGTGAGTATTTTGCCTCTCATGTAACATTTTTAAAGCAAAGAAAAGGGACAAAAATGACCTTTTCCTATAAATTTCTCCATTTATGAATAATTTCCTTTCAAATTTCAAATCCCACACACTGCTCCCTTAAAAAAAAAACACTAAATTCTCACACACTTCTCCCTTTTAATAAAACACGTAAAAGATTAAGGCAAGCCTCTTCCAAGAGATGAGTTCGGCAAAACTATCAAGAAGGGAACTGTCCATAAATTTGTAACCCAATATAACCAAATGCATTATTAATTTGAGCATGTTTCACATGGAACATTTGTAGCGTCATGGCGCAATTTAACTAACATTAAAAAAAAATTATTTGACAACCATACAGACGCAATACCAAAGCGTATAAGCTTAAGTTACCTGAAGTCCATATCCCGTACAGATTTATGTGCTTTCGGTTCATCTAAAATAATGCGCAAGCTTGGCAACTCAAAGATTCTGAGATGCCCATCCTATATTTGATTGAGATGATATATCAGAATACAAAAACACTTCAAAATCAATAGTGCCAGAAAGCACATGATAATGATTGATTGGAATATGAGTCATTTACTCACCACCCCCCCAGTCGCAATTCTAGATCCATCAACACTAAAAGCTATGCATTTCTGTGGACCAACATCTTGGAGAGGAGATAGTTCCTTAGCCACCAGCCTTGCGTCTGATTCTCCACCATAAAACTCAAATAATCTGCATGCCAAAAAAAATATTTGTTGAATAAATGGACAGATAGGAAGCCTCAATAAGAAAATGTTCCAGTAGTTCATGCAGATCGTATTCAGAGGGTAACAATCATAATTTCTTTCTGCCAGCATCAGTTACAGGAAACAAAATCAAAAACAAATGAAGGGATATCACAAATTGTGAAAATTAATAACTATAAACTCACTTGCAGCCACCCATAGTGGTAGAGCAAATAATGTCTTCCCCGCTGGGGTGCACCGCAATTGAAACGAGATCGCCATCCACATCTTCAAGAACATAGGTGGTCTAAAGGAGGAACAAGAGAAAACCAAACAAACACCAAGTGAGATAAATCTCATAATTATGTTCCTCTGCTTGTTGAGAAAGTAAAGAAAACTATTATTTAAACGAAAATGAGAGCGACAGTAATAAAGCTTATTAAATAATTTTAAAAAGGCCGAGTTGAAATTAATAAACTCTTAATGAAAACAATTAGTTTGTTTTGGGACCGCTTCAGTCAAAGACTTCGTTAAAAGCTCCCAATTAAGGAATTACACCAAAAAAAAAATCAGAAAAACGTAGAATATCTGTTTCATATGGTTCCAGAAACAGAAACTGATTCACAAACTTGATCAAATTTGGATTTTGGAGATATATATATATATATATATATATATACACATACCAGGGGAGAGGAAGAGAGAGAAGTGGTCTTGGGATCGAAGGAGAAGATCTCGAGCTGAGATGGAGAGGCATCCCCAAGCCTCGACCTGCCCAGCACCACCAGATTCACTTTATCGGGCCTCCGAATCCACGAACCACACGTAACCGGACCCTGGTTCGACCCGCCACCGTCCATCGATCAGATTTTCCAAATTGAAAGAGGAAAACCGTTGACGTTGTGGTTGGAAAACAGAGACAGAAATGCTTCGAGTCTTTTATAAATTTTTGACAAAATTCAGGCTCAGTGTTTTTATAGCAGAAAGGTGGAGTGGAGAGGCCTTCCGTGCAGAGCATAAAGGAAACCACGCCTGGATTTTCTGTTAGTAACGACTGGGAATTTGAGTGGGTCCTGCTTTGGGAAACACCGTCGCAATAACAATGATCAGAAGAAGGAACGTCAACTCTTATGCGACTTTGGGGGTTTTCAGCATATTCCGTGTGGATCCTCGCCGGCAGAGCTAAGAGCTATCTTGACGTTATCTCACGTTGACTCAAAAACCTTTTTATATTTATTTTTCATATAGTACTATATATTTTCTTAATTGATAATTAACAAATAATATTTGTAGTATGTGAATTTAAAATTTTATCTAACATTATTCTTAAAAAAAAAAAAAAAAAAATACATCACTTTTTTTTTAGAGGAAAACCATTTCAACTTTTATTAATAAAATAAGAGAAAATACAAGATTTAACAACTGGTTGAGAACCAGTTCAATTTAATCCTCAACTAGTATCACAAACTTCTTTTGCTAGACAATGAGCAATATGGTTGTCAGCTCTTTGGACAAATGTAACTTGCCTATGTTTTATACTAGACAGCATGATCTCGATGTCATTGAGAATCAGGCCAACACTATCTCATCTGTCTCCATTCTGGTTCAAGGCTCTAACGATTTGTTGATTATGGCCTTCAAAAATCACTTGATTAAGCTCCATTTCCTTTGCCAATATCATTGCTTCCATAGCTCTTGTAGCTTCTACAATGAAGGGGTCTATGAAACCAACTTTTTTCTATACAATTATTGAACCTGAGTGGTCGTGAGCAACTAGGCCAATTCCTATTCTGTTTAGGAAGTAATTTAGAGCAGCATTCTAATTTATTTTTATGAATCCCTGTGGAGAAGGAATCCAAACTTGTTGGAGGCTTTGTATCCCTCTATTCGGTGGCTTGTTGTACTTTTGAACTTCCTGATAATCCTGCAAAGAAATACTTGTTTTTAAGGCTACTCGAATAGGATGAGTAAATGAATTATCAAAAATCAGTTTGTTTTTTCTATGCCAAATCTCTCAGGTTGTAGCTATGAAAATTTTCATCAAATTTTGATCATAGGTATTTGACCGGTTCTCAACTAAATCTCTTAATAGACCTTCCATACCAATTTTTTTTTGTAGACCTCTTGGACCTTGACACCAAACATCTTGTGCTAAGCTACAATTTCACAATGCATGAATTGTTATTTTCTCTTCTCTACTGCAAATAGGACACAAAGGAGATTCCACTATTTTTCTCTTATAAAGGTTAGACATGGTAGGCTAAGAGTCTAGATAAGCTCTCCAAATAACCTGTTATTTCTCTAGATAGAAGAAGAGGGTTGGCCCTTTACTAGTTCCACTAACTCCTTTTGCTTGTAATAAGCACTCTAATAGTGAACATGCCATTGTTTGTGTCTATCCACATTAGTCTATCTCTAGCTCCATACTTGCTTAGTTCGATTTTTTTTAATTAGTTTTGCTTCCTCCTTGAAAACTGCTTTCCACTAGTTCAGTTTTCCACTCTTTTGATTCCATATCTATCAATTCAACAACTAGAGCATTTTCCTACAAGGTTTGGATGGGAGATTGGACTTTATAGGTAGAAGGTTTGAGGAGCCAACTATTATCCCATAATTTGATATTCTAGCCATTTCCAAATATCCAACAAGAGCCTTTTTCTATCAAAGTTCTGGTTAAACACAAGCTTCTCCAAATTAAGGAAGGCCTTGCCCCCTACTTTTGCTTTTAATAAGTCTGACTGAGAGTAATACTTGCCTTTTAAAACTCGGGTAACTAATGAATCCAATGCTTGAAATATTCTCCACACTTGTTTTGCCAACAAAGCAAGATATAAACTATCAAATTCCCTAAACCCGAAGCCTCCTACTTCTTTGGATTTTCCCATATGACTCCAAGCAATCCAATGTATTTTGTTATTCTTGTTCAGGTGGCTCCACCAATACTGGCTCATAAGTCTATTTATCTCATTGATGAGAGTTTTTGATAGCTTAAACACTCTCATACGATAGATTGGGATTGCTTGTATCACAACTTTTAAAAGGACCTATAACCTTGCCTACAACATAAACTTTGTTTTCCAATTGCTTAACCTCCCTCTTATTCTATCCAAAATATCTTTTAAAGCCACCTTTTTAGATCTACCTACTAGGGTCGGGAGTCTCAAGTAATTCTCATAAAAGGAAGTAGCTCTGGTTCTAGCAAGATTAAGGATATACTCCTTTGTTTCTCTCCTTGTACTTGCAGTAAAGAAAATGGAAGATTTTGATTTGTTCAATTTTTGGCCAAAAGCAGTTTCATAGAGGCTAAGAAGTCTAATAATAACAAGCCCACTCCTTTGCATTTGCTCTACAAAACAAAATACTATTGTCTCAAAAAATATGTGGTTAATACTCATCTTTTCTCTACCTATTTGGTAGTCGTGTGTTTTTTTCATTGATTCAGCTTGGTTTAACAGAGAATTGAGGACCTCTACCACAAATAGAAATAGATAAAGAGAGATAGGATTTCCCTATCTGATTCCTCTAATTAGGGTGAAGAACTCATGTTGAACTCCATTAATAAGGATTGAATGTGTGACTAATGAGATACACCTCGTTATCAGATTTTTCAACTTCACATCAAATCCTAACTTTTTCCATAACTTTTTTTTAAGAAAATCTATTTTATTCTATCGTAAGCTTTTCTCATATCAAATTTAATGGCATATGACATTGTTTTCTCTTTCCTTTTTTAGTTATAGGGTGAAAGGCCTCAAAGATTATAATGACATTATCTTGGATCATTCTTTTCGAAACAAAAGTACCTTGAATGGAGGCTATAATCTGATCAAAGGACGCTTTTGTGTCTATAGAAAATGGCTTTAGAAGCAATTTTGTACTTCAAGCTGTATGGCCGAATCGACATTTCTTTATCATCCGTATTATGGATGGAGGAGCTCCATGCACGATAAACTAAACCATGTTGAGGTGCTGAGTGATTTCAAATAATCTTTAATCAGATAAAAAATAATAATAAAATAATAGGTAACTAATTCACTTACCAAACACATCATAAAGAGACCATTCTTTTCAACTGTTTACAATAAAAAAATATTTTACCAATAAAAAAAATTATACAAAAAGAAATTTATAAATTAATATAACTTAATACAATACTTTAAATTATAAAATTATTTTTATGATAAAATAGATATAATAGAACACATGAATTCATATCAATAAAAAAATTTATAATTAGGCAAATCATATATAGCTATATTAGTTTGTGAAATTAATTTTATGGAATTCTTTTATGGCTAAATTATTAATTAATTAATTTACAATTCTTAATAAAACAATATTTTCAAAAATATTTAAAAACATCAGATCAAAATAAAAGCTCAACTGAAATTATGAAAATATTATTTTAACTCATAATTGTAAACAGATTATTAACAACCATTAGGTCTCTATTTTTTTATGTCAAATTGAGCTTTCCTACGGAACATGTTATTGGGTCTCCCCCGGGGGGGACTAATATAGTTATATCATTTTATTAAAGATAATTTAAATTTATATAATTATCTTTCCACTTAGCGTCTAATATTAAACTTAAAATATAAAATCTAATTATATAATTGAACAACGGTTAAGATTAAACCTTATTCAGATTGAGAGCTCATCTCAATTCAATTCAATTCATCTCATTTTATCATTACAATTATCTCAAATTTTCATATATAATATAATAAACAATTGAGTCGTGCTATATCAACAGAAAATTTAGTCCGAATAAATCTCCGAGATGGCAAAACTTTTTTTTTATTTTTTTATTTGTTTTCATTCATTTTTATAGTATTTTTAAATATTATAAAAGAAATCACAACATCACTAAAAAAATACTTTTTAATAACTAAGTAAATATATATATAAATAAATTTTCTTAGCGTTCAAGAGAAATTTTTAAGACAAAAATTCGGGACAAACAGTATTCCTCTAAACAATTTAATGTTTTAAATTTAAAAACAATAATAATATTAAAAAGTATTATTTTAATAATATTTTATTTTATTTTTAAAATTTATCTTAATCTATCTTATCTTAACTCACTATACAAACTATACTAAAGAAAAGGAGGTGTGTCAATTTTGATGATTGGATTTTAAATGAATGGATCTTAAAATAAATGATACTTTGTGAATAAACTACAAAATTAGCTTATATGAAAAGTAAAATTTTACATTTTTAGCACTTGTTGATGACATTATTTCTTCGTTTCTTCGTAATTTTGAGTAATAATCATTATGATGATCCGGAGAAAGAGAATTTAAGATGTTTTCAAAGAAATTATATGAATAATTATTAATTATGAGTATTGGTACGTGTACTTATAATCAGTGGTCGAATCATGTTTGGCCTACAGGGGGTTATGGGGATCTCCTAAGCTTTCAAAAAATAGTTAATAATTAATATTTAAATCTAAATATCGAGTTTGATAAAAAAAAGAAAAAAAAAGTTCCATATAAATTGTAAGTATAAGAAATGAAATTGCATCTATGATTTTTTTAAAAAAAAAAAAATGGGATACCCAACTTTCGTTAGAAAGAAGAAATGAAGGAAGATTAAACATTGGTTGAAAAACCAATTCAGACTTTCCTTTTGCAAGAAATTTTGACATTTTTGCTAGACAGTAGATTTCATTGTTCTCATTTCTCCTAATAAACTCAACTTTCCAATTAGTATATGAGAGAATCCTTTTGTGTCTCTTAAAACAATAACAACACCATCAACACATTTAGACTTCTCTTGGAGATCCTTGATGACTTGCAAACAATCACCCTGGATGATCACATTAGCTAGGTTCATCTTTGTTGCCAATTTTGCAACTTTTAAAGCTCCTATAGCCTCTGCAAGGAGAGGGTCCATAATGAATACTTTGGAAATTTTCTTTGTAGCCATAACAGTTGCATCGTGGTTTCTAACAATCAAGCCTATCCCAATTCTATTTTGGTCTCTGAATTTTGTTCAGTCCTAATTAATTTTCACAAAATTTCTTAGAGGGGGACACCAGGAACATGTGAGGTCTTGGTGCTGGGGGGTTATTTGCTTACACTCTGATTAGACTAATTAAAATCTTCAATGGAGGTCATAGTTAACTTTGCCACTTAGTTAGAATGCATAAAGAATTCCTCAAACAACCACATATTTCTTCTCAACCAAATTGCTCAGGTAAAAGCAGAAAAACTCTCCATAATCTCTGCTACTGCAGTTTAAGCTAATATGTTCAAATAGGTCTCTTGAAAGTGTCCTCTGAGCAGGCCATTTTCTGAATCTTGAGATGACTTTGACACCAAACATCTCTTGCCGCATTATAGTTCCATAATACATGGTTTATTGATTCCTCTCCACTCTCACATATGGGGCATAAAGGAGAGTCATCACTTTTCTTCTAAATAGGTTAAGATTTGTAGGGGGTGATTCTAAACAAGCTCTCTATACAAAAACTTTTGTAACACTTGGTATTTTGAGACCCCATAACTTTTTCCACATCATCTTTCCTTGCCCATTTGTAGAGGACTGGTCCTTATCATTTTCAAAAATTTCCAACTGCTTGTGATAGGCAGATTTAACAGTGAATATTCCATTTTTATTCCTATTCCAAATCAGTTTATCCTATTCCCCATGCAAACTAATTGGTATTCTGGAAATCAAGATACTTTCTTCCTTATTAAAGGCTACTTGTACCAAATCGAATCTCCACTGTTTTGTTTTCCTATTAATTAAATAATGTACCCGAGAGTTTTCAGGTGAAAGCCTCTTAGGTGACTGAATTTTATAAGAAGAAGGTTTTGGAATCCATTTGCTATTCCACGCATTGATGCTCTCCCCATTTCCTACTCTCCACATTGAACCTTCCACTATGAGTTTCCTGGCAGCACAGATACCTCTCCATATCATAGAGGATCTTGCACCTATTTTAGCCATAAGAAAATCAGATGAAGAAAAATATTTATATTTCAAAATTCGGGCCACTAAAGAGTTAGGATTCTGAAGGATTCTTCACCTCTGTTTGGCTAATAAAGCCAAATCAAAACTCTCCACATCCCTTAACCCGAGACCCCCTTCTCCTTTAGCTTTATCTATTTCCAGCTCACCTAGTCATTTTCCTCTCCTTTCCCATAAAGTTCCACAGAAAATCTTTTATGAGTTTATTAATCTCCCTCCCTAAATTTTTTGGAAACTTGAAAACCCCCATACAGTAAGTGGGGATAGATTATACTACTGCTTTAAGCAAGATCTCTTTACTAGTATGAGAGAGGAACTTTGTTTTTCTATTACTAAGCCTTCCCCTTATCTTGTCTAAAATTCCTTTAAAAGCTCTAAACTTTGCTCTACCAACTATGCAAGTAGGCCCAGGTAATTTTCATATAGGAAACAATAGCTCGGGTCCCAGCAATACTCAATAAATAATTTCTAGTTTCTTTATTAGTATTGTCACTAAAAAAAATGAGGATTTCTCTCTATTAACTTTTTGACCGAAGGTTGTTACATACATGCTCAATAGTCTATTAATAGCAGCCCATTTACAAACTTTAGCTCTATAAAATATCAAGCTATTATCGACAAAAATAAATGGTTCACACTAGGGCTACCTCTACTTATCCGATAGCCATAAATGTCTCCTACCAATTCAACTTTGTTAATTAAAGAGGTTAGAACCTCAGCTACCAGGATGAATAAATAAGGGGAAATGAGATCTCCTTGACGATACCCCTTGATGGAATTAATTTCTCTAGAGGAGAACTATTAATAAGTAAGGAATATTTGACAGTAGTCACACAATTTATCACCATGTCAATCCACCTCAAGATGAACTCCATTTTCTCTAAGACTTTTCTAAAAAATAACCATTTAACTCGATCGTATGTCTTACTCATATCGAGTTTAATGGTCATATGACCTTGTTTTCTTTTTCTCTTAAAATTCATTGAGTGAAGCGCTTCAAACGCTGTGATCACATTATCCTGAATAAGTCTCTTAGGTACAAAAACACTGATTTGGGGAGATAATCTAAGGAAGAATCTATTTTAATCTATTAGTAATGGCCTTAGAGACCACTTTATAAATGGCATTTCATAACGAAATAGGTCTATAATCAGAGACCTTGTTAGGCTTCTTCACCTTGGGGATAAGGACTAGAAAAGTCTCATTAAGATCTTTCACATTAGCACCATGATTAAAAGTGTCATAAATAGCGTTAATAATATCTTTACCTACTAATTTTCAATGAGTTTGATAGAAAATATGAGGGAAACCATCAAGTCCCAGAGAACCATTGGTTTCATTTGAAATAGGGCATTCTTGATTTCTTCATCAGAATAATTACAAGTAAGAAATGCATTCATATCCTCAAAAACTTTAGTATTAATATTACATAGGCATTCATCATTGTTACTATGAGATTGAGAGAGAAAAAGATCAAGATAGAATTGATTAAATACCTCAACCACTTCTTGCTGGTTTGTTACCTTTGTCCCATCTTCCTTTGTGATTTTTTTTTTTATCTCATTTTGCTTCTTTCTTTGGTTTGTATAGCCATGAAAGAATCATATATTCCTATTTCCACTTTTCAACCAAGCCTGCTTTGCTCTCTGCTCCCATTTAGTATTCTCCTTTGTTAGGAAATTGTTTATGTCTCTCTTTAGACTCATCTCCTCTTCCTTGCTGCCCCCTAAATCATTTTTCTGAATTTCTTCCAGTTTCACCATTTTTTTCTATAAATCTCTTACTTCTATTTTGAGGAAATGTTGATTCCAATGATTAGGGAATTTTCTACAATTTCCTAGCTTTCCTTGAACCAGGTGGATTCTACTATCTTGCCTCACTGCCTGACTGTTCTAGCTTGTCTTTATTATGTCTTTGCAATTTTCTTGATAATTCCAACTTGTTTCAAATTTAAACAACTTCTTTGGAGCTATGGAACCGAAGCCTTTTTGCTTGCTTTTTCTAGTCTTGTTCCATTTCAGGGTAATTGGGCTATGATATGAGGAAAGTACTACCCCATTGTAAAGACTATACTCCTCATAAAGTTCAATCAATTCCAGGTTTTTCAGCACTCAGTCAAGCCTTTCTTTAGTGAATTGTTGGTCCACCCTTTTATTGCTCTAGGTATATTTTAAGTCTTCAAAGCCAAGATCACTTAGTCCACAGTGGTCAATGCATGCCTAAACTGTTCCATATGCCTGTATGAATTGTTTGCTGCACCCTTCTCATCCTGGCTTAATATTTTATTGAAATCACCAAAGTAAAGCCAATGCATCTTTTCTTTTGGCTTCATCTTCCTCAAAAGATTACAACAGAGATATTTCGAACTAGTTTATGAGTATCCATAGAAACCCATTTTGTTCCTGAATTTCTCAACTTTAGATCGGCCACACTTTGTTTCTATAAGAAAAACAAAAGTAAAAGACTTTGATTTAATAAGCAATTTAAGCTCCATAACTGTAAGGGGGTTCTCGAGTCTCCTATAGTTCCACGAAACCTCCATCATTGTTCTAGGTGAGGCTGCTAGGCAGCCTCCACCAATTCAGTATCTACTATGTTGTGGCTCTCAACTATTTCCTCTTTAACTCTCTTTAGCTTGTTACTATTCATATATATTTCTTCTATTGTTCTTTTACTTGTCATTTTCCAATCCTGCTCCTAGTTTGCATTAACTGAACTTCCCACACCCATGGCCCTCATCTTTCAGGTAGCCAACTTTTTACTTATTTATTCTACTTCTTCAATTGTTCATCTTTCAGGTAGCCAACTTTTTACTTATTTATTCTACTTCTTCAATTGTTTGATTGGCTAGTATATACTCATTTTCTTCTATCTCCACCAGTTGTCTCAGTTTTACCTTCATCTCCCTTTGATCTCTTCTTATTTCATTATTCTACACTTTTATTAACTCTGTTGAACTCAAGATTTCAAGTTTCGTGTAAATCTACACATGAATTTTGATGATAACAAATGAATTCAAAGAATAAAGGAGTCTCCAGCTTAAGTTGTCCACACAATAGAATCAAGCACATCAAGGAAGCAAGCATGAGCAAGAAGGGAACAAATTCACATTAAAATCATAGAGTAATTTTGTAAATCTCTTAAAAATTCAAAATTAGGATTAAGGCTCAAAATTAATATTTTATCATAAAGCATTAAAATACATTTTCCACATGTGCATGATATTTTGAAAATTAAATTTGAAAATTTTGAAAGATGATTGATTGTCATCTTTCAAATGTGCATGACATGATTAAAGGTTTAAACTTTGAAAATTTTGAAAGATGATTGATTGTCATCTTTCACATGTGCATGACATGATTAAAGGTTTGAATTTTGAAAATATTAAGATAATTGATTGTCATCTTTCACATGTGCATGACATGATTAAATGTTTGAACTTTGAAAATATTAAGATGATTGATTGTCATCTTTCACATGTGCATGTTTTATTTGAATATTTTCAAAAGTGGTGGATGCTTTTCTTGACTTATGCAAAATGTAGATGTCTTTATTTGAAAATTTTGAAAAGTAAAGTGTGCTCCTTTTGTCATATGCAAAAAGTAAAAGATTATGTTTGAAATTTTTGAAAAGTAAAGTGTGCTCCTTTTGTCGCATGCAAAAAGTAAAAATATTAGATTTGAAATTTTTGAAAAGTAAATGATGATGTTTTTGATATGGGAATCTTTTCAAATTTGAAATTGAAAAATCATTTGCCTATAAATAGCTCACTTGAGTTTTGCAAAATTCACAACAAGAGCTTACACATCTATTGCTAAGTTTTGCATCATTTCTTCAAAACTCTCATTCTCTCTTTTCTAAAGTTTTGAGCCTTAATTCTTGTTCTTGTTGAGAGAGATATAAGTTGCGCTGTATTGTTTCTATCTCACTCATTGAGGAGTGTACTTTGATAGTCTACCTACTATCAATTCTTGTATTTGTAAAAGGGTGTGTATAACCCTTGTGTGTGTAGAAGGTGTTCTACACGGGAAATAGTTAAATCACCAAGTGTGAGGTGATTGGAAGTGTAGAAGGTGTTCTACACGGGAAAAAGTTAAATCACCAAGTGTAAGGTGATTGGAAGTGTAGAGGGTGTTCTACACGGATTCTTTGGAGCGGTGCTGCTCAAAGGTGTAATAGGTTTCTATCTCCACCTAAAGGAGATTGAATAGTGGATTTAGGGATCCTCAAGAGGTAGCTTGAGGCGAGGACGTAGGCAGTGGGGCCGAACCTCGTTAACATACTGAGTTTGCTTCTCTCTTACCCTTACTCTTTATATTTATTATTGTTTCATATTTTGTTTATATTTTATATTATATATTTGATTTATAATTGTTAATTTCTTAAATACAACTCAATTCACCCCCCTCCTGTGTTAGTCATCTGGGTAACAAACTCCTCATCTTTTTTCAACTGTCCTGTCATTTGGGATTTTAGGTGAAAACTGACATCCCATATCCTCTTCATGAACTTCTGTTTTCTTTTTTGCTCTATCTTTTTTCGTGTCTTTTCTACCTCTATATTTTCTTACCTTAAAGACCCTAGCATTTCTTGATTGAGCTCTCAACCATACCTCAAATTAGTTTATGGTTTATTTATCGTTAGAGTCCACCTCTCTTTGATTACTGCAATTTCTACCATTGTGTGCTAAGATCTCACAATTAAAATAGAACGCTTGTAGTTTTTCATACTTTACTGCCATCCAATAATTTTTATTTTTCAATTGAGCCCATTTATCCATTAACAGAGACTTTGACATATCCACAGCAACCCTAACTCGTAGGTAGTTTCCCCAAGCCAATCCGTCCGCATCAAATTATACTTTGATAACATGGCCTATAGCATCAACTAATTCTTTACCAATCTATTCATTCATAATCGCTAAAGGCAATCCATACAATTGAACCCAAAATGTTCAAATTGAAAACGATGTCTTTCAAAGGGACTGAATCACTTACTTCTTGCATTGAAATAAGATTTCTATCAAAAAACCAAGAGCGTCTGCTCATAATTCTCTCTTTATCTACTAGAAATTGAAATTCAATTAAGAATTTTTGATCCCCCATTTCTTTAAACTTTATCCATCCCACAAGATTTCATACCTGGGTCATCGTCATTCTGAATGTCTCACTGTTGATGCTTTTACCCAACATCACTCCCCCAATGAGACAAAAGCTCCCTCGCAAACCCTTGTCTTTTAGATCTTTACCTTGAATAACAAATACTTCATTTTCCTCTACTGATAACTTAATCTCTCCCAGCTTCTCGCTAGTTCCTCCTCCATTTTGGCCATACACTCTGCGATTTTGCGATATTATGGTTCCTTTGGAGATAAAAGAAACTTTATCTTACTCTTTCTTATGGGAAGAGAAAGAAGGACCATATATGATATATTATTTATAATTATAAAAAAAGTGTATAACATACACATACATCGATGGGCCAATGAAGGGGCAGGGGCCATAGCACCTTCAAAGTTTGAAAAAGAATATAATATATATTGATTTCATCTTATCTTAACCCTCTCTCTAAAAAATTATATTGGCCTCCTTCTATAAAATTAATTTTTTTTTAAAGAATGCAAGTTATAATTCTAGATATTCTATATTTGTTTTATTTGATATATTTATATGAGTGTATTTATATTATTTTTAATATATCATATTTTTTTAATACATAAATTGTATTAAACATATTTTATTTTTATTTTGAATCTTACTATCAGATTATTTTATACAATAAAAAATTATATAAAAATATAACAAAAAAATATTTTAGTCCCCTAAAAAAATATCCCTAAAACAAATTCTCGATTCTGCTAGTGTACACATATATATATACACATGCATGTATGTAGATATTATACTTATAACTTTTTTAATAAATAAAAATTATAAGTATAAACAAAAGTGATTAAGAGAATTGAAACATGACAATAGCTCCTTTTTATTCATTTGCAGTTAGAGTATTAGCAATGGTCTAGCCTAAATCTAAAATGGAGTATAAATTTACTCTTTTTGTTATTGTTAAATTCAAAATTTCAAGTTTTGTATCTACATGTAGATTTTGATGATAACAAATAAATTCAAGTCTCAAACTCAAATTATCTATGCAATGGAGCAAAGCGCACATCAAACATAAAAGAACAAATCTACAAATAAAATTCACAGATTATTTTTGTACCTCTCTTGATAAAATTTGAAATTGAATTAAGGCTCAAAAATTAATCTTTTCTCATAAAGTATTAAATTGCATTTTTTTATACATGACATAAGTATGATATATGCATGACATCAAAAATGCTTTAATTTGAAAAATTATATTTTATATGTGCATGACATATGCAATGATCTCATTAAAAGTTTTATTTTCAAAAATTATATTTTATACGCGCATGACATATGCAATAACTTCATTCAAAAATTTTAATTTTGAAAATTGAAGGACATATGCAATGACTTTATCAAAATTTGAATTTTAAATTTGAAAGATGATTGAGTGAGACTCATTTGCCTATAAATAACTCACTTGTATTTTATAAAAATCACAACAACAAGAGCTTACACATCTATTGATAAGTTTTACATCATTCTTTCAAAACTCTCATTCTCTCTTTTCTAAAGTTTTAAGTTTTAATTCTTATTCTTTTTTAGAGAGATATAAATTGTGATGTATTATTTCTATTTCATTCGTTGAGGAGTGAATTTTGATAGTTTACCCACTATCAACTCTTGTATCAGTAAAAGGGTGCGTATAACCCTTGTGTGTGTAGAAGGTGTTCTACACAGAGAATAGTTGAATCACCAAGTGTGAGGTGATTGGAAGTGTAGAGGGTGTTCGACACGGATTTTTTGGAGTGGTGCTACTCAAAGGTGTAATAGGTTTCTATATCCACCTAAAAGAGATTGAATAGTGAATTTGAAATTTTCAATTGGTAGCTTGAGGCGAGGACGTAGGCAGTGAGGCTGAATCTCGTAAAAATACTGAGTTTGATTTTTCTTATCCTATTCTTTACATTTCTTGTTACTTTATATTCTGTTTATATTTTATATTGTGTATTTGATTTATAAGTGTTAATTTTTATAAAATAATCCAATTCACCCCCCTCTTGTGTTAGTCATCTGGACAACAGTTATAATACAAATAATTTAGCTAAATAGTCTACATTGGTCTAGCTATTTCAAAGTTTAAATAATATTATAATATTATATATTTTAATATAAAAAATAATATTTTTTAATTTTACAAATACACTTAATATATTAAATTTTAATTTTAGTAAACAACAAATTATTTTTTTAATTGTTATATGTTGGGGCAGTTTCTCTTTTTTCATTCATCACTACCTTTTTCATGCAAAACTTGGCGTGTCAAAGTTGCCCACAAGCAGGGTACATACAAATACAGGTAGCTGTATAAAATAAACTACTATAAAACTCCTAGTATCACAAAGATAGAACATGATAAAGTCAAATGAAGCACCCACAAATGAACCATGAATTGATTTCATTAAAACTAAGAATCAAATAGTGATGTGAGACTATAAACTTTGGCCTTATTACATCATACTGTCACAACACTAATTTGGTAGCAGAAGTCTTGTTACATCATAGCAAATTATAGCACTACAAATGAACCAGGAATTTGATTTACAAAAACTAAAATAAAACTGAAATGTGAGACTATAAACTTCAGTCCTACTACATCCAACTACCAGAACCATGAACCATGCTTGGGTTTCTTACATATAATCTATCATATAATCTACCAATTTAGTTTTTACATATAATCTGTCATTCTCCACATATAACTACAAGTACTATTAATATGCCAATTTAGTCTTCTCAAGTTCCCCCATCGATGGTGGACAGACAAAGATGAACATGGCATCAAGAGAACTATCCTTCATAAACCTTGCCCCTTGAACATCAATGTTAAGAATGCAATCTTTACATTGAAACCAGAAAAAAAAAAAAACATTTCAACTTTGTAGAGAGAAACTCATTTTAATTTTACTAGGGAAAGTTAAGGTCGCTCGAGAGTGCAATCTACATGAAAAATCAAATCTAACACCCAGCTTTCACTTTCCTGCATCAGCTACCACTTCAACAACTTCAATACTAGTTCCATAGAGATGTGTGGTGTATGAGTTCCTAATCAATAAGATAACTAAAGATATAAAACATAAACAAACCCAAGAAGAACACAAGCCAAAGATAAAAATAACACAAGCCCAAGATAAAAATAACTTCGAATAAGCCAAACAAAAAATGCCAAGAGATAAGAACCAACCCAGAAAACATTAAAAATATAAAAATTCTAAGTTCTTCAGTTAAAATGATCTCTAAAAGTTCTTCAATTATTGAACACTTTTGGAACAATAATTAAATCTCACCTCCTCATCTAAGTAACCAATTATCACAAACAATTCCAAACTAAAGTATGCTCCTTTCAATTCACTTCAAGCTATACGCTAAATTAATAGGAACACAATCCGAGCAAACTCAATCCGTGAAAAAACAAAAAACTCTAACAACAGAAAAAAATAAATACATGTTTAAAATAGAGGATAAATTTCTTCACAATCCAAAAATCCGAAACCTACTTCCCCACAAATCATATTATTTTAACACAATATAGTTTGTTGAGACCAAAAATTAATTCATAATCCAGAGTTGGCAGGGTCAAAAACCTCTAATAACTATTGATGAGGTACGAGATTAAGAAACCCCAAATTAAAGGTTGTTATTAGGGGTTTCTTAATGAGATGATAAAGGAAATCCGAGCAAACAGAAAATGATTTGTTAATCTCGTGCTTCATCGGTTGGGGTTTCAACTCATTTTGCTCGAATTTTTTTTCTCTCAGATTTCTTTTAAACAGACCCTGGTGATTCAACGAAACCCTAGAGAGAAAGGAAATCCGAGCAAAAATGTTAGAGTTCTTTGAGGAGAAAGAAACGAAAACATGATCAGAGGAAACAGGAAGAGAAACGGAAGAGAGACTTACGTTTGATGTGGAAGATGATGGAGGCAGTTTGACGATCTGTTGGACGACGCCGAGAACCTGCTGGACGACGAAGGCAGCTTGAAGGTTGAAAATGAAATTAACTTTGCCTTGTTTACGCTAGGAGAAGACGATGAAGATGATCGGTTCAAGACGAATAGCAGCGACGCGCGAATAATATCGAGATTTCAAGGGAACGAGAAGTCTCCCCGCATTTCTTTCTAATTTAAAGAGAATAAAATAAATCGATAGAGGCGTGAACAAGAACACGCCAAATATAGAGAGTCTAGATGAATTACTATAGCGAAAGTGGAAAATATAAGTGGGATTGCAAGACCAATGTAAATGAAAATTTTAATTTAAAGTCAAAGTTTGGAGATGCAATGGGCTAAGCCAGCCATTGCATGCTCTTAGAGCAGGGGTGCGTTGAATGTGGAGGGGCCCCAAGCATTTACCAAGACAGTTGGGGCTTGTTTATCCCTTACTAAAATATCAAATCGTGTTAATGACTCGAGTTCATATCGTGTCAAGATAACTATACTATGCTATATAGTTCAAGTTTAATCTAATTCATTAATTTTATCATATCAAACTCTCAATCCTTAACACGAATCGTAATATAATGTATCGTGTCATGTCAGTTCGTTTGGACCTATTAGTGAATAGACGTTTCTACATGTTCTGATTTGATCCTGATTTTTTTTTTTAGTTTTTTTCCATGATTTTTTTAATATCTTAAAATATTTTTTTAAAAAAAAATACAACATTATTTAAAAACACTTAATTAAAAATCATGCAAAAAAAATTTAAAAAAAATCGGGATCCCATCAAGATCCCAAAATCGGGAAGAATAGCATTTCTCTTAATGAATATTACGAAATAACCTAACACGACACAATATGACCTGTTTCAACCTGTTTATGTAAATTGATTGAATATGCTTTAAATTAACTCGTTTGACATGATTAAATTTATCATAATTTTATATAAATATTAAAATTATAATATTTATAAAAAATTATAACATCAACTATAAGTTCAAAATTACAATTTAAATAATAAAAACATTAAAATTCTAATTCTAATAATTTTACTTTTAAATATAAGAGTATAATATACTTTTAACTTTCTTAACGTGTCATAACAGATTGATTCGTTATCAATTTGTTAAACAATAGTATCATAATAGATCATCTTGTTCTAATCCGAATCTACTAAGATTAAATCTTAATTCGTTATTATTATGTCGTATTCGTATTAGATTAACCAGTTGGGTAACATATTATTATAATTTGACAAATTGATTTAGTTGTTTGCATGTTATAATATTTTTATTAAATTGTCTAACTTTTTTTTAAGTATAAATTTACATAATTATCAAAAAAAAAAGATTATATTTAATAAAAGAATTTGGTTTTGTTGTACAAAATTTTAATTTTATTATTCATAAAAAAAAATATTTTATTTTTTATTTTTTTATTTTTTTATTTTTAATTAAATATAATTAAAATTTCTTGATAATCGTATAAATTTATAAAATAATAATTTTAGACCATTTAATGCTCTTATCCTCCGACAAGGTAGCGGTTCTGAAAATTAATTACGATGGGTTGTGAGTCGTGACCTGCTTATTTGGCACACTGACGTTCTTTTAGAAGCTCATTCATCACGATGAGCCTCTTGTTTTGTAGCCCACCCGCTCTCCGCTGCAATCTCCATCCTCTACGCCGCCGCGTGTGCACTCCCGTCACCACTGGCCTCACTCTCTCCTCCTCCGCTTCGCTCACTCCGAACCTTGCTCTTCCCCTCCTCCGTGTCCACCTTTTCCATCCTGCGCCGTGCGCTCCCCTGCGCCCTCCCTCTTCTTCTCCCTGCGCTCCACGAGCCGCAGCTGGAGATTTCCTGAGAGATTCCGGAGCCACAGCTGCTGTCCTCGTCGGCGCTTACGCTCTCGTCTTATTCTTTGATAACCTCACTCGGAGAAACCTCATCCAACAGGTTCTCTATCTTTCCCTCTCTGTTACTCATGTTTGGAACAATCTCGGAGGAGTAAATTATTTCTTTTTTTCTTTTCCCATTTTTTGCTTTGTTTCAGCAGTGGAGAGTCAGTCTGTATAAATTTCGTCTTAATTCTTGCTCTTTGCATAACGGAATAGCTGAAGGGATTTGAAAATGTTGAATGCTCGTCACTGATCAGTGTCAGAGTAATAATAACGTGATATTTAAATGGATTTGCAAAGGAAAATGATAAACTACACCCAGCCACCCGTGGCTACTCCACTGTGGCCGCACCAGATTTCAACCAGTTTTATAGTAATTTTTAATAATATATTACTATTTGTTATTATTATCAAGCATCTTTAATCTGATCTCAAGCTCATCTTACGACTATCCTCCACAAACATTTCTCACATATAGTGTGGGTGGAGGAGAACGATTAGTACATGATGTGGTGTTTGGTTGTGACTAAACATTTACTTTGAAAGTTGACCCTGATGCAAGGTGGCTGCTTATTATAAACTGATCATGGTTGGTCCTATGTCCTATGACATGAATATGGAAGGAAAAATGTATTTTCTGCTAAAATAAAATATGTAAATGGAAAAAATGGCTTAGGTTGCAGGGGCATTAAAGAATTGAGAGTGACAGCGTACGTAGGCAAAGTTTTTTTTAAAACAAGCTCTGAGTGAAACTGTATTTACTTGCAAATGCCGCTACATTCTGCAGAAAAGATATGTGTTTATAACTTTATATAGCCAATTAAATCTTAATCAAGTCAAAATCAAGAGATCCAATGGTTCTTTGAAGAGATTAAATATTGTTTCCTTGTAATACACAAAGCTTTTCTTCTCTCCAATCACTTCTTTTTTCTAATGATTGAGACAGAGTTTAAGCAGAAAGATGGTCCATGTATTGTCTGGTCTGCTTTTCATGGTTTCTTGGCCCATTTTCAGGTATCCCTTTCGGCCTTTCCTTGTATTTCAAATCATAAAAGGTTTATTCATGTTAATACCACTGTTCATTCTGCTTAACTACTTTGGCGGGCCATTCTTATCCTAGGATAGCACCTCAACTGAGGCTCGCTACTTTGCTTCTGTTGTTCCTCTTGTGAATTGCTTGAGGCTTGTTGTCCATGGCCTGTCATTGGCTTCTGATGAAAAGCTCATAAAATCAGTTACTCGAGAAGGAAAGCCAGAGTACGTTTGCCAATCATCATGATCAAGCGATTCAGAATACTTCTCTTTGTGATACTAGGATTATTCTTAAGCACTTTGCTTTAAATATGTTCATGCTTTCAGGGAGTTGCTTCGAGGTCCTTTGTACTACGTCCTGGTATTGATCGTATGTGTTCTTGTCTTTTGGCGCGAGTCTCCCGTTGGACTGATCTCACTTGCAATGATGTGCGGTGGTGATGGTTGTATCTCTGTCTTGTCCAAAGTCAGCGGTGAGCTATATGCCCGTGTCATTCCAATTACTAACTCTCTACTTCGTGATGATTATAGGTGTTGCTGATATCATAGGCAGAAGATTTGGGTCGATGAAGCTTCCTTATAATCAACAGAAGAGTTGGGCGGGTAGCATATCCATGTTTGGTTGTGGATTCCTGATTTCAATCGGGTTCGTCCAAAACCAATGTGGCCAACCAAAACAGTTATTGAAATTTAACTTGCTATCTATGGATTTAGGTATTGACACGAAAATTATCTTTGCAATGTAGGATGCTGTATTACTATTCAGTTCTGGGATATTTTCAATTGAATTGGGGAACAACAGTGCAAAAAGTGGCTCTAGTATCCTTGGTTGCAACATTGGTGGAGTCCCTTTCAACCCCAGATGTAGTAGATGACAACATTTCAGTTCCTTTAGCAAGCATGGCAGTGGCATTTTTCAGTTTTGGTTATTGAAATCCTGAAAAGTGAGAGAGAATGATGTATCTTTCAATATCCCTGAAATCCCAGCAAATTAATTACCATTCTTAATCAGTTTCTTTCAAAGTGTTTGAAACTAATATTGATCCATACTCATGATGATACTCTGCTTGCTTGGTGGAAAAAACAAACATAAGTAAAAGAAAAGTATGGAGACCTTAAGTATGACTCGTCTCTTTTGTGTGAGATGCAAATACTCTTACCACTTGAGCTATATCATTATCACCTTCAATCATATTATTTTTGGAGTTTTGAAGAAGCCATTTATCCTAGAAATCCCCAGTTCGTTGGTAATTAGATCAAATATTATTAGCCATTTGTCCAGATTGTTCGATTTCTAGGCCGCTTGGGGTTTTGTCGAAGTTTTTCACCCTAACCTGAGTTCGGCCCAAACTGAATGGAAAAGCCAGGCCAGGCCTGACACTGACACGCACCAAAGTTTCACAGAACCCCAACTGCCAACTGGTACATGTATATCATTTAGCTCCGTTTGGTTCAAAGCATTCTTATTATTATTATTAGATTGTCTAAAATTATTTTATAAAAAATATAAATTTATATATTTATCAAAAGATTTAGTCATATTTAATTAAAAATAAAAAGATAAAAAAAAAATAGAATAAAAGTATTTTTATGAATAGTAAAATTAAAATTTTATTTAATAAAAATCAAATTTGTACAAATTGGTATTTTTTGAAGGACAGTTTTAAACAATCTAATAAGAATACTCTCACAAATTCAATTGAAATCAATTCAATTTAGTTTCGTTTAGATTCGAAAAGCATTTTATCTCATTTTATCATTATAATTTTTTTAAATTCTCATATAAAATATAATAAACAATTCAATCTTTTCAAATTTTAAAAAATAATACTCTAATAATATTTTATTCAACTTTCATCTTTTATTTAAAATTATTTTATCTCATTTTTTAATCCAAACCAAGTCAAAAATTTTAAATTGAATCTAATATTTAAATATAACTCTTAAATTACTAAATTCCTTTCAATTTAAAACTTCTTTATATATGAGCCTTCTAATTATTTTTTTCAACACTTCTTTATACAGGGAACATACAATCTTTTTTTTAAACTTTTCATAAATTCATATAAATTTATTTACATCTAAACACATTTAAATTCATTTTAAATAGACTTCACAAAATTCATTTAACCATTTCAACTTATTAATATTCATAAAAAAAAAAAAAAACTCAACCTAGTTCAACATACTAACACAACCTTATTTGATATGTTTCTGGTATCCAAAATACATGTATCGTCTAATTCTCTCTGTTTTATCAAGTCAGAACTACTTTATAGATAATAAAAAAGAAATAGAGAGTCAGAGTCTTAACTCTTTATTACAAATTACAAACACAACTAAAGTGGATCCTCTCCACTATGAAACCATAACAAGCTAGGTGGAATTTTTATGAGATGAATGTTTTCATAAATTTGAGTTGTCGTTGTCTATCGTGCAAGATTATGCACATATCAATTTTGTTCGCTACCCAATATTTGCAATATCCCAACAAATGTTTGCCAGTCTCCATATCTCTAATTGAATCAATATCATCTTAAATCCGGGATTGATTCTGAAAATTCCCAAAAATGAACATAATTTCCAATTCTTTATCAGTATTATAATTGGATAACTTTTGGATTGATAGAAATAAGGTAGTTCATTATCAGAGTCACCATTCACCCAATTTGTACGTCAGTCAAGTCGACAACAGTCAGCCCAGATCCGACATCCAAACCAACAGATGCACTTCATATTTTCTTTGATGTCGCAGTCCGTGATACAAGGAGCCTAATTGCAGCAGTATATGCAAAAAGAGTAGTTCTCAACAGGGGAGGGGAACCAGTCTTTGCAGTAACAGACCCGATCAACAGTACCAATCCCAATCGTTTGATTCAGTCCGGCAGTTGTTGCCATTAATTCCATCTTGAATTTGCAAACTATCCCAAGTGAAAAACAGACAATAACATCGTGCTCATTTTTCACTCAGATTAATTGAAACATTAAAGGCAAAGAGGCACGAGGAGCACTTACCATGTATCGGGACGTGATCGTAATTAACATATAGAATATTGGGAATGTCCTAATTCTAAAGAGAGGTCTAGAAGACGGCAATTAACAAACTTTTTTCAAAGCCGAATTTGAGGGATAACTTGACCCTAACGCCATTGAAAATAGAAGCAAAATTGAAATGCACATCTTTTAAGGGTAATGCTATTCAGCTTTATTTGAAATTTTTATTTGGAATCTTGATTTGTATTTTTTTTTTACGTTATAATTAAGTAAATATTTTTAAATAATAATATGATTTTTTTATGTATTTTTAAAAAATCATGATTTTTTTACATGATTTTTTTAACATCATAAAATAGTTTTCAAAAATACAAAAAAAAATCACAATATTATTTCAAAATATTTACTTAATTATAAAGTAAAAAAAATTAAAATTCTAAATCAAGATCTCAAATAAAGATGAATAACATTTTCCCATCTTTTAAATTGGCTCATAACAGCTTGGAACACCTAGCCTCTCATCTATCAAAATATATGAAAGGGTAATGCTAATATGTTCACGGTATTTGACATTTATTTTTGATATTTTCTATTTTCTATTTTTTTTTAATGATTAAGGAAGTAATTATTAATGTATTAATATTTTTTATATTTTTTAAAATATTTTGAAATGATCAGAAAATGATGATAAAAAAATAGAAAATTTTTTTTTTTTTGTTTTTATATTTTTAATATTTTTTAAAACATAAAAAAATATCAATATACTAATCATTATTTTCTTAATTATTAAGTAAAATAAAAAATATAATATAATACAAAAAATATCAAAAAAATGTGTTAAACAGAATGGGCATAATAATATCATCCATACATAAAAATATGTCACATCTTATTATAGCAACGCCCTAATTGACTGTAACATCTACAATATATTCTTGTTAGATCGTTTTCTCCTAGACGCTGGATGCTAGACCCTAATTCCTTACCCCCTCAGTCCCGCTCCAGAGTTTTTTCAATTTTTAAGTTTCATTTAAATTCGAAATTGAGATAAGAAGAATTTTAAAAATTGAATAAGAGATTATAATTATAATTATTTTGATATTTAAAGAAATTATATTAAAATTTAAAAAATTATATTAAAATTTAAAAAAATTATATCAAAAATTATATTTTATATAAAAATTTTAAAAAATATAATAATAAATTTGATTGTGAATTTTAATGCAACCTAAGTATTAACTTTTAGGGAATGCTGGGCAGGGCTACAGGATCCACCCCCTCCTTCCTTCTTTTTCTTTAAAGTGGTCAGGTTTACGAGTAATTCTACGTGGAGTTTGATTTTAGAAAGTCAATAGAAAATTGACTTTAATTTAAAAAATAATTCTACATCATATCTCTCATTTTCAACTTTATTTTCCATTTTTATACCAAAAAAAAAACTAATGAATCTCATTAGATCTATGAAAGTAAAATTAAAAATGAGAATTTTTAAATTAAAACAGGCTCTCTATCAATTTTTTAAAATCAATTATATATAAAATTATTTTGATTTAAAAACGATTTTCTTCATTTTTAATATTGTTTTCATAGATTTAATAAGTTTTATTAATTTTTTTTTGATATAGAAATTAAAATCAATGTTAAAAATGAAGAATTTTTTTTTTAATTCAAAATCGATTCTTCGTTAACTCCTTAAAAATTAATTTAATGTAGAATTATTATAGGCGTATTTTGGTCCGGGGTTTTGGTCCTATAAAAGCCACGCGGTAGCAAATTGTACTTTTTTATCGGATAAGTTCAAGCCCCACTTTTGACCCTTGTGAGAGAAGCGTTGCGTTTTCTCTATGGTGCAGTTCACCGAAAGCCGCCATTATTGTTGAAGAAATAAATATAATATAATAAATAAATTATTTTATCATTATTTTTTTCTATCATATTTTTATTATTTTATAATATAGTATTAAATGAAAGATTAATAAATAAAATATATTAAATAATTTTAATTATTTAATATCATTTTAGAAGATGATAACAAAATAATAAATAATATTATTCTAATATAATATGTACCATGTCAGAAGACTTGATGGCAAATCAGTTTTGGATTCAACTTAAAAAAATATTATCTTTTTATAAAAATATAATAAAATAGGTGAGGTAATTTTTTATAAAAATTAGTGTGAATTTATTTTTAAATTATGTGACTTTTTTCACCATGCCTCCTTAAGGTGAGCTGATATTTTTTGATATTATTATTGTAGATAAATCATAAAAATCTATCATCGATTATAAGTTAAACGTATTCTAATATTATAAAAAAAATAACTTATTTCTCTTCTTAAAAGTCTTAATAAAATGAGTATGATAATTCTATATAAAAATTAAGATAAATTCATTCAACCTTGCAGAAGTTTTTCAACACAATTCCCACTTTCAGTGTATAATATATATATATATATATACATATATATTAAAATCATTAGAGTCACAAGTAAATCTCACAAACAAAATTTACAAAATTATATGTTTTGATTTGATCTTCTCCCCTTATTGTAAGGAAATTAAGTATTTATAGCTAATTATTCTATGTTAAAATGATTATTTTTTATTAATTTTCGTAACTAATAGTCAGAAAATAATTAATTATAAATATTTTATTTTTTTTATCGTGTCTTCCTCTCTCTTCTCTTTCCTCTCTCTCCCATACTGAATTTTTTAAAAATTAAAGATAATTTAACTGAGATTTTAGAATTGAAGACAATTTATGCAAACAATCAACGTTATCTTCGAACTCAACTTTCTTTTCTTTCTTTTTTTTTTAATATTTTTTTATTGGGATTGTTTTTATGAAACTAATATTTTAATTTGTACTTGATTAATGAAACTAACATGCGATTGATGGCGTTTTATTTTCTGCAGGTACGAAGACGAAGCCGACGTAGATCTGGGGGCAGTCACATACATACAACAAACAATTTGGAAAAAATGCTAAAAGAGAGTCGCATACAGGACATACATAGAAGAAACACTTCGAAAATCTCAAGAGAGAGACACAACAGAAAGGGAAATGAGAATGAGATGGATGCAGAGAGATAGAGGGAAGGAGAAATGACTGTTTATTTTATTTTTTATTAGGGCGCGGTTTGTTTTTAAAATTTGAATTTTATTATTTATAATTCATTTCATATTTATAATTTATTTCAATTATTTATTTTAAATTTTAATTCATCTCGATCACTTATTTTATGATATAACATATCAGTTTGTTGTATTTTTTTATGAAATTATTTTTGGCGGTATCATATATATATATATATATTAAAATAGAGGAAACTCGGAGAGTCTTATATAAATACTAAATAGAAAATTAGTAGTTGTCATTATTGAAGAAAGCGAAAATCTTAGAATTTTAAATTTAAATTAAAAATAATGATAAAATTGAGTAGTCAGTCACTCACTCAGAACATATAATATTATAGATAAAATTAAAATTATATATACCCATTTATTCAAGTAAATATGTTATGATAAATGTCGTAGTTTAAATAATTTCATTTTTTAAAATAATAATATCCATTACATTTTTTTTTTAAATGCTTGAGTATTATTCTCGTTATATATAGCTGATAACGTTGGCGTGGCATCTTAATCAAAACCATTAAAGTACGTGAAGTACTTAATATTTCAAATTTTATAGAATAAACTAAAAATATATTTTATTTAAATTATTCTATAATTTTATTTAACGATCTTAAGTCACATACTTAACGAAAAGTAAATAAATATTTTTTTGAGCAATACTAACGATAAATATTAGAGATAAATGATAGTTAAATATTAATTAATATGACATAATAAATAAAATATATCATTTTTATTTTTTTTTATTTTTTATTTTTATTTTTATTTTTCAACTCATAAATATTATATAATACAACAAATAAAAAAAAAATACAAGTTAGCAAACAATTAACGGTTGGCTGTAATTTATTCTTAATATTTGTCTTTAGTATTTTTTGTAATTTTCCACCATTTTCGTCATCGGGATGGTGAAAGCTTTGGGAAGAGAAAGCGATGAGAAGAAGGACATGTCACATGTCACATGACATATCATTTCACTTTCAAACTTCTCAGCCACAAATTCGTTATCACGCTGTATAATTTGTCTACTACTTTCTTATAAAATATAATTTTTCAAATTCTAGATACATCAAATCAAAATAAAAACCAAATTTTAAAAAGTTATTATTTTATTTAATAATAATTTAAGAGAAGTATATTAGTTGGTAGTTTATCGTTTCTCATATTTGTTACGTTTACTTTACTTTTTGTAGGGAAATAGGATCAAATGCTTGGTGGCAATGGCAGGCTAACCGCTAGGCAACGGTCATATATTTGAAATTAACTGAGCTCGTACATATAATTTATTGTGTTGCCAATTTGTCAAAATTCAAGGTTGACTCTTCAACTAAACTAAATTCACTCTTAGAAACCTAGCGTAGGTTAATTCTAGAATCCTCAATGGAATTGTTCTAGAACATGTATGGAAAAATATATATTTTAGTCATAATTTAAAAAAAAAATTAATTTATAGATTAACATGATTTAATGTAATATTTTAAATTACAAAATTATTTTTATTATAAAATATATCTAACTTATTTTTCGTGGCAAAAAATGAAAACAAATTTTATATCCAAAAACAATTATGATTTTGTTAACTAGATAAGCTCGGCCTGGTCGGTCCATTAATTCCTAATATATATTTGTGGACAATGTTATACACATATATCTTTATGGGCTCTTTTGTAATTCAAGCAATAAATAGATTAAAAAAAATCACAATTTTAAAATAAAATTAATTAAAATATTTTTATTTTATAAATAAAAAATTTTTTAAATCTAAAATATTCATTTTATTTATTCATAAAATTATAGTATTTCACTTAAACTTGTGAATTGTATACGAGTACTCCCATGTATAACTGTCCTTCCAACACGTTCCTTTGATTTTGGACCCATTAATCCTAAAGAGGATTAATTAATGCCATGCATCGCGCATGTCATCCTCGTAATTTCGTAAACTTTATCGAAACGCCATGAAATTGAAAACTACAACGCTCTTTTTTTAAAAAAAAAAAAAAAGAATAAGAGAAAACTACAACGCTCTCTTGTGTCAACTCATGTCATTTTAATCGAAACGTAACCAAAACGTGCATGCATCACGATCAGGTACAGGTAATCGTAGGGAAGAAAGATCTGGGAAAAAATGAGTGAATAATATTTTAAATATATTCTAAATCTAGACTTATGATCCTCTTATTATTATTAGTGTTGTTATTATTATATGAACATATTGTGTTAGAACAATTAGAAAATTAGGAATAATACAAGATCACGAGCTGCGAGGTTAGAGAACAAAAATCTATCTATTTCTTTAATTCACTAGATACATTAATCTTATAATCCATTGATTTTATTAGCAACAAATTAATATCTATTAATTTTTTGATAAAATAAGCTAAATTCCATCAATATTAATTTCTATCAATTTTAAATATATTCATGTAGACTTTAATTTTGCATGTGTCTCGTAATTACGATAAAGATCAATATATATATACGAGACACATGCAAAATTAAAGTCTACATGAATACGTAATATATAGAGGATATTAAAGAAAATTTTAATTTTGATCGATTAAGATCATTCAATATCATAGGAAAAATCATTAATGTGGCTGCATATATAGGAATTTCTTAACCACGAAATTAATCCTGAAAAGTGAGAGAATGATCGATGCATCTTTCAATATCCCTGAAATCCCAGCAAATTAATTACCATGATCTCAATGATCGATCACTTTCTTTCAAGGTGTTTGAAATTAATATTGATCCATACTCATGATGTGATACTCTCTGCTTTCTTGGTGGAAAAAACAAACATAAGTAAAAGAATAGCATGGAGACCTTAAGTATCGACTCGTCCCTTTTGTGTGAGATGCAAATACTCTTATAACCACTTGAGCTATATATCATTATCACCTTCAAGCATATTATTTTGACTTTTGAGAGTTTTGAAGAAGCCATTTATCCTAGAAATCCCCAGTTCGTCGGTAATTAGATCAAACATTATTACCCATTTGTCCAGATTGTTCGATTTCTAGGCCGCTTGGGGTTTTGTCGATGTTTTTCACCCTAACCTGAGTTCGGCCCAATTAATATATGTATATCATTTACTTCTGTTTGGTTCACAGATTCAATTGGAATCAGTTCAATTTAGAACTCGTTTAGATTTGAAAAGTGTTTTATCTCATTTTATTATTAGAATTTTTTTTTAATTTTAATATAAAATATAATAAATAATTCAACATTTTCAAATTTTAAAAAATTAATATTATTAAAAATTAATATCTTAATAATATTTTATTTAGCTTTCATCTTTTATCGAAAATTATTTCATCTCATCTCTGAATCCAAACCGGACCAAAAATTTTAAATTGAATCTATCTTTCAAATATAACTCTCAAATTACTAAATTTATTTCAATTCAAAACTTTTTTACATATAAGACTCATAATTTTGTTCAATTCAACACTTCTTTATAGGAGGGACATACAATTTTTTTCAACTTCTCATAAATACATATAAATTCACTTACATCCAAATATATTTAAATTCATCTTAGGTAGACTCCACAAAATTCACTATAAAGTATCTATGTAATTAAGTTAATCTCACAAGGTTATTTTAATAATATTGTTTTAAGTGGCTTGTAAAGAGACCACGCGTCGCTATCTGGATAGTTAGGGTTATTTTGTTATGCTGCCTTATATATAAGCCACTTTATTCGTTCTCTATATAAGGTATTTGAAGATTGAAAGACAGAGCGGCAAGGGTTTGTTAATTGCGAATCAGAGTCAATATTGAGAGCACAAATCCATGTTTGAGTGTGAGAGAAGCTTGTATTTAAGGAAGCTTAAACTATCAAGGCTTAAGTCTGCACCATTGTATTTGTTGGATTGATTAATAAGAAGACTTCTAGGCCAGTTCCCACTGTGGACGTAGATTCAATAAGGATCGAACCACATAAACTGTTGTGTACTGTTTTCTTGCTTTCTTTTTACTTTCTTGTTTTGATTCGTGTTTACGTTATTTTCATTCATTGGTATTAACTTAGTTGTGAGTTGTTTGAGACAAACCAGGGTTTCACCGAATTTAACAAATGGTATCAAGAGCCACTTAAAAATGGGGTCAACTAAGTTCGATGTGGAGAAGTTCACAGGCAAAAATGACTTCGCCCTGTGCAGAATTAAAATGAAATATCTTCTTGTTCAAATTGGACTCCAAGATGCGCTTCATGGAAACAAGAAGCTTACCGCTGCTTCACCAGATGAAAAAGCTAGCTCCTCCATGGTTAAGAAAGTAAAATCCGAGATTCTACAAAAGGCACATAGTGCCGTAATTTTATCTTTGGGTGATAAGGTTCTTAGGGAGGTAGCCAATGAAGAGACAATAGTAGGGATTTGGTTAAAATTAGAATCACTCCATATGACCAAGTCCTTAGCAAACCGTCTCCACAAAACGACCAAGTTATACACCTTCAAGATGAGTTCAGGGGTGTCTTTGAAAGATCATCTCGATGATTTCAATATAATCATCCTAGATCTTACAAACATTGATATAACTATTGAGGATGATGATCAAGCCATCCTTTTATTAAGTTCTTTAGATAATAATACCTATGCTAATCTTAAGGAAATCATCATGTATGGTTAAGAAAGTTTGATACTGGATGAAATCCAGTCCATATTGCATGCTAGAGAATTACAGCAAATGGTTGAGACAAAACCTGAGGGTGGTGGGGTCTTCTTGCTTAGGAAAAATCTAAAAAACTTGTGAATAAAAGAAAGAAAAACAAGGGGACAAGAAAATCATTCCTTTTGAAGTGTCCTTTTAAAGTCTAAGGTGAAATAGTTCAAATGTTTTAACTATCATAAAAATGGACACTTCAAAAGGATTGTCCTGAAAGAAAATCAAATGGTGGAAATAAGTCAAAATATAAAGGGAATGTTTCTGTTGTTGTTGAGGGCTATGAAAGTGCTGATGTTTTAAGTATTTCTAAAACAAAATATGGGAAAGAGTAGATCTTAAATTTGGTTGTTCCTTCAACATGTGCCCTTCTAAATCTTAGTTTGAAACCTTTTAGGATTTAAATGAGGGACATGTAATGTTAGGTAATAATAAGTCTTGCAAAGTTCTTGGTATTGGTACAATAAGATTGAAATTGCATGATGGTATGGAAAGAATTCTTAATGATGTAAGATACATACCTAAACTAAAAAGAAATCTAATTTCTCTTGGTATGTTTGATAAATCTGGTTGTATGTTTAAGGCTGAGGCAGTAACTTTGAGGGTAATGAATGGGTCCATAATAGTGTTGAGAGGGTCTATAAAAAATGGTTTTTATACCCTTGAAAGTAAAATTGTTATTGGGTAGACTTCTGTTGCACAGAAATTTGAGACTAGTAAATTTGTGTTCAGTCACAGAAGATTAGCACATGTTAGTATGAAAGGCTTACAAGAACTCCAAAAATAGAGGATTCTTGGAGAAACTAACCTAGATGAGTTACCTTTTTGTGAAGACTGCATATTGGGAAAGTCCATTAAGGTTAGTTTTAAAGCTAGTACTCATAATACTAAACAATGTCTTGACTATGTGCATTCTGATCTGTGGGAACTTGCAAAGGTCAGCTCCTATGGTGGGGGAAACTATTTTTTGTCCATTATTGATGATTTTTCAAGAAATGTCTAGGTGTAAATTATTAAGTACAAAAGTGACATTTTTGAAAAATTTAAAGACTGGAAAACGTTAGTTGAAAATCAGGTTAGGAGAAAGATTAAGAAACTGATGATTGACAATGGGTTGTAATATCTGTCTAACGAGTTTAATATTTTTTTGTAAAAAAGAAGGGATAGCTAGGCATAAAACAATTAGAGAAATCTCACAATAGAATGGTCTTGATGAGAGGATGAATATGACAATTCTTGAAAATGATTAAGTGTATGTTGTCGAATGCCAAAGTACCTAAAATCTTCTAGGCAGAGGCAGTTAACATTGTTGTTGATCTCATAAATAGATGCCCATCCTCTACCATTAACTTGAAAATGCCTCAAGAATTACGGTTTGGTAAATTCTCAGATTATAGTAATCTGAGGGTATTTGAATGTATAGCTTATGCATATATTAAAACTGATAAATTAGAGCCCAGTGTAGTCAAATGTATTTTTATAGGATACCCTAAAGGAATTAAAAGGTATAAGCTATAGGTTCTAGATCTAGAAAAACAAAAGTGCTTAATTAGTAGGGATATGATTTTTAATGAATCACAGATGACAATGACATCACTGGACAATGAAGGTCCAAGAAGTAAATCTGCCCTTGAAAGAGTACAGGTTGATGTGGAGCCATCACTTTTGTCCACTGAT
Organism: Platycarya strobilacea; assembly: GCA_036898215.1. Taxonomy (NCBI): domain Eukaryota; kingdom Viridiplantae; phylum Streptophyta; class Magnoliopsida; order Fagales; family Juglandaceae; genus Platycarya; species Platycarya strobilacea. The sequence continues at coordinate 35,225,005 of CM072551.1, read as the reverse complement.
GAATCAGATTAAACTTATGGGGATATTTCACAAACCAACTTAAAACAAGTTGGGCAGGTTAGTCCTAGGCCTTACAACATTGTAAGAGATAGGCCTAAGAGGACTATTAAACCCCCACTCAGATATGCACAAGCTGACCTCACTGTTTTTGTATTCTCTATTGTTCAAGAAATAGAATAATCAAAACCAAGATCTTATAAAGAGGCGATGAAAAGTAAATATTCTCATAAATTGCTTCTTGTTATGCAAGAAGAAATGAAATTTCTTAATAAAAATAAAATTTGAGACTGGGTTGTTAAACCTGAAAAATTCAAACTTATAGGTTCTAAATGGATTTAAAAGAAAAATGAGGGTATTCCAGGAGTAGAGGAACCTAGGTATAAGGCTAGGTTGGTAGTTAAGGGTTTCACTCAAAGGAAAGGGGCAGACTTTAATGAAATATTTTCTCATGTTGTGAAACATAAGTCAATAAGACTCATTTTGGCCTACACTACTTATCATGACTTGTTTTTGGAGTAATTTAGATGTCAAAACTGCTTTTTTGGATGGTGAGTTGGAAGAAATCTTGTATATGCAACCACTTGAGAGTTTTAATAATAAAGATGATGAAAATCATGTGTATTTATAAAAAAAAAAATCCTTGTATGGTTTAAAGCAATCACCACGGTAATGGTATAAAAGATATGACGCTTATATGATTCAAAATGGTTTTGAAATGAGCAATTTTGATAGTTGTGTGTATTTTAAGGATTTTAAAGGTTGCATTGTTTATCTTTTGATGTACGTTGATGATATGCTTATTGCTTTCAAAGATAAATTGTTAATTGAGCTTGTTAGAGAAATCCTTAAGTCAGAATTTGAAATGAAAGACCTTGAATCTGCCAAGAAAATTTTAGGTATGGAGATAATAAGAAATAAGGATGAAAGACTACTTCTGTTGTCCCCAGAATTGTACCTGTTTAAGATTTTGAAAAGATTTGATATGGAGTCTATTTAAGTTGTGTGTAGTGTGTACTTTATTGGGACAACACTACAAGCTATCCAGTACTCAAACCCCTCAAACTAATGAAGATAGAGAGTTTATGATGAAGATACCATATTCAAATATGGTAGGTAGTCTTATGTATGTCATGGTCTGTTCCAGACCTAATTCAGAAGATGTTGTTAGTGTTGCTAGTAGATTTATGACAAATCTTGAAAAACAACATTGGCATGCTTTGAAATAGGTTTTTCAATATCTTTCAGGTTCTTCATGTTTAGGTTTAAGTTTTAGTAAAAATGTTGAAAAGGGAAAAGAAGTCTGTGGCTATGTGGACTCTGATTTTGCTGCTAATATATATACTAGAAAATCATGAACTGGTTATATTTTCACTGCATATGGTGGAATTATAAGTTGGAGATCCAATTTATAATCAGTTGTAGTTTTGTCTACAATTGAAGCTGAATATATGGCTTTAACAGAGGTCATAAAAGAGGCAATTTGGTTAAAAGGAATCTCTAATGAATTAGGAATCTTTGATGGTAATGTTAGTATATATTGTGATAATCAAAGTTGCATTCATTTAACTAAAAACCAGATTTTTCATGAAAGATCAAAACACATAGACACCAGACTGCATTTAGTAGGGGATATAATATCTAATGGAGAAGTCAAGGTGGAGAAAATACCAACCGAAGACAATCTATCAAATATACTAACTAAATTATTACCAAATTAGAAGTTCAAATACTGCATGGACCTCATTAACATAACAAGAAGTTGTAATAAGACTTAAAAGTGAGGATTGACTTAGGGAGGAAGTTGCTGACCTAAGGAAGGAAGTTGCCTGTTTAAGAAGGATGCTACCGGCTTAGAAAGGGAGCTTCTATGAATATTAAGTTAATCACAAGGTGGAGATTGTAAAATATTTGTGTAATAAGTTGATCTCACAGGGTTATTTTAGTAATATTGTTTTAAGTGGCCTGTAATCTAATGGTCTGTGAAGACACCACGCGTCGCTATCTGGATAGTTAGGATTATTTTGTTATGTTGCCTCATATATAAGCCACTTGATTCATTCTCTATATAAGGTATTCGAAGATTGAGAGATAGAGCGGCTAGGGTTTGATAGTTACGAATCTCGGTCGATATTGAGAGTACAAATCCATGTTTGAGTGTGAGAGAAGTTTGTATTTGAGGAAGCTAAAGTTATCAAGGCTTGAATATGCTCCATTGTATTTGTTGGATTAATCAATAAGAAGACCTCTAAGCCAGTTCACACCATGGATGTAGATCTAATAGGGATCGAACCACGTAAACTGCAGTGTACTATTTTCCTTTGTTTTTACTTTATTGTTTTGATTCTTGTTTACGTTATTTTCATTCACTGGTATTAATTTGATTGTGAATTGTTTGAGAAAAATCAAGGTTTCATCGAATTTAACATTCACTCTACCATTTTAATTCATTACTATTTATAAAAAAGCTCAACCCAGCTCAACATACTAACACAACCTTATTTGATATGTTTCTAGCTTCTAGAATACATGTATTGTTTGATTTTCTCTTCTTTTTCTATCAAGTCAGAACTCTTATGGATAATAAAAAGAAATACGAAGTTAGAGTTTAATTCTTTATTACAAATTACAAACACAACTAAGGTGGACCATTTCCACTATGAAAGCATAACAAGCTAGGTGAAATTTTGATGAGAGAAATGTTTTCATAGGCTTGCGTTAATGATGTCCATTGCACAATAGCACATGATTGTGCGTGCATCAATTTTGTGATGGATGAGTTTTCCTTGCTACCCAATATTTGTAGTATCCCAACAGATATTTTCCAGTCTCCATAACCTTAATTGGATCAATACTAGCTTAAATTTGAGATTGATTCTGAAATTTTTTTAAGATGAACATCAAAATTCAAACTCTTTGCCAATATTAAAGCACTCTCATTAGAATATGCATTTGTAAATTTCTTATTAGGCATTTACATAATAACACCCAATAATTTCTCACATTGAATTAGGCATTTACAGAAGAGATGGCTTTTAATTACGGTAAGAGCAACTTCTATTGTCAAATTTGCTTATCACTATAGCTAAGTCTAAAGTATTAAAAAATTATCTCTCTCCACTTCTCCCTCTTTTTGAAGTTAAGATATTTTTATTTGTGATAATGTAATTAAAAGAATATAATGCAACTAAATATATATATATAGCCAATTGCAATTAAAAGAATATAATGTAATTAAAATATATATATAATCGTTCATGATTGATATTTATTTCTTTAATATTTTTTTATTTAAAAGAATATAATGTAATTAAAATATATCTTATTAAATTGATAATATTTTATTATTATTTTGACTAAAAAATAGATAATCAATAAAAAATAAGTTTTGAATAAAATAATTAATTATAAAATAGTGTAAGACTAGACAAATTTTATAAATACAAATGTGTAATCTAATTATAATACTCTTGCAACGGATAACTTTTGGTTTCATAGAAATAATTTATGAAGTAGTTAATGATCATAGGCACCCTCCATCCAATTTATACGTCAGTCAAGGCAGAGTGAATAGAAAATAAAGCCTGTTAGCAGCCAGCCCAGATCTCACATCCAAACCAAAAGATGCACTTCATATTATCTTTGATGTCGCAGTCAGTGATACAAGCAGCGTAATTGCAAATTTGCAGCAGTACTTACCATGTATCGGGACGCGATCATAATAACATTTAACATCTAGAACATTGGAAAGGTCCTATAGCTAAGTCTAAAGAGAGATCTAGAAGACGGCAATTGACAAACTTTTTTAAAAGCCGAATTCGAGGCATAACTTGATCCTAACTCCATTGAAAATAGAAGCAAAATTGAAATGCACATCTTTTAAGGGTAATGCTATTTATTCTTATTTGAAATTTTGATTTGAGATTGTATTTTATTTTATTTTTAGTTTTTTTAATCTTATAATTTAGTAATCATTTTTAAATAATAATGTGATTTTTTTTATATTTTTTAAAAAATCATGATTTTTTTACAATATTTTTTGACATCTAAAAATAGTTTTTAAAAATATAAAAAATACATTATTATTTTAAAATATTTATTTAATTATAAAATTTAAAAAGAAACTTTAAAATGTAAATCAAAATTTCAAATGGAGATTCCTAATAGAAATCAATAACATTTTCCCATCTTTTAAATGGGCTCATGACAACTTGGAACACTTAAGAATACTCACAATAGAGTAGCTATATTTCTTTTAAAATATATTATTAAAATTCTACTTTTTATTTTATCTATTCACTTTTACATTTTACCATTCATGTATCTTTTTTTTTTTTTTTCTTTTAAAATATTCATATTTTATTTTAATTATATTTATTTTACAAATTAAAAAAAAAATCTGAAACAAAAAAATCATGGAGTTCGAATTGTAGTTGTCGAGAATGGAAATTGCGCGTGGGAGATGGCGGACCAGTTTCTTAAGATGGGATTGTCAGAGGTTGATCGCCGGCGTGAGACGATGCCGGTTATGCCGACGGTGTAGTTAATAGTGGCTGGCAGTAGATCAAACAAAGTTCATGAAGTCTGAAACCCATGAGAAGATGTCGACATGAGGAGATGTCGATGATGTCGACAATTTAGCTAGTAGTGGCTGGTAGTGAGTCGAACCTTAAAAACAATAGAGGTAATCGTGGGAGACGACACTGTAACAGATAACAACAAATAATAAAATATGATTTGAAGCACGAATAATATTAATCTATATGTAACTAATTACTTTTCATTCTTTCACAATATTTTTATTTTAAATATTTTATTAGAGTAGCTTTTGGACCTATTTATTTTATTATTAAAGTAAAAGAAGGTTTAAGAGCATTCACATTGGTCTCATCTTTTTTTATCATAAAAAATGTACTTTTTGCACAGACACTAAAAAAAATTGCCACAATTAATCAAATATGATCTAAAAAAAATGTAGGAAATAATATAAAGGTGCTTTTTACTTACATTTTATTTAATTTTTAAATAGTAAATCATCAAACTAATTTTTTTTTTTTTATATTTATGCAAAAAGTATAGTTTTTATGATAAAAAAAAGATGATACCAATATGAATGTTCTAACCACTCTATTAAAAATACTCTAACCTCTCATCTATCAAAATACATAAAAATATGCCACCTCGATTCCATTATAGCAACGCCCTAATTGATTGTGATTTCTACGATATATTCTCGTTATATCGCTTTCCCCCTAGACCCCAGTCCCTAACTCCCTCAGTCCCTCCCTCTCGTTTCTTCATTTATTTGTATTAACTTACCTCTCCGCTCACTCTTTTTACGGTGAGACCAGGTCTATTTTGGTCCTATTAAAACTACGCGGTAGCAAATTCTACTTCTTTTCGGATAAGTTCAACCCCCACTCTTGACCGTTGTGAGAGAAGCGTGGCGTTTTCTTCTATGCACCAACAGCCACCATTATTGTTGAAAAGCACAAATATAATATAATATAATATAATATAATATGTATTATGTCCAAAGGCTTGATGGGCATCCGGCATAGCACCCAAATCTCCATACTGAGGTTTTGGATTAACCTACAAAAAATATTCATTCTTTTATCAAAATGTTTAATAAAAAAATGAGAAACTTCTTATAAATATGAGAATGAATTTATTTTTAAATTAGGTCAGATTTTTTTAATATGGGCTAGTATTTTTGATATTATTATCATAAATAGGTCATAAGAATCTATTATCAGTTATAAATTAACCTGCTCTAAAATTATAAAAAAAAAAACTTATTTTTTTCTTTAAAAATTTTAATAAGAAGAGTGTGATAATTTCATATAAAAATCAAAATGAATTTATCCTTAAACTGCGTAAAACTTTCTTAACACTAAATACTAAATTAAAAAAAAAAAAGGAAAACAGTAGTTGTCATTATTGAAGAAAGCAAAAAATTTAAAATTTAAATTAAAAAATAATGATTAAATTGAGTAGTGAGTGGCTCAAAACGTATAATATCTTTATATATATAAAGTGGCTATCTAACGAAAAATCTTATTTTAACAAAAAATTTAATTTTTTTTTGTTAAAATTAACACTTTCCGTCCTTTTTTATTAAAATAAATACTGAATTTAATGAGAAATATTATTTTAAATACAATCCATTAATTCCATTAATCATCAAAATAATGTTCTTGACATTAAATTTAATTACACCACTTCAATTTTCTATAAAGATAAACTTTTCATTTAAAACTTTTTTTTTTATATAAAATAAATATAGAATAATAATAATAGTATAGAATGACATAATAATAGTATATAATATATAACAATATATATAAATAAACCATTCATAACAATATAATAATAGAATCCTCACTTAGAGATGTTAATTTATACGTTAAAGAGTTTAATTTTATTCACGAAAATTTATTCGTATTTTATGATTAATAATTTTATTCTTTAAAAATTATTTTATAATTTTAAAATAAATGTATTATTTATTTATTTATTGAGATGATAAATATACAGTATATATATTTAACTATAATTATATTAAATTGGTAATAATAGACAATAAATATAATTAATATATTATATATGTTTAATATTTAATTGAAATATATATGATCTAATAAATTTACATATTTAAGATTAAAATTTTATGTTATAAATTATAATATAACATTATTCTATAAAAATTATAAGCTACATAATTTATTTATTTTTAAAAATTATATTATTTCTTAAAAATAATCACATAACTAAAAAAATTGTGGATGATTCAAGTTATGTAAATCTAAAAAAACTCAAAAACTAAAAATATATGTATTTTAATATCCTCTCTTTTAAGACTGTACAAAATGAAGCAAATATTAAATCATCGTTTTAGAATTATAAAAATATAATATTTTGAACGAATCTTTTATTAAAATTTCAATCAAAATTATCTCAAATAATTTTGATAAAATTATAGGTTATGTTTATTTATGAGATTATTTTATTTTTTTATTAAAATTTTTATTTATAAAATATAAAAACGTGTAATTATTTATCATCCATTTAATTATAAATAATTTTCTAATTTTTGTTAGAAATTAAACTAGATAAACGTGTTTTATACGTTACTTTTATCTAATTATAGATAAAATTATATATGCCCATTTATTCATATAAATATGTCATGATAAATGTTGAAGTATAAATAATTTCATTTCTAAAAATAATAATAGCCGTTACATTTTTATTAAATTATCAATCTGAAAATAAGTGAAAATAAGTTCCTCCGTTCGTATGATTTTCGGCACATATAGCTGATAACGTTGACGTGGCCGCATCTTAACCAAAACCATAAAAGTACGTGAAATTAATATTTCAATTTTTTTAAAATAAATTAAAATTATATTTTATTAAAATTATTCTAAACTTTTATTCTACAAATTTACGTCACGTGTTTTTTTTTTTAACATCTTACGTCACATACTTATTAAAAAATAAATATATAAACACAGGATATTGGACATTAATTTGAATATAATTTTTCTTCTCGTCGAAAAACAAGTGGCAAGTGGAATTATCACATCAATCACGGAGACAAAATAGTGAAAGCAATGAGAAAATGGACACTGATCCGTGAATGATAAGGATATCATTTCCCTTTCAAACTTCTCAACCGCAAATTCGCTATCCTCCATTAGTCCACGAGGAAACTAATTATATTTGGAATAATGTAAGGGGTAGTTACATTATCTTTTACGAAATTAATGATGCGATATTATTATTATGTTAATCAAAATATTAAAAAAATATATTAAAAAATTAAAAACATGATAAAAGAAATTTAAATAATTAATTTTAAAAATATGTAAAAATTATATTTATATATAACATATATATATATATCTATATAAAAGGTACATAAAAAATATACAAATAACATTTTTATTATATTTATTACATTGAATTTACGTTTTATAGGAAAATAGGATCGAATAGTACTTGGTGGCAATGGCAAGCTAACGGCTAGGCAACGGTCATATATTTGAAATTAACTGAGCTCGTACATATAATTTATTGTGTTGCCAATTTGTCAAAATTCAAGGTTGACTCTTCAACTAAACCAAATTCTCTCTTAGAAACCTAGTGTAGGTTAATTCTAGAATCCTCAATGGAATTGTTCTAGAACATGTATGGAAAAATATATTTATATTTTAGTCATAATTTTTTTTTAAAAAAATTTAATTTATAAATTAACATGATTTAATGTAATATTTTAATTTATAAACTTAATTTTATTATAAAATAATTCTATTTTATTTTTCGTGGAAAAAATAAAAACAAAATGATTTTATACAAAATATAAAAGAAAATTATTACATTAAATTTGTATTCAAAACAATTATGATTTTGTTGACTAGATCATGATCAGCTCGGTCGGATCGGTCCATTACTTCCTAAGATATACCAGGTTCTTAGCTTTCATTTAGGAAATTGGACCCATTAATCCTAAATAGGATTAATTAATGCCATGCATTGTGCATAATTTTGTAGACTTTATCGAAACGCCATGACCAAGTAATTGAAAACTACAACGCTCTCTTGTGTCAACTGTCATAATTTTAATCAAAACGTACATGCATCACGATGATCAGGTAGTCGTGGGGAAGAAAGATCTGGGGAAAATTGAGTGAATAATTTTTATATTTTTTAAAGGAGTGGATAATATTTTTAAATATATTCTAGATCTAGACTTATCCTCTTATATCTCGTTTGAATTTGGGAATGAGATGAATTGATATGAGTTTAATTTATTTTTTAATATTATTATTATTTTGAGATTTGAAAAATGTGTGTATGAATTTGTATTTTAAATAAAAAATTATAAAAATATAATGATGAAATAAAAATAAATTGAGATAATTTTAAATACAAACAAGATATTAAGTCATTTTGTTAGTAGTACTATTATTCCTATTTATTATTATATGAACATATTGTGTTAGAAAAATTAGAAAATTAGGAATAATATAAGATCACGAGCTGCGAGGTTAGAGAACAAATTAAATTCAACAAAATCAATCTTATAATCCATTGATTTTATTTTTCTACATATCAGACATCAGTCATTGTTATATTAAAAATTATAAAATTTGAATTTCAAAAAAAAAAAATTAAATAAGTCTTATAAATAAAAATATAAATACATATGACACTATTCCTACAAGTTATATATGCACATTTATTTTAAAAGACCCACATTAGAAAATTCACTTTATAATAAATTTTACTTTTTTTTTTGTTTAAGAAAATGTAGAAACTTTGCATACCTTAAAATCATATCTATCATTACTCAATATAGTCTTTAACAGATATCTAGGATACGTGGATCACTACTGCATACGACCACTTGCATTACTTTGCCCCAAAGAAAATGGTTAAAAATTAGATTAGTATATACTTACTATTGGTTTATCATTTATTTATTATTTTTAGTATATTTATTTATTCATTATTTTCTTTTTAATATTTTTTTCACATTCTTAATTATTAAAAAAATCTAAAAAAACTACAATTTCACTAATAATTACTTTCTTAACTATTAAATAAAAAGAAAATTAAAAAAAATAAAAATATAAAATATAAAATAGTAAAAGAGTGAGAGATAGATAGTAAGTATATCATTATTATAAAAGATTACTACTTGCATACTAAATACAACTAATTTGAATACAAATATCTATACATATATTTATATCTCCATTCCAATGAAAGTATTATTCGTAAAAAATAAATTAATTAAAAAGCTTCATTTGTTGCATGCGTGTATGAACGAATGGTGAAAAACAAAAAATGTTCATATGAATATGTAATCAAGCACTTAAACATAATTTTAATGATTTGGTCATCAACTACTAACTTGTACGATTTGTTTGAGGCGTTTAACGTTTCATATATAAGACCAACTCGAATATATATAACATACTTTTATTTATAAATTTATTTTACATATTCTAATATATATTAACCAACAACTTTGACCATTGATATAATTTAATACGAGCTCACTATTCAGCCAAAAAATAAAAAAACATAAAATAACAACAAATGTATCATCTTATAAAAATAAATTTATAAATTAATATTTTTTTACACGTACGAAAGATATATAATAATAAGTTAATAACTACTGCCAAGTCGTGCCAATAGTACAAAACTCAGAAATTTTAAAATAATTTTACATATAATTAGGACTATAATCGACTTGAATCAAGCCGAATTTTGATTTATCGAACTCGACTCAACTTAAAATATTCGAATTCAAACTTGAGCCTAAACTTAAGATTTATATTTATTTTTTATTTGAATTCGACTTGATAAGCTAAATTTTCAATTCGAGCTCGATCTCGAACTCGTCCCATAAATAAACTCGAATCAAGCAGAGTTCGAGCTCGATTTATTTATTTTTTGAATAAAATCTAAAAATAAATAAATAAATATCAAATAAAAATTAATATTTAATATCTAAGTAGTTTATTTATCATAATGGTATGTTATATGCTTATATATTAATTAATAAATACACATAATATTATAGGATATATGTATTTCATACATGGTTTTTATATACTAATATATAAAATTATTAAATTTATAGATTAATTATTATACAAATTATAAAATATAACTATGAAGTATATTCATTATATACACATAAGTAATTAGATTATATATTATATATTTAATTATAAAAGTGTTATACTTATATTATTCGCAATGCATATATAATATATATATATATATATATATATGAATAAACTTTAACTGAGTCGAATTAATGAGTCAATTCGAGCATAAACGAGTGAGGCTTAACAAGTTTTAGTGGAGTTGAGTCGAGTTTTATTGGATATATGTCATTTACTAATTGAGCGGGTATCTGTTTTTACGAGTGAGTTTTTTTTTTAACCCTGTGAGCGATAATCGAGTAGGCTGGCGAGTAATTTGGTTTATTTATAGTCTTATATACAATCGTGAAGTGTATGAATGTAGCGTAATTATTTTGAAAAACAATAGAGTCTATTATTAATAAATTATTATTATTATTTTTATTTAGATCCGTATTTATTTATTTTTAAAAAAATATTACATGATGCTTCGCATTCTAAAACTAAAGTATCATTTCTTAACAAATTAATTTTTTAAATTAATCGCCTGCTTAATTCATGTCATCCCAGCAACTGTAAATAAGATTATGGTACGATGTAAGACCAAAAAGTGGGAAAAAAAAAGGAGGAAAAAGGGGAAGAGAGGAGGAATAAAATCTGGAAATAATTGATGGTACAACCTTTATTATGGATACGATCGGGACTGAAATCCACTAAAGATGGAAAAGAAGGAGGTAAACTACAAATATTGCTGTTCTCGATTTGCTCGAAATAAGAAGGAATTGATATTCATTGTTCATCCAAACAGAAGACTACAAAAATAAAAAATAGAAACCGAAACTGCCTCCGAATATTTTATTTATTTATTTATTTATTTATCTGGAAAGTGTGAAGCAAGTGATCAGCTTTATCTTTTCCGTTCTCCTTGTCTGAACTTTCCACTTTCCCGATTACAAAAATCCAAACAATGGATAATTGCATCTGGGGCTCACACTATCATCTCATAATAGAATTATAGATGCCCTAATTTATTTATATATTTATTTTAAATACGACCAAGTTGTAGCAATTATGGAAGCTTTATGGACTATTCAAGTCGTTCCACGTGTTTTTTTTTTAAAAAAATATTTTTTTAATTATTTTTTAATTGGACATTGTGAAACACGAAAATCTAGGATAAAAGCTCCCCGACAGACAACAATATGTTCTACTTTTTTTTTTCTTTTTTTAAAGAGATTTAGCACGAATTTATATAAATTATTATTATTTTATTTAAAATGTTTTCAATGAGATAAAATTGATATTATATATATATATGTTAGGAGTTGTAGAAAAATAATAATAATAATAATATTATTTTTTTTAAAAAAAATTGGTCAAACCGCCATAATGAGAATGTAAAAAGAGGGAAAATGGTCAAGTGGTCACACAGGATGGTCAAGCCTTCAAAAGAAGCAGGTCAAGCCTTCAAAAGAAGCAGCTTGACTTTGAAAATTCAAAAAAAGAATATTAAGCAATAAGCGTGGCTTTGATTTCCATGCAACTTTGGTTCTTGTGACAACTTTCTTTTCAAACTTACTTAAAAAGAGCAAAATGAAAATTATTTATTATTATTATTATTTTAATAACCAACTTCAATTCAGATGTCTTTTATCAGAATGTTCTATAATTTCTTGACGCGCCTCGCTATTCTAGGTTTTGTTTTTACCGTATGCAGCTCTAAATAGAATTACGATCTCCAAACTACTCAATCATGTAGGTTTTCACGTTTATTAGAATGACGTGTATTATTCTTATGCCATCATAACCAATATTTTGTTGAGTTTTGTGTTATTTTGTATTGTTTAGTTGTTTTTATTTAATTTTGTATAGTATAAAAAAAACTTTATAATAAAAAATAATCTTTCAAACTTTTGGCAGTGATTAGTCTTTTAAATACTTGTTTAAGAGACATAGAAATTAGTACTTAAATTATTTTTTAGATGACTTGTATACTAAATTTATTTCAATGAATGGTCACATATGTGTAACTTTAACTTCTTGAATTAATGAAATTGAACCTATTTCTCAAAAAATTTTAAAAAAATGTTCCATAATTTGGAATGGACAGACCCGCTTTCATAAGAAATGTTCATTCCCACACAGTACTGCCGTCTTTAACATAACATCTTCTTTTGAATCTTTCGTTCTTCGGAAGGAGGCTTACAATCAGTCATATTCAAATTTGAACATTTTTGAAAAGATAGGTTCACGTAACTTTAGATAATTTTATAATAATACCTCTCAAAATGATATTTTTTTTCCTTTATTTAATGAAAAATCTACACATATATTCTCTAAATAAGAATTGTAATACAATTTCTCTTTTAAGAAATAAAAGAAGTTGAAACATGATTTCTAGAACTGTCTAGAACAGTCAAAATGTGTCATGCTTTCGTATTGATGGCTGGCAGGAAGATTCCTTAGTTTGATGATCTTTGGGTACGTTTACGTGTCCAATTTGTTCAAATCCATATTGTTGCCCAACATTAAAAATGTCGATGAATGGCCAACTGTGGTCCGGTGGATGGATGCGAACTGCATGCAGTGGCCAGGAGTAGGGCACAAACTTTTCCTTTTTCTTGGAAACTTCGTCACACAGATTCATTGCAATTTGCTACAAATTGTTTTTCTTGGCAATTTCGTCATCCCTCAGACCGTGGCAAGAGGACCAGCACGACGTAGAGTCTAGACATGTCCTTATATAATAATTGAAGTATGAATAATACTTGCTATAAATTACACACTTTTACAATATAATAATATTAAATATAATCACATAATATATAAATATTATGTAATGGCTTTAAAAAATAAATTACTATTAATTTTCTTTTAATGTAAATTCTATATTTATTTATTTTTAAAAAAATTGATTGTGAGCATGGTGTTTGTGCATTTTAAATACCTGTAAATATTAATTTTCTTTTTCATATAAAATGTGATGATTTTTATTTTTTGAATTATTTTTTATTTTTTAAAATGAATATAGATTAATGGACAATGTCATGTACTTACCATAGCGGAATAGATGTAATGCATGTATTATTTTCCTCAAAGTATTATATGTACTATATTCTAGATCTCTAGTTACAAATTAAAAGATTGAGAGAAAAATATGATCAATATCTTGATCAGAAGTATAAAATTTCTTTTAGAATTGGGTGCACATCATTGACATCAAATATGAGCCTTAAATATGTACACTAATGCAAATGAATTTTTTAAGTATATTTATAATTTTCTTAATTATCAAAAAATAAAAAATAAATAAAGAATAAAGTAAAATATCTTTGTTGCCACATTTGAGAGTGATCTAATATTTTCTATTCTTTCATGTCAAGATAATACTATAAAAAGTTGGTTATTTGTGGTCAGTTATTTCTTATTAAAATAAGTCTATTTTTATTATAAATAATTATTATTATCAAAAATAATCTTTCACAAATATTTATTTATTTTTGTAGTGACATGAATTAATTTACTGCACTTAAGGTTACTACAAATGTGATTGCCAAATTTGAAGCTGACTTTGTTTGGATGTGAGGTGATGATAAATTGTTTGCAAATAGTAATGAAGTAATCTAATATTACTTCACTTTACCAAACACAACATTCAAACAACTACAATATATAACACTTCGAAAGTTGTTTGTCTAAACTGTATTGTTTGCTAATTTACTTGTGCATTTTTCCAATATTCAAGGTTAACAAAACATAAGCAAATTCGGTCCATACGATCAGTTGAAATTAATAAAAACATTTTTTTTAAATAGTTATTAATTTATATTTGCCACTTAATAATAATTCGTATTGTCCTTATCGTATGCATACCGATAATATATATATATATATATATATATTTAGACAGGTATTTTGGCACAACTTGATGGGAAATTGTGATGCGTATTTTATTTAATTAAATTAATGGCGTATGATCATAGAAACGGGGGGTCTTTTCTCTTCATCATTAATGCCATGAGTTAGTGCCGGATAGGATATGGAATAGCTATGTGATAAGGTTTATGGAAAGACTCATTTGTGGGAAGTGGGTCCAAATTATTGTGTTATTTTTGGGGACATATTAAGGGGTGCCACTTTAAAATATGAAAAATACTTATATGTCACATCAAGCTTAGCATTTCTTTTTGATATTTTATACATTTTTATTTTATTTAAAAAAGTAATTATTAATATATTAATATTTAAAAAAATAATAATTATTAGTGTATTGATATTTTATTTTAAAAACTAAGATTTATACTAAATGTAACACAGGGTGAATAGCACCGCTCTTAACATATTAACAAACGTCTTTTAATAATTGAGAGCTTTATTAATGCAGAATATTATGAGATCTAAAACTTTAATATCCATACTTAATCCCTTAGCGAGAAGATAAGATAATGGATAACTGTTTTTATTTCTAGTGATCAATTCAATTTAAAATCCTTTAAAATTACTATCCGAAATGAATCCTATAATATTTATTGAATTTTTATTATTATTCATATAACATTTATCGATTATATTGAATATTCAATCATTTATATTCAAGTTCATGAATAATCATGCATGGATCTAACTTGAGCAATGCATGGCACTAAAATACAAGAATTTGAGATTTAAAAAAAATCCCAATCATTATATTAAAAAAAGAGGTATTTACGATCAATTAATTGCAACACTAACACGACTATTGTGATAAAAACAATACTAAACTTTAATATAATGTATATTTCTCACACTTTAATTCTTAAAATTTTAATGAAAGTTTAGAAGATCAAGATGTTGATGATCAAAGCAGAAGCACTATCTTGCACTATATATTCTTGATTATCGACAGTTCAAAGTTATTAGGTCATTGACTAGCTTATTAATAATGCACATTTATGGGGTTTTTAAAAACTTGGTCAAGTTTAAAATGATTAGTGCAGGCATCCTATAATCTATTTTACATGAATTGGAGAGCGGTTAACTTGAAAGTTGAAAACCTCTTTAAGTACTGCCGTTAGTTTTTATTATATTTTTAATCCCACTAACTATAAGATAAAAAAAAAGTAGCTTGTATTTGTATTAATTATATATGTGATGTTCACTTGATGCATCTTCCATCCAAATCAAGGGCCACTTCAACGTTCGAAATATTTGACTTAGTATCACAATAAATATTTTACGTGTAATCACTTTACTTATTTTTTACGCATTCTATTAATGTAATTAATTGTATCATTTTTTTGAATATAAATAATTATTCTAACCAATTATATCAGTGAAATGCATAAAAAATACGTAGTTGTAACTATAGATAATATAATTCATCATGATATAAGTTTTAAAAACCTGTGGTCTGATTAGCATAATTCTCAACTTTTAAAATAAAAGTTTGGAATTTGAAACTACCCTCCCCCCAAATGTATCAAAAAATAAAAAAAAGATAATATAATTCATATAATAAGCACCCACGTGAATAAAACCTTCCCAAAATAAAGCAGCCTAGTCCATTGCCACCCCAGAAGAGCTGTTTCCATGTTACAGATGGGATAGCCAGCATTTGGTATATATGAAATCTTTCCTATTTTCTTCATGAGTTCATTAATATAACCTTCTAAAATAAAGTAAAACTTAAAAAAAAAAATTGTTATTTACTATTGTGAGGTGTGCAAATATTACATAAGTACTTTAAAAAAATAAGTAAAACATGGAATTTATATATAAAAAAAATTAACAATTTTTTTAAAATTTATTATAAAAATTAATTATTTATGCAGTTTATAATTGTACATGGCAGAAACCACGTTCGCACGCTTACCGGCCTTTTCCAAATTTCATGCATGAATGCTCGTGACGTATAAAAATATGAACCAAAAAATAACACGAATCGAGTCTAATCGTAACGATTAAGAAATTCCGGATGCGGTTGCAAAATGCAACCCTTTGTGAACGACGGCTACCAAATTCAAACTTTCGCTTTTACCAGATAAATTCATAATCAAATGGAATTAAAGAATATTAGCTGTTTCATAATTAAAGGCAAAGTGCATTTCCTTGTTTGACAACAACACAATTCTTAAAAAAATCTTTCTTTCTTTCTTTTTTTTTTTTTAAAAAAAAAAGAGAAAAAGAAAAAAGAAAATCCAAAAAAAGAAAAATAAATATCATAAAACAATATTTAATTATTTTTCAAAGTTGATTTTAAAAAATCTTAATGAAATCTAACCACCAAAAACAATATTCTATTAATTATTTCTAGACCTTTCAAATTATATTTTCAAGTTATTGATTTTATTATTAATTATTAAAAAAAAAAAATTGAAGAATCTGAATACTTTTAGCTTGTATATGGGATGGCTTTTAGGTCACTTGAGATTTCCAACGATTCCATTATGTATGGCACAATGTGAAACATTAGACTGGTCATTCTATTCTATATCTACTTGCTTTTTTTTTGACGAGCCATATCTAGTTGCATTGAATAAAAAGCAAATATTATTTATTTATTTATTTATATACCCCTACATGGCTTATCTTATTTGCCACCTACCACGCCTCTATGCATTTAATTCCAAACCTAACCGTCTCATCCATATTCTATCATAGGCCTGTTCAGAATTTTGGATTCGAAATTGGGATGGTGAATAATTTTTTTAAAACTTTTAAATAAAAGTATTAAAATTATTAAAAAATAACATAAATTTCAAAATTACACCGAACAAAATCCAAACCGGATGGACATGTCTCTTTATCCATTACACTCCAAAACTCCAAATTAATACGTCCAAAGTCTGATTTTATGCCATTTTTAATGCATTCTTAAAGAGAATTATTTTGCCTATTGAGTATTGAAGTATGCATTCCATCTCATTGATTCTTTTTTGTAAAAAATCTAAAAAACCCAATTATAGAGAGTTGAGAATCTATATATATATATATATATATTTATTTATTTCTCTCACCATTTATGTTTACCTTAAAATCAAATGCAAATATCACGATCTTAGATATGTAAATTATCATAAATTCAAAACAAATGCTGCATTAACCTAATCACGTTTCAAACTAAAAATTATTATAGAAAATATCTTTATTTTTGTAAAGTTTATTTTTCTCTATGCTCCTTTATATAAATTTATAATCTTACTATATTTATTTATTTGGTTATGGAGCTAAAGGGTTACATAATTTCTCAGACCATATTATTATTATTATTATTTTTTTTGGAAGGATCTCGGACCAAATTATATCCACACGTCAAACCTTGCATTTACACATTGAAACTTGGCCGCCATGTGTTGGAAGTACAAAATATTATACGTTACTCACGAGATCGCGAAATTTCTCCATCCTCTGCATAATCCTTATCTCCAATCACAAAAAAGAATAAAAAAGTAAAAAGGTAAAATAAATAAATAAATGGATATAAAGAAACAAACGTAGAAGGATGTCACGCAGAGTATATACATACAGCTATGTATATATATAGCTATAGTCCCTCGCTCTGATTACATACATTTTCCCTTTTTTGCTAATCACAATCTCTTCGTTGACACAAACACACACGCACATTGCCCTGCAAAACTCGACGTCTTTGCGTCGACCCTTGAGAGAGAAACATTAATTAAACAAAAAACAAAAAACAAAAGCTGAGTGAGTCTGTGACAAATGCAGGTGATCGTGCGGTCGAGTGATGCCGCCTCGGTTTAAGGGAGTTTGGAGACGAGGAGGTTGTTTTGGGTGTCTCCGGTATGGGTGGTTTGAGTCCGACGATGATGGCGACGACGGCGGCCGGTTGTGGTGGCGGCGCTAATGGCGGGGGTGCAATTGGTAACTGCTGCGACATGAGCGTGAGGTGCTGGTGTAGATGGCACTGTAAGGACCACCAGCACGGCGGTCATCACCGTCTCCTCTCCTCTGGGTTGCTTTTCTTCTTGGGTTGCTTCGTGCTGTTGGGATCGATTGGCATGGTTTACGCCTGGCTGGCCTTTACGCCCACCTTCCGTACAACCATGGCTGGTTCTGGACCATCGTCCTCTTTGCTTGGGTGCCAGGACGACAATGAGGGGTCCTGGTCGGTTGGTGTTTTCTACGGGGATTCTCCCTTCTCTCTCAAACCTATCGAGGCGGTGCGGTTCATTCATTCCATATTCTCTCTCTCTTTTTTTTTTTTCATTATAAAAATACGCACAAAAAAGGGTTGATTTTTCTTAATCTTATTAGATGTTAATAGGGTTTTTCTTTTGTTACTGGTATTGGGTATTTTGTGATATAAGCAATTGTGGGTCTGTCTTGTATTTTGAAATTGTCCTTCACTCTGGGGTCGGGAAATTGGGTGCAGACGAATGTGTGGAAAGATGGGAGTGCGGCCTGGCCGGTGGCAAACCCTGTGCTAACGTGTTCTTCGGTTTCTGATTCTGGCTTCCCTAGCAACTTTGTTGCTGACCCTTTTCTTTATATTAAGGTGGTGATTCTTTCCCTTATTTTGGATTTTCCCTTTGAGTTTCAATTTTTTTTTATTAGTAATTTTCCCCTTTGAGTTTCATTTTCTTCACTCTGCTGAGGTTTTGTCTATATGTCGTGTTATTGTAAGTAATTGAGAACTTTGATGTAACATGCGTGTAACGAAGTTGGCTAATTAATTCTTGTTTAGTGCTTGAAGAATAGAAGCAAAAGAATTGAATAGGTCTATCAGTACAGAAGCCGCGTTAAAAATGAATACATCATTTTATTTCACCTTTCTTTCCATACGAATTTCTTGTTTGTAAGGTTCAAAATTTTGAACTTCCTTTTGTTTAAGGATTTTTATCTCGATTTATAGCTACTTTGTTCTACAATTTGGGTCAGGGACTTGGGAAGTATTATCCAAGGTAGATTTGTTAGTGCAGCTATTGGAAATGTTCCCTTTTTCTCTGAGAATTTGAAAGTTTGGTGAAACTAACAAGGCTTTGAAAGTTTGGTGAAATACGAAAGGGTTTGTTACCAAGAACATGTCAACAGTAGGCTCCATGGTGTAAGGTTATAATTGTGTTTGGTTTGCATACGTTCTGTGTTATTAAAAAAAAAATTACGTTCTGTGTTTTTGATCAAACTTTATCTCTAAGGACCAGGGATTGCAGTTCAATTAGCATCTTTTTTGGCTTCTATGAATTGAAAGTTGACTTGCTTTCAAGTGTGAGGATTTGGGAGTCGTGATTTTTTTGTTCTTAAGTGAACCCAAAACTAGCTAAAAAAGATGAAAACAATGCTCCAGAGGGGAGTGTAAAATCCGTGGTGCACAATTTTGCCAGGGAAGGCCTTCCACTTTGAAATCAGTAACTGTGAATGTAAAAGCCACCTACTGAAAAATAAAGATATAAATTCAATTGGCTATTTTTTGTATGAACTTAGTGTTCTTTTCATGATTTAATTTAATATATCTATGCTATGCAACTCATATGCCTCTGATTTTGTGTGTGCGTGTGGTTTTTAATGCTTTTATCTATTTTTCTGAAAAAAGTGGATGAATCTGTTGTTAATCTCTGCCATTTTATGCTTATCTTCCAAGTTTGGTCACGTTGACATAATATAATATTGTGGAGATGTTGCCCTTGAAGGTCCATAGTTAACTGGTTTTGAAAAGTCCATCCTTTTTTAATAACCCATTAAACCCAGGATTTTATTATTTATGAAGGTCTCTTAGGCTGTTTTTGTTTAAAGTCTATATTAGATTTCTTCATTGTTACCTTGTTTGGGAAATTAGTTTAATTTTTAATTGTTCTGGAATCATATATCAGGGTGATACACTTTACCTCTTCTATGAAACCAAGAATTCCATCACTTTACAAGGAGACATTGGAGTCGCTAAAAGTACTGATAAGGGAGCAAGTTGGCAACAAGTGGGCATTGCCTTGGATGAGGACTGGCATCTCTCTTATCCATATGTCTTCAACTACCATGGTGAAGTAAGACTTCAAATCTTTTTTTTCTTTTTTGTGAGTGCACATATAGACACATTACATAAGTAAACATCCTTAGGGCACCTTATAACATCATTTGTGAAGCTACAAAATGGAATAATTGATAATGTTCTCTACCTTTGGCATCAATATATTGAAAGAGTATCGATACACAAATATTTTTTACAACTTTTTTGGAACTCTGTTTAAAGGGAGGGCAGATGTTAAAATTCTGAAATTTAAGTAACAAAACTTGTTCAAACTTCAAACAGTGAAATTATCAAATGTTTCCTACTAAAAGGAAATTGTCAAGGAATCATGTAGAAGCTAGAAACATACACTCAACAATTCCATTACCAGAATATTTAAGTGAAAGGTTTGTGCATTGATTGCATTGCTTCATTTTTCATGTTGTTTCTCACAGATTTATATGATGCCTGAGAGTAGTGAGAAAGGAGAACTTCGTCTTTACCGTGCACTCAACTTTCCTTTGCAATGGACACTGGAAAAGGTCATCATGAAGAAGCCCCTTGTTGATTCCTTCATTATTGACTATAATGGAAAGCATTGGCTTTTTGGTTCAGATCACAGTGGTTTTGGCGCCAGCAAGAATGGACAGCTGGAGATCTGGTATAGCAACTCACCATTTGGTCCTTGGAAACCACACAAGAAGAATCCTGTATATAATGCTGACAAGAGCTTCGGTGCTCGAAATGGAGGGAGACCATTTTTCTACAATGGAAACCTTTATCGCATTGGCCAAGACTGTGGCGAAACATATGGGAGACGAGTGCGCATATTCAATATAGAAGTTCTTACAGTTGATGAATTTAAAGAAGTTGAAGTCCCCTTCGGCTTAACGGAGCCTAATAAAGGTCGTAATTCTTGGAATGGTCGTCGCTATCATCAACTTGATGTGCAGCAGTTAAGTTCTGGTGAATGGGTCGGGGTTATGGATGGGGACCGGGTACCTTCAGGAGATATATTCTGGCGGTTTATTCTTGGTTGTGCTTCAGTTGCAGTTGTTGCTGTACTCGTCATACTGCTTGGCGTGCTACTTGGAGCTGTTAAGTGTATCATTCCCCTGAACTGGTGCGTTCACAACTCAGGAAAGAGAAGCTATGCTTTCTTGGCATGGGAAAGGCCAAATCTGCTTTCTTCCAAACTTAGACGGTTTTGCAGCCGCTTGAACAGAGCGCCTTCATTTCTCCGAGGACGGATAAGACCTAATACCTGTGTTGGTAGACTAGTTATCGCTATAATCGTTGTTATAGTCATTGCATTAATGTGTACAGGAGTCAAGTATATCTATGGTGGTAACGGTGCTGAGGAAGCTTACCTGTGGAAAGGCCACTACTCACAGTTCACGTTATTAACAATGACATATGATGCTAGGATCTGGAATTTGAAAATGTATGTGAAGCATTACTCAAGGTGTTCTTCAGTGCGAGAAATTGTTGTGGTGTGGAATAAGGGAGTACCTCCCAATCTGAGTGATCTGGACTCAGCTGTGCCAGTCAGGATCAGAATGGAGAAAGAGAACTCACTGAATAATCGGTTCAAAATGGATCCTTTAATAAAGACTCGTGCTGTTCTGGAACTTGATGACGACATTATGATGACATGTGATGATATCGAGCGGGGGTTTAAGGTTTGGCGTCAGCACCCGGATCGTATTGTGGGGTTCTACCCACGGCTCATCGGCGGAAGCCCTTTGAAGTACAGGGGTGAGAAATATGCCCGAAGACGTAAAGGGTATAACATGATTCTTACAGGGGCAGCTTTCATAGACAGTCAAGTAGCTTTTGAGAGGTATTGGGGAGAGGCAGCCAAGCAAGGGAGGGAATTGGTCGACAAGTACTTCAACTGCGAGGATGTTCTACTAAATTTCTTGTATGCAAATGCAAGCTCTTCTAGGACTGTAGAATATGTAAGACCAGCATGGGCAATAGATACGTCAAAGTTATCCGGTGCAGCGATTAGCCGAAACACGAAAGTGCATTATCAGTACAGAAGCAACTGCCTCCTGAAATTTTCAGAGATGTATGGAAGTTTGGCTGGCCGCAAAGTGGAATTCGACATGCGGACGGACGGGTGGGATACTTAGGGACACCAAAAAAAGTCAACAGCAAAGCTCAAGACTCTTCCATCTTGTCTTTCTTCCTTAATTTGGTATCATTTTTGGTTATTTGCTGTTCATTTATTTCCCCTGGTGTGAATTGTTTTCGGGGAACTTTAGGTATAAACATCTTTTGCAAAATGTATATTGGTTTTGTCATAGTTTTTGTTTTCACTGTTTTCTTGTCGAGAATGATCAAGTATGGGTTATCTTTACTCTCTCTCCCTTGGAATATTGGGTAAGAATCATGGTAAAGCAATGTCGAATGCGAATGGTGCTCTTGTATTCACAATGCAAATGTATTTATTTATTGTTAGAAATATTAGATCATAATACACAGCAAAAACGATATTTTTTGAAAAATGATAAAGGGCCCGTTGGGGGTTCTGTTTTGGAGTCTGCTTACTTTTTATTTATTTATTTAAAGATTAAGAAAATATTATTTAGTAATATTATGATTTTTTTAAAAAAAATATTTAAAAGTGTTTAAAAAATGATGTAAAAAAATAAAAAATACAAGAAAAAATATACTAAGGGGGTATAAAAAGGGAACCATCTATTGGTCTCCCTAGCATCTCTCTATAAATTTATATGAGAGAGTATAAATATTATAATATATGTATTATATTAAATTACGTCAGTTTAAAATTTATTTTTATAAAAAAAAAAATTATAGTTAAATTAATTTTATGTATAAATAGATGAGTATTAATTTGCAAGTAAAAATAAAGTTTAGAGGGCAAAACTAAACTAAAGGGATTTATTTTTGGTTTGATTACTCTCATTAAGTGCTTCTTATTTTTGTTGAGGGATCGAACTTCTTTAACATTATCGTATATTTGGCCTCTCTATCACACACATTTTCCTTATTTGTTAGTCTTCTATTTTGATTTCTTTTCTTTGTCATCCATTAAATATGATAACTGCCAAACTTACAAAAATTTAACAAAATAACATAATAAATAAATAAATAAATAAATAATTGAAAAACTATTTATCATTTTTGAATTGTTATTCAATTATTTGGTACCACATATTTATTATCTAATAATTTAAAACCATATAGCATAGTTGAGGTGATGATATTTAACAGGAAAATGAATATATTTTTTTGATAAAAAAAAACGTCGTATAAAATTATTGAAAATGTATACCTTCTAATAGGATTTATTGTCTTAGTTCTGGTTTGTTTTCATAAATAACATAAAATAATATAAAATAAAAGTTAAAAATAAAATAAAATATTATTATAAAATATTTTTTTAATATTAGTTTTGTTTTAAAATTTTAAAAAAGTTATTTTAAAATTTTTAAAAAATTAAATTTTTTATTTTATTTTATTTTATATAAAAATTTTAAAAAAATAATAAAATAAGATAAGATTTACATATTTAAAAAAAAAAAAAACTAGAATTTAATTATCCGAGCACTTGACAGTTTGACCACCTTGATTTTTTAAACTTTTCCAAACTCTAGGTTCACGTTGAAGTACTGGCAAGTCTCACCTTCAAAAGCAAAAGTGACTTCAAATGGTCTCCCAGATTCTTAAAAAAGAGATATCTTTAGCAGATTTGTTTTTTCCTCGGCTATCTTTATAAGATCCATTTCACATTCATACTAAATTTACAGAATTCAGATTCAAGTTTCATGTAAAAACTATTGAAAATATTATCTTATAAGATTATTCTGATTTAATTTGATTTTTAAGGAAATAATATAATTTGTGTATTTGAGATATATTGACATTTGATAACATTTGATCTTGGATATGGGGAATTCTGCTCATCAAAACAATAGCTTTGTCAAATTATGCTGAATTGATTATGGAGAAAAGAATTTACAAGAATTTTATTTACATATACATAATAAATATGTACATATATATATACATAATAAATATACATTTGTATATGTTATTTTCTGAACATGGTGTATCCATATCCAATCATGGAGCATCAGAATCACCCCTAACCTCCTTCGCCCTTTTTTAGGTGGAGAGAGAGAGAGAGAGAGAGAGAGAGAGAGAGATGATCTCCATCATTCAATCCCATGTGCCATTCTCTTCTTTTCAATCCCCATACCTTCCTCTCCTCCATAAAAAACGATACTGATCCTCTCTCTTTTTATCTCATTATCCAATATATACTTTCTAGGGTTTTGAAAATTGAAAAACCAGAGCCAAAGCTAAAGCTGATCACCTTCACCTATACAACATATAGATAACCATAAGATATAAAACCTCAATAAGGGCACTACTTACCACCTTTCCTTTTTCTTTTTCAGAGAATAATATCAAGCAGAGAGAGAGAGAGAGAGAGAGAGAGAGAGAGACAGAAAGACTGTCTCTCTGTTCTAATTGTTCTCTGCGCTCCTGCCATTTTGTTTTCTTGGAGATAAGTGATGGCGGGTGTAGAGAGATGATATGTAGAGAATTTTAGAGAGAGAGGGACATGTTGGCAATGGAGAAGGATTTTGATTCCAAGTTGAAAATTCAGGGGAATTCTTCCAACGGCGGGAATGTGCAGAGATCCAAGAGCCTTGCTTTTAGGGCACCTCAGGAGAGTTTTACAATTCAGGATTTTGAGCTAGGCAAGATCTACGGCGTCGGTTCCTATTCCAAGGTTTATTTATTTATTTATTTTTTTCTAAATGTTCATCTTGGCAAATTATGGCTTTTTTGTTTGTTTAATTTGTTCAATTGCTTTTTCTCCTTTTCGTGCAATCTGGGTTGTATCAGTTTGTTGTTGTTGTTCTTATTATTATGATATTTTGATTGTTACGTTTTGATGGTTGTGTGGTATTGGGTACTGAATGTTGTAAATTTATATAAGCCGTTTTTGGGAATATTTATAAATTGGAAGTAATTTTCTGATGATGATCAGTTGGGCATTGCGCAATAAAATTATGAGGGTTTGTTGGCATTCTAAAGTGGTTTCCATTTGTATGTTAAAAATGTGGTTTTTAATTATGATAAACCCAGGTGGGTATAGCACTCAGTTGGGCATTGCGCAATAAAATTATGAGGGTTCGTTGGCATTCTAAAGCGGTTTCCATTCGTATGTTAAAAAAGTGAGTTTTAATTATGATAAACCCAGGAGGGTATGGCACAATAGGGCAGTTGGATTTTAGTAAGATTGTTTGATAATTGGGCCCTGAAATGGGATGTGACGGAATATGGGACTTGATATCGGAGCCTCTCCTTGGGTTGCTGAGAACTCAGGCAAAGGTTGCATTTTCCCTTATTCCGTTGATCCTTGCATTGGTGCTTTGTCGTTTTCAGCAAATGAAAAATGGGGTTCTTCCAAGTAGTATGGTTGTGTTCAGCTTTATAGTGTGCTAGAACTTTTACTTCTCAGCCACAAAAGAAAAAGAAAAAGAGAACATTTATTGAGTTGAGGAGATCATGTGGTTTCTTGAGACAACACGGCCTATTAAGATTAGTGAAGCTTCTCAAGTCTCATCTGCACTTTTAGAAGCTTAGAGCAAATATATAAATATCCATAGAGAAGCCTTAAAAATTTCGAACTTTTATTATCGACCAGTCTGACTGAGTTGCTACATTGAAGGAGCATTGTGGCAATACATGCAAGCCTCCTCTAATAATGTAAAAAAAATGCTAATCACTGATGCGGGTCATGTTATCGTGGTGATTTTTTCAGTTGATTGATGGTTTGGATTGGCTATAA
The DNA here is from genome assembly GCA_036898215.1 of Platycarya strobilacea. Lineage (NCBI taxonomy): Eukaryota > Viridiplantae > Streptophyta > Magnoliopsida > Fagales > Juglandaceae > Platycarya > Platycarya strobilacea. The sequence continues at coordinate 35,198,562 of CM072551.1, read as the reverse complement.
TATGTCCATTTTAACTGACTTTTTTAAAACTAAATTTTATTGGATGCTTTGTGAGGATACCAGTTATTTTCACTGCTAGACACGTTTACTTGAATTGTTATGGTTTTCATTTGATCTAGAGGCTAAGCTTGAATCAAATATTAGGCTTTCTGTTTCTGTGCTTTAAATATCGCACTCATATAATTTCAGTTAATTGTCGCTGCTACATATGTTTTACCTGTTTTTTGCTGCTATATTTTGGTTTTAGTTAATTTCAGTTAATTGTCCTTTTTAATATTGTAGCCTTTCTCTCATCCTTGGCAACATTTGCATATGTGGGCACATAGTATTGATTTCTTATTATTGGTCTTTCTGAACGACAAATAAATGATGCAAACAGGTTGTTAGGGCAAAGAAGAAGGATACAGGAACTGTATATGCACTGAAGATCATGGACAAAAAATTCATTACCAAAGAAAATAAAACATCTTATGTGAAGTTGGAACGCATTGTGCTCGATCAATTGGATCATCCTGGCATAGTGAGACTATTTTTTACATTTCAAGATACTTTTTCACTATGTAGGTACTCTACTCTTAGTTGTAATTTATTCTTAATATCTGATCTTTTGTACCAGTATTCTGTAGGCATTCTTTTGTTCTTGTCTTGCTTTTTTGGTTTTGCTTTATTTGGGATATTATTTGATATCAATTTCTTTTATTATGCTGTGTAGATATGGCACTTGAATCCTGTGAAGGTGGAGAGCTTTTTGATCAAATTGCCAGGGTAAGCTTATAATGAAGTAATAGCATTCATATGCTGGAATTATCAAATTTGAATTACCTTGATAACGCCTTCAAAAGTCCTTTATTACTTTGTGACCAAATGTCCTTCACTAGAGATAATGATAATGGAGCTGCTGAGCTGCTTTCCAGTCATCCTACTCTTCCCTTTTAACTTGCCTCTGTTCCAGGATGTTGAAGCTATCTGCATTACATTTAACACAGTGCAACCCAAAATCTTTTTTTTTTCCTGACTATTTGCTTTGTCAAAATATCTTGAATTTTTTTTTTTATGTCTCCAGTAAGTGGTATTGCCTTTGCTTGTCATTCTGCAAAATCCACTATCAGTTACTTTTATCTGCAGAAAGGTCGTTTGTCAGAGGATGAAACTCGCTTCTATGCAGCTGAAGTTGTAGATGCACTTGAGTACATTCATAGTCTGGGCTTGATACACCGTGATATCAAGGTATTTTCCTAACTCGAAATATTCTCTCAGTGGATGAATAACTTTAAAAGCTTCTCAAATTGCAGCCCGAGAACCTGCTGCTTACTGCAGAAGGACATCTTAAAATTGCTGATTTTGGGAGCGTAAAGCCTATGCAGGACAGCCGAATTACAGTTCCTCCAAATGCTGCATCAGGTTAGATTGATTATTATCAAGTGGAAGCTGTTTAATACTAGTTCTGAGTGATGAATTAAAAAATTCCAATTGATGCTTTGCCCAGATGATAAGGCCTGTACTTTTGTGGGGACAGCTGCATATGTTCCTCCGGAAGTTCTCAATTCTTCTCCTGCAACGTTTGGGTGAGTGACTCTTTTCTTGATTAAGTAGGCATGCAACTTAGACTGCATCATTAGTGCAATAGATACAAAATTTTTAACCTCAATAATTCTATTCGTAAATGATTTCAATACTTGGCTTTCATGCTTCATTCTTTTTGTTTTCTATTTTTTTTTTTGTTTTGTTTTTTAACTTGTAATACCTATGTAGGATAACTTCCTTTGCTTTCTTTGAAAATATCAAAACAGAAATGACCTCTGGGCCCTTGGCTGCACCTTGTACCAAATGCTTTCAGGAACTTCTCCTTTCAAAGATGCAAGTGAATGGCTTATTTTTCAAAGAATTATAGCCAGAGATATTAGATTTCCAGATTACTTTTCAGAAGAGGCAAGAGACATCATTGACCGGTTATTGGTAAGCTACAACCTCAGCTGTGGTAGTGCTTGTGTAAACGTGCTAGTGTTATATATGGAATTCCCAGAGTTTTGCTTAAAAGAGTTTTTTTTTTCTTTCCCTATCTATGAATTTTTCATTTTGCTATTAGGAAAGTTAATCAAAACATTGTCAGAGTAAACGCAAATTAGAATTCATCGAAGTTATTATGGTGGGTTTTCAGATATAATATTTATGATATGACTCTGTTGTTGGGCAACCTCATGTTGGCATTGGTTTGACGGTACATGGTTTGATCTATTCTGTTTTGAGAAGAGAAACCAAAGCCCTTCTTCCATTTTTGTCGTAGGACTAATTGTTGGAAGAAAAAATTGAAAAAGGCAACCAATGTTTTCAGTTGAAGACATTGAAGGTTGGTCTTGGGAACAATGTAGCATCTTCCATTTTTGCTTGTCGTCCCTCCTGTTCATCCTCCTTTTTCTATTGCTACTTCTACGCCTACTACATAAAGCAATGGCCACCATTGCCACCTTTGGGTGTCTTGTTAATTTACTTTTTCGATTACTTGAGCTTTTAAACATTCACCATTTTGGTCTGTTGTCTTCCGGAGTTATTCCACATTCCTGGTCTACTGAGCCTAGGTATAGCATCATAAAATGACTGGTCGACTATGAGTATTGGCATCATCACTCCCTTGAGAGTCCTGCTTGTTTACTTTGTTGATTACAGACTTTCAGAGTATTGACCTTCATTTCCCCCTTGAACTCCCACGTATTCTTGCATTGCCAACAGTTATGCCTTGAAAAGAATAACACGACATGACTGTCTTTTGAGAGTGACTTCGTAGAGAACTTATGTAATCCAAGACTGTGTAGCCTTTTTGTGCGCTATTGGTTCTTAGCATGTTTGACAATGCATCCAATAAACTTTCTTACCCAGAACTATGAGGTCATTTGCATTATTCTCCCCCCTCCACTAGCTTTAAATTTAAACAGTCAGCTTCTAAACTATGTGATTAGTTTGTTCCTGAATCTTAGTTTTGATATGTTTATCATGTGATGGCTAAAAGAAAGAGAAAAAATGTATGAAAGGAAAATGGGCATGTAATCACGCAATTATGTGATGAACTCCTAAACTTTAAGATTAATGGGAATATTTGGAAAATTTGACAATAGGAGGGAATTAAAGTTAACCTCACAATTTAGGGTGTTTATAGTTGAAGAGAAATATTGCCACTGTACTCATGGTTTAGGGCATCAAAGTGTCATTTATCCACCATTTTGTTTTTTCTGGAAAGTGGAAGGTCCTTCCTTCTGTAGAGTGATGTGTTCTACTGACCGAATTTTGTCCTTCTGTATTGGTGACCCATTGGCAGATAATCATGAAATGTCTATCTAATTCCAGCATTTAGATCATATATGAGCATACTATTCTGATAGTTTTCCAAAATCAGAAGAATACGTTTTTATTCGTCAATAAATGATCTTTCAAGTTTTATAATTTAATTTATCCCTCATGCGGGAACAACAAGGACATGCATGTCATGACAAAATATCTACTTTTAAGATGCGATAATTTATCTTTTAGATGCAATCTCAATTATGCGTGATCATATTGCAATGTGAAGTGTTTAACAGCCATAACCATGTTTCAGGATCTAGATTCCAGCAGGAGACCAGGTGCTGGACCAGATGGTTATGCAGTACTCAAGACACACCCATTTTTCAAGGGAATTGACTGGAAGAATTTAAGAGCAAAAACCCCTCCAAAACTTGCACCAGAACCAGGGGTATGCCTTGTGTCATGCTTGAAACTGTTTTGAAGAAATCTCACTCTTCCCAAGCATCACTTTCTTGGTTAAAAATAATTCTTGGAAACTTTAGGTTCAATCAAGTGAGGGTGATGATGCTCAAGATTCATCATGGAACCCTTCGCACATTGGGGACGGTTCAGCAGTAAAAGCTGATGGTAATTGTGGTGCTGCATCATCATCTGAAGGGCCTGTCCATATAACCAGGCTTGCTTCGATTGACTCATTTGATTCAAAATGGTATTTGTCAACATCTTTTTGCTTCATGCTTGGCTTCAAGCTGTCAAATCATGTTTTACTGTTACACAAAACCCTGTGATTCTCTGACCTGAAATTCGATCTGATGTGAGTTCTAAGCATTTAGAGACTGTAAATGTTATGTTGTGCTTGTTGACTTGGAGTCCCAACTTTTAATGTGCACGAGATGGTGGTTGGACCTGATCTTAAGTACACCATCCACTCCGATGGAGTTGGTTTTGAGGAATGCCTTGCAGTATATTTATGCACTTTGCGGATGGATATTCAGATTTGCATGGTTTTCTAATAATGCATATGCTTTTCTGGAAGGAATTTAAAAGGAAGATTCTTTTGAAACTTTATGAGGGTCTTGGCCTCTTTTCTTTAGATTCTGTTATTCAAATCCAAACAGAGTTTTGAATGTGTGGCATCAGTCGTTTTTGCTTGGCCACTCAGAGATGTTTTTGTGTTTTGTTTTGGTTGTTTGCATGCATACATGCTGGGTCACTTGCAGTGGGCATATCTAATTTCTATGCTGACCATGTTAACAGGCAACAGTTCCTGGATCCTGGGGAATCTGTTCTTATGATCTCATTGGTGAAGAAATTACAGAAATTAACCAGCAAGAAGGTGCAGCTTATCCTCACCAACAAGCCGAAATTGATTTATGTGGACCCTTCAAAACTGATTGTGAAGGGAAACATAATTTGGTCAGACAACCCCAATGACCTCAGCGTTCAAGTCACTAGTCCTTCACATTTCAAGATTTGCACGGTATGCATCCTTGTTCACTGCTTTATCATCATCAAGTGCATATTTCCTGTTCACTAATTTCCAATAATTTTTCATTTATTTATTTGTCTTGCACAATAAAACATAGCTAAGCTTGGCAGCAAAATTTGAGATAAAAATTATAGATATGTTTAGTTCTGCTGTTTTTTGCCCCTTTGTCTGATTCAAACTTATATAATGGTTCAGCCAAAAAAGGTGATGTCATTGGAGGATGCAAAACAAAGAGCATGGCAATGGAAAAAGGCGATCGAGGGACTTCAAAATCGGTAAAATTTGTTCGTGGCTTCGACGGTACATTCTTTGGATGTTATGATAGTGTAGGGCAACATGAAGATTCTAAAAAATTCGATAACTCCCTGAGAGTTATTGAATCCGAGAATTATTTATTCAACAAAGGAAATTTGAGTTGCACATGCGGATGTTCCAAGGTGGAAAGCTGCCCCCCTCAATTTGCCCTCACTCACCTCTCACAATGCTTAAATTTTATTTTGTGATGAGGTTATTTTAGTGTAATCTGTACAATGTGGAGTTTTAATCATGGGGTTTGTAGAGGTGGGCTCATCAGTTTACTGTATCTGATGAAAATTCATTAATGGAATTTGTTTTTGTGGAATCATTAGATCCATTACTGTATAACATAAATTTTGAGATATTTCCAATTTGTTTCTTGGCATTATGCTACTGAATTAGCCCTCCCATAATGAAAGCAGAAAGAGTTCTTGGAACATGGATAGACTGAACTTTGCTGATTTCTTTCTCCTACTGATCTGTAATCCTCCATTGCTTGAAAACTTTCAAATAGCTTACACAACTGAAGCCTGAAGGAGACTTGCATTGGGAACTGCCTTCATGATATGAAGAGATACATTCTTAGGAACCTTGATATCAGATTTTTAGTCCTTTCAGGAAGTTATTTTTCCATTTGTCAAAAAAAGATTTATTGCATAAGAAAAAATATATTAAAACATGTTTCTTTGACACATCAAACACAACTAAAATGAGTTTGATGAAATATTTTGTGCTTTTAACTTTTTAAAATTAAAACAAGTCCCACAACAAATGAATAGGGATCGTAATAGTGTGTTTTAGATATATAATTAAAAAAAAAAAAAAATTATTTGGTCAAGGACATTTGAATTCTTTTCACACATTAGAAGGCGCCCACATAAACAATTTTAAATCATGAATTGAAGAAATTAGAATCCTGGTCTAATATCAACTCAGATTTTAAATGAATAACATCACTCTTTATTTTTCTAGTTTTAAGTGACTTCTTATTCAATTAAAAGTTTTTAACATCAAAATAACTAAAATACACAAGGTTTCCGAATGAATTTATTAATTTCTTTTGAACTATTATATAGACACATAGATGATAGAGATTATATAAAGTAAATTCATAAATTGGTGTGGTTTTATAGAATTCGTTAAACCTAATTTGTTATAAAAATAACTGAATAATTTGACGTACTACAAATCATATTAATTTATGAGTTTATTTTGATGTAATCTCGTTGTCGTATTTTTCTATTAAACAAATCATTTGAACTTGTGTTCGGGACACTCTCCGAATGAAGATAGGCCCAAATGAAGTGGGCCCAGCCCTCCTTCTACGACTGAATTTCATTTGGAATTTCAATCATCATCTTCACGTCTCAAGCTCAACTCTATCTACGGTTTTCACTTTACCTATTAGGGTTTCTGCACAGGGTAAAGCCGGAGAGCAGCAGCCATGGTTCTCAAGTACGTCACCTTTTGTTTCGGTTTCTTATGCCTCTCTGTTTGGTCCATAAAATGGATTCAATTACCGCTGATAATAGATTGGATTGTATTGATAGCTTTAGATATTGATTGTTTATTAGAAAATTCCCTATATCCATACGACATTGTGTGCTTTGATGCTTGTCTAGAAATGATAGAAGCCATAACATCAAGATTTGCTCTATCATTCATGTGAAAGGGTAATTTGAGGTTAATTATGGATTCAAAGCCTTGATTGTGGTTTAGTGGTGGGCAGAATAAGCATACACACTCTTGCGTTTTTTGAACTGTCATATTGCTCAATCAGGTTGTCTCTTCTTCTATTTACAAAAAATTTTATCGTATGTGCTGAGTTCTTACTGCTGATGTTTCAGGACTGAACTCTGCCGCTTCAGCGGTGCCAAGATATACCCTGGTAAAGGTATCAGATTTGTTAGATCAGATTCTCAGGTGAACTTTTAATCGAAACAATCATTGCTGAGCTTCCGGTTACTGCATTTAAAAGTTTTTTTTTTCAACTTTTTTTGTTTGGTTGAGAAGACGGCATTGGATTAGTTTCCTGTTGTTTGTGCAGTGAGAGCGATATTTATCTCATTGTTTGATTAATTCAGGTTTTCCTGTTTGCAAACTCAAAATGCAAGAGGTACTTCCACAATCGATTGAAGCCTTCAAAGCTTACTTGGACGGCTATGTACAGAAAGCAACATAAAAAGGTGGAATATTTTTCCATAATCTTGATGATAACTCATCTTCATGCTACAACTGTCTGGCATGATTTATTTTTTTACTTCATGTGTCTTGCAGGACATAGCTGCTGAGGCTGTGAAAAAAAGACGCCGTGCCACCAAGAAGCCATACTCAAGGTCCATCGTTGGAGCTACCTTGGAAATTATCCAGAAAAAGAGAACTGAAAAACCAGAAGTACGAGATGCAGCACGGGAAGCTGCTCTTCGGTATTGCTTCCTTTCCTTCTATTAACATATTGCATTGTTTGGTTAGTATGTTTTGAAACCAGTCTTTTGAAATGTGTGTTATAACACCTGGCAAAAGATTTTGCAGCTTCATGATCAGTGCAAAATAATGTTTTTGTTCAGTTGTAAACAACTATTGTTTCTATTCATTTTAACATTCAAGTGACTAATGAAAAGGTGACATGCTGAACTTTTTTATTTTATTTTTTGTGCGAAGAGTGAGTTTGGCTTACATTGAGTGAAAATGTCACTGGATGTGTTTTGTTAAGTGGGTATTGATAATATTAATGTTCCTCACTGCAAAGGTTAAGGACACCTTTTAACTTGGATAATATTTAACTGGATATGAGCAGACTTGGTATACAACTTTTTATTTTTTTTGGAGGGGGCAAACAGTTTCTTTCTTTCTTTCTTTTTATGATGATGGGGGGAATCACCCCATGTCAGAGCCCTTAGTTACCTGTGGAACCTGGACTCCCGGGAGACTAGCATGGCAACCCGCCACTATGGCTCTGGCACCTGTGGCATGGAGGTTATTTTTGCTAACCGTCTTTTGATTTGAATATCAGTACTAGATTACTTGGGTGCCCTGTACCACATATGGCTCTGGCACATGATTATCTGCTGAATACTTGTGTTTTGTGCAGTGAAATTAAGGAGCGAATCAAGAAAACAAAGGATGAGAAGAAGGCAAAGAAAGCAGAAACGATGGCCAAGACTCAGAAGACTCAGAGCAGGGGAAGCCTGCCCAAAGGTGCTGCACCAAAGGGCCCCAAATTGGGAGGTGGTGGTGGAAAGCGGTGAGCAGCCAACTTAGACTAGTAAAATCTAGCAACAGAACAAGTTGTATTGCTGAGGAAGTTTTTGTAGTGCTTTCTTGTTCTTCAGTTCTGTTTTGGATATCCTTTCCTTCAATTTTTACAAGTGAACTTAAGAAAGAGCGAGATTTAATTTGTATTAAGGTTTTTAAGCACTGGCCAGATTCAATTTGCTTACAGGCGTTGTTTCGAATTTCTCATGAATGATGATCACAAACTTTTATTAGCAGTGTTAGTTGGCGTTATACCTAGAAACTAAACAAATTTTATCCTATATAAGTTTTTGTCATTTACCCTTGCTAGAATTCCAGCATCCACCACTTAAGTTAAACAAAGTTCAACCTTGATATGGACACTTCAAATCTCACCCAACAAACATTGATCAGGTGATGATAATATGGCAACGGTTGAAGATATTATTCAGCAGAAACCTCAATGACCGAGAATGATTGGAATAACCAAGGATCAATAAAAGCTGGTAAGTATATAGCACATCTATTTTCTTTTGTGTTTATATACTTCCTTGGATTCGACATCAATTCAAATCCACGTTCTAATGGATAAGCGCTTTGGGTAGAAACTTGAAGGAAAGAGGGCTTTTGAGAGAGAAACTTGGTCAACTTTTATTTTTTTTCCTTAAGCAAGCATCATATTTATAACGAGAAATGCAAAATAGAAGTTCTCTTTCAGACCAAAATTCATATAGCCAGGCTAGTTGGTGGATCTTTTCCAATTTCCACTGTGGAAATCTAATACATATTGAGGTAATTTAGTAAGAGTAGCGCCTCATTTGGATTGAGAAATAATCTCAATTCATTTCATTATTATAATTTTTTCAAATTTTGATATAAAATATAATAAACAATTAAACTTTTTTAAATTTCAAATAATAATAATATTAAAAGAAAATATTCTAATAATATTTTATTCAACTTTTAACTTTTATCTTAACTTATTTCATCTCAACTCCTTATCCAAAAGACACCTAAATCTATTCATCATCGACATCATTTTTCTCATAATTCCATGATGTGCCATTAAATGATAGCTTCACAAGTAAAATATAATAATAGTTTTCAATTATCTAATGTCACTTTATAAGATGATGAAAATTAAGATGATAAGTAGCATTATTAAACTGAAGGATATGCAGCCAAACATGTTGTTTGTTGCGAACCATTGGAAAGACTTTAGTCCAGTTGAGATACCTGTGAGGATATTGAAAATAGACTAGTCTGGAGATGTAGAAGGGCAATATGTAGCATTTGTGACCACTTAGCTATCGCCTTCAATAATAATTTCAGAAATAATTTCTCCAGAGTTTGATCTACTGATTGTTTCTGACAGCTACATCATAAGACAGTGAGTAATGTCCTAACTGGGAGAGGGATCAATTCAGGGATCAAGTTTGGATCGAAACTTGGTCAACTTGAATAGTGTAAATTAGAGCAAATGTTTAATGTTCCAATTAACTCAAGCGAGAGTTATGACTTCTGGTGATTTAAATTGCAAGACTTGCTTGTTTCCTTGAATTTATAGGATATGGGAAAGGGAAAATCTGGAGTTGAAGTGCCTAAGCGCCCACAAGACAAATTTACATGAAATATACAGATTACCTCCATATAAGATTATTATCCATCTCCAATCACCCGTTCAACATATCACAAAGAGAGAGAGAGAGAGAGAGAGAGAGAGAGAGAGAGAGAGAGAGAGAGAGAGAGAGAGAGAGATTTGTTGCTGCACAAAACTTCAGCTATATCAATTTATTAATAAAGATAAAATAATCCCTTCAATCCATATGCACACATATATAATACAATCAATCTAAACAAGAAAATGAAGCTCTCAACAGCAACACTGATGCTGTGCCATCAATCTGAGAAAACCAAAACCATCGAAAAAAAAAGAACAAGATATCTATAAACATGGCGTATGATCCGTGATCATCATGTCTCCTTTGAGTACTCTTCTGGGATTGGAGAAAGAGGGCTCCTTGGAGAAGGAGAGGGCTCTCCACCAGAAGGCATGTCTCCAAGAGAAGCAATTATACGATTAATGCTTGTGGAGCGAAGTCTTCTAAAACTAAGGGATCTGTTCTTCTGGTCTTTGGAGAAGATGGTTGATGATTTTGACAGGATGAGATATACCAAAGCCTGGACTAGAGCAAACATGCCTACTTTCATCAGCATGTCTGTTAAGCTGCTTTCCATCAACATTCTTGATTCAGAGCTGAATTTGCAGGAGAAAACGAATTAGTTTTTGAGAAACAGATGAGGTGAAAATTGAAATGAATGATGAACTTGGTTATTACAAAGACGTATCCCGCAGACATATACTTATATAGACAGAAATTGACTAGTTGTCTCGAAACCAGTTACACGTGTTGGATCTTAGAATGGCACGGTGATCGATACTGCGTACGTTGAAGTTTCTGAAGAGTTTGGGGATGTTGGAATTGGTCAATTTTGACTAAGGGTTCTGGATAAATGGATGCATGCAGTGATAATCGAGAAATAGAGTCGAGTTCTAGACCCCAGATGATGTGGACCCTCTTCTCCACGTAGCACATGGTCATCAATCAGACAAGTTAATCGAGAATGGTTCAAAGTGGCTGCAGGTTGACCACATGAAACTCAATAAATTATAGAGAAATATTGCTCTTACATATTAGGATCCCGTCTAGTATTTTCTTATTTAATAATTAAATAAGCATTTATTTAATAATATTATAATTTTGTAAAACAATATTAAATATATATATATATATATATAAGTGAAAAGTACTTACAGAATTTCAATCAGGATTCCCATCATACGTGGATGTATAACCAACTCTAAATTATAAGGTTGGATTAGGTGTATGATATAGAAGCTTAAAAACATAACATTCACATGCGTGTTAAGTTTACATGTTTTATCATTATTATTATTATATAAATTAAGAAAGAGTAGTGACAAGTCACGACACGACCACAAGGGACGGCGGGTCGTCCTCATGACTGGTTGGTTTTATGTACGCACGCGGCTATCGGTTGTGGCACCACCTCATCTTTCTTCGTCCCTTTCAAAGAAGCCACGCTTTTTCTTCTTTGGCTGAGGGACTCTTTTTACATTAATGGAGCTTTTGTCTACCACGTCACGAAATCACACTTTCAATTTAAAGCAATTTTGCTTTTAATTTATTTATTTATTTTTAAATTATAATTTTCCTAATTAAATCAAAATTGATAAATATCCATACATAAAAAAAACATTTGGTCTGCGGAGAGCAAGGAAACAAGGGCAGATTCCTTTGCACATTCCTATTGCTTAGACAAACAAATTTGACAATAATGGGACTATGCAAATCACTTCTTCTGGGGAAAGTTATTTATTTGTTTTTGTAACACATTCTCCATATTTGGCATGAATTGTCTTCTCCACGCAAGTGCAAGTGCAAGGAAGAGTTGTTAATTGTTACAATATGGAGTAGATTTGGTAGGATTTGTGATAAAATGCTATCATATATACCCTGTAAAGGTAGGCATCATGACATGGGCTATAAGCTGCCCAATTGGACCTACTTGAAGCCCAATAGGAGCCCAATAATGTCCAGCCTTGATCAGTAATTAATGTGTAAATGAATAAATGAATAAATATATAATACAACTGCAACTTGGAGTACTGGAGTAGAGAAGAAAAGAAGACTTTGACAAATTCAAATACACAAGTCTTATTTGATTACAAATAATTCACAAGAATCTGATACCTCCCCCCTAACCCAACTCCCAAATCATCAAATTAAATTCTAATACCAACATGAAATTAAATAACCTCCAATTAATTCCCACGTTTGGTCTTCATATATTTCCAAACACTTTTCTTGTAGCTAGCCATGCAGCCAGCCAGAAGCGGACTTACAGCTATGGTTGGAGGGCTACTGTCTCCCAAAATTTAAAAAAAAAATAATTTATTATAGAAATATATAATCTTTTTATATATAATTAAAATTACTCCCTCAAATATTTAAAAAAAAAATGTCTCTCAATACTTAAAAAATTATCATTTATTATTTCTTTGAGAAAAAAAGTTATTAAGAATTCCATTTTAGAAATAATAATAGATGAATTTTATTTCATGAAAGATCATCGTTGAGTATGTAAAAAAAAAAAACTTAAGTTTATTTATTATTTATTATTATTATTATTTTTTGTAATGGTCTCTATCTAGTAAATTTTTTTCTTTTTTTTTAATTCAAAAAAAAAAAAAAAACAAATGAAGAAAAAAAAATTTAATTATTATTTTTTATATAATTACATACAAAAAATATATATTATTTATATTTACACATATTATATATTTTATCAATCATCTCCAAATTTCAAATCTTAATTTTGCCCCTGCAGCCAGCCATGATTTATAATATTACTACAAGCGGGAGAGGTTTGAATTAACTGGGAAGTAGGATACTACAATTGAAGCTCCCGATGATTTTGATTTTCTTTTGGCTTTCTGATCTGGTGATAAATATTCTTTCACAGGCCCGGGGCCTCCCACATCATCCTATACCGTAGCTGCCTTATTTGTTTTAGAAGATGAGGTAAAAAATTTAAAATACATTTTAAATTCATAATTATATTTTTTTAAATTTTTATATAAAATATAATAAAAAATTTAATTTTTTTAAATTTTCATATCATTTTTTCAAATTCTTATATAAAATTAATATTAAAAAAAAAATTTACAAAAAAATTTTATTATTATTATTTTTTTAATTTCTATTTCTTTTCATCTCTAAAAACAAACATAGCCTCACACATCAAACAACCCAAAAACGCTGAGAACAATGACATGATTATTGTGTTTCCCCTTCATCGGTATCTTGTTAGCTCAGATGTTTTTGATTTGGCAGACTAAAGTTGGAATGGAGGAGCTGATGAGCAATGAATATTTTTAAGTGTACTGGTTGTGTTTGACAATTAAGAATACTTCAGGTATTCTAAAAATATTTTATAATTATTTATTATTATATATATTTATATATATTTATTATTTTTTTACTACATTAAATATATTATTATTATTTTGTACTATTATTCATAATTTTTTTAACACTTTTCAACATCTAAGATCCCGTTTGTATTTGAAAATGAACTCAACTTATCTTCAATTTATCATTATATTTTTATAATTTTTTATATAAAACACAAATTCCTACGCATATTTTTCAAATTTTAATACATATTTTTTAAATCATAATACATTTTTTTAAAATTCTAAAATAATAATAATATTAAAAAATAAATTAAATTTATCTCTAAATCTATCCCAGTGATGAGAGTTGAAGTGAGATGCTCTCCATTTTTAAGTTCAAATCTTGGCTTGGAGAGCACGGAACAATGAGATCATGGGATGAACCCCAAAGCTTCGAGAGCAAGCCCAAGCTTGGAGAGAAGCTCCCTTCGATATTTCCAATCAGTACTTAAAAGACATTTTAAAAAAAAAAAAAAATTCCCTAATAAATACTTTTCACTCAAAGATATTAAAAACATTAACATATTGCGCGGGTTACCCAGTATCAACATATTGCTCAGGTTACCTATTATTAAGATTATGTTTGAATTTGAACCAACTCAATTTTATTATTATAATTTTTTTAAAATTTTTATATAAAAATAATAAATAATTTAATTATTTTAAAATTTAAAATAATAAAAATAATAAAAAATAATATTTTAATAATATATTTTTTAATTTTCAAAATTCATTTCATCTTTAAATTTAAACAGGACTTAAAGCTTGTCATAATGACATGTATGTATCCTCGTCTAATATTAATTTTAAATAATAAGAGAAAACAGGTCGTGTAGCAGAATATATTTTGACCATTGAATTTTTATTGATGGTTCTCATTGCAAATTTTTTTAGTGAATGTTAATAATTGGTGAATAAAACTTAAAATTCTCCTATACATTAAATGGAGTTTATATGTCACTACAAGCAGTGGCGGAACCACTGCTGGCCAAAACTTTTTTAAATGATATATTTACCCCTATGTTTTATATATAATTTTAAAAAATATAGAAAATGACCCCCTAAAAAGTTTATAATTTCATATGCTCTTTAATTCTTTTTTCAAAATTTCAACATACTTAAAAATGTCTCTCTTTAATTTTTCTTATAGTCTCAAATTTTTGTTTAGTTTCTATATATTATCTATTTTTAAGGACATGGTTTTTCTAAAATTAAAATTAAAATTAAAATTAAGTTTAAGAGAAATAATAAACTAAAATATGAATCTAAAAGTTTTTTTACTATACAATATTAGCTTTCTTAATATAAAATCCAAAGTCTAAATACAAAAAAAATTATTTAAGGTTAATGATTTATATAAAAAATAATTTGTAATTATGTTTTTATGACTTTATGATTTTTCAATCTCTTTTTAATTTATATAAGAAAATGATATTTACAGTCCTCTAATCCAGTACAAGCACTACTAGAAATATAAGCTTTTGTGATCAATGAATAGCGAAAAAATACTATTTGCGACTAATTTTAACTATAAACAATAATTTGATTAAAATTAATTGGCTACAAAAAAGCCATTTTTCTTGGAGCTTAAGCTTTGCCCATTCCATTTGAAAAAAATTAGGTAAATTTAGGACCTATAAAAATAATTTTTTTTTTTAATGTTGATTTTTTTTTTTCAAATAGAGTGTATAAAATTTGTACATTTTAAAACTATATTTAACGTTATTCTTTATATAAATGTGTTACATTGAAAAAATTGGCCTCCCTCAATACAATTGATGATTCCATCACTAATTACAAGAAAAATCATGTTTGTGGCCATGCCAGTTATTTGTTACAAAAAGGACATTTCTTAACAAAATGAGTCAAATATTCTCAACGCAGATAATTTGTGATATGTACTCATTTTTTTATAGTATATATATATATATATAAATGAAAAAGGCTAGGAATTGGATGAGCTCCAAAATAGGTATCACACCTAGCCACTAACAAATTGACACCTTAATTATTATACTTAGAACTTTAAATCCGGCCACACTAAATTATTTCAGCTATCACATCTCATATTTCTTGAACCCATCTCACTTATTTCTCCAATGGTGTGTGTATTGCACAGAAAATTACAATATGGAATGGATTGGATACGATTGTGATAAAATGCTATCATATATATATCCTATGGGGGTGATTGGTAGCAGCTACTGTACTACTACATACCTGCATATTCCCATCACATCATTTTTCATACCTATAAAGGTAGGATAACATGGGCTATAAGCTGCCCAATTGGACCTACTTGAAGCCCAATAGGAGCCCAATAATGTCCAGCCTCGATCAGTAATTAATGTGTAAATGAATAAATATATAATACAACTGCAACTTGGAGTGGAGTAGAGAAGAAAGAATACGTTGACAAATTCAAATACACAAGCAGTCTTATTTAATTACAAATAATTCAGAAGAATCTCCCTCCCCCTAACCCAACTCCCAAATCATCAAATTACATATGGTAAGACCACCATGAAAACCAATTGATTCCCATGCGCCATGTTTGGTCTTCAAATATTTCCAGAGAAACTGATCTTGGGCTAACGGGAACAAGCATGCATACCTTCTTCCCGTTAAACATCTTGTAGATAGCCATGATCTAAATCACTACAAGCGGGAGAGGTTTGAATTAACTGGGAAGTAGGATACTACAATTGGAGCTCCCGATGATTTTGATTTTCTTTTGGCTTTCTGATTTGGTGATAAAATTTCTTTCACAGGAGGGTCTCCCACATCATCTGAGACCGGAGATTTAGAGCACATCAAACAACCCAAAAACGCTGAAAACAGAGACATGATTACTGTTTCTCCCCTTGATCCGTATGACGTTGTTGGCTCAGATGTTTTTTATTTGGCAGACCAAAGTTGGAATGGATCGGATGAGCTAGTGAGCGAGGAATACTATAGAGTTTGAGTGATAAGAGTTGAAGTGAGATACTCCATTTATAAGTTGTATGAGAGATGGAAACCTTGGGCTTGGACTTGGAGAGCACGGAACAATGATGCATGAGAGAGATGGTGGGATGAACCCAATAGCTTGGAGAGCAAGCGAAAGACCAAGCAGTAGTTAATCAGTCAATGCTCCCTTCAATATTTCAAAGCCTGATGGTTCTCACTATATTTAATTGTAAATAGTTATTTTGTTATAATTAATTGATTATAATAAATAATTTTTTTACTTACCTAATACATATTTAACATTTTCCACTCAAAAATACTAAAAACAGTAACATATTGTGCGGTTCACCCACTATTAAAATAGCTTGACACGCAGGGCATCCTCGTCTAAATGTTAATTTTCAGTAATAGTTAGGTCGTGCATGATCGGCCTCGTCTAGCATAATATATTTTGGCCATTGAATTTTTATAGAAGGTGTTCATTGCAAATTTTTTAGTGAATGTTGATAACCGGTGTGTAAAGTATAAAATTATCCTTTATATTAAAGGGAGATTAAAAATATTACTACAAAAAAAGAAAAAAGAAATATATATATATATATATATATATTAATTTGTGGTCAGTTACTTGTTACGAAAACGACATTTCTTATCTAAATGAGTCCAATATTCTCAATTTAAACAACTTGTGGCATATACTTATTTTTGTTATAGTATATTATTCACAAATAGATTTTTGCTAGCTAAGTTACAGAGTGCTTACCTATTACCAGGTGTAAATTAAAATCAAAAAATTGGAGATTGGGCGTGGATCAGATCTAGTTGGACTAAAAATTCCGATTTTGAATAGCTCCAGTCCAGCACCAATTTTAGAAATTGAGGAACCGAATATAATTAATAAAATGATCGAAATCGGACCGATCCTATTTCTTTTTATTTCTTTTCATATTTTTAAGTATAATTATATAATATGTTTTATATTATATATAATAATATAAATTAGAATTAAATATAAGATAATGTTATAACAAATAAAAATGTAATTTTAAACTTTAGATTTTTAGAATTTAGACTTTAAAAGCAGATTTTTATTGTCTTTTTTTATAAAACAATTTTTATTTCATAACAGTTTTTTTATTGGAGATATTTTTTACACAACTTATTTTTTTTTACTAAAACAGATTTTTGTAATGGATTATAATTTTTTTTTACTAAAACATATTTTTAAACTAGTTTTTTTTTTAAAAAAAAAAATAGATTTGGTTTTTTTATAAATTTATATTTTATTAAAATCGAAAAATCGAACTGAAATTGGACTAAAACCGGTAATACCAATTTTGGGGGTTAATTGGAGCATAATTGATTTAAAAAAAATGCAAAATTGGTACTATCGATTACACAACTTTGCCTCCCTCCCTCTCTATTTTCGTTTTCTTCCAGCCTTCCCATGTCCCCTCTCCTTGTCTCCTTGCCATCTGTTTCTTTCTTTCTTTTCTTTTCTTTTTTTTTAATTTTTATTTTTGCTTTTGGTTGGTTTTTCTGTAGGAAATTGGTTGCTTTGAGTGGAGCTTGTTGATAGATGTGAAGGCCTCCGGCGTGCTCGAATCCACACGCATCCCCCATATGTTTTCCTAGAGTGTCTATCTATCAGCCGCGATGGAATCATGGCGATCAAAGTGACGTGCATTACACACGTGCTTCTCCAAGTGGGAGTTTGATCTCCGTGTGCCATTATCAGAGGGTCTTTTTGGTAGCCACGCGCGAGGCCGACAGGTCTAGGGAAACCGGCAGTCCGTCTCTGTCCTCTCTAATACCTTCTAAGCGGCGCGTGGTTCCCACACATCACTAACAACAACGATTCCTGTGTTGCTTTTTAAATTCCTCCAGAGTTGAAAATCAGACCGTTAGGTTTCGATTTTTCCAGTTAGTTTTAATTTGTGTTTGTTGTTTAGTTTTAATATAAAAAAAAAATCCAGTCTCTAAGACATATGGTCTTTAGAATTTGTCTCCTAATCCGTTTTAGTACGAAATGTGGTTTGTTTGGGTTGTTTGATCGGTTGTAACTCTATTTTGTGCAGAGTTAGAATTTTTTCTCATACGGTATTCTAGAGAGTTTTGCAGTCAGGGTTAAAAAAGTCAGTCATTTTTAATATATTGGAGAGCTACAGATCGTCGGTTAGTCAACTTGTAATTGTATGTTTCAAGTTCGTTTGTAATGTCCGTTGTTAATGAATGGAATATAGTTTCCTCTTAAAAAAAAAAAAATTAAAAAAATTGAAACCATGTCGCAAGACTTGAAAAATAAAAATCGGGTAAGGACCGATTCAATGAATCAGGCGATCCAAAAATTGAATTGGTTGGTGATTAATTTTATGATACTTTTAATTTGGATATTTTGATAAAAAAAAATTAAAAATCATATTTGATGCTATAAAAGAGTATAAAATATAAATTTATTGACCAATTTTAATAAAAATATAATATGAATCTAAATAGTTTCAATAAATATGTAATTATGTATTTAACCTCAATTCATGTGGGCATCTTTTTGCCTCATATATGGAAAGGATAAAAATTACCACTAAGTTATAAATACAAGACAAATATAGTATTTTATGCACAACCATAAGTTTAATATCAAATAATCATCCATCTCCTTAATTTTTTTTGTTCAACTAAAAGATAAACAACTACATGTTTTATTTTTCAAATTTTTTTAGTACTACTCTTATTGAATATAATAATGAAAGAAAAATTGATTAATTGAAATAGTTCAGTGAGCAATTCAAATATTTACTAAAATTGATTTGATTTTTTACCGATTCAATTTAAATCGATTTCAATCGAATGGTTTTTTCAAGCCTTAGCCACGGTAAGTGGACATACACTAGACATACACACTACAACGTGACAGAGCATTTATCACATATTTTACATGCGCATCCCGAACTATATATCATCGATTCATCATTTTAAACGAACTTAACAAGAAGTTGTCGAACCAAGAAATATCTTGAGCCAGTAGAAACTGGATGCCTCTTCAATTCAACTGTATGGAATATTAATGTCTCTTTTGTGTTCAGAACTTATATCAATTTATTTTATCTCATTTTATTTTAAATTTATTATTATATTTTTTTAAAATTTTAAATAAAATATAATAAATAATTTAACTTTTTCAAATCTCAATTTCAATTTTTTTAAATCTCAAAATAATAATAATATTAAAAAATAATATTTTAATAATATTTTATTAAACTTTTAAAACTTATCTCAACTTATAATCTGATCTCATCTCTGAATCCGAGACCTAAGCTAGCATACCTTCTTCCAGTACTTCAACAACTTGTAGCCATGATCGATCCATCAGCTATTTATAATGGTATTACAAGCGGGAGATCAGGTTTGAGCTAACTGATAATCAGTTTCGGATGATTTTGATTGACTTTTGTGTTTCTTGGAATTAAGAACATTCTTTCATGCCGGAGTGCCCCGATCGAGCCTCCCAGACTTGAAATGAATGGCAAAATTATATATGAAACAACCTTCAAACGGTGAGAAAAATAAGGACATCGTGGTTCCCTTCTGTATGTAAACAACGGTTGTTGGCTTAGATCATGTAATTTCTGAGACTCTGAGTGGTGAATTCAACTAGCTTACAGTTTTTTAGGCAGACCAAATGACATCCAATCTTGATCAGTTAATGTGTATGTTAAGGACGTATTCCGCAGTCTTCTTTACTAAATTCCAATTGACCAGAACCTGCAAAATAAGAATAAGGACAATCGGGGTCTGGGACCGCTCCGACGCTCAAATTAGCTAGAGAGAAAATGAAAAGAGAAATTTGTCTGAGAGAATTGTTAGAATGTATCTCTCTTCGGCTTTTTCTTAGTCTTATTTATAGGTGTTCCCTTTGAAAGATGGTTTTTATGATAAAAGATCTATTAATCGGGACATCATTCGATCGTCATCCTCGAGAGAGGAAAAAATCTGATCTGATTCTGTCGGTCTCGTCGCATTAATTGGGTATCCCTCTAATTAATACTCAATTAGACCCTTTTGGAGAGGGGCATTAAATGCTGCTCTATCTCCCTTCAATCTAGCAATTAATGATGTGCGTTTATAGTGTCTCCGTATTTAAGAGGGAGAATTTGTAGACCAGCGATTTTCTGGTCGCTCATAAATGCGGGAATGATCTTTATGTGAGGCGGATCCAGGATATGTCAATACATGAACCGTCGTTCTAGCATTAGAGTATCCTCGAAGCCGATTTAATCTCATCATTTCAATTTGGGATAACTAGTGACTTGGATCGTCTCCAGTTCCAGTACCCCTAGTTGAATTCGGACACCGTGTGGTGATGGGTGCAGATCACGGGCCTTGGGCCTAACAGTCCTTTTGGGCTCAGGGTTGTCGTTGGCCACCCTTTCAGTATCCCGTGAATTTTTATCGAAGGTACTTCGATGGAGATTCTAAATGTTTTAGGGCTAGAGTCTTCCTTTTCTTTGTTTACGATTTCCTTTAGTACCAGACAATATTCTTTTAATTCTCATTCCGAGCGGAAATATTGGGTCGGATATACTCAGGTGGTTCTAGTTGGTATGTCGTTTCGTTTACCAGTTGGGTTCCAGAGGGACGATTCGAATTCTTTATAACTTAATGCTAGGTCATAATTTGTCAAATTCCGTGTCAGGCATTCAATGCTTTTCAAAATTCATTTGTGCTGTTGTTCTGATTTCCGAATTGTCAGTGACGTTTATGGTTGTGCTGTCGATTCGCGATTTGCCCGTTATATGCACGCTCCTGATCATCATTAACTGATCTGTCATTTCGGCGCATGCTTTTTACCTCTGATTGGTTAGCTTCGAGCGTACTTCCTGTTCCCAAGGGTCACATCTGAGGTCATGATTTTCGGTGTCGCTTCGTTTCCCGTTTGCTTTGAATTCGGTCTCTAGGTATAAATTACCCAGAAGCCTCCTCACCGTCCTTCCTTTCTGTTTGCTTTCTCAGACTTGCTCTTCATTGCCTTCCTGTTCTTCTGCTATCCTTCCTTCTTGCCTTCACTTTTCACTGCTTCCCCATTCTCTTTCTGCTCCTTACATTTTCCTTAACTTTTGTTTCCATGGCTTCTTCTGATCCATGCCCTTTCTTTGCGGGTAATGGTTGGACTTCTTCCATGCAATCCTCTGATGTGGATGCACTCAAGAAGAAACATCGCATTTCCTGGCAGCATTCCCTGGAGGCCCCAGGGGATGGCGTTAGGGCTTGTGAGCGCGATGGGAGGGCACAAAAAGTTATCCTTTTCTACCTCATGTTTTCGAAGGGTTTCCGCCTCCCCTTCATCCGTCCTGTTCACGAGGTTCTTCATTTCTTGGGCTTAGCCCCTGCTCAACTCATGCCGAACAGGTGGCGTATTCTTCTGGTTATGTTGAATCTAGGGTTTTAACTCAGTCAACCAAAGAACTTCAACAACGCCAAGATTTGTACAAGAAATCAACAAGAAAACATGAAAGTAACACAAAGACAGAACAAAAATGAAAAATAGAAAGAACACACTGTTTAACATGGTTCGATCCTTTCGGATCTACATCCACAGGGGGAACTGGCCAGAGATCGTCTTATAGATGATTTGAGAAGCTGCAAGGTACAGGTTACATGCTCCAGGTCACTGTAGTGACCTCAACTCCCTCTCAATCTCTCACGGATTACAGAGCTTCACATTAACCCTAGAAGCCTCTCGGTGTTTGAAAAGAAAAAAAACCCTAGAAGTGTATCGCGATGCCTGACTACTATTCATCTCTAGCTATTTATACCCGAGCGTAATCACATACCCTAATTACATAGGATTACAACACGTGGCCATTAAAATGACCACAGGATCATACGGGATTGAACTTATAGAATAAAGACACGTAGAGGCCACTTCGTTGACCATTATACAGATTGATAACAAAAGAATTAAAACTAAATAAACAAGTACAAATTGTTGACATCCTTTTCTCACAAACTCCACCTTGTCATCAATTTGACTTCAAGGTTCCCCATCCCCATCTCTGACCAGTTCCCTCCTTTTATTTCCCCAGGTACCCTTCCTTCAGTTGAATCAAATCTAGGCAATGCTTGAATTTGGATCTCGGCAATGACTTGGTCATCATGTCTGCTGGGTTGTCCTCAGTTGGCACCTTTTCTACTTTCACTTCTCCACCTGCAACCACATCCCTTACAAAATGCAGTTTAATGTCAATATGTTTAGACCTTTCATGAAAGACTTGATTTTTTGTAAAATGGATTGTACTTTGATTATCACAATGAATTGTGATATTACCCTTAAACAATCCTAACTCATTTGATATTCCTTTCATCCACAAGGCTTCCTTTATAGCCTCTGTCATGGCTATGTATTCAGCTTCAGTTGTGGACAAAGCCACAACTGATTGCAGGTTGGATTTCCAACTCACTGCACTTCCAAATGCTGTAAACACATAGCCTGTGAGAGACTTTCTGGTGTCTAAGTTTCCAGCAAAGTCAGAGTCAACAAAATCACAGATTTCTTGACCTCTCAACACATTTCCACCAAAACTTAACCCTAGACTTGCAGAACCAACTAAGTACTGAAATACCCACTTCAGTGCTTGCCAGTGGGATTTACCAGGGTTTCCCATGAATCTACTAACTAAACTGACAGCATAGGTTAGATCTGGTCTTGAACAGACCATAGCATACATGATGCTTCCTACCATACTTGCATATGGTAATTTCTCCATGAATACTCTTTCATTTTCAGTTTTGGGGGACTGATCTAATGAAAGCTTAAAGTGCTATCCAATGGGAGTACTCACAGATTTAGCCGAGTCCATGCCAAATCTTTTTAGTACTCTTAATAGGTATGTCCTTTGTGATAAGTGGAGTAGCTTATTTTTCCTATCTCTAATTATCTCCATACCTAAAATTTTCTTAGCGGGTCCAAGGTCTTTCATTTCAAAAACAGATTTTAAAATTTCTTTTACATGCTCAATCACCTCTTTACTTTTACAAGCAATAAGCATATCATCAACATATAACAGAAGATAGATAGTGTCACCATCAGAGGTTTTGAAGTATACACAGCTATCATAATTACATCTTTTAAAACCATTTCCAATCATGTGTGTGTCAAATCTTTTATACCATTGTCTTGAGGATTGTTTTAATCCATATAATGATTTTTTTAACAGACACACATGATTTCTATCGGATTCACTTTCAAAACCTTCAGGGGGCTGCATGTATAGGGTTTCTTCCAACTCACCATGCAAAAAAGCAGTCTTAACATCCAACTGTTCCAAAATTAAATCATGATAGGCAGTATATGCTAGCAACAACCTGATAGAGTTGTGTTTTACAACAGGGGAGAAAATCTCATTGAAATCTATACCCCGTTTCTGTGTAAAACCTTTTGCCACTAACCTAGCTTTGTACCTAGGTTTTTCTACCCCTGCTATACCTTTCTTTTTCTTGAATATCCAATTAGATCCTATGATTTTAACATTGTCAGGTTTTAACACCATTTTCCAAGTTTTGTTCTTATATAAAGATTCCATCTCTTCTTGCATTACAAGAAGCCAATTACTGGACTCCTTACTGTTCATTGCATCTTTATAAGACTTTGGGTCCAGATCTTCAATGTCCTGGGCTGCAGTCAGGGCAAAAGCAGTTAATTCAGCCTGCCCAAACCTCTGGGGGGGGGGGGTTTGATGACCCTCCTAGCCCTATCTATTACAAGATTGTATGAGTCAATTGAATCATTTTGGTTATTGTCTGGACTAGTTTTAGCATTGCCTGCAGATTTAGGGTCTGTTTCAGTAGGCAGTGTATGAAGATGCTCCACCTCAAGCTGGACACTGTCTGGGACAGTATGCTTCTGAGATTCATTTGAGCCAGTGGGAGCTCTGGCCATTTGTGACTCATTAAAGGTCACATCCCTGCTTATAAGACACTTTTGTTTACCTGGTTCTTCTATCCAAAGTTTATAGCCTTTTACACCCTCAAGATATCCAACAAAAATGCATTTCACTGCCCTTGGTTCCAGTTTGTCAGTTTTGGTGTGTGCATAGGCAACACACCCAAAAACTCTCAGATTAGTGTAATCTGAGGGTTTTCCAGTCCATAATTCCTGGGGAGTTTTAAAATCAATTGCAGATGAGGGGGTTCTATTTATCAAGTACACTGCTGTACTTACAGCCTCTGCTCAGAAGGTTTTTGGTAGTTTGGCATTAGACAACATGCACCTAACTCTCTCAAGAATGGTCCTATTCATTCTCTCAGCTAGGCCATTCTGTTGGGGTGTTTCCCTCACTGTCCTATGTCTAGATATACCCTCCCTTTGGCAGTAGATATTAAATTTATTTGATAAATACTCAAGCCCATTATCTGTCCTAAGCTTCTTTACCTTCCTTCCCAGTTGATTTTCAACCAAAACTTTCCATTCCTTAAATTTGTCAAAGGTTTCACTTTTCTGTTTCAGGATATAGACCCACACTTTCCTTGAATAATCATCAATTATGGATAGGAAGTAATTTCCTCCACAATGGGAACTTACCCTTGCAGGTCCCCATAAATCAGAGTGGACATAATCCAAACTCTGCTTTGTCCGATACACTCTAGTTTTAAAACTTACTCTGGTGGATTTTCCTAGAATGAAATCCTCACAGAAGGGGAGGTCCCCTAGGTTTTTGTCACCAAGTAACCCCTGCTTGTGGAGTTCCTTTAAGCCCTTAAGGCTGACATGGCCTAGTCTCCTGTGCCAGAGCACAGTATCACACTCCCTTGCATTTTGTACAGTAGATGCATGTCCAATAATAGTCTGACCTAGGAGAGTGTAAAGACCATTCTTTATCTCTCCTTTCATGACTACTATGGAACCCTTGGTAACTTTTAAGGTTCCAGACTTTGACTTAAAGGAACACCCAGATTTGTCAAGCATTCCTAAAGAGATTAAATTCCTCTTTAATTCAGGTATGTATCGTACATCCTTTAGTATCCTTTCCATACCATCATGCAGTTTTAATCTAATTGTTCCAATACCAAGAACCTTACAAGATTTGTTATTACCAAGCATAACATGTCCACCATTTAACTCAGAGAAAGTTTCAAACCAAGGCTTACATGGACACATATGAAAAGAACACCCAGAATCAAGAATCCATTCCTTTTCAGATTCTACTTCTGAGATACAAAGTACCTCAGCACTCTTATAGCCATCTAATGCAACAGATGCATTTCCTTCATTTTTTGTCTTAATCCCTTCTTTATTTTTTCTCTTAGGGCAGTCTTTCTTGAAGTGTCCCTCTTTGTGACAGAGGAAGCACTTCAACTGTTTTCCTTTTGGTTTACTCTTAGGTTTATTCTTCTTTCCCTTTTGTCCAGGTTTTTCTGGTTTTACTCTAGCCAATAAGCCCTCACCAGCTTCACCCTTTGGCTCTGTGATGTTCTGTAGTTCCCTAACATGTAAGATGGACTGTACCTCATCTAGTGACAGGGTCTCTCTACCATACATGATGGTTTCCTTGAGATTAGTGTATGAACTATCCAGTGAACTTAACAGTAATATGGCCTGATCCTCATCCTCTATGACTATGTCTATGTTGGCCAGATCTAAGATGATTTTATTGAACTCATCCAAATGATCTTCAATAGACACACCAGGGGACATTTTGAAAGTGTAAAGCTTAGTCTTCTTATGAAGACGATTAGCCAGAGATTTGGTCATGTATAGAGACTCTAACTTTAACCAGATCCCTGCTGCAGACTCCTCATTGGCTACCTCCTGTAATACCTTATCCCCTAGGGAAAGAATGAGAGCACTATGTGCCTTCTGTAAGATTTTAGGTCTTATCGTCTCAGACGATGAGCAGCTAGGTTTCTCTTCTGATGACCCTTTAGGCACTTTCTTGTCTCCAAGAAGTGCACCCTAGAGACCATGGTGCACTAAAAGAGCCCTCATCTTAATCCTCCAGAGGCCAAAATCATTTTTTCTCGTAAATTTCTCTATCTCAAACTTAGCCGACCCCATCTCTAACCTACGCTCTGATACCACTTGTTGAATCTAGGGTTTTAACTCAGTCAACCAAAGAACTTCAACAACGCCAAGATTTGTACAAGAAATCAACAAGAAAACAAGAAAGTAACAGAAAGATAGAACAAAAATGAAAAATAGAAAGAACACACTGTTTAACGTGGTTCGATCCTTTCGGATCTACATCCACAGGGGGAATTGGCCAGAGATCGTCTTATAGATGATTTGAGAAGCTGCAAGGTACAGGTTACATGCTCCAGGTCACTGTAGTGACCTCAACTTCCTCTCAATCTCTCACGGATTACAGTGCTTCACATTAACCCTAGAAGCCTCTCGGTGTTTGAAAAGAAAAAAAACCCTAGAAGTGTATCGCGATGCCTGACTACTATTCATCTCTAGCTATTTATACCCGAGCGTAATCACATACCCTAATTACATAGGATTACAACACGTGGCCATTAAAATGACCATAGGATCATACGGGATTGAACTTATAGAATAAAGACACGTAGAGGCCACTTCATTGACCATTATACAGATTGATAACAAAAGAATTAAAACTAAATAAACAAGTACAAAATTGTTGACATCCTTTTCTCACAGGTTACTTGCGTGGCATTCTGGATCGTTCTTTCTGGGAGGAACGATCCCTATCCCGACTTGACTACTCGGGAGTTCTTTTCAATGTATCGACTCCTCCGTCGGGATGGGAATGTTGCAGGCTTCTAGATAAAACCGAAATGCAGGCTGATTCGAATGGAAGAGAGGCATTCGAGCGCCCGAGACTACTATAAAAAATTTTTCTTTGTCTCGGGTAGGGACTGGGAATTCCCAGAGGGAGAGGGGAATGAATTCCTAGTTCAGAAAGATTGGAGTTTTCTTCCTTCTCCGACGCATATAGAAGTTACCCTTACCGCCCAGGAAACTGAGAGGGTGAAGGCTGTCCTTTCCTGGGGGGCAGAAGACCCTTACCGGATGTGGTCCGACGCTCTTCTGACTGAGGAGAACATTAAGAAGTTTCTGACCCGATCGGATTGGTCTTATGCCGAGGGTCAAAATTTCTTCAAAATTTCTGAAGAGCCCCATACCTCCTCTTGCAAGCGGGCCTCTGATCGGGAGGTAGGGAGGGAAAGATGTACCAAGAGCTGGGCCGGTGAAGCCACTTCAAGTCGTGGTGCCCATCCTAAGAAATAGAAGAAGAAGAAGGGTCCACGTACTGGAGATCAAGGCGGAAACATCCTCCCTACAGGCTCTTCGGTTCGCAGTCTCGAGCGGGCCTCCTCGTCGTCCTCTTCGGATGGGCTTCGATTCCTGCAAACAGAGGGGATAAGGGCCGAGGCCAGGAGAGTGGTCATCGAAACCCAGATAGAGGCAACTGATCTGGCGGGGGTCGAGTCGTCGGATGGAGAAGACATCGACCGTGCATTTCAAGAGGCTTTGGATTGTGCCGTTGAACTTTCCTCGGGTGCTGTGCTCTTCACGCAAATCTTCCGGCAGGAGTTGGAAGAGCAAGTCGCCAGGGCGAACCGATTGCCTACTCCCCCTCCCTCATCTTCCAAGCGCCGCTCGGATACTTCCGAGGGGGAGGATGAGGTTGTGGGCGAATCCGGCTTTGAAGGCGATCATGGGGGAGCCGGTCAACAAGAAGGCTTGAGTGAAGGGCGCCAAGGAGGGGTCGGGCCCGATAGGTCGGGTGAGACTGGCCATCCGGTGGAAGGGACCCACGGGGAGGTTCCAAATAAGGGCGGGCAGCCTGTCGTCGAGCCCGACGAATCTCCTGAATATCGACCCCCTACCTTTGAGAGGGGGTCGACTTCAGGGGTCCAATTTGATGATGGGCATCCATCTCCGGACTCGGAAGTCCCTCCTCGACCTCCATCCCCTTTTCGATCTTGGAGTGGAGCTGAGGTGCTCGGTCAATTTTTCGAGCCAGATTCAGAGGAAGGGCAACGAGCTGGTGAAGCTGGTTCAGAGCGTCCCTCACGCTTTGAGCAAGCCAAGGCGAACACTTGCAAACGAGTGGCCTTGATGCTAGAGCCCTTATTGACACAGTTTTGACTCGTAAATTTTGTGAGATTTTGCATGGTTTTTTGGTTTCGAGTTGCTAAGTGAGTTTTTTTCTTTT
The DNA here is from genome assembly GCA_036898215.1 of Platycarya strobilacea. NCBI lineage: Eukaryota > Viridiplantae > Streptophyta > Magnoliopsida > Fagales > Juglandaceae > Platycarya > Platycarya strobilacea. The sequence goes on along the minus strand of CM072551.1, from coordinate 35,170,097 downwards.
TTAGGTTTCCAAGGAGATATCCCAGACCGTGGGTTCCGAGTTGGCAGAGCTTGCCGAATTCAACAATGAGCTCGGAACCGTCTGCAAGTTCGGGCTCTACAAGCTGCAGCAGGTGAGGGACCAACTCAAATTGTTGCAGGAAACTTGTGGGGGTCTGATCAAGACGGTCGAGGAGCTAAGGGCCGACAAGAGCAGGCTAGAGAAGGCCAACGCTTCTTTCCGAGCCGAATTGGAGGCGGCCCGGGATTTGTTGGCGATAGCCCATCGGAGGAACGCTCGCCTTGTAGATGCCAGATCGGCCACCGAGCAGGATAAGATTCTCCTTCAATCCGAGTTGACTGCTCGAATGCTGGAACTAGCTGCTTCTTCCCAACTCCTTTCATTCAAGGACGAAGAGCTGGCAGTCTCCGAGCAGGCTTGGATTGTGTGGGAGGAGGAATTGACTGGTTCGAGGTGCGCCTGAGAGACTTTAGAGGTGGAGTTGGCAAGGTCTGAACAAGTCTGGGCTGCTCGAGAGGCCGAGCTGGAGGGAACTCGTCATGCTGTAGAAGAGACCCATTCGAGAATTGCTGACTTAGAGCAGTAGATATCTCGAGTGATGGCCATTCGTAACACGGCCTGGGGGTACAGTTAAGGTGAGGGTCTCCGTCGGATAGGAGCTCAGCTTTTGGTGGATCCTTGCCTCGACCCCCGAAATATAGGTCCGAAGTCTTTTCGTCTGGACCGGGTTGCGAAGAGATTTGTGAAGAAGATCAGGAAGCGTGGCTACCCGCCTTTTGACGACTTGAATCCTCCTTCTCCCCCTCCTTAGGCTTTGCTGGGTCGATATATATGTTTTTTTTTGTATAACTGAATATATGACATCCGAGATCTTGTAACTAAACATATAACATTCGAGATCTTGTAACTGAATACATAACATTCGAGACTTTGATTTTTCTTATCCGAGATCTTGTAACTAAATATATAACATTCGAGAATTTGATTTTTCTTTAGATGCTTTGTTCGTTCTGTATACCCCGCGAATTTTTTGGTTAAGTGTAAAATTGAGAAAAATTTTGTCGAGCGTAATATGCATTTTTGAGATCGAGATTTAAGAGTTGTGGATTCCGAGTTGTGGATTCCGCGGGAATCCGAGTGTTTGCTTTGCGTAGGTGGGTAGACCGACCCCGCGGGATTCCGAGTGTTTGTTTCGTGTAGGTGGGTAGACCGACCCCGCGGGATTCCGAATATTTGTTTCGCGTAGGTGGGTAGACCGACCCCGCGGGATTCCGAGCGTTTACTTTGCGTAAGTGGTTAGACCGACCCCGCGGGATTCCGAGTGTTTGTTTCGCGTAGGTGGGTAGATCGACCCCGCGGAATTCCGAGCGTTTACTTCGCATAGGTGGGTAGACCGACCCCGCGGGATTTTGAATTTTACTTCGCGTAGGTGGGTTGACCAATCCAGCGAGATTCCGAATTTTACTTCGCATAGGTGGGTTGACCGACTCGAAGGATTTTTAATTTTACTTCGCGTAGGTGGGTTGACCAATCTTGCAGAATTTCGCGTTGAGAAATTTATAATTTATAATGTATTGGATATCAATAACAACTGGCTTTTTATAATTTCAAGAAGTAAAATACAACAGTAAACGTTATACATAGTACCTCTTAAGCCTCTCACTATTCTAGGGGTGCGGTAGGTCGGTTCCGGAGCTGTCCCTGAGTCGGTAAGATCCTGGCCTGTTTGTTGCTGTCACTACGTAGGGCCCTTCCCATTTTGGTCCTAGTTTTCCTTGTGCTGGTGTTGTAACGCCCATTTGTCTTAGTACTAAGTCCCCGACCTTGAAGTTACGCGGTTTCACTCTCCTGTTGAAGTATTGTTCTATCTTGCATTTGTCGTTGGCAATTTGGATGCAGGCTTCTTCTCTTTGTTCTTCTAAGGAGTCTAAGCGTTTCATCAACTTAGCATCATTGGTAGCGGCGTCATAGTGCTGGATTCACAGCGTAGGCATCTTGAATTCGACCGGAATTACTGCCTTGCAGCCATATGTAAGGGCGAACGGCGTTTCGCCTGTGGGGGTTCGGACTGTTGTGCGATATGCCCAAAGGACTCCTGACAGTTCATCGGCCCAAGCCCCTTTGTGCATTCCACATCTTTTCTTCAGCGTATTAAGGATCGTTTTGTTGGTCGCCTCGACTTGCCCGTTAGCTTGTGGGTGGCCAGGCAAAGAGTATATCACTTTGATTTTCAACTCAGAGTACCACTCTTGGTAATGATTGCAATCAAACTGCTTTCTGTTGTCTGATATAAAGCTCTGAGGTATCCCGAATCGGCAAACAATCGATTTCCATAAGAATTTCGTGATGGCTTGAGAGGTGATGCTGGCAAGGGCCTCGGCTTCTACCCGTTTTGTGAAATAATCCACCGTTACTACAATGAATTTAGCCCCTCCCCTCCCGATTGGGAATGGCCCTATGAGATTTAGCCCCCATTGATCAAAGGGCCAGGGGGATGTTATCGAAACGAGTTCCTCTGACAGGGAATGTAACATCGGGCTATATTCCTGACATCTTGGGCACTTCTTTACGAACTCTTTCGCCTCCTGGAACAAACATGGCCAATAATACCCTGCACGGGTTGCGCGGGCGGCTAATGTCCTAGCTCCCGTGTAAGCCTCGCAGATTCTTTCGTGGATTTTGGCTAGTATATACTGTCCTTTTTCTTTTGTCACACACCTGAGTAATGGTTCAGAGAAACCCCTCCTGTATAATGATCCATCAATCAGATTGAACCTGACTGATCTATTCTTTATCTTGCGAGCCTGGCCCGGGTCAGGAGTTAATGTGCTTGTCCGGAGATATTCTGTAATGTCGGTTGCCCAGTCGGAATCTGCGACGGCTACCATTCTAACTTCACTGCTGGTGGAGGGGGTGTCTATTATTCTGATCTCTGTGTTTTCTGGGGGTGGATGTTCATCTTTTCTCAACGCTATCTTTGTCAATCGATCTGCTAAATGATTTTCTTCTCTTGGGATCCACAGCAGACGGAAGTATCTAAATCGATTTCTCTCGATGCATACTTGCTCCAGATATTTTTTCAATTTTTCGCTCTTTGTAACGTATTGGCCGAGTACTTGATGAAACACTATTTGAGAATCGGTTTGGGCCTCCAGTTCCATTGCCCCAAGGACCCGAGCAATTGTCATCCTTACTATGAGGGCCTCGTATTCTGTTTTGTTGTTGGTTACTTTGAAGGTTAGGCCTATGGCGTAGTTGTGCTAGACACCCTAGTCGGTGATGATATGTACTCCTGCTCCACCCCCAGCCCGACATGAGGACCCATCAACATACAGCTGCCATGACTGTCCTTGAGGTTTCTTGGGGATCTCCTCCGGAAACCTGGTGTACTCTGCCACAAAATCTGCCAGTGTTTGTGCTTTCATCGCTACCCTGGGCTGGAACATCAGATTGAACTCGCTCAGCTCAATTGCCCATTTGGCCAATCGACCGGAGGTATCAGGTTTCTGGAGAATGATTCCAAGGGGTTGATCGGTCATTACTTTTATAGTGTGAGCTTGGAAGTAAGGTCGCAGTCGGCGTGCTGCCGTTAGGAGGGCGAATACCATCATCTTCGTACGGGGGTACTTGGCTTTTGTTCCTTGAAGTGCCCTGCTAACATAGTAAACAAGCTTCTGGCCTTGATCGGTTTCTCTCACTAGAACTGTAGACGTTGCATGAGGTGAGACTGCCAAATATGCTACAAGGGTTTCTCTGGGAGCCGTCTGGCTAAGTAGTGGAGGGCATGTCAGATAGTTTTTGAGTTGTTCGAATGCCTGCTCACACGACGTGTCCCACTCATGTGCTTTCCGGAGGATTTGGAAGAAGGGAAGGCATTGGTTGGTTGACCTTGCTATGAATCGGCTGAGAGCGGCGACTCGCCCAGCTAATCGCTGGACCTCCTGTAGGTTCCTCAGGGAAGCCATTCCGAGGATAGCCTGTATTTTCTTGGGGTTGGCTTCAATTCCTCGTTCGGAGACCATGTATCCTAAAAACTTCCCGAATTCGACCCTAAAGGTGCACTTGGTGGGGTTGAACTTCATTTGATAATGCCGCAGAATAGACAAGGCCTCTCTTAGGTCCGTCAAATGGTCATTAGGGTAGTGGCTCTTGACTAGGAGGTCATCGACATAAAATTCCATGTTTCTCCCGATTTGGTTTTTGAACATACGATTGACCAACCGTTGATAAGTCGCTCCTGCGTTCTTGAGTCCAAAAGGCATGGCGGTGTAGTAATAAAGTCCGTAATCTGTAATGAATGCCCTTTTTTCCTCATTGTCTGTGCTCATTTTGATCTGATTATAACCCGAATAAGTGTCCATGAAACTGAGGAGAGAGTGCCCAGCAGTTGAGTCTACAATGAGGTCGATACGCGGCAGAGGGAAGCTATCTTTAGGGTAGGCCTTGTTCAAATCGGTGAAGTTTACGCACATATGCCATTTCCCGCTTGTCTTCCTTACCAACACTACGTTAGATAGCCATTCCGGGTAGTGAACTTCTCAGATGAACCCGACGGTCAAGAGTTTGTCAACTTCTTCTACTATGGCAGCATATTTTTTGACACAGAAGTTTCTTTTCTTTTGTTTAACTGTTCGGGCTGTTGAGTCGACACATAGCCGGTGTTTTATTATGGACCTGTCGATTCCGGGCATGTCAGCATACGTCCAAGCGAATATGTCTTTATGCTCAATGAGGAGATTCTTGAGCTCTGCGTATATTCTTGGATCTATTTTGGTTCCCACTCGCACCGTTCGATCCAGGTTGTTATGATCGACCGAAATCAATTCCAGAGGTTCGTTGGCTTCCGCTTGACGTAGCGTTCCTTCATCCTTGATTTCATCGTTCCAAACCGCTCGGGGAGGAGCAGGTAGAAATTCGGTGTGCTCGCCTTCTAGGGAGATCGTAGCTACAGAATTGACTCTGTGTTTCAATTCTTGAGCGTAGCATTCCCTGGAGGTGACTTATTCTCCTCTGACTTCACCTATTTCTCTATCGGTCGGAAACTTCATTTTGAGGTAGTAGGTAGAAGTGACTGCTTTCAGATTATTTAGGGTCGGCCTCCCTAAAATGGCATTGTATGAGGAGGGGGCTTTCACTACCAGGAATTCGGTCATGACTGACATGGTTCTTGGCGCGAAACCCATCAAGACCAGAAATGTTATCACGCCGGGATGTATTGCTTCACCCGTAAATCCTTTAAGGGGGGCTTGGATGGGTTGGAGTTGGTGGAGATTGATCCCCATCTACATGAAAGCCTCCCAGAACAAGATATTAGCTGAACTCCCGTTGTCGATCAGTATTCTTTTGACTGTGAAGTTGGCCACCAATATTGATATTACCAACGCATCATCGTGTGGAAAGGCGATGTCCTTTTCATCTTGCTCGTTGACCACGATGGATTCTCCTTTAGGGCCCAGGTTGCCTTGTCTCGGTATTCTTCCCAGTGTGTAAATTTCTCCATACCTGGCTCTTCGTGCATGCGCCCTTTGAGAGGATGATGTAGTTCCTCCTAGAGATGATCCTCCTATGATGGTTCTGATCTCGCCTGGCGGGTGGCTAGATGTGGGCTCGCCCCGGTGTCGGCTTGACTCTCGTGCCCGATGAAGGGGGGACCTCGATCGGGTTCTGTCTCTTCGATTGCTCAGCTGTTCATCCCTTTGTCTATTCTTCAAAGCTTGGCAGTCTTCAGTGTTGTGGCCCGTAGTCTTGTGATACTCACAGTACATACTCCTCCTCTTTCTTCTGATGGATTCTCGTCATGATTCAGATCGGTTCTAGTTTTCCACTGCCAAATTGGATTGAGGCCATGACGATAGTCTGTGTTCCCGTGGGGGGTCTCTTTGCCTTATTTCATCTGGGAACTTCCTCCTCCCCCGATGCTGGCTGGAACTTTCTCCAGTATTGGTTATTTTCCGGTCATGCTGTCAGAGTTCTCCTCGTCGTGGGGCTACCAGGGCTTCAAACATGTCTTCGGCATTGATGAACTCGTCAGCTTGATCCATAAACCTGTTCAAAGTAGTGAGAGTCTTGCGAGCTATCTCCGCCATGAAGGGGCCCTTGGACCATATGCAGCCTAGGAGGGCCGCTAGAGTTATTTTTTCGTCTTGGTTATCGGTCGTCATTCTTTCTTTGTTGAACCTGGTTAGGTACTTTTTTAGGTTCTCTTTCTCTCCTTGTTTGACGGTCAATAAGTACGCCGCGGGGCGCCTCCTTTTCTTACTGGCCATGAATTGGGTGGTGAAGAGTCGGACCAATGTCTCGAAGCTACTGACTGATCCCGGATGAATGGTTCCGAACCATTTCCTAGCCATTCCTTTCAATGTGAGAGGGAACGCTCGACATGCTACTTCGCCGAGATAGCCATGCAGACTAATGTGTGCTTTGAAGGCTTTTAGGTGTTCCAGGGGATCCTGAGACCCATCATACGGTTCCACTTGCGGGACTTTGAATCTGGACGGGAGAGGGACTGCCAGGACGTCTGCACTGTAAGGTGTCCCTATACTTCCTTGCGAGGAGACGTGCCCTGTGGCTGGGTTGATTAGTTTTGCCATTTCAGCATACTTATCCCCTAACTTCTTCAGCTCGGTGTGCATCCGGCGTCGTTCTCCTTCGAAGGCCTCGCTCTCCTCAGGATGCCGGGAGCTCACATTCTCCTCCAGGCCGATATTTCTTCGCGGGGTTGCCGAAGGGCGGCGTTCTCCTCTTTTAGCTTCCTCACCATTTCCTCGAGCACTCCTAGTCTTTCTTCCACGGCTGGGTCCAAATGCTGGTCGTGTTTGGTCGTTTGGGATAATGGTAGGGTAGACATGCAAAAAGTACGTTTACCAAAAACGAGATCCTACAGACGGCGCCATTGCGAAGGACGTATTCCGTAGTCTTCTTTAACCACGTGGTCGTGGGTTCGAATCCCACAGACGGCGCCACTGTTAAGGATGTATTCTGCAGTCTTATTTACCAAATTCCAATTGACCGGAACCTGCAAAATAAGAATAAGGACGATCGGGGTCTGGGACCGCTCCGACGCTCAAATTAGTTAGAGAGAAAATGAAAAGAGAAATTTGTTTGAGGGAATTGTTAGAATGTACCTCTCTTCGGCTTTTTCTTAGTCTTATTTATAGGTGTTCCCTTTGAAGGATGATTTTTATGATAAAAGATCTATTAATCGGGACATCACTCGATCGTCATCTTCGAGAGAGGAAAAAATCTGATCTGATTCTGTCGGTCTCGTCGCATTAATTGGGTATCCCTCTAATTAATGCTCAATTAGACCCTTTTGGAGAGGGGCATTAAATGCTGCTCTATCTTCCTTCAATTTAGCAATTAATGATGTGCCTTTATAGCGTCTCCGCATTTAAGAGGGGGAATCTGTAGATCGGCGATTGTCTGATTGCTCATAAATGCGGGAATGATCTTGATGTGAGGCGGATCCAGGAGATACGTCAATACATGAACCGTCGTTCTGGCATTAGCGTATCCTCGAAGCCAATTTAATCTCATCATTTCGATTCGGGATAACTAGTGACTTGGATCGTCTCTGGTTCCAGTACTCCTAGTTGAATTCGGACACCGTGTGGTGATGGGTGTAGATCACAGACCTTGGGCCTAACAGTCTTTTTGGGCTCAGGGTTGTCGTTGACCACCCTTTCAGTGTAAACGAACAAATTTATACAACTGCAACTCGAGTACTACTAGAGAAAAAAAAAAGAAAATTTAAAAAGCCTTTGACGAATTCAAATACACAAGTCTTATTTAATTACAAATAATTCAGAACAATCTGATCCCTCCCCCGTATAACCCAACTCCCAAATCATCAAATTACATTCTAATACCAACATGAAATTAAACCTCCAATTAATTTCCGTATTTGGGCTTCAAATATTTCTAGAAACTTTCTTTAGGCAAATTTGCCCACCTGCAGGAACCGGCCTATATAACTGATCTTCTGTTTACGATTGCATAGAACAAACATGTACACCGTTCAGTTAATTAAACATCTTGTATAGATAGTCAGTCAGCCAGCCAGCCAGCCACGATCTAAATCACTACAGGCGGGAGATGTTTGAATTAACTGGAAAGTAAGATACTACAACTGGAGCTCCCGATGATTTTGATTTTCTTTTGGCTTTCTGATCTGACGAAGAACATTCTTTTACAGGGCCGGGGCTTCCCAACTCATCGGAGACCGGAGACTTAGAGCACATGAAACAACCCAAAAATGCTGAGAACATAGACATAGTTTTCCCCTTCTGTATGTTGTTGGCTCAGATGTTTCCTATTTGACAGATAGAACAAAAGTAGGAATGGATGAGCTGATGAGCGATGAATATTTTGTGAGTGATCAGAGTTGAAGTCAGATGCTGCATTTATAAGTTGTATGAGAGATGGAAATCTTCGCTTGAAGGACACGGAATAATGATGCATGCATGAGAGAGATCATCATGGGATCTATGATCATCAACCCAAAAAGCTTGGAGACCAAGCAGAAGACCAAGCTATAGTTATTTAGTCAATGCTCTCCTCTATATTTTCCTAGATGCTGGTGCTCGATCGCAACTTTCGTGGTTGCTATGTTTGACCGCAACCCAAAACAATGACATATATATATATATATATATATATATAGATATATTAACATGTGAAATCGGCAACTTTAACTATTGGAGAGCATGAACTTGTAGCCTCGTCTCCACACGTTCCAAGTGGATGACATTACACTATCCAAAAGTACTAGCTAGGAACCTAGCTGGTATGTTGCATTATCCTACCTTTCAAACATCACATGTATTTGTTTTTGAACAAAAAGTCCTATGCGACGGCCACGTTCCATCGTATGACGATGAAGAAGTTGATGGACAACCAGGTCCGGGTTTTGTTGGTGCAACGGTGACTGAAATTAAAAAATAGTGGTAGAAAAATTTGATTCACGCATCATAAATATAACTTATTTTAAGATAAAATTCGTTCTCACTAATAATGATATGCACATAACTTATAAACAAATTTATTTTTAAAATATAATTATAAACTCAAAATAAGTTTATTTGACTAATTGCATTATGCATACGAAGTTAAACTCTAAATATAGGTTTCAGATTTTATTATTCAACTAAGAGATTAAAAATTTATTTTTTACAGAATGAACAAATCTTAATTAAAATTTTGAAGAAATGAATGCTTTGGAAGAGAGAGAGTTTCAAAAATGACTTATAGACTTCTTAAATTCGTAGAAATGGCTGATCAATTTATACAAAATTAAAGGATGTGAATAAAAAATTGTAACTATTTATTTTTCTATAATCTAATACAAACAGGTATATTTGTTCTGCCTATTACCAAGTGGCACAAAGATTGGACTTAGTCCAATACCATGCTTCCCTGCCTTGCATCTCGCATGAGTTTGAAACCCACCGGCCAGGTGCCTTTTTGGCATTTATTTTTCAAGCTTTGTGCATTGTGGCTGTGGGGGTGATAATTCCAACCCCAGCCATCTTGGTAATTCAAGAGCATCAATACCACTAAGATATTGGATGCTTAGATTTCATATATAGATCCAAAATTATGTGAGTAATCACTACAACAAAAAGAGCTTTTTGCCGCAATGATTTTGGCCGCAATAAGCATAAAAATTTGCCGGAAATAACTAATATTGACAAAAAAATTTGGCCACACGTTTGTGGATAATAAAATCTCAATTTAAGCTTATTTTGGCAAAAGTCCAATTTGTCACAAAATAATACATCTATTGCGGCAACTCCATTTGCTGCTAATACGAGAAAAAAATTGTCAAAAATACGGCTATCAAGTATTGAGCAGTGTACAATAAACTTAATTACCACAAGTTATGTTGCCACAAATGGAGTTTTTGCATCAAGAAATTCTGTCAATATTTATTTTCTGCAACAAATAAAAATCGCTAAAAAAAAATATTTGTGACAAAAATGATTGTCAATAATAGCTTTTCTCTTCAAATAGTTCTCATGATTCATTGAAAGCCTCTATAAATACGTTATTTTGGTAGAAAAAATAACTTTGATGCAAAAAACAATTTGTGACAACAATTTTTGTTAATAATTTCTTTTTTCTACAAATAGTTTTGCCAAAAATAATCTATTCTTGGTAAAAAAAATATTTGTGGCCACAATAGTTGCCATAAATAGGAAAAAAAATCATAGAATAGAATCGGTGAATTGAGAATGAGTTTAAAAGTATAAAATAATTTTATAATATAAACCTAAAAGCATAAATATGAAAGCACCAATTATCCAAATTCAACAAAATATCATATAGCAATCTCAAACAAACATGTACAAACTATCTTCACCAACTCAAATGTTATTAAAATAACTCTGGTTCATATATACAAACATAAATTCACATGTTCCACAACCCCTGAGCAAAACCAATAGAATTCCCAATCATTCAAACAAATCCTTACAATGGTTATCTTATGACATAAATCTAAATATGGTTACTTCTGTTAATCAACCATATGAGTAATGCTTAGAAACCAAACTAATCCTCAAGTGCATTGTCTATATTCAGAATGACAGAATCCTTATCCATGTCAAAGAGCAAAAAGCATCCAAACCAATCGAAGACATAATATAAACCTGTCAAAGAAATAGAGCAGCCCTTGAACATTAAAAATAATAATAATAATAATAATAAAATTTTTGCTTCTGATGCATAGAAGGGGGTCGAACAATTATTATGGGCCCTATGATCATATTAACAATATGTTGAGCCTGCTTAAACAAGGCAACTATGGCTAAAAAACAGTGGTAATAAATATTGATTTTGAGGAGTTACACCTTAATGTTATAAAGAGATATTAACGAACATAAAATTGGAAGCAACTAAACTCACAGTTCAATAAGCATCTGGACTTCGGACTCCGCAAGCTGGGATCCAAAATTTTTATGTCCAGCTTTCAGATCTTCAATTGAATAAAATACCATCATTATCATTGTCCATCTTCTTAAACATCTCTTTGACACCTTCAACTTCTTCAATGGATAAGAAATCAGCAATAACCTGCTTCATCATACGATGTAAATTGGTCAACACAAGAAACACTCTGAAACATAAAACAGATATGAAGAATTGGTCAACCAACCCTCAAGGCTTTTCTTTTGAATCTATTTATCATTGGGAACTGCTTAGGCCTTGACTTGACAACGTCTCCAAGCGGAATATTTGGAGCCTTTTTAGCATTTTGGAGCCAGGGATGCTCTGTAAATAGAACAATTACAATGGGTGAAACATATTCAATGTTTATGAGACATGTTCATATCTAACAAAAACTAAAAGTCTAATATATTTATTTCATATATCATAGCTTTTCATCCAAAACGACTAATGGGTGTTTCTTTTCTGCAAAGAATTTACCATTCATGGTTTGCAGAAAATTTTGTCAAATAGTTTTGACACAATGTCAAAATCAATCAAGCATAACTAAAGTCAGCCCAAAGTCAGCATGAAAAGCAACATTAGAGTCCAGTCTAATCTACCTAGTTTTCCTTACATATTTGCCTAGTTTTTAAAATGAGACTTGAAAATCTCAAATTTCTGTTACCTCATCAAGATAGCTATCACAAACTACTATATAGTCTTATAGATATACATCATCTAGCTAACAAACAATAAATATATTAATATGACCAACAAGCTTGTTGGTCATATTATTTTCCGTAGCACCCATCTACAAAGATTTATGTGAAACAAAGAGACTCTTATTTTCATTTATTATCTGCAGCACCCATCTACAAAGATTTATGAGAAACAAAGAGACTCTTATTTTCATATTAATTCTTCAAAACTTAAGCTCTAGCAAAAGTGGCTGAGTTCATTCTGTTAACTTCTAGTATGTGTTCTTTGCTTCCTTTATTAATTTAATAAGTAGAGATATATAGCATGACCATAGATTTTTTAAGTTTTGGACTGCCGGATGGACATGGATCAAAGTAACATGCTGAAATGAGAAAAAAAGCAAGTAAAAAAGTTTGATTATGATGCATTTGCCATATGTCATGTAACTTTTTTATAATTATTTACCAAATTTCATGTAATGAATCCTTATCATGTAATAATATGATCAGCACAAAAAGAGATTAAGAATATTGTTTGAGATCTATTAGCCCATGAAGAATGGCCTGTGCAACACCTTGTTCGGACTCTGCACTTGAAATCCACTGTGTTTAGGTCAATACCCATGGCCCAAAGGTTTGAATCATGAATATTGCGTGCTGCATGCATATGTACTCACAAACAGCCATCCCCAAACACATAAAGACACACATACAGAGGGAGGAAGGCAGGCAGAGAGAGCGCTACTATTTACCTACCCAGAATGGGGGAACCCCACAAAGTAAAATATAGAGAATAACTCCTGCACTCCATACATCTATCTCCAGCCCATAAATCTGCTTGGGCACCTAGGGAGCCATGTAATATGGACTTCCAACAATTTCTGAGAATCTCTCACCTAATGTCAAAATCAAACAGTCAACAATGATAAGCCTCACAACATTTGTCGATGAAGATAAGGGGATTTCAAATATTTAAAATAGAACTTTTATGCTCTTCATAAGTTATCCAGGTTTACAGATATTTCATTTCCAAGCAAAATGCTGAGGAGAACCATAGCCTCCAATCTCTTGTACCTAAGTCTCTCAACACGACTCCATACCAATTAACCAAACAGATCTTTGCTAATGTATTATCTAACTATGGTAAAAGGAATGAAAATATTAAAAATCAGAAAAGGATAGCCCAAGTCTCAACGATTTAATCATATATGACAATCACCAGGTGAATGTATGCTTGATAATTTGATTATGGAATATATCTAACTAGCTTTGAAACTTACTCAGGATTAGAGATATAAACCACAAAGTGAATTAATAAAAAAAAACCATGCTATCTTATCAAGGCATACAGGTACAGATACTTGAATCCACGACATGCACATAACACACTTGTGTTGGCACACATGCACAAACTTAGTTAAGCGGTAAGAAGGATGAGGGAGACATTCAGAAAATCATATAATTAAAATTCCACTTCATGTGTAACAAGGGATATAGGTCTTTGTTAAAAGCATTTCAGATTTCACACAGTTAGAGTTTCTAGAAGTCTATATAAATTAGCCTATGAAATCAGAGTATATTATCAAACTAATAGTATCTAGCACTTTAATTGAATAATTTTTTTTTTTGATAAGTAATAAGAGAAATTTTATTCCAAGTAAATAGGCGAAGCCCAAGTACACATGGAGTATACAATTGAGAGACACCTATTTACTAGCTAAAGCAGAAGAATTAGAACAAAACCAAACTTCAATTGAATAAAATACTCACAACTCTTCTTTAGGCTCCTTCATCAGTGCGTTTTTGGCAAAAACACGAAAGCAACTTTGACATTGAATCCTTCTTTTGTAGACGTCTCAAAGCAGAGTTCAGACCACCAACCATCTTTAGAATACTTAATTAACAATAACTCATACCAAATATAAACATTAATGAATACATTTAAGACATATGCATAATACTCCCAATCAATAAGCTTTCTACGGTAGCCAAGGCATTTTCTCTGATTCTTTAACCAAAGCCACATTACCCATCATCCCAGCATATCAAATTTTACAAATTAAAAAATTAGAATCTTTACACCATGCCCAAACTCAATTAACAAAACAAACAAAAAGAATAGAAAAAGTAACACTTTGCATTCTAGACTTACATTAATAAAATGCATATGCTTGACATATATAAGATAACAGGTGGTCTTTAAAATCCATAATCTATAAATCATTGCAAGTGAAAAAAAGTAAAGGAAAAGAGAAATGGAAAAGCAAGATTGATATTCCCACAAATTGTATTCTTTTTAGGGATCACTATGATCTAACCATTATATGCAAAAGTATCATGATAGCATAAATGGCTGTAATAGTAAAACAATAAACTCAATCTAAAACAATTAATTACCAATGGAAGGTAAGGTTTTTTTAGTGAAATACAGTTTGTGTTCCACTTATCAAGAAAAGAAAACAATGGCTTCACATTTTCTTAGTAAATAAATATAAAGGACCTTCCAATATAATAACATCAATCAATTTATATAGTAGAGATCTCAATTTATTTTGGATTGCATGTACTATGATCACATTCTAATGTACGTATGCCCTGCACTTTTAAATGAATTCTAATATACGTATGCCCTGACTTTTAAATGAAAGTTAACAAAACACAAGGTGAAAAAAGAACTGAATCATACCAAATCTATTTACAAAATAATCAAAGAGATAGCACAAATTACCATAGACAGAGAGTACCAAACCCTAGAATTCAAAAATAGCAGAAACAAGAAGATTAAGAAAACTCAGGCCGATGGCTCGTTTCCAGTAAGAAGTGGAGTAAGTATAAATAAATTCGAAAATTACACCAAAAATATTATGATTAATGCTTGAAGGCAGGTGATCAATGACGCTAATAACTGAGAATTTGGTCATAAATGAAAAAAAAAAAAAATAGAATGCAAACACCAATTATTACAACTGTCACATGTGATTCTTACCTTCGTCAATGCGTTGGAGAAATGGAGAAACAAATAGGTAGAGAGCAGGGGAGAACGAATATGTGAGAGATGAACGAAGAGGGAGAAAATGAGAGAGACACTACCTGCTAAGCGATTCGGCTACGACGATGGCACAATGACAACGAAGCGGTGGAGCAATCACAAAGAGAGAGGGAGATTAGGTTTTGGGAGAGAATTCGTCGCCGAAAGGGGGGGGAGTTATAGGTTTTGTTAATTTTGTTTTTGGGGGGTGGGGGGGCGCAGGCGTTAGGTTATCGCGAACGCTGATTGTATGTTTTTAAAAGATTATTTCCGGCGATAGGGAAGCGCCGGAAATAGCTATTAAAGTCGCCGCAAAAGCTGTTAAAGTGGCCCAGAATTAACTTAAGAAATCTTCTACCAAATTAAAACTGCCGATATAACCACTTAATACGGCAACACTCACTGGTCAAAAAAAATATTTTTATAATATAAAGGGATTAATAATTGTGTCAAGATAAAAACGTGACAATAGATAACTTTTTTATCAAAAATGACTTTTATCTACACTTTTATTTGTGACAATATTTTTTTATAGATAAAAGCAAGTATTATTGACAAAAACTTGTCTTATTGTCTACAAGGTAAATGTGGTGAATAAAAGTAACTTATTGTGACAAGTTTTTGATTGTAGCAAAAAAGTTGGTGGCAAATGAGCAAATATGTTGTAGTGAATGCTAGGTATAAGTCTCATATGTACAAGCTTTATACAATTCTTTTGTAATGATGTGGACTCTATCAAGAAAAAGTGAGTTTTTCACACTTCTCTACGATGAAATCCATCCATTTTTTTTATAAAAGGATTATATGAGACTTATGCAATGGAAACTTTTATATAATATCATTTCTCAAAGTATATAAGGTATAAACATTTCATAACTCTCTTCCTTAAATAATTCTAAACTTTCAAAAATAAACTCCAAAATATTATTAATAATAAATATAATATATATGTTTTACATGGGTGCAAGTATTATTGTGTTATATATATATATATTTAATAGAATAACTATTGTTATGATATTTTGTAAGTAATGCTAAATATAGTCTTAAAGTATTATGGAATTCCGTGTATTCCTTTTTTTACAAAAAAAAAGGACATACCATTAAAATTAATACATATGTATATATATATATATATATTTTTATGTAGATCTCATATATTTATCATTTTTTAATTTCAAAGAAGTGCGTGGAGCTTGCATACTTTAAAATGAAAAATATAATCTCTCTTTTAGTAATATACACCATTCATTATCAAATTACTAACAATTGACATATTAAATTATAAAATCTTGGCTACTTACACTCTCGATTAAGATCCCGTCATTAAAGTTCATATGGGTTGCATGTTTTAATTATGAAAAATATTCTAACTATAAAGTGTTTATATATAAAAAATAATCTCACAAACTGACATCCCTTATTCATAAGATTCATCAGATTGTAAGATTACTTTTATTCATGTAAGACAGATCTAATAGATCAAATCTCATAAAATCACATCAATTTATAAAATTATTTTTATATAATATTTTTGTGGTTGTAGCACTCTTTATATATACGTACTTATAGTTGAACGCACTCATGACACTAGGGTTTTTTTTTTATAATTATTTTTACTTTCATTCTACTAGTGGAGATGTATAGAGGTTTGAAGTGGATCATTTTGGAGAATCACATGAAAAAGGGAGAAACTATTGGAGGATTATTGGAGAGCAAGGAATTGAATAGGTAGAGGTTCCTTTCGTGTTCTTAAAGCTTGAAGACAAACAAATGCCTTTAAAAGTTTTGTCATAACAAGAACTCTACTTTCTAAAAGTAATTAAAAGTTTTACTTTCGATGTTGATAACTGGTGTATAAAGCATAAAATTATCCTATACATGATTAAATAGAGTTTAAATATCATTAATTACAAGGAAAATGATCATGTTTGTGGCCATGCCAGTTATTTGTTACAAAAATGAGTCCAATATTCTCAATGCAAATAACTTATGACGTATACTCGTTTGTCTAGTAGCTAGTATACTATTATAAGAAAATTAACAACTGATATTTATGATATTTTAATTACAATCAAAATGGCTATATATTTACGACTAGAACAGTCTATAAAATATACTAAAATAATCTTTTGCCCAGCTAATTTACAAATTGCTTATCTAACACTACTGGTAATGAGTTTCTGCATATTCAAATAATTGAAGGCATGTCGCAAGGTTTGAAAAATAAAATTCGGTTGAGGCCCGATTCAATATTATTGGATTGGATGATTCAACAAATTGAACCGATTGATTTATGATAACTTTGAATTGGATATTTCAAAGTTGATAAGAATTATGAAAAATCTTATAATTTGATGCAATTCAAGCATTTTATATCATGTATAAAAGTGTACAAAATATTCATTGACCAGTTTCAACAAAAATATAATATGAATCTTAAATATAGTTTCGATAAATATATAATCTATGTATTTAACCTCAATTCTCGATCACATCTTTTTGTCTTATATATGAAAAGGATAAAAACCATTAATTAGCTTTAAATACATGACAAATGTAATATTTTATGCATAACCGTATTCTATTTAATATAAAATAATCATCCGGCCATGATCTCCTTAGTTTTTTGTTCAATTAAAAAATAAAGAACTACATAGTGTTTTATCTTTCAATATTTCTACTATTCTTATTGAATAATATTAATGAAAAAGTTGATCAATTGAAATGATTCAGGGAGTGATTCAAATAATTACTAAAATTGATTTGGTTTCTTAGGAATTGATCAATTTAAGTGGCTTAAATCGAATAGTTTTTTCAAGCCTTGAGCAACGGTTATAAGCGGAGATTTATTGCATGTATATTTATAGACGATTAATTATCAAACTGGCATTGATATATTAAATTATTAAATTTTGGCTATAATTAATTTACAGTCTCGATTGAGATCCAGTCATGCACTAAAAAAAATATTGTGCAGCATGATTTATGCATCATGATCATTTTCGTAGACCTTATTTTTCCCAGTTTATAACTTTCCCACGCAGTACTGACATTAATAGTTTTCTATTTATTATTTCTTTCTTTTTAATAGTAGCTGATCAGATCATGGGTGGATCGAACATTGGAGGGAGTGGAGATAGAGCAAGGAATTAAGAACTAGGAAGGGTAGGTTCCTTTGATCAATTTCTTAATGCTTAATGAGTGATCAAGACAAACGAACTTAGCAAGAAGTTGTCGGACCAAGGAATATCCTGCGCCAGTAGATTCTGGATATAGTCTTCAATTCAACTGGCCGGAACATTAAGCATACGGTACTCTTCTTCCAGTACTTGATCAACAACGTACTAATTGTAGCCATGATCGATCCATCTATATTTTATGGCATTACAAGCGGAAGATCAGGTTTGATCTAACTGATGGCCAGTTCCATATGATTTTGATTTGTTTTGGGTTTCTGATCCGGAGAACATTCTTCCATGCCGGAGCCCGAGCCTCCCACATCATCGGAGACTTGAAAGGAAGAGCGCATGCATGCATGAATCAACCTAAAATCAGTGAGAAAATTAGGGACATCGTGGTTCCCTTCTGTATGTAAACAAACGTTGTTGGCTTAGATGTAAACAAATGTCCAAGCTTGATCAGTTAATGTGCAAATTATTGAGTGGAGTAGAGAAGAAAAGAATCCTTTGACAAATTCAAATACACAAGTCTTATTTAATTTGTTGAACCCAAGATTTCAAGTTTCATATAAATCTACAAATGGATTTTGATGATAACAAATGAATCCAAAGAATAAAGGAGTCTCAAGCTCAAGTTGTCCACACAATATAATCAATCACATCAAGGAAGCAAGCATGAGCAAGAAGGGAACAAGTTCACATTAAAATCATAGAGTAATATTGTAAATCTCTTAAAAATTCAAAATTAGGATTAAGGCTCAAAATTAATATTTTATCATAAAGCATTAAAATACATTTTCCAAATGTGCATGATATTTTGAAAATTAAATTTGAAAATTTTGAAAGATGATTGATTGTCATCTTTCACATGTGCATGACATGATTAAAGGTTTGAACTTCGAAAATTTTGAAAGATGATTGATTGTCATCTTTCACATGTGCATGACATGATTAAATGTTTGAACTTTGAAAATATTAAGATGATTGATTGTCATCTTTCACATGTGCATGTTTTATTTAAATATTTTCAAAAGTGGTGGATGCTTTTCTTGACTTATGCAAAAGGTAGATGTCTTTATTTGAAAATTTTGAAAAGTAAAGTGTGCTCCTTTTGTCATATGTAAAAAGTAAAAGATTGTGTTTGAAATTTTTGAAAAGTAAAGTGTGCTCCTTTTGTCACATGCAAAAAGTAAAAATATTAGATTTGAAATTTTTGAAAAGTAAATGATGATGTTTTTGATATGGGAATCTTTTCAAATTTGAAATTGAAAAATCATTTGCCTATAAATAGCTCACTTGAGTTTTGCAAAATTCACAACAAGAGCTTACACATCTATTGCTAAGTTTTGCATCATTTCTTCAATGCTCTCATTCTCTCTTTTCTAAAGTTTTGAGCCTTAATTCTTGTTCTTGTTGAGAGAGATATAGGTTGCGCTGTATTGTTTCTATCTCACTCATTGAGGAGTGTACTTTGATAGTCTACCTACTATCAATTCTTGTATCAGTAAAAGGATGTGTATAACCCTTGTGTGTGTAGAAGGTGTTCTACACGGGGAATAGTTAAATCACCAAGTGTAAGGTGATTGGAAGTGTAGAAGGTGTTCTACACGTGGAATAGTTAAATCACCAAGTGTGAGGTGATTGGAAGTGTAGAGGGTGTTCTACACGGATTCTTTGGAGCGGTGCTGCTCAAAGGTGTAATAGGTTTCTATCTCCACCTAAAGGAGATTGAATAGTGGATTTGGGGATCCTCAAGAGGTAACTTGAGGCGAGGACGTAGGCAGTGAGGCCGAACCTCGTTAACATACTGAGTTTGCTTCTCTCTTACTCTTACTCTTTATATTTATTATTGTTTCATATTTTATTTATATTTTATATTATATATTTGATTTATAATTGTTATTTTTTTTAAATACAACTCAATTTACCCCCCCTCTTGTGTTAGTCATCTGGACAACAGGTGGTATCAGAGCTAGAGCTCTATTATAAGATTAACTATCTTTTGAGTTAAGATCTTATGGCTAACATTGCAGCTTCATTTGGTGAAGGTCAATCTAGCAGTCGGCCTCCACTCTTTTGTAGAGACAATTACTCATTCTGGAAAGTTAGAATGAGAATATTCCTTCAGGCTCAAGGTCGAGAAATCTGGAAATGTATTGTAAATGGACCTTATATTCCAACAAAAGTAGTTGATGGAGTAAAGGTCAAAAAGGAAGAAGAAGAGTTTAATCGTGAAGACGATAGACTTTATACTTTGAATTTAACTGCTATGAATTTATTATATAATGCTCTCAATGGTAATGAATTTAATAGAGTAATGACTTGTGCTACAGCAAAGGAAATTTGGGATAACTTGGAAGTTACTTATGAAGGAACTTCTCAAGTCAAGGAATCAAAAATTTATATTCTTACTCATGAATATGAAATGTTTAAGATGAATGATGATGAATCTATTTCTAGTATGTACACTCGTTTTACTAACATCATAAATAGCTTGACAGCTCTTGGCAAAGTTTATTCCAAAGTGGAGATAGTAAGAAAAATTCTCAACTCTCTACCAAAACGTTGGGAATCAAAAGTGACAGCGATTCTTGAAACTAGAGACCTCAAGAAACTCGAAGTGAATGAACTCATTGGGTCACTTATCACCCATGAGTACACATTGAAAAGAGGAGAAGAAGAAGGAAAGTCAAAGAAGAGCTTGGCACTTAAAGCTGTTCCACATGAAAGTGAAAGTGATGAAGATGAGGAAAATGACGACAAAGATGAAGAAGTTGCGATGATAACAAGAATAATTCAGAGGTTCTTAAAGAAAAATAAAACTCCTCCAAGGAAATCCTTCAATAAGTTTTCCAAGAAAGATTCAGGTAAAAATGACACTTTAATTTGTTATAAATACAATAAACCCGGTCATATCAAGCCAGATTGTCCTCTGCTAAAGAAAGATCGAAAAAAAAGGCAAAAAAACAATTAAAGCTACGTGGAATGATGATTCAAGTAGTTCAGATAGTGAAGCAAGCAATGGAGAATCAGGAAATCTTTGTCTTATGGCTAAAGATGACATTGAGGTAACAAATTTTGATAATATTGAAGATCCTTCATATGAAGAATTACAAAATGTTTTAGAAGAAGTATATGAGGAATTTGAAAAATTGGGTATCAAGTATACTGTTTTGAAAAAGAAAAATTCTTCTTTAACAAACGAAATTGATATTTTAAGAAAAGAAAATATTGTTTTGAAAGATGAAAATTTTGAGTTGAAGAAAAAGAAAACTGATTTAGAAAATATTATTGAAAACTTTACGAATGGAAAAAGAAATTTTGAAAAACTTCTTGGTAGTCAAAGATGTGTTTTTGATAAGGCAGGCTTGGGATATATGCCAAAACAAAAATACAAACCTTATAAAAACTTCTTTGATAATCCTTCTACATCAAAGTCCAATATTCAAAATTCTTTTCATAAAAATAATTTTATTAAAAAAGGATACTATTATAATCACTCAAGTTCTTCATATATGTCACATGCTATTTGCAATTTTTGTAATAGAAATGGTCATAATTATCTTACTTGTCCTATTAGAAGAAAACATACAATGACTATTAGAGCCATATGGGTACCTAAATATCTTATTTCTTCTAATACTAATAAATAAAGGACCCAAAGAACTTGGGTACCGGGAATTGTTTTTAATTGCTTTTGTAGGTATGCATGAAGTATTCTACAGGTAAAAATAAATGATTTTTAGACAACGGATGCTCAAGATACGTGACAGAAGACAAAACTAAATTCATTGACTTCACTTCTAAAGAAAAAGGATGTGTGATATTTGAAGACAATTCAAAAGAGAAGATCATGGAAATGGAAGGAAAGATCATCAAGACTTAATACAAGATGCAACCAAATAGTAGAAACATGTGAAAGATCATCCAGCGGAATAAATTCTAGGAGAACCTTCACGAGGTGTAAGTACTCGATCATCTCTTAGAAATATTTGTAATCACACACTTTTTCTATCTCAAATTGAATCCAAAATATTGATGAAACTCTTATTGATAAATCATGGATTCTATTTGTGTAAGAAGAACTAAATTAATTTGAAAGAAATAATGTATGGAAATTTGTTCCTACACCTAAAAATTATGTTGTTATTGGAACAAAATGAATTTTTAGAAATAAGAAAGATGAGTCTAAAATCATCACTAGAAATAAGGCTCGACTTGTAACCCAAGGTTTCAATCAAAAAGAAAGAATCGATTATGACGAGACATATGCACTAGTCGGAAGATTAGAAACTATTCGAATGCTACTTGCATATGCTTGTTCTAAAGATTTCAAACTTTTTCAAATGGATGTTAAAAGTGCTTTCTTAAACGGTTTTATAAATGAAGAGGTATATGTTGAGCAACCTCTAGGTTTTGAAAATCATATTTCTCCAAATCATGTTTTCAAACTCACAAAAGCACTATATGGACTCAAACAAGCTCCTAGAGCGTGGTATGAGAGACTTAGTGGTTTCTTGATTGAAAAATGCTTTTTAAGAGGAAAAATTGATACAACTCTTTTCATTATATACGAAAATGATGATATTCTTTTGATTCAAATTTATGTTGATGATATAATATTCGGTGCTACTAATGAAAATATGTGCCAAGTTTTTGCTAAGACTATGCAGGAAGAATTTGAAATGAGCATGATGGGAAAGCTTATATTCTTTCTCGGATTGTAAATTAAGCAAGCAAAAAGTGGGATATTCATCAATCAATCAAAATATATTAAAAACATTGCTGAAGGAGTTTGGGATAGAAGGTGCTAAGGAAACTGGAACATCAATGAGCCCATCCACTAAACTTGATAAAGATGAATCCGGTAAACTAGTTGATTCGAAGGTATATCGAGGTATGATTGGTAACTTATTATATTTGATAGCCAGTAGACCAGATATTATGTTTAGTGTATGTTTATGTGCACGTTTTCAATCATTTCCAAAATAATCTCATTTGATTGCAGTCAAGCGGATTTTTAGATATTTTGTCAATACCAATGACTTAGAATTATGGTATCCTAAACACACGTCTTTCGATCTTATTAGTTATTCAGGTACCGATTATACTGGTTGTAAAGATGATCGAAAAAGTTTTAGTAAAACATGTCATTTCTTAGGTCGTGCACTAGTTTCCTGGTTTAGTAAAAAACAAAATTCTGTTGCACTATCTACTGCTGAGGCAGAATATGTTGCTGCGGGTAGTTGTTGTGCTCAAGTTCTTTACATGAAGCAACAACTTGAGGATTTTAAACTTATGTACAATCACATTCCAATCAAATGTGATAATACAAGTGCTATAAATTTTTCAAAGAATCCAATACAACATTCTCGGACCAAACATATTGAAATTAGATATCATTTTCTTAGAAATCATGTGCAAAAGGGCGATATTGTATTAGAATTCACTAGTACACATGATCGATTGGCAGAAATTTTCACAAAACCTCTACCAGAAGATAAACTATGCATGATTAGAAGAGAAATAGGAATTATGCATGCCATGAATATCTGCTAGATATTTTTATTCCATTATCTCAAATGACCTACAGAAACTTGAGACGTTTAGCTTCATCATTCAAATGCATTTGCTCCTCATAAATCATCATGCCATTCTTGTCTAAAGGATTAGGCAATCGAAATGCAGAGGCAAGTAAGGATTTTAAATCCTTATTCTGTTGTTTTAAGTCTACTATTTTTTTGTTAGACTCTTGAACAAGTCGTTGAAGAATATCGATCTTCTCATTAAGCTTCTCTATCTCGCGGGTTTTTGACTGCAACCGAGCGGAAAAAGCAACAATGGAAGATGAGTATCGAGTCCCGAGACCCACAAGCTCGTAAATAGCATCATGATCTGATTTATTAGCCAAATCAGTATTTTGCTGCTTCATGGCACTTACAACAGATGCAGAAATAGATTGATCACGAGAAGCACTGAAGGAGAATTGATGAGCCATTAAGATTTTGTAAAGTGAGAATGAAGATGAACTACAACAATGAAAAGAAGATTTGATGCGGATTAGATAAAGCTAAGGATTGCTTTTATAAAGATGGAAATAAGTAGAAGACAAGCTGTCATCTCTTTAAATCTTACTTAGTCAAGCTTACAAGATATGCCGGATGCATATTGTCAAAAGTTACCGAACTAAGCTAGCGGGATTAATTATATTTGTCCCTGTTTCTCTCGTGAAACGCTGCCATTATCTGCTGATGTTGACTCTGTGCTTGAACTCTTACTCGTTCCGATTCCTCTATTTGAAGTTTCAAAACACGAGCGAATTCCGTCAAATCTTTATTTTCTTGCTTTAACCTCTTATTCTTTCTGCCTTTATTTGCAAGCTTTTGATGCAGAACAGATATTTGATTGTTAAGTCGATCAACCTCATTTGCCCTCGCTAGTAATCTCCGAGACATGGTCGTAACAGAGGCAGCATATTGAGCACTGAGAGTTCTTGATGCTGCAACAACCTCAGAATCAGTTCTATTTGAAAAATGCATTTCTGCTTCTATCATGGTGTTGACAACCTCATGAGATAAAATGACTGGTTGAGACGGTTCCTGATTCAAATCCGGAAGATTATCAGACGAAATTTTTTCCGCCATTCTATCGTTTTGAATAAACAGAAACTGGATCAATGAATGGGGTGAAAATTTATTTGAGTATCCGACAGGTGAAAACGGTCTTTTAAACAACAACTTTCAAATCTCGATAATATTTAATTTTTCAACAATATCATGCGGATTTAAATCTGCTTTCGCACCGACTGCTAGAGCTAGGCCTCCAACCTTTTCAGGTTTTGTCAGACACGCGTGACTCCACACCGAATTGCCAGAGTTAGACTTCCAACATTTGCAGGTTTTGTCGGACATGCATGGCTCCGCACCGCATTGCCAAAGCTAGGCCTGCAGCTTTTGCTGTCTTTGTCGGACACGAATAATTTTAATTATTCATTTTCAAATTTCTGAAACATCTAATTCGTCAATAACATCAAGCGGATTTAAATCTTTTTCCGTACCGAAATGATAAAATTCGGCTTCAACGTTTGCAAGTTTTGTCGGACACGGGTGGTTCTATCCTCTACAGTCTCTACTAACGCAGCGTTTTATTTGTCTGTTAGTTATTGTAGGAATATATCTTATTGAGATAATTATGATTCCTTTTTAATGATGCCAAAAGGGGGAAAAGTTTTAGACTAGAACATTAACATTGTTTAAATTGCTAAACTTGTTATATATGCTTGGAATTATGTTTATATTTTTGCTTGAAAAACTAACGCACATTCTCAGGGGGAGCTTAAGTATTAATACAGGATTCAGGTTCTATCAAGCATTTATCATCATCAAAAAGGGGGAGATTGTTGAACCCAAGATTTCAAGTTTCATATAAATCTACAAATGGATTTTGATGATAACAAATGAATCCAAAGAATAAAGGAGTCTCAAACTCAAGCTGTCCACACAATATAATCAAGCACATCAAGGAAGCAAGCATGAGCAAGAAGGGAACAAGTTCACATTAAAATCATAGAGTAATATTGTAAATCTCTTAAAAATTCAAAATTAGGATTAAGGCTCAAAATTAATATTTTATCATAAAGCATTAAAATACATTTTCCACATGTGCATTATATTTTGAAAATTAAATTTGAAAATTTTGAAAGATGATTGATTGTCATCTTTCACATGTGCATGACATGATTAAAGGTTTGAACTTTGAAAATTTTGAAAGATGATTGATTGTCATCTTTCACATGTGCATGACATGATTAAATGTTTGAACTTTGAAAATATTAAGATGATTGATTGTCATCTTTCACATGTGCATGTTTTATTTAAATATTTTCAAAAGTGGTGGATGCTTTTCTTGACTTATGCAAAAGGTAGATGTCTTTATTTGAAAATTTTGAAAAGTAAAGTGTGCTCCTTTTGTCATATGTAAAAAGTAAAAGATTATGTTTGAAATTTTTGAAAAGTAAAGTGTGCTCCTTTTGTCACATGCAAAAAGTAAAAATATTAGATTTGAAATTTTTGAAAAGTAAATGATGATGTTTTTGATATGGGAATCTTTTCAAATTTGAAATTGAAAAATCATTTGCCTATAAATAGCTCACTTGAGTTTTGCAAAATTCACAACAAGAGCTTACACATCTATTGCTAAGTTTTGCATCATTTCTTCAATGCTCTCATTCTCTCTTTTCTAAAGTTTTGAGCCTTAATTCTTGTTCTTGTTGAGAGAGATATAGGTTGCGCTGTATTGTTTCTATCTCACTCATTGAGGAGTGTACTTTGATAGTCTACCTACTATCAATTCTTGTATCAGTAAAAGGGTGTGTATAATCCTTGTGTGTGTAGAAGGTGTTCTACACGGAGAATAGTTAAATCACCAAGTGTAAGGTAATTGGAAGTGTAGAAGGTGTTCTACACGTGGAATAGTTAAATCACCAAGTGTGAGGTGATTGGAAGTGTAGAGGGTGTTCTACACGGATTCTTTGGAGCGGTACTGCTCAAAGGTGTAATAGGTTTCTATCTCCACCTAAAGGAGATTGAATACTGGATTTGGGGATCCTCAAGAGGTAGCTTGAGGCGAGGACGTAGGCAGTGGGGTCGAACCTCGTTAACATACTGAGTTTGCTTCTCTCTTACCCTTACTCTTTATATTTATTATTGTTTCATATTTTATTTATATTTTATATTATATATTTGATTTATAATTGTTATTTTTTTTAAATACAACTCAATTCACCCCCCTCTTATGTTAGTCATCTGGGCAACATAATTACAAATAATACAGAAGAATCTGATCCTGGCCTCCCCCTTATAATCCAACTCCCAAATCACCAAATTCATGATTACATTCTAATACCAACATGAAATTAAACCTCCAATTAGTCCCATGTTTGGTCTTCATATATTTCCAAAAAACTTTGCTTGGACATTCACGATTGCATGGAACAAGCATCATGTACACCTTCTTCAGTTAATTAACATCTTGTAGCTAGCCAGCCAGCTGCGGCCATGATCTATATGACTACAAGCGGGAGAGGCTTGAATTAACTGGAAAGTGGGATACTACAATTGGAGCTTCCGATGATTTTAATTTTCTTTTGGCTTTCTGATCTGACAAAGAACATTCTTTCAAAGGGCCGGGGCCACCCGGCCCATCGGAGACCGGAGACTTGGAGAACATGAAACAACCCAAAAATGCTGAGAACAGTGACATAATTTTCCCCTTCTGTATGTTGTTGGCTCAGATGTTTCCTATTCGACGGATAGAACAAAGTAGGATTAATGGATGAGCTGAGCAATGAATATTTTGTGAGTGATCAGAGTTGAAGTCAGATGCTTCATTTATAAGTTCTATGAGAGTTGGAAATCTTCGCTTGAAGAGCAAGCGGAAGACCAAGCAAAAGTTAATTCGCTTTCTTCGGTATTTCCTAGATGCATGGACCACATGGTCCTCAACTTCTCACAACTTTCGTGGTTCCTATGGTTTGACCGTGACCACAAACAATGAAATTATATATTATTTAGATATATTAACGTAAGGGGGCGGCTCCTCAATATATTTTGTGGCTAGACGAGTATTAAATATATAGTAATTTAATTTAAAAATAATATTAAGATTTAAATATTAAATAATAAAACTCTATTAAAAATTTTGAAACGCAGAACATATTAAAATTTTGTTATATTAAAATATATATTATTTTGTTATTTTATTCCAATTTTACTATTATTTAAAGATTTTGTACATTTCAAATAAAATCTTTTTGAGTAAAATTTTTATATTTACTTGTTTTTTAATCAAATTTTATCATTTAATATTGATTTTATTTTAAATAAAACATTTCCTATTTTATATAAAATGTTTCCTATTTTATATACTAGGTAATATTTTCTATAATATTTTTTTTTCGTTTATAGGGCAGGGCCTACTCAAATTTGGGGACCTTAAAAAATGACCTTATTGCCTACCCCCTCTCAGCCGGCCATGAATTTAACATGACGTGAAATCGGCAACTTTTAACTGATTGGAGAGCAAAAAAACCATAATCGCTAGAACAAAATTTGCATTTTCTTGGGTATTTTTTTTTTGTGACTAATACCATATATTTTTGTCAGAATACAGTTTTTGTCACCAAATTAGATCGTAACAGATTCAGAGGAATAAACTGGTAACTTTAAGGGCTTAAAGCTACCACTGTAAAAATCACGAGAAATACTTTTATTTTTGACGATTCTTTTCCTCGCAAAAAGTGTAAAATTTCGTTGCAAAAAAATGCCAACCATGGTTAACAAAAGTCGAAAATACTTATATGCCATGATAAAAATCACGGGAAATAAGCATTTGCGACAAAAAAATATTTTCGATGATTTGTGATAACTGGAAATAGTCTTTTATGAAAAAGAAAATATTACTAAAACATAATAAGAACCTTATACCTAAGATAAGATAAATATTAATAATGTATTACCAATACACTAAGGTCAAATTAAAAAAAAAATACTAGTACAACAATATCCTTATACCCTCACCTAAAACACATTAAGAATGTGAACAATATATTACAAATATACTAAGCTTAATAAACAATAAAAATATACTAAGCTCAATAGTTATTTCAATAAATCAAACTTGATTAGAAACATAACATTCAATCTAGATAATGCTAGTTAGACAACATAGCATAGACAATACATGTGTGCATAGATTAGATAACACCTTGACAAAGCCCCAAATATAAAGGTTGCCGCACCTTCAGCCGCTAGGTTGGCCACCACTTTTACAACATATCTGTGCGTTGGCATCATCTAACTCAAGTAGCGCCATGATCTTTTGCAAGCCAACTATCAAAATTCATTTGTAGACAAGACTATATGAGAATATGAAGTTTTTATACAAGGCCCAAATGAGATAAATCTGAAGTTCCTCTATTACCTTGCTAAAAGAGTGTTGCAATTGATGCCTTCTGTCCATTCCCAGAGTCTCTGTACTGGGGATGCCTAAATGGAGACATGGAAGAATCTAGACCAGCAAACCTATTTCCAGACCCACCTCGGTCAAGATACCTTTTCATCTACAAACAATAAGCAAAATAAAATAGAATTAATATTTTACCATTACATACCGACTATGGCATTGTATGCAGTAAATAGAAGAGAAAGAGGACCTTGGATTAAATAAAATTTTGAGCAGACAATATGCTCAACCTGCAGTTCAGTTGGATCCTGACCAGAATAAGATGATCAAGTGCCCTGCCTAGCAAAACATTTGGTACCAATATTTAATGACTACATAAATAACTACAAATGCAATTAAAACTGAATGCATAATCTGTATACCCTTAGCAAATGCTTGCTGATTGTCTCTACAAATGTTTTAATATGATATTGATGCCACATTTAAGTTTATTAGCTTTTCCAAATTAGTTTAATTTTTTTATGCATGTTATTCATTTTAAATTAAGTGCTTGCATATAATATTTTTAGTGTAATAGTTTATATACTTTTTTAATTTGGTTTGGATTAGCAAAGCAGTTGGAGTTGTCTTTTTGTAAAGTTAATGTTCAAATAGCAAACTCATTGTCTTATATTAATGATGTTAATAAAATCATCAGATCTTAAGATGCCCTCAGAACCTCATTTATACCTTGTGTGGACAACAACATTCGTACCTCCTTAACATAGGTTAGATTCACTATCTATAGCCGAATTTATTTTTTGCTAATTTTTATTAGTTAGTTGGGGAAAGATGTTATCTTATGTATGAGTCTTTGAAGACATGTTTACATTTGCTCTTGCTTTATGATGTTTTTAGATAGCAAAATGAAGGCTGTTAAGGCTACCTTTGATATCAGTATTGATCGGGGTATAAATTTCTTTGACACTGCTAAAGTTTATCCAACCCATTTCTTTATTGAAAAATCTTTCTAGGGGTCATGGTTATCAAGCCTAAAATTAATTTAAACAATAATGAGATGGAAATCCAACAAAAATCATCAATTTTTGAAAAAATAACTACAAGCCTACAACATGCATGGTAAACCTAAGAAGAAAATGGATTCTATTAGCAGCATGTCATGTAGTCTAATAGCAGGGGAGAAACAACATATTTGAAAAAATATACACAAGATGTCTCAAGGCTACTATTTTGGTTTTGTATAGGAAATATACATAAGTCACATATTTGAAGAAACAAAAACAAAAAAAATTGGCAATTGGCATGATAGCAGGGGAGAAACAGAAACCACTAAAAATGAAACTTTAAATTAATTGTATGAGTTCTGGCAAGAAAGGAAACCAATTGAATAAACAATAACAACAGATTTAACAATCTGCAACCAATGAACCGGTCTGCATTCATAATCAGAACCCTTATCAAAAAATTTAGTTGTGTGACTTGTCTTTTCGAGCTAACTAGCAGATATGACACTATATTTAGAAGAGGTAAATATAGGATTGTCTAGCTAGAAGTGTCAATGGATGACACTATATAGGAAACCAACTTACTTGCTCATGGTCCATTCAAAGAAACGGGTCCTATGTAAAACTGAAGAGCACCTAAGATGTCCAGAGCTTTCAGAAATTATGAGAAAACAGGAATAAGTACAAACAGCACAAAAACAATCATACGCAAATAAAATTTAACCATGTCTCTTTAGATTTTAAGAAGAGCCAATCACAAAAGCAAAATGAAATGAAAACATGAAATTTAAAAATTTTCTTTATTTCTCCTTTGTATCCTTTACTTGTACTTAGCAAGAGAAAACCTTAACAATACTGCTTAGTTCATTGCATGTATTCCATTAATATTCCCCAACATTCTACATCATATAAAGCATACTAGTTGTTGAACAACACAGATCCAACTATAAATTAACCAATTTGACAAATCAATTTTCACAGTAAGCTCACTTGAACGATAGGCTAACACAAACAACCAAGAATCAAAATTCCACTCCATTTTCTCATGTCATCTATGAAACCTGGGAACAGCTTAACACCGAGTCAAATATATGGCTTACCAAATAGAAAAATGGCAAACAGAGATCTTAACATCATCGAATCGCAAACCCCAACAAAAAAACAAGTCACATTTATCAAATTTCCCGATGTGGTGAGAAAAAACACCCAATCTTAAAATATAGAGAGCTTTAACAATCTAGGGACTGCTCTTAGAGAAAGGTGAAAGAAGAACATTTACAAAGGCTCTGTGCACAAAGAAACGTATCTTTGTGTGGGGGCTCGATTTGGTTTCCTAGGGAAAGAAGCCGTGTAGGGAGGTGGCTCGATTCGGTGAGAAGGAGAGGGAGGGAGGCGTGCGGGAAAGCATATTGGGTTGGGGGTGGTCCGGCGAGGTTGTGGTAGTAGTCTGAGACGGCGGGAGGCTGCGGCGACACTGGCCTGAAGAGGAGAGTACATCGAGTGAGGGATGACTGTTTCAGGATGGAGGGAGAAAGACCGGTGACGTGGGAGTTGGGGAAAGTTGGCGCCAGCGAGGGGAGGCTGATGCCGATGACTGCATGGCTGCATTGTGGTGGCACCGCTGTAGTTGAAGGAGAGACAAGGAAGAGGGGAGGGGGCTCTCAACTGTGAGAGTGAGAGAGAGAGAGAGAGAGAGAGGTGTAGTTTATATATTTAAATTTTTTTTCATTGATCAATTTGGTGAGCAAAAATAAAAAAATATAATATATAAAATTTTTCTAATCACTTTAATTGGTGAAAAAAGCAATTAATTTTCACATATTCTAATTTGTAACAAATAAATTTGTACAATATAATTATTTGGAACACTAAATTTTGTGACGATATGAATTGGGTAAGAAAAAATAATTATTTGTTTCCAAAATTAGAATTGAAAAATGTATGTCTTTTGTGACTAATTAGTGTCGCCTGTAATAATTTTATAATTTATAAG
Organism: Platycarya strobilacea; assembly: GCA_036898215.1. Classification (NCBI taxonomy): domain Eukaryota; kingdom Viridiplantae; phylum Streptophyta; class Magnoliopsida; order Fagales; family Juglandaceae; genus Platycarya; species Platycarya strobilacea. The sequence continues at coordinate 35,138,301 of CM072551.1, read as the reverse complement.
AAAAGAGTATTATTTATCAAAATTTTCTTATGATTTTATATCTATTAAAAAAAGTGAATAATATTTACAATTTTTATATCGTCAGAAATAACATGGTCTATTATAATTATTTATGACAGAACATTTCTAATAGATAATTTTTGGTAATAATATGTCATTATTTGCTAACATATTATATTCATAGGAAAAAAATCTGTGAGAAAAATTACTTTTTTTTTAAGTGTTAATTCTCGATCCGGCCAATTAAATGAGAATAATTCTACTTAATTGTCATCTACATTGTCCACACATTTCCGGTACATTGCACTTATTTTATTTTATTTCTTTACTTTTTTATAATAAATACATGATATATGAATAATAAGTCAAACAACTCAATTAATTTAATAAAAATAAAAATAATTAAATATATAAAATAACTTTAAAATATATAAAATATATAATATAAGATGATGCATCATTAAAAGAATTTGTACCTCATAATCTCCACGACCACACGTTGCATTGTCATAAACGAGACAAATGGTCATACACGAGACGAATAAATTATATATAATTAGCTGATCACCAATACAAACGGTCAAAGTGGATGAAATTACAATTGACCAAAAGTAATAGGAACGTAGTGTTGAGAAGTTCAAGTATACTGCTTAAGAAAAAATTGATCATGATCTTAATTTTTATAAAGAGTTATCACACTCTTTTTATTAAACCTTTTAAAAGTAGAAATAAATGTTTATTTATGGTCTCAAAATAGATTAATTTATAATCGATAATGAACTCTACAATCTACTCACAGAGATGGTACCAAAAATATCGACTCAAAATGCGTGTTGAGATATCCTATGAATAAATCTATCTTAATTTTTATAAAGAGTTATCATGCACATTGGTCTTATTAGGGCTTTAAATTCTTTAAATGAGAGAAATGAGTGTTTGCGTATGCGTATTCCTGCAGGCTGCAATATCTACCTTATATTTCACAATAAAGGCTCCTTTGATGGCTGCTTCAATTTGTGCTAGATTCTCAAGAGCACTCTAATTTAAATAAGTTAGAATATCGACAGGAAAAACCACGCTTGCAGTACATAACTCTGTTTTATTGAAGTTCCTTCAACTACACATGACTTTCACAAAGACAATTTGCTTTTGCTCAAGCAGTTAAAGTAGAAGCACACAAGGATGAAAGTAGAAGCATGATAAGACTAAAATTGTAGAAATCGCAAAACATTATTTTTTCACCATGCCTCTGAACTCGGGTTTAAAGAACAATGTTTTTTCCATGCCCTAAATCACAATAAACATCTCACAATACCCAAAAATCACCTCTCAATACATAAGACCATAATAGTATGGAAGAAAAAAATGTTGAAACCTTCACATACAAAGTTGAGTAGGGGGATCGGCAAAACAGAGCTCCACTAGAGCAGAATCAGAAGTTTGGCCATTAAATGAGCTCACAGGGAGGGGTAGCACTTGCAAATGGACGAGCTTCGTTGGGTGTCTCTGAAAAGATGGACGGTTGGCGCTGGGCAGAGGGAGGAGGTGCATCTTTGCGAGATGCAAAATAGTTTGCTCCTTTCAATCAGCTCAACGGGAGTTGCAGACACAGGAGCATCGTGAGGTGGTGCTGAATAGAGAGCCACAATCACGAGGAGGCGCTTAAAAAGTAAGCCGACACATATTCTAGCGAGGAAAGAGAATGGATTGAGCAGGATGCCAAAATTTGAATGGGATTCAAATGGGGAAGAAATGACCACAGTGCAAAGAATAAATCTACATTACAGCCTGTGGAAGAGAAGCCTAGCGACACACTGGGAGAAATTACCAACAAACCTCTGAGTTAATTCCCCCACGCGATCCAGTCTCCCCATTTGCTCCTGAGACTTCACTCTCCTTCTTCTCTCCCCCACGGCATTCCAATTCTCCCCTTCTCTTGTCCCCCATTGCCGAATATTTCGTTGGAATCTTCTCTCTCCCCTATTGCAGTATCTCCCACCCAAACCCTTACCCTTTCTATCCCCCATCGCGACTCCTCTATGCACAACCCCCCAAATTACATCCACTCTCCCACCCCCAAATCGCTGCCCTCTCTTGGTCTCCATTTTCGTAAGTTCTCTCCCTCTCTCTTTCCCTACTTTTCATTGTACTTTGCATGATTAACTCAGATAATGGTTCCAGATTTTGAGTTTTGTGGAGTTGACTTGATATTTAATTATTTTCTTAAGCTTTGGATTTTGTTGGATTTTGCCAGATTTTGGTCAGTATGGATTTTGCAGCTGGATACTCATGTTTTTAGGGTGTAGTTGTAAAGAAACATATTTGGAATGATTTGAGATAGATGTGCAAAATTCTGTGATTTTATTGTAGAAAAATAGAGCATTGTTGATAATGATCTTGAATTCTGAATCTATAATTCATAATTACATTTTCCTCAACCACTACTTTATTACTTTGAACTTCCTACCACTACATTTTATGGGCAATTACTCAACGAGTGCATGATTACTGCACTAGAAAATTCTAGATCACTTGCTTTGTAGCTTAATACAAGTTAAAAATCTTAGATCACTTGGTCTGTAGCTTAATACAAGTGAAAAATTGATTTGTGGTTATCAGATTTAAAGGCTTCCATGAAGATATGGAATTTGTAGTAGTTAAGGTTATAAAGTAGAAGTGTTTAGTTTTTTAATGGTATTCTACACATTGATAATAAAAAAATACCACAAGTTCATTTCTTTTGATTCTTGGTCTATTATATGAATATTAATCTGTTTCTTTAAAAATTTACCTTTTCCTTGATTCAAATGTTAATACCTAATTGCTGTTGGTTCATGTGGCCAAGCTTATGTGCAATATGTCTATGGCATCAAGCCAATCCTCATCCTTAGTTAATGATTATGTAATGGAAGCACCAACTTGTTGGTGTAGTTTAAAAACACCACTGAAGACTTTTCACACTACAATAAATCTAGGAGCATGAGCATGATCTTCGAAAAAGAGAGGTTGATGTGAGAAAGGTATTAAAGAAGCCGCCAAAAAAGAAAAAGTGAAAACTACTATTTTTGTATTGACTTTTGGCATTTGTAATATTGTTAGCGTGGTTCGGATAAATTTTATGTTAAAGTCCAATATATCGATTAGTTTTGTTTTGAATACCTTTTAGGTTGTGCAAATGGTTTGATGATAACCATTTGTATAAATTGATGGTGTTAAGTCACTTTGTGTCCTGACTTTGACTTTAATGCACTTCAATATTCAAAAAGAAAATCTCTGTGATGGATGATTTGTGTTTAATTTTTTGAGCATAAACAGGATCCAATTTATGGGCCACGTCTGGGCGTTAGTTACTTTAGTTTAAATATACATTTTTGAGCATAAGCACAAAATTCAAGTTAATTTCTTGAAATTGCTCAATAAAAGAGATGCAATCCTCTCATTTCCCGAGATGAAATCCACCCATATCATTTCTCAACAAAGGATGAGAATGATATTAATTAGAATGAAATCCCGCAATTTGATCACTTAGAAGTTCAAAGAAAAGCAATAGTAGATCAATATGCATTTCGATGCCATATTACGAGCAAATCTAACAAATACATTCACATATTTTACCTCACGTCCTTTATCGGGAGATGGAGGAAAACAAACAAAAGACAGAAAATACCATTGGCATGATACTTTTTTATTTTTTTTTAATCTCATCGATCGTTTTTGTGTTTGAGATAATCTCATATATAATAGCTACAGACTTGTTTTGATCAATACTGTAGACTTGTTTTGATGGTTGGAATTCTTGCAATGGGCAAATGCTCCTTGAATAGCGTTCTCAGTCACATGCAGAACTTAATAGATTTTGACTGGCTTTTGTGTTTCTCGGAATTAAGAACATTCTTTCATGCCGAAGCGCCCCGATCGAGCCTCCCACATCACCGGAGACTTGAAACGAAGAGAGCATGAAACAACCTTAAAACGGTGAGAAAAATAGGGACATCGTGGTTCCCTTCTGTATGTAAACAAAGGTTGTTGGCTTAGATCATGTAATTTCTGAGACTCTGAGTAGTGAATTCAACCAGTTTACAGTTTTTTAGGCAGACAAAATGACGTCCAATCTTGATCAGTTAATGTGTAAACGAACATATTTATACAACTGCAACTGGAGTACTACTAGAGAAAAAAATAAAATAAAATTTAAAAAGCCTTTGACGAATTCAATACACAAGTCTTATCTAATTACAAATAATTCAGAAGAATCTGATCCCTCCCCCTAACCCCACTCCCAAATCATCAAATTACATTCTAATACCAACATGAAATTAAACCTCCAATTAATTTTCGTATTTGGGCTTCAAATATTTCTAGAAACTTTCTTCAGGCAAATTTGCCCACCTGAAGGAGCCAGTCTACATAACTCTTCTGTTAACGATTGCATAGAACAAGCATCATATACATGACCTTCTTTTAGTTAATTAAATATCCCGTATAGATAGCCAGCCAGCCCAGCCACAATCTATATCACTACAAGCGGGAGATGTTTGAATTAACTGGAAAGTAAGATACTACAATTGGAGCTCTCAATGATTTGATTTTCTTTTGGCTTTATGATCATCTGACGAAGAACGTTCTTTTACAGGGCCGGGGCCTCCCGACTCATCGGAGACCAGAGACTTAGAGCAAATGAAATACACTACAAGAAAACAGATATTTGTAGCATTTTAATTGTAGTCAGAATGACTGTTTTTGCTGCAAAAACTTTTTTGCAGCATTCTTTTCTACTTTTTACGACGAAATTTAACATCGTAAAAAGTCGATTTTCTTGTAGTGACAACCCAAAAATACTGAGAAAAGAGACATAATTTTCCTCTTCTGTATGTTGTTGGCTCAGATGTTTCCTATTTGATAGATAGAACAAAAGTAGGAATGGATGAGCTGATGAGCGATGAATATTTTGTGAGTGATCAGAGTTGAAGTGAGATGCTCCATTTGTAAGTTGTATGAGAGATGGAAATCTTCGCTTGAAGGACACGGAATAATGATGCACGCATGAGAGAGATCATCATGGGATCTATGATCATCAACCCAAAAAGCTTGGAGACCAAGCAGAAGACCAAGCAATAGTTATTTAGTCAATGCTCTCCTCTATATTTTCCTAGATGCTGGTGCTCGATCGCTACTTTCGTGGTTGCTATGTTTGACCGCAACCCAAAACAATGACATATATATATATATATATATATATATTAACATGTGAAATCGGCAACTTTAACTATTGGAGAGCATGAAATTGTAGCCTCGTCTCCACACGTTCCTAGTGGCTGAAATAACATTATCCAAAAGTACTAGCTAGGAACCTAACTGGTATGTTGTATTATCCTACCATTCAAACATCGCATGTATTTTATGTTTTTGAACAAAAAGTCGTATGCGACGGCCACGTACCATCATGTGACGATGAAGAAGTTGATGGACAACCAGGGTTTTGTTGGTGCAAAGGTGGCTGCAAAATAAAAAATAATGGGAGAAAAACTTGATTCACGCGTCATTAATATTACTTTTTTTTAAGATAATATTGGTTTTTCATTAATAACGGTATACACACAAATTATAAGTAAATTTACTTTTAAAATATAATAAAATCCAAAACAAATTTATTTGACTAACTACGTTATGCACACCAAGTTAGACTTGGAATACTCTGAAATTTTACTATTTACTCAAGAAATTAAAAATTTGTTCTCTGTAAAATAACAAATTTTAAAGAAATGAAGACTTTAAGAGAGAGAGAATTTCAAAAATGACTTTTAGACTTCTTAAATTGGTAAGCCAATAGGTCAATTTATACAAGACTAAATGATGTGAATAAAAAATTGTAACTTTTTATTTTTCTATAATCTAATACGAACAAGTATATTTGTTTTGCCTATTACCAAGTGGCACAAATATTAGACTTAGTCTCAATGTTTTGAATACTGTATTGGTGGGCGTATCGGTCAAGGTACTAGAATGAAATATTTTGGTACTGATACCGTTTCGTGTACCGTTTCAAAATAATTTATATATAAATAAATTATATATATAAATTATATTTCAAAATAATAGTCAATATATGAATAAATTATATATAAAAATATATATGTAAATATTCTATTCTGAATTGGAGTGAGTAAAAAAATAGCAAGAAATTGAAAAAAAAAATCAAAATCTAGTACGGTCGAAACTGAGACTAAAATATCTGCCGAAACGAAACAGCAGTATTTCTGTACTGATTTATTGGCTAGTACGGCATATTTCAGCCTTACCCACCAATACGATACGTAATTAAAAACTATGCTTAGTCCAATACCATGCTTCTTTATCTTGCATCTCGCATGAGTTTGATACCCACCAGGTACCTTTTTAGCATTTATTTTTCAAGCTTTGTGCGTTGTGGCTATGGGGGAGATAATTCCAACCCCAGTCATCTTGGTAATTCAAGAGTATCAATACCACTAAGATATTGGAGGCTTAGATTTCATATATAGATCCAAAATTATATGATAATGCAAGGTAAAAGTTTCACAAGTACAAGCTTTATACAATTCTTTTGTAATGATGTGGATCCTATCAAGAAAAAAAGAATTTTTCATACTTTTTTATGATGAAATCCCTTTTTTTATAAAAGGATTGTACGAAACTTATGCAATGAAAGCTTTTTATATAATATCATTTCTCAAATTATACAAGGTATAAAAATTTCTTAACTCTCTTCCCTAAATAATTCTAAGCTTTCAAAACTAATTCCCAAAATATTATTAATAATAAATATAATGTTTTACATGAGTGCAAGTATTATTGTTATATATATATATATATTTCTAATCGAATAATGGTTGTTATGATATTTTATAAGTAATGCTAAATATAGTCTTAGAGTATTAAGGAATTTCGTGTATTCAATTTTTTACAAAAAAAAAAAGGACATACCTTTAAAATTAATACATATATATATTTTTTTATGTAGATCTCATATATTTATCAATTTTTAATTTCAAAGAAGTGTGTGAAACTTGCACACTTTAAGATGACAAATATAATTTCTCTTTTAGTAATATACACCATTCATTATCAAATTACTAACAATCGACATATTAAATTATAAAATATTGGCTACTTACACTCTCGATTAAGATCCCGTCATTAAAGTTCATATAGGTTGCATGTTTTAATTATGACAAATATTCTAACTATAACATGTTTATATATAAAAAATAATCTCACTAACTGACATATCTTATTCATAAGATTTATCAGATTGTAAGGTTACTTTTATTAATTTAAGACAGATCTAATGGATCAAATCTCATAAAGTCACATCAATTTATAAAATTCATTTTATATAATATTTTTGTGGTTGTAGCACTCTTTATATATACGTACTTATTGTTGAACGCACTCATGACACTAGGTTTTCTTTTTCTTTTTTTAATTATTTTTACTTTCATTCTACTAGTGGAGATGTATAGAGGTTCGAAGTGGATCATTTTGGAGAATCACATGAAAAAGGGAGAAACTATTGAAGAATTATTGGAGAGCAAGGAATTGAATAGGTAGAGGTTCCTTTCGTGTTCTTAAAGCTTGAAGACAAACAAATGCCTTTAAAAGTTTTGTTATAACAAGAACTCTACTTTCTAAAAGTAATTAAAAGTTTTAATTTCGATGTTGATAACTGGTGTATAAAGCATAAAATTATCCTATACATGATTAAATGGAGTTTAAATATCATTAATTACAAGGAAAATCATTTTTGTGGCCATGCCAGTTATTTGTTACAGAAATGACATTTTATAACAAAAATGAGTCCAATATTCTTAATGCAAATAACTTATGACATGTACTCATTTGTCTTGTAGCTAGCGTAATACTACAAGAAAATTAACATTTGATATGTATGATATTTTAATTATAATCAAAATGATTATATATTTGCAACCAGAACAGTCTATATAATATACTCAAATAGTTTTTTGTCCAACTAATTTACAAATTGCTTATCTAACACTATTGGTAATTAGTAATTTCGATATTTCACCTGCATGTTGAAATAATTGAAGGCATGTCGCAAGGTTTGAAAAATAAAATCCGGTTATGGCCCGATTCAATATAATTGGGTGATTTATGATAATTTTGAATTGGATATTCAAAGTTGATAAAAAGTATGAAAAATCTTATTTGATGCAATTCAAGCATTTTATATCATGTATAAAAGTGTACAAAATATTCATTGACCAGTTTCAACAAAAATATAATATGAATCTTAAATATAGTATCGATAAATATATAATCTATGTATTTAACCTCAGTTCTCGATCACATCTTTTTGTCTTATATATGAAAAGGATAAAAACCATTAATTAGCTTTAAATACATGATAAATGTAATATTTTATGCATAACCATATTCTATTTAATATAAAATAATCATCCGGCCATGATCTCCCTAGTTTTTTGTTCAATTAAAAAATAAAGAACTACATATTGTTTTATCTTTCAATATTTCTACAATTCTTATTGAATACATTAATGAAAAAGTTGATCAATTGAAATGATTCAGGGAGTCATTCAAATATTTACTAAAATTGATTTGGTTTCTTAGGAATTGATCAATTTAAGTGGCTTAAATCGAATAGTTTTTTCAAGCCTTGAGCAACGGTTATAAGCGGGGATTTATTGCATGTATATTTTACGTACATACGTGATGCGTATCCCGAGCTATAATTATCATTTTAGTGATATAGACGATTAATTATCAAACTAGCATTGATATACTAAATTATTAAATTTTGGCTATAATTAATTTACAGTCTCGATTGAGATCCAGTGATGCACTAAAAGAAATATTGTGCAGCATGATTTATACATGATCATTTTCGTAGACCTTATTTTTCCCAGTTTATAACTTTCCCACGCAGTACTGACATTAATAGTTTTCTATTTATTATTTCTTTCTTTTTAATAGTAGCTGATCAGATCAAGGGTGGATGGAACATTGGAGGGAGTGGAGATAGAGCAAGGAATTAAGAACTAGGAAGGGTAGGTTCCTTTGATCATTTTCTTAATGCTTAATGTGTGATCAAGACAAACGAACTTAGCAAGAAGTTGTCGGACCAAGGAATATCCTGCGCCAGTAGATTCTGGATATAGTCTTCAATTCAACTGGCCAGAACATTAAGCATACGGTACTCTTCTTCCAGTACTTGATCAACAACGTACTAATTGTAGCCATGATCGATCCATCTATATTTTATGGCATTACAAGCGGAAGATCAGGTTTGATCTAACTGATGGCCAGTTCCATATGATTTTGATTTCTTTTGGGTTTCTGATCCGGAGAATATTCTTCCATGCCGAAGCCCGAGCCTCCCACATCATCGGAGACTTGAAAGGAAGAGCGCATGCATGCATGAATCAACCTAAAATCGGTGAGAAAATTAGGGACATCGTGGTTCCCTTCTGTATGTACACAAACGTTGTTGGCTTAGATGTAAACAAATGTCCAATCTTGATCAGTTAATGTGTAAATTACGAACAAATTTATACGTACAACTGCAAGTGGAGCAGTGAAGAAAAGAACCCTTTGACAAATTCAAATACACAAGTCTTAATTAATTACAAATAATACAGTAGAACCTGATCCCTGCCCCTAACCCAAGTACTCCCAAACCATCAAACTACATACTAGAACCACCACGAGAACCAGCTTCAATTAATTTGCACGTTTGGATCTTCATATATTTCCAAAAACTTTTCTCGGGCATTCATGATTCCATGGAGCAAGCAATATCATGTACACCATCTTCAGTTAATTAACATCTTGGAGCTAGCCAGCCAGCTGCGGCCATGATCTATATGACTACAAGCGGGAGAGGCTTGAATTAACTGGAAAGTGGGATACTACAATTGGAGCTTCCGATGATTTTGATTTTCTTTTGGCTTTCTGATCTGACGAAGAACATTCTTTCAAAGGGCCGGGGCCTCCCGACCCATCGGAGACCGGAGATTTAGAGAACATGAAACAACCCAAAAATGCTGAGAACAGTGACATAATTTTCCCTTTCTGTATATTGTTGGCTCAGATGTTTCCTATTCGACAGATAGAACAAAGTAGGATTAATGGATGAGCTGAGCAATGAATATTTTGTGAGTGATCAGAGTTGAAGTCAGATGCTCCATTTATAAGTTCTATGAGAGATGGAAATCTTCGCTTGAAGATCAAGCGGAAGACCAAGCAAAAGTTAATTTGCTTTCTTCGGTATTTCCTAGATGCATGGACCACATGGTCCTCAACTTCTCACAACTTTCGTGGTTCCAGCTATGGTTTGACCGCGACCACAAACAATGACATTATATATTATGTAGGTATATTAACGTAAGGGGGCGGCTCCTCAATATATTGTGGCTAGAGTATTAAATATATAGTATTTTAATTTAAAAATAATATTAATATTTAAATATTAAATAATAATACTCTATAAAAAATTTTGAAATGCAGAACATATTAAAATTTTGTTATATTAAAATATATAATATTTTGTTATTTTATTCCAATTTTACTATTTAAAACTATTATTTAAAGATTTTGTACATTTTAAATAAAATCTTTTTGAGTAAAATTTTTATATTTACTTGTTTTTTAATCAAATTTTATCATTTAATATTGATTTTATTTTAAATAAGACATTTCCTATTTTATATAAAATGTTTCCTATTTTATATACTAGGTCATATATTCTATAATATATATATTTTTTATAGAGTGGGGCTACTTAAATTTGGAGACCTTAGACAATGACCTTATTGCCTACCCCTCGCCATGAATTTAACATGATGTGAAATCGGCAACTTTTAACTGATTGGAGAGCAAAAAAACCATAATTCTCGATCCGGCCAATTAAATGAGAATAATTCTACTTAATTATCATCTACATTATCCACACATCTCCAGTACATTGCACTTATTTTATTTTATTTCTTTACTTTTTTATAATATATATGATATATGAATAAAAAATCAAACAACTCAATTAATTTAATAAATATATATATAATAACTTTAAAATATATAAAATATATAATATAAGATGATGCATCATTAAAAGAATTTGTACCTCATAATCTCCGCGACCACACGTTGCATGGTCATAAACGAGACAAATGTAGAAGTGTCAAATCGTGTTAACGAGTCGTATTTGTGTCGTGTCAAGATATGTATATTATATTATATAGGTCAACTGTGAGATCCCAGATTTACGTGTATTTTTACACGTTATTTTATTCTCGGTGTTAATTATTTTAATTTATTTAAATAATATTATTAGTCATATTTTATTTATTTAAGATATTTATTTGACCTATTAATTAGTTGATATCGAATTACGTTATTTTATTTATTTATTTTAATGAGTTAATTATTTTAATAAGTGGAATTAAATTCCTTTATTTTATTATGTGAATTTATTTTATCTGCTATCGTTATATTAATTATTATTTTATAATTAATATTGCGCTTAGATTTAATTTATTTCTGTTAATGGGTTTTAAATACCTTATTTTATTGATATTGATATTATAGTATTTAAAGTCAGTTTTTATTTTATTTATTGTGATTTTTTTAGTAGTCTTCTTTTCCTTCTTTTTCCTTTTCCTTTTTCTTTTCTTTTCTTTTTCTTCTTTCTTTTTCTTTTTCTTCTTCTCTCCTCTGCTTCCTAGCCCGCGTGCCCAGCCCCTCCCCTGCCTCCCTCTCTCCCTCTCGCCGTTCCTTCTCTCCCACCCACGACCGCCGTCGGCCACCCACCGGCGACACCGCCCAGCTCAATCTCACCCCCTCATGCCGGCGAGCTCAACGGCACCGGTGGTGTCACCTACGGCACCGGTGGTGTCACCTCTGGCCACCCCACCGCCCCACCACAGCCACAAACCCGAAATGACCATTTTGCATTCCCTTGCATTTTCCGGCCACCACCGGCCACCCCTTGGCCTCCGACCACCACCACTAGACTCCCCAACCTCCGGCGAGCATAACCCACCGCCCAAAACCACCCATCGCCGCCGGTTACTCACTCCACCCAAAATGGGCCATAAACGGGTCGTTCTTCGCCACGCCGCCGTCCGGCCACCGTACATCTCACCTCCGCCACCATTCGACTCCCCTCACCCAGCCGGTCAACCCTCTAGCTCAGTTTCCCCAACCGCGGCCTCACCTTCCCGATACGACCCTAAACCCGAAAATGGGTTTTCACCCCTTTTGACCCCGATCCGCCACCTTTCGGTAGTTGTGCCGCCATACCACCACCTCCATGAGATTCCCCACCCTTCAATGAGTACCTCCTTAAATTTTGATGTTAAATCGAGTGTTTTAGCCTAACGTGCATGTGACCGCTACAAACGCTGCAGATTGGCGTTGTTCAAGGAAATGCGTTTTTACCGCTGTAAGTACTTTTCAAACGAGTTTTAAGATTTAAATATATTTTTGGCATCAACAGTTGTTGTATCTGATTATTACTGCTATGTGTTGGTTAATGTTGGTATTTGTTGGTTGTTTGGATTAATTAAATGTTGGATAATTGCTGCACGGTTGGTTGCATTGTGTATTTACGCGCATGCTCATAAAAATATTTGGAAAGTGGATTTTGGCATGATTTTGGATATTCATGTGTTGAGAATGGAAACTGGGATTTAAATTGAGTTTATTAGATTTTAATGATTTTGGGCTGAGTCATAACGGAGACGGCGATACGTAACACCTGTTGTGATTAGCGTGTGTGTGTGTGGATGACATAATGGGGACGGCGATACGTAATGCCCATTATGGTCATTGGGTGTGCATTTCATATCGGGGACGGCGATACATAACGCCCGGTATGAAATGAGTGTGTGTGGATTCTAATGGGGACGGCGATATGTAACGCCCGGTATGAAATGAGTGTGTGTGGGTCGTAATGGGGACGGTGATACGTAACGCCCATTATGATTTTGGGTGTGTGTGTAAATCATATCGGGGACGACGATATGTAACGCCCAATATGATCGATTTTGAGGATATTATTTTATGAAAAATGATGGGTGATTTTATTGGGATTTTATTGTGAATCAAAATGGGATTTTGATCAGTGTGATTATTTCATCGACTTTGAGGAAGATGATTTTAAGTTTCATGCATATGGTAATTGTTCATGGTTGTTGTTGTGGCATTAATGTATTTATTGTCTTAGGTTTGGTTGGATTGTACTTACCTGTGATGTCATTTTGGCGTCGTAGTTTATTTTGGATGCAGACTTTGGAGAGGCTGAGCCTGAGGAGACGGCTTCGCTATTGAGGTGTTATTATTAATTGATATCTCGGGAAATTTATTTTCTCCTTTTTATAATTATGTGTTGCCCAGATGACTAATACAAGAGGGGGGTGAATTGAGTTGTATTAAAAAATTAACAATTATAAATCAAATATATAATATAAAATATAAAAAAAATATGAAACAGTAATAAATATAAAGAGTAAAGGTAAAACAGAAGCAAACTCAGTATGTTAACGAGGTTCGGCCCCACTGCCTACGTCCTTTTCTCAAGCTACCCCTTAAGGATCCCCAAATCCACTATTCAATCTCCTTTAGGTGGAGATAGAAACCTATTACACCTTTGAGCAGCACCGCTCCAAAGAATCCGTGTAGAACACCCTCTACACTTCCAATCACCTCACACTTGGTGATTTAACTATTCCCCGTGTAGAACACCTTCTACACTTCCAATCACCTTACACTTGGTGATTTAACTATTCCCCGTGTAGAACACCTTCTACACACCCAAGGGTTATACGCACTCTCTTACAAATACAAGAGTTGATAATAGGTAGACTATCAAAGTACACTCCTCAATGAGTGAGATAGAAACAATACAGCGCAACCTATATCTCTCTTAACAAGAATAAGAATTAATGCTCAAAACTTTAGAAAAGAGAGAATGAGAGCTTTGAAGGAATGATGCAAAATTTAACAATAGATGTGTAAGCTCTTGTTATCTGTTTTGCAAAACTCAAGAGAGTTATTTATAGGAAAATGGGTTTTCAATTTCAAATTTGAAAAGATTCTCATGTAAAAAATATCATCATTCACTTTTCAAAAATTTCAAATTTAATCTTTTACTTTTTGCATATGACAAAAGGAGCACACTTTATTTTTCAAAAATTTCAAACATAATCTTTTACATTTTGCATATGACAAAATGAGCACACTTTACTTTTCAAAATTTTCAAATAAAGACATTTACCTTTTGCATAAGTCAAGAAAAGCATCCACTACTTTTGAAAATATTCAAATAAAACATGCACATGTGAAAGATGACAATCAATCATCTTAATATTTTCAAAATTCAAACATTTAATCATGTCATGCACATGTGAAAGATGACAATCAATCATCTTTCGAAATTTTCAAATTTAATTTTTAAAATATTCATGCATATGTGGAAGATGTATTTTAATGTTTTATGATAAAATATTAATTTTGAGCCTTAATCCTAATTTTGAATTTTTAAGAGATTTACAACATTACTCTATGATTTTAATGTGAACTTGTTCCCTTCTTACTCATGCTTGCTTCCTTGATGTGCTTGATTATATTGTGTGGACAACTTGAGATTGTGACTCCTTTATTCTTTGAATTCATTTGTTATCATCAAAATTCATGTGTAGATTTACACGAAACTTGAAACCTTGGATTCAACATTATGTATTTGTTTAATTTGTATTTTTGGATGACTATATTAAATCTCCTGCTGGAGAGTTTTTATTAAATTGGTTTGTAAAATATTTCTAAAAATTTTGGTACTTAGATATTAATTTATTATCCTCTGCGACCTATATTTTTATGTATGTCATGTGTGCACACACGTTTAACACTTGTCGTTGGGATGTGTGACCCGTGTTATCATCATCCTGACGCCTCGATTCCCGTGTTATTTTAAGGAGAAATTTGGGAGCGTCACATCAACCCTAATCCGACCCGTTAAACTTATTTTGTCAAAATATCAAACCCTAACACGACTCGTTAACAAAACGTGTCGTGTCATATCAATCCATTATGATCCATTAGTGAATATTACGAAATAAATTAATACGATAAAATATAATACGTTTTAACCTGTTTATGTAAATGTGTTGAATATGTCTAAAATTAATCCGTTTGACTTAATTAAACTTAGCATAAATTACATAATTTTATACAAATATTAAAATCACAATATCTATAAAAATTATAATACTAACTACAAGTATGAATTATAATAAAAATATTAAAATTAAAATTCTAACAATTTTACCTTTAAATGTAAGGGTATAATTATAATTTTAACTTTCTTAACGTGTCATAACGTGTTATAGCGAGTTAAAACAAGTTGATCCGCTATCAACCCGTGAAGCAATCGTGTCATAACGGGTCAACTCATTTTGAACCGAAACCCTTTAAGACTAAACCCTAACCCGCTATTATCGTGTTATGTTCGTGTTGGATTAACGGGTCGTGTGACATATTGCCATCCCTAAACAAATGGTCATACATGAGACGAATAAATTATATATAATTAGCTGATTATCAATACAAATGATCAAACTGGATGAAATTACAATTGACCAAAAGTAATAGGAACGTAGTGTTGAGAAGTTCAAGTATACTGCTTAAGAAAAAATTGATCAAGATCTTTATTTTTATAAAGAATTATCACACTCTTTTTATTAAACCTTTTAAAAGAAGAAATAAATGTTTATTTATGGCCTCAAAATAGGTTAATTTATAATCGATAATGAACTCCTACGATCTACTCACAAAGATAGTACCAAAAATATCGACTCACACGTAAAAATGCGTGTTGAGATATCCTACATGGTATATGAATAAATTCATCTTAATTTTTATAAAGAGTTACCATGCACATTGGTCTTATTAGGGCTTTAAATTCTTTAAATGAGAGAAATGAGTGTTTCTTTACATAACTGCGTATTCTTGGAGGCTGCAATATCTACCTTCCATTTCACATTAAAGCCTCCTTTGATGGCTGCTTCAATTTGTGATAGATTCTCAAGAGCACTATAATTTGAATAAGTTAGAATATCAACAGGAAAAATCACGCGTGCAGTACATAACTCTGTTTTATTGAAGTTCCTTCAACTACACATGACTTTCACCAAGACAATTTGCTTTTGCTCAAGTAATTAAAGTAGAAGCACACAAAGATGAAAGTAGAAGCATGATAAGACTAAAATAGTAGAAATTGTAGAACATTATTTTTTCACCATGCCTCTGAACTCGGGTTCAAAGAACAATGTTTTTTTTTCCATGCCCTAAATCACAATAAACATCTCACAATAACCAAAAATCATCTCACAATACCCAAAAATCACCTCTCAATACATAAGAACATAATAGTATAGAAGAAAAAATGTTGAAACCTTCACATACAAAGTTGAGTAGGGGGATCGACAAAACAGAGATCCAGTAGAGCAGAATCAGGAGTTTGGTCCGTTAAATGAGCTCACAGGGAGGGGTAGCACTTGCAGATGGATGAGCTTTGTCGGGTGTCTCTGAAAAGATGGACGGGTGGCGCTGGGGAGATGGAGGAGGTGCATCTTTGCGAGATGCAACATAGTTTGCACCTTTCAATCAGCTCATCGGGAGTTGCAGACACATGAGCATCGTGAGGTGGTGCTGAATAGAGAGCCACAATCACGAGGAGGCGCTGTGAAGAGTAAGCTGACACAGATTCTAGCGAGGAAAGAGAATGGATTGAGCAGGATGCCAAAATTTGAATGGGATTCAAAGGGGGAAGAAATGACCATAGTGCAAAGAATAAATCTACGCTGCAGCCTGTGGAAGAGAAGCCTAGTGACACACTGGGAGAAATTACCAACAAACCTCTGAGTTAATTCCCCCACGCGATCCAGTCTCCCCATTTGCTCCTGAGACCTTACATTACCAACGAAAACTATTATTTTTGTATTGACTTCTGGCATTTATAATATTGTTAGCGTGGTTTGGATAAATTTTATGTTAAAGTCCAATATATGGATTAGTTTTGTTTTGAATGCCTCTTAGGTTGTGCAAATGGGGTGATGATAACCATTTGTATAAATTGATGGTGTTAAGTCACTTTGTGTAGTGACTTTGACTTTAATGTACTTCAATATTCGAAGAGAAAATCTCTGTGATGGATGATTTGTGTTTAATTTTTGAGCATGAGAATGATCCAATTTATGGGCCACGTGCACGTCTGGGCGTTAGTTACTTTAGTTCAAACATACATTTTTGAACATAAGCACAAGATTCAAGTTAATTTCTTGAAATTGCTCAATAAAAGAGATGCAATCCTCTCATTTCCCGAGATGAAATCCACCCATATCATTTCCCAAAAAAGGATGAGAATGATATTAATTAGAATAAAATCCCGCAATTTGATCACTTAAAAGTTAAAAGAGAAGCAATAGTAGATCATTATGCATTTCGATGCCATATTACGGGCAAATCTAACAAATACATTCACATATTTTACCTCACGTACTTTCTCGAGAGATGGAGGAAAATAAACAAAATACAGGAAATACCATTGATATGATACCTTTTTATTTTGTTAATCTCATCGATCATTTTTGTGTTTGAGATAATCTCATATATAATAGCTACAGACTTGTTTTGGTCATGGTCAGTACTGTAGACTTTTTTTGATGGTTGGAATTCTTGCAATGGGCAAATGCTCCTTGAATAGCGTTCTGTCACATGCAGAACTTCATAGATTTTGACTGGCTTTTGTGTTTCTCAGAATTAAGAACATTATTTCATGTCGGAGCGCCCCGATCGAGCCTCCCACATCACCGGAGACTTGAAACGAAGAGAGCATGAAACAACCTTAAAACGGTGAGAAAAATAGGGACATCGTGGTTCCCTTCTGTATGTAAACAAAGGTTGTTGGCTTAAATCATGTAATTTCTGAGACTCTGAGTAGTGAATTCAAACAGCTTACAGCTTTTTAGGCAGACCAAATGACGTCCAATCTTGATCAGTTAATGTGTAAACGAACAAATTTATACAACTGCAACTGGAGTGCTACTGGAGAAAAAAAAATAATTTAAAAAGCCTTTGACCAATTCAAATACACAAGTCTTATTTAATTACAAATAATTCAGAACAATCTTATCCCTCCCCCTAACCCAACTCCCAAATCATCAAATCACATTCTAATAGCAACATGAAATTAAACCTCCAATTAATTTCCGTATTTGGGCTTCAAATATTTCTAGAAACTTTCTTCAGGCAAATTTGCCCACCTGAAGGAACCAGTCTACATAACTCTTCTGTTAACGATTGCATAGAACAAGCATCATTATCATGACCTTCTTTCAGTTAATTAAATATCTCGTATAGATAGTCAGCCAGCCCAGCCACGATCTATATCACTACAAGCGGGAGATGTTTGAATTAATTAGAAAGTAATGTTGATGTCATGAAAATCTCAACAGACCAGGGTGGGAAAATAAATCATTCCCAGCCCATTGGAGCGAGTTGAGTTTCGATGGATGTCGTTTGAGGCCCTCGGTGAGACTCTGGTGCGGTCATACGTGTGTGGATAGCATATAAATAAATATAGAAACACAATATTTATATGGTTCGGCTTAAGGCCTATGTCCACGGGGTTTTGGGGAAGGGAATCCAGTATAATGAATATTTTTACAATCTCTCAGGGTTCTCACTGTACATGAATAAAATACATGATTCTACTGGTATAAACTCTCGGGTTCGTCTGAGAAGATGAACTAAGCGATCTAAGAGAAAAGAGGAATGGTTATTGAGCCAGAGATATTCAGCTATTGAGAGAGTCATCCGTCCCCCTTTATTCTGATGGTTGCCTTTATATATATAAGTTGGGATATGATATTATTTCTTGCGTGTGTCAGTTGCTTGCCTTTATGTCTTGTCCCCTATGTGATCTGGTCCACTCAAATCTTCCTCACTCTTGTCTTCTAGTGCACTTAACAAGGGGCCTGAGCCCTACTTGGGATATTTCACCCTCATATTACCCCGCGAATTCTTAGCAAAAGAACTTTGGTGAGAATTCTAAAATATCTGAAAACTGGGATGGTAGTAATTTGTCTTCCGGGTTTTATTAAACCTTAAGTGTGATGATTCGTGGCGAATCGTGGGTAGCGTCACCTTACCTTGTTATTGAAAGTTCTCATTCAGATGATCTGCCAAGTGATGATGGAGTTGTCTGAAAGCGAGCAAATCGAGGGCCGAGGCATGGAGCCCAAGCGACCCTGCGGTCTGAGGGACGAGGCGTGGAGCCCAGGCGACCCCTTTGAGCGAACCGAGGGCCGAGGAGTGGAGCCCAAGCGACCTCGCGATCTGTTGATCGAACCGAGGGGCGAGGCTTCTAGCCCAGGCGTCCCCTTCGGCGAGACGTCTGTGGGCGAGGCTTCTAACCCAGGCGTCCCAGCAGCCTGTTGCTCGAATTGAGGGGCGAGGCTTCTAGCCCAGGCGTCCCCTTCAGCGAGAGGACTGTGGGCGAGACTTCTAGCCCAGGCATCCCAACAATCTGAGGGGCGAAGCATGGAGCCCAGGTGACCCCTTCAGTGGACCGAGGGCCGAGGCGTGGAGCCCAAACGACCCCACGGTCTGAGGGGCGAGGCGTGGAGCCTAGACAACCCCTTGAGCGGACCGAGGGCTGAGGCGTGGAGCTCAAGCGACCCCGTGGTTTGAGGGGCAAGGCGTGGAGCCCAAGTGACCCCCCGATCCGGTTGATTGAGAGAGTGGTGGTCCGTCTTCCGTACCTGAGATAATAAAAACATGCAATATATATATATATATATGTTATCAAGAAAGTGCCGTAAGGTGTGAGGTTATGCTCCCGCAATCCATAAGCAGTCATTGGCGGGAGACCTGGTGTGCGAGGGTTTACGTGCAAGCCTGGACCCGAGATTCAACCTTGTGATTCGCAAGCATCCGAGATGAGGCTTGTCGAGTGAGCTTGGTGGGTGATTGCAAGCCTCGAGCCTATCATGGATGTAAGGACTTGGTGAGTGAACTTGGGTGCGGGACCTCAAGTCTCGAGCCCTTGACGAACGAATCGTTGGGCTGGTCATGGGTGGTTGGACGACCCCATGATTAGACCTGATCCTGTATGACGAGTATGGAACTGGCGTTGCCGTGGAATGGGCGTGTCAACTTTGAGCTGCAAAACAATTTTATTAAATACAAATATGAATTTTCATGCCACTAAGTCTGAGTGTTGGGTCCGAATTTGCATGTGCTGTCGAATGTATAAAATTTGTGAAGGTTGACTCCGTAGTATTGCAGCATTTTTTGATTTCCATAATCTGAGGTGACGAGTGACCTCTAAAAATAAAATAGGCAAATTCCGGACGAGACACTTGCTGTACTTAAATAAATTTTTAAGTGGAGAAGGTGAGTTGTGGGGAGCTGGGAACACAGCCCCCACGTGTTAGGCGAGCATGATTATTCCAAATGCGGTGAAATGGGAAGTCTGAGTGAGCCAGGTGAGCTGAGTTGACCCGTACGTGAGTTGTAGGCGTGCAAGGGGCGATCTGAGCCCATGTGGTGACCGAATGGTGGTCATGAATAAATGGTAAGTTATTTCCCATGATGAATGTGTATTGGGTGAGCGCTGTGAAGTGGACCTGTTGGGCGAGAGTTCGCTGGCGGGTCATGCATGGTGTGCATGAGGTGAGGGAGAAAGGGCGAGGGGGCAAGCTGTGTTGGCGAGAAGAAGTATGGATGTGAGGCGGCGAGCTGGTGGGGGTAAAGTTCCGAGTGTGGTGTGATCTGAGCGAGCTATAAGAGAGGTGGCGAGCCTTGGTAGTCTGGGCGAGGGAAGTGGCTAGCCCTCTGTGTCGGGCGAGCTTGAGTGTGAACTGGAGAACTTTGCCATAAGATAGTTGGGCGAGTTGTGCAAAGTTTTGGGCGTGTGAGCCGTGAGATGGGCGAGGTGTGGAGTCGCCGGCGAACTGTGAGTGTGCCGTGACGGCGAGCACGAGGCAAGTTGCAAGAGGTGATCCGGCGAGCTAGGTTAGCGAGCATGCACGGAGATCTGGTTGGCGAGTATGCACGGAGAGCTGGTTGGCGAGCTTGCACGGCAAGCTGGCGGGAGTGTGAGCAGGAAAGGTGGTTAGGCAAGCTAGGAGGCGAGCTTGGTGCCTTGTTTGTGAAATGGGTGGTCCAAGTGTTGAGAGGCGAGCTAGTAGTCCGAAGGTGGGATTCCATGTTGAGTGAATAGGCGAGAGTGTATGGCGAGCCGTGAAGGAGATGTGGCGAGCTGGTAGGTTGGCGAGATGGCAAGTGACTTGGGTGAGCATGGTGATCCGGGTGAGCTGTGGGCGAACTGACGAGGCGTGGGCGAGCGCCCAATAAGTGGCGAGAGGTTCCAGTTTTAATGATATATGAGTCGTGTGAGATGCATTTTAGGCGAGCATGTATGGCGTTTGGCGAGCTGTGGGTAAGGTGATCTGTGGGCGAGCTGGGCAAGCCCACGCTGCCGTGGGCGTGGAAGGGCCTTGAGTAGGCGGGTTGGCGAGCCGTGCGAGTCCATTGAGTGAGTGTGGCGAGGCCCGTGTGCGAGCCAGTAAGGATGGCGAAGCCGTTGTGCGAGCTAGTGAGAAGGCGGGTTGTTGATGATGGTCTGGGCGAACCGTGAGGTTGGTGAGATGGCGAGCTGAGCTCGGTAATGGTCGTGAAGTGGTTCGGGCGAGATGTGAGGGCGTGAAGTGGTCGAGCTGCCGTGGAGCGTGGGTGGTCTGTCCGAGAGGCGAATGGCGGGCATTGTGCATGGCGAGCTGGGTGAGGCAAGTCCGTGTGGTGACCGTGTGCGCCACGGTGTGAGCATGCATGGTGGGTCTAGGCGATCGCCCAAGAGGTGGCAGACAACTCCGACGGTCACGGTGGTGACCGTCGGCAGTTACCCCGTGGAAGGCCCACGGGACTAAGGTCAGTCCTGTGGTGCACGCCGGGCGTGCATGCACGGGCATGCATGCCCGTGCTCTGAGTTTTGGGCCCGCCACGGCGGCGGGCCCAGAGATTCCCGACGATCACGGTGGTGACCGCCGGTGATCTCCTTGGGCTCACGGCGTGGTGCCGTGAGCCATTGGTGGTCTCGTCGGCTTGCATGCGCGTTGGGTGCATGCAGCCGTGTATATCTCCGGCAGGTGGACGCCCTGCCAGAGACAGAAAACTCCAGCGGTCACTGTGGTGACCGCCGGCAGCTGTTCCGTGGAGGACCCACGGGACTAGGCCCAATCCCATGGGGCACGTCGGGCATGCATGCTCGTGCTCTGGGCCGTGGGCTTGCCACGGTGGTAGGCCCAAAAAGTTTTGGCGGTCCCAGTGGGATCGCGGGCGGAGGTTCCCGACTCGCGGCACCCCGCCGCGAGTTCCTAGTGCTTGCCCATAAACTGGGCACAGCATTTTGCCGTGCCTGTGTGCATGGCAGTGCCATGCACACGTGATTCCACTGTGCACTTAAGTGCACAATGTTTTTCCCAATCTAGTACACGTGATCTATCTATATTTATCTGGTGAGCTTGTATACAGACTATTTTTGTAAAATAAAAATAATAAGTGGTGAGTGTAGTGTTTGTGAGAGAATATTAACTTATTTTCTATCCAAAAGAGACGAGAGGCATGTCTCTCTTCTAGGCGAGATATTCTCTCGCCTTTATTCGATATTATACAAAAATAATAAATTTAAAAATACTCATCTGGAGATACCGTTTGCGTGTCTGAGAAGTCGTCTAGTGTTCTAGAAAATCATCATTTTCCCACTTTTGGTCTGATGAGAATCCCACAGACGGCGCCAATGTTGATATCATGAAAATCTCAACAGACCAGGGCGGGAAAATAAATCATTCCCAGCCCACTGAAGCGAGTTGGGCTTCGATGGATGTTGTTTGAGGCCCTCGGTGAGACTCTGGTGCGGTCATACGTGCGCGGATAGTATATAAATAAATATAGAAACACAGTATTTATATGGTTCGGCTTAAGGCCTATGTCCACGGGGTTTTGGGGAAGGGAATCCAGTATAATGAATATTTTTACAGTCTCTCAGGGCTCTCACTGTACATGAATAAAATACATGATTCTACTGGTATAAACTCTCGGGTTCGTCTGAGAAGATGAACTAAGCGATCTAAGAGAAAAGAGGAATGGTTATGCAGCCAGAGATATTCAGCTATCGAGAGAGTCATCCGTCTCCCTTTATTCTGATGGTTGCCTTTATATATATAAGTTGGGATCTGATATTATTTCTTGCGTGTGTCAGTTGCTTGCCTTTATGTCTTGTCCCCCATGTGATCTGATTCACTCAACTCTTCCTCAGTCTTGTCTTCTAGTGCACTTAACAAGGGGCCTGGGCCCTACTTGGGATATTTCACCCTCACAAGAAAGATACTACAATTGGAGCTCCCGATGATTTTGATTTTCTTTTGGCCTTATGATCATCTGACGAAGAACGTTCTTTTACAGGGCCGGGGCCTCCCGACTCATCGGAGACCGGAGACTTAGAGCAAATGAAACAACCCAAAAATTCTGAGAAAAGAGACATAATTTTCCTCTTCTGTATGTTGTTGGCTCAGATGTTTCCTATTTGACAGATAGAACAAAAGTAGGAATGGATGAGGTGATGAGCGATGAATATTTTGTGAGTGATCAGAGTTGAAGTGAGATGCTCCATTTGTAAGTTGTATGAGAGATGGAAATCTTCGCTTGAAGGACACGGAATAATGATGCATGCATGAGAGAGATCATCACGGGATCTATGATCATCAACTCAAAAAGCTTGGAGACCAAGCAATAGTTATTTAGTCAATGCTCTCCTCTATATTTTCCTAGATGCTGGTGCTCGATCGCAACTTTCGTGGTTCCTATGTTTGACCGCAACCCAAAACAACGATATATATATATATATCTATATATATATATATATCTATATATATATATATCTATATATATATTAACATGTGAAATCGGCAACTTTATCTATTGGAGTGCATGAACTTGTAGCCTCGTCTCCACGCGTTCCTAGTGGCTGAAATTACATTATCCAAAAGTACTAGCTAGGAACCTAACTGGTATGTTGATAACTGGTGTATAAAGCATAAAATTATCCTATACATGATTAAATGGAGTTTAAATATCATTAATTACAAGGAAAATCATGTTTGTGGCCATGCTTATTTGTTACAAAAATGACATTTTATAACAAAAATGAGTCCAATATTCTCAATGCAAATAACTTATGACATGTACTCATTTGTCTTTTAGCTAGCGTAATACTACAAGAAAATTAACAATTAATATGTACCATATTTTAATTACAATCAAAATGATTATATATTTCTGACTAGAACAGTATATATAATATACTCAAATAGTTTTTTGCCTAGCTAATTTACAAATTGCTTATCTAATACTACTGGTAATTAGTAATTTTGATATTTCACCTGCATGTTGAAATAATTGAAGGCATGTCACAAGGTTTGAAAAATAAAATTCGGTTAAGGCCCGATTCAATATTATTGGATTGGATGATTCAACAAATTGAATCGAGTGATTTATGATAATTTTGAATTGGATATTTCAAAGTTGATAAAAAGTATGAAAAATCTTATTTGATGCAATTCAAGCATTTTATATCATGTATAAAAGTGTACAAAATATTCATTAACCAGTTTCAACAAAAATATAATATGAATCTTTAATAGAGTTTCGATAAATATATAATCTATGTATTTAACCTCAATTCTCGATCACATCTTTTTGTCTTATATATGACAAGGATAAAAACCATTAATTAGCTTTAAATACATGTTAAATGTAATATTTTATGCATAACCATATTCTATTTAATATAAAATAATCATCCGGCCATGATCTCCTTAGTTTTTTGTTCAATTAAAAAATAAAGAACTACATATTGTTTTATCTTTCAATATTTCTACTATTCTTATTGAATACATTAATGAAAAAGTTGATCAATTGAAATGATTCAGGGAGTGATTCAATTGTTTACTAAAATTGATTTGGTTTCTTAGGAATTGATCAATTTAAGTGGCTTAAATCGAATAGTTTTTTCAAGCCTTGAGCAACGGTTATAAGCGGAGATTTATTGCATGTATATTTTACGTACATACGTGATGCGTATCCCGAGCTATAATTATCATTTTAGTAATATAGACGATTAATTATCAAACTAGCATTGATATACTAAATTATTAAATTTTGGCTATAATTAATTTACAGTCTCGATTGAGATCCAGTGATGCACTAAAAGAAATATTGTGCAGCATGATTTATACATCATCATTTTCGTAGACCTTATTTTTCCCTGTTTATAACTTTCCCACGCAGTACTGACATTAATAGTTTTCTATTTATTATTTCTTTCTTTTTAATAGTAGCTGATCAGATCATGGGTGGATCGAACATTGGAGGGAGTGGAGATAGAGCAAGGAATTAAGAACTAGGAAGGGTAGGTTCCTTTGATCATTTTCTTAATGCTTAATGAGTGATCAAGACAAACGAACTTAGCAAGAAGTTGTCGGACCAATGAATATCCTGCGCCAGTAGATTCTGGATATAGTCTTCAATTCAACTGGCCGGAACATTAAGCATACGGTACTCTTCTTCCAGTACTTGATCAACAACGTACTAATTGTAGCCATGATCGATCCATCTATATTTTATGGCATTACAAGCGGAAGATCAGGTTTGATCTAACTGATGGCCAGTTCCATATGATTTTGATTTCTTTTGGGTTTCTGATCCGGAGAACATTCTTCCATGCCGGAGCCCGAGCCTCCCACATCATCGGAGACTTGAAAGGAAGAGCGCATGCATGCATGAATCAACCTAAAATCGGTGAGAAAATTAGGGACATCGTGGTTCCCTTCTGTATGTAAACAAACGTTGTTGGCTTAGATGGAAACAAATGTCCAATCTCGATCAGTTAATGTGTAAATTACGAACAAATTTATACGTACAACTGCAACTGGAGTAGTGAAGAAAAGAACCCTTTGACAAATTCAAATACACAAGTCTTATTTAATTACAAATAATTCAGTAGAACCTGATCCCTGCCCCTAACCCAAGTACTCCCAAATCATCAAACTACATACTAGAACCACCACGAGAACCAGCTTCAATTAATTTGCGCGTTTGGATCTTCATATATTTCCAAAAACTTTTCTTGGGCATTCATGATTCCATGGAGCAAGCAATATCATGTACACCATCTTCAGTTAATTAACATCTTGTAGCTAGCCAGCCTGCTGCAGCCAAGATCTATATCACTACAAGCGGGAGAGGTTTGAATTAACTGGGAAGTAGGATACTACAATTGGAGCTCCCGATGATTTTGATTTTCTTTTGACTTTCTGATCTGACGAAGAACATTCTTTCCCATGGCCGGGGCCTCCGGACTCATCGGAGACCGGAGACATAGAGCACATGAAACAACCCAAAAACGCTGAGAACAGAGACATAATTTTCCCGGCCTTTTGTATGTTTTTGGCTCAGATGTTTCCTATTTGACGGATAGAACCAAAGTAGGAATGGATGAGCGCCTGAGTTGAAGTCAGATGCTCCATTTATAAGTTCTATGAGAGTTGGAAATCTTCGCTTAAAAAGGAAGCGGTAGACCAAGCAAAAGTTAATTTGCTTCTTCGATATTTTCTAGATGCATGGATCACATGGTTCTCAACTTCTCACAACTTCCGTGGCTCCTATGGTTTGACCGCGACCACAAACAATGACATTATATATTATATAGATATATTAACGTAAGGGGGGCGGCTCCTCAATATATTTTGTGGGGCGGCTCCTTAAATAAAATGTTTCTTATTTTATATATTAGGTAATATTTTTTATAATATTTTTTTTTCCTTTATAAGATGGAGCCTACTCAAATTTGGGATTGGGCTGTGACCTTATTGCCTACCTCTTTGAGTCGGCCATGAATTTAACATGATGTGAAACCAGCAACTTTTAACTGATTGGAGAGCAAAAAGGCCATAATTCTCGAACCGGCCAATTAAATGAGAATAATTCTACTTAATTATCATCTACATTCTCCACACATCTCCGGTACATTGCACTCATTTTATTTTATTTCTTTACTTTTTTATAATAAATATATGATATATGAATAATAAATCAAACAACTCAATTAATTTAATAAAAATAAAATAAAGTAAATATAAAATATATTTTAAAAAATATAAAATATATAATATAAGACGATGCATCATCAAAAGAATTTGTAACTCATAATCTCCACGACCACACGTTGCATGGTCATAAACGAGACAAATGGCCATACACGCAGGGGTGGACCTGTGTTGTCTATTGGGGGGGCTACCGTCCCCCCAAAACTTTTGAAAATCTATATTTAATATATAGATTATCACAAGTCAGCCCCCCCAATCTTAACATTTTTGCCCCTCATGGCCAAGTCTGTAATCACAAGTAACAAGTTCAAAAAAGGCTCAAAACGTACAGTACCGATTACGTTACTTACCAGTTATATTACTAGTTATCGACTATACTTATTAACTTACTTACCAATTACTTGTAGTCTGTAGTTCAAACCAATGGTTTAAAGTATGAACCAGTTGCAGCCGCTAGCCATGAACCAGTTGCAATCATGAACCAGTCACAGCCATGAACCAGTCACAGCACAGTTCAAACCAATGGTCCGAGGTTTGGAGAGCAGCCCATTACATACACAGTGTCCTTTTATACCGTTGTTGCAGCCCCAGCCTGCGTTGCAAGTTGTCGTGTTTGTTGGCCCTAGGTTGTTGCCGTGTTTAAGGTTTTAAAACTCGATTCAGCCTTTAAAAATCAGAACTTTATCTTACAGCACTCTAGTCTCTGCTCATCCGCCCCTGCTTTGCTGTATGCTTAAACTCTGGTTTTTGCCGAAGCTGAACTTCAGGAATCACCGAATCAGAACTTCAACTTGAGTCTAAACTTCATTCTAGAAGTCTAAACTTGATTCTAGAAGTCTAAAATTGAGTTGCTATTCTGGAAGATCAAAACTTGAGTTGCGATTCTAGGAATCACCTGTGAGTTGCGTGTCGCGGGTCTGCTGTCTGGTCTCCATTTGCTGGTTTGCGACTTAATCTTTTAGTTCCAGGTTCTACCATTCTCAATCTCATCTCTCGACTCTCGTTTACAGTTTTATTGTTGACTATTACCTGTTATTCTTTATAATTATAATTTATGTTGATTTGATTTCTGCTACTCGCCTGCTAGGCTACTCGTATTGTGACTTGTGCATATTTGATTTCTGCTGCTAGACTGCTAGGTTCCAGAGTTAACAGTGTGTGGATTTCATTTAATATATATTATCCTTTAATATTTGGGCATATATATAGATTTGTGCGTACAACATATATATTGATTTTTGCAGACAACATATATAATATATATAATATATATTATATATATAAAAGAAAATTAAAATTTTATGTCTTGGAAATGATTTGAAATAATTATAATTTATGATGATTTGATTTCTGCTGCTCGCTTGCTAGGCTAATCGTATTGTGACTTGTGCATATTTGATTTCTGCTAGGTTGCTAGGTTCCAGAATTAATAGTGTATGGATTTCATTTAATATATATTGACATATTATCCTTTAATATTTGGGTATATATATAGATTTGTGCGTACAGCATATATATTGATTTTTGCATACAGCATATATTATATATATAATATATATTATATATATAAAAGAAAATTAAAATTTTTATGTCTTGAAAATGATTTGATATTGTACATTTGCATTACTAGGTATATTATTAGACACTTCTCAAATTTTTTTATTGATTTATAGTTTTTTTAATTTAATTAATATGAGTAAATCAAGAACAATTGATTCTTTTTTTAAAAAGAAAAATGTGAATAAGTCGGAGAGTAATATAGAATTAGATATACATTTAGAGGACTCCATAACGACTGAACATGATATTTCTAGAAATGGTGAGCGTTCCGGTCCCTCTAAAACTTCAAGAATGCAATCTGAAGAGATGGATGATACTTCTTTAGAATGTGATGAGCGTCCCTCTAAAACTTCAAGAATACAATCTGAAGAAATTGATGATACCTGTTTGAAACGTGATCCAGGATTACGTCCACAAATATGGGAATTTCCTACTAACATACAAGATGAGATACGACGTGTCTATCTTAAAGCTGGTTCATATCAACCTAAACTTTCAGAATATCTACTTTCAGGAATAGGCAATCAACGTCGTCGATTCCAATTTTCTTGGTTTCAAAGATATTCAAACTGGTTGGAATACTCACCTTCGAAAAATGCTGTATTTTGTCTTCCATGCTACGTTTTTGCTAAAAAATCAATAGGCCGTCCAGGATCAGATGCATTTACCAATAAAGGTTTTGACAATTGGAAAAAAGTAAATGATGGAATAAATTGTCCTTTAACAGGACATGTGGGAAAATATCCAAATTCACCACATAAAAATGCCGTGAAATGTTGTGAGGATCTAATGAATCATTTAAGATCGTCGCCGAGCTTAATTTAAAGAGAAAATTTTAAGTTTATCGCCCCCCAATCACCAAATCCTGGTTCCGCCCCTGCATACACGAGACGAATAAATTATATATAATTAGCTGATCATCAATACAAACGGTCAAAGTGGATGAAATTACAATTGACCAAAAGTAGTAGGAACGTAGCGTTGAGAAGTTCAAGTATACTGCTTAAGAAAAAATTAATCATAATCTTAATTTTTATAAAGAGTTATCACACTCTTTATATTTAATCTTAATTTTTATAAAGAGTTATCACACTCGTTATATTAAGCATTTTAAAAAAAGAAATAAATAAATATTTTTATTATTATTTTAAAGTAGATTAATTTATGATCGATGATGAACTCTTACGATCTACTCACAAAAATGATATCAAAAATATCGACTCACACGTGAAAGGGTGTGTTGAGATATCCCACATGATTTATAAATAAATTTATCTTAATTTTTATAAGAAGTTGCCATATATATTGGTCATATTAGATTTTTAAATGAGAGAAATGAATGTTTCTTTACATAACTGCGCATCACTGCAGGCTGCAATATCTACCTTCCATTTCACATCAAAGCCTATTTGATGGTTGCTTCAATTTGTGCTAGATTCCCAAGAGCACTATGATTTGAATAAGTTAGAATATCAACAGGAAAAACCACGCTTGCAGTACATAACTCTGTTTTATTGAAGTTCCTTCAACTACACATGACTTTCACCAGGACAATTTGCTTTTGCTCACGCAGTTAAAGTAGAAGCACACGAAGATAAAAGTAGAAGCATGATAAGACTAAAATAGTAAAAATCGTAGAACATTATTTTTTCACCATGCCTCTGAACTCGGGTTTGAAGAACAATGTTTTTTCTCCATGCCCTAAATCACAATAAACATCTCACAATACCCAAAGATCACCTCTCAATATATAAGAACATAATAGTATGGAAGAAAAAATGTTAAAACCTTTGCTGATGAAGTTGAGCAAGGAGATCGGCAAAACAAAGCTCCACCAGAGCAGAGTCAGGAGTTTGGTCCATTAAATGAGCTCACACGAAGGGGTAGCATTGGTAGATAGACGAGCTTCGCTTGGTGTCTCTGAAAAGATGGACGGGCGACACTGGGCAGAGGGAAGAGGTGCATCTTCGCAAGATGCAACCTAATTTGGTCTTTTCAATCAACTCATTGGGAGTTGCAGACGCAGGAGCATCGTGAGGTGATGCTAAATAGAGAGTTGCAATATCGGGGAGGCATTGTAAAAAGGAAGCTGACACAAATTCTAGCAAGGAAAGAGAATGAATTGAGCAGGATGCCTTGAATGGGATTCGAATGGGGAAGAAATGACCACAGTGCAAAATGCATGTTTTGCTAGGGAGTATCCTGAGTGTGGATACTCCCTAGCACATCTCTTTACGTATATACGTGATGCATATTTCGAGCTATAATTATCATTGTAGTAATATACACGATTAATTATCAAACTAGCATTGACATATTAAATTATTAAATTTTGGCTATTACTTTACACTCTCGATTGAGATCCAGTCACTAAAAAAAATATTGCGCAGCATGATTTATGCATCATTTTCGTTAGGGGTGGGCAACGGGTATCCGCACCCGTTGCCCCGCCCGTTTTCCGCCCCACCTCGCATAGCGGGGGCAGCTTACTCCGTCCGGTGACCAAGAACGGGGTGAAATCCGCCCGGTATTTAGGTAGATGGCGGGGGCGGTATAAAAATGACCATGTCCCCGCAATACCCCTGCCACGCCCCTGCATATATTAAATATTTAATATTATACATATAATATATAATATATTTAAAAAAAACCCCAGATGACTTAAACGGCGTCGTTTTGTCATTTGGGTTTTTTTTTTTTAATATCCTTAAATAAAACGAAGCCATTTTATATAAAACGGCTTCGTTACTTACCCCCCAGTCCCCCACCTCATCTCTGATTATCTCTCTCTCTCTCTCTCGTCTCCCTCTCACTCTCTCTCTAAAATCGCCGAACCCTAACCCCTAAAATCGCACCGCAGTCCCATGCCGTTGCAACCCCACTCCGCCGTTGCATCCCCACGCCACCCTTGGCAAGAATCCTTCTCCTTCGTCCCCGAATTTCTCCAGTTTCTCCCTTTCTGATATTCTTTCAATCTGCACGAAGGTAAATGATTCCGTATCACCTAAACCCTAATTTTAAGATTTCTTTCATTTTGATTCTTGAAAATATATGAAAATGGAGAAGTTGATGGATGATGGGTTTGGTGTTTGTGAACCGTGTGTTGTGGAGTTGATTGTGCATGTGTTTGAACTGTGAAATGTGATTGTGTTGGATTATGTGATTGTGTTGAATCTATTAAAATTTAAATTGTTGATTTGAGTTTATTTTATTATAATTACAATTATTTGATTGTGTGATTACATCATTACAATTATTTTTATGAGACACCCGATTCCATTTCGGTTTGAAGATTGGATTGAAGCTTTGAAGAGTGGAGTGATCAGTGAAGCTTTGCTGTTTTTATTTCATAATATTTCATAGTTTTTTAGATTGGATGTAATTGAGAGTGGATGGCTGGATGCTTTGGTTTTGTTATATAAATCTGAATGTACTCAAAAGATCAAAAGTTTTTATTATTCTATGTAATTTTGAATGTGTTGAAGCTATCTTTTGTTGAGATAATGAAAAATTTGGTATTTTTTAAGGTTTGAGCTGAAGCTTTGCTGTCCATATTGTGCAAACATCTATAGCTAACATTTTTATAACATGAAAAAAAAATGTGCAAAACATAGGTCCAAAAAAATGCAAAACAAGCCAAACTAGTCCAAAATTACTCAGAAAGAAAAGCAACAAAAAACTGTTAATTTTTTATTGCTGTCGAATGGCGTCGTTTTATAAAAAATAATTTATACACAATATTTTTTATTACATTTTCACAATAATATTTGAAATAAAATATCTTTTGTAAAACACTTTATAAAAGAAACATTATTTTATAAAAGCATCCCCATCTTATAATATTATTATGAAATATCTTATATATTTTTTTGATAAGTGTATATATTATAAAAATATATTGTGAGTATCAATATATTTATTACTCATCAGACTATATGATAGATTAATTAATAATAAAAACAAAAGCAAAAACCTATACATTCATAATAGATATTATGTAAATTATAGTGCAACTTAAAAATAAAATAAATTTTATTTACAGTCTCACATAGAAGATTGTGTGTATAGACTTACTGATATATGAAAATAAAAATAAATAAAATATTATTATAGCTTAAAAAATATTGAAAATAATTATCTAGGCTTGAGATTTGAGTCTATTATATTTTGTATGACCATTTGTGTTGTATTTATTATAATTTCAGATTTGTTGTTAATAGAAAGTCCAGAAAACTCTAGTGCTAGCTCCCCGGAGGGAGCCTTGGGTACCTCCGGCCGTAATCCTAACCCTATCCCGACCACTACCACTACTACTACCATTACCCCTAACCCTACTAGTACTCCCCTTCCGATTGAGACCCCTGACCCTACTCCTACCACTACCACTTGCCCCACCCCCAAGCAGTCTTGCAAGAAAGTCTCATCCATATTTTGGGCTCATGTCACCAAGATAGAAGGTGATGACCCCAATGATCCAAAAGCCAAATGCAATTATTGTGGCAAAATTTATGGGTGCCACAACAAGAGACATGTCACTTCTCAGATAAAATTGCACTTGGAGAAACAATGCAAGAAATCTCCAATTTTGAAATATTTGGTAGAGAAGACCCAATCTAGGCTTGAAGTTGGATTTAAAAAAATAGGTAAGGGGAGTAGTGGGGAGTTGGCATTAAAGGGGTACACAAAATACAATCCTAACGAGGTTAGGACACACCTAGCTCGCATGATTATTATAGATGAGATGCATTTCCAAGTGGTTGATGGGAAAAGGTTCCAAGCCTATTCTAGGTACTTGGAACCAAGATTTAATATTCCTTCTCGTCACACGGTGGCAAGAAATGTTAAAAAACTTTATCGGTCAGAAAAAGAAAAGTTGAGGGGTTTATTGGCGGGGGAGAATGTTTGCCTCACCACTGATTGTTGGATTTCTTATAATAATCTTAATTTTATGTGTATGACTGTGCATTGGGTTGATGGGGGTTGGACATTGCATAAGAAGATCCTTAAATTTTGTCAAACCACTGATCATAAAGGTGAGACGATAGGGAAGGCCTTAGAGGCCGCTATAAGAGAATGGAGGTTGACTTGGGTTTGTATTTGCATGGTTGATAATGCTGAGGCTAACGGTATTGCAATGAGACATCTTAAGACTCTCATGAATAATGCAAGTAGAACAATTTTGGGTGGGGATTATTTGCATGTGCGATGTGCAGCACATATTCTTAATTTGATTGTGGGTGATGGCTTGGATAAACTTGGTGACTCGGTTGCTCGGGTCAGGACTGCTGTGAGATGGGTCAGATCTTTTCCTACTAGATTGGCTAGGTTCAAAGTTGCTGCAACTACTGTGGGTATAACATGTAAAAAAAGTCTTTGCACTAATTTGTCTACAAGGTGAAACTTAACCTTTTTGAAGTTAGAGGCGGCCCAGGAGTATAAGTTGGCATTTGATACATTGGGTAATGAAGACATACAATATGTCAAGTATTTTGATGAAAATTTGGGGCACCCTTTGTCTAATGATTGAGAGGTTGTATATATTTTTGTAGAGTTTCAGGGGGTTTTTTACAATGTTACTAAGGTTTTATCTGATTCTTTGTATCCTACGGCACATCAATTTTGTCAACAAATAGCCAAGGTGAAGAAGAATTAGATGATATTGCAGCGGGTAGTAACACCACGTTGCGGGAGATGTCTAGGACCATGATGGAGAAATTTGACAAGTATTGGGGGAAAGAGTTTGATAAAGCCAATATCTTGTTATATGTTGCATGTGTCCTTGACCCACGGTTTAAGGTGAAAGGCATGGTATTTGGGTTGACTAATGCAATTGGCAAGGATTGTGCGTCAGCTATTGCATCTCGGGCTCAGGAAACGCTTGTTAGATTATTTGATGAGTTCACTATTGTGGGAGATGGTAGTATTACAGCACCTACAGCCACAAGTATCCCCCCATCAGGTGTAGATGTTAGGCGTGGAAAAAAACGTAAAATTGACTGGGGTGACAAGATGGAGTCGACCCCTTTGGATTTTATGGGTTCCACCACAGATGCCCAATCAGAGGTAGACAGATATTTGGCATTGGATCTCTATCCATTTGTACGAGATTTTGATATATTAGTTTGGTGGAAGATGAATGTCCCCAAATACCCCGTACTTTCAAAGGTTGCTCGCAGTATCTTGGCCATCCCGATCAATACAGTAGCCTCAGAGTCGGCCTTTAGCACTGGAGGGCGCGTATTAGATCCTTTCCGGAGCTCATTAGATCTTATCACTGTTGAGTCTATGATTTGTACACAGAATTGGATCGCGGGTACTGAAATTTATATTCTAGAGGTTCTTGATTATGATCCAGTTGAGGCCGAGGACGAGACTGCTAATCAGTCTAGATCTGGTAAATTGTCGCTTAAATAAATATTTACATTATTTTATATTTATTTAATTAAATTTAATGTTACACAGATTTTACATTTAATTTTTGTAACTTGTAGCGACTGTGACGCTAATACCTGGGACACCATCAACAGCTACCTCCGCTGCAGTATGACCTACCTCATCTACCAGTCCCTGTCCATCACCAATTCACCATGGTTTGCATTTTACACAATTTATTTTCTTAATTGTTGTTTATATTTATAATTTTATAATATTCGTAATGTTAGTATCTAATTATTTTGTAATTATTGTTTATGAGTTTTAACATTTTCTATAACAGTATCATTTTGTATGTCAATTGTCAACACATCTTCTAAGTTAATAACACAATTTAATCTTGGTTAGTAACTTAGTATTTTTAATAAATTATTATTTTTTTCATATTTATAACTTTATATTTGTACTATAATTATTTTTTAACTTATTATTGCAGGTTAAGATTAAGGCCCAACAACCTCACAGTCTCCATCCAAGTTTGTATTACGGCCCAAAATTCAATCACTAGTGTCCAACGACCAATGTTATCAATCTTATTTCTTATGATCTTGTAAATTGTAAATTTGTAATTGTATAATACTAATAGTTAATAGCACAATTTGTAATTTTGTATTTTGTAGTATTAATTTGTATTATTGTAAATTTGTACATTGTAATAATTTAGTAACTAGTCTAGACTTCTAGTAATCTTTATTTTTAAATTTTAACTTTTACTATTTTAGACTTTTAGATTTTTAGTGATGTTTTTTTTTTAAATGACTTTGTCACTTTAGACTTTAGTAATGATAAATACTTAGTATTTAATAGAATGATATTTGTTATTGTGAAATTAAATCAGGTTTGATAATTTTCTGGGTAAAAAATGGCTTATAAATTTGATCTGGGCCGAAAGGCCCAAAACTGTTCATATGGGTAGGCCCAATAGGGGCCGGTAGCGGGGGGCGGGTAGATGGAGCCTCCCCCGCCGGCCCCGCTACAGGATAGGGTACCCCGCCCCACCTACACGGGGGCGGGGTGCGGTTTTAAAACGTGACCCCCCGCCCAGACGGGGGCGAGGGCGGTAATAGGGGGACCCCGCCCTCGGTAGGGCGGGGATCACCCCTAATTGATGCTAGGTGGGATAAGCAGTTTCATAGTCCATTACATGCAGCATGTTGTTTTCTTAATCTTGGGATTTACTTCAACCCTTGCTTTAAAAGTAAAAATGATGTTTTAAAAGGGTTTATGAGTTGTGTTATAAAATTGGAACTTGATACTTATAAACAAGAAAAAATCATGGACGAAGTTGAATTGTATAAAAATGCAAAGGGTGATTTTGGAGAACCTTTAGTAATTCGTCCGCGTACAAAAGTTTGCTCAGATAACTTCCATACACTTTGTTAATTAGTGTGAAATTATCTTTAAATTCTTTTATTTGTTTTTAAGTAATAATTTATGATTTCTTTTTTGCTATAGTTGCATGGTGGACTAATTATGGAATTGAGATTCCAACTCTTCAAAGGTTTGCAGTTCGCATACTTAGTCAATGTTGTAGTGTAACTGGTTGTGAAAGAAATTGGAGTACATTTGAATTTATTCATTCAAAGAAGAGGAATAGATTAGAGCATAAACGATTGAATGACTTAGTATTTGTACGTTATAACTTGAAGTTACGTGAAAGATAAATTTTTTTCCAAAATAATAATCTATTTACTTTTGAAAAATATGTAACACTTATACTTATCTGTGACTTTTATTTTGGCAGAAATATAAAAAGGGGAAGAGATGCTTTTGATCCAATCAATCTTGAGATATTGACTTGATGAATGAATGTGTTGGAGAAGAACCATAACTTATTGAAGGAGAAGACTTAGATTGTGGATGTATTGAGATGCCATTAGACTCACTAAATTTAGAAGATTGTGATAATGTTGATCTTGATGATGATGATGATATTGAAGAAAATGTTTTGAATAATGTTCCACTATTTGATCCTTATCGTCTTGTTGAAGACGAGGAATATATATTGGATTGAGAACTTATGATATTATGTTAAATTTCAAAATATGTGTTTAAGACTTGTATTGATTATTGAAAAATATTATTAATTTTATTAAGCATGTATGCTTTTAATATTTGTACATATGTTTATTTTAGAATATAGTTAATATATATAATTTATTCATATAATGTTTATCTCAAAATGGAACACCGGAACAGAACGAACCGAAATATTCCCTTCCAGTGTCTTAATCAGAACGGAATTCAAAATTTTGATTTGTACGTGTGCTTGGTATGCTTTGGTAATATCTTTGCTTCTCAAAAAGTTTCTCCCTTGGTCGAACTGGTCGTTCTGTGGCTTCTGGAGAGAGAGTGAGAGAGAGAGAGAGAGAGAGAGGGGGGTGAAATAGAGGGTTGTGGTGCTGGAATATTGAGGTAATCTGCGCTAATATTCTTGAAATGAGGAACAAACTACAGCCGAGGGAAATTTAAATTTTCTGAAAATTTGAGGGGGTCTGAAGGCGCCAACTTAAATTTTGTTTAATTTTTATTTTGAGGAAAATGTTATGTGTGATTATATATCTACGTCTCTTTCTGTCGACTATATTAGTTACTACTAAGTAATATTATGCTTGCAGCTAGGTACTTCTTGATTCATATATTCCAATTTTTTTCGTAATTATGATGTATGCTTTAGTATAATTTATACTATATATAGATTTATATTATATAATATTTATAATAAAATCTTTTATATATAAAATGGTTTTATTATAATATTATGTTAATATATTATATAATAACGTTATTATAATTTTAAATCACTATATATATTTGATCCTATGGTTTAAATATAATATATATTAATAACATTTTATCGCTTAATAAATATCGTATATATCCATTTTGATAATTGTATTAGTAAATTAATAATACTAATATACATTATATACTTTAAGTCTATATGGTCTTATACTAACACTATTACTATTAGTAATTAATATACTAAATCTATATATATAAATTATTATATAAATCACTATAGTATTAGTTATACTAATACTATATCACTTATGATACCATTAATTATAGTGGTATAGTAATTCTAATACTATTAATGATATAGTCTTATATATCAGTATAATAAGTGATATAGTAATACTAATATTATATCATTTATTATATACTATTAACTATATATAGTGATATAGTAATACAAATATTATTAATGATATACATTTTATACTTAATTTAAGTGACTAAGTCTATATAGTCTTATATATACTAACGCGTGCATTACTCTTAGTAATACTAATATTATATCAGTTATTACATACTATTAAGTATATATAGTGATATAGTAATACAAATATTATTAATGATATACATTTTATACTTAATTTAAGTCTATATAGTCTTATATATACTAACGCTCTTTTATTAGTACTAATATACTTTAAGTCTATATATATATAAATTATTATATAAATCACTATAGTATTAGTTATGATACTATATCATCTAGGTCCAACACTGAAGTGAAATACCGTTCTCTTCTTTTAGCTATTGCTGAATTATAGAGGTGGACTAACACTTTGTCCGTGAAGAGGTACTCAATCAAGACAATCAAATATATATTCACCTACGATCAAGTTGCAGACATTCTCACCAAAAGATTATCATCGCCCAGATTTCAATTTCTCAAGACCAAAGTTATGATGGTTTCCCTCATTAGTTTGCAGGAGGGTGTCAATTAACAAACTCAAACCTAAAGATCATGTTGTTGTTAGTGAATATTTGGCTAATATGGATTATGTTATTATTAAAGATAAGCTTGTTGTAGATATAATTAAGAGCTTGAGATTAGTTCTGTTGTAATATGCTATCTTATCTATAATCGTATTATTCAAATTCAAAGTGTACTTATAAATATTAATAGAGTACACTTTGAATTTGAATAAGCTTGTTTTGTTTTAGAATTTGAAAAATATTATTTTGAGAATTGAAAAAGTTGATTTGTTTATTTTATTTTATACAAAAATTTGAAAAAATAATAATGATAAAATGATATAAAATAAGATGAGATGTAATTATTTAGAAAAATAAATCAGACCTTAATTTACAATTCTGGATGTCCTGCTAGACTCTTATTAATTTTTAAGATGTACGTGGTGATTGAGTTATGTTATAATATATAGCCATAATATATATATATATATATATATATATATATATATATATTACAGATGTTGGGTTCATTTCAATTATTTAAGAGTTATATGGTAAGTATATATAAGTTTCAAGTAGATAAAATTGTTCAATTTTTTTTTGTAAAAAAATAAATCTCACTTAAAAGAATAGATTTTTTATTTTTTAGAAATTTCAAATCTATGTTTTTGAAATCTATCATAATGATGAAGGCAATCATTTTTAAAGTTTTTTATAACTTTATTTTGAATTTAGGTTCTATTTGTATGAAATAATAATACATCTATAATTCTATCAAATAAAAAAAATACATATATAACGATTTAGGTCCCTAGTATATATATATATATATATGTATGTATGTATGTATGTATTCAAACATTATATTATATACGTATGCAAACATGGCTAATATTGCGCCGGTTTATCTTCCCCATTAGTGAAATAAGGTTGCTGATTGTCTTCACCACATTCACAGTTTACATTAGGTTTCCCAAAGACCATATACCATGCCGCTTTATCTTCCCCATTGATGAGAAACTAGGGTTGTCGCCTGTTGTCGCTTTATCTTCTCCATCGATCGATCGAACATCCCCTGTTTTGCACTCTCAAAACAGAGCACTCCATAGCAGTGCACATCCACACAACGTCCCTTCACGCTGTCGCAAGCAGCTACAGAATACCTCTTCGGAGAACAACTATCCGGTTATAACACAATCTCATATGTAGTACTAGGGACTCATAGACTGGATTTTGATTTATTAGTATTTTGACTCACTAGTAAGCTGTAATGGAGATATTGTTTCATGACTAAAATCTTACAAAATGTTTGCAAGTTAAATCTTAGTGCCCTTGTACGTACATGTATTTGTTTTACACGTTATCCATGCATATCCATATGTGTCAACTATTGGGTCAATTAATGAGGGGCTTATGTGATCCCAAAATGTTTGTGGCATCTGCATGTAGTCGTACCAGAACATAAAGAAGGGTTCCCAAATCCCACCAACTCCATCCTGAATAAAAGGGACACTTTGTGAATATGTATATATGTATATACATATTCACAAAGTGAATATATATATATATTTATATATATATATATATATTCACTTAGTTTTTAAGGATGAAATCATAATTAAAAGGCACAAATGGCATAGCTCAATTAAAGATGTCTACTATCAAGTGTTACTGTGAAGGAATATTACAAAAAACATTTATAATGGGTACTATTATAATGGGTAATTACCTTTTCTTGTCCCCGTTGATTTCAATATATTAGGTGGTTACCTTCGTTCAGTTAATAATATATCATAATCATGTAGGTTTTTGGCTGTGTTTTATGATTGTGGACATTCATGCTTTTGGAAGGACATTTGTGTAATGAGATAAAGAAGCATGAAATATTAATGCATCTTCTAGAACTCAACTGTATATATTGCACGTTACATTAGAATACATCTGGTTTACGAAATTAAACCTATGCAGCTAAAATAAGAATAGATTATCTTTGGTGTAAAATAATTTTTAACATAGAAGAAAACAACAAAACAATATCTTGAGTCTTGACAATGCAAATTATAGTTGATTTGCATATATGTTAGACGCGAGTCCTGACAATGCAGATTATAATTTTGGGTAAAAACCTATGCTAGAATCTAATTATAAATTCTATCTCATATCATGTCTAAATATCATTCTCATAATTGATTTGCATATATTTAAGTGTTTTTTTTGTGTAGGTTTTATGGGTTTAAAAAGAAGGCAAAGACTACCATACCACAGTTGCGAAGATAATCTACAAGATTACGAGCTATCTATAGTGATGTGCAATCATACCCATCTGCTGATAGGGAAGCCCATTCATTACCCTCTAGCGACGGGCCACCCCCTTCCGTTGATAGGATGGTAGAGTTGTCTCCTTCTGTAAATTATCATTTCCAGCCATCATTACCTTCACAGCAAGGGACTTGACTTTCTAGATCAATACATATAGAGATCAGTAGAGAGACCCAACAATCATCATCTTCACAATAAAAATCCCAACCTTTTACACCGATACCGATGGGAGGCCAACTATCAACACATACAGAGATCAGCAAAAACACCCAACCAGAAACATCTGTACCAATAACACCACACCCCGAAGTAGAAAATGTCGACTTGTCAACCGACATTGAAGATAATTTTGTTGTCATTGTTGGTATGATTTTTTTTTCTTATTTACTTATTTCACTATGAATGCACATTTATAAAATAGTAATAATGTCACTAATCCAATTTTGCAGATAGTAATGAAAATAGAGTAAAGAGAAAATTGTACACGTTGAATGCCATTTGGTATCTTCTAGAAGGAGATCGAATTGATATAGAGCTCAATCTACTTGCTCAACCCATCAACAAGCAAGACTCAAATGTTGTAAGGTTTGGTGGTCAGATTGCAAGAACTAATAATTTGGTTCCAATAATTTATAAGGATTGGAGGTCGGTGCTTAAAACCTTAAAGGAAGAAGCGTGAGATCTTATAAAGGTACATAATTTGTATTAAACCATTATTATTAATTAAATAATTATACTTTAAAATTTTGTTAGAAAACTACTCACTCACTTGTGTACCATATATTTTGATTGTAGGGTAAGTTTAAAATTTCTAATGATAGAGTGGATGCTTTCAAAAAATGGATACTAAAGGACATAGGGAAAAAATGGAAAGATTACAAACACGAGTTGAAGAAAAAATTATTTTGTGCAAAAGACACATCTACAGCATAAGTTGTGGCAAGGGCAATTCCCGACTTGGTGGATTTAAGAGCAACTAGCAGAGCTAGCTAATCTTTGGTTCGATCTAGAATATATAGTAATAACGCGCATTCCTCTTATAGCTTTAGAATATGAACCAACTAATTATTTTAATAATTATTTTCATAATCTTTGTGATGTTGTAGTCAAAATGTAATAAAAATAAAGTGTGTTGTAAGAAGCAGGTGATTGTCAACAGTAGAGGATCAAAAAGTTATGCAAGATATACGCTTGTGTATGTTCAATTAGTTTAAAAACTACGAAACTTTATTATATTGGTAAAATTAGCAATTTATAAACAAATCTTATTATTCAAATCCCTTGAATTTATATATTTTTCTCAAATCAATCATTAGAATTCACAAGGTTCCCAACATATTTTAACATATTTTGTTATAAAATTCACAAGCACTACATTCTTTTTTTAAAAAGAATAAATATGACATGCATATTAAAAGATCAAATTTTAAATACTAGACCTTATTTTTTTAAAAGGAATGCTTAATACTTTACTAGCGTAAATTCGATTAATTTGTAACATTTTGTAAAACAACACTAAATCTATATATCATTACCAGCATAACATTTTAAACGTCAGAAAATAAAGTTTAATTTACCAGCGTAAAAATGTTTAATT
Source organism: Platycarya strobilacea (assembly GCA_036898215.1). Taxonomy (NCBI): domain Eukaryota; kingdom Viridiplantae; phylum Streptophyta; class Magnoliopsida; order Fagales; family Juglandaceae; genus Platycarya; species Platycarya strobilacea. The sequence continues at coordinate 35,095,440 of CM072551.1, read as the reverse complement.
ATTGACATTTGTTTAAACACCGTCAGAGCATATACTATTATTGGCGTAACAATATAAACGTCGAAAAATTGATAATTTACCGACATAAAATTGAAAAATTGATAGTGTTTTCTTAAACACGGCCAAAGTAATATACTATTATCGATGTAATAAAATAAATGTCAAAAAAACTCAATAATGTACCGGCATAAAAATTAAGCCTCGAAAATTATATGATTTTACCCACGGGGTGCCAATTGACAATTGTGTTCCATCGATCGCATCCTGAATCGAAGGCCGCAACGATGGAACTTCATAGGCATGGCCACCCAAAAAATTTGAAAATATATATATATATATATATATATATATATATATATATATATAATATGTTCTTTTGTACATTCTATATATATAATTCAGATTAATGTTACTGATTAGTACAGGCCCATGAGTCCTGGCATACCGTATCTGGACTTGTGAGGGAAAGTCCAGATCCAAATTTTTTAAGTTCTTATTTATTTTTAAAAATGAAATAAAATAAAAGTTAAAAAAATAAAATATTTTTATAAAAAAATTTATTATTATTATTATTGTATGAAAATTTGAAAAAATAATTTTGAAATTTAAAAAAATAAAACTTTTTATTATATTTTATATATAAATTAAAAAAATATATATAATAATAAATTTGAGATGAATTTAAAATTTTTATGCCTTGGTCGTCTTCTTTAAGCCCCCACGTAACTATACTAAATATAGTATCTTTATTATACTTTTCTTGATACCAACCGGGGGGGGGGGGGGGGGGGGGGGGGAGGGGGGGGTTCCTAAAAATTTGAGAAAAAATATATATATTAAATTTTTATGATTTAATAAGATATTAATGTGTTGGCTTTCTTTTTATTATATTATTTTGACCCGATTACTTTAAAAAAATTATATAAAAATTCTAAACAGATGATCGTAGGTTTAAAGCAAGAAACACTTCAAGCACTCTTTAACAACGATCTAAATAATGTGAACACAATAAATGCATCGTGTAAACAAATTAGGAAAGTGATACACATATATCATAATTATACAATATATTTTATAATAAATTTTAAATGATGTGTAATTTTATAAAATATTTTATACATACAACACTTTATAAAAATATCATTCATTTAATATATTGTTGTGAAATATATTGTGTAATTATATTGTGTATATATCATTTTCCAACAAATTAAATGTATGTAAACAATTTATTTTTTTACCTCTGTCACACTCATTTCTATTTTTTTACTATAATTATAAATAAATTGAATTAAATAGGTTTTGAAGTGAAAAAAACCACATCCAAATTTAAAAAAATAATTAAATATTGATTTTTATAAATTTAAATTTAAATAAGAATTTTTTTAAAAAAATTATACAAAATTATTTTTTAAAGATGTTAGAAATTATTTCTAATAATAATTTTTTTATTACTAAAAAATATAAATAAAATTATCATTTTACTATCATTACTAATCAAATCAATCAAAAGTCAACACTCAATATATTTTATACATCTAAACAACTCAAACTATTTTCAATATAAGGATCCATAGTCTCACTTTAATCTCTATTCAAACTATTCACAAATGTTGTCAGAACTTCTTAACATTTAAGTGCAACCTTAATCAACACAAAAGTAAACCATCTTGGTGTCTAAGAAAATCCCAGCCTTGTGAAACTAGAGTATTAAACATGTATCAACCAAAAGAGAGAAAATAGCAATAGAGCATAAAACGTTGACAGATAAAAGAGAATTTGTTTTCAATACAAAAGCCCAAAAGTAAAAACTTGGAACAAACATAATTCAAATGCTGAGGACGATCTCCATCATTATTAGCACCACCCCATTGGATGATTGCAGAGACAAGCTCGTCTAAATTAATGTTCTGCAAACTCCTCCGAGAGCCTAAAAAATGAACGGCCTTTTAAAATTTTCCATTATTCTTTGATACTCTTGACTATTGACCCAAAACATGACAAAGATTTCATGAAAGTGTAAGCATCAATTATTTTGTAAGGAGATGACTAATTTTGACAAAAATTTAGAGATTTTTGGACAATCACCATACAAGAAATCTCACCGCTAATCTACAATAGGTGAAGAAGATTATTAGTTTTTATTAGTGTAATTGGTGTAATAAATAAATCTGTTGTAATATAACTTCCTCTTAATACATGTATCATTTTATTTGTGACAGCTGTATTGTGACAGTTGTAATGTAAAACTAAGCTAGCTAGAGTACTTTGTATATAAAAGACTCTCTGTAATTGTTTTTATGATGAATATACAGATTTCATTTTATAATGATATCAGATTTAATATGGTATCAGAGCAAGTGAGATCCTACCGCACGTTTCTGCCCGATTATTTTCTCTCCAACTTTCCCCTTTTTCATTCGTGTTCCTCACGATTTCTCCTTCGTCTTCCTCCCATGTCTCTTGATTTCTTGCTTCCATCACGATTTCATCCGTGATTTCATCACGAAATTTGTTCGATTTCTTCCTTCGAACATTTTTACGGTTTCCTTTCAGTGATTTTCTCATTTCAGTTTCGAGATTTTCACTTCGTTTTTCGTTTTTTTACTTAGACCGAACCCTAAGTCATTTCGTTTCCTTGATTTCGTCCATTTTTGTTCGATTTCTTTCTTGATCATGGCTGAATCTGAGAATGAATCTGAGATCTCTGCTAATCGTGCTACTCGTGTTCCATTTTCATCTACTCCTAATGTTGAAAATGATCCGAGAAGTCCTTATTTCCTCACATCTGCCGATCATCCTGGAATCCTTCTTGTTACCGAGAAACTGAGCCACAATAACTATCACTCATGGTCCCGTTCTTTCTTTCTTTCTCTGAAAGCACGAAATAAATTAAGATTCATTGATGGAACTCTTCTGACTCCAAGAAAGGATGATCCTCTGTTCTCATCGTGGAGCAAATGTGACACTATTGTGTTATCATGGCTCCTCAACTCTCTGGACTCAAAGATTGCACACAGTGTGATCTATGTTGATTCATCTTTCGCAATGTGGATTGAGTTGAAGGAGCGTTTTTCACAAGGCAATGGTCCGAGGATTTTTCAGTTGCAAACTGCCATTTCAGCTCTACGATAAGGTCAGAACGACGTTAGTACATATTTCACTGAGTTAAAGGTACTTTGTGATGAACTCTTCAACTATCAGCCTTTACCTATATGTACATGTCGTGGTTGCACCTGTCATTTTTCGAAGATTTTTGCTGATTATCATCATCAAAACCACATCATGACTTTTCTAATGGGACTTAATGATGTTTTTGACAATGTGAGGACTCAAATTTTGATGATGGATCCGTTACCTACTATTAACAGAGCCTTCTCTCTTGTTATTCAAGATGAGAGGCAGAGGCTTGTTAATAATCGCAATATTGTTATGCCTGCTATTGAAAATGTAGCTTTGACTACCAGATCTGATGTTTCTTTTAAGTCTGTCAAAGGAAACACACGAACTAAGCTGCTTTGTAGTCACTATGGACTTAATGGACACACAGTGGATCGTTGTTACAAACTGCATGGTTTTCCCCCTAATTACAAGTTTAGGGATAAAGCTTCTGTTGCTAATTCTGTTCAGTCTGCTGTGGTTGCTGATAGCACTTTACCTTTGCCCCCTGGCATTACTGTGGATCAATGCCAACAGCTTTTAGCCTTACTGAAATCAACAACCTCCTCTCCTTCAGCCAATATGGCTTTGGTACCTAATTTTTCAGGTACTCTCAATCCTTTTTGTCTTGCTGCTTCACCTGTTGATTCATATACCTGGATTGTTGATAGTGGAACTTCGGATCATATGGTCCACTCTCCAAGTTTTTATTCATCGACACCCCTTACTGTCTCTAATTCAGTTAAGCTTCCAAATGGAACTTATGCCAAAGTCACACATATTGGTGACATAATTCTTAGCCCTACTCTTACTTTGCATAATGTCCTATGTGTTCCAAGCTTTTCTTTCAATCTTCTTTCAGTTGGCAAGATAACACAATCTTTAAATTGTTGTCTGATCCTTAAAGCTGATAAGTGTTTTTTGCAGGACCTAGCAATCTTGCAGATGATTGGGATGGGTGAATTGCGTGATGGCTTAAAAATGAATACTTACGATTTAGGATTTTTCATAGATCATGAGATGAAGCTTGTTGACATCGTTATCTCTTTTCTCTTTTCTCTTTTCTCTTTTCTTCATGTTTTCTTCTCTTGTTTTTTTATTTATTTTTAATAACATTAAGCATCTGACAATATTGTCCACATTAGCATGATTGATACATAGATGAATTCGCAAAATCGCTTGTAGGCAGCAAAATTGCAAAGAAAAATGTTACCTTTTTTCCAACCTTTTGTTTTACGTATGATCACAAGGATAAAGAACGGACATATTGATAGTTGCGTGCGTAGAGTCCTACAACTAGTCTGTGGACCCTAATTGCCAAGCAAGTTTGTCTTTCGGTAAAATTATCATTTGTCTCAAAAATTAAAGTCAATAAAAATAAAAATATTTAATTATATGTATTATATTCTTAATTCTCTGTTTACATGTAGGCCATATATTTTTACGATGATTGAGTCCAATACAATACGTATAATATTTAATTACATAAAAAATAGTATGAAGTCAAGATTCAGGCTTATGATCTCCACTATAATATTATGTAAAATGATATTACTTATCTAAAAAAATTAATAAAAAAGAAATATTTAGTTTTGATTTGGGTTAAAGGATGAGTTGAGATTATAATATGAAATCATCTTCAATTCAAATGACCCCTTTCTTTTTGAGCAAGTTAAACTTTATTAATCTAAAAATGATATATGAGGAGGGGCTGGTGGAGTTTTCTAATAATTGTCCTAAAATAAAAAATAGCAGTATAAGTGGTGGAAAAAATGAAAATAAAAGCGGGCTTATTTGGATCAAATTTCTTGGATCTTATCAAAGTTCTAAAATAGATGTCATCTTATATAAAGATGAAAATAAAATAGTCGCTAAAAAATGAATGATAAAATCACCACTGATGTCGTTAGAAGTTTCATTAAAAATGATGAAGGTGGTGGGTTTTATACTATCACATTTTGCTTTCAGTTGTTTGATGAAAGGTCTAAGATCTCTCCTTCAAGATCACGAATTAGGAAAATCGATAACATAAAAAAGCAGCAGTTATCTAAGTCGAGTCACTGCAATGAGTGGTGGCGCGTGAGGCCATGGCCTCAAAAGCCGCTCCAGGCCGCGGCTATTACTAGATTTCGGAGACGTCTCTCGCATGATCCAGACAAAGGAAGTTAATACTCTCACATTTCTTTTTTTGAGACTTTCACATTTCAAAGAGAAAGGCCGCTCCCAGTTCTTTTTGATCTTCGGCATCTATTTCTTTTTTCTTGGCAACTACAACTTGCAGCAGACCCTGATATACAACCAAACTAAAGTTAAATAAAAATATTAATATGTTTTATTAGTAGCTCAAGATTTTATAAAAAAAAAATTGATATAAATATTTGGAGTTAATTATATTATTTTTATTTTTATGTTAAAATTTTGAGTTAATCATATTTTTTTTTTATATAATTTGATTTTATAAAAATATTGTCATCTTATAATATTATTATAGATGATGTTATAAAAAAATTGGATGTAATTTAAAAAAATTATTATTACTTATTTATAAATACATTTATAAATAAAACAAAATCATTATAAATATTATCCAATCATTTGTGGGACCTACTTCTATCTCTCTACAATAATTTAAAATCATCTAATCTTACTTCTAATCCAAACACACAAAATTCTTCAAAATTATGTCAACTCATCTCAACTCACAAATCTTATTATTATTCACAGACTATTTGAATTCATCTCATTTTATCTCTCAATTCAAATATAGCCTTCATTATTCATAGTATATTCTCATCACATACGACTATTTCTTCGTACATATAAAAATGCATATGCTTTAAAGGTTGGATGCAGCACAGATACCAGCATACCAGCATGTAATTTGTTTCAATTTGGAACTTTATTTGGTTTTAGTAATATGTTCTCTAATTTGCTCAAGAAAAAAAAAACCAGCTGCTAGCTTTCCTAGTTCGTACTTTTGGTCAATGTTATCCACCAATTGGACCGTTTGTGATGAGCTTTATAATTTGTCTTATGTATGACCATGACGTGTGGAGATGAGCTTTATCTAGATTATGGTACTTTTCTGCATCATGCTCTCCGATCAGTACTTAAAGTCGCTGATTTCACATGTTAATATATATATATATATATACAAGTCATTGTTTGGGGTTGCGGTCAAAGCATAGGCGCAACCACGAAAGTACGTAGTGAGAACCATGTAGCTATTGATGGGAATATCGAGCATTGACTAGATTAAGTACTATTGCTTGGTCTTCCGCTTGCTCTCCAAGCTTTTTGGGTTCATCCCACGATCTCTCATAGTCTCATGCATCATTGTTTCGTGCTCTCCAAGCCAACATTTCCATTTCTCATAGAAGTACTTATAAATGGAGCATCTCACTTCAACTTTTCATCACTCACACTTAAAATATTCATTGCTTATCAAAAACATCTGAGCCAACATTAACATACGAAAGGGGAAACGCAATAATCATGTCTCTATTCTCAGCATTCTTGGGTTGTTTCATGTGCTGTAAGTCTTCGGTCTCCGATGAGTCGGGAGGCCCCGGCCCTGTGAAAGAATGTTCTTCGTCAGATCAGAAAGCCAAAAGAAAATCAAAATCATCGGGAGCTCCAATTGTAGTATCCTACTTCCCAGTTAATTCAAACCTCTCCCGCTTGTAGTGATATAGATCATGGCTGCAGCAGGCCGGCTAGCTACAAGATGTTAATTAACTGAAGATGCAGGTGTAAATGATATTGCTTGCTCAATGCAATCATGAATGCCCAAGAAAAGTTTTTGGAAATATATGAAGACCCAAACCTGGAAATTAATTGAAGCTAGTTCTCATGGTGGTTCTAGTATGTAGTTTGATGATTTGGGAGTACTTGGGTTAGGGGCAGGGATCAGGTTCTACTGTATTGTTTGTAATTAAACAAGACTTGTGTATTTGACTTTGTCAAAGGGTTCTTTTCTTCTCTACTCCAGTTGCAGTTGTACGTATAAATTTGTTCGTAATTTACACATTAACTGATCAAGATTGGACATTTGTTTACATCTAAGCCAACAACGTTAATTGTTTACATACAGGAGGGAACCACGATGTCCCTAATTCAATTCTCACCATTTTTAGGTTGATTAATGCATGCATGCGCTCTTCCTTTCAAGTCACCGATGATGTGGGAGGCTCGATCGGGCTCCGGCATGAAAGAATGTTCTCAGGAGAAACCCAAAAGCAAATCAAAATCATCCGGAACTGGCCATCAGTTAGCTCAAACCTGATCTCCCGCTTGTAATACCATAAATAGATGGATCGATCATGGCTAGTACAATTAGTTCATGCTGAAGTACTGGAAGAAGGTATGCTTAATGTTCCCAATTTAATTCATGAAGACTACAAGGTATCCCGAGTCTACTGGCCCACAAGATATTCCTAATTGGTCCGAGAACTTCTTGCTAAGTATGTTTGTCCTGATCACTCATTAAGCATCAAGAAAATGAAAGGAACCTACTATATCCAGCGTCCTAGTTCTTCCTTGCTCCATCTCCACTCCTCCAATGCTTTCCCTTTTTGTGATTCTCCAAATCAATTATGATCCACTTCGATGTTCGATCTACCCATCTGATCAGCTACAAAAAGAACGAAATAATAAATAGAAAATAATTAATGTCAGTACTGCTTGGGAAAGTAAAGTAGGAAAAATAACGTCTAAGAAAATGATGCATAAAGCGCTGCACAATAGAAAACTGTTAAAGTCAGTACTGCGTGGGAAAGTAAAGTGGGAAAAATAAGGTCTACGAAAATGATGCATAAATCATGCTGCACAATATTTTTTTTGGTGACTGACAGTGTAAATTAATAGCCAAAATTTAATAATTTAATATGCCAATGCTAGTTTGATAATTAATCGTGTATATTACTAAGGGTCACGCTATAATGTCTCCCATAAGTCACCGTTGGAGCCTACCGCCCAGCCAAAATCATTTTTTTCCCTATTTTTTATCTCTTTTTTTAAATATGTTTATATTTTAAAAAAATATAAAATAAAATCAATACACAAAAAATCACTTTCTTAATCATTAAGTCAAAAAAATTGAATAAAAAAATAAAATTAAGGAGCAGTCATTTAGAAGTATACATTTGAGATGACATGGTAAACTTATTCATATTACAAAAATGATAATTATAGTTCGGGATACACATCACGTATGTACATAATCTATTCTATTATAATAAGTGGCTATCTAACGGTTACTTACCGATTTTTCTCGTTTTTTCGTTAAGTGGCCGTTAAATTTAACATCCACTTATTTTTTAAAATTTAATACTAAAAAGTAGTGAAATATCTAATATCATTTTAAAATTTAAAATATCTTATACATATATTTTTCTGTGTTTGCAGCATATAAAAATATTTTTATTTTTTTTTTACTTACTTCGAGCGTTAGATATACTACAAGAAAAGTGACTTGTAGTGGCTCTTTCGCTATTGCCGTAATAGAAAGTGACGGCAAAATTAAGTTATAGCGGCACTTTATCAGATTTGTCATGCTACCTAGACGAAATTGTTTTTTGCAGCAAATTTTATAGCTTTTGCGGCGCTACAGAAGCGTTGCAAATACTCTTTTAAAATTTAGCCGCATGTTAACACACCTCCCCTCCCTCCCGATATTCTCCTAAGCTCTGCTTGGATTCGGAGATGAGATGAGTTTAGTTTATTTTTTAATATTATTATTATTTTGAGATTTGAAAAATATGTGTTAGGATTTGAAAAAGGTATATAGGAATTTGTGTTTTATATAAAAAATTATAAAAATATAATGATGAAATGAAGATGAGTTGAGATGAGTTGAACTCATCTTCGAATACAAACGGGGCCTAAATCTTCCTCACTTTCTCGAAACCTAATCTCTCTCTCTCTCTCTCTCTCTCTCTCTCTCTCTGAGATCGTGCCGTCGTCGTCGCCACCGTTCCTTCGTCGTCGCCGTCTCTATTAGCGAGTGAGACTTATTTTCCCTTTCTCCAAGTTATTTTTGTTCTTTTTTCCCCTACGCACCTTCTCTCGTTTATCCAGCGCCAAACCAGCTATCATTGTCTTCCAAAATTGATTTCGCCCTTGGGTTTAGACGGATTGTTTGAGGGTTGTTTAGACCCAAACTAATTGGCTCATCTCCTCGCGAACTCCATTGAACTCGGGTAAGGATTTTCAGTAATCCCCAAATCCTAGGGCTTATATGCACTTAGTTGATCGGTGAGCCTCAATTATTTGTGAATTCGACTGTTGTAAGAACATTCATTCAGCTTATTTTCATTACTTCTACTACGGTGGTTTTCTAATCTCTGTTTTACTAATATTTCCCCTGGTATTTTCTCAACTGGTTATGATGAAGACTAATTTATCTACTCTAGTATATTCCTCTTGAGTGGAAAAATTGGGAATCTGAACAACATTACACTTTAGCTTCACTTTCAGTTTGTTCACATGCTTAGTTATTATTTTCACGAATTTTTTATTCATTCGTATTGCCTAAAATTTAAATTACCATGTCTCTGTATCCTTCAAGCTGAAATTAGTTTTTTGAATTTTTGGCTGAAATTTCTGTTACTAATTTTATCTTGAATTTTTTGCTGAAATTTACAACTGTGCATACTTGTTTTGTTCATTAGTTTTTGGAGACGTACGTTAACATTTTTCATGAAATCTGCCCTCGAACAGGATGGTTTAAAAAGCCACATTTTTGGAGATCTGGTGTTGTGGATGATTTGATCTTCATGTATCTAGCAGCACCTTAAGTAGTTAGATCGGGACTTTTTTTTAATATGAGCAATTATATAGGACTAATTTGCTGTTTCTTGCGAACGTAAAATGTGACTGTTTTTTACAGTATAGTTTAATAGTTTAATTGCTCAAATTTGGGTTTGTTAAGAGTAAGTAGGTAAAATTTTAGAGTTCTTATTTTCAAACTAACTGCTTTCACTTATTGGCATAGGGTTGTTGTTGTTTCAATCAAGATTAGAGCTACTGGAGTGGTGCGACTGCGCAGGAGTGTAGTGAGTTGCACTGATTTCTTCCTCAACTAAGGTATGGTTTGTTTGTGCTGCTAAACCCTGGACATCCTCTTCTATTTGTTTTTTTTTTTACACCATCATCGAGTTATGGTTCTCCTATTAATAACGAAGCTGCTAAGTAGAACATCCTCAAGAATTTATCTATATAACCTAATGCTCTAATTCTACCCAAATTGCTGAGAAATTGATATTAGGAAAAATTACAGTTTGAATTGCAAAAACTTATTAATGCTAGGAAAGTTGTTTTACTGCTGGATTACAAAGATTTTTTTTAGAAATTCATATTAATAATAGTTAATCGAATATGTCTGCTAGTTTACAAATATTAATGTGTGCCACCTCTTTTGATTAATAAAACTTTTACTTATAAAAAAAAAAGTTAAAAAATATTAATGTGTTCATTTGTATTCATTTAAACCTGATGAGATAGTGATATAAAGGTAAATGTATCCCACTTATATGTCTACTAGTTTAGAAACATTACCATTTAAGGATGTTTGTTGTTTCTAGCATAAAGCATTTCAATAAAGTTAGTTCATTTAAAATAGGATTGTTAGGCTGTGGGATGGAGTTTTTATGTGTGAGAGCAATTCAAATTTTACACATTTTAATAATGGTAACGTTATAAAAATTATGAGATTGCTAAAACTGAAAGTGCATAAATCTGAATGCATAACACCACTGGGTGAATTAATTCCAAATTGTTAAACTTGCAATTCCTATGTAGTATCACACCATGCAACATCACACCATCGTTGGAAAAGCTTGATTACTTCCTCCTCCCCCCCCCCCCCCCCCCCTTTCTCTCTTTTCTTCCACTATATCTCAAACTGGATGCTGACCATGCAATATGACCATATAACATCTTTTTTTATTTGCTAAAAAATGATGACTTTCAATGTGATACAATAATTAGGTTGTCAGCAACTTTTGGAAATGATTGGCATCAGTGCTGATGTTGTTGCCCGCACAGGGGATTCATTGTCAGAATTATTTGTCTTGAGTTAGGGTTCTTTATTCTTTTGAGTTTGACTTTCCAGATCTCATGATATACCTAAACTTATATAAGATAAAATGCTAACTTATTATATATTTTTTTAGCTCCTTGATTTTGTTATGTGCAGTAAAATCTTGCTTTGTTGTTTATTTGCGACTACTCCATATTCTATCTATTATGTAGATGTACCATTCTAATAGGGGTAATGAATACATGTCAAAACCCAAACTTTATGCTTATGTATGAGGTTTTGCATCAGTGACTCATTCTTTTGCAGCATGAATCTATTGAGGTGGCTTTGGATGTGAACCTAATATGCCTTACTGCCAGTTTTAATTGTGGTTATTGTACATTTTAGGTTTCTTTATCTTCTGATACTTGTTTTTTATTGCTTACATTAAATAGGCTACACTGATTGATTTTATTCTTATTCCTAAAGGACTGATTGATTTTATTCCCGAGAAAAGTATTGTTTAATATTCTTATCCCGATGATCAATTGTTAATGTCCATGTAAATTTTATTTCTATAGCTATGAAGGGAGATGTGGTTTGCCAACTAACTTTGATTCTAGCTATTGCTATGCATTGGGTTTTGATGCTATTAATGCAAAATTTTGCTATTCTATGTTTGTCATATTGATGGTGATGGGGCCTTTTGATATTTTTATTTTCTTGTTTATTTGTTTTGTTTTTTTTCCCGATGTAGGCCTTCTCAACTTGCAAACTATCAACAGCTCTGATGCAGCGGGATCCGAGACAGATGATGCTGAACTGTCTGATTGCACGTTGATGGCGCTGAAGTACCATGAATTGGCAGATCAACGTAAAGGCCGGAAGTGATCGTGATCTCTTTCTAATTGGGAGAGTTTTAGGTGCGTTTCAGTCTTTTGGCCATAACTTTGGTTACAGGTGTCAGAATCGCGCATAAGACCCCAATTCGGAAAGCTCTTTTCGACGCGCACACTGTCCAAATCGAGCATGGATCCATGTGCCTTTTTTTCGACCTCAAATTCCACTATTTTCCCTCCCAAATTGTCATTTTTAGTTATTTTTTACTATTTTTGGTAATATTTCGTATGTTTGTTAGGAAGTCATTTTAAATCTGATTTGTTCCGGATTTTTCGCAGATTGCTTATTTTAATTTAAATTTGAACTTTACGTTATTTTTGGGATTTTGCCATTTTTGGTAAAATTCGGTTACAGACGAATTTTAGCTATTTAGTCCGGCTTGTGGACTGATTTTCGACATTCTTTCATTTGATAATATTCAGTTTTTCTTCAGAGACGTATTCTCTGTATTTTGGGCGAAAATTCTCGTGTTCTTCCCTGTGAATTCATCTGTTGAAACTAGCCTGCAGAATAATCGCTATTCTGTCCGGCGTTAGTAATGAAGACTGGACGACCCAAAACTCACTACTGGCCAATTCTTCAATTAATCCCAAGTCGTTATTTTAATATCATTTTTTTCATATAAGATAATGTTTATTGCAATAACTTTCAATTAAGAACTATAACTCATTATATGCAAGTTTGTTGATAAATTTATTATCACTTAAACTTTATTTAAGGCTTCACGATTCAGGATTTGTATGAAGATTGGCAACTTATTTTATTTTATTTTTTATTTTTGTAAAAACTCGCGGCAAATGATCCTATCCCAAAAAGCCTAACCAGGGTTAATAATTTATTTGCGGCAATTTTTTTTATCTTTTTGCGGCGACTAAAATTTACCGCAAAAAACCTTAGAACATCGGCGCTTCACTTTCTTCGCAGGGAGAGAGTTATAGCCGCTCGATTATAGCGGTGCAGCGCCGGTGCACCAAAAAGAGCTGAAGGTGCTTATTTGCCACAATTTTTAAGTCACCGCAAAAAGCCTTATATCTTGTTCACTCTTTTTTTTTTTTTTTTTACAATTAAATCTTTTGTTACCAAATGTTATCAAAGTAAAAATCAAATCCAAGTCGCCGCAAAAAGCCTTATATCTTATAGTATTAACATCTCACAAATTATAATATTTGCAAATAAAAACTATCATTATTTAATAATAAAAATATTGTTTATATACGATTTTTGTACTTTTACATACATGTATAAAAATATTAATTTTATCCATCTTGTGATTTAGTTATTCGTATTATTTATTTTTAATTTTTTTTATCGTGTTTTATATATTTTTAATATTTTAATTGACGTAATATCATTATCACGTTATTAATTCTGTAAAAAGTACACAGAATTGTGTATTTGTAATATTATTCAATTAATAATAATAGTCAAAACAAAATACTATGAATAAAAAATGCTTATATAAAGAGCAATATAGGAAATATGACTGTTTGATTTTAAACTAGAGCAGTACCAATAGACTTACAATTTTATTTATAATTTTATATAAAATAATATTTTTAGATTTTTAAACTAAAATTAAAATAACATATGATTAAACAAAGTTAATCTATTCTTTCTAATTTTGATAATCCAATAGTAATGATTTTACCTACTTGTCAATCATGTCTGGCTAGGGTGAGTAATTATTCGTAGATATATAATTCCAACAAGGTTTTAATAGCCTTCAAAATTAATTTAAATGAATACAAAAGCCAAGGATAATAAATGGATACAAATGCCAATGTAGTAAATAATTAACTAACAAAAATTAATTTATAACACGCTAGAAAAATAATATTTCTAGCCTCTTCAATTCACTTCAAGGTGGTCTCCATTATGTTTTCAAGTGATCTAAGTATAATTTTGTTTTTGTTTTTTCTTTTTATAGGTCTAAACTTACAATACCCAGAAAATTGAAAGGCTTTTTTTTTTTTTTAATCTGCAATAGGTTTCATGGTTTCCCAAAACATATACTAGAAAATTCAAATGCCTCAAAAGTAAATGCTTAAAATAAACATGGTATAGTTAAAATATGGAGGCATATTTTAATCTTCATATTAAAATTCCACCACCATTATGCATATTATATATAATCTAACATCCTCTGTAAAATAAACATAGCAATAAAAAATACATATTTAAACCCTAAAATAAACAAATGCAATAACAAAACTAGCCAAATTCAAAACACTTCAAAATATACCTTATGTAAAACTGAATCTCAACTGTTACTAAATATGATTTTTGACTCCTAAACTCAGTAAAACTAAATTCTTATGTAAAATATGATTTTGGACTCATCATTGTGTTTCACTAGAAGATAAAATGTAAAAACAACACATCAAAATATTAGATAAAATGCTCCGAGACATCAATAATTCAAAGTTAACATTTGGCGGAGAAGTTCTGTTTTCGGTGAAAATTTTTGACAGATTTTACCTATGGTTCGTAAAAGAACAAGACAAGAACAGGTTAATGTCAGTTTGATATCTTCTTATTTGTGGCCTATAATGATCAGTTTTCATTTGACTGAAAATATGCGAGCACGATTGGATCTAGTTTTTTCAGAGTATGTATTAGAATTAGAGGATTGCCACCAATCACAGTTGATAAAACCATAAAAATTCCTGATAGCATGTTTGTTCCCTATGAAGATGACTATACTTCTTTGGATTATTTAATAGATGTTTTTCATGATATTCATGAATATTCAATAAATATTTCAACTATGATGAATCGGGCCATATTAACACCAATGAATAGTTTTGTTGATGAAATAAATACATTATTAACTCATAGGTTTCCTAGTGAGTTTACGCGATATAATAGTTTTAATAAAACAATAGATACATTTGAACAATCCGTTATGGAAGATTTTCTAAATACTCTAATTCCAAATGAACTTCCTCCTCATGAATTATTACTGAAGAAAAACTATTTTATCATGCTACTTAGAAACATTAATTGTTCAAAAGGACTATGCAACAGAACACGTTTAATTTATCGGGCTTTTAATCGAAATGTCATTAATTCAGAAATTGTAGTTGGGCAACATAACGGAAAAATAGTTTTTATTCCAAAGATTCTATTCTTACCAAGTATTGATGAAAATAGTGACTTTCTATTCAAACGAACTCAATTTCTTAATAAATTAAGTTGTGCAATGACTATAAATAAGTCACAAGGGTAGATATCGGGTTTTGTTGGCATATATTTACCTCATCCTATTTTTTCACATGATCAATTATATATGGCTTTATCGAGGGCGAAAATTGCATCTATAGTAAGAATTCTAATAACGGTCGGTGTCAATTGAACGATGTGAAAAGAACTGTACAAAAAATATTATATTCACATAATTATTAAGATTAACATGTTTAAATTAATATTATATGTAACACCCCAAATTTCCCCTTACGAAAGTACGAGAATCGAGACGTCAAGATGCTGACATTATACAGGTAACTAGGTACAATTGTATAACTTCAATTTGATGTATATTATAAAATCGTTATATAATTTTTGAATAGGAATTTTTGTCTATTGATCTCCTGTCTTATCCTAATATTCATGAATGCCAAATATACAATTGTCTATTGCTCCTGAGAAGAAGGAAACTAGAGAGATGATGATGGCACAAACCAATTTTTACGTTTGAGTTATTATTATCTATAGATGCTTGTTAATTTTTTTTAATTATATTATTTTTATAAAAAAATTGTTTCACTTAATTAGGCAACGAGTTTCGCACGCTGCTTTCGACCTAGAATATATATATATATATATATAAGAGTTTATTTTCAAATATGATTGATCCATTAAATCCCATATAACAGACTCTAATAAAATATTGTCGCCACGTAGAGTCCACAAATTCAAAGATGTATGCTGCAATACAGAGTATTACACAAACCCACCTCTCTCTCTCTCTCTCTCATGAAACCTAAGCCCCATCATAGCCTCACCCAGTACTCCCATCGACCCTAGCCATCCCCCACCCACTAACCATCAACATCTCTACTCAACGGTATACCGTCGTTTGTTCTTCATAACATTAAAGCTTCACTCCCTTATCTCTTCATTTTATTTTCTTTTTCTCCAACAATTTCATGATTTTCTTGGTTCATCAACATCGCTACTTCTTGCAGGTTCATGTTAATTAACATTAAAACTTTTAAAGGCGTTTGTCTTTGTGGAGGGGCAAAACTATCCGAACTCAACATCCACATTCAACAGGCACTACCAGGTTAGGCATCCACCTAAAGGCGCTCATGGAGAGGATGAATGTGGTTTATAAGTCCAAGACAGAAGAGCTAACTCAACCCTGATTAAAGGGTAATCTAAGGTTGACGAGACAATGCGCCGAAGAAAGGGATGAGGCGAAAAGGCGAGGAGCCCACTCCTTGCTCCGCTAAGTTCATCCCTAAACGTGGTCGAGGCCACAAAAGGCCACCTTATGTAAGGCATTAAATAACTTTCTATTCCCAATCATATCGCATTAATGATAAAGCATTCGAGAAGAAGTGTTTTAGTTATTAACTGACACAAACTTATCCTGCATTTAATGCGGAACGTGATCCCATTCGTTACCTACCAGAGCAATAAATGACCCCAGACAAAAACAATTATGAGTATGATGAATCATCCTCATCACCAACGGATTCAGTCATCAAGGATAAAATCACATTACTTCTTGACCCCTATAAATAGCAAGAAATATTGATATTCGCAGGTACATAATTTTTTAGCAACCTTTTCATCTTTATATACGATACATAATTTCCTTTCTAACTAGATTTTTGGAGTGCTCACAAGGTTGTCAAGCCCTATTCCCTTTCTTAGCAGGGCCTGAAAACTTGGATTCATTGAGTGGCCCAAGGTGTGGAACACGTATTAACAGTGACGCCGTTTGTGAGATCACACTAAATACGTGTCATCTGCAAGCCGACCACAACGTGATTCCAATCTAGGAAAGAACACCTTAATGGAAGACCAACTAGAAGCAATGGAAGAGATTATTCGAAAGTTGACAGAAGAAAATGTGAGGCTACAGAAAGCTGAGGAAGAACGTACAATCCGCATTGAGCCAACTGTCATCGAACACGTGGATTCTCGTCAGGTGGGTGAGTCCAACTTGGCAGAAGAGGATAAGCGTAAAATGTACCTCGACCTTAAGGAGCTTGAAGACAAGTACGAAAGGATCGCCAAGCGAATAGAAGCACTTACCATCACTGGGCAACTACGCCATGGCTCAGGCACACCTTATAGCGGTAACATGATGACAGTTCCCCTCCTTCCTAAATTCCAGATACCACAGATGGAGCTATATGATGGAAGCAAGGATCCGTATGAGCACATAGAAGCATTTAGGACACACATGAACTTGCACGACTACCCTGGCAAAGTGACGTGCCGGGCGATCTCCCTTATTCTTAAAGGAGCCGCATGTACGTGGTTCGAAACCATCCACACTGGTTTCGTAGATAGTTTTGATTGTCTAGCATGCTTATTCCTAACCCAGTTTCTGGGAAGTCGCAAAAGGAAGCGCCCCACCACTTATTTCCTCACAGTTATATAGCGCGATCAAGAAAGTCTAAAAAATTACACTCCCAGTTCAATAAAGAGAGTATGACCATCGGCGACTAGGATGAAAAAATAACTCTAGCCGCCCTCTAGGGGTGTAAATGGTCCAGTCCGGTCCGGTCCGATCCGGGAAATTTGTGGACCGATTTCATTCAGTCCAAGAATTCTCTCACCCTGGACCGGACTGAACAGGAGTTCGGTCCATACCGGTCCGGTCCAATTCGGTCTAGGGCGGTCCGGTCCGGTCCAGGGGTGCCCCATATGATTTAATGGGCTAACTTTAATATATAATTTTACAATAATCAAATATTTTTTTGGTCCAAATTTAATTACTATAAATTATAATATGTTAATATTATAAAAGTATATATTATATATTAATATGTTAGTATATATTATATATTAAGTATGTTAGTAAATTATAACTAATAGTCTAATAGTCTAATAACACTTTCACATTAGTATATGTTAATAAACTATAACTAATAAGTAATAACATTATTACAATTTACATTAGTATATTATATATTTATATGTTAGTAAATAGTGATAAATTATTAATAATATATTAAATAATAATAATAATACACTTATTATTTATATATTAATATATAAGAGTATATATTATCTATTAATATATTAGTTAATATTAAATATTAAGTATATTAGTAAACTATAACTAATAATTTAAAAGTCTAATAATATTATTACATTAGTATATGTTAATAAACTATAACTAATAAGTAATAACATTATTACAATTTACATTAGTATATTATATATTTATATGTTAGTAAATAGTAATAAATTAGTAATAATATATTAAATAATAATAATACATTTATTATTTATATGTTAATATTATAAGAGTATATATTATATATTAATATATATTAATATTAATATTATTATTTATATATTATTATTTATATATACATATATTTAAAAAAAAAAAAATAGGGATTCGGTCCGGTCCGGTCCGGTCCAAGGGGATGAACTCCCTGGACCGAGACCGGACCGGAATTTTCCGGTCCATATATTTTTTGGACTGGACCGGACCGAACTCCAACCGGTTCGGTCCGGTCCTGGTCCGGGACAACCGGTCCGATCCGGTCCGCCGGTCCGGTTCAGTCTTTTTACACCCCTACCATCCTCCTAAGCGAGAGGGCCCTTGGGTGAAATACAAACCATCGCTGGCGGCGTGGCCAGAGGAGTGAGACCTCCGCTTCAAGGAAAGCATATGCCCGAGAGGCACGATATGGTGAAGTCTTCACAACCAGAGGATTGTCGAGACGAACACCTATACCAAGGAATCTCCCAATAGTTTTTAATGAACAATACGAAGGAGTCAAAAAGTCTCACGATGATGCCTTGATAATAACCTTGCTGGTTGCCAATTTCAGAACCCGAAAAATCCTTGTAGGTAATGTAAGTTTGGCTAACATCTTATACTAGGAAGCCTTTAGCAAAATGGGAATCGAGCTAGACAAATTAAGGCCGACCCCAATGTCCCTAAAGGGATTCATCGGCAAGACAATCAAACTTGAAGGAGTGATAACTCTACCTGTCATGGCCAGTAAAGCCCTCAGAACATCTATGGTCATGGTCAACTTTGTAGTGGTCAAAACCTCTTCCTCGTACAACGCAATCCTGGGGCGTCTAGCTTTGAACTGCCTGAGAGCAATCACCTCAACATACCACCTGAAGATGAAGTTCCCAACCCTAGGAGGTGTGGGAGAGGTTAAATGAGAGCAAACCATGGCACGAGAGTGTTACTCTTGGGAGCTGAGACACGAATTTCAGATAGTAGAAACTGCAAATCAAAATGACGAAACCTTGGAGCTAGTCGTCCTTGACTCGACCAAACCAGAACAGAAAGTTTAGATAGGCACCAGATTGGAACCCGGCCTAAAGCAAAATCTCAGGAAGCTCTTGGCAGAAAACCAAGAACTTTTTGCCTGGACCCATGAAGATATGACAGGGATAGATAGCAACCTCGCAGAACATCATCTAAATGTAAATCCTAATGCACGAAAGGTTAGACAAAAGATGCGAAGTTTTTGTGTCGAGAAATACGCCACCATATCCGAAGAAGTCGACCGCCTATTAAATGCAGATTTTATCAAGGAAGTACATTATCCCGAATGACTGCCTAATGTGGTGCTCGTAAGGAAGGCGAGCGGTAAATGGCGAAGATGGTGTCTAATGTGCGTTGATTTCACTGAAGACAACCTTTATTGTTGACCGAGGGTTATACTGCTAAAGGATAATGCCCTTTGGACTGAAGAATGTGGGGGCAATGTATCAATGCCTAGTAAATCGGATGTTCAAACAACAGATAGGGCGAAACATGAAGGTATATGGTGACAACCTTTTAGTCAAGAGTAAGGAACCCAGCAACACATAGGTGACTTGCGTGAAGCCTTCACCGTCTTGCACCATTACAAAATAAAACTCAACCCGAACAAATGTGTCTTTGGAGTAGGATCAGATAAGTTTCTAGGATACATGATGTCCAAGAAAGGGATCGAGGCAAATCCAGAGAAAGTGGAGGCGATTTCCCAAATGATCGTGCCTCGAAATCACCATGAGATACAACAGTTGGCGGGCCGAGTGGCAGCCTTAAGCCGCTTCATTGCTCGGTCTACAGACCGGTGCCTCCATTTCTTTCAAGCACTCAGAAAAGCCCACAAGTGGGATCCATCATGCGATATGACCTTCCGCGAATTGAAGGAATATTTAACTAGCCCGCTGTTACTTAGTCAGCCTATACTAGGCGAGGTATTAATAGTCTATTTGTCTCACCTAACACAACATTAGTGGCCCTGGTAAAGGACACCTCCGCAAGACAACGGCCAGTTTATTACATCAGTCGGGCTTTTAGAGGGGCAGAGTCAAGATATCCTCAAGTAGAGATGATGACTTTTGCACTAATTATCGTGACTAGGCCACTCCGACCATATTTCCAAGCTCTTATAGTACGAGTACCCACTGACCAACCCTTAAAAGCTGTGCTACAAAGACATGATACTTCGGGATGGTTAACAAAGTATGCCATAGAGCTCAGTGAGTTCGACTTGAAATATGCTCCCAAAACAGCGATCAAAGGACAAATTTTGGCAGACTTCATCGTCGAACTTACAGGCTTCCCAGAAGAAATAAATTTCCTTAGTCCCACAAGGGAAACCTTGGATCGTGTATGTAGACGGGTTTTCACACAAAGCAGAAGGAGGGGCTGGGGTCCATATTCTGACAATTAATGGCGAGCGATACAACTATGTAGTCAAGTTTACTTTCAAAGTCACCAACAACGAAGTTGAATATGAAGCACTCCTAACTGGGCTAATTGTAGGTCGCCTCCTAAGAGCCAGAGAAGTTGATGTACGTGTAGACTCCCAAGTCGTGGTCAATCAAGTGTTGGGAGTGTTCGCAACAAAATGGGAGCAGTTGAAGAAATATCTACGGCTAGTTTGTGAAGCACGAGACCATTTTCAATATTTTTCTGTGCCACAAATCTCGAGATCTGACAACCACCAAGCAGATTGCCTGGCACAGGCGGCTTCGGGACAAGACGACATTCCACTCCCCGAGCATACAAAAGAAAGAAAAGTTGACACTCCATCCATTGGAAATGAAGTGTTCCACACGAAGATAACCCAACCCGAGTGGGCCCAAAACGTGATAAGCTTTTTACAGGATGGAAAATTACCCGCCGACTTGGGCGAAGCAAGGAAAGTGTGGAACCAAGCTGCTATATTTGTCCTTCTTAATGGGATATTATATAAGAGAGGATTCTCTGAACCTCTCCTTAGATGTTTGACGTCAGACAAGTCCCACTATGTGCTTGCTGAAATTCATAAAGATATCTGTGGGAGATACCCTGGAGGAAGGGCATTAGCTGTAAAAATAACTCGGGTAGGCTATTAATGGCCAAACGCGATTCGAGATGCAAAGGAGTTCACTAAAAAATGCCACAAGTGTCAAGAGCATACTCCTATCTCACACCTCTTAGCATTGTGGCCCTTCGCTCAATGGGGGCTCAATCTCATAGGCCTTTTTTCCAGTAGCCAGAGGAGGGCTAAATTTACTATGGTTGCAGTCGACTATTTCACCAATTTGGTGGGAGCGGAAGCTCTTGCAACAATCACCGTCTAATCAATCACAAAGTTTCTCTGGAAGTCCATTGTGTGCCAATTCGAAATATCTCATAGTTTCATATTAGACAACGAGAAACAGTTCGACTCCTCTCATTATCGGCAGTGGTGCACAGAATTAAGGATCAAAGTACAGTTCTCATCACCTGGCCACCAGTAGGCAAATGGCCAAGCGGAGGCAACAAACAAAACTCTCCTATCCATCCTTAAGAAGAAATTGGGAGATCATAAGGGACATGGGCAAATAAACTACTAGGCGTGCTACTGGCCTACTGAACGACTGTTCAAACTCCTACTAGGGAGACGCCTTTTGCCTTTGCATACGGTATCGAGGCAGTGATTCTCGCCAAAGTTGGGACCCCAACCCTGACGGTGTAGCATTTCGAGACCCGGAATAACAAGGAAAAGCTATTGGAACAACTGGACTTCATCGGCAAAAAGCAAACAGAGGCCGCAGTACGGGTAGCACACCACAAGCGGTTGACTAAGCAATACTTTAACAAGCGTGTCAAACCACAAGCTTTCAAGCCAGGTGACTTAGTATTGAGACAAACGAGAGTATATACAGCTGAAGAACGCAAGTTAGGGCCCCGGTGGGAAGGACCCTACGTTGTGACTACCAACAACCGCCTAGGATCCTATAGACTCAAAAACAGCCAAGGGAATGAACTCCCTCATGCATAGAATGTAGAACATTTGAAGAAATACTATGTATAGCATAGGCCCTCGCTGGGCACCTTTTGTATCATATAGCTCTTCAAGTTAATCAGATCATAATATATTGTAAAGGCCTATCACCTACTTATCTCCCACCAAATGGATCGCTCGCCCAAGTGCACTCGCCAAGTCCTCACTTTCACACCTTCTCAACGGCGAAAACGCCCCCGCCAAATGGCTCACTCGCCTAAGGCTCGAAACATAGGTTCATTCACCTAAGTGCACTCGTCAAGTCCTCACTTTCACACTTTCTCAACGGCAACACACGAGCCGCAGGGTCGTGTGAAAACGCCCCCGCCAAATGACTCGCTCACCCAAGGCTCGAGACTTGGGGTCATTCACCTAAGTACACTTGCTAAGCTCTCACCTTCACACCTTATCAACGGCGACACATGAGTCGCCCAGGGCTTAAGACTTAAGAGTCATTCCCTCAAGTGCACTCACCATCACCCTCGGATTAAAGCCTTCACAGGAGAAACAAAAATGAAATTCCCCCTCGAAACAAATCCCTATCAAATGACTTTTGATAGAGATTCGCGGGGTACTAAACAAGAGCACACAATTGTAAAAATGGTCAACAGTATATCAAAGGTGCCAAGATTACATTACGTAAGGTGCCAAGATTACATTACATGTTAACAACACGCAAAAAAAAAAAAAAGAGGAAAATCATCATCGATCAGTCAGAAGGCAGAGGAGAGCCAAACGTTCCAATGTTCATAACCGAAGCTTTGGCAACTGGGTCAGGAGTAAGCAAAATAGGGTCCATACCAAGAACATCGAATGAAGGATTGCGTAAAATCTCCTCCCTTAACCACCTCAAGCCTTCCACATAACCACAACCCTATGCAGAGATGCTGATGGACTGAATCCGAGTTGCCTGGCGCCTAAGTGCTTCTAATTCAGTATTTGGCCCACTAAGGGCAATTCGAAAGGCTGCCAGCTCAGCAATATGAGTATCACACTCATGTTCCATCCCCTCCATCTTGGTGCGAAGAGCCTCTAGCTTGACCTCCCAAGTAATGCGAGATTGTTTTGAGATATCTAAGTTTGTCCTTAGGTATCTCACCTCCTAGTTGGCGATGACAAACTCATCCTCACGATTGACGAGGGACTGTGCTGCCAATTCTCGATCATTGAGAAGTTGCTCTCTACGCGTCACTAGCGACCGATTTTCCTCACACAAAGCAGCCACCTCTTCCTGCATTGCAGCATGGCCCGTCTCAAGAGCAGCCTTCTCCTCCCCCAGCTCTATATTGGCGGCTTTCAACATGTCTCATTCCTCCACTAACCCTCTGGCGAATGTACCCAGCTCCTGGTACTTCCCCTCAAGCTCATGGATCTTCGCTCAGGCCTACTGCATGTTGTTATCTATCAATCTTGCCACTTTGGACCCAATTGCACCAGCCATCTGGTCGGCCTCCTGCATAACATCCCAATTTTAGAAAAGAGAAGAATAAAAAATTAAAGCTGGCGAACAGACATTTACTTGGACCAAAAGAGATCGGAGTATGCACACCACCCCCTTTCAATAGGCTCGAAATAGTGAGGTGGCAGGGGTGCCACGGGCGGCGTCTATTTGGGAGTGTGTGGAGATTGACCTTGGCAGGGTTCTACCACTGACTCCAATTCATGATCACTCACTCGGACAATCTCCTGATGAGCATGGTTCCTAACATCCTCAACCCCTTGGTTGACAGGATGCATCACTGGTAGACTCATTATCTCACTGGTTCCTACCTCTTCTTCTCTTGCTACCTCATGCTCGCAAACCTCGTCATGGCAGTTAACCTCTATAGGCAAAGTGGGCTGCTCCTCTAAGGTGGATGGGACTGCTGGGCTATGCTCCATCTCAGAGTGCTCAGGAGAAGGGAGTTGCCTGATGGAAGCTTTTTGATCTTCTTGAGCCTGAGCAAAACCCCTGATGTATGGCTGGAAGTACAATGTGTTGGCAGCGTAGGCCGGAGGATGAGATAGGGCTATAAAAAAAGCCATCTCCACCTCATCCACCCCTTCCACCTACTAAGGCTGAGGTTGATCGGCTAGTGTCATGGTGGGAACCTGAGGAGAAAATCGGGGTAAAGTCCCTTGCGAAACTACCTCCTCCCGCTGTGAGGCGAATCCACCCTTCTAGGGGGCTCCAACCCAACCTGGCGGTGAGCAGCTAAGAGGGAGTTGGCAATCAGCCTTCTCGCCTCCTCTTCACTCAATTTCTTTACAACACCCCCTTCGGGCATAACAAGGACCGAAGGAGGAAGAACCAGAGCTTGTAGCAGGGGCAGGTCGGCGACAGACAATTTAGGGCGAGGCCGAGAAACACCTTGAATAGGTGCCCGAGAGGAAGTGCCTGCCATAGAAGGGCCCCTTTCTAGTGGCGAGCCTTCACTCTTCTTTCAGGAGGGAAGGAAGAGCCCTGTGCGTAACGGGCGGGACTAGGCACTTGGATCTACCACCTCGCCTGGGCTCCACCAAGTGGGTTATGATATTCTCTTCCGTTAGTAAGCGGTCAAACTCCAACGCATGAAAGTGGCGCTTCACCCAAGTTATCACTACTTCAACCCGGGCACGTTCCATTTGATTAAGGTCTATATTTAGAAGGGAGGCGAGAGGCAAAACCCCTCAGTCAGCCTGAACGGGAAACTCTCCCCTAACCTCATCCTCGGGAGACTGTCAGCCATCCCTCTTTAAATAGAAAATCTTCTCTATGTACTCCTTGGGATTGGAGTACTAACTCTCAAGGACACATAACTTTGTCTCTCCATCTCTCACCTGGAAGCCAACCAAACTCAGAGCCGGTTTGCGAATGAGACGATATAGGGCAAAAAACTCCATGGCGGTTAAGTCAGGGTACGCCTTTCATGACTCAAGTAACGCTATTCGAAACACCACACAAGCCACCAATAACAATCGCCAGGCATTGGGAAGAAGTTGTGCTAGGGTCAGGCTCAAGTAGTGGAGCATCTCCCTAACATAGTGAATAAAGGGAAGATAAAGTCTATTTTTGAACATCGCCTCATACACAAGTACGTGGGGAGATTTTCCCTCTGCATTGCAAGGGAAATCACGAACCACCTCCAGACCTACGAATCTCGAAATATGCTCACGGTCACGAAGGGACTGAATGTCATTAGGGGAGCAAGATGGAACCCATTTGCGCCCAACAAAGATGGAAGAAGAAGAAGCCATTAGAGAATTGAAGCACGAGGAAGAAAAGAAACAGGAAGGAATCGCAGTAGAAGTAATAGCAAGAAAGTTTGAAAGAATAAAGGGAAGAAAAGCCTCTATTTATACCCAGGTGAACATTTGCTGCTCCCGAGGAACCAAGGGACATCCACAAGGCACATTAAGGCGTGTGAACTGCACGAACCAACTGCAGTAAGGGTATAGGCGAGAGTTTTGGGAAAAATCATTATGGTACAGCACATCCGCAACACGCCCCAATCAGCCTGCACAGGTGGGAAACGCCTAAAAGGAAGTTCAAAGCTCTGGCACGCGATGATGACAGGGCTAGGACAATCGAATTAATGAAGGTAAAACATAGAGGCACGAAGCTCAAAAGTCACACGTTATAGATATCTAAAAAGTACAGCCTACATCAATGTCAAATACAGGAATTGCAATCGTCGCCACTCGTCCATCCCACTAGGGAGTCACACTCACATGCCCACTCTATACTCGCCTACTGAAACCTAGCAAGTCATATGAAAGTTACAAATCCAATAAGGACGGAAGAAATCCCCATCAACATCTCGTTGATAGGGATTCGTGGGGTACTGTGGAGGGGCAAAACTATCCAAAATCAATATCCACATTCAACAGGCACTACTAAGTTAGGCGTCCGCCTAAAAGCGCTCACAGAGAGGATGAATGCAACTTAATAAGTCCGAGACAGAAGGACTGACTCAACCCTGATTAAAGAGTAATCTGAGGTTGACAAGACAGCACCCGCCGAAGAAAGGGATGTGGCAAAAAGGCAAGGAGCCCACTCCTTGCTCCGCTAAGTTCATCCCTAAAACCAATCGAGCCCACAAAAGGCCACCTCGTGTAAGGCATTAAATAGCTGTCTATTCCCAATCATATCGCATTAATGATAAAGAATTTGAGAAGAAGTGTTTCAGTTATTAACTAACACAAACTCGTCCCGCATTTAATGCGGAACATGTTCCTATTTGCTACCTATTATAGCAATAAATGACCCCAAATAAAAAGAATTATGAGAATGATGAATCATCCTCATCACTGAGGGATTCAGTTATCAAGGATAAGATCACACTACTTCTTAACCCCTATAAATAGCAAGAAACGTTGATATTCGCAGGTACGTAATTTTTGAGCAACCTTTTCATCTTTATACGATACATAATTCCCTTTTTAACTAGATCTTCGGAGTGCTCACAGGGTTGTCAAGCCCTATTCCATTTCTTAGCAAGTCTTGAAAACTTGGAATAGCTAAGTGGCCCAGGGTGTGGAACACGCATCAACAGTTTTTAAACTTTAAGAACTTGAAAGGAACCTTTACCTATTCTTCCGTGCTCTCCAATAATCCTTCAATACTTTCTCCCTTTTTTATGTGATTCTCCAAAATGATACACTTTGAACCTCTATACATCTCCACTAGTAGAAAGAAAGAAAATAATAATAATAATAATAATAATAATAATAATAATAATAAATAACTACTGTCATGAGTGCGTTCAACTATAAGTACAAATTTTACAAATTGACGTAGCTAATTAGGCATGTTAAATCATATCAAAGGATCGTGTTCATGTCATATCAAGACATGTATATTATACTATATATGTCAACCATAATCCGACCCGTTAAATTTATCGTGTCAAAATCTCAAATCCTAACACGATCCGTTAACATAATATGTCGTGTCATGTTAACCCATTATGACCTATTAGTGAATATTACGAAATAGATTAATACGACACAATATAACTCGTTTCAACCTGTTTATGTAAATGAATTGAATATGTCCGAAATTAACCCGTTTGACTAAATTAGATTTAGCATAATTTTATATAAATATTAAAATCACAATATTTATAAAAATTATAAAAATAGCTATAAGTCTAAATTACAATCTAAATAATAAAAATATCAAAATTAAAGTTCTAACAATTTTACTTTTAAGTATAAGAGTATAATTGTAATTTTAACTTTCTTAACGTGTCATAACAGGTCAAAATAGGTTGACTCACTATTAACCTGTTAAGCAATCATGTTGTAATGGGTTAACTCGTTTTGACCCGAAATCTATTAAGACTAAATTATAATCCGCTATTATCGTGTCGTATTGGGTCAACGGCTCGTGTAATATATCGTCACCCCCATGCAACTTTATGTGATCTGATATATTAGATCTATCTTATAATAAAATTAGTAATCTAACAATTTGACGAATCATATGAATAAGGAATGTCGGTTTATGAGATTATTTTTATATAAATACTTTGTAGTTAGAATATTTTTCATAACTATAACATGCAACACATATATGAACTTTAACAACTAGATCTTAATTGAGAGTGTAAATTGCCAAAATTTTATAATTTAATATGTCAATTGTTAGTTTGATAATGAATGATGTATATTACTAAAAGAGAAATGATATATTTGTCATCTTATAGTGTGCAAGCTCTGCAAACTTCTTTCAAATTAAAAGTTGATAAATATATGAGATCTACTAAAAAGGAATTATTAATTTTAATGGGGTATCTTTTAGAAAAAATGAATACACTAGATTGCATAATACTCTAAGACTATATTTAGCTTTACTTATAAAATATCATGACAATAATTATTCCATTAATATATATATATAACAATAATACTTGGACCCATGTAAAACATGCATATATATTATATTTATTATTAATAATATTTTGGGATTTATTTTTGAAAGTCATGAATTATTTAGGGAAAAGAGTTATGAAATGTTTATACCTTATATAATTTGAGAAGTGATATATAAAAGTCTCTAATTGCATAAGTCTTTTATAAAAAACTTGGATCTCAACATAGAAAAGTGTAAAAAAACCCATTTTTTCTCGATAGGATCCACATCATTACAAAAGATTTGTATAAATTAACTTGTATATTTGAGACTTGTACCTAGCATTATTCATATAATTTTGGATCCATATATGAAATCTAAACATCCAATAACTTTAGTGTTATTGATACTCTTGAATCACCAAGATGTCTGGCGTTGGAATCACCCCCATAGCCACAATGCACCAAGCTTGAAAAATAATGCCTAAAATGCACCTAGTCGGTTTCAAACACATGCGAGATGGAAGGAAAGGAAGCATGGTGACCGTTGGACTTAAGTCGAATCTTTGTGTCAGTTGGTAACTGGCATAACAAATATATATTTTTGTATCATATTACAAAAAAATGAAAAATTATAATTTTTCATTCACATTTTTTGATCTTATATAAATTGATCCATTAACCTACCAATTTAAGAAGTCTAGAAATCATTTTTAAATCTATCTTTAAAGCCTTCATTTCTTCAAATTTTTTTATTAGGATTTATTCATTCAATAGAAAACAAATTTATAATCTCTTAATTAAATAGTAAAATTTAAAGATATTCATAATCTAATTTTGTGTGCATAATATAATTAGTCTAACAAATTTATTCTAATTTTTATTATATTTTAAAAATAAATTTATTTATAATTCGTGTACATATCATTATTAATAAAAACAAATATTAACTTAAAAAAAAGTAATATTCAATCATAACATGTAAATTAAACTTTTTTGTTCTCCCTAATTTTTTTTTTTAAATTTTGGAGCACCCTTTGCACTGACAAAAACCCGGCCCCTTCTTGTCCGTGATCAACTTCTGTATCGTCATATGATGGTACGTGGCCGTCACATACGACTTTTTGCTCAAAAGCATAAATGCATGTGATGTTTGAAAGGTAGGATACAACACACACAGATATATTCACAACATACCGGCTAGCTAGGTTCCTAGCTAGTACTTTTGATAAGTGTAATTTCATCCACTTCGATCGGCCGTTTGTGATGAGCTAATTATAATTTATTTGTCTCGTGCAGGACCATGCTACGCGTGGAGATGAGGCTACAAATTCATGCTCTCCAATCAGTTAAAGCTGCTGATTTCACATGTTAATATATCTATAATCCATCTATATGTCACTGTTTAATGGGGCTGCGGTCAAACATAGCAACCATGCTTGCACGAAAGTTGTGAGAACCATGCATCTAAGACAATTAAGCATTGGCTAAATAACTATTGCTTGGTCTTCTACTTGCTCAAGCCAAGCTTTTGGGTTCATCATCGATCCCACGACGATCTCTCTCGTGCATCATTATTCTGTCTCCTCCAAGCAAAAAATTCCATCCCGCATAGAACTTATAAATAGAGTATCTGACTTCAACTCTGATCACTCACAAAACATTCATTGCTCAGCTCATCCATTCCTACTTTGTTCTATCTGTCGCATAGGAAAAATCTGAGCCAAAAACGTCATACAGAAGGGAAAAATTATGCCTCTGTTCTCAGCATTTTCGGGTTGTTTCATGTGCTCTAAGTCTCCGGTCTCCGATGAGTTGGGAGGCCCCAGCCCTGTAAAAGAATGTTCTTCGTCAGATCATAAAGCCAAAAGAAAATCAAAATCATCGGGAGTTCCAATTGTAGTATCTTACTTGTTAGAAAATTAATACATGAATTTTCTGATATAAGAATCTTCAACTATCATAAAAATCACATAATCATCTTTTATACGGAAATAAACATTTCATAAAAAAACATATTGGAATCAACCATAATGAAATCTCCTTGAAGAAAGCTTGTAAAAATTATTTCTCTCACTTAACCCCCTTTCTCTTCTTCACTAGAACATATGGGGAAATCTGATAAAATTGAAAGTATTGGTAGAGAGAGGACAATTCCTACGTAAAAAAAAAAAAAATTAAAAGAAGCAGTTATCCTACTCCCAATAAAAGTAGGCACATAGGAAAATAACTTCTCCTATTATTTCTCACAATAACCGTGCATCATATTTCCAAAACCAATAACTACCTTATCACATTAAGTCAAAATAATGTCCATATTGCCCTTTCATGTGGGACATATTTTAACATTCTTCCACTTGGCCCATATGAATGACAGTTATTTGGATTGACAAGGTAAACTTAATATGCGCATAACATTAGCTTATTCACACTTTAGTGAGATTACAATAATATTATAATTAAATAACTTACCAACATGAGTCATGGCAGTAAATGTTAATTAAACGACATCTTTCATTCCGTGCACTACAATGCTAGCAAATCACTTAATCATAATCCATAATAGGAAGTAACTGTAATGTCCCCATAATGTCTTTGTCAAAGACGATTCCTGCCATCAATGATCCATCTTCATAATTACGTAATTGATGCTAAGTAGGAAAAAAGTCAGAAACATAATTAGTGATATCTATATAGATGTTATAGAACGAAAAACATAAAAATCCACAAACATACCTCAGGAATTGCAACAAAGACCCATGCGATCAACATGTTCCTTAAATGTCTTTGGTGCTAACCCTTTAGTCAAAGGATCTGCAATCATGAGCTCAGTCTTAATATGTTCTATAAACAGTCTGTTTCTGAACTTCCTCCTTAACGGCCAAATATTTGAGCTCCATGTGCTTAGCGCCATTAGAATATTTGTCGTTCTTGGAGAAAAAAACTGCTGTAGAATTGGCACAATACATTCTTAGCGGCCTGGCAATACTGTCGACAATTCCAAGTCCTAAAATAAAATTCCGCAACCATAAAGCATGAACTGTGGCATCAAAGCATGCCACAAATTCAGCTTCCATAGTTGATGCTGTTATGATAGTTTGTTTGGCGTTTTTCCATAATATTGCTCCTTCGGCTAATAGAAACAAGTAACCAAAAGTTGACTTTCGAGTATCAACACAACCAGCAAAATCTGAGTCGGAGTAGCCAACCACCTCCAACTGACAAATCTTTGATACGTGAGCATATAATGTTTTGTTCCCTTCAGATATCTTAAAATTTTCTTTACAGCTTTCCAATGCTTCATTCCGGGATTACTTTGATATCTCCCGAGCATTCCAACTACAAAACTAATATCCAATCTTGTACAAGTTTGAGCATACATCAAGCTCCCAACAACAGATGCATAAGGAATATTTTCCATTCTTTTCTTTTCTAATGCATTCCGTGGACAATCCTTTTCACTGAACTTGTCCCCTTTACATATAGGAGCAGGAGTGGCTGCACATTCAGTCATATGAAATCTTTCAAGAACTTTATCAATATATCCTTTCTGAGACAACCCTAACAATCCACTTGATCTATCACGAAATATTTCAATTCCTATCACATAAGTTGCCTCACCCATATCTTTCATTTCAAAGTTCATAGAAAGAAATCTCTTAGTTTCACTCAACAAACCAAGATCATTACTGGCAAGCAATATGTCGTCAACATACAGAATCAAGAAAATAAACTTGCTTCCACTGGCCTTTAGATATATGCACCGATCAACGGTATTTTCCTTAAATCCAAAGGACGTGATGGTATCATTAAACTTAAGATACCATTGTCTGGAAGCTTGTTTAAGTCCATAAATTGACTTCTTTAATTTGCGTACCATATGCTCCTTTCCTTTAATCAAGAAACATTTAGGTTGATCCATATAAACCTCTTCATCTAAATTTTCATTTAGAAAAGCAGTTTTCACATCCATTTGGTGTAACTCCAAATCAACATGAGCCACCAAAGCCATTATGATCCTAAGAGAGTCCTTCTTCGATACAGGAGAGAACGTCTCTTCGTAATCAATGCCTCCCTTTTGAGTAAAACATTTTGCAACAAGTCTAGCTTTATGTCGTTCAATATTACCATTGCAGTCTCGTTTGGTCTTAAAGAGCCACTTACATCCGACTATCTCAAAACCTTTAGGCAAATCAACGACGTCACAAACTTCATTTTGTTCCATTGATTTCAACTCATCATTTACAGCATTGATCCACTTTTCAGAATCACTACTTTCAATGGCTTGTGAAAATGAAACCAGATCTTTATTCATCCCTAAATCATAATCAGATTCTTGCAGATATACCAAATAATCATCTGAAATAGCTGATCTCCTTTCTCTTTGAGATCTTCTTAATGTTATTTCTTGTGATTGTTCGGCAACTGGTTCATTGGTGACATTCTCATTATGGAGTGACTGATCACTAGATTGTTGTTCAATGTTATCATATTGTTCGACAATTGGAGAAACAACAATTTCCTTTGAAGTTATGGGTATCTGGATGAGTACCCGAACTTCTTCGATGACCACATTACGTGATACATCACTCCCACTAATTTTATCATTCTCAAGAAATCTGGCATTTCCGGTTTCAACAATTCTCGTACTATGGTTAGGACAATAAAATCTATACCCTTTGGACTTCTCTGGGTAACCAATAAAGTACCCGATTAAAGTTCTAGAATCCAACTTCTTTTCATGTGGATTATAGATCCTAGCCTCTGCTGGACAACCCCAAATATGAAAATGTCTTAAACTCGATTTCCTTCTCGTCCACAATTCAAAAGGAGTCTTTTGAACTGCCTTACTAGGAACTCGGTTAAGCAAATAAACGACTGTCTTAAGGGCCTCCATCCACAATGAAATGGGTACTGAGGAGTTGCTTAACATACTCCTAACCATTTCCATAAGAGTACGATTGCGCCTTTCAGCCACAAAATTTTACTGAGGCGTACTAAGCATTATGTATTGTGCACAAATACCATGCTCTTCTAGGAATTTAGCAAACGGTCCTAGACATTGTCTTATTCCATCATACCTTCCGTAATACTCACCACCTCTATCAGATCGAATGATTTTCACCTTTCTATTTAATCGTCGCTCAACTTCAACAATATATGCCTTTAAAGCATTTATTGCTTGAGACTTTTCATGCAACAAATAGACATAACCATAACGTGAAAAATCATCAATGAAAGTGATAAAGTACTTTTGTCCACCAAATGATGGTGAGTCAAAAGGTTCACAAATATTAGTGTGGACAATCTTCAGAAGTTTTCCACTTCTTGTGGCACCTTTCTTTGTATGTTTGGTTTTCTTACCTTTAATGCAATCCACACATACATCAAAATCAGTAAAATCGAGATTTGAAAGAATCCCATATTTTACCAATCTCTCAATTCTTTCTTTGGATATATGACCCAGTCTTTTATGCCACAAGAAAGAAGAATTCTCATTAACTCTGCTACGTTTAGTTCCAACATCATGATGCAGGGTGAGGAGTGTTTTAGCAAAAACCTTGTTAAGATTAAATCTATATAACCCCTCAGATAAAACACCAGAACCAACAAATGAGTCATTTCTCAACAAACGAAAACCCTTATGTTCAAAATACAAAGCATAACCATCATAATCAAGTCTTGACATGGAAATTAAATTTCTAGAAATAGTAGGAACATAAAAAGTATCAAATAGGTCCAAACAATGGCCTGACTCTAAAAACAAACGTAAAGTTCCAACACCAACAACTGGTACTTGAGTTCCATTTTCCAAAACTATAAAATGCTCATTTTCCTTTATGTTCTGGATCGAAAGGTATCCCTGCATTGAATTTGAAACATGAACAGTAGAACCAGAGTCAATCCACCACGTATTAGAAGGAACTTGTGTCATATTTGATTCAAAACATACATAAGCTAAAAGCTTACCCTTCTTCTCGAACCAAGCTCTACATTTCGGGCATTTTTTCTGTAAATGCCCATAGCCATGACAGAAATAACATTTCGATCAATTATGTTCCTTCTTGCGGGTCCCATTAACATGAGAAGGTCCCGCAACCTTCAATGGATCCTTCTTGAAACTCTTCTTTGGTTTCTTTGCTTTGCTTCCAACTCCATGACTCATAACATTAACTGAATGTTGTCCTTGTTGCTTAACCCTTGCCTCTTCTTGAATTAATATACTCGCCAATTCATTCACATTCCACTTTTCCTTAATAGTATTATAGTGAATCTGAAATGGCCCATACTGAGTAGGTAAGAAATTCAAAATGAACTGAACAAGGAAACTTTCATCAACATTCATGCCCAAAGATTTGAGTCTGGCAGCTAGATTGGTCATTTCAAGGACATGCTCATTCATTCCATGGCTACCATCAAATTTCATGATGGTAAGTTCAGCCATTAATCTCCCTCCAAAGGACTTATCTGCTGAATGAAATCGATCTCCCACAGCCTTGAAATATTCCTTTGCATTTTCAATTTGAGGAAGCGTTAATTTAATATTGTTCGCAATACACATTCGCATAAACATAATGCTTAATCTGTTCGATCTTTCCCATGACTTAAACAAAGCTTGCTGCTCCGAACTACTTGTTTCAGTAATAGCAGTCGGTTTGTCAATTCGCAGTGCTAAGTCAAGATCCAGAACACCAAGGTGAAACTGAATCTGTTCCTTCCAGTCAGAGAAATTAGTTCCACTAAAGATCGGAACAGAAGAAGCTAGTGAATGAAGCGAAACAGGAACTGACACTGTAATAAAATCATCACAACATTAATGCTTTGAGAAAATCACTTCCATTAGCAATATTGCGTTCAATTTTTGGATTAACTAATGCAATATACTAACATTCAAATTTAATGGTGATTTTTCATTCACCTAGGCATAATTGATAACACTTTAAAATTTGATTAGTTTGTCACCTTTGGGCATCCATTCCAATCTCACTTTCATTCTATCAATTAACCTAATTAATTTAATGACTACTTGAAAGTTGGTACACCTTTGGGTCAAACCATAATAATCAAATAATCATTCCATAATAATTTTTTAAAGTCATAATTCAATTCAATATTTATAACCTTTTTCAGCAAGATCACTTTGGTGACAACATGCTAACCATAATATAAATATTGATTGATAAATAATCAAGCAAAAATCGGAATCATTCAAAACAGATAAATAATATCCCAAAATAAAAATATTATCATGAAAGAGAGTTTTTTTTTTTCAATTGGTAAGCATGCATTGTATTTAACATTATTTTCTAAGTTCAAGACCTAGCAATCTCTTTTATTATCTCAATTACATGCAAAATCCAGCCCATAACAATTCAGCCCATGCATGCATAAATACAATTATTAACCCAATATAAGTGAGCCCATACGAAATCAAAATTGGTTGGCATGCATTAAATCATACGGGCAAAATTAATATTCAAATGCTTTTACTAAAAGTAATTATTTAAACAAAACAAAAAAGAGCCCAATAAAATATAGAAGATGGCCAGTAAACGTCAAGGGTCAAAACAATTAAAGGAACATCTATATCAATGATTCGACAGTTTGAATTGTGAGTAAACGAAATCATTGCGTAACCAATAAATTCGGAATCAACTCATACGAAATCAAACTGACACATGCTTATAAATATCTATACGGAATCATGATATTCCAATAACATAAAAACCCAATAAATTCGGCCACGAATGCAAAATCAATATTTCATTAAATCCGGCAAACATCAGGAAAAAAAAATATTTTGGAATCAATGAATAGAAAATTCTAAACATTATAAATGCAAAATATTACACATAAAACAAATAGCAAGATCGAACAAAGAAAAGTTAATGGAATCAATCTCTATATTAAAAGGAAAATCATGATAGTTTCAACCATGCTCTGATACCACATGTTATAAAATTAATACATGAATTTTCTGATATAAGAATCTTCAACTATCATAAAAATCACATAATCATCTTTTATGCGGAAATAAACATT
The DNA here is from genome assembly GCA_036898215.1 of Platycarya strobilacea. Classification (NCBI taxonomy): domain Eukaryota; kingdom Viridiplantae; phylum Streptophyta; class Magnoliopsida; order Fagales; family Juglandaceae; genus Platycarya; species Platycarya strobilacea. Next base: position 35,059,041 of record CM072551.1, on the reverse strand, counting down.
TCATAAAAAAACATACCGGAAACAGCCATAATGAAATCTCCTTGAAGAAGGCTTGTAGAAATTATTTCTCCCACTTAATCTCCTTTCTCTTCTTCACTAGAAGATATGGGGAAATGTGATAAAATTGAAAGTATCGGTAGAGAGAGGACAATTCCTACGTAAAAAAAAAAAAAAAATTAAAAGAAGCAGTTATCCTACTCCCCATAAAAGTAGGCACATAAGAAAATAACTTCCCCTATTATTTCTCACAATAACCGTGCATCAGATTTCCAAAGCCAATATGTAATAGCCCTAAAAATCTTCATCCTAAATTAATTTTTTAATTAAATACGAATATACAAGATTAGTGGTAATTTGTAAAAAAATAAAATAAGCTTTAAAGAGATGGGTTTGAGAATGAGACTTTGAGGAATGGATCAAGTGAATGGGCCAAGAGAGTAGTGGTGAGCCCAAAAGCCCATAGAATGAGCCCATGGCCCATCAAGCCCATAGTAGAGACACTTGTCATTTGGAGAAAAATCCTAGAAAATTATCCAAAACTTGTAGGAAAATTCTAGTTGGTGGAGGTTGACTAGTAGGTAAACATATGCCATGTAGGATTGAGTGTAGAATCTAATGGAGTGATTTTCCTACCATGGAGGTACAAGACACCATTGCTTGACTTTCCATTAGAGATAATAGTGTGTAGGGAAGTGACAAATGGCATGAAGAGAAGCATGAAAGGAAGGAACAAGGAGGGTTTCGGTGGGTGCAACCCGTGGGGTATCTTGGGAGGATTTCATGGAGTATGGCCACCAACAAGTTGATAGGACAAGGGAGGAGTGTGTAAGTGAATAAAGAACAATGTGTAAGAGAGTATAGTGATGTGAAGAGAGGTATGGTGTGGGTGTAGGTGATGGAAATGACAAAAACAAGGAAAATGAACAAAGTGGGTTTCGGTGGAGGCATGGCTTGGCCGGATCATGCTTTGCTCAATTTCCAATAAGCATAGCTTTGAGATCACTTGGATGGACAAATGAGAGGATGGGGGAATGATGATTGAGTGAAAAGCAAGAAAATGAGTGCTAAACACTCAAAGAAGCCGCCGGCCATAGCAAGTGAGAAGGGAGAAAAGAGAATCCACCAAGGCATGGCCAAGATTTGATCTTGGAATGGCCTAGAGTTGTCAATCACTCAATCTATCATTGGCCATACCTAAGTATGGTAAAAAGTGTACCAAAGACCCTAAGGAAAGGAATTGGCCGTGTGACCCCATATCCATTTCCCTTAGCTCATCTCACTTGGACACATGCAAACACTCTCCTCTCTCATTCTCTCTTCACCTCTCGGCCAAAACCACTTAAGCCACTTCTACTTTTGCTTCTTCTTCTTTTACACATAATTTGAAGAATCCTAAAGTATTGAAGCCAAAAATCAAGAGTGTTGAGGTGATCAATACATTGGAGAAAGTTAGTGCCTAACTTCATGCAAGTTTAGGAAGAACACACACACACATGTAACACTTTTGTTTTGGTTAGAAGGAAATAAGGTTTCCTTTAAATATTTGTATTTATAGCTGGTCTAATAAGAGATCTCATATGTGTATTTTCAGATTTTAATCAAAAATCTAATAGGAATATTGTAAGTATACTTTCACATTTTCCTTAACAATTCTTGTATATAGTGAGGTGATCATGTTTGTTGGATTAATGATTGTATTGCCATATTTGGATTGAATTGATTTTTCTTGTCTTTGATATGAATATTCTTGTGTAAATCTCTATGATGAAATAAGCTTAGAATGTGAGTAGAGATGATGGATCAAGTATTAGTTGCAAAAAGAAGTGAAAAGCATGATTATTATATGAAATGATGAAGTTGATGCATGATGGATTTTAGTGTTAAGTATCAAATTTGGTGTTGCTAAGATAAAGTTTATTTGAAGAAATTAGTAATAAAATTTAAGTATTCAAGGAAAATATTGTCTTGAGGAAATGAAAATGGACATGGGAATGAAATACATGATTGACATGAATTGAAATGGTGTATACTTGCATATGGAAAGAAGTAACCACTTGTGTATGATGACTAGTAATGCTTAATTTGAATTCTAGGATATTTAAAGTTGAGATTAGAAGATTAAATTATATCGCTTTGTGGTGGAATTATTTAGTTGAGCTTATAGAAGAAACTTATAGAAAAGGAAACTTTGAATAGATTAATGGAAGGAATTTCCTAAGTTAGAAAGGTGAAGGAAGGAAGTTAGAAATAATTAAGTTTGGAAATAAAAATGCCTGCTTGGGGAATACTAAGGTTTCGGTTACCCTTTTCTAAGGGTGGTATATGTTTTAATTTAACACTTTTACATTGTTAGAGGATAATAGGAGTCAAGTGATAAAGGAAAGCCCTAGGAATTTCCCTAGGAAGGTTCGGCCATGATGGGTTGGAGATAGGCCAAGTGCCTCACTTCAATCCTAGGCCCAAATTTTGGATATAAAGCATGATGACTAAGTAGGAAGTTGTAGAATTCTCCTAACGAGGAAGAAAAAAAAAAGAGAATGAAATACGAATGTACTCGAGCTTGTCTCGGGTTTTGCATGAAAATGAGTAAGCATTGCATGTCCCATGCATAAGTCATGAAAAGTATGTTTTTAAAGTCCAAGATGTTTTTAAGAAAAAGAAAAGAAAAGATTGAGTTTTTGAAAGAAAAGAAAAGAAGTAAAATTTTATAAGAACCCCAAAGGCTGGGACGGGGTAGTGCCCTAGTGGAACTCCCTGTCCACTCAGGAGTGTTTAAAGTCGAGTGGAAGCCCCTAGGTCGACGAAGAACAGTTGGCAAACCGTGTATGGCTCCGAAAGGTGTCCGGAGCGCGTTAGCACCTAACGCTGGTGGGTGCCAAGGATGGATAAGGTGTAAGGACCTGCCGTTTTATAAGTTATATGACGCACTCACTTTAAAGTGATACGGTAACCAGCAGGGAACACGCGGTGCTTAGGGGAACCGTGTTGTGTCTCATATATGTTAAGAGATAAGTCATGACAAGATGGACTTTCGAGCCATAAGAAAAGATCTGTTTAAGATAAGTGGCGCCTAAGAAAGAACAAAATATATGAAATGTTTTAAAGAAATGATTTGAAAAGCAATGACATGAAAAGAAGTTTGAAAGAAGTAATTCATATGAAAGCTTTACGAAAAGAAATCTGAAAGAAGCAAGTCTGTTTGAAAGTTTTCATGAGCATGTGCATGAGTCAGTCATTCATTGCATGTGCATTGGTTACGAATGTTTTGTTCACTTATTTGTATATTGGAAATGTTTTGCTTTAAGTGCTAGTATATTTGCTGAGATTTCTCCCGAAATCTCACCCCCCTTTTTACTATCTCTACTATCGTTCCCTTGGGAACGATAGAAGCTATTGCAGGATATGATGGATCCCCGGATTATAACTCTCGAAAAGATGGGTCGGACCCTCATAGGCCCGACTAAGACTGATACTGCTGGGCCAGTGACCCTAGACCTGTTGGGTCAGTGGGCAGCAGAGTTGCTTCCTATGGTGACGTATTTTTTTGACGACCTTCGCCCTACGGGGTGTTGTTTGGTGCTAGGAGTGGATGAGCTCCTCCACATGGGATGCCTGTTTACGTCATCCTCTGGGATGATGTGTGACGTAGGCCCAGGATTGAGTCTGGACAGTTTTCGTTATGGCCCAGACTTTAAGAAGATAAAAGAAGAAGCCGCCTATTAGTATGGTTGGCGAAAGGGGGAGTGGATCGTCATTATCTTTATTTTGTATCGCCGATGTATTTTGAGGAAAAATCTTCCCTTTGTTTTGGGAAGTGCTTTTGTATAAAACTGTTTACATTGGTGACCTTAACTTTGATATATGTATATGATGTTTAATTTGGGTTTTATTTCGTCTACCATGTGATGTGCAACAAGCGTAACGTTTTGTAGATTGTTTATGGCTTGACCTTTTTCCGTTGCAAGAAAAAAAGAAAAAAAAAATTAACATAAAATAAGGCTCTCACACGTAAAAATGAGGGATGACTTCCTTGTAACGTTCGTCCCCGGCGTCGCAATTTGCGTGCGAACCCAAGCGCAAGCTGGGGCGCCGACACAATAACTACCTTATCACATTAAGTCAAAATAATGTCCATATTGCCCTTTCATGTGAGACATATTTTAACATTACTTTCCAGTTAATTCAAACATCTCCCGCCTGTAGTGATATAGATCGTGGCTGGGCTGGCTGACTATCCATACGAGATGTTTAATTAACTGAAAGAAGGTGTACATGGTATTGCTTGCTCCATGCAATCATGAATGCCCAAAGAAAAGTTTTTGGAAATATATGAAGACCCAAACATGGAAATTAATTGAAGGTTTAATTTCATGTTGGTATTAGAATGTAATTTGATGATTTGGGAGTTGAGTTATAAGGGGGAGGGATCCGATTCTTCTGAATTATTTGTAATTAAATAAGACTTGTGTATTTGAATTTGTCAAAGGATTCTTTTCTTCTCTACTCCAGTTTCAATTGTATAAATTTGTTCGTTTACACATTAACCGATCAAGATTGGACATTTGTTTACATCTAAGCCAACAACGTTAGTTTACATACAGAAGGAAACCACGATGTCCCTAATTTTCTCACCGTTTTTAGGTTGATTCATGCATGCGCGCGCTCTTCCTTTCAAGTCTTCGTTGATGTGGGAGGCTCGGGCTCCGGCATAAAAGAATGTTCTGATCCGGAGAAACCCAATTAATTAAAGCAAACCAAAATCATTCAGAACTGGCCAACAGTTTGCTCAAGCCTGATCTCCCGCTTGTAATACCATAAATAGATGGATCGATCATGGCTACAATTAGTTGCTGAAGTACTACTGGAAGAAGGCCGTATGCTTATCGTTCCCAATTGAATTGAAGAGTAGGTATATCCAGAATCTCCTAGCGCAATATATTCCTTGGTCCGACAAGTACTTCTTGCTAAGTTCGTTTGCCTTGATCACTCATTAAGCATTAAGAAAATGAAAGGAACCTACCCTTCCTCGTTCATCCTTGCACTATCCCCACTAGTATTCCACTGCTTTTATTTTTTCATTTTTTAGAAAATATGTGTAATCATAAATTGTGTAATCATAAATTGTGCAATCATTGCATAACTATTCTGAAAAAAGTGAAAAAAATATAGGATCATATCAAATTAATTAATTTTTTAATAATGAATCTCACACTTTTTTAAAGTGATTACGCGATGTTTACACACTTCACGATTATAAGTAGAATTACTCATCCTTTTTTGTGATTCTCCAAATTAATGATCGACGTCGATGTTCAATCTACCCATCTGATCAGCTACTATATATTAAAAAGGAATTAATAAATAGAAAACTATTAATGTCAGTACTGCATCAAAAAGTAAATGGGGAAAAATATGTTCTACGAAAATTAAGGGTGATCCCCGCTCTACCGAGGGTGGGGTCCCCCTATTACCGCCACCGCCTGGGCAGGGGGTCACGTTTTAAAACCGCACTCCGCCCCCGTGTAGGTGGGGCAGGGTACCTTGTCCTGTAGCGGGGTCGGTGGGGGAGGCTCCATCCGCCCGCCCCCCGCTACCGCCCCCTATTGGGCCTGCCCATATGAACAGTTTTGAGCCTTTCGGCAGGGATCAAATTTCTAGGCCATTTTTTACCCATAAAATTATCAAACCTGATTTAATTTCACAATAACAAATATCATTCTATTAAATACTAAGTATTTATCATTACTAAAGTCTAAAGTGACAAAGTCATTTAAAAAAAAAAAATCACTAAAAATCTAAAAGTCTAAAACAGTAAAAGTTAAAATTTAAAAATAAACATTACTAGAAGTCTAGACTAGTTACTAAACTATTACAATTTACAAATTTACAATAATACAAATAAATAATACAAAATACAGAATTACAAATTGTGCTATTAACTATTAGTATTATACAATTACAAATTTACAATTACAAATTTACAATTTACAAGATCATAAGAAATAAGATTGATAACATTGGTCGTTGGGCACTGGTGATTGGATTTTGGACCGTAATACAAACTTGGATGGAGACTGTGGGGTTGTTGGGCCTTTATCTTAACCTGCAATAATAAGTTAAAAAATAATTAGAGTACAAATATAAGGTTATAAGTTATAAACATGAAAAAAAAATTATTAAAAATACTAAGTTACTAACCAAGTTTAAATTCTGTTATTAACTTGGAAGATGTATTGACAATTGACATACAAAATGATACTGTCATAGAAAATCTCAAAACTCATAAACAATAATTACAAAATAATTAGATACTAACATTACAAATATTATAAAATTATAAATGTAAACAACAATTAAGAAAATAAATTGTGTAAAATGCAAATCATAGTGAATTGGTGATGGATAGGGACTGGTAGATGAGGTAGGTCATATTGCAGCGGAGGTAGCTGTTGATGGTGTCCTAGGTGTTGGCGTCACAGTCACTACAAATTACAACAATTAAATGTAAAATCTGTATAAGATTAAATTTAATTAAATAAATATAAAATAATGTAAATATTTATTCAAGTGACAATTTACCAGATCCAGACTGATCAGCAGCCTCGTCCTTGGCCTCAACCGGATCATAATCAAGAACCTCTGGAATATGAATTTCAGCACCCGTGATCCAATTCTGTGTACAAATCAGAGACTCAACAGTGATAGGATCTAATGAGCTCGTGAAAGTATCTAATACGCGCCCTCCAGTGCTAAAGGTCGACTCTGAGGCTACTGTACTGATCGGGATGACCAAAATACTACGAGCAAGTTAATATATCAAAATCTCGTACAAATGGATAGAGATCCAATGTCAAATATCTATCTACCTTTGACTGGACATCTGTGGTGGAACCCATAAGATCCAAGGGGGTCGACTCCATCTTGTCACCCCAGTCCATTTTACGTTTTTTTCCATGCCTAGTATCTGCACCTGATAGGGGGATAATTGTGGCTGTAGGTGCTGCAATACTACCACCTCCCACGATAGTGAACTCATCAAATAAATTAACAAGCGTTTCCTGAGCCTGAGATGCAACAGCCAACGCACAATCCTTACCAATTGCATCAGTCAACCCAAATACCATGCGTTTCACTTTAAACCCTGGGTCAAGGACATATGCAACATATAACAAGATATTGGCTTTATCAAACTCTTCCCCTCAATACTTGTCAAATTTCTCTATCACGGTCCTAGACATCTCCCGCAATGTGGTGTTACTATCTGCTGCAATATCATCTAATTTTTCTTTCACCTTGGCTATTTGTTGACAAAATTGATGTGCCGTGGGATATAAAGAACCAGATAAAACCTTAGTAACATCGTAAAAAACCCTCAGAATCTCTATAAAAATAGATACAACCTCCCAATCATTAGACAAATGGCACCCCAACTTTTCATCAAAATACTTGACATATTGTATGTCTTCATTACCCAATGTATCAAATGCCAACTTATACTCCTGGGCTGCCTCTAACATCAAAAAGGTTGAGTTCTACCTTGTAGACAAATCAGTACAAAGACATTTTTTACATATTATACCCACAGTAGTTGCAGCAACTTTGAATCTAGCCAATCTAGCAGGAGAAGATCTGACCCATCTCACAGCAGTCTTGACCCGAGCAACCGAATCACCAAGCTTAACCAAGCCATCACCCACAATCAAATTAAGAATATGTGCTGCACATCGCACATGCAAATAATCCCCACCTAAAATTGTTCTACTCGCATTATTCATGAGAGTCTTAAGATGTCTCATTGCAACATCGTTAGCCCCAACATTATAAACCGTGCAAGTACAAACCCGAGTCAACCTTTATTCTCTTATAGCGGCCTCTAAGGCCTTCCCTATCATCTCACCTTTGTAATCAGTAGTTTGACAAAATTTAAGGATCTTCTTATACAATGTCCAACCCCCATCAACCCAATACACAGTCATACACATAAAATTAAGATTATTATAAGAAATCCAACAATCAGTGGTGAGTCAAACATGCTCCCCCCGCCAATAAACCCCTCAACTTCTCTTTTTCTGACCGATAAAGTTTTTTAACATCTCTTGCCACCGTGTGGCGAGAAGGAATATTAAATATTGGTTCCAAGTACCTAGAATAGGCTTGGAACCCTTTCCCATCAACCACTTGGAAAGGCATCTCATCTATAATAATCATGCGAGCTAGGTGTGACCTAGCCTCGTTAGGATCATATTTTGTGTACCCCTTTAATGCCAACTCCCCACTACTCCCCTCACCCATTTTTTTAAATCCAACTTCAAGCCTGGATTGGGACTTCTCTACCAAAGATTTCAAAATTGGGGATTTCTTGCACTGTTCCTCCAAGTGCAATTTTATCTGGAAAGTGCCATGTCTCTTATAGTGGCACCCATAAATTTTGCCACAATAGTTGCATTTGGCTTTTGGATCATTGGGGTCACCACCTTCTATCTTGGTGACATGAGCCCAAGTTATGGATGGGACTTTCTTGCTAGACTGCTTGGGGCGGGGCAAGTGGTAGTGGTAGGAGTAGGGTCAGGAGTCTTAACCTGAAGGGAAATACTAGTAGGGTTAGAGGTAGTGGTAGTAGTAGTGGTAGTGGTCGGGATAGGGATAGCGTTAGGATTATGATTAGGGCCGGAGGTACCCAAGGCTCCCTCTGGGGAGCTCGCACTAGAGTCTTCTAGACTTTCTATTTATAACAAATCTGAAATTATAATAAATGCAACACAAATGGTCATACAAAATATAATAGACTCAAATTTCAAGCCTAGATAATTATTTTCAATATTTTTTAAGTTATAATAATATTTTATTTATTTTTATCTTCATATATCAGTAAAGTCTATACACACAATCTTCTATGTGAGACTGTAAATAAAATTTATCTTATTCTTAAGTTGCACTATAATTTACATAATATCTATTATGAATGTATAGGTTTTTGTTTTTGTTTTTATTATTAATTAATCTATCATATAGTCTGATGAGTATTAAATATATTGATACTCACCATATATTTTTATAATATATACACTTATCAAAAAAATATATAAGATATTTCATAATAATATTATAAGATGAGGATGCTTTTATAAAATAATGTTCCTTTTATAAAGTGTTTTACAAAAGATATTTTATTTCAAATATTATTGTGCAAATGTAATAAAAAAATATTGTGTATAAATTATTTTTTATAAAACGACGTTATTGGACAGCAATTTTGGACAACAATAAAAAAAATAACAGTTTTTTGTTGCTTTTCTTTCTGAGTAATTTTGGACTAGTTTGGCTTGTTTTGCATTTTTTTGGACCTATGTTTTGCACTTTTTTTTTCATGTTATAAAAATGTTAGCTATATATGTTTGCACAATATGGACAACAAAGCTTTAGTTCAAACCTTAAAAAATACCAAATTTTTCATTATCTCAACAAAAGATAGCTTCAACACATTCAAAATTACATAGAATAATATAAACTTTTGATCGTTTGAGTACATTCAGATTTATATAACAAAACCAAAGCATCCAACCATCCACTCTCAATTACATCCAATCTAAAAAACTATGAAATATTATGAAATAAAAGCAGCAAAGTTTCAATGATCACTCCACTCTTCAAAGTTTCAATCCAATCTTCAAATCGAAATGGAATCGGGTGTCTCATAAAAATAATTATAATGATGTAATCACACAATCAAATAATTGTAATTATAATAAAATAAACTCAAATCAACAATTTAAATTTTAATAGATTCAACACAATCACATAATCCAACACAATCACAGTTCACAGTTCAAACACATGCACAATCAACTCCACAGCACACGGTTCACAAACACCAAACCCATCATCCATCAAATTCTCCATTTTTATATATTTTCAAGAATCAAAACGAAAGAAATCTTCAAATTAGGGTTTAGGTGAAACGGAATCATTTACCTTCGTGGAGATTGGAGGAATATCAGAGAGGGAGAAACCGGAGAAATTCGGGGACGAAGGAGAGGGATTCTTGTCGAGGGTGGCGTGGGGATGCGAAGACGAAGTGGGGTTGCAACGGGGTGGGGCTGCGGTGCCATTTTAGGGGCTAGAGTTCGGCGATTTTAGAGAGAGAGTGAGAGGGAGACGAGAGAGAGAGAGAGAGAGAGAGAGAGAGATAATCAGAGATGAGGTGGGGGACTGGGGGGGTAAGTAACGAAGCCGTTTTATATAAAATGACGCCGTTTTATATAAAATGGCTTCGTTTTATTTAAGGAAATTGAAAAAAAAAAACCCCAAATGACAAAACGACGCCGTTTAAGTCATTTGGGTTTTTTTTTTAATATATAATATAGTATATATATAATATTTAATATTTAATATATGCGGGGGCGGGGTATTGCGGGGACGGGGTCATTTTTATACTGCCCCCGCCATCTACCTAAATACCGGGTGGAGTAACCCGCCCCCGCTATGCGGGGCGGGGTGGAAAACGGGCGGGGCAGCGGGTGCGGGTACCCGCTGCTCACCCCTAGCATCAATGATCCTGATGAATGGCATAAATGCAGTAACTTTGTTCTTCAATCTTACTTTTATATTCTCTTTGGCTCTCTCCATTGCATCATACAAATATCTCATTGCAGGCTTCTCATCTCCATCAACAAGTCGTAATACTCGAACCAAAGGTTCGCCGACTTTTACAATAAACTGACATTGAATCCAAAACTCTCCATCTTCTAAAACAATTTTGGCTATTTCCTTCCCTACGCTGCTTTTAGAATAACTTGATGCAACCCACTTATCACAAGTAAACATTTGTTTAAGCTCTTTCTTAAACAAAAGTAAACATTAGATACTTATAAAATTTGTAGCAAATCTTGTGAGTGCAGAGCGACATAAATCACGACCGTTGAAGAAGTTTTTTCTCATCAAAGCCAAAACCCAAGCATTGTTGTTAATGAATTTTGTTATTTTTCTTGTCTTCTTTATAGTTTCATCAATAATAGGAAAATGCTTAAGATCACAAAAATTCTCTAACATCAGATCTATACAATGAGCAGCACAAGGGGACCAAAAAAAAGAACCATGCTTTTGCTGTAATTTTTTTCTTGCAGCCTTATGATTTGTATCATTGTCCGTTATGAACTGCACAATATTCTTAACCCCAACTTCTTGAATAACTTCATCAAAAATGTTAAATAGTGTTTCAGAATATTTTCTAAGGCCCGATGTATCAATAGACTTCAAAAAAATTGTTCCTTTTGAGCAATAAACTAAAAAGTTAATTATTGGTTGTTGCCTCTGGTTTGTCCAACCATTTGCCATTAGTGAACAACCACTTTTCTCCCAAGATGTTTTAATAAACGAGAGATATTTTTGAACCTCAGTCACAAAATTTTTCAAAAGATTTCTTCTCAATTCATACAAAGAATGACCTTTAAATCCTGGCCCGATGGCAGCTATGGCATCAATAGCATACTGATAAAACTTAGATTGAGATGCTTCGAAAGGTAAATTAGCATCATACCACCAATTTGCTATAGCCATCTTTGCTTTATCAATCATCTCCTTTGAACACATAGCACTTTTAATACAAGGCTGAGACCCAGGAGTTGTTTTTGGAGCGAAAAATTTATTTATTTCCCTTGTTGACTTTTCGCCTACTTTCTCCTTCCCCTTCCCTTTTAAACTATGAATGTGTCTTCCATCATTATCAGTAACATCAACATCAATATCATCATATGTTAAATCGATAGGACTTTCAATCTATGAGTTTATTTTTCTTTTCTTCTCTTTGTTTTTTTTTCATTTCATTGACTAACTCATTCATTTGCCATCTTATATCAGCAGGACCTTTTTACATGCTTCTACAACACCTGGAATCCCATCTAGATGGTACTTCAATCTTATGACTCCACCACCTCTAATTGTCTTGTTGCAATAAATACATTCAGTACTACTTCTTGCCCTTGGCACTGTACGTGCATGGGGCTGGATCCTCTGATCTAGCAGGAGCAAGTGTCATAGATGTAGCACTATTTGATTGACAGCTAGACATTTATAATTTTATATACCCTTACATAATTATAAAAATTGGATCAATTCTATTTCGAGCACCAACAGTAACAAAGACACCAAATGGCAATAAACAACAAATGGATAATTCAAACACTATTAGTCTAATACAAATGGAGAAACCATCAAGTCAAGCACCAACGCCAGAACCAAGCTAGTCTTTGAACTATAAAAAAATGATAGATTTTTATTTATTTAATACTTACATAGAAGCCTTCTCATAAATCAATAATATGGTTTGAATTTCTGACATTCTTTATCAAGAAAAAATATTCAACTTTCAAAAATAAATATATAGAACACATTCATCTATAAATTATAGATCATTGACTCTACGGTAACCATCAATAATTCAAGTCAGTGGCTTCCAAAATTACCAAATTTTTTTTATAAAAAATAAAAAAATTATGCCAAAGAACCAATAATATCTAAACGAATTTATAAAATAAAATAACATGAATAAATTTACTTAATCGTCAAAGAGTACTACTCGGCGGCAAAGGGGAAAACAGATCGACTAACCTAGTAGACCAATCTTCTCCTTGATTTCCGATGATTGGCGTCTTGTCGTCTGCGATTAGAGGCTCATACACAGCTAAGGAGGGAGGCGGGGCCGCAAAGGAGAGAGTTTTAGGTCGTGGGTGTGGCTCGGCAGTGGGCGATGGGGAAGGCGCCAAAAGTGAATCAGGAGATGCAAAGGCGTCGACAAAGGCAGTGGGCGTCGGCTCGGTAGTGGGTGTTAGCGATGTTAGCCTAAAGGTGTGAAACCGTCAGCAATGTTAAGGGCTGGCTAATAACACAGCAGACGTCGAACTTGAAGACTAAGAGTCGAAGGGACTTAGAGTGAAATAGGAAAATTAATAAAATAAAAAGGGAGTAGGGATATTTACAAAATTTCCATTAAGTGATGATTACGGTCCGGAACCTGCTGTTCCTCCCAAAATCCAGAATTTCGGCCGCAACACAATGGCCGGAATTTACTCCGGTGCAAAATGCAGGGTCTATCCATTCCAGGGCTGGAACGGAATGGAATTTAAAACTTTGGTACAAACCCCTCTCCGTAGCACAGAAGCCTCAACGGAAAACCATGCTCTGTTTTGCTTCACCAAAACAGAGCATCAACGGCCTAGCCCTTATCTAGTCGAAAACACCCCTCGGTGCCAACCCGAACCCATCGTCACCACCTGTACAGTAAACACTTCTGGTCACTTCACGCCGCTACATTTACGACGTCATCCTCTCGGTAGGCCACAACGAGCTTTCCTCTACTGGTTCCTATCTCCGTCTCTTTTCCTCCAGCTAGCCTTTGCAACACTCAATGATTTTTTTTTTCTTTTTGATAGCAGACCAGAGCATTGTTCTTAAAAGCGGAGAAATACCATTCGGATGTGTGGCTCTTCTGCGTTAAATCTCTGGGATTGCATTTGGAAGGCTTGACTTATTTTTTGAAATTAGAATTTGGGGGTCCTTGACTCCTTGGTAAGATACCCCTTTTAACTTTTTCAGCGAGGTTATTGGTTTGGTTGTAATAGCCTGATTTATTTTGTGATGTTTTTTGTTTGATGGTTCTTCGTTTGACGTTGTATTTCTCAAATGAGTACTGATATGGAGTAGCATATTTTGAGGTTCTAGCATATTTTTAACAAATGCTTGTGGAGTACTTTATTTGAAACGAAGAAGCATATTTTGGGTATAAGGCTTGTTTTGGTTGTTTTTTTTTTAATTGAAGAGTAGTCAAGGTATTTTTAGCTACAAGTGAGGTTTATCAATAATTTTTCAGCTATAAGTGAGGTTTATATATTAATAAAATTAAGAGGGAGATACTCGTATACATGTAACCCTCGTTTTTTTTTTCCTGAAAAAAAGAGTTCTAATATGATATGTAATTGACATGTTTCGCTTTTGTACTCAGGGATGTCGCACTGTCGTAGGCGATGTTGTGATTGTACAGGAATTTGGAGGAATTATAAATGATTATTGTGATTGTAGAAGCAAAGGCGCTGTGCTTGATAGTAATTTTCTTGGAATGAGGGAATTTAGTTTGATCTCTATTCTATAATGCATTAGGATTTTTCTAGTGATTTGATATTACTCTCTCAAATTAGTATGACTTTTTTTGGTTATTATCTTTTCCAGGCTCAATGATTGCATAACAATTTCAAAGAATTATTAGATAAATGTAAAGAAGAACCACTCACGAAAGAAATGGACGGAAAGCTAATGACAAATAAAATGTACAGTAGAAGAATTATACATGAAGAACTTTCATGTGATGTTATTTGTATTTTTTTTATTATATGAATGACCCATTAAATCATATTTATTATTAATTTATATATCATATTTTCTAATTGTGGTATATCATATTATTAATGCATTTTCCATGTCATTAATTAATGCAATGTGCCAGTAGCATATTACCAACAGCATTTATATAAATTCACTAGTAATATAAAAAAATGCTTTAACAATAAACAAGTGGTGGCGTTTACATTACACCGTTAATTTATGCAATATGGTGTTAATAAACTTGTAGTGATGTTTAGATAAATAACATTAATAAATTAGTGGCATTTAAATAAATGCCATTAAAAAATTATGCAATTTGTAGCTAATGTATTACTAGTGACATTTAAATAAACATTGCTATTTTGTATTGTGTATCAATAACGTACTAATTAGTGGTGTTTATGGTAATGTTGTTATATTAATAATTGGTGGCATTTAGATAAACGTTATTACAATATTCAAAGTGTCGCTACTAATGCATTATTAGTGGCATTTAAATAAACACAACCAATTTATGTCGTGCACTGGTAGCATACTTATTGTGGCGTTTATGGTAATACCGCTATTTTAATAGTTGGCAGCATTTGGATAAACATCGTTATTGTATTTAAATTGTTGATGCCAATGTAATATTAGTGGCATTTAAATAAATGCTTCTAATTTATATGAATTGTTGGTGACATATTAGCAACAGCGTTTATGATAGTGCTACTAATTTAATCATTGATGGCGTTTAAAGAAACATCGTTATTGTAATTTGTATGCAATGTGTTGCCGCCGATATATTATTAGTGGCATTTAAATAAAAGCCGCCAATTTATGTAATGTGCCAACAACATAATAGAAGTAGCGTTTATTATATCGCCGCTCTTTTTTGCAATATGGTGATAACAAACTGTTAAAAAAATCGCAGCGGAAAAATACCTCAGGCTTAGTTTAAAGAATTGCTCCACAAGTTTCTCCAGCTTGACAAAAACAAGCGTTTTCTCTTAGTGGTGAAGTGTACTACGTAGTTATAAAACTAGAGTAACACTTAACAATCCACAGCCTAAAAACCGTTTCAAGATAGAACAAACGAGAGAGAGATTTTCACTTTTCGGATTGGTCACAAAAACCAAACTAGTGGGGGACTATTTATAGTCAACCCACATATGGCTGGCATTAAAAACCAGCCATTACTCTGCAATTAAAATTGCAGTTACAAAAAATTTATTTTGTAACGTATGGCATTTAAGCCAAACGTTACAAACTATGTAACGTATGGCATTAAATGCCATACGTTACTAACAAAGGGAGAGGGGCAGCCCACTTGGGCGCCCCACCAGTCAACATCTCCCACTCGCACACAGTGGGCATGACCCTAGGTCAGCATCTCTCTTATGTTTTCAATCTTGTTCATACAAGTAAATAGGCCGTGCGACCACCAAGCATATAAAAAAAATAGGAGTACATACACCAAATCTCTCCCAGAGAAGACCAGTATAGTAACATCCCCGAAGTGTATGGTCATGTCCTAGACTTATTCGATCGCATCAAGTCAAGTATTTTCGAACCCTCTTGAGTTTAATAAACTCAGAACAATACTTGACTTTTTCCAAATCATTTCAATGTGTTCACAACCTTAGCCGCTACCAATATGCAGCGTCATAGTTTGACGTCAGCAAACACTATCGAAGATACGATATCGAAAAAATCTTCCTTTTGCACTCATATCATTCAATTTTGGTTAAACCGCTTTCCTAGCAATACCTCTTTAGACCGAATCAATCATGGCCATAGACAGCATGCCAAAGTAGCAGACATTTTAACCTCTATCTTGTGACATAGTCAAAAGTAAAGGACACCTAAAAAATGAGACTCACACAGTGAGAAAGAGGGGAACCATTTACTCACTTACTCATATGGTCGAATAAACACATGTAGTATGAAACACATGCTACGGTGGATTTCTCTTTCTCAAAGAGCATATGTCTATATCAACATCGTACAGATCTTTAGTCTAGGCGCTCATTAAGCGTCTAACTCAAGTTTCTCTATTTGCACGCCTCCAAGGCGTCAAAGAAAATCTCGCATCTGGCTAATCTCAGGCTACATGGATGGTGGGTAATCCATTCACAGTCTTATCAAAAGACCTCATCTTAGCTTCCACTAAGGCGACATATCTTTGTGTTAACTAACTTATCCCTTTGGACAAGTACTTAGGGACACAATGTCTCATCTCTTCTCGCTACTTAAGCGCTAGAGGCGATTGCTCGTGTGAGTGAGCCAATCTTAGCCTGTTGACATATCTTATGTGTGTGTATTAGTAAAAGACAATATGATAAAGACAAGAACTGAATCATATTGTATTAATATCCCAAAGGAAATGTTACATCTCAATGTTATTTGAAATACAAATTACATTTACAATCTACGTAGTCCTAGATTCCTAACACGAGCCTCATATACATCTCGTGCAATAGGCTTTGTTAAGGGATCAGCAACCATGCGACTCGTAGAAAGATGTTTCAGAACCACTTCCTTTTGCGCTACCATATCTCTTATGTAGTGATATCTGATATCTATGTGTTTGGTTCTTCCATGATATTTTGAGTCCTTAGCATATGCGAGAGCTGCCATGCTATCACAGAATATTGTCACCGGATCTGAAGTATCCGTGCCAATGTCTAAATGCTTGAGGAACCTCCTTAACCAAACAGCTTCTTGAACCGCTGCAGAACATGCTATATATTCTGCCTCCATGGTCGATAGAGCTATGCAGGGTTGTTTCTTGCTGCTCCATGTAATGGCGCCATTGTTGAGCAAAAAGACATACCCAATGGTTGATTTACGCTCATCTAGGTCACTGCCCCAGTCGGCATCGCTGTAACCTCTTAGCTGCAAATCTGAACCTTGATAGCACAGCACATAGTCTGCAATTCCCTTCAGATATCGCATAATCCTCTTGACTGCTTTCCAGTGAGCCAGTCCAGGGTTAGATTGGAATCTACTTACTAAGCCAACTGTATAGCATATGTCAGGCCGAGTACACATCATTGCGTACATCAAACTACCCACAGCATTAGCATAAGGGACACGGGCCATCTTTTCCTTTTCTCTTTGAGTCTTAGGACACAACTCTTTAGATAAGTTCTCGCTTTTTGTGACCGGGGTGTCAATGGGTTTACATTCACTCATTAGGAAGCGTTCGAGAACTTTCTTTATGTAAGTCTGTTGGAACAAACACAATATTCTCTTTGGGCGATCTCTATAGATCTTAACTCCCAGAATGTATTCTACCTCACCCATATCCTTCATCTCAAAGTTGAAGGATAACCACTCTTTTGTGGTGACTATCAACCCTTTATCATTTCCAGCTAGTAGTATGTCGTCAACATATAATGACAACATAATGAAACTCTTCTTGGATCTTTTGACATAGACACAATGGTCCTCTGTGATCATCGTAAACCCATTCGAAAGAATGGCTCGATGGAATCTGAGGTACCATTGCCTAGATGATTGTTTTAGGCCATATATAGATCGTTTGAGCTTGCACACTTTGCGCTCTTGACCTTTGACCACAAAATCCGTTGGTTGATCCATATAGATCTCCCCATCTAGTTCTCCATTGAGAAATGCTGTCTTAACATCCATCTGGTAGAGTTCCAAATCCATGTTTGCTACTATAGCTAGAATTAGACGAATTGAGGCAAACCTCACCACTGGTGAAAATGTTTCCTCATAGTCTATACCCTCTTGTTGGGTATATCCTTTCGCCACTAAGCGAGCTTTGTACCTATCTATTGATCCGTCCGACTTGCGTTTGATCTTAAGAACCCATTTGTTCCCAATAGGTTTACGCCCTGTCGGTAGATCAATCAGATCCCAAACCTGGTTAGTTTTCATAGACTCAATTTCATCATTAAGAGCTTTCATCCACTCATCTTTAGTAGAAGATGAGAGAGCCTCATGAATTGTCCTAGGCTCATCATCATCATGCGGAGCTACCATAAAAGCTTCCCCTTCAATCTCAAAACGACGACGGGGAATACTTTCACGTGTGCTTCTACGCGGCTGAGGTTGTTGTGATTGATTGACAAGTGGTGTGCTCCCACTCGGATTTAATTCCTTATTTGTAGGAGCTTGAAGAATTTCTTCCTCATTCTCAACTAAATTCCTTGGAGCACTTTCTTCTTGTTCCATAATCTCATGAAGTTCTAAACTCCTATCAACCTCACCTCTACTTGGAAATTCATTTTCAATGAAGTCCACATCTCGTGATTCAATTTCAGTCATACTTCCATCAGTTTGTTCACCTATTAACACATACCCTTTAGAGTGTTCTGAGTACCTTATGAAGATACACTTCTTCCCTCTAGGGCCTAATTTCCCATACTTATGAGAAAGATCATGAACAAAACCCGTTGAACCCCATGGCCGCAAGTTACTCAAATTGGGTTTCTCGCCGGTCCATAGTTCATATGGGGTGGAAGTTACTGATTTGGAGGGTACTCTGTTAAGAATGTAGGCAGCAGTCAAAAGTACATCCCCCCAAAAAGAAATTGGTAGGTTTGCTTGCGCCATCATTGACCTAACCATCTCAAGCAGTGTTCGATTTCTCCTTTCCGCCACGCCATTTTGTTGTGGCGTACTCGGCATCGTTAACTGTCTTTTGATTCCTTTTTCATCACAGAGCCTTTTAAATTGCTCAGAAAGATATTCTCGTCCTCGGTGAGTTCTCAGAGTTTTTAAACTCTTGTCTAACTGATTCTCAACCATTCTTAAATATCGTCTAAAACACTCCAATGCTTCAGACTTATGGGAGATTAAGTAGACATGACCATAACGTGAAAAATCATCTATAAATGTGATGAAATAAACACCTCCGTGTCTCGCCTTTATAGACATTGGACTACAGATGTCAGAATGGACTAATTGCAGTGGAAAAGATGCCCTATTGGCTTTTTCAAACGGTTTTCTCTTAGCTTTTCCCATTAGACAATGTTCACATGTGGGCAAGATGACCTTAGCGAGATTGCCCATTAGGCCTTCTCTAGCTAACCGAGTCATTCTATCTTGCCCTATATGGCCAAGCCTAGCATGCCATTTATATGAATCCAAATTATCAGATGCAGAAAGAAAAGCAATAGATTCATTCATATTTGAATAATCCAAATTCATTATCATAAAACCGTCTTGAAGAAAAGTATTGCCATAAAACACATGGCCCAAATTAAAAGAAACGTGATTGTTTTCAAATTCAATCCGAAAACCAAGTCTTAAAAGAGTAACTACAGAAAGTAAATTTCGTCGGATTTTGGGAGCGTATAGCACATTGTGGAGGAAAAGAGTGCGGCCACCCCGCAAGTCCAGCTTGTAGGTACCAAGTCCTAACACCTCCACGCTAGCTCCATTCCCCACCTTGATATCACGACTCCCAGCTGGAATCCGGCGATATTCCACAAATCCGACTCTATCTCGCGCTATGTGCTCAGTTGCTCCTGAATCAACAATCCACACAGGATAGGAGTGAGCAACCATCACATGGCTAGTTACAAAAACAATACCAGAGAAGTTAAAGTATACCTTCTTCGGCTCAGTGCAGTCACGAGCGAAGTGGCCTTTCTTTCCGCAGTTATAACACTCTAATTTTGACTTGTTCTTCCCACGCTTGCCCCTTTTGCTGCGCTGAGAAGTTCCTGACACTTTCTTAACTTGTCTAGCAGCTACCCCATTCTTGGATTTCCAACGCTTAGGCCTTGAAGCCTTGCGTGAACCAGAATTAGCCACATAGGCCGAATGATTGGGCTTAGCAGCCTCTAGGCGCTCAGCCTCCAATTCTAAGTGACGCGAGACATCATCAAAATTTTTTATATTCTCATTATGCGTCAGATTCTGGCTCATGTTCTCCCAAGAACTTGGTAGTGATCTTATCACTGCCTGGACTTGTTGTTCATCAGTCAGGTCGTTTCCTGCCGTCTTAAGTTCGCGGATCATGGTTGACATAGCCCTAAGATGCTGCTTCATCGTATGGTCAGAGCGCATCTTATAGGAGTCAAACCTCATGGTTAATCCACGTAACCTAGTGGCCGAAGTTCCACCAAACTTCAACTTCAAAGCCTCCCACATGCTTTGGGCAGTGTCATAGGTCTCGAACTCACACATTAGATCATTGTGCATGCTGCTTAACATTATTATGCGCGCGCACCGATTTTTCTTAGCCCATTCAGAATAGGCTAATTCATCTAATCTGTGTTGTTCTGAGTCCCCTTCCTTGGGCTTAGTCAGGGAGTGAGACAAGGCCTCTACGACTTCTTGCTCATCTAAGACATATTGGATCTTGCAATGCCATATGTCATAGTTCTCCCCATCCAATTTCTCCCCTTTGTTCAAATCGGCAACAATACTCTTGGATGTCATTTCACTACAAAACGCAAATGAGGGATATTACACACACACCTAAGAAATCTGCCGCGTCCATTCAAGCTAGAAAAAAAATAATTTAGACGTGTCGCAAGATCGAAAAATCGCTAAGTTTCAGAATCATCTCTTGCGCTACAATATCCAATTATTAAATTTCTAACCTAATTCCCGCGCAAATTTAAAAAATATGGGAGATTTAATCATAAATCTCAACCATACTCCCACTATCTAAAGTAGTCACCTAGTCCTAGTCACGCGTAGAGACAGATCCTACTAAAATCGCAGTAACCTGTTGGGCCAGTCTACAAAGACAGCTACAACAACCACAGCAGCCTGTTGGGCCAGTCTACAAAGATGGTTTATATAAGACCATTACAGTCCATTTTTCTTATTCCATCAGTGCATTTACAGTTCTTACTAGGGCTACCATGGTGTTGTCGCTATACAGTGCATTTACAGTTCTTACTGGGGTCATTGCAATTCTTTCAGTCTATCAATCTACACTGACAACTCTAACTAAGACTACTAAGTGGGAATTTCCTATTTTATCACTAGAATAAATAAAGGCTAATGTCTAATCATACAAGCCTAACATTTATATATGATAAAATAATAACACATTCACATGTTATATACATACATGTTATCACATTTAATCAACCAAAAATTAAACATAATATCACATGTAATAAAATGAATATCATCAAATATCCACATGTAATCATATTTAATCCAAAACATTAAATAAAAGTATCACATGTTATAACAGGAAATATATCTAAGCATATATTAAAACATGCATTTTTTTTAAACATTATTAAAAGAAATATATATAAAAAAACACACAATATCACCACATGACCCTCACGGTCCAGTGGTGGGTAGACTAAAGAATTAGTCATCCGGCCTGGGTTCGAAACCCACGGCCGGACTAAACATCCTTTTTTTTTCCTTAAAGAAAAGGGGCTGGGCCGTATAAAAACCCAGCCCAAAAACCGGACTTAAAAACCACATGGGCCGCAAGGCCCAAGCCCGGCCCGAAGAGACTCTGCTCTCTTCTTCAACCTTCAGCCAGGGCACTGTTCACGTGAACAGTGCCCAATTTTCAGAAACGAAAAACAGCGCCCCAGGCCGCTGCCCATCGCCGGAAACCGCCGTCCCATCACCGGAAACAACCTCCGGAGGAGGCTGGGTGCTGCCGCAGCACCTAGGGAGGTGCTTGCAGCACCTGGGTGGTGCGCGCAGCACCTTGCTGGTGCGCGCAGCACCACGGTGGTGCTGGCAGCACCCCTCTGGTGCGCGCAGCACCGTCCTGGTGTGCGCAGCACCGAGGCGGTGCTTGCAGCACCGCTGGGTGCCCCACGGTGCACCATGCACCGTGGGCTCCAGGCGGTGCATGCGGCACCGTGGTGTGCGCAGCACCATTTCAGGGGTGCTGCGCAGCATCCTACGGTGCGCGCTGCACCACCAGGTGGTGCACGCTGCACCACTGCACCGGCTTCGGCCAAAAAAATTTTTTTTTTTTTTTTAAACGCAGCAGCATAAAAAAAACACATTTATAATTTGCATGTATCTCAAAAAAAAAAACTGGAAGCAATTACAACCTGCTCTGATACCAATGTTAAAAAAAATCGCAGCGAAAAAATACCCCAGGCTTAGCTTAAAGAATTGCTCCACAAGTTTCTCCAGCACGACAAAAACAAGCGTTTTCTCTTAGTGGTGAAGTGTACTACGTAGTTATAAAACTAGAGTAACACTTAACAATCCACAGCCTAAAAACCATTTCAAGAGAGAACAAACGAGAGAGAGATTTTCACTTTTCGGATTGGTCACAAAAACCAAACTAGTGGGGGACTATTTATAGTCAACCCACATATGGCTGGCATTAAAAACCAGCCATTACTCTGCAATTAAAATTGCAGTTACAAAAAATTTATTTTGTAACGTATGGCATTTAAGCCTAACGTTACAAAATATTTATTTTGTAACGTATGGCATTTAAGCCAAACGTTACAAACTATGTAACGTATGGCATTAAATGCCATACGTTACTAACAAAAGGAGAGGGGCAGCCCACTTGGGCGCCCCACCAGTCAACACAAACTATTGGCAGCGTTAAGCAAAATGTCATTAATTTATACAATATGACAAAATTTTAAAAAAAATGCCGCTAAAGTTTATACAAACGCCGCTAATGAGATTTTCAAGTCCTGGCGGTTGAATAAACGCTGACAATGTAAAAATAGCGACCCCTAAATAGCAGCAGAAGCTTATGCCGGGACAAAAACGTCACCAAGGAATTAGCGGCATTTTTTTATTACTAGTGCCGGGGTATATCAAATGCCAGTAATCCTTGGTTTTTTTTGTAGTGCACAAACATACGGGCAATATTTATCTGATTAAAAAGATTTTGAATATGAGCAATCCGATCCGTCGACCAAATTTAAAAAGCAAAGAAGCTAATAATATAGAGATCATGGAGCTTAGCAATAATAATAATAATTTAATTCATATGATGGGTCATATATATGTCATCAGTTCATGACCAAGATTGAAGTAGAGCCGGCTCAAAGGATAGCCAATTTGGCCGTTTCACTTTCTACAGCAGATATGGATGATCAGTGAGTGATTATCCTCAAAAAGCATTACAAAAGAGGAGGGATGGGCAGACAAAGCGTCGATACATCTATTTATAGTATTACAAGTGGAAGAAATTTGAGCCAACTGGGTAGTAGGAAACAACAATCGGAGCTCCGGATGATTTAGATTTATCTGAAGAACGTTCTTTCATGCCGGATCCCGAGCCTCCAACATCATCAGAGACCTGAAACGATGAGCGCATGAAACAATTGAAAATCGCTGAGAAAAGAGACATCGTAGTTCCCTTTGATCTGTATGTAAACAAACGTTGTTGGCTTAGGTTTTTCTGAGTGTTGAAGAACCAAAAGTTGTAAGGTATGGGCAAATTATTGATTGAAGTGAGTGTGAGTGAGTGATGAGACTGAAAGTGAGATGCTTCATTTATAGTTGTAGAGAGAGGTCAGGACTAGGAGTCTAAAGAATGTTGGCTCAAAGAGCACGAAATTTTAATATTAAGAGACGAGAGAGATGGGTTCGAGTCCAAACGGAATCTCGACTAGGATTACAGAATGTAAGATTATTATTATTATTATTATTATTATATAATTAAAAATATATATTTTATTAGTGTTGTGATTTTTTCTAATTTTTAAAAAAATGTTTAACAGTGATCAAATATAGATATAAAAAAAAAAATTATAACTAGGCGGGATCCAGTCGGGACCCGCCGTATGTGACCCTAGTATTAATCTACCAGTAATCCGCAGAATCCGAGATGCTTCTCACAATTTTCACTGCCCTGGATTCTAATCTCGAGTTCATGTCTTCTGGAGTAATAGGGTTCAGTTATGCATATGACTCTTTTTTTTTCTTTATTTATTTTTTTTTTTTATCAATGAAACTGTTTGAAGGAAATTGCTATAATTTATTCATTTATTAAAAGAAATTTATATTTATGACTAAATACGTGCAGATATATCCATATCAATTATTTGATATATTGTTGAGGTAGTTCGAACTTTATTAATATTCTCTATGGTTAAACGTCTAAAGATAATACTCTATTTAAATAGAGATTCGATATCACCCTTCGTAGAAAAGAAAGACTTAATCTCTATGAACAAATCGTCACAAAGACGAACTCATTTTTTAATTTTATATGACTTAATTAATATTACACAATTAATTAAATAGGTCAGATCCGTTGATACTCTCGTCACATAATTATAAATTATGTTGAGTGTCCCATTTTCATCCATTTCGAATTTTTTTAACATAATGAAATGATACTACAACTTTGTCTAACTTGATCAATAAAGTTTAATTATTTATGCCTATAGTAATAATTGCTGATAATTGTGCATGTATATAACTATTTATGCGACAAAATTTAAAAATAAAAAAGCAAGTAAAAACACATAACATTAAAATATATGTTTATTTTAAGTTGACCTGTATCATCTTGTTGACTTTGAATCCAGAAGCCATATTTTTTCTAATCAAGCAAAATTCATTCAAAATGGAAAAAGATGATATATATTGATGAGGCGGAGTTCCCCAACAATTATAATGATCACAATGCAATAGTGATAATGAAATGAAAAATAAATAAAAAAATGTTTTGAAATCAAATTTTTGGTTTCTATCCATACTTTACAGAGAGAGTACCATGTTAAGAGACGTTGTAATGGTAAACTAATACTAGATGTGATGTAAGTGAATGCACTACAATTAATTATCTTGAGATATTTTTTGGAGAAATTTATAATCTTTTTTATAAGATCATTATTAAAAAAATAATAACATAGTAGAAATACCGATATCGAAATTACAAATATGAAATGGAGCTACAATCATTCTGTGCATTGGGAGTGGCCCATGGGTACCACGCGCCAATGATTTGGAGGTAGGGTGAGGCTGATCTAAAAAGATCAGAAGATTCTACTGGTGTGACACTTGTTGTTGATGGAGTTGTTGGAGTGCAGCGGCACATAAAAACCACGCACGGGATTCACGTCATATATAAGTGCCACACGCCAACATTTTGGAGGCGGTTCCACGTCATTCTAGTAGATTGGCAATTGAGGAATAGCATGGTGGGGTACATGTCGATTGTAGGGGCCACAATGCAATAGATTTGAGAAAATTCAAACCAATAAAAAGGAAAAAAAGAAAAACACTACCATGAAAGAGCATGAAAATGAAGAGAAAAATGAGAAGGATGGAAAGGAAAGAGGAGCCGTAGCTCACACCCTCTCTGACGGGAGCTATCAAAAGGATTTAACCTTTTTAAAGATAAGTTAGAACTTCTCTTTTAAGAAAAAGAAAAACTCACAACTCAAAAATCATATAAAAGTAAGGAAAATATTATTTCCCCGTATAAAACCTACCAATTGTGTTGTTTATATATTTAATGATTAAAGGAGTATTTTTAATAAATTTTGTATTTTTAATATTTTTAAAAATGTTTAAAAGATAAAAATAAAAATTTATCTTTCCATGAGAATCCTATATGAGTATAGCATCACCCTAAAAGTAAACTCATATAATAATATGATTCTTTTGTAATAATAGTAATATTTATAATAAAAATGAATTTGAGTTATGATATATTATGGGAAAATGGTTTATTTTATATAAATATATTTTTGTAGAATCTTTGTATATGTCAAATATGGGGTGGGCAGGAGACCCCACACCCCGCTATCTCCTCCTCCCCCCCCCAAAAAAAAAACCCCACCCCATATTTGACATATATTATTTGTAGAAATATTACTAGTTATATATATATATAAAATAAATATATTTATATTTTACAAATTATGTATATATAAATATATATTACATTTTCTTAAACTTGTTCATATTTAAATATGTACTAACAAATTAAAAAAAACATAATTTAAAAATATAACTTACATAAAATATGTACTAAAAAATTTAAAAACTACATAATTTTTAAATTATAGTTATATTTATAAAATTTTAATTTATAATTTAGGTCTAAAAATATATGTTTGATCACTTTTTAACTTATGAATGATTTTTAAACTTAATAGAATGTATTCTATTTTTAAATAAATATTAGGTGGGGCGGATTGGAAATCTACTCTGCACCCCGCCTAGTAGAGGAGAAGGAGGGGCACTATCCTACTTCCTACCCCATGCAGGACGGGGTGTAGGGAGGAGACTACCAAGCACCGTATGATTAAAAAATATTTTAATCACAAATAATTCTATAAAAATAAAATTGCAACTAATGTGATTGCTTAATAATAATTTATTAGATTATAAAATTATTTTTATTATAAAATAAATGTTATAAAAATAAAAATCATTTATAATCTAAGTATAATATTAAATATAATTATAAATTATGCAAGTGTTGTGTATTTTTTAAAAAAATAGTAAGATTTATTATGAAAATGTTAAAATTTTCATATATATTTAACAATTTTTTTTAAAAAAAAAACATGTAATGCTTAGATATTATATAATTATAAATATTATTTATTTTACATTAAACCCGGACTGCATTTTTTTAATGGCAACAATTCTCTAAAGAATTAGTAATAATTATTAATCAGCCTTATATGCTAAATATAATAATAATAATAATAAATTTGAGTGAAATCCAAATTTAAGTAAACAGTAAAAATATTATTCATATAAATGAAACTTTTACCAGCCTGACTTTCATCCACCACTCCTCTAAATAATAACTATTAATCTCCGTAGCGTGGTGGGTAGGTGGGCTTGTACTTGTAGTTGTAGTTGTTAACTTGTTATACAGTGCGTGGGAGCGAGAACAGGGACCGTTCCGCAGTCGCAAACTCGCCACGAGCTCGCCATTGGCGTCCCGACATGACTTTTTCTCCCTGAGTCAAAGCTTTGCGCTTAGAAAAAATATTTTGTTCTTTTGTTCGTTCACCCCCCGAAGAAAAAAGGCCCAATTACGTTAATTAAAGCGATAATCAATCAAGCAAATCTCCCTGTGAAGACAAAGGAAAAGAAATGGCGCTTTCACGTCTTCGGCATCCAGTGAAAGTGATATCTCGCGATCCGTGCCTGCTTTTAACAGCCCGTCTTCTC
Source organism: Platycarya strobilacea (assembly GCA_036898215.1). Lineage (NCBI taxonomy): Eukaryota > Viridiplantae > Streptophyta > Magnoliopsida > Fagales > Juglandaceae > Platycarya > Platycarya strobilacea. The sequence goes on along the minus strand of CM072551.1, from coordinate 35,031,591 downwards.
TCATCCGGAGCTTCTAGATCCCTCTTTCGGTACCCTCTCTCTCTTTCGCTCTCTCGCGCGTTGATTACATGTTATTTCCTTTCACTTTCTTGGGGATGTTTAGATTGGTGAAATATCATTGAATGTCTTGCATTTAATCGAATTTGTTCTGGAAGGATGAATTTATGAGAGTTGGGATTCTAGAGGCTGGGGATAATGCGTTAGGATTTGTTTTTGATTGCTCTATTTGGATGATCATATGAAAGGTTTGGTACCCCTTCTGCAATAAATTTGGTGTTGTTGATTGCGTAGTAGCTAGCCCCTGGAAATGGGTTACTTCGACTTAAACTTGATGGCGTACTCTGATTCCCGTTTGTTGTGGAGTGCAACAATTAGCAGAAGAGAGGATTGAATTGGACCGAATGGTTTTACTCTTAACATGTAATACGTTTTTAATTAGTCTGTTACTCGGGTTTCCCGCTTCTGTTCCAGTTGTACTCTGACCAATTCTGTGGATAAATGTTTCCTCTTGGTACAATGGCTCTGGCGCTATATTTAACGTTTGTGACTATCCTGATCAATGGTTGCTTCATTATCGTTTGATCCTGGAAACACCGCATTCGTTACGTAATATCAACTTTAGGTTTTACTTATATAAATAATATTATGCAAGCGTGACCCTGAGTCCTTACCCCAAGGGAAGACATAATTTAATCCATGGGTCCTTACCACAATTTTGTGCAAGAAACTTTGAAATTACAAAGATACTTGATTCCATAATTTAACAAATTTAAATAAAACTAAACCAGAAGTTTGCTGTTACATTTTGCCTATCATGTATTCTTGACACCTTTTGGATTTAGTTCTTTAATTTTCCTACCTCCTACTTGTTGGCCTTCACAAGATTGAAGAAAGATTGGTCTTTACAAGCCTGTATCTCAATTTTTATTTTTATTTTTCTTTCTTTTAAGATGGTATTGATCTACGTTAATGGTCTTCTTCTATAGTATGTCTGCATATGTGATATAAATACATGTGAGAGTATTATCTAAATGTTGGTAATTGTGTTTGCTTTGGGCATACATGTTGCTCTTACAGTTTTTACATTTTGAACTATTTCTGGTCTATAATTCCTTATAATTTCTTGATATTGGATAGGTTATTCTTTTCTGTGCGTAGTGTTTGAGAACCTTTTCCTCTATACAGCTGCATAAATTTGCTTGTAACATGCTTTTATTTTTAACTACCGGTACAGCTCTCACCATGTGCAAAATTTTCTTTTGAGTGGTCATGGATCTCTAATGAGGTTTGCATTCCTCTGCTCTCCATCCATCATTATCTTTCGAATTCAGTTACACTTGCTTTACATGGTCTTATGATTCATATATCCAGACTCATGAATTAACTTTTATCTTGGAATATAACTATTTTGTTGCACTTGCTGGAATAATTTGAAGACTAAAAAGATTCCCTTTTTATTTTTATTTTTCACTGACTAAAACTAATCAGGCCTGCAAGTTTATTTATGCTCACTGGCGTTCATGAGAATTCTTTGAAGCTAAAGGTTAGTGTTTTGAGATGTATTCCTAAATGGCTCTTCGTAGCAAGGGTGTTTTCTGATGCTCTCACAATTTTTTCAGCCATGGGTTGGTGGTGTCAAGCACTTCTCTTCTGCAGGTGCATGCCTTTTCCATTTAGTTACTAATCTTTGCTTGTATTCTTACAATTTGCCTTTTGTTCTTCCAATTATTCTTATGCCCTCAATGTGTTTGTTTGATACTTTTAAGGGCTACAGAATATGCTGTTATAAATCAATGAGGACCGGTCCCTTTTCTTCTCTTTGAAGCTTTTCATGGCCCAAGTATAATTCATTTTTGATTGGCACTGGGTTGTCTGGAAATAGCATCCCAACTAATTGTGGGGGTGCATAGGCCGTCGACAAGTAGTTTCTCACAAGTACATCTCGGGTGATTTAAGGGAAAATCTCCCAGTCTGATGGCCCCTAAAGATTATTTGCACCCAAGGGGATTTGAAGCTTAGACGTGGGGGGAGCATACCCCGAAGCCCAAGGGCTTTACCACTTGAGCCAACCCCTAGGGGTTATCCATTTCCCAAGTATAATAATCTTTCGTGACATTTTTCTTCACTTAAAAGCTATAACTTTATTACCTATAAAAAAAAAAGCAATAACTTTATTTGAACAGGCCGTCGAAACTTCTATGAAGAGCACAAAGGCTTAGATCAAGTACATAGGATGTATATGATAGAACCCTATTTAGGAACAGAAAAAGATACAAGGAAATTCTGAAAACTCAGCCCATTAGTGTATAAAGTAGCTGCCAAAAGAAACACAGTATTGAAGAAGAAGGTTTTATGCTCTTCCGTTGTCTTCTCATGGTTCTCAAAATTTCTATTATTCTTTTCCTTCCAAGTACATCATGATAAGCATAGAGGAGCCATCTCTCACAATCCTACAATTTGTGGACTCCCATATAAGCCTCTCCAATTTGCAAAGATGTTGATTATCCTTCTAGGTATAACTCAAGCCATTGTCTAATGCTCCTACTTAGTTAGGGCCATCGTACTTATAACTTGGCATTTTGCCAATTCTTTGATTAATAAATCTCGCTTACTTAAAAAAAAAAAAAGTATAACTCAAGCCAACCTGACTCTACCAAAGACATCATACGATTCATACGACAAGGCTCTGGCATCCTCACAATGGAGTAAAAGGTGGTCTACAGATTTGCTGTCCTTTCTCACACACAACACCAATCAACCACAATAATATGACCTATCAGAAAGGGATCTTCTCTGAGGTTGTCCGATAAAACAAGATAAAATCTAAACTAATTCCTTGGTACTTTTTTTTATAAGTAAAAACTAATTCCTTAATACTGTGTTCTGTTTTATGTCATATCGTGAGACATGCAAGAATTGAAACATGATAGGTTTCAAGTATCACCTTTCTTCTTAGGAAAATGCTAGTATGCCCACCTATTTTGACACTCTTCTATTTTAATTTTTTTAATTTTTAATTTTTTTTACCGAATGGTTAAGAAAGTGATTATTAGTGTATTGATATATTTTTCATATTTTTTAAAAATATTTTAAAATGATAATAGAAAAAAAAATGATGGGCAGTACGCTGCAGCGGTCACAGTAGTTTTTTTTAGAAATGGAGTATTCCTTTCCTTATTTGTCTGTCACCCTTCTTATTTGTCGGTAAAAGTGTTCCTTTCCTTCAAGAAATGAAATTCTTTTAGTTGTTTAGATTGTTAAACAGATTTATGGTATTGACATGCTGTGGATTAGTTTTTATGTCTTGGAGTATGGTTTTACAAGTCTCAAGAAAATGATGAAGATATGCATAAGTATTCATGCAGATCAGTCACATACAGTACTCCAGATGCCAGCTCTGTCTCCTACAATGGTAAGATATGCATAGATATGGAAGAAGGAATTGATTTTAAAATGTTGTCTACAATGGTAATTGTGTGTGTGGTTTGGCTAATTTTTGTAATCCTAATTGATGCTCTTTTGTGCAGAACCAAGGTAACATTGCTAAATGGAGGAAGAAAGAAGGAGATAAGGTCAGTTCTACCAAAATTTTCATATGATTCTGCGAGTTCAAAGCTGCTTTTTGTTCAGTCCAATGTGCTCAAGGATAATTGTTGAATAATGAATCCTGCTTTGATGGAAAAGAAATCAGTTTGTTCATCTCATTAACAAAATTTATGTTGTACTGACTGTTGATTTTATCTAATTCACAGATAGAAGTGGGTGATGTACTTTGCGAAATTGAGACTGACAAAGCTACTCTTGAGTTTGAAAGTCTTGAAGAGGGGTAAAGTTTATTTTTTATATATTAAATGACATATAATACTTGAATGCATGATGCAAGCCAGTGCATTGTTTGGTACCACTCTTCATGTCATTTGTTTCATTAGCATTGACAATAAGACTCTTTTCTTTCTCTATCAGTCATCTTTCCATTCCCTGTTTATTATGCATACACTTTTCTCCATATATCCCTTTCTCTTTTTTATTTAATTTAATAATAATAATTTAAACTTCCACTTCCTAGAATGTATTTAGGAGCTCTTTTGTATACTCCCTGTATACTTGGGATATGCCTACTTCATTCTCATTAATAATAATTATCTCTTACTTATCAAAAATAATAATAATAATAATTTAAACTTTTTTTTTTAATCTTTATTATGTACACACTTTTTTTTTAACTTTATCTAGGAGCTTCTCATGTATACCTCCCTATGTACTTGGGTTGTGCCTGTTTCTACAAATAAAACTTCTTGATTACCTATAAAAAAATAATAATAATAATTTTTATTTTTTATATGAGACACTGATCAGAGCTGCTTAAAGATTGCAAATTCTGATCCATCCTGAAATGCTTTCTGTGCTGGTCCTGGATGGGTTGAACTGCAGGTTTTTGGCTAAGATACTGGTACCTGACGGTTCAAAGGATGTACTTGTTGGACAACCAATTGCAATTACGGTAACCTGTGATAATCCTTTATCCATGATTGCCTTTTCTTTTCACGGAAAGCCATCTCCAGTTAATTCCCTTTTAAGGAACATATTCAATTTGTACAATGTTTCGTTGATGGAAAAAATATATATATTATGGGGGCATCTATTATCGTTTGAGAATTTTATTAGGTCAAAACTCTTTTGTCCCTCTCCCCTCTTCATTTCTTATGTTAGTTTTAGGCTACAATTAGTAATTTAATATATTTAAATATTTTTAATGAATTAGTCGCTCCATCCCCGCAGGGGCAGAGAACCCATCGCTGTCTCGGCTGCTGTCGAAGCTCCATCTACAAATGGATAAGGCTTCAGGGGAGGGGTCAAACTTAATATTTAAAAATTAATTAAATTAAAAATTATTTAATTTTTTCTTGTTTTTTAGAAAAGATAAATGTTGTTCAAATATTATTATGCTTTTAGGGGATCTGATATTTTGAAGCCTTATCTATCCTAGATCTTTTACAAACTAATTTTTGTTTGTTGGTGTTACCCTTAAGTTTTAATACATGGCAGTGCTTTTTTAATTGCTTTTAAGTACTTCTGTTTGAGTATATATCCAAGGAATTAATTGTCGTCTAGACTCTAAACTAACTTATGTGCATTTACTAGGTTGAGGATCCAGATGATATCCAAAATGTCCCTTCTACTGTGACAGGTGCCTCTGAGGTTAAAGAAGAAAAATCAACAAATAAAGAAAATGATGATGTAGTCCTAGAGAAGAATTCTATCAAGCCAAGTACATCTGACCTTCCTCCTCATGTTGTTCTTGATATGCCAGCATTATCCCCAACTATGGTAAGAAGGAACAGAAACTGGACTCTGCCTGGATTATTATGCTCAATTATGTCCTCCTGCAGAAGCTTAAAGCTGTTTTTATATGCTTGTACAGAATCAGGGAAACATTGCAAAGTGGCGAAAGAAAGAAGGAGACAAGGTTAGTTGTCTTTAATATAAGGTTTTAAATCTGCTACTGTACTACTACTTGCTTTTGAGTTGGTGTGTATAGAACATTTGCGCTAATATTTCCTCTTGATCATTTTCTTGAACTGACAGATAGAAGTGGGTGATGTTATATGTGAGATAGAGACAGATAAAGCTACCCTCGAATTTGAAAGTCTTGAAGAGGGGTAATATTCTTTCCTCATGCTTAGTTTATTGTTGTAGAGTCATTTAGTTTGGCTGATACTAGATATGGAAGTGATACATAGTCCAAGGCTTAAGTTGATATTTATTTGCTCGGAGTCTAGATCACCATTGTGTTTGTTTTTCTTTGCAAGTATGATTGATGTGAGGTCACTGACATCATTAGAAAAGTTCATAATAGCGAGTTTAATAATGTTGGAATGTAACATAATTGCGGAGTCAATTATGGATTTACAGCTTTTGGATCTAATGCTAGTGCCAGTTTTCTTTTCATATTTCTTCTTGGTGATTCCAAGGGTGTGGTGCATGGGATCGGAATTTACTTTGCAGGGGTGGGTCCAAAGGGGGCCCTGCCTTGGAGAGGTTCCCTGACAAAAAAAAAAAAGGATATTTCTTCTTGGTGATGTGCAGATGCTTGAATTGTTACTAATGAGGCCCTCTTTAGGTTACCCCCAATTTGTTTGCATGCATTTTTATGTGGATTGTTGGCTGTAGGTACTTGGCTAAGATACTAGCACCTGATGGTTCAAAGGACGTGGCTGTGGGACAACCTATTGCAATAACAGTAAGTGTGATAATGCTTTTGTAATCGTACAAAATGCTTTTCACCTTAACGGTGCAAATGGTTTCAGTCCACACCTGTAACTGCTGACATTGTTGGGATCTAAGTTTTAATTTGTCTTGTTGCCCCTCCTTCCCCCCAATTGCTTGTTAGATAGTTTCTTCCGGAACTTTTACTTCATGGAAATAATATCCTTTAATTTTTATTAGGGTTCTAGCCACTTGCACCAAATGTAAACACAATTGCCTGTTGTTTTGCAAGGTTGAGGATCCATCTGATCTTGAAATAGTAAAAAATAGTGTTACCAGTGGTTCGGGAATCAGAGAGGAAAAGCCAGCACATCACGTTGATAGAAATGAAGTTAAAGCACAGAAAACAAGCATTGCAAGGATTAGTCCATCTGCAAAGTTGTTAATTACAGAATATGGATTGGATTCATCGTTATTAATGGCATCAGGTGCTCATGGTACACTGCTGAAGGGGGATGTTTTAGATGCAATTAAGTCAGGAAAAGGATCTTCAAAAGTTTTTTCATCTAAAGAGGGGAAATCTGCTTCACCTCAAACCCATGTAAAAGCTGTCTCACCAGGTTCAAGGTCTCAATTAAAGCAGTCAGATTCTTTTGAAGATTTTCCCAATAGTCAAATTCGCAAGGTAGGTTTTATTTGGCTGCTTGTTACGTTTGAGTAAAGTTTTCTCTGTTTAGAATAGAATGTTTTTTCTTGTCATGTAGTTTTTTGGATTGAAGTTTAAGAGAATATCTCTGTATTCCTGGCTCATTAACTACGCTACATATATCTGACAGTTTTTAATTTCTTGGGTAATTGATGAGTACTTGTAAAATTAAAGAAACTTCATAGAAGGCTCTAACACTAGCCATGCTAGTGTCTTAGAGTGTACAATACATTCAAAAGAGTAGATGCCCATGGTGTAATTTATGACTATGGGAAGGTGATAACTACCAGAGGTTCAACAATACAGGGCATGATGAGAATAAGGTGGATAAGATGGTCTAGAGAATATTCTTTGACTGCCCCAGAACCAGGAGTCCTTGGTTCAAGCTGATCAACCTAGGACAAGGAGAGAAGCCCAAGGAAAACACAGTAATGTGTTCCAGTTGTAGATTGAATTTTGTTCGGTAGTTGTAGATTGAATATATTTTTTTTTTATCGGTAGTTGTAGATTGAATAATATAAAGAAAAGGAATTCTATCAATGATTCTTACTCGTTCAGATGAGAGATCTCATTGCCTTGTCTTGACATGGACCTTGGTAGGTATAATGGGGAGTTTGTGAAAAGTATTTAATGCAGAAGTATTAAGACGAGTAAATAAAAACTCCACCGCTTTGTTGAATGAAACAAATATATTCCAAAACAGTTAGAAGCTGACTTTTTTGCATACTTCTTTATACTTCCTGTTCTTGGGCTACACCCCTTTTGACTTTAGTCAATAAGTCTATTATGTCATAAAAGTATATGTAATATCTTTGGTCAAGCATTTTCATTCCTTAACAGCTAGTTAATTCATGTTTTTATGCACCCTTAAGGGCCACTGTTTTGTGCAATTGTAAAAGTCTACCTATCCCATAAAAATGTGTAGATTTAAATTTATTGCATTTTTTGATAATGCGTGGGTTTAATTCTTGAGAACAACCACTCCATGCAAACATGCAGAACTGTTTTCTTATCTCTCCAAGTAGGATCCTACTAACAGGACCAAAACTTGGAAGTGCCCTTAAGTGACAAATCCAATACATAGGTCTACTATGTCTGATGTACGAGCACAGTTGATATGATAAACAAGAAATTAATGTGTACGCTATGAAAATATGAAACGTGCACACACACACACACGTGTTACATATTTGCATCAGCTATACTGGAATTGTTTATTACTACGTTTAAATGCCTAACACGAACTGTATTTTAGCCATTGCTTAAGACTCCATGTTTAAAATTGAATTCCAATCTAAATTATGGGCTACCAATAACGATACCTTTGAGCTTTACAACCTCTGATTTCTAGACTCTTATTCTATTAACTTTCTTTATTCTTTTTATTCTTTATTTAGTTGTTGGGGGAGGGGAGGGGAGGGGAGGGGGGGGGGGTTGCTTGAGTTGCAGTTGATAGTTACTGCTGCTGTTAACATTATGATTTAATATTATGCAGGTGATAGCTAGAAGGTTATTAGATTCAAAACAGAACACCCCGCATTTGTATTTATCATCAGGTTCTAACACTCTATGGTCTACTCTTTATCTTTATAATGTTGATATTCTACGGCTGCTAATATAATTTATCTGTCTGGAATACTCAATGATGTTCATCAGACGTTATACTGGATCCTCGTCTTTCTCTTAGGAAGGAACTCAAAGGTAAGGAATATAGACTTCAAATATTTTCCTTTGGTTTCTTGGGCACAAGTACTCTGGAAAATCATTCATTTAAGTTTCTCACTTACAGAGCAGCATGATGTTAAAGTTTCAGTGAATGACATTGTCATCAAAGCTGTTGCTGTTGCTCTGAGAAATGTACCAGAGGCAAATGGTAAAGACATATCACTTGGATGGTGTTCTAACTCGATGCCTGTATAATCAGTGTGCAGGACTTCATTTTTTCACTCTTGCTCTTCGTATTGCTTGTTTCTAATTGTTATATTCACAAGTCTTGCCAACGTTTCTTTTCTATCATTCCAAGAACCTTTAGCTTGTCTTCCTGTTGATTAATGTAGATGTTCCTTTCCGTTATTGGTTTGTATTGTATTAGCAGCTATCCCTCTTCAGGGGAATTGTATTAGAGATACATGTTTGACATCTTTTTACTTACAAGTTTGGGAGTATTCCCTTAAATTTCCTGCATTGAAATTATGCACCAGTGCTTGTTTGAGGATGTTTCCTGTGTATTATTTGTCTGTCAGATTGATGAATTCAATGGAATATGTTGCTTGATATTTATATTAATACTGAGGAGTTCATTACTTTTAATTCTGGATGCTTTGTTTGTGTGGATACATATATGCAGTTATATCTCAGATGGTTTTGGTTTGGTTTTATGCTAGAAAACAGAAATCTCTCTTTAGTATTCTAATGCTGAAATCTGTTCTTTCGATACATGGTAGCTTACTGGAGTGTTGAGAAAGGAGAAGTCATTTTATGCAATACTGTTGACATTTCAATTGCAGTGGCAACAGAGAAGGTATGATGCTGATAATTGTGGCTTAAAGCTGAAATCTAATACTTGTACTCCTCTTTGTTTGGTTTGCAAGTTTGGCTCTTCTGTTACAGTTAGTTTTGATGTTTTGGTACTAATAAAAAAAAAGTGTTAAGAGTTTTAAACCATCCCCAACCTCATCATATTATATTGCTTCAGGGATTGATGACTCCAATAGTGAGGAATGCAGATCAGAAGACCATATCATCAATATCTTTGGAGGTACTCTATTAGTAATTTGAGTTGCTTTTAGTTTTGATGACTTCATTTTGGTTCCTTATTCAAACCCCCCATAGGGGTTGGCTTAAGTAGTAAAAGTCTTGGTAGTATGTTCTCTCTAGGTCTAATATTCAAATCTTCTTGGGTGCAAACAATTTCTAGGGCGCCATCAGACTGGGGAAACTTCCCCTTGAATTACTCAAAGGTGCACTTGCGGGAAACTCATTGCCAAGGGCTTGTGTACTTCCAAGATTAGTCTGGACTTTGTTCTCAGACGCCCGGTGTCAATAAAAAAAAGAATAATGATTTGTACAAGCCCCAAATAGATAAGGCCAGTGCAGTCCATGTAAAAAGAGTGGACCCCACCATAAAAAGTGTAAAAAAAACCTTTTCTTTTTTAGTGGGACCCAAGTTTTTTACAAAGGGCCTGTCCGAGGCTTGTATCATTACTAAAAAAAAAATTGGTTCCTCATTCAACTTAAGCCTGGGCTTTTTTTTTTTTTTTTGGGTATTTTTCTAAAAGGAAACCATCATCTGCTTGGATATGATTGCACTTCAGAAACATGCATCCATAATTATGCCTTCTTTGTTATTATGATGCCTAATCAAATGAAATTTGGATGAATCTACTGCAAGAAAATGGTATTACTCAAACAAGGACTTTAAAGTTAAAAAATGTAGTACGATGTTCAGGACTTCTTGTCTTTCTTTATAGCTCATAGTTTGTAATTAAGTGTTCCTCTGTATTCTCCCTGTATACATTGGCTATGCCTCTTTCTTTTTCATTAATAAAATTTACCTCTTACTCATCAAAAAAAATAAAAATTAAAAATGTAGTGCTTTTGTGGATCTACTTTATATGTATACATATAAGAATATTCTTTTTCTTAATAAGTTGCTTTTGTACCAAGTACATTCTTGTTCTTTATAAGTAGATTTGTGGATTTATATTTTTATGAATCCACTGCTATCAAAAGAAAATAATTTTTCTAGGTTGACTTCCTCTCTGACCATCATTAGATTTTGTTCTGGATCACCATTGATTAAATTCTCTGCCGATTTTTGGGCTTCAGGTCAAGGAATTAGCTGAGAAGGCAAGGACAGGGAAGCTTTTGCCAAATGAATTCCAAGGAGGAACTTTTAGGTAAATATATTGTATGTCTTTATTGTTTTTTAATGTCCTCTACTGCAAACACTTTTTTTTATTTATTTATTCACTTTGTTAAGAGGTACAATTTTAAAATTTTATTCTTTTTCTTTATGCAGCATTTCAAACTTGGGAATGTTTCCTGTGGACCAGTTTTGTGCAATTATAAACCCCCCACAGGTTCTCTCTGTCTAACATGATCTACTTCTACTTATTTCTTTATTTGGTCGGTAACATTACGAGTGATGATATCAGCTCTAGACAACAGAATTTTTATTTTGATTAGTCAGCTCTAGAATACAGAAATCCCCTGGTAAAATTAGGTCTGTTAAAATTGATACTATTCTTTTCATTCTCAAAAAATTAAATGCAGGATAGAGGAACACCAAGGGTTATTTCAAGAACTCTAATATTAAGAGGACATAAATTTAGGGTTGCTTTGAACTCGACAGTTTGCTCGACAGTTTTCATTTTGCATATGCGGCAAATAACCTTCCCTGTTTTCTTAATGCAACCTGCCTAAATAAAAATTATTGACGGTAGTTTGAGCTGCCAATTTTATTTATTTATTTATTTGCACCATCATCTTTTTCATTTTCAGAATATAAAAAATGGTTTAAAAAAGGATGGCAAATCAACCTTGAAGTACTCTACATTTAATTGATTTTGCATCCATTATTGTCTCTTGTATCAATTTGTTCATTTCCTGCAGTCTGGCATCCTAGCTGTTGGTAGAGGCAACAAAGCTGTTGAACCAGTAACCGGAAGTGATGGTAAGATATTTCTTGCCTATTATTTGAAATATTGTAAACCTTTAATACCGGATTGGATGACAATTTTTTTTTTTTACCCAGGAGTTGAGAAGCCTGCCATTGTCACAAAAATGAGCCTAACATTATCTGCTGATCATCGTGTTTTTGATGGCAAAGTTGGAGGTACAATCTTCTTTTTCCAATATGGAAGGTTTTGTGCTAATGCTCCATATGAATTCTCTATGCTATTCATATTGGAAAGCAGTGAATCTCAGACTTGAAAAATGCACTAAATGCTAATTGCTGGTGACAGAAAATATATAACCGATAAAGGGTTCTGATTTGTTGTTCTTGTTTAAATTTGTAGTCTTCTATTATCTTGATCATTGGATCAAGAGATGACTTTCTATATAAGCAGTTGGAGGCTGTCTGGATGCCCGTGATAACATAGTCTCATCAGTCATATCTATTTATATTATTGGAGTACTTGCTTATTGGGTTAAGGATATTCTTCTATCTTGCAGGTGCATTTCTCTCTGATTTGCGTTCAAACTTCAGTGATATCCGAAGACTTCTTTTGTAATATGATGAGTGGAGCTTTGAGATTGACTCATGGGACTTTCCAGAGATCAACCATGGAGGCGGATGCAATTCACAATTCAGTCGATTTTTTTTTTTTTTTTTGTTTTTTAGATTAACCATGTTATTCTATTTTTCGTGGGGTGTCTCTGCTTGATTGTCTATTCTTGTATCATCTTGTTTACGGGATTTTTGTTGATTCCTTCCAACTCGTCTACGGAGAACTGAATGGTCGAGTTCATAAGCCATGATGATGAGGTTTTGCATTTAGGTTTCAAATGCTGATTAAAAGACAATTACTCTCAAGTTTTCTAGACCAGAAAACGTAGCAATTGTGACAATGTTTTGATGTTTATCATCAAACAGCTTAATGTTACAGTAGGAATAAAGATGTATAAAAGAACAATGAAAAATAAATCTCTTTTAACAGTGAATTTATTCTTGTATCAACAGCCTCCGAGAATTTTTCGGACGGTAATATTGATTGTATTGATGGCGATGGTGAAATGTGCACTGTTTAGTTCATTAATGAAACCAAAGCCCGATTCCAATCTTCGTTTGGATAATTAGGATTAATCAAATCAGTTATTCAATATTAAAAAAAATAATGCAATTAATCATATTATTAATAGTGTTTAAAGAGTACTTAAAAATAATTGCACATAAAATTTTTTAATCAAATGTATCTGCTTTTGCAACAGTGTAACGATGCATTCTACGGTCACAAATTTAATTATACCATTGCGTTAACTTCATCAGAAGCTACAGAAATAAGAAATTGAACAAAACGAACAACAAAAGATCAGAGTAAATTTAATTTCCAAAAACTGAGGAAGGATTACGCCAATTGCCAGTTAGAGCACAAAATAAATAAACCTCATTATCACCCACTCACCCTGACCCTTTGTATTAAAGCAAACCCCCATGACAATGACAAAAAGTAGAGCAGATACACTGACCATCATCAACCCAGCTGCACAGTCACACTATGGACTGAAAAACTCACTTGGAATTTCTAGGATCCACACTGCGGCTGTCAATCTAAAATAAGAGAACGGAAATTAAGGACACATTTGCTTCTATAGAACTCTAGAGAAAAGTAAGGAACAATTTCGGTTTTCTGAATAATTATCAGAAGATTCTTGTCTCTAGTTGAGAATTGTTGTCAATCTAGGTAGTCCCTTTGACAGCAAGTGGTTCATACCATTGAGGGCCAAACCCAGCAGCTTTTCTTGCCTCTTCATTGAAAGGTGGTTTCAATGGTCCTCTAAAATATGTCCTCACTATTGAGTGAAACTTCTGAATTACTTCGTCTTCCTCCTGCGTTGTTTCACTTTCTCCAGCCCCGCCTGGAGATTCCAAGCCGCCCTGATCCTGAGCTGGATTTCTAGCCCTCAGGCAAAGATATTTAAACCATTTAACACCAGCAGTACAATGGGTAATCTCCTCTGGGTAAACCACTTTCTCTAGTAATTCTGCTGTCTCATCATCACCTCCTTTGCGAAAACGAGAAATTGTTGTGGGCAGCACATCAAGTCCTCTGGCCTGCGTTCAAACCCAATTAGTATGAAAATGTCATTCACTGATGGAATGTTTAGACAACAAAAAAAGGATTACAGTCTAGTGTGCATTAAAACTCCATTGAACCTCACGCACACACAGAATATATGGCTAGAGCCACAAACATAGAATATACAAACTACATTAATGTATATACGGAAAAACGTATGTATTTCAAATTCATAGTCAATACTCATGCGACCCCACGGTCCATATTGGTCCGAATAATTCCTTTGCAAAACAGTAAGTTTTTTTTCCCCCCTCAATACATATAAGGATAAAGCACCTCGTGGACACAATGCTCAACCGCCAGACGTGCCAGGAGATCGTTGGAAGTAGCAGTAGCAGAGTCCCATAGGCCATCGTGAGCAGGTAATGCTCCATAGAAAGAACCCATCTCTTTCAGCCGTTTCAGCAGGAGAGTGAAGTGTCTGCCCTCATCTTGAGCCACCTTAACAAAATCGGTAAAGAACTCTCTCGGCATTGCCTCTTGCTTACCGAAACGTGCAATTATATCCTATAAGAATCCAGAATTACTATTTTTTTAATACGATAATTATAAGACAGACCAATGAAAAAAATGCATGAGATGCATAAAAAGGGAAATTAATGCATCCATAAGAGAGTAGGTTAAAGTACATGAGCATGTCTTTGAAAAACTCAGGCGGGCCTGCTTCACATTTGGATATCAGTTCTTAGCCTTCGATAGGTTAAAACAGTATCAACGTGCGCCCAAAATAAAATGTTCGAAAATTTTCAAACTTTCTTTTTAATGGGTAAAATCTTTATTCATGCATGATCTCCTAATGCATAATCCTCTGTTAGATCTTCCGATGAATGATTTTCTGGGTTTTTCCTAACAAGAAGTGTTCCGCGAAACACAAAGAAATCAGTGAAAGAAATAGTACCCAAGACAAATCAATAGCCCAGCTCTCCGTGTGCACAAGACTATGAACAATGGCCTGCCTACTCCGCAAGCTACCAGCTTTTCCGAGCTTCGGCATGAGACTCGCTGACACCAACTTAACCTGCGTAAACGTTTTCATTGCGACATTTTATCGAACGATAAATTCAAATGTGCATTTCAATAGAATCAAATCATTACGGGGAGCTTTCGAGTGAAAATACATTGGCGAATCTGGCGGGGCGTTCTGGGACGGGGAGGTCCACGGAAGGGTTGTAGGGCTGAATGATGGTTCCCTGAAGCCATTGAGAAGCGAAGGAGTCGCCGAGCCGGGCCTTCTCGTATGGGTCCGCCGTGTCGAGGACTCGTAGCGCTGCTTCTACTAAGGTCTCGGCTCCATCTTGCTGCCATTTTCTCTCGTTCAAAACTGTGCATGAGAATTTCATCTCGCACGGCCCCGGAGTTATAAAGAAAGAAAAACTCCGTCCTCTTTCCTTTTTTGGAACTGTTTTTTATTATCTTCATCGTGCGGCTCCTGTTAAAAAAGCTGTCTTCTTTCCTTTTTTTGTTTTTTTTATTATTTTCTTCTCTGCGCTTTACCATCACTAATACCCAACTAATATTTGGGCCTAGGGCACAACCCATTTGGACCCTAGGCCCAGTGATACTTATTTTAATACAGATTTCGGCTTTCATCCCCAGTGTCCCGCGCGCCCTCGGACACGCATACGCATTTCTGCAGTGCCTCGGAAAAAAAAAAAAAAAAAAGAATGAGTCAACTCGCGTGCCCCAGGACGGAGTCGACTCACCATAGGCTTCATGAGTTCGCCAAAACTGCCCTCATCAAGATCTTCGCCCACCCTTACGCCAGTGTGTGCGAGTTGTACTGTGGAGGAGGACTGTACATGGACAAGTGGGACGAAGCCCAAATTGGTCACTACATGGGAATCGGTATACAATTTTTTATTTCCTTTTTAATTTTCATGGATTCTGTGTTTTGGTTACATTAATTTTTTTAGCTATTCTGTAAGTGAAATGAGATTGGGTTCTTTGTTAATGATGTAGATGTATCGTCCTCTGGAATAAGCCAACTAAGAGAAGCGTGGGAGAGCCAGAGGAAGGCTTATAGTTCTGAGTTCTTTGAGCTAGACCCTTGCTTGGTGATCTTTTCTTTCTTATTATTAATTACTAGTCTACACTTATTCATTTTCACTTATTTTTATGACGCAATAATACTGCATCAGTGTTACCTGGTGCTAGAATTTATTTTGATAGCTCTATGCTATGAATTCTTGTTTTAGTGTTGGAATGCTGCATTATCTTAACTGGTACTTAGGTTGCTTTAATTTTCATCCAGACATTTTTTTATTTTTTTGTGTCCTCCTTGCTTGACATTATAATGCTTTGGCAGGAAAATGTAGAGATGCATTTACAGGAGAAGACCAATCAGGCTGATTTAGTGTGCTGCTTGCAGAATTTGCAGGTTTTTTTTATATCCTCCTCACCTCTCTCTCCCTCTTCCTCTCCCTCTCCCTCTCCCTTCAGAGGATCAGGTTCCAAAATTTAAAGGATCTCTACTTGCAGTTGTGCTTCGAAACTGAGGAGAGAGCAAGGAAACTTTTACAGAATGTGTCAT
The DNA here is from genome assembly GCA_036898215.1 of Platycarya strobilacea. Classification (NCBI taxonomy): domain Eukaryota; kingdom Viridiplantae; phylum Streptophyta; class Magnoliopsida; order Fagales; family Juglandaceae; genus Platycarya; species Platycarya strobilacea. The sequence continues at coordinate 35,015,345 of CM072551.1, read as the reverse complement.
CTTTGCTGAAACCGGGGGGTTATTTTTTTGGTATTACTCCTGACTCATCTACAATATGGTATGAAATAGTGATTGTTAAAGACCTGTTATTTTTGGAGTTACTTGGTTGATCGCATTGGGATTTTATTTGTATGCTTGCTTGTATGTATTGGGACTGGCCAGTTCAAACATTTGAGTTTATTTGGTAATTCCTTAGTTGTTTATGTCATAAGAGTAGTGCTACATGTATGTGCAATTTTATGTATTATACGTATTGAGATCTGTCCCATTTTATTAATTTATTATTTTTTAATTTTAATTTCGAATTTCAAATCTTTGCCATTTAATAGCTGACATGTCAGCACGTATGGTTATGTGAGTAAAATTGTAAGTATAGATAGCATTTTCCATTTAATGAAGGGTGCTTTATTGGTACTGAATGAATACAATGGGGACCTCCTCTCTCTCTCTCTCTCTCTCTCTCTCTCTCTCTCTTAGTTGATTTGGTAGCGTAGAAATATTTTGAATTGTGATCAGATTCTAAATTGCTGAAATTAATCAAATTTATTTATCCAATATTGTGGTTCTAATTTCTTTTAGAATCTTCACAGGATTGAGGTGCTTTAAAACTTTTGGAGAGTATATATAGTTGATTTCAGTTTCCATTGGCCCACAGTCATATTTTTGGTTGGCAGTCTGAATGAAATCTTATTTCATGTTGGAATTATCAAATGGTTTTAATTTTATTTATTTAACATGGGAGGCGTAGATGGTGTTTCATCAGCATCAAGTGACTCAAGTCTGGGATTGACAATGCCAAACTTATTTTGGATGAAGAAAAAAAAAATTGTGATGTTAAAACTATAACATGCCTTGTCTGGGCCAGGACTCATGAGTTTACGATCAATTTCCATGATCTTTTCTTCTGCTCATGACCTTACTAATTCCTGGTCATCGTGACCAGTGCCATATAAGATCTTTCCTTTTATAAAATGAGGGTTATATTACAAAATTAACAATTTGGGCATACAGGGCAAAATACCAGAAGAATGTTGAAGCATACCATAACAAAAGCAGCAGCATGAAGCCAAGCATTGTTCCCAATTGCATTCGATCAGAAAGCTACATGATCACCTTTGAAGTGGAAGAAGAGAAGTATGTATAAATTTTAGAACTTAAGCATGCTTAATTCGAATTGATGGGTGATATAAAATTGGTCCTTCGGTCGGTCCAATCATTCCAGGTTCCCATTATTTGGAAAGAAATACCAGCTGAAATTTGCTAGTGATATATCTGCTGAAACCCATTGCCTGGTTCATTTTCCAAGTTTCATCAGGTTTGTTTCTATCTCATTGTTTGTGAACGTATCAACACTAGTTTTAGGATTTTTGCTTTGGTTAGCAACACGGAAAACCCACTTTCTGGTCCAATCATTTGCGAAGAATACCCATATTGATTTTGAAAGCTTTTATAGCAATGTTTCCATTTTGGTTGCACACTTTCTTTAATCCTATACTGACATGAACCCTTTCTAGCCCTAAAGTGACTGCAGATTTGCCAGAATTAGAGTTTATAACTTTGTGCGGAAAGAGTGCTAATCTTATAACTCTCACTAGATAGCCAACATATCACTGAACTTTCTCCTTCTTTATATGTACTTTAATTCTTAGGTTTGAATTAAGGGAATGATTTATTTATTTTTAATTCTCAATGCTCTCTTCCTTTGATGTTGGGTGCAAAATATTCTAATGATAAGCTTCCCCGATATATAACTCAGGTTGGCAAGAGAAGCTGGTCTTGAGTATGTCGAGATTCAAAACTTAACAGAGTTTTATGATGATAACAGGTTTGCAGATTTGTGCTGTCTTCCTTAGCTAAGTTCTGAAAGAAATTAAAATATTAATGATCCAATCATTTCTTTTAGACTCCAGTTTTGATTAAGATTGTGCAGTAAGTTGCTTGTAATTGACATTTGTCTGACTGAGTGAAGCTGATTTTTTATTTTCCTTGTTTGGTTGTTGCCAAAAGGGCCCAATTTGCAGCCATGCTAATGAATTATGGTCCAAACCTAGTTGACCCACGAGGGAGACTTCTTCCTCGATCTTTTGATGTTCTAGGTGATGCATTCACATTTCATTTTTTACTTCTCAGCCTTTTCTCTGCCATTTATCACTTGCGTTTTGCCCAGTTCTACAGTTTGCTGACCGGTCCTTTTGGCATTTTCCTTTTACAGGTCTTTATACCACCTTTATATTTCAAAAGCCAGACCCAGATATTTCTCCTCCAATAATAACCCCTTTATTGCCGGAGACAAGTTACAATCATGATGAGGCAAGTATTTCTGGAATAGGCTAAAATTAGAGGATGATGTGTGACATTGTCTCTCAAAATCGGTAGATTTGAGAATTTCCCCTGATTCAAAAGGAAGAATGGGACTGGTATAAACTAAGTTAAAAGGCAAATATTGATATTAGCTCAAAATCGGTAGCTTTGCTCTTCTGATGCCAAAATAATTCTCTCTGCGTGGCCCTGATAATCTTTTCTTCAATTATTTATTTGTTTTTGCTTGGTTTCTCTTGATCTTGTAGAGAGAGTGGCAGGGGACTAGTCGGAGAGACGATGAAAAGAACGGGCATACAGAGCCACCAACTCTTGGATTAGGCAAGATTAATGACCAGAAAGGGATTTTGGGTCCTGGCCCTGCAGATTTACGTTTTTCAGAGGCACTTTGACCTGATTGGAAACAAGCAAGAGGGATTTGGATGGGGAAGGGAAAAGCACCAACATATTGGGTTGCCACCAATGCGAACTCATTTTGTTCGTGCGGTTGTAACAGATTTGGATTCTGCAGAGGTCCAGCTACTCTTTTTTATTGTTATTATTATTATTTTGAATTCAATTGTATGTAATTGTTTCTCTTTTCGATGGCCTAAGCATGTGTATATGGGTTTTAACTGAATGAACCAGAGACTTGACAGATATAGTTAAAAAGCCAATCTCAATGTGACAGTTAACTACAACATCTGGGTGCCATTATATGCTCAGACCCATGATTAATTGTATTGTGCCAAGTGTTTTTTTCCCTTTAAAAGTAAGGTTTGGATTTCGATCCATCACTTGCTCTCCTCATTCACCAAATGATTAGAAATAGGGGTGTAAATGGTCCGGTCCGGTCCGGTCCGGTCCGGAAAATTTGTAGACCGATTTCATTCGGTCCAAGAATTCTCTCACCCTGGACCGGACCGAACAGGAGTTCGGTCCATACCGGTCCGGTCCAATTCGGTCCAGGGGCGGTCCGGTCCGGTCTAGGGGTGCCCCATATGATTTAATAGGCTAAATTTAATATATAATTTTACAATAATCAAATATTTTTTTGGTCCAAATTTAATTACTATAAATTATAATATGTTAATATTATAAAAGTATATATTATATATTAATATGTTAGTATATATTATATATTTAGTATGTTAGTAAATTATAACTAATAGTCTAATAGTCTAATAACACTTTCACATTAGTATATGTTAATAAACTATAACTAATAAGTAATAATATTATTACAATTTACATTAGTATATTATATATTTATATGTTAGTAAATAGTGATAAATTATTAATAATATATTAAATAATAATAATACATTTATTATTTATATATTAATATATAAGAGTATATATTATCTATTAATATATTAGTTAATATTAAATATTAAGTATATTAGTAAACTATAACTAATAATCTAATAGTCTAATAATATTATTACATTAGTATATGTTAATAAACTATAACTAATAAGTAATAACATTATTACAATTTATATTAATATATTATATATTTATATATTAGTAAATAGTAATAAATTAGTAATAATATATTAAATAATAATAATACACTTATTATTTATATGTTAATATTATAAGAGTATATATTATATATTAATATATATTAATATTAATATTTATATTTATATATTATTATTTATATATACATATATTTTTTTTTTAAAATTAAAAAAAAAAAAAGGGATTCGGTCCGGTCCGGTCCAGGACCGGACCGGAATTTTCCGGTCCATATATTTTTTGGACCGGACCGGACCGAACTCCAACCGGTCCGGTCCGGGACAACGGGTCCGGTCCGGTCTTTTTACACCCCTAATTAGAAATGAAAAATAAACTGTTATAGGGTTAACCCATTGGGTTTATGTAAGGGGATTTAATAATTTCAATCAATATATTTATTTGGTCCAATGTTGGTGAGGGTTCGAAGGACAACAAATGAGTTAAAAAGACAAAAACATTGGCACGCCCAGTGGGACTCGAACCCACAATCGCCTGATTAGAAGTCAGACGCCTTATCCATTAGGCCATGGGCGCCTCTTTAAGCACTATCGCTGTGCAATTTATTTATTACAATAGAATGTTGAATGTCACACCTCGTTTGTCTTTCACAGAGTTGAATTAAGATAAAGTTAAAAATTTAATAAAATATTATTAAAATTATTTTTTTAATATTATTTTTATTTTGAAATTTTGAATTATTTACTTCATTTTGTGTGAAAAATTAAGAAAATTATAATAATTACATAAAATAAGAATGTTTGTAAAAATAATGAGATCTTAATTAATTAAAGCAACCACAATGTCATCCTTAATATCGGAGACTATATAATGAATGGTCTTATTTTACTAAATTATTACATCAGTGCTTATTTTAAAATAATAAATTGAAAATTTTATAGGTAGTATTTGCTTCACTGTAGTAAGATAGAAAGAACAAATAAATAAGACATAATATTAAGACTCATATTTTTGCTCCTTAAGAATTACCAATATTTTAAAGTTGTGTTAATTTTATTAAAAAAATTATTAAAAAATTATTTCTTTTAAAATATAAATATACAATATGTTGTAAAAATGACATGTATTTATCATTTTTCTTTATGATCAAATTAGAATTTAGATACTTAGGATTTAGGGTTTGTTTGTGACTGGCGTGGCAAAATTGAGCTGACAACATCATTCGACATTTTGGCATTGTGGATATACACTTTTTGAACACACAAAAACAGATCCCCTTTCCCGTACCTTGATGAACGAGCAATGAGATTCACACAATATATTTTACAATACGCAACCAAAGCCTGTTAGCCTGGTGACACAAACCCACCCTCCAAAATTGAAGACTTGCGTTCAATCTCACACCCCACCCCCAATGTATCAAAATATATATAGATATATAGATATATATATATATTTTACAACCCGTCTTAAAGTAAGAATATTTTTATAAAATGATGACTTTTATAAAATGTTTTACTAAACAACCTTTGCTAAAGCATGATTGTGTAATATGTTGTGAAAAAGATGTGTATTCATCAGTTTCCTTTTGGGTTTTTATTTTTATAAAATGATGTTACTTTTATAAAATGTTTTACTAAACGACCCTTGCTAAAGCATGATTGTGTAATATGTTGTGAAAAAGATGTGTATCCATCATTTTCGTTGATGAAAACCCAAAACCCCTTTCCTTCGATCCCTTGCTCTGTATTCTCCGCCACTTCCAAAGCAACCTCACATTTTAAGCAAAATCCATTTTAAGCCTCTCCTCTCAGTTCTTCAAGTTTCCCTTTTCTAAAGCAAGGACCCAAGACCGAAGTTTGTGTTGTACAGGAAGTGAAACGAAAAGTAGGCGTGTGGTTGAGCTGGAGAAGCACAAAATGCCAATAAGCGGCCAGACGTTGTATTCGACCTAAATAGAACCCACCGCCATTTTTTTTTTCTTTTTCATAAGCTTGATTTAAAAATAAAAAATAAAAAGAGCTCTTGAACTATAACTAGTGTTACTTATAAAATTCAACAGGAAAAAAAAATCTTATTTAGGTCGAATAACCTTCGATATAATGGCATGCCACAGTTCCTAAAACATCAATGACTAAAACATTAAGGACTATCACCAAAGTACACGGACAACACAACAGAAAGCTTCGCAAATTACAAAATTTTATTCATTTACATTCACGGCATTAACATAGAAGAGATGAATTAATATCCAGTCCAGCAGCCTTTACAAAAGCTAATCTAATTCAGGAAATTAATGGCACTGTAATCAAGTTACCTGGGCTGGCTCAACATCCTGACAGAACCTACGTCAACTTTAGTTCTTACATGTACACTTTCTTCAAGCTTTCTTATTGCTTTCCTCTCTCGTTATACCAAAGATGGTTCTCAGTTAAACTCTTATCCTCCGTACCAACAGTTCTGGGACCCATCCCAAATGCCTGGGTCCATCTTAAGTCCATTTCATTTCGAGTGAGGTTAAAAATAAATAAAAAAAACACGAATCTCTTCTGAGCAACCTCTAAATCCTTAACCGAACAGTGAAGCTCAAACAAGTACTGCGACAGATTTGGTGCTGGAAGCTCACCCCTAGCTCCAAATCTGGACTTTTTACTCGGATTAAAAATAACTATCATAAATAGAAAGCTTATCAAATGCATCAAAATTTGCCTTTAGCCCAACAAATTGGCTACTCAGCTGAGCACAACCAGCTTCTGGCCACCTGCAGACCCCATCTCGAGTGCGTAACGGACATAAAGTTTCACATACTCGACCAATCGGATTGTTAGGAACAACATCCTCGGCCATTACCGTAATAGATACAGAGAGATCTGATTTCTCATCATGCTGCACAGTACCATCTGATTTTCTTTTTGAAGTGGAATTGATGAATTTCTGTGGTGTTTCTGCTGGGTTGCTCTCAAATCCAACTGTACAATCACCACTGCTTGAGAAGTGAACCTTGCACCCCAGAGACTGTACCGCTCGCTTTATGGCTTCACCTTCCTTACTGGCCCTCTTTGCTAGGTTCATAGCCGAGCTGTTGAGTTGCTTCTCATTTCGTAACTCGGTACTCAATGATTCCATGGCAATTGTAATTTCTTTATATTTCCTTTCTGCAATATCTTTCACCTGTTTATACAGCCAACTCAGTTTGAATATAAATACCAATTTTAGAACAAAGTAAAAGTGCATCCAAAAAGAAATTCTTTTTTTGTGTGTGTGTGGTTTTTTTTTGGGGGGGGGAGCGGGGGAGTGGTCTATTAGGGAAGATTTTATAGCCATATGACAGAAACGTCTACCACCTTCTGCAACTCAGAAAATTTTACAGCCATCTTTCGACATTGAGCTTCAAGCTCCCCAGCTTGGGCTTCTGAAGGACAAGCCCAACGAAGATGAAATTGAGGCCAGAGTGTTGGGGCTAAGGCTGCTGCAGGAGGTAATAGTGGACCATCATGTCTCAATGGATCATAAAAGAGGTTGTAATGCACATGAGAGCTTCCCTCCGAAGCACGCAAATCACTCAAATATGTCCACAAACATCCACAAGCTTCAGAAACACCACATTGCTGTCTCTCCTTTTCGCTGAACATCAAAGTAGTCAATAAGGGAAAAAATGAAAAGAAAGGGGGAAAAAAAACTGACTACTTCCTGCAACAGTCAGCATCACAGAAGTTCACTTCCATTTTTGTGTATTTCACAATGTTGATCTACCTTCCTGATAGAACCTTATATGATTGGATGATAAACCGGTCATTTGGATAATTTTGTATTCATTCAAGTGTGTTAAAAAAAAAACGAAAGAAAGAGGCATAGATATCATAAGAGTAGGCATTGAATTATTATTTTTTATTTCTTCACAACCACAAAACCAGCAGGCATTAAAAATTTATAAGATTTGAAACCACTAGGGGTTGGCTAAAGTGGTAAAGACCTCGGCTTAGGGGCATGCTCCCCCTAGGTCAAAAGTTCAAATCTTGTTGGGTGCAAACAATTTCTAAGGCCATAGGACTAGGAGATTTTTTCCTTGAATTACTAGAGGTGCACTTGTGGAAAACTCCTTGCTGAGAGTCTATGCACCCCCGGGATTAGTCGGGATAATGTTCCGGACACCAAGTGCCAATCAAAAAAAATATATAAGATCTGGATTTCTAGTTGTTAAAATTTTGATATTCCATATACATGAATAGCACAATGTGATGGAAAAGAGAAGAAAACATATGACTCATGATGCAAATAGAGACAACACAGACAAAACACCAGATTCCAGCGCTCAAGAACTAGAAATGTTAACCTAATCCATGAACTCATGAAATAATAAGATACCAGTTTACTGGCGTAAGAGAAATTTCACCATTCAACCACATAATATGCTTAAATTTGACTTGCCCAGCAATTTCTGAGTTTCCTATTTAGCACATATACGTGTGTCAATTCCATTCCATTTCAAACTTTTTTACCAGATTTTGATGCATTCCAGACTAGTTTTCCCCATTTAAGCACCATGCTTATATACACTCACTATAAGTCCAATGCTATATATGCACTCACTATAAGTCTACAAGCACCAAACGTTCAAGAAGCTTTTTATCTACAAGTATGATAATTACACAATGAACCAAGTAAGAAAATTGCACCCTAAAAGCGACAAAAATGAGCTTTCCCAGAACGGTTAACTAATTATCAAGTGTCATTCCACATCCAGTGTTTGAATGCAAAATTGCAAAGTTACACAAATCAGATGCATGCTAACTTTGATGCATGTAGAAACCAGAGTCTTTGGTCTCTGGCAAAAGCAACTTCAAATCCCTCATATCGTGGCCAATGCTGACATAAGAAACTTACCTATTACAGAAGAAATTTCCAAAACGACAGGAAAGCACACAGTCCAAGAAATCCACCAGAAAAGCCTAAACCACCAAACGGCATACATGTCAGCGAGCAATTATTTTCAAACCAAAAGGAAAAAAATAAACAGGAGCAAAATAAGATGCTCATCAACAGACAAATATTCAAACAAAAAAAAAAACTGACACTTATTGTCACATTGGAAGAGGGATGCATACCGAGGAAAACTCAAAAGCAAAAGGATACATCCGCAACAATTGTGAAATGCAATCAACCCACTGCAAAATATATAGAAATCCAAAATTAACTACAACCAAATCATCATGCAAAAAAGAAACAGAAAGGGGGCAGGAAAAAAATGGAGTGCATGAGAGCAATTGTCATTTTAAACTTTATTCATTTCTTGCCATGCTTGACATCAACTCTTAGCATGATCTCAAGTGAAGAAACCATATGCACTCAAATGGGCCCGGAGAGTTTTGACAATGAGCTACAGGATGCACCAAATAATTGTTAGGTGACACATTGAAAACCATCAGTCTAAAAACCTTTTGTCAAGGAGTGCCATTTGAGTCAGACCACACACTTCACCCCATTATTATGAATACATTCATAAAAATAAGCCAGAATACTAAACACCAAGATTGTGGGCCCCTTAAAATCTCGCCTAGATCATTTAAGCTCAGGCTGAGCCTGCTGGGATTCGATACCATCTCTATACCTTGCCCTAGCTTTTTGGGCTCAATGCTGGGCCAGCTGAAAGTGTGAATAAATAAGGACACCGACAGTAATGACATGAGAAGCAGCTGATAAACAAATTTTAGTGACTCAGTCTGGTGAAAGGATGAGTTTTCTGTCTCCTTAAATTTTATATCAAGGTGCACAAACCTGCAAAAATATGGGAGAATAGTTGTTTGAATTCTGCACATGAGATGAACTTGGAGCTTGAGACGTAAATGATCCTGATGACTGGCGTATAGGCGATGATGTGAAACTCCCTCCAGAAGACTGCCTTGATAACTCAAAGGGAGAGCTGCTGCTACAAGATACTGCTTGAATTCCTATTCTATCTGAAAATGGATGACCAAATGCTAGCCAGTCTTTCTCAACAAGTGCCTGTACAAAGATAAAAGATCCAAAACCTCATACACTTGGAATAGGAATAAATCCGAAGTAACTAAGTCACTCTTGATATCACTTCTCAATTGGATAGAGTGATGGGCAAGTTTGCTCGGTTCCATCTTTTTGGTCTTTCTTGATCTTCTTAATTTTGGAGTCAGAATTTTCCTTCTTTCTTTCTGCTGTCTCTTGCATGATTTCCTTGTTCGACAGCTACTCTCTTTTATTTCTTGATAGAATCCTTATAAAAACAATCGAAAACTTATAGAACATAGACCAGTAACATCCAGTTCATACCTGAAACCCTGAGAATGTCCGATAGTATGGGTCAAGCAGCAGACTAGCAAGTGAAACCAACTGAGTTGATCTATCCCACCCATCACTACACAAAACATTGGTGCTTGTAAAGTCAACTCAGAAAAATAGATAAGGTAAAGTGTAGAACATCTTACAAATTCACTACAAATTTCATATGCAGGCAACAAACAGATATATCTTTGGTTTTTTTTCATAGGTAAAGAACTGAAAGATCTTTGTACAAATGCTATAGCAACAACTAGATGGGTTTTATTATGAGTAGAAATATAGTGATGTTCCTAAAATGCGACATTTTTAGTTGTGAAAGAGCAGTAACCTGCAATGTATAAGAACTGATGCCGATTCCAAAGCAACACGTGCAGCAATCCAAGCTGAACCAGCCAAGACATTCTGAACATGTATCAACCAACCACTGTCACCAAGGGTTGACACTGAAGCAGACATGCTGCTGAGATTGCCTCCACCCCAACTCCATCCACCATGCCTCTGTCAACAAAATTAGTATCAATACTGTCATGATTACAAACAAGGCATTGCAAACAAAGTTCATCAAAAAGGCACAATAATCTATCAATCAAAGTCAAATGAAAATGACTTGTGAGATTATCCCTGCCTTGGGGCCCTTGAAAAGGTGAGACAGTTAACATAGTCCAGAACCAGATATTTCACTAATATCTAATATCTCTGGAGATGGACTTCTTTCCCAGATAAACAAATCAATTAACATAGTCCAGTGCGGTTAAGAAGCCAGATCTATATAAGATGTCTGAGAGTAACCAGAAATGATGAAATTCCATCTGATGAAGTAGCGCCATGAGTGTCCAAGTAGTCTCTAAGTCGAGCAAGACTATCCCTCATTGCATGTATGTTATCTATCCCAAAGAACACTATCTGATGAAAATAACAAAGAAGAAATATGAAATGGTCAAATATTATAAATCATAGTTTATGACCATGAGACGAATAATTTGACAATACAAGCTATCGAGAGACCTCAGATTGAAAATAATTTGAAGATGACTCTGAGCCACCTCCCATTGCACCATTTGCCAAAGCATTTTTCCTAGGTCTTGCATCGGCAATATATAGCTTCCTTGGAGAAAAAAATAAAGAGGGAAAAATAAAAAATCAATCCACGTTAGCCCAAAAAAACAGAAGAAATAAAGCTTTCAAGAAATTAGCTTATTTTATTGAACCTGCATTATGGAAGAAATTAGCAGCAAATGTTAACAATCATAATTAATACCCCATCACAACACTTTTCTTTAATGTAACCATAAACATTAATAATATCAGAAAGGTAACTACCATTTCTTACCAAAATATAAATATTGAAATGTTAACATAATACCAGTTTCTTACTTCTGAAAAAAATAAATAAAACCTGTTTCTTATCAGCATGGAAAGAAAAGATTTCTCAAGAGAGTAAAAAGCAAAGCTGCAAATCTTTGTGGCTCTACACTTACATAGATTATATCGATGCATATGCAGCAGTTCTTTTCCATTTTTATATATGTCATTCAAATTTTATTAATAGTGTACAGGATAGGAACACGAGTACCACATGCAGCAGTTAAACAACAAGCTTCATGATTGCACTTATTTGGTAAAATCATAGAATACAGCATTTTGCATCATATGGAAGATAGAAAGAAAGGAACAAGTTTTATATGCATACCTTCGTACTCCACTCATACCAGAAAGTTGAGTGCAAAGTGCAGCAACAAGCTTTTCATCAGTGTTGCTGCACACAAATATAGAGAAGTAAATCCATGAAATTTCAAGAAGAGGCATATGAATAAAAAAAAAAGGTGGAGTTGATTTGACAGAAATTACAGGTTACCTCCTCATATTCATCATAAGGCCGACTAATGGTTGGGAGGAACGTGCAAGGACAGCTCCAGTTCCTATAATTCAACACATGTAATACATAAGCAAGTCATTACCAACAAGAACAAAAAATGGTCGTTGCTTACCAGGATGACACCAAGAAACTACAGGCAATCGGCATCTTGCACGGAATGTTGAAGCCTGAATCACTTCTTCATCACTAGCATCAATAACCATGCAAAGTTACTACACGCCCAGTTATAGTCTCAAACTGAAGTCAAAGTTTATCAACATTACAAATATTTCAGCCAAAATCAGAGTGCATAGATATCACTGTCTTACCTAATGCCCTTTGGCACAATCAAGGCAAATGGATAACTTTGGCACATTGTATAGTTGCAATTTATGCTAGTTATTCTCCACATATCATTGTATAATGTGAATGACCCATTCTCAATCATACTCATAGATGCACAATAGGAACCTTTTCCAAGAAGTCGGAAATACTCATTTAGTAACCGCACCCTTGGGTTAGTATTGTTGAATTTGGAAGGTCCAGAAGTAAAAGCATAATGATCCCATAGGCTCACAGGCTTAGTACACCTCAGTAATGCATCAAATACAGCACGCCTCTGTAGAATTCAAAATTTATACAACATGCGGGGAATTGAACATCAATGATTAGCAATGTGGGATTGTTGCTTAAGGCACTGTCAACTAATTAACCATTTTAAATTACAAAGTTACAAACTAAAACTTACAACTAACAAGAAAAGAAAATGCGCTTGGTAACAACCGCGTAAAATTTATCCTTTTGAACATTAAACATAGGAAATCAAACATAGCAACAACTGAAAGTGAAATTAACCTGCTTCGTTCTAGGGCGGAAACCAAAGACGATAATTCTCATATCTTTCCCTGAAAAATATGACAGGGAACTTTATTTCTCTTGCCATCATCACAAAGGAGCAAGTAATAATTAAAATAACTGGCTATGTTGTATAGGGTCTGCAAGACATAATAAAATAACCAACTAGCTATACATGTAGCCATTATTCCAGTAACAAAATATAATCTACACTAATATATTGGAGATTTCATGCATGATTTCTTTCAGAAAAGAATTGTAGATGCTACTTTATATTATAGTCTAATTCAAGGCAGATGTGAGAATCCATTCCCAGAATCTTAGGCTTACTCCTGCCTTTCATAAATGGGAACCTGAGTCAGTGAGTTCTCCTTTTGATTTAGTATACTAGTTAAAACATGAAAGCACCTATTGCATGTATTAGAAGCTAAAATGTGGTGAATAACTCGATGTCTGTTCTTATTTGGAGGCATTAAGGAGTCATAACAACATGCAAGGCTGTTTTTTTCTTTTCTGGATGACAGCATTGTCCTTCACACCATCACCACCACCAAGGCAACATCTAGATACCGCCTTAACACATCATGTCCATCCCTTGGAATAAATATGGCTCAAAGAGCAAATGCAGTTGGCATTCAAATTAAAAGCCAGTAAGTCCTCAAAGAAATAACAAAACCTCTCGCAAGCACAGCCATGGAATGATTGGTATAAGATATAATGATAATTTATTGAACAATAGAAATGTTGAGAAATTTCAATAGAAGAAAACTATTAGAAAGCATACCTATGACCTGAAGAAGTCGTTGTGACGGAGTCTTGTCATATTGGCGAGGGGCTGATTGAACCCTTCCAGCCTACACGCACTTAAAAATAGTAAATTAAACATGAAACTACCTCAGAACAAAAGAATACCAAAAATTAGAGGTAGAAATCCAAATGTCAAATATCATGATAAACATAGTAAGGTTTCAATCAAGACAAAAGAATAAAAATCAAAATGAATAATATCAGATAAATGAATATTTCATCGCCTGAGAAAACTTCAGGATGTACTTGAAAAGTGATGCATCACACAGCACCTCTCATACCTTCCTATCAAGCCATACTTCTACCATGTCTGTAATTTACAGTTCATTCATTCATTCATCTCCTAGAAGATCAGAGAGGGAGAGAGATGATGATGATGTTAAGTATGAAGGAAGAATTAGGTTGCCTCTGCAAGGACATGCATCAACCAACACCTCTAAAGTTAGTGATAGAGAAGAAGGGTGTTGGATTAGATTTTATCTATAAGCTAAAGCTCAGGACTGATTTATCTCTACCAATAGAATTCAGAAATCATTTCAGAGCAAGCCTCAATATTCCAATATAACTTGAAGTAAGCAGATACCAGACTTATGCATATCATGCATAAGTAGACTTAGACAATAGCCATTTATTTGGCCAAAAGAATAACTCCATGATCTGTGCATAGAAGAGTTGATAAAACCTGATCAAAACATCCTGTGTACGGTTAGGCCTCCTTTTCCTATGAATAAAAATTCTTGACAACCTATAAAAAAAATGATAAAAGCATCCCCATTTTCTCCCTTGATTTTTAAATCCTACCTCTTGCATTCATGCTATCTTGAATCTTCAACCATTCATCTCCTAGCATCCTTTTCGTTTTTTTTAAGTGTCCTAGAATTCTATCCTCAACCTTCCATCAATGGCAAACATTTCTATGTAATTAGAGATCAGAGCAATAAACCGAGCTCAAAAGTTTTCTAGCATGAGTTTGTTACATAACAGGACTCTTCCTACCACCCCCGAGTAATAGTTGACAAGAGTAAGTTGAGGGCAGAAAATCAGACAAGACAACCAAGTTGGAGTCATCTATAACGTTGCTAATACAAGTAAAATGCACTGAAGTACTGATGAACCAGAACTTGGGGTTTCATGCTCCACTTGGGATAGAGGCTCCTGACTAAGGAGGTGAAGAAAAACAGAAAGGCATACACTTCAAATAAGGAAAGCTAGGATGTTGTAGGATGAAATCTTCCAAAGGGTTGATGTTGCTTGAGTCATGCCTTCGAGAGTGGTGGATTTGTTAGGTTGTTGGAGGAAGTTGCAAAGCTGTCCTCAAGTGGCACCAATGTGGAAAACGATCCCGTCATGTCTCTTGTGGTGCATTTAGATGGAAATGAATGCTCGATACTTTGAAGATAAGAAACGCACGATGGCGGAGCTGAAGAATTTTTTTCTCCACACGTTACTATTTTAGTTTTCAGCGATTGTATTAAATGGGACAATGTTCATGATTTCTTGTCTTTAATTCATCGCTCTTAGAATGTAATTAGGCTTTTTTTGTATACTCCCTATGTACACAAGCAATGTCTACTACTTTCATATCAAAAATATTTGTCTTTTACTTATCCAAAAAAAAAAAGAGGAAAGCTAGCACTAACTTGAGCTGACACCAAGATATGAAGTGTTTTCAGCACAGTGGAACAGATGAAAATTAAACATATAAAGAGTTTTGAAGAGAGAGGCCTTAAAATCCCCCACTGACTCTCAACAAGAAACTACACAAATGAGAGCCTACCATCTTGCTGAACTTTTCTATAGTGGCCAGTGGTATTGTGCCAAGTCCAATGATATTCCTTGTTCCTTCACCCTTACAAAGAAAAGAAATAATATTAGAATCTATAAGCTATGACAGATACTCACAGGCAAGCATACAAAATAAATAAATAAATGTAAAGACATGTATATGTGATTTACATGTATTTATACATCCAGCGATATGCACTTAATATGTATATACAACAGATTCTAATAAAAATTCCAAAAAAGATTAAGAAAGAATACATGCTAGTGTATTTCTATTTACTATTTCCTCTCTTATTTATATTAAAATAATAGAAGGGAACTTTAAAACGCTGCTCATATATGCCATTTTGTCTTCTGTTCTTCTTCATTCTTTCCGGTCAATTCCAAGTCTAACCATTATGATATTATTCTTTGATATAAGTCATTTATGGTAGCAAGTTGTAAGGAAACACAGATCCGTCCAACACCTGCACAATTCTATGCTTTATGTACTCTACAGTTCTGTTTACATGTTTTAGAGTATAAACTGCAAGTCATAGAAATTCTACTGCAATCCAAACATCTTGTCAACTACAGCTCAAACAACCTCTGGTTACAAGATACAATACAACTGAATCAAGGTTTCGATACTGAAACAAAAGTATCTTCTACTCTTTTTTCTTCTTTTTATTTTTTTTATTTGTTGTGACAGACACCATTGTAAAAGATAGATGACAGCCAGAAATCACTATCGGAATGCAGTGCACATTGATGCCAGTAATATTTCCATATGTAAATGTGCAGATAATATTTAACTCATTACTTACAAGAAAAATAAGACGGAAATTGGTTACTATCAAGGTACCCGCCTCATCAGTATTAACAAGAACGACGCCATATCCCTGAAAGCAAAGTCCAAATACTTAATACATTTAGATAGCTAACAAGCAGAAAGTGCGCGAAAAAAAAATGGAACCACTATTTCTTGGACATAAAGTACTGCGATACCACAGCTATCCATCACAACATTTGAATTCTTGGAGATTAAAAATCTTCACAGGTTGAAAAATTATATATCTTACCACAAACAAAAAATAAAGAAGCAGATAAATCAATTTTGCTTGGATTTCCTTACGCACAGACAAGAGCCAATTTTGCTTAGTTTTCCTTGTCCACTAAATAGACCCACTCACATACTTCCTTCAAGATGACATGACCTTCCTCAGCTGACCTATCTCGCAATTCCTCTCGCATGCTTTCAAGCTAAAATGCTCAAACTTAACTCAACACTTCTTGATGATTACTTTTTTGCGTTATCATTGTACAAACAATTCATCATTGTACCTTTTTGCCCTTTTTTGGCTCTCTATTCTATTATAAAATAGATTGGTCAATAAAAAGTTCCGAAAGAAAAAGATTAGGGCTCCTTTAGATATTTGGAGTATCTCATAATTCTGTAAATAGTAGTGAAATGGTTAAGTTAATGTGTTTTATTGAATTTCGAGAAATAAAAGAGAAAAAGTTGAATTTTTTTCTTTCTTAAGTAAGAAGATATTTTATTGATATTGAAATAAGCACGACACAAGAACACAGGAAATATACATGTGATTACACCTAGTCAAGAACTAGAAACGAATACAAGGAATGAAGGAAATGATGAAAGTTGAGACCATTAAAGTCTATAACAATGGCCCACATTAATAAAGTCTTCCAGGGAAATAAATAAAAATATTATAAAATTAAAAATTGTTTGAATATAATTTTTTAATTTTTTTTGTTTTTAAGTTTAAAAAAGTAGTATTATTTTTTGTGTTTTGTTTTGAAATTTGTAATAAATGTAATAATTAAGTAATGATTAAATGAAAAGATTAAAAGATTTGATATTAAAAAATGTTTTGTATTTAAGGGATATTTGGAAAAAAAAAATTACAAGAGATTTTGAGAATTTCCATCTCATCTCATTACCCAAACGTACTTTTAATGTGAGATAAAAGAGTGATGGAAGCAGTAGAGGAGTGTGAGTGTGTTGGACTTTCCCAATTGCTAGTCTTTTAAAAAATGTAATAGATGGGTGGGAGTGGGCTTACGTAGGCATATATGGGCCTAACTTGGATAGAGAGAGGAGAAGACTTTGAAAGGAATTGGTGGACTTATATTGTTTATGTGACGTGCCATGGTGTATGGGTGGGGACTTCAATATCACCCGCTTTCCTAGCAAGTGAATGGGGGGAATTATCGTACCTTTATGGCCATGGAGGAGTTCGCTGAGTTTGTATTTAATTTGGACCTCATGGACCTCCCCCTTGTTGGAGACAAGTTCACATGGTCCAATAGCAAAGGGTGGTCGAGGTTGGATAGGTTTCTCGTCTCTCCTTTTTGGAAAGCTAACTTTTCGGAATTGTGTCAAAAGCAGTTGGTTCAGGTTTGTTTGGATCATTTCCCCATTTTGTTAGACCATGAGAAGTGGAACTTGGAAGTTTTTAGTTGTATTGACAACTAAAAGGCTACCTTAATGGGGGAGTTACAGGAGTTGGAGGGGCAGATATGATGGGAGACTCGGAAGAGGTATTAGTGAGGAAGAGTGCAGTGGTAACTGAAATGGAGAGAGTATTGTTGATGAAAGAGACCTCGTGGCGGCAAAAATCTAAGGCCTTTTGGTTAAAAGAAGGTGATATATGTAAGAAGTTCTTCCATGATGTAGCTAATTCACATAGGCGCAACAACACCATCGAGACACTCAATTCAGGTAACCAAGTTCTCTCTCCCCCCCCCCCCAACCCCCTCCTCTGAATTAGAGAACCATATTTTAAATTATTATGAGAACCTACTCAATAAGCCGACCTATTGGAGGCCAAAGCTCGATGATTTGTTTTTTTGAGTATATTGATATGCACAGTGTAAGATGGTTGGAAAGACCTTTTGAAGAAGATGAAATTTATAAGGTCATTAGCAGTATGACTAAAGACAAAACGTCTGGCCGGGTGGTTTTTCGATGGGTTTCTTTCAATATTGTTGAAAGATTGTGAAAGGTGATGTTATGCATATTTTTCTTCAGTGACATGCTTTCAAAAAGTTTAAGAAATGCCTCCATGCAATGTTCCTTGCCCTCGTACCAAAGAAACATGGAGCAATGGAAATTAAAGATTTCCGCCCTATAAGCCTAGTGAATGGAATTTACAAGATTATTTCAAAAGTTCTCACTAATCAGTTAAGCTTGGCAATGAGGCAAATCATTTCAAAACCTCAAGATGCCTTTGTTTGGGGGCAACAGAGACTTGATTCAATTCTTATTGCCAATGAGTGCTTGGATCATAGGCTGAAGGAAGGCATACTTGGCATTCTACGCAAGCTTGACAAAGAGAAAGCATATGACTATGTGAACTGGGATTTTCTCTTTTACTTGCATGGAGATGTGGCTTTAGTGATAGGTGGATTTCATGGATTCGACATTGTACCACTATTGTTCGCTTCTCAATGTTAGTTAATAGCACACTTGCAGGTTTATTCAACAATTCTCGTGAATTGCGGCAAGGGGACCCGTTGTTTCTGTTTTTTTTTTTGTTGTTGTTATGGAAGCACTTAGTCGGATGGTGAAGCCAATTGTTGATGGAGGTTTTTTAGCTGGATTTTAAGTAAATTATGGTACTAATGGCTCAATCATAACTTCACATATTTTATTTGTAGATGATACACTTCTATTTTGTGAAGTGGATTATGGTCAAATCCAAGCTTTATGAGCACTTTTGTTATGTTTTGAAGTTGTATTGGGGCTTAAAACCTTGGTAAATTCGAGATGGTGGCGGTGGATGTAATGCCTAGTATCAATACACTAGCAGATCTCTTGGGTTGTAAAGTGTCTTCTCTGCCTATGAAATACTTGGGCTTCCGTTGGGGCAACTTTCAAAGCTAGATTTAGGCATAGGGTCATTGAGAAAATGGAGAAAAGGTTGGCTGGGTGAAAATAGTTGTATCTATCGAAGGAGGATGGCTCACATTAATCAAGAGCACTTTATCTAATCTTCCGACCTATTTCTTATTTCTATTTTCATTGCTTGCAAGGGTGGAAAATAGGATCAAAAAGTTATTTCGAGCTTTCTTATAGGGTGGTTTGGAGGAGGAAACTAAATTTTATCTTGTTAATTGGAATAAAGTTTGCTCCTCAATCTCAAGTGAAGGATTGGGAGTGCGCAATTTGAGGATCTTTAATAAAGCGCTACTGGGAAAATGACTATAAAAATATCACTTGGAGGGGAAGTCGTTATGGAAGGAAGTTATTGACTTTAGACACAAAAGTTCCTATGGGGGTTGGTGTACCAATGCAGTGAGGGGGTATGGTGTGGGTTTGTGGAAGTATATTAGGAAAGGTTGGCAGTGTTTCAAAAATAATATCCGCTTTGTGGTTGGTGATGGCACCAGAATCAGGTTTTGGCACGACGTTTGGGTGGAGAGCACTTTCTGGAGAGAGCCTTTCTAGCTCTCTATCGTCGTAGTTAACAAGGAGGCTTTGGTGGTAGTTTTGCTTGCTTTTGCTCATGGTCCCCCTAGCGGAATATCTTATTCACTAAGTATAACCATAACTAGGAATTGTCTAACATTTCAAACAATTTCAGCTTGATATACCCCTTAGGAAGAATAATAGAATGGGGTGATAGGATACAGTGGCAGTCCATAGGTAGCAAGAAGTTCACAGTCAAGACATATTATAAAATATTGGCATCACAAGGTAATGTATCTTTTCTGTGGAAAAACATTTGGCAATCACGCATACTTTTCAAAATGGCTTTCTTTGTGTGGATTACTGCTCTTGGAAATATTCTAACCACGGTGAAAAGAGCTTTGTGGAATGGGATATTTAGCAGAGTGGATGCTGCTTGGATTTATACCGTCTAAGATAATTTATGTGCTTGCTTGTTGGAAGGGCATCCAAGGTTGTCCCAGGTGGCAACAGAATGGAACATGATCCTATTATGCATTATGTGGTGTATTTGGTCGGAAAAAAATGTGTGGCACTTTAAAGATAGGGAGCGAACAATAGCGGAGCCTCAGAATTTTTTTCTACACACTTTAATCATGGTTTTCAGCCATTGTGTCCTTGTCTTTAATTTAGAACTTTTAAATGTATTTAGACGTTTTCTTTTGTATACTCCATGTCTACCTGGGCTATGCCTATTTTCATTCCTATCAATAAAATTTACTTTCTTACTTATCAAAAAATAAAAAATTGTCTCTACTATCCGTAAAACAGAAAAATATTAACTCTCGCTTTCCGTCGCGGACATGAGAACTAAATAAATGAATTTCTGGGAAGATTACAGAATCCAGTAATTAAAGCAAGAACTGGACGCACCTCGACGACGACTTCTTCAGCTTCAAGAAGGAAGTCCAAATTCACATGCAAAACGTACCGGGAAACGGGCTGCAGAAAATATAAATTGGGAGAAGAAAAGTGATTGAGAAGCAAAGTCCATAGATGGCGGTGTGTATGAGACAGCAAGAGAGATGAAAAGAAACCCTAGAATTGAAAAAATAGAAGAGGATATGAGATAATTGCATAGAAGGGAACATAAACCTCGATTTTGGTCCATTCGAGGGCATCCCAGCTAGAGGCGGCCTCCAACTTCTCGGACTCGGAGGTGTCTTGGAGTGACGTCGTTCGACGACTGCTGCGTGGAATTGGCAAGGCCATGTGGCAAACCGACTCTGAACCTTTTCCTTCTCAGGGCAAAGGACCCGGGGCGAAGAACAGGGAGGGTGGAGGGGTGGTTCGGCAACTTGGTGGTATGTTACTGTTGCCCGTTGGCAAGCGATCTGTTTTCTTTCCTCATTTATAAATAAAATAAAGTTTTTTTATATCTTTGCCTAAAAAAAATGATATATTTTTCTTGTGAATTTATTATTAAATATTATTTAATAAAATATGAGAGAACAACAAGAAAAAAAATTATAAATATTGTAAGTGTTATGAATTGTAAATGAACGAACGAAACGGCGCCGCCCCCTATCCCACCACTAAATTATGTGAATGACTCCACCACTATTATTTTAAAATCTGCATAGTGACTTGTATAGTAACTTCAACGCCTATAAATATGGGCTTCAGTTGTAATGAAATTCATAAGAAAATATAGAAAAAAAAAAAAAGTTTCATAGAGTTTCTTTTACATTTCTCTTGCAATAGTAGTAGTTTTCTTTTTAGTTTTATAACACGTTATCAGCACGAGGTTCTACCGATACTGAAACTAATGGTCTTCTACTTCAAGTAAGTTTTTCAATATATTATTTGCAGTTCTTAAGATAAATATTAAAGGTAATATTTCTGAATATTACTTGATAAAATTTTATTTTTATTCTCATGATAATGTGAATATATTTATTAAATTCACAAATTTATTTTTGTAATATAATGTCAAATATTGAGATTTATTACTATTGACATTTTTGAAAAATGTTATTTATCCAGATCCTTGATGAGATCTATTTGGATATGATGATGAACTTGAAAGATACAATCATAGAAGAAAACCATGTGTCCCTAAAGGACCGTGCTGTGTATCTCATGATGAAAAATCATCTTACTGTGTGAAATGAATTAAGAGAGTGATATAAGCACCAGAAGATGTAATCCTCTCAAAAGATCATTATGATTTATTGCACCTAAAGTTGCAAGATTTTAAGAGTGGTATTGAATATTCTGCACTCTTTAAAATCAGCTCAATATTAAAATTATGCAGTGAAAATGTCACTGATGATGATATATAAAAGAAGACATTATTTTTCATATCTCGAATGTGCTCCTGCAGTAGCAATATCGAAAGTGAAAATTCAACAAATATTTTAAACTTTTGTTTTGTCTTCCAGTGATTGAGCTAAATAATGAGTTTTTGTTACACTAGTTACGTCCTATTAATGATATCGAATTTACACTATTCCCATAAGTGAACGGGAACTAAGGGCGTAGACGTGGTAGAAAAATTATAGAAGTGTTGGTCCCAAAAATGACAACACTAAAGATGATAAAAATATATCGTATCACCAGAAGTGATCAAACTCAGAGAAGGGTAAAGGCTCTCAGAATAATTCTTCATAAAAAGATGAAAATGTTTGTCATAGATGTGGTATGACTAAACAGTAGTCACGTACTTGTTGTACGGCCAAGCACTTGATTTGCTTATACTAAGTTTTTATATATAAACTTATTAATATTTCATCATGTTTTGAAATAATGAAATATCGGTGCCTGAAGCACGACAAGAAATTATTTGGGATAATAAAGTCCTGTTTAAATTTGATCCTCTTACAAATAAATGTGAACCAGAAGTTCAGAGGATTATTTATCTGCAAAGTGTTGCAAATCAATTACATGATGTATTTACTGACACTAAAAGTGTTGTAAAATCATATATTACTGCTGTTAATGCTTAAGCAAGAATTGAAGTCCTTGAAGGACGAGTTGTTAAAACAGCAATAAATGAGTCTAAGATACACCTGAAACGTTGAAGACCTATTGGTGCACAAGAAAAATAAAGTCGGTGCTCATGAAGAGACCGTATTTTCTGTATAAAATATAATCCTCCTGAAGAGGAAACCTCCTGAAGAGTATAACTCCTGAAGAGAAAACTCCTGAAGAGTATAAACCTCCTGAAGAGGAACCTCCTGTAGAGGTGTTTCATGAAATGTTTTCCCCTGGAGAGGAACAATGAGATCTCAATACATTTCATGAGTACTGGAAAATTTATGGATAGAAATAAAACTGTTGTCGACAACGTATATGATAACACTTGATATTACCAGAAGTAATGAAAAAAGTGAGTCAAAAAATCGTCGAAGAATGTCGACGTAGAAATGATTGGCCAAAATGGAAAGCAGTTATTAAAACTGAATTAAACTCGCTAGTGAAGCGAGATGCATTTGGACCTGTTGTCCAAACACCAAAGGGTGTAATATTTGTCAGATATAAGTGAGTATTTATACGAAAGCGTAATGCGAAATGAAATTATGGGGTATAATTTGTCGCACAAGGTTTCCAGTAGAAACCCGAGCAATTATGAGGAAACATATTTACTTGGTATAAATGCAATCACATTCATATTTTTAATTGATTTGGTTATTACAAAAGGATTATATATGCAGTTAATGAATGTGGTCACTGCATATTTATAAGCATCATTAGATTATTACGATACTTGAAGCATCTAATCCAAGTACATTTAGGAGTATGTACTTTATAAAGTTTCAAAAATCTTTATATGGGTTAAAGCAATCCGGACACATGTTGTATAATTGAATCAACGAGTATCTATTGAAAGAAAAATTTAAGAATAATCTTATATGTTCATGTGTTTTATCAGAATCCGGATTCGTCATTATTGCAGTTTACGTTGATGATTTACCTTGTTAGAACTCTTGAAAAGATTACAAGGGTTGCTATAAATTCAAGGAATGCATTTGAAAAGTAAAGATCTTATTATTCAATTCATAGATGAGTTACAAGAATTTGAGACTTCTAGCCTCATCTCTCAAATGCATTTGCTCTTCATAAAGCAACATATCATCCTTATATAAAGGATTAGGCAGTCGAAATGAAGAGGCAAGTAAGGATTTTAAATCTTTATTCTCCTGCTTTAAGTCTGCAATTTTTTTGTCAGACTCTTGAACGAATCGTTGAAGTACAGAAACCTTCTCGTTAAGCTCCTCAATCTCACGATTTTTGGATTGTAATCGGTTGGAAAATACAACAATAGAGGAGGAGTATCGGGTGCCGAAAGTCACCAGCTCATAAATAGTTTCACGATCTGACTTATTAGCCAGATCATTTGCTTGCTGCAACATTGCACCTGCGGAAGATGCAGGATCAACTTGTAATTGAGGTGAAGGATACCTCATATGTTGATTGTGAGAAATAGTAAAAGGAAATTGATGAGCCATTGGAAATTTGTAGAATAAGAATATAAATACAGATGAATTATAGATATGAGAAGAAGATTTGATGCGTACTAAATGAAGTTAAATACGGTTCTTATAAAAATGGAAATAAGAATAAGACAAACCATGATCTCTTCAAATCTCACTTTACAAGATATGCTGGATGCATAATTTCAAAAGCCAGCGAGATTAATTACTGCTATCCCTATTTTCTTGTAAACGTTGAATTTCTGCCGTTAGCTGTTGTTGTTGACTTTGTATCTGAACTCTTTCTCGTTCCAACTCTTCTACTCGTATTTTCAGGTCACGAGAATACCAGTCTACAAGTTTCTTCAACTCCTTGTTTTCTTGTCTTAAATCTTTATTTTTACTATCTTTAGTTACAAGCGTTTGATGCAATTCAAATATTTGAGTTTTAAGATGATCAACCTCACTCGTTCTCGCCAATAGCCTCTGAGACATGGTTGTAAGAGAAGCAGCATATTAAGCACTGAGAGTTCTTGATACTGCAACAATTTCAGGATCAGATTTACTAGATAGATATATCTCTGCTCCTATCATGGTGTTTACAGCCTCATGAGAAAATATAAGTGGTTGAGATATAAAAGGTTCATGGTTTAAATCTGGGACATTAGAATTTCTATTAGACATAATATCGTTCTGGATGAACAACAACTAAATCTATGAGGAATGCGAAATCTTTTTGCTGGAATAAACCAATGGTAAAATTAGTTATATTTAAACAACAACCCGAAGCCTTCAAATCTCTTCAAGATCTCGTTTGTCTACAATGTCAAGCAGATTTGATTTTCCGCCGAACCAATAATATTAAATCTCAAAGCTTTTACAGCTTTTATCATACATAGATAGTTTCCAATGTTATTTCCGCCATATATAAACAAGTTCTTCCTAATAACGCTGAATGAGGGGGAGAAAATTTTAAATGAAAATATTATCATACTCTCTCTAATGCATTATTTAGTTGGAGATCGTGTTTGAATTCTTAACTTGTTATATATACTGAAATCATATTTGCTTATTACTTGAAACACTAACGCATATTATCAGGGGAAGTTTAAGTATTATTGCAGGTATCAGATTTCTATTAAGTTTGTCAACCAGATATTATTTTTCATCTTCAAATCACTCAGAGATTATTGCAATTCATGAAACAAGACAAGAGTATATTTGGCTGAGATCAATGACTCAACAATTTTATACGAAGATAATGCTACTTGTATCACTCAAATCAAATGAGGATATATCAAATATACGATCAAGTGATAACCTGGCAGATTTATTCACGAAGATATCATCAACTGTGACATTCAAGAAAATTGTGCAGAATATTAAAATGTGAAGACTCAAAAACTATTGTCATGCACTTTCCAGGGGAGTAAAAGTCCTGAAGACTTGTGCTGATTGTACTCTTTTTCCTTCGCTAAGGTTTTATCCCATTGGGTTTTCCTTTGCAAGGTTTTAATGAGGCAATCTTAAAGCACTTGTAGATACATAAAGAGACTGCACTCTTTTTCCTTCGTCATTGGTTTTTCTTCCCACTGGGTTTTTCCTTGGCAAGGTTTTAATGAGACAGATTCTTTATGGGTGGTCATTCAAGGGGGAGTGTTATGAATTGTAAATGAACGAACGAAACGGCGCCGCCCCCTGTCCCACCACTAAATTATGTGAATGACCCCACCACTATAATTTTAAAATCTGCATAGTGATTTGCATAGTGACTTGCATAGTAATTTGCATAGTAACTTCAACGCCTATAAATATGGGTTTCAGTTGTAATGAAATTCATTAGAAAATATAGAGAAAAAAGAAAGTTTCAGAGAGTTTCTTTTACATTTCTCTTGCAATAGTAGTAGTTTTCTTTTTAGTTTTATAACAGTAAGAGTAATAATATAATGAGGGCACTGAATGACTCATCATATGCCCACACCCCCTCTCACGACTTTTATTAAAGAGTGAGGCATGTATTTTGAATAACATGTATTTGCACAATAATCAAAAGGAGACGTTGGGGATCGGTCCGGCTGTCTCCAACATCTCAAGCAGCCCAACGGCTTGATGATAAAAAATACATTAAAATAAAATAAAATATAAAATATAAAAAAATGAAAAAATGAAAATTAAAAATATATTAAAAAAATAAAACATAATAAAATATAATAAAAAAATACAATAAAAAACACAATAAAAATATAAAAATATAATAAAAAACACAATAAAAAATAAAATGAAAATGAATTTAAGGGAATTCGGCCATGGAGCGAACAGAGCCGCCGCCGGTGGCTGTGGGCGACATGGTCCGAAACGGGTTTAAGGCTGCCGGAGGCACACCGGAGCTCGCCGTCGTATGGGTGAGGTCGCCTGAGTCCGCCGGTCCCGATGGCGTGGGCGGTGTCGCCCACCGCCACCGGAGGCGATGGGGGCTGCTCTGTGTAGGGGGGCAGCTCGTCTGCCCCTTAGGATTTCTCATAATCAAAGCCTATAAACATAAATTTCGATCGATTTGTTATACACGCACAAAAAAATTCATATAAAAAAAAAGAAAATTTCAGATTTTAAGAATTCTAAATATTTCCTTTGGTAAATTATCTTACAATAATTTTTTTTTTAATTTTATAACACGTTATCAGCACGAGATTCTACCAAATCTGAAGTTAGTGATTTTCTACTTCAAGTAAGTTTTTCAATATATTATTTGTAATCTTTGAGATGAATATGAAATATTATATTGCTGATTATTATTTGATAAAATTTGTGTTTACTTACGTGACTTTATAACTATATTTCTCATATACATATATTTATTTCACTATTTATATATGTAAAAAATGTCAAATCTTACAAAGTTGGATTTCGTTACTCTTGACATATCTAAAAAAAATTATTTATCCGGAATTTTTGATGCTAAGATCTATCTGAATGCAATAAACCTGAGAGAAATAATAAAAAAAGGAAATCAAACATCTATGTAAGACCATGCTAAGGCAATGATTTTTTTTCGCCACCATCTTTACGAAAAATTAAAAACTGAGTATTTTACAGTAAAAAATCATTTTATTTTATGAAATAATTTAAGAGATAGATATGAACATCAGAAAATTATTATCCTCTCAAAAGCTTGTTATGAATTGTTGCACCTAAAGTTGCAAGATTTTAAAAGTGTTAGTGAGCATAACTCCACACTCTTTAAAATCAGCTTAGTATTAAAATTATGGGGTGAGAAAATTACCAATGATGATATGTTAAAAAAGACATGTACTACATTTCATGTCTCGAATATACTTCTACAATTATAGTATCGAGAGCGAAAGTTCAAAAATATTCTAAATTTATATCTTTTCTTCTAATAACTGACCAAAATAATGAGTTTTTATTAAGAAATTATCAGTCACGTCCTACTGGTTCAACATCATTTCCTAAAATGAATGGTACTAAATTTACATTATTCTCAAAAACAAATGGTGCATCATTTTGAAAAAATCGATGGCGTGGACGTGGTAGAAAGAATTATATAAGTATTATTCCCGGAAGCAACAACACTAAAATGAATAATAATACAAATATATCGTATCACTACAAGTGGTACAACTCAAATAGGGGTAAAAGCTGTCGAAATAATTCTTCAAAGAGATGTGAAGAGCTGTGCTATAGATATGGTATGACTGGACATTGGTCACGTGCCTGTCATATGGCTAGATACTTTGTTGATTTATATCAAGCATCTATAAAAGAAAAAAATAAAAATTTTGAAACAAATTTAATAAACCATCAAATTATTCAATATATATAAATGGAGAACATATTATTCATCTTGATATTTTTGATTTTTTTGAAGATCCTTATGGTAGAATAAATCACTTGATTGGAGATGGAAGTGCTCCTTCTAATTAATATATATTTTTAGAGCCTTTTAATATTTGTAATGAAAGTTTTGTGTGTTTTGTAAAATTATGGATCACATTGATAAATTTTTTATCTCTAAGTTGAATAATAAAGATATATGTCTGACTGACAGTACTACAACTCACACAATTTTTAAAGATAAAAAATATTTTCAAAATATAACATTAAATAAAGTCTATGTCTATATCATATCAAGTTTATCAAATCCAATCGAGAGCTCTGAAAAAACTTATATTGTATTACCTAATGGCATCAAATTTTATATTGATGATATGTTATTTTCTTCACAATTCAGAAAAAATTTATTAGTTACGTTTGGATATTGAGAGTGTTTGTGAATAATAATAAAATATTAAATAATAATAAAATATCGAATAATAATGAATAGTGATAAAAGTATGTGAAAAGTAATAATAAAGTAGTGAATAATAGTAGAAAATATTTGAGAATATTCTGTTTCCATACCTAGCCATTTCAAAGATATACGTTACAATGAGTATCATATTGAAACGATCAACGAACACAATAAAAAGTATCTTCTCATTATTAAAATAATATCGGATTAGAAGCTCGTATTAAAAAATTATCTGCTCTATCTTCTGGATTGTATTATACAAGAATGAGAACAAGTGAATCATATGTGATAATGCACTAGAAGTGTATTGATCACAAAGTATTTATGACTTTACATGATCATCTTGGATATCCAAAATCAATAATAATAAGACGAATCATTAATAATTCGGATGAGTATCCAATAAAGAATCAAAAGATTCTTTTATCCAATGAATATATATGCTCTGTATGTTCCCAATATAAGTTGATTATCAAGCCATCTCTCTCAAAAGTCGTTGTTAAATTTTCATCCTTTTTACAAAAGATTCATGGAGATATATGTGAGCATATTCATTCATCAAGTGAATCATTTAGATATTTTATGGTTTTGGTTGATGCATCAAGTTGATGGTCATATGTTTGTCTGATTTCCACTAGAAATGTTGCATTTACTAAACTTCTTGTCCAAATAATTAAATTACGAGTATAATTTCCTGACTATCCAATTAAAACTATTCGATTGGATAATGCAGACGAATTTTTGTTTCAAACTTTTGAAAACTATTGCATGTCAATAGGAATAGATATTGAACATCATATTGCTTATACACACACTCAAAACGATTTAGCCATGTTACTCAGATGACTAATACAAGAAGGTGGTGAATTGAGTTATAAAAAAATTAACACTTATAAAATAAATACACAATATAAAATATAAATAAAATGCGAAGTAGCAGAAAATAAAGAGTAAGGGCAAGAAGAAGCAAACTCAGTATTGTAACGAGGTTCAGCCCCATTACCTACATTCTCGCCTCAAGTTACCCATTGAAGATCCCAAATTTACTATTCAATCTCCTTCAGGTGAATATAGAAACCTGTTACACTTTTGAGTAAGACCGTTACAAAGAATCGGTGTAGAATACCCTTTACATTTGTAATCACCTCACACATGGTGATTCAACTATTTCCTGTGTAGAACATATTCTACACATACAAAGATTATACACACCCTCTTACAAATACAAGAGCTGATAGTAGGTAGATTATCAGAGTACACTCATCAATGAGTAAAATAAGAATAATATAGTACAACATATATCTCTTTCAAAATGAATAAGGATTAAGGTACAAAATTTAGAGAAAAGAGAATGAGGATTTTGAAAGAATGATACAAAACTTAGCAATTGATGTGTAAGCTCTTATTGTAATTTTTGCAAAACTCAAGTGAGCTATTTATAGGCAAATGAGTCTTCATATTCAAATTTGAAAATATTGACATATCAAATAAGAACACTATTCACTTTTCAAAATATTCAAATAAAAACATATCTTTTTTATATTTGTCAAAAACAACTCCATTAATTTTTCAAAAAAATCAAACCTAATTTTTTATTTTTCATACATGACAAAATGAGCATGATTTATTTTTCAAACCAAATCATCTTCTTTTTGCATATGTCAAAAAACACACAACTACCTTTCAAGATTTTCAAACAAAATCATCTATTTTTTGTATTTGTCAAAAAAACACACAACCACCCTTTAAGATTTTCAAACAACGCATACACATGTTAAAGATGACAATCAATCATCTTACAAATTCAAATTTTTATGTATATGTGGAAAAATAATAATAATTTTCAAAATTAAATATTTTAATAAAGTTATGCAAATGTAAAAAATGCAATTTGATATTTTATGTGAAATATTAATTTTGAATCTTAATTTAATTTCAAATTTTAAGAGATGTACAAAATTACTCTATAAATTTCATTTGTAAATTTGTTATTCTTTTTCCTCATACTTGATTTTTTGATATGCTTAACGCCCTTCATGCGTAAACAACTCGAGTTTGAATATTGAATTTGTTTTTTATCATCAAAATCTATATGTAGATACGAGACTTAAAATCTTGGATTCTACAATCTCTCCATTTTTTATGATGACAAATACTTAGTATAAATCTGCAACCTGCAGTAATACTGAAACTCCCCCTAAAAATATGCGTTAATTTTTCAAGAAAAAATTTCTTCCCCCATCCGTGTTCGACAAAAGTTGTAAAGGCTAAAGCCTAACTTTGTCGTCTCGGTGCAGAGATCCGCTTGATGTTGTTGACAAATGAAATATTATCGAGATTTAGTGTGGAAGGAGATTTCTTCCCGCATCCGTGTCCAACAAAACCTACAAAGGCTGGAGGCCTAATTCTGGCAATTTGGTACGGAAAGAGATTTTGTAGAGAGTTGAATAATTAGAGTCACTCGTGTCCAACAAAAACTGTAAAGGCTGGAGGCCTAGCTCTAGAAATTCGGTACAGAAGGAGATTCAAATTCATTTGACGTTGTTGACAAACAAAATTTTGTAAAAATTTGAAAACTTTCGATTTTTGTTTGAATGTCAATTTTCACTCATCGAATACTCACAAGAAAATTCTTACATTTCTCATTGTTCCAGTATCTGTTTATCCAAAACGATAGAATGGCGGAGAAAATTTCTTTTGGTAATCTTCTGGATTTGAACCAAGAACTGTCTCAATCAATCATCTCATTCGTCTCATCCAACATATCATGTAAGTTTGACTAAGTAAGTTTTGAATGGATAATAGTGTGCTTGTTCTTATTTTCGTCTATATAAGAGCAATTCTTAACTTTATCTAATCTGTATCAAATTTTCTTCTCATTTTTGCAATTCGCCTGCATTTTCATTTTACAAATTTTTAATGGCTCGTCAATTTCCCTTTAGAATTTCTTGTGATCAATCTATTTTTGCTTCTGTTGTACATGTGATGCTCCCAAATTTTTCTTAAAATAAATGCGGGAATCGAGACGTCGGGATGCTGACAACACGACTCATGCACCCCCAACATTAAGTGCTAAGTGTGTGAACATGTAACATGCATAAAATAAAAGTCGCAGCAGATAATAAAGTCAATATCTAAGTACCAAGATTTTTTTTTTTTAAATATTACAAACCAAATTAATGTAAATTCTCCAACAAGAAATTTAATACAGTCATCCAAAGACCAAATAAAAATAATACACAATCATCAGAATTAACTGAACGTCATCCAAGGAAACTAACTACACTAATTCACTCAAACGGCAGAGCCACCTCCTCAGGCTCAACCTCCTCGTTCTCTATATCAAAATCTACAATACCAAAAATGGTACTGCAGGTAAATAAAAATCCCAAACAAAACCTAAGATATTAAATATACTAATGCAACAACAACAATCTCAAACATGAACATGACACTATATGCATAAAATTTAAAATTATTTTTCTCAAAATAAATAAATCAACACACGCCAAAATTCCATTTTAATCACAATAGAACTCTAATAAAAACCATCCATCATTTTCCTAAAAATAATATCCGCAAAACCAATCATACCGGGCGTTACGTATCGTCGTCCCTGATATGATATACACACATCACCAATCATAATGGACGTTACATATCTCGTCCCTATTATGACTCATACATACTCATTTCATAGTGGACGTTACGTATCGCCGTTCCCGAAATGAAATGCACACCCAATGACCATAACGGGCGTTACATATCACCGTCCCCGTTATGTCATCCACACACTATCAATCATAATGGGCATTACGTGTCGCCTTCCCCATTATGACTTACACACACAATGACCATAATGGATGTTATGTATCGCCATCCCCATTATGTCATCCACACACACACTGATCACAACGGGCATTACGTATCGTCGTCCCCGTTATGAATCAGTCAAAAACTATTAAAATCCATAAATCTAATAACCACATCTCATATTAAATTCAAACACCAAATCTCACATTAAAATCCCAATTTATCAATATACACATAAACAAGCGTTCAATTACACAATGCATATCACCATGAACAAATATCCAACATTTAATAAATCCAATCGTCAACCAAACGCAGAGTTGTTAATACAAAATATATTTAAATCTCAAATTTCGTTTGGAAAGTACTTACAGTACGCTCATTAATAATATCTGAAGTTACCAAAAAAGTTGCATAGCGATTCCAAACTTCCAACTGCGTACTCACCACTATAATAAAATCCAAAGCGCCAACGTATAAAATCATTACAAATAAATAAGTATTAACCTAAAAAATAATTAAAATAATTGAAATCTAGACGCAAATAAAACATAAATAAAATATAATAACATTAACAAAACAATAATTAAAC
This sequence comes from Platycarya strobilacea, assembly GCA_036898215.1. NCBI lineage: Eukaryota > Viridiplantae > Streptophyta > Magnoliopsida > Fagales > Juglandaceae > Platycarya > Platycarya strobilacea. Next base: position 34,982,369 of record CM072551.1, on the reverse strand, counting down.
CTAACAATTTAATTGAACAAATAACCTAAATAAAAATAGAAGCTCCATGTTTGGGTTTATAGATAAAACCGAACCATAGAGAGTGGAAATGATTAGGGAAAACTCACGTGAAACTCACAACAAAATGAGTCAAGACAAATCTCAAGATTTTATGGAAGAGAATCTCCAATTTATAGATGAAAAACAGAGATAAAAACAAAGACTCAGCACTGGAAAGAAAGAGGCGATTCAAGCATGTGACTTACGGATCTACAACCAAAATAGAGGGAAAATATTCCTCAATGTATTAAACATCAAACGGAGTAATGCGTGGATGAGAAATCGAAGGAAAAAATTGCGATTTAGGAGCTGGAATATCACGGGTCTGAAGTCGACAAACAAGGGAAGGAAAAGAAAAGAAATAAGGAGAAAAGAAGAAAGAAGAGCTGAGGAAGAAGCTAACACGTGAAAGGCCAGGAAATACATTAAGTCTAAAAAGAAAACGGTGCCGTTACGTTAATAAGGGTTGACGCCTTGAATAAATTAAAATGGCCTTGTTTCACTATGTTGCCAACTCAAACGGCAACGTTTGAGATAAAAAAGGGGCGGCTTAAAAGAATTAAAAAGGGCTGGGCCCTTTAATGTAATCATATATATATATATATATATATATACTCAAAATTGAAAGTCACCTTAAATCAATTAATTAAAGTCCAAACACTACACATTAAATTAAATACTCACATAATAAAATAAAGAGTTTAAATCTAATCATTAAAAGAGAAGCATCACATTAAAATAATATGAGAATATAAATTACAACACTTTAATTTAAATACCAATATAATAAAATAATGAGATTAACTTCAAGTATTAAATTAAATGCATCACAATAATATACTAAGAAAAATAAATTAACTTGTAATTAAATCATTTAAATAATAATATATGCCATCTCATAACACCCAAAATTAAGTTAGTAAATAAAACATATTTAACATTAAAATATTAATTACATAGGAAGTAAAGTTACGAGTTCTCACAATAGGTGCCATGAAGTAACAAGAGACTGATTTAACTAATAAATCAGATCACGATGTTATTTATGAAGTTGTGGGTCTTGGAACTCGATAATCATCATCCATTGTTACTTTTTTCGCTCGGTTGCAGTTCAAAATTCGCAAAATTGAAAAGTTTAGCAAGACTGTCTCTGTACTTCAATGACTTGTTTATGAATCAAACAAAAAACTAATAGAGTTAAAATAACAGAATAAGGATTTAAAATCCTTACTTGTCTCTTCATTTCGACTACCTAATCCTTTAGATAAGAATAACATGTCGATCTATGAAGAGCAAATGCAGTTGAAAGATGAGACTATAAGTCTTAAATTTTTGTAAGGCATTTGAAATAATAGAATAAAAATATTTAACAGATATTTATGATATGCATCATTCTTATTTCTCTTCTAATCATGCATAATCTATCTTTTAGTAGGGGTTTTGTGAAAATGTCCGTCAATTGATCATGTGTGCTTGTAAATTCTAGTACAATATCACATTTCTGTACATGATTTCTAAGAAAATGATATCTAATTTCAATACACTTAGTTCTAGAATATTGTATTGGGTTCTTTGAAAGATGTATAACACTTGTATTATCACATTTAATTGTAATGTGATTGTACATAAATTTAAAATCCTCAAACTTTTGCTTCATATAGAGAACTTGTACAACAACTACCTACAACAACGTACTCTGCCTCAGCAGTAGATAATGCAACAGAATTTTACTTTTTATTAAACCATGAAACAAGTGCATGACCTAAAAAATGACATGTTTCACTAATACTTTTTCGATCAGCTTTGCAAGCAGCATAATCTACATCTGAATAACTGATAAGATCGAAAGAAGTGTACTTAAGATACCATAACCTTGGGTCAATGATACCGGCAAGATATTTAAAAATACGCTTAACAGCAATCAAATGAGATTGTTTTGAAGATGCTTAAAAGCGTACACATAAACATATATTAAACATAATATTTAGTCTACTGACTGTCAAATATAATAAACTACCAATCATACCTCGATATACCTTTGAGTCAACTGGCTTACCGTTTTCATCTTTATCAAGTTTAGTGGTTGGACTCATTGGTGTTCCAATTTCTTTCACACCTTCTATCTCAAAATTTTTGAGTAATTCTTTGATATATTTTGACTGATTAATGAATGTTCCACTTTTTGCTTGCTTGATTTGCAATCCAAAAAAAAAGTTAAGTTCTCCCATCATGCTCATTTCAAATTCTTCCTGCATACTCTTAGCAAAATCTTGACACAAATTTTCATTAGTAGCACCAAATATTATATCATCCACATAAGTTTGAACTAGAAGAATATCATCCTGTTCATATTTGATGAAAAGAGTTGTATCGATCTTTCCTCTTGAAAAACCTTTTTCAATAAAAAAAACTACTAAATCTCTCATACCAAGCTCTAAGAGTTTATTTAAGTTCATATAATGTTTTTGTAAGTTTAAAAACATGATTAGGAGAAATATGATTTTCAAAACTTGGAAGTTACTTAACATATACCTCTTCATTTATAAAACCATTTAAGAAAACAATCTTAACATTCATTTGAAAAAATTTGAAATCTTTATAACATGCATATGCAATTAACATTTGAATAACTTCTAATCTTACGATAGGTGTATTCGTCTCATCATAATCGATTCCTTCCTCGTGGTTGAAACCTTGGGCTACAAGTCGAGCCTTGTTTCTAGTGATGATTCCGGACTCATCTTTCTTATTTCTAAAAATCCAATTTGTTCCAATAACAGTATGATTTTTAGGTTTAGGAACAAGTGTCCAAACATCATTTCTTTCAAATTGATTTAGCTCTTCTTGCATAGTTAAGATCCATGATTCATCAAACAGTGTTTTATCAATATTTTTGGGTTCAATTTGATATAGAAAAGTAATGTGATTGCAAATATTTCTAAGAGATGATCGAGTACTTACACATCGTGAAAATTCTCCTAAAATTTGTTCCACTGGATGATCTTTCACATGTTTCCACTATTTGATTGCATCTTGTACTAAGTCTTGATGATTTTTCCTGATGTCTTCATATTAAAATTTTCCATTATATTCTTTTTGTTGAGATTGAGACTATTTATATTATTTGTCCATTCTGATTCTTCATCAATAAATTTCTTGAAGAGTAGAGGGTTAGATTCATCAAATACTACATGCATAGATTATTGTACAGTCAAAATCTTTTTATTGAATACTCTATAAGCTTTACTATTTGTTGAATACCCAAGAAAGATATTTTCATCAGATTTTACATCAAATTTTCATAAATTATCTCTATCATTGACTATAAAACATTTACATTCAAATACATGAAAGTAACTAATGTTGGACTTTTTCTCATTTCAAAGCTCATAAGGGATTGTATCTAAATTAGATCTTAAAATAACTATTCTCATTAAGTATTATTTTTGCCATTTATTGAAAAGATCTATTTTTTATCATTACTATCTCATTTTGTTGAGGAGTTTGAAGAATAGAAAAATTATGCAGAAAATCATTTTCATTACAAAAAGACTCAATATATTATTTACAAATTCGTTCCCCCTGTCACTTCGGATGTTTGAAATAGTATAGTCCTTTTCATTTTAAATTTTCTTGCATAGTTTGGTAAAGACATTATGTACCTCATCTTTATGAGTGAGAAATATAACCCAAATATATCTAGAGAAATCATCAATAATAATAAATGCATAATATTTTCCTCTCAGACTAGCAACTCAATTTGGTTCAAAAAGATCCATGTATATTAGTTGTAAAGGTCTAGTAGTAAAAATATATTTTTTAGTTTTGAAAGAAGTTTTTGTTTACTGGCATATATCACAGATTTTGTCTTTAAAAAAATTTGATTTTGACAAATCCCTCATAAGATCATTTTTTTGAAAGTTTGGAAATAAGTTATATGTTTGCATGACTTAACCTTCTATGCCATAACCAACTATTTTCATATTGAGCTGATAAACAAATAGCATCTTATGGGACAATTTCTTCAAATTCGATTGTATATACATTATTGTTTATAAAAGTAATAAAACAAATATTACAATTATGATTATTCAAAATAATATACTTATCTTTTCTGAAAGTAACTGTAAATCGTTTATCACATAATTGACTTATACTCAAAAGATTATGCTTTAAACCATCAACAAGTAGAACATCTTCAATTATGAGAGAAAACTTATTACCAACTCTACCTATTTCCATGATATTTGCTTTTGAATTGTTTTCAAATGTCACGTGTCCTTTTTCCTTAGAAGTGATGTTAATGAATTTAATTTTGTCTCTTGTCATGTGTCTTGAGAATCCGCTTTCTAAAAACCATTTACTTTTACCTATGGAGAACTTTATGCATACCTCAAGATCATCTTTAGTCATGAGACAAAAATTTACAGATTTTTCATTACTTGTGTCGTTGTCTGAACTACTTAAATCATCATCCCATGTAGCTTTCATTACTTTCTTGCCTTTGTATCGATCTTTATTTAATAGGAGACAATCTGTTTTGATATGTCCAGGCTTTTTTATATTTATAACAAATTAAGGAATCATTTTTACCTGTATTTTTGTTGTAAAACTTTTTGAAAGATTTTCTTGGAAGAGCTTTATTTTTCTTTAAGAATCTCTAAAATTTTCTTGTGATTATTGTAATTTTTTCATCTTTGTTATCGCTTTTATCGTTTTCATCGCTTTTACTTTCATGGGGAACAGTTTTGAGTGCCAAGTTCTTCTTTTGCTTTCCTTATTCTTCTTGTCCTCTTTTCAATGTGTACTCGTAGGTAATAAGTGACCCGATAAGTTCATTTACTTTGAGTTTTTTGAGATCTTTAACTTCAAGAATCGCCGTCACTTTTAATTCCTAACGTTTTGACACAGAGTTGAAAATTTTTCTTATTATTTTCAAGCTAGAATAAATTTTTCCAAGAGTTGTCAAACTATTTATAATGTTAGTAAAACGAGTATACATAGAGGAGATAGATTCATCATCAATCATTTTAAACATTTCATATTCATGCGTAAAAATATAAATTTGTGATTATTTGACTTGCGAAATTCTTTCATAAGTTATTTCCAAATTATTCCAAATTTCTTTTGTTGTCCTGCAAGTCATTATTCTCTTAAATTTATTGCTGTTGAGAGCATTATATAGTAAATTTATAGTCATTACATTCACTGTATAAAATCTATTATTGTTACGATCAAACTCTTATTCTTCCTTGTTGACCTTTACTCCATCAACAATTTTTGTTGGAATATAAGAATCATTTACAATACATTTCCAGATTTCTTGACCTTGAGACTAAAGAAATATTCTCATTTTAACTTTCCAGAAAGTATAATTGTCTGCATAAAATAGCGAAACCCGACTACTAGATTGACTTTTGGCGATATGATCTTAACTCAAGAGATAATTAATCTTATAAAATAGCCATTGCTCTGATACCAATTGTTGCCCAGATGACTAACACAAGAAGAAAGATGAATTGGGTTATTAAAAAATTAACACTTATAAAATAAATACACAATATAAAATATAAATAATATACGAAACAACAGGAAATAAAGAGTAAGGGTAAAAATAAGCAAATTCAGTATTTTAACGAGGTTTAGCCCTACTGCCTACGTCATCGCCTCAAGTTACCCCTTGAGGATTCCAAATTCAATATTTAATTTCCTTCAGGTGGAGATAGAAACCTATTACACTTTTGAGCAATACCGCTATAAAGAATCCGTATAAAACATCCTCTATACTTGTAATCACCTCACACTTGGTAATTCAATTATTTTCTGTATAGAACACCTTTTACATACACAAGAATTATACACACCCTCTTATAAATACAAGAGCTGATAGTGAGTAGATTATCAGAGTACACTCCTCAATGAGTGAAATAAGAACAATATAGTATAACCTATATCTCTCTCAAAATGAACAATGATTAAAGCACAAAACTTAGAGAAGAGAGAATGAGGACTTTGAAATAATTATGCAAAACTTAGCAATTTATGTGTAAGCTCTTGTTGTAATTTTTACAAAACTCAATTGAACTATTTATAAGCAAATGAGTTTTCATATTCAAATTTGAAAATGTTTACATGTCAAATAAGAGCACTATTCACTTTTTAAAAGATTCAAATAAAAACATCTCCTTTTTATATTTATCAAAGACAACTCCATTAATTTTTCAAATAAATTAAACATAATCTTTTACTTTTCATATATGACAAAATGAATATGATTTATTTTTCAAACAAAAGCATCTTCTTTTTGCATATGTTAAAAAAACACACAATTACCCTTCAAGATTTTCAAACAAAATCATTTATTTTTTGCATTTGTCAAAAAAACACACAACTACTGTTCAAGATGTTCAAACAATACATGCACATGTTAAAAATGATAATAAATCATCTTACAAATTCAAATATTTATGCATATGTGGAAAAATAATAATAATTTTTGAAATTAAATATTTTAATAAAGTTATGTAAATGTAAAAAATGCAATTTGATATTTTATGAGAAAATATTAATTTTAAACCTTAATCCAATTTCAAATCTTAAAAAATGTACAAAATTACTTTATGAGTTTCATTTGTAGACTTGTTATTCTTTTTGCTCATACTTGATTTCTTAATGTGCTTAGCTTTTTCATGCCTAGACAACTTGAGTTTGAGTTTTGAATTTATTTGTCATCATCAAAATCTATATATAGATACGAGATTTAAAATCTTAGGTTCTACAAGCTAAATTTTTTATTAAAAGATTTCAGCTAATCACTAAATTTTTACTTATAAAATTAAAACTATTTATTTCTGTTTGGGGACATACTATGTTTCATGCAGCATCATTAATTCAAATTAGACCGTCTATATATCATAAATATTCTCCATTACAGCTTGCATTTGGTTAACAACCAAATATTTCTCATTTTCGTACTTTTGGATATACTGAATATGTTCCAATTGCACCTCTACAACGTACAAAAATAGGCCATCAACGTAGACTTGAGATATATGTTGGTTTTGATTCTCTGTCTATTATTAGATACATTGAGCCTCTTACATGGGATATGTTTAAAACATATTTTGATAATTGTCATTTTGACGAATCCACTTTTTCATGGGTAACGAAAAGTCAATGCTTGAAACACAACAAGAAATTATTTGGGATAATAAAGCCCTATCTCAATTTGATTTTCCTACAAATGTTGTCAAAATAGAAGTGTTGCAAATCAATTATCGAATGTATTTACTGACACTAAAAGTATGATAAATCATATATTTCTGTTGTTAATACTTCAACAATGATTGAAGTTCTTGAATGATAAATTGTCAAAATAGTAATAGATAAGTCTAAGACACACTTGAAGCGTGGAAGACCTATTGATGCAAAAGATACAAAATGAATTTGGTATTCCTGAAGAACCTATACCCATAATACAGGCTACAAACATAGTTGATGCTTTTGAAGAAATCAAATTTTCTATTCCAAAATCTCCTAAAAATGGATCTCCTGAACACGTGTTTCTTGAAATGTTTTCTCCCTGAAAATGAACAGGTACCTGAAAATAATGAAATCTCAATATATTTCATGAGTACTAGAGAAATTCTGGATAGAAACAAAATTGTTATCGACAATATATTTTCATATAAGATGACCTTTGATATTACCAAAAATAATGAAAAAAATGAGCAAAAAATCGTCGAAAAATATCGACGTAGAAATGATTAGCCTAAATGGAAAGAAACTATTGAAACTGAATTAAATTCGCTAGTAAAGCGAGAGATATTTGGACTTGTTATCCAAACACTAAAGGGTGTAATGCCTGTTGGATATAAATGGGTATTTGTATGAAAATGTAATGAGAAAAATGAAATTGTGAGGTATAAAGTATGACTTGTCACACAAGGTTTCCTGCAAAAAATCTGGAATTGATTATGAGGAAACATATTCCTCTTTTATGGATGCAATCACATTCAGATTTTTAATTAGTTTGATAGTTACAAAATGATTAAATATATTGTTGATGGATGTGGTCACTGCATATTTATATGGATCTGTTGAACCCAATGTTTCAAGTTTCGTGTAAATATACACATGAATTTTGATGATAACAAATGAATTCAAAGAATAAAGGAGTCTCAAGCTCAAGTTGTCCACACAATATAATCAAGCACATCAAGGAAGCAAGCATGAGCAAGAAGGGAACAAGTTCACATTAAAATCATAGAATAATATTGTAAATCTCTTAAAAATTCGAAATTAGGATTAAGGCTCAAAATTAATATTTTATCATAAAGCATTAAAATACATTTTTCATATATGCATGAATATTTTAGAAATTAAATTTGAAAATTTTGAAAGATGATTGATTGTCATCTTTCACATGTGCATGACATGATTAAAGGTTTGAATTTTGAAAATATTAAAATGATTGATTGTCATCTTTCACATGTGCATGATATGATTAAAGGTTTGAACTTTGAAAATATTAAAATGATTGATTGTCATCTTTCACATGTGCATGTTTTATTTGAATATTTTCAAAAGTGATAGATGCTTTTCTTGACTTATGCAAAAGGTAGATGTTTTTATTTGAAAACTTTGAAAAGTAAAGTGTGCTCCTTTTGTCATATGCAAAAAGTAAAAGATTATATTTGAAATTTTTGAAAAGTAAAGTGTGCTCCTTTTGTCACATGCAAAAAGTAAAAAGATTAGGTTTGAAATTTTTGAAAAGTGAACGATGATGTCTTTGACATGTGAATCTTTTCAAATTTGAAATTGAAAACTCATTTGCCTATAAATAGCTCACTTGAATTTTGCAAAATATACGACAAGAGCTTACACATCTATTGCTAAGTTTTGCATCATTTATTCAAATCTCTCATTCTCTCTTTTCTAAAGTTTTGAGCCTTAATTCTTGTTCTTATTGAGAGAGATATAGGTTGCGTTGTATTGTTTCTATCTCACTCATTGAGGAGTGTACTTTGATAGTCTACCTACTATCAACTCTTGTATTTGTAAAAGGGTGTGTATAACCCTTGTGTGTGTAGAAGGTGTTCTACACGAGGAATAGTTAAATCACCAAGTGTGAGGTGATTGGAAATGTAGAAGGTGTTCTATACGGGGAATAGTTAAATCACCAAGTGTAAGGTGATTGGAAGTGTAGAGGGTGTTCTACACGGATTCTTTGGAGCGGTACTGCTCAAAAGTGTAATAGGTTTCTATCTCCACCTAAAAGAGATTGAATAGTGGATTTGGAGATCCTCAAGAGGTAGCTTGAGGCGAGGACGTAGGCAGTGGGGCCGAACCTCGTTAACATACTGAGTTTGCTTCTCTCTTACTCTTACTATTTATATTTATTATTGTTTCATATTTTGTTTATATTTTATATTATATATTTGATTTATAATTGTTATTTTTTTAAATACAACTCAATTCACCCTCCCTCTTGTGTTAGTCATCTGGGCAACAATTGGTATCAGAGCTAGTTAACATGTACTGTTCATACAGGCAGATCACTCATGGGAACTCTCGCTTGTGACTGTGTCACCGAAGCAAGACTCTCCGACCATAGGTGACGGTGCACCGGTAGAGACGGTGACCGACTAGTCTGGTAGGTACAGTTGTTAGGTGACATAGGTGCGGCCTATGGTCAGTAACAATTGGTATCAGATTTAGAGCTCTATTATAAGATTAACTATCTTTTGAGTTAAGATCTTATGACTAACATTGCAGCTTCATTTGGTGAAGGTCAATCTAGCAGTCGGCCTCCACTCTTTTACGGAGACAATTACTCATTCTGGAAAGTTAGAATGAGAATATTCTTTCAGGCTCAAGGTCAAGAAATCTGGAAATGCATTGTAAATGGACCTTATATTCCAACAAAAGTGGTTGATGGAGTAGAGGTCAAAAAGGAAGAAGAAGAGTTTAATCGTGAAGACGATAGACTTTATACTTTGAATTTAACTGCTATAAATTTATTATATAATGCTCTCAATGGTAATGAATTTAATAGAGTAATGACTTGTGCTACAGCAAATGAAATTTGGGATAACTTGGAAGTTACTTATGAAGGAACTTCTCAAGTCAAGGAATCAAAAATTTATATTCTTACTCATGAATATGAAATGTTTAAGATGAATGATGATGAATCTATTTCTAGTATGTACACTCATTTTACTAACATCATAAACAGTTTGACAGCTCTTGGCAAAGTTTATTCCAAAGTGGAGATAGTAAGAAAAATTCTCAACTCTCTACCAAAACGTTGGGAATCAAAAGTGACAGCGATTCTTGAAGCTAGAGACCTCAAGAAGCTCGAAGTGAATGAACTCATCGGGTCACTTATCATCCATGAGTACACATTGAAAAGAGGAGAAGAAGAAGGAAAGTCAAAGAAAAGCTTGGCACTTAAAGCTGTTCCACATGAAAGTGAAAGTGATGAAAATGAGGAAAATGACGACAAAGATGAAGAAGTTGCGATGATAATAAGAAGAATTCAGAGGTTCTTAAAGAAAAATAAAACTCCTCCAATGAAATCCTTCAATAAGTTTTCCAAGAAAGATTCAGGTAAAAATGACACTTTAATTTGTTATAAATGCAATAAATCTGGTCATATCAAACCAGATTGTCCTCTGTTAAAGAAAGATCGAAACAAAGGCAAAAAAGCAACGAAAGTTACGTGGGATGATGATTCAAGTAACTCAGATAGTGAAGCAAGTAATGGAGAATCAGCAAATCTTTGTCTTATGGCTAAAGATGATATTGAGGTAACAAATCTTGATAATATTGAAGATCATTCATATGAAGAATTGCAAAATGTTTTAGAAGAGGTATATGAGGAATTTGAAAAATTGGGTATCAAGTATACTGTTTTGAAAAAAAAAATTCTTCTTTAACAAACGAAATTGATATTTTAAGAAAAAAAATATTGTTTTGAAAGATGAAAATTTTGAGTTGAAGAAAAAGAAAACCGATTTAGAAAAAATTATTGAAAACTTTACGAATGGAAAAAGAAATTTTGAAAAACTTCTTGGTAGTCAAAGATGTGTTTTTGACAAGGCGAGTTTGGGATATATGCCAAAACAAAAATACAAACCTTATAAAAATTTCTTTGATAATCCTTTTACATCAAAGTCCAATATCCAAAATTCTTTTTACAAAAATAATTTTGTTAAAAAATGATACTATTATAATCACTCAAGTTTTTCATATATATCACATGCTATTTGTAATTTTTGTAATATAAATGATCATAATTATCTTACTTGTCCTATTAGAATAAAACATACAATGACTATTAGGGCCATATGGGTACCTAAAAATCTTGTTTATTCTAATACTAATAAATAAAGGACCCAAAGAATTTGGGTACTGGGAATTATTTTTAATTGCTTTTGTAGGTATGTATGAAGTATTCTACAGGTAAAAATAAATGATTTTTAGACAACGGATGCTCAAGATACGTGACAGAAGACAAAACTAAATTCATTGACTTCACTTCTAAAGGAAAAGGATATGTGATATTTGGAGACAATTCAAAATGAAAGATCATGGAAATAGAAGGAAAGATCATCAAGACTTAGTACAAGATGCAACCAAATAGTGGAAACATGTGAAAGATCATCCAGCGGAATAAATTCTAGGAGAACCTTCACGAGGTGTAAGTACTCGATCATCTGTTAGAAATATTTACAATTATACTGCTTTTCTATCTCAGATTGAACCTAAAAATATTGATGAAGCACTTCTTGATGAATTTTAGATTCTAGTTATGCAAGAAGAACTTAATCAATTTGAAAAAAAAAATGATGTTTGAACACTTGTTCCTAAACCCAAAAATCATACTATTATTGGAACAAAATGAGTTTTTAGAAACAAGAAAGATGAGTCCGGAATCATTACTAGTGTTGCCCAGATGACTAACACAAGAGGGGGGGTGAATTGAGTTGTATTTAAAAAATAACAATTATAAATCAAATATATAATATAAAATATAAATAAAATATGAAACAATAATAAATATAAAGAGGAAGGGTAAGAGAGAAGCAAACTCAGTATGTTAACGAGATTCGGCCCCACTGCCTACGTCCTCGCCTCAAACTACCTCTTGAGGATCCCCAAATCCACTATTCAATCTCCTTTAGGTGGAGATAGAAACCTATTACACCTTTGAGCAGCATCGCTCCAAAGAATCCGTGTAGAACACCCTCTACACTTCCAATCACCTCACACTTGGTGATTTAACTATTCCACGTGTAGAACACCTTCTACACTTCCTATCACCTTACACTTGGTGATTTAACTATTCCCCGTGTAGAACACCTTCTACACACACAAGGGTTATATACACCCTTTTACTGATACAAGAATTGATAGTAGGTAGACTATCAAAGTACACTCCTCAATGAGTGAGATAGAAACAATACAGCGCAACCTATATCTCTCTCAACAAGAACAAGAATTAAGGCTGAAAACTTTAGAAAAGAGAGAATGAGAGTTTTGAAGAAATGATGCAAAACTTAGCAATAGATGTGTAAGCTCTTGTTGTGAATTTTGTAAAACTCAAGTGAGCTATTTATAGGCAAATGATTTTTCAATTTCAAATTTGAAAAGATTCACATATCAAAAACATCATCATTTACTTTTCAAAAATTTCAAATCTAATATTTTTACTTTTTGCATGTGACAAAAGGAGCACACTTTACTTTTCAAAAATTTCAAACATAATCTTTTACTTTTTGCATATGACAAAAGGAGCACACTTTACTTTTCAAAATTTTTAAATAAAGACATCTACCTTTTGCATAAGTCAAGAAAAACATCCACCACTTTTGAAAATATTTAAATAAAACATGCACATGTAAAAGATGACAATCAATCATCTTAATATTTTCAAAATTCAAACCTTTAATCATGTCATGCACATGTGAAAGATGACAATCAATCATCTTTCAAAATTTTCAAAATTCAAACCTTTAATCATGTGATGCACATGTGAAAGATGACAATCAATCATCTTTCAAAATTTTCAAATTTAATTTTCAAAATATCATGCACATGTGGAAAATATATTTTAATGCTTTATGATAAAATATTAATTTTGAGCCTTAATCCTAATTTTGAATTTTTAAAAGATTTACAAAATTACTCTATGATTTTAATGTGAACTTATTCCCTTCTTGCTCATGCTTGCTTCCTTGATGTGTTTGATTCTATTGTGTGGACAACTTGAGCTTGAAACTCCTTTATTCTTTGAATTCATTTGTTATCATCAAAATCCATTTGTAGATTTATATGAAACTTGAAACATTGGGTTCAACAACTAGAAATAAGGCTCGACTTGTGGCCCAAAGTTTCAATCAAGAAGAAGGAATCAATTATGATGAGACATATGCACCAGTCGCAAGATTAGAAGCTATTCGAATACTACTTATATATACTTGTTATAAAGATTTCGAACTTTTTCAAATGGATGTTAAAAGTGTTTTCTTAAATAGTTTTTTTATTGAAAAATGTTTTTCAAGAAGAAAGATTGATATAATTCTTTTCATCAAGTATGAATAGAATGATATTCTTCTAATTCAAATTTATGTAGATGATATAATATTTGGTGCTACTAATGAAAATATGTGTCAAGATTTTGTTAAGAATATGCAGAAAAAATTTGAAATGAGCATGATGGGAGAACTTAATTTCTTTCTCGGATTGCAAATCAAGCAAGCAAAAAGTGGAACATTTATTAATCAGTCAAAATATATCAAAGAGTTACTCAAAATTTGAGATGGAACGTGCGAAGGTAATTGGAACATCAATGAGTCCAACCACTAAACTTGATAAAGATGAAAGCGGTAAGCCAGTTAACTCAAATGTATATCAAGGTATGATTAATAGTTTATTATATTTGATAACTAGTAGACCTGATATTATGTTCAGTATATGTTTATGTGCACGTTTTCAATCATTTCCAAAACAATCTCATTTGATTGCAGTCAAGCGGATTTTTAGATATTTTGCCAGTACCATTGACTTAGAGTTATGGTATCCTAAACACACTTCTTTCGATTTTTATTAGTTATTCAGGTACCGATTATACTGGTTGCAAAGATGATCGAAAAAATTTTAGTAGAACATGTCATTTCTTAGGTCGTGCACTAGTTTCTTGGTTTAGTAAAAAAAAAACAAAATTCTGTTGCACTATCTACTGCTGAGGTAGAATATGTTGCTGCGGGTAGTTGTTGTGCTCAAGTTCTTTACATGAAGCAACAACTTGAGGATTTTAAACTTATGTATAATCACATTCCAATCAAATGTGATAATACAAGTGCTATAAATCTTTAAAAAAAAAACCCAATACAACATTCTAGAATTAAGCATATTGAAATAAGATACAATTTTTTTTGAGATCATGTGCAGAAAGGCGATATAGTACTGGAGTTCACAAACACACACGATCAGTTAGCAGATATATTCACAAAACCCTTACCAGAAGATAGATTATGTATGATTAGAAGAGAAATAGGTATGATGCATGTTATGAATATCTCTTGAAAGATAGATCAGAGTTCATAAAAATAGAGAGATATGTTTTTAAATACTTTTACATAAACTTGAGGTTCTTAGCCTCATGTTTGAGATGCTCATTCTCTTCATACAATATCATGTCATCCCTATCCATGGAAACTGGCAAGCAGAATGAAGAATCCAATAGAGATTTCAACTTTTTATTCTTCTGCCGAAGGATTCCTTCCCTTGTGTGAGACTCTTGAACAATTCGTTGAAGTACAACAATTTGTTCTTTAAGCTTTTCAACCTCATGATTTTTGACTTGTAGCCGTTGGGAAAAAGCGACAATAGAGGATGAGTAGCGAGTCCCAAGACTCACCAAGTCGTAGATAGCATCGGAGTCTGGCTTATTAGCCAAACTATTATTCTCTTGCTGCAACATGGCGCCAATGGTAGCTGCAGAAAGGACATGAGATTGAGATATAGAATACCTCATGGATGCATCTAGAGGAATGTTAGAAGAATGAGCCATTAAGAAAAGAATTGAAAACTTAAAGCGAGAATATTGAAGGAATGCAGATGAGTTATAGAGATGAGAATAAGATTTGATGCAAATCGGATGAACTTTAAAACTGATTTTATAGAGATAGCATAAAGAACAAGACAAAATATTGTCTCTTCAAATCTTATTAGTCAAAAGAAATATAAGATATGCTGGACACACATTGTCAGAAGTTTTCTTACTAGAAAAACGGTTCTCTGCTCCTATCATGGCATTGACGGCCTTAAGAGAGAAGATTGATGGTTGATGCGTCAAGAGTTCCTGATTCAAGTCTGGAACGTTAGTGTAAGAGAATTGTTCGGCCATTCTATCGTTATGGAGAAACACAACTTAGGTCAAGAAGCAATGTTTTTTTTTGTATCCGATAGGTGAAAATGATTTTTTTATAGAAACTCAGAGCCTTCAAACCCGTTTGTCAACAACATCAGGCGATTGATCTGCTTTCGCACCGACTGCTAGAGCTAGGCCTCCAACCTTTACAGGTTTTGTCAAATACGTGTGGCTCCGCACCGAATTTTCAGAGTTAGACTTCCAACATTTGCAGGTTTTGTCGGACATGCATGGCTCCGCACCGCATTGCCAGAGCTAGGCTTGCAGCTTTTGCTGTCTTTGTCGGACACGAATAATTTTAATTATTCAACTTCAAATCTCTAGAACATCTAATTCGTCAATAACATCAAACGGATTTAAATCTTCTTCCGCACCGAGATGATGAAATTCGGCTTCAACCTTTACAGGTTTTGTCGGACACGGGTGGTTCTAACTTCTACAGTCTCTACTAATGCAGCGTTCTATTTGTCTATTGGTTATTGTAGGAATATATCTTATTGAGCTAATTATGATTCCTTTTTAATGATGCCAAAAGGGGGAGAAGTTTTAGACTAGAACATTAATATTATTTAAATTGCTAAACTTGTTATATATGCTTGGAATTATATTTATATTTT
The DNA here is from genome assembly GCA_036898215.1 of Platycarya strobilacea. NCBI lineage: Eukaryota > Viridiplantae > Streptophyta > Magnoliopsida > Fagales > Juglandaceae > Platycarya > Platycarya strobilacea. The sequence continues at coordinate 34,966,274 of CM072551.1, read as the reverse complement.
TGCTTGAAAAACTAACGCACATTCTCAGGGGGAGCTTAAGTATTAATACAGGTTTCAGGTTCTATCAAGTATTTGTCATCATCAAAAAGGGGGAGATTGTTGAACCCAAGATTTCAAGTTTCGTGTAAATATACACATGAATTTTGATGATAACAAATGAATTCAAAGAATAAAGGAGTCTCAAGCTCAAGTTGTCTACACAATATAATCAAGCACATCAAGGAAGTAAGCATGAGCAAAAAAGGAACAAGTTCACATTAAAATCATAGAATAATATTGTAAATCTCTTAAAAATTCGAAATTAGGATTAAGGCTCAAAATTAATAGTTTATCATAAAGCATTAAAATACATTTTTCACATATGCATGAATATTTTAGAAATTAAATTTGAAAATTTTGAAAGATGATTGATTGTCATCTTTCACATGTGCATGACATGATTAAAGGTTTGAATTTTGAAAATATTAAGATGATTGATTGTCATCTTTCACATGTGCATGATATGATTAAAGGTTTGAACTTTGAAAATATTAAAATGATTGATTGTCATCTTTCACATGTGCATGTTTTATTTAAATATTTTCAAAAGTGATAGATGTTTTTCTTGACTTATGCAAAAGGTAGATGTTTTTATTTGAAAACTTTGAAAAGTAAAGTGTGCTCCTTTTGTCATATGTAAAAAGTAAAAGATTATATTTGAAATTTTTGAAAAGTAAAGTGTGCTCCTTTTGTCACATGCAAAAAGTAAAAATATTAGATTTGAAATTTTTGAAAAGTGAATGATGATGTCTTTGACATGTGAATTTTTTCAAATTTAAAATTGAAAACTCATTTGCCTATAAATAGCTCACTTGAGTTTTGTAAAATATACAACAAGAGCTTACACATCTATTGCTAAGTTTTGCATCATTTTTTCAAATCTCTCATTCTCTCATTTCTAAAGTTTTGAGCTTTAATTCTTGTTCTTATTGAGAGAGATATAGGTTGCGCTGTATTGTTTCTATCTCACTCATTGAGGAGTGTACTTTGATAGTCTACCTACTATCAACTCTTGTATTTGTAAAAGGGTGTGTATAACCCTTGTGTGTGTAGAAGGTGTTCTACACGGGGAATAGTTAAATCACTAAGTGTGAGGTGATTGGAAGTGTAGAAGGTGTTCTATACGGGGAATAGTTAAATCACCAAGTGTAAGGTGATTGGAAGTGTAGAGGGTGTTCTACACGGATTCTTTGGAGCGGTGCTGCTCAAAAGTGTAATAGGTTTCTATCTCCACCTAAAGGAGATTGAATAGTGGATTTGGGGATCCTCAAGAGGTAGCTTGAGGCGAGAACGTAAGCAGTGGGGCCGAACCTCGTTAACATACTGAGTTTGCTTCTCTCTTACTCTTACTATTTATATTTATTGTTGTTTCATATTTTGTTTATATTTTATATTATATATTTGATTTATAATTGTTATTTTTTTAAATACAACTCAATTCACCCCCCCTCTTGTGTTAGTCATCTCGGCAACAGGATCATTAGATCATGACAAATATATAAAAATCGCTGAAAGATATAAAATACCTGAAGCATCTGCAAATACATCTAGAAGTATGTATTTTATCAAATTTCAAATATTTTTATATGAGTTAAAATAATCCAGACGCATGTGGTATAATCGCTTAAGCGAATATTTATTGAAATAAGGATTTGAGAATAATCCTATATGTCCATGTATTTTTATTAAGATATCAGAATCCGGATTTGTCATTATTATGGTTTATGTTGATGATTTAAATATTGTGAAAACTTTTGAAGAGCTCACAAGAACTGCTATATATTTAAAAAATAATTTTGAAATTAAAGATCTTGGTAAAACAAAATTTTGTCTCGACTTACAGCTTAAGCACTTGCCAAATAAAATTTTTATTCTTTAATCCATGTATACAGAGAAAGTCTTGAAGTACTTTTATATGGACAAAATCTATTCCATGAGTACTCCAATGGTTGGTCTATCACTTTATGTAAGGAATAATCAATTGCGTCCTTGTGAAGACGATGAAGAAATTTTTGGTCTTGAAGTACCATATTTCAGTACAATTGGAATTTTGATTTATCTTACGAATTACACCCAGCTTGATATTATTTTCTTAGTTAATCTGTTTGCAATATATAGTTATGTGCCAACTCAAATGTATTGAAATGGTATTGAACATGTCTTTCGTTACCTTCAAAGTACGGTTGATATGAGATTATTTTATCAATGTGGATCAAGTCTACAGTTGATTGGGTACGCAGACGCAAATTATATTTTATATCTACACAAAAGTATATTTCAAACTAGATATATATTTACTTATAGAGATACTGTCATATTATAAAAATATGTCAAGCAAACACTATATACCACATCTTTAAATTGCTCAGAGATCATTACAATTCATGAAACAAATCAAGAGTGTATTTGGCTGAGATCAGTGATTCAACATGTCTGAAAAAAGTGTGGTCTTCCCATAATCAATGATAACCCAATAATTTTATACGAAAATAATATTGTTTGTATCACTCAAATCAGATGAGGATATATCAATGGTGACAGAATCAAATATATTTCACTTAAATTCTTTTATATTCACGAACTTTAAGAGAAATGTAAAATTAATGTCAAGCAGACATGATCAAGTGATAATCTGACAGATTTATTCACGAAGGCATTACCAACTGCGGCATTCAAGAAAATTGTGCAAAACATTAAAATGCAAAGACTTAAAGATCTATCATCATGTACTTTTCAGATTTAGTAAATATCTTGAAAACTTGTGCTGATTGTATTTTTTTCCTTCGTTAAGGTTTTGTCTTATTGGGTTTTTCTTTACAACGTTTTAATAAGTCAATTTTAAAGCATTTGGTAGTACATAAGAATATTGTATCATTTTTCCTTCGCCATTAATTTTTCTTTCTATTGAATTTTTTTTGGCAAAATTTTAACGAAACAAATTTTTTATAGGTGGTCATTCAAAATAGAGTGTTATAAGAGCAATAATGAGAGGCAATGAATGACCCCTCCTACATGTCCACGCCCCCTCCAATGACTTTTGTTAAAAGGTGAAAGATGCTAAATGCAGACATTGGGCGTGAAGATGTTTAGGACGGGGAGTGGTGACCTCTATCAAGTTTCCACAATATCGTTATGATCAATTAATGGGACTTGGCCGGAAAGTGTTCTTGCCTCTATCATTAGCTTGGGTAGTTCCCGTTTCTGGTGTTTTAGTCACCTTTCAATGGCTTTCTTAAATATGTGCGAGGAATTTCCCTCTTGAGTAATGGGAAGCGGGCTAGTCCCTGAAAATGCCCGTTCCTTTGTCGTTGGCTAGAAAGAAAGGTTCTGTGACATGGACGCCCAGCCCAATTTCGATTTATTTCTTGGTGAACATGATTTGCCATAATCTCTTCGATCCCTTCATTTATGTGCAAAAATAAAGAGAGATTTGGTAGGAAAGTGGAAGAGACTTTTTTATATATGATAATAAAAAAGAGTGGAAAAACTACAGTAATTCTTTGGAAAAGCCTGGTTCTCTTTGTCTTCAAGCTTTCATTCCTTAAAAACCTGGATAGAAAATAGGATAGAGTTTACCAGCTGAAGCCTACCAGCATAGGAAATTGGGCATATATTTTGAAAAACAAGTATTTATACAGTAATCAAGGCCTATAAATATGAATTTTGATCGATCTATTATATACGTACAAAAAAATCTTATATAGAAAGAAGAAAACTTTAGTTCTTAAAAATTCTAAATATTTTCTTTTATAAATTCTCTTGCAATATAATTTCATTTTTAATTTTATAACAATAAATAATTTTTTCCTTTATTTTTGTTAAAATAAATTCTTATGTTTTTTAATTTAAAATGAGATTTTGATAGTGAGTTGAGATAAAATATGTTGAGTTAAAAAATGAATAAAATATTATTTTTTAGTATTATTAATATGTTAAATTTTAAAAAATAAAATTATTTATTATATTTATAAATAAAATTATAATAATTAAATAAAATAATTTGAGATAAATTAGAGACCTTTTATATACAAACCGGACGACGAGCTCATTAAATATATATTTTTTAAGGAAAAAAAAATTGATTTACGAGTTTAGAGTGTGATGATTACATAAACCTTTTTTATTTTATTCTTTTTACAATTTTTAAAGAAAATTAAAAATAATCGGTCTTATTGTCGCTTATATGGTTTGGATATTCTAGAATTTTTAGATAACTCTGTTATTACGATTTCAGATTTATTTTTTCGTTGTAAATGTATAGCATGAGTTCTCTGTTCTATTATCTATAATTGTTTTTTATTAGGTTAGCATGAGTCTTATTTTTCAGTTCATGTTTCCTCCTAAATTATCATTGATTCACGGGACAATTTCTCGAGTCTCAACTCTTGAATATGAAAGAGTGCATTGGTCATCAATAAAAAAAGTAATAACATTGATATTGGATTGATTAATTTTTTTAAAAATATATATAAATTTATGTACATATCAAAAAATTTTGATCATATTTAATCAATAATAAAAAATAAAAAATAAAAAATAGAAATAAAATTACTCTTATTTTTCAAAAATAAATAATAAATTTAAAATTTTTGAATGAAGAAAACTTTAAATTTATTATTTATTTTTGAAAAGCAAGAATACTTTTATTCTTTTTTTTATTCTTTTTTTCTACTATTAATTAAATATGATTAAAGTTTTTAGATATATATGTAAATTTATATTTTTTTTTAAATTTTTTTAACCAATCTAATACCAATATTAATTTAATTATAGTTGTCCAATGATTTATGAAAAATGCTAGACGTACGCAGACTTTTTCGTACAATTTTTTGCGTACTATAATGCATTTTTTCAAAATAAAAGACGCCAAGCGTCCAGACCTTTAATTAGGATATTTTTGCTTCCTCAATCTTTACAACAAACCTTTATTTGAGAAAATTTCATTTGTATATAATATATTCTAATAATGTCTTTAAGGCAGACATTGGACATAAATGACTGAATTTATGTTTTATTAGATGAAAAGTTTTATATAAAAGTCTGCAGATCCTGCACTTTCACTTAAAAACGTAATTTTATTTTTATTTTATCCACTTTTATTTTACAGTTCAAATATTTTATGTACAGAATGTGCAAATTTTTATTTAGAATAACTCTTCATTAGATATAATAGAAGAAAACAAGCGCAATCCTCCAAAGTGTGATGTTGGAGTATCATCTAGATGGATCCGTGACAATGTTGGTGCATGCACTGCATGGGGATGGAAAGACTTTCAGCCTGTCGTGTCGTTGCAGTCCTTCCTACCCCATTATGAACAAGACTATCTATAATAGTAAAGATTCCATTCATATGTAATGATTAACACAACATATTCTATAATGTCTTTCACAATATATGTTTAAAAATGAAAATATTTTTTATAAGGTAACGTTACTTTTATAAGATATTTTTACAAAAATACCCCTCACTTTAATATATAATTGTGTGAAATATTATAAAAAGCTAAGCGTGTTTATCATTTGAAAAAAAAAACTTTTACTACATAAAAATTATAAAAAAATAAATCCACAAACTAACATGATTTGATATAATATATTATTAAATTATTAAATTATAATTATTATAAAATAAACTAACAAATCTCATAAAATCGTATTAATTTATAAATTTATTTTTATATAATTTCTTTTTACTTTTAACCATTTTCCAATCATTTTCCTTTGCCATGTGGGATGAAAACATTTGAGAAATAGATTAAGAAAAGAGAAAGACATGTAATGTTAAAAATTTTGGTCAGCCCTAGTCAAATAATAAATGTTTTTAATCCCACTTCATGTATTTATCTCCAACTTCTCAAATTTGGACAAAAATAAGGTAATAACTTGATGCAATGCTCACCATCAATACAGATGGCAACTTAAAAAGATGCAATATCATTATGTAACAACAGCCTTTTATATGTACTGACATGATTACAACAAACAGGTAGTGCGAATAAAGACACCTTTCAGGCTAAACCAATAACATAGTATACTTTACGAGGAAGAGAAAAGCGGGGCCCAATTTTGGAGACAAGAACTTCTCACCGAAAGAAAGAATGTTTACATGCTCGAACACCACCTTTGACTCCGAAGAAATTCAGCATTGATATATATGTATGGAGTAGGTGGGGCTTTCTCTCACACGATATGCGATCGATGTTCTTCAAATTGAATTGAGAAGCCTAATGTACCGGCGAGTCAGTTCCAACGGTCGAACAATATAACTCCTCGAGGCCAGTCTGTTGCAAGGACTTGAGTTTCAGTTGGAAATTGCTATGAGCTGAAATTGATGTCACTTGTTCAGATCCAAATATTCATCATACATTCTACTGCTAGCACACTCCATCAAAGCTTTTGCATTGAGTTCTCTACCAAATCTCCAAACGTAATTCAACCCAACAAGAAGCTCGATGATTGTCGCCTCCGTCTTTGCTTGATTTGCGAAGTAAAGGGTTTGTACCAGAAGAACGTTCGTCCTGGAGATCAAGCTCTGCTGCTCAAAACTCCTCTCGGACTGCCATCTTATCATGTTATGAGCAAGTGGTGCCAACCATTCCAATATCCCTGCCATTGCCTCGCTCCACTCTTCTGCCAGAACTGTATCATAAACAGATGAAGCCAAGTCCTTGGTGTATGGTTTCAGCTTTGCCCTAAGGGTGGTTCTCACACTCGTGGGTAACATATTGTATAAATCATCTCTTGCATCAAGACCAATCAAGTGAGGAGATGCTGCTAGTTTCTCGATTACGATAATGACATTTGCATAGTGCAGTGCTAAAGCAGCAGCGCCAAGGGTTTCGGGTGGAGCATCCAACAACTTGCGCTTGGATTCAAAGACTGACATATTGGAATGATCAGTCTTCCCAGGAGCAAGAAGGCCTGCATTAAAATCATTGGCTCCATTGAGATTCCTGGATCGAACAACTATCGGACTTGAGTAACGATCGATGTGAGAATCATTTTCAGCCATCATGCATTCTTTAAAAGGTCCAACATGGGTTAGCTGCTCAGGCTTTTTCTTCCCACGAATCCCAGGTGACCGGCCATGGCCCTGCCACCACTTCAGCTTTCTTTCATCTGATACAGAAATTGGCCCTGATTTTGGCATTCCCCTTGCAAGAGGGCCTGAAAAGAAGTTGACATTTTTATTCCTTGCTGAAATAGGACCCGACTTTGTGGTTGGTCCACCGATAGGACCCGAATAGAAATTGTTACGTTTACTTTTTCTCAAGATTGGCCCTGATTTAGCAATAAAACCCCCAAGGGGACCTGAAGCAAATTTACCATGACCATTCTCAGATGGATGAACCGAAGATTGCAACAGGGCAGAAACTGAGTGGTTCTGAGGGATATAATCAGAGCTCATATCTGTTGAATCCCTGATATCAGTATCAACCATCTGTTGAATCCCAAAGACATGTTTCATCCTACTGAATATTGCCAACAGAGATCCTGCCAAAAGACGAACTGTGTAATCATAACTCCTGATCCACAGAGACATCTGTTGTAGATTCTTCACCTCCTGCCGCTTAAATGCAACCTTTTTCTGATATTCAAGCAAATTTACACCACCTGAGTCATCATTACCCTTTATTCTCCTTAGAGTCTGTTCTAGATCAGCAAGAATTTCCATCTCCTGATACAAGTTTGCATTGGCTGCAATGAATCTTTCCATCTTCTTGACTTTCTTTTCCATCTTCCTCCATGAAAATCCCCACCCATGTGGGTCCGTACCAATTTTTATCAACTCCTCAAATGCATTCTCAAAACTCTTCAAACTAGGATCACTGCACTTCTTGCCAAGTCTGGCCACAGATTTTGCCGCATATACCATATTCTCAAGCATCTCTGCACATATCAAGTCACCAATGAAATCCTCATCATCTGAGACAAGCTTCTTTATACCCACTGAGTTTGTGATCTCTTCTCTCAACCTAGCAACTTGGGAGTCACTTAAAGACTGCCATAGATGAATCAGCTTAGACATCAAGCTTGCAACTTCAAATGCTAACACTCCAATCACCGCTTTCCCAGGACGGGCCTCATGCTTTCGTGGAGTCTTCCACAGACTGCGAAACCACGACTCTGCAACCATCTCTTACCCCAAAATTCAAGGAACAATATCTCTAAACGAGATTCACCATCATATTGTTTTATTCTGCAGCAAATATAAAAAACAAACACGATTAAACAGTCAGGACAAACAACGGAGGATCCATTTTCTTGCAACAAACACTCAGAAAATTAGACTCTTCAAAACTGTCCTATTTTTTATTTTTATTTTTACAAATCCTCCATTGTTCTTGTATTCAACTGTATCACTGAAGCTAATCGAACAAGAAGCAGCATGAAATCGAAACCTCTCTTTTTTTAGTTCCTTATTTTCCACAATTTTCTCAGCCACCAAATCAACCTAAAAGAACAATCTCACAATATTACACGAATTAGGGATTAGTCAGGACGCTCTTCCGAACACCTGGTGCCAATCAAAAAAAGATTACACGATTTAGAGGCAACTAGTTCTTCATCTTCTTTTCTTTTTTGGGGGCAAGTAGCGACTGCCACTAGTTCTCCAGAAGATACGTACAAACAAGAAAACGAACATGACATGAACCTAAAATTCATACCCCTAATCCCACAATCTCAGCCGCCATATCCTCCAGATTACAAAACCAAATTCATCAAAGAAGAAAACAAGATAAGGAAATCCCAAAACCCTTTCCTCTGAACCAAAAGTGTGCGCTTTCACTTCGAACATTACGCTTGATAATGAATAAGAAAATGGCAGACCCGAAATCTAAACCATATGTATCACACAGATTTATACAAACACCATGAATCAACTAAAGCAAAATGATATACTCTGAGGAAAACAGAAACGGAAATAGAGAAAAACCTACCGATCACGGGTCCAAAGTCCAAAGAAAAGCTGGGAAGCTGAGAGAGAGAGAGAGAGAGAGAAAGAGAGGAGGGGAAGGACCTAGGAAGGTGCACTGGAACTAGAGCCACATGGAGAAAGCGAGAATTCTAGACAAGAAGACCGAAAACGAGTGAAATTAAAGAGACATACTAGTGATGTTTTTAGTGCTTAATTTGCACTTTAGACCCTCCTACGTTTCTCTATATGTGTATTTGTCCTACAATTCTCGTGTTTTGCATACAAAATCTTAAAAACAAAAACTTTGACGACATTTATATATGTTTGAGTAGATCTTATAAGTTTTATGAACATATATATATATACATATCTTTTTGTTTTTTTTCTCAAATTTATTTTTAATAGATCCCACCATCTGCCCAAATATAAATGCAAATGCAAAATCAATCTAAATATTTTTCTCAAAAGTTTTGACATACAAATATGCTAGTACGTTTTCTGAAAGTATGCATTCATCATTGAAAATTTAGAGACAAAACAAAGAAATTCCTGGAATTAGCAGTGACACGTACAAATAATAATAAAATTAGGGGCTTAAGTGCAGAACGTCTAAAGTGGGGAGGTCTGTCACAATCATTAATGGCAATCACGCGGAAATGTGTCGTTTTACAGATTTGACCCCTCTGCTAATCGGCCGATACACGGTACGGACGGGTCCAACAAATCGGTCCGACATTAACTATTTCCCTAATTTTTTGTAAGTTAAAAAAATAAATAAATAAATTATCCACGGAATGCTTAAAACCCTGAATTGAAACGTGGAAAACATCCAAAAAATAATGAGCCTTGTTATAATTATAAAAAGATTTTATACAATTAATTTTATAAATTGATATGATTTTATATAATTTATTAAATTTATTTTACAGTAAATATAATTTTATAATCTGACAAAATTACATAAAATTATATCAATTTATGAGATTCATTTTATAGAATCTTTTTTATGACTAAAATATTTTTCAAAAACAAAAATTTGAGTATTTTAACGAATTTCAACTGATTAAAAAAACTGAAAAAAGTGGAAAAAGAAAAAAAAAATTATAAGCTAGTGTGAAAGTTGTGAATCCATCCTTAATAATATATTTGAATATTGAGTTTATAAGAAAATATTTATTACTTCAAAGCTGGACTATTTTTAAGGTTTTTTTTTCCTTCTTTTATTTTAAGGTTTGGTTTGTTTTTAAAAACAATCTCACATTATTTTATTATTATTATTTTTTCAATTTTTATATAAAATAAAATAAAAAAAATTAAAATTTTCAAATCTTAAAATAATTTTTATAAATTTTAAATCAAAATTAATATTAAAAAAATATAATATAAAAATATTTAATTTAATTTTTATTTTTTATTATATCTTATCTTATTTTATCTATAAAAATAGTCAAACTTTAAAGTTATAAGATTTTATTTTTAATTGAATAAGTAATTAAAACCTGTTGAGATGTTGGAGGGGGAAAAAAGGAAAAAAAAGGGTTGAGATTAGGAGTGGAAAACACTCAAGTGCTTGGTTGCCAAACATGCATCTGGGTTAGGCTTAATGATTTATTAACGACTGTTTGATTGTGATCTCTTTGACTAATCAGTAAAGCGGCTTTGCGTGAAATGAATGAGAATTGCCCAGCATTACATGCTTTATGACTCGAGACATTATCCTGAGAATTGTTTCTCAGTCTCTCTGTCCGTCTGTCTGTCTGTCCTGCACCAACGTGTAATAAGAATCTTGAAAATGTGCATATCAACGTGACAACGACGTTGAGGCCTCATACATTTCTAATAGGTCAGGTAAAATTCACAGTTTTATAAAATTTGAAGGAAATAATTCAATATAACTCATTCAATAAATTATATATTTTATAATTAATATGCAAATTACTACAGTATCACTCTATATTTATGAAACAATATTCATACTTGTATAATTATTTAATTCGTACTTTTTACTTTTTACTCTTTATTCAATTTTTATTTTGTTTAAAATTAATTAAAAAATATTAAAAATATAATATTTAAATGATATAAAGAAAAATAGACAAATTAATATATGAAATATTATAAAAGTTAATATATAAAATAGTAAAAGTGAGTTTTAGGTCCGGTTGGTATTTAGAATTTAATTCAACTCATTTCATCTCAAATTTATCATTATATTTTCTTAAATTCTCACATAAAATATAATAAATAATTTAATTTTTTTAAATTCTAATTCAATTTTTTAAAATTTTAAAATAATAATAATAATATTAAAAAAATAATATTTCATTCAATTTTTAAAATTCATATCAATTCATTTTATTTTAATTTTAAATTCAAATGAGAGTTTAATAGTATATTTTAAATAATATAATGAAGAAACCATTAAGAATGTTATGAGGTTTTGTTCTATATGATTTCTTACCGAATTTTTCTGTCTAACAATGTGCTATGCACTCCCAATGAGATGGTTCGGTTTTTTTTGGTTTTAAATTCTCTAAGCATGCATGCTCGTGATTTGCTTTACAACTTATTGTCAAAGTATGGCGGGCGGTAAATGGACCCTGTGGTCCAAACAATTTTCAGATTATAATGAAGAAACCATTAAGAATGTTATGAGGTTTTGTTCTATATGATTTCTTACCGAATTTTTCTGTCTAACAATGTGCTATGCCCTCCCAATGAGATGGTTCCTTTTTTTTTTTTGGTTTTAAATTCTCTAAGCATGCATGCTCGTGATTTGCTTTACAACTTACTGTCAAAGTTTGGCGGGCGGTAAATGGACCAAACAATTTTCAGATTCCAAGAGGCAATCTAGTCTTTTAATACGCTAGGAAAATAAAGTTAGCTGGCTACTTCACTTACATATTTTTAATATAATTCATAATTCAAACTTCATTGTTATAAAATTAAAGAAAAAATTATTATTATAAAAGAAAAATATAAAAAAAATTCTTTTAAAACTCTCTAAAATTTTTTTTTCTTTCTATATTTTTTTATAAATTTTATAATACCTGAAACCCATATTTATAAGTATTGAAATTACTATACAAATTATAATGCAAGTTATTATATAAGTCATTATACAAGTTATTATGCAAGTCACTATGCAAGATTTAAAATAATAGTAGTGGAATCACTCACATAATTTTGGTGGTGGGACAGAGGGCGACAATCGTCCCTCAAATCTTCTTCGTTTTATTACATTCCCCCTTGAATGACCAGTAATGAAGAATCTGTTTCGTTAAAATCTTGCCAAGAAAAAACTTAATGGGAAGAAAAACCAATGGCGAAGGAAAAAGAATATAGTTTTCTTATGTATCCACAAATGTTTTAAGATTGTCTCATTAAAACCTTACAAAGGAAAACCCAGTAGAACAAAATCTTAACAAAAGAAAAAGAGTACAATCAGTATAAGTCTTCAGCACATTTACTCCTCCTAAAAAGTGCATGACAATAAATTTTTGAGTTTTCGAATTCCAATGTTATGCACAATCTTCTTAAATGTCGCAGTTGATAATGCCTTTGTGAATAACTCTGTCAGATTATCACTAGATCGTATCTTGACATCAATTTCACATTTCTCTTGAAGTTCATGTGTATAAAATAATTTAAGTGAAATATGTTTGGTTCTATTACTTTTAGTGTATCCTCCTCTGATTTGAGTGATACAAGTAGTATTCTCTTCATATAAAATTGTTGGGTTATTATTGATCATAGAAAGTCCACACTTTTCCTGGATATGTTTAATTACTGATCTCAACTAAATACACCATCGACTTGCTTCATGAATAACAATAATTTCTAAGTGATTTGAAGAAGTAGCAGATAGTGGCTGTTTAACAGATTTCCATGATATGACAGTATCTCCATAAGTAAATAAATATCCAGTTTGAAATCTACCTCTGTGTGGGTATGAAAGATAACCTGCATTTGTATACCCAATCAATTGTGGACTTGATCTACATTGATAAAATAATCTCATATCAACCGTACCATAAAGGTAACAAATGACATGTTTAATGTCATTCCAATGGCTTCGAGTTAGTGCATAACTATATCTTACAAGCAGATTAACTGAGAATATAATATTTGGTCGAGTGCAATTTGCAATATACATCAAAACTCCAATACACTGAGATATGGTACTTTAGGACCAAGAATTTTTTCATCGTCATCACAAGGATGGAATAGATCATTCTTCACATCAAATATTCGAACAATCATTAGAGTACTCAGGGGATGAGTTTTGTCCATATAAAAATGTTTCAGGACTTTCTCAGTATACATGGACTGATGAATAAAAATTTCATTTGGCAAGTGCTCGAGCTGCAGGCTGAGACAAAGTTTTGTTTTGCCAAAATCTTTCATTTCAAATTCATTTTTTAAATATATAGCGATTCTTGAAATTTCTTCATGAGTTCCCACAATATTTAAATCATTAACATAAACTGCAATAACGACAAATCTGGATTCTGATTTATTAATAAAAACATATGGGCATATATGATTATTCTCAAATCATTCTTTCAATAGATATTCGCTTAAGTGATTATACCACATGCATCCGGATTGGTTCAACCCATATAAAGATTTTTGTAGTCTGATAGAGTACATATTTGTAGATGTATTTATAAATGCTTTAGGCATTTTATATCTTTCAGGGATTTTCATATATATGTCATGGTCTAAAGATTTATATAAATATGCAGTGATCACATCCATCAACCGCATTTCTAACCCTTTTGTAACAACCAGACTAATCAAAAATCTAAATGTGATTGCATCCATAATGGGAAAATATGTTTTTTAATAATCAATCCCGAGTTTCTACAGGAAACCTTGTGCGACAAGCTGTGCTTTGTGCCGCACAATTTTATTTTTCTCATTACGTTTTCGTACAAATATCCAATTATATCTAACACACATTACAACACCCTTTGATGTTTGGACAACAGGTCCAAATACTTCTCGTTTTGCTAGCGAATTTAATTTAGTTTCAATAGCTGCTTTCCATTTTGGCCAATCATGTCTATGTCGACATTCTTCGACGATTTTTTACTCACTTTTTTCATTACTTCTGGTAATATCAATAGCCATTTTATATGAAAATATGTTGTCGACAACAATTTTAATTCTATCCAGAATTTCTCCAGTATTTATAAAATGTATTGAGATCTCATTATTCAAGTACATGTTCCTATTCAGGAGAAAACATTTCATGAAACACCTCTTCAGGAGGTCCCTTTTCAGAAGATTTATACTTTTCAGGAGTTTCCTCTTCAGAAGGTTCTAAAATAGAATATTTGAACTCTTTAGAAGCACCAATTATATTTATAACCTGTATTGTGGGTACGTATTTTTCAGGAATACAAAATTCATTTTGTATTATTTTCCTTCTGAAAATTTTATCTTTTGCACTAATAGATCTTCCACACTTCAGGAGTGTCTTAGACTCACTTATTGCTATTTTGACAATTTGTCCTTCAGGGACTTTAATCCTTACTGGAGCATTAACAGCAGTAATATTAGATTTTACTACACCTTTAGTGTTAGTAAATACATCCGGTAATTGATTTGTAATATTTTGTAAATAAATAATCCTCTGAATTTCCAGCTTACATTCATTTGTAGGAGGATCAAATTGAGACATGGTCTTATTATCCCAAGTAATATCTTGTCGTGTTTCAGGCACCGACTTTTATTTACCCATTAAGGGAAAATTAGATTTGTCAAAATGACAATATTCAAAATATGTTTTAAACATATCCCCTATAAGGGACTAAAGATATCTGATAATAGATGGAGAATCAAAACAAACATATATCTCAAGTCTACGTTGAAGACTCATTTTTGTACGCTGTGGAGGTGCAATTGGAACATATACAGTATTTCCAAAAGTACGAAAATCAGAAATATTTTGTTGTTGACCGAATGCAAGCTGTAATAGAGAATATTTATGATATGCAGATGATCTAATGCGAATTAATGATGCTGCATGAAGTATAAAATGTCCCCAAACCGAAATAGGAAGTCTTGATTTCATAAGTAAAGGTTTAGCGATTAGCTGAAACCTTTTGATCAAAAATTCAGCTAAACCGTTTTGAGTATGTGTATGGGCAACAGGATGTTCAACATTTATTCCTATTGACATGCAATAATCATCAAAAGTTTGAGATAAAAATTTATTTGCATTATCCAATCGAATGGTCTTAATTGGATGCTCAGGAAATTGTGCTCGTTGTTTAATTATCTGAGCAAGAAGTTTAGCAAATGCAACATTTCTAGTGAAAAGCAAACAAACATGTGACCATCGACTAGATGTATCAATCAAAACCATAAAATATCTAAATGGTCCACTTGATGGATGAAAATGCCTATATATATTTCCGTGAATCCTTTGTAAAAAGGATGAAGATTCAACAATAACTTTTGAGGGAGATGGTTTGATAATCAACTTACATTGAGAACATGCAGAGCATGGAGATTCATTGGGTAGAAATATCTTTTTATTATTTAAGGGATGCCCATGCAAATTTTCAATAATTTGTCTCATCATTATAGATCCCAGATGTCCAAGGCGATCATACCAAGTCATAAATATTTTGGGGTCAATGCACTTCTGGTGCATTACCACATATGATTCAATTATTCTCATCTTTGTATAATACAATTCAGAATATAGAGCAGATAGTTTTTTTAATACGAGCTTCTAGCCCGATATTGTTTTAGTAATAAGAAGATGTTATTTACTGCCTTCATTGGTTGTTTCAATATGGTAATCATTACGACGTATATTTTTGAAATTTAATAAATTTATTCTGAATGTGAAGAGAATAGAGTATCATCAATATAAAATTTGGTGCTATTAGGCAACACAATATAAGCTCTTACAGAACTCTCAATTAAATCTAATGAACCTGATATGGTATGGACATAGGTTTTATTTAGTGTTAGATTTTGAAAATATTTCTTTTATTTGAGAATTATGTGAGTTGTAGCACTGTCAGCCAGACATATATCTTTATCATTCAACTCATAAATAAAAAAACTCATCAATTTGATCCATGATTCTATAAAAATATACAAAACTTTTATTATAGATAATATAAAGAAAATACTTGAATTGAGTGGAACATCTCTAATTAAGTGGTCAATTCTACTTTCAAGATGATTAAAGAAATCAAAGACATCAAGATGAGTAACATCTACATCTACTGAATCTAATAAATCACCTGATAGTTCTACTAAATTTATTTCATACATTTTATTATTTCCTTCAATAGATATTTGATATAAATCAGCTAAGTGTCTGGCCGTACTACAGGTACGTGACCAATGTTCAGTCATTCCATATATATGGCACACCTCTTTACTTCTTTTTGAAAAATTATTCTGGAAATTTTTGCCCCTTTCTGAATTGTACCACTTCTGGTGATACGGTATATTATTATTATTATTTTTACTGTGGTCACTTCTGAGACCAATATATTTTAATTTCTCCTACCACGTCTATGCCACCGATTTCTTCTAAAGGATGTACCATTCACTTCTGAGAATTATGCAAACCTAATACCATTTACTTCAGGGAATGATATTGAGCCAGTAGGGTATAACTGATGGTTTTTTAATAAGAGTTCATTGTTCTGCTCAGCTACTAGAAGATATGATATAAATTCAGAATATTTCTTGAACTTTCTATCTCGATACTGCTGCTGTAAGAGCACATTCGAGGCATGAAATATAGTATAAGTCTTCTCTAACATATCATCATCGGTGATTTTCTCACCGCATAATTTTAATACTGAGTTTATTTTAAAAAGTGCGAAATTATAATCACTAACACTTTAATAATCTTGCAATCTCAGGTGCAACCATTCAAAACGAGTTATTGGGAGGATGACAGTCTTCTGGTGTTTATATCTCTCCCTTAAACTGTTTCACAAAATATAAGGATCTTTTATGGTAAAATATTCAGTTTTTAATTTTTCGTGAAAATGATGGCAAAGGAAATCATTGCTTTAGCACGGTTCTGCAGGACGTTTGATTTCCTTCTTTAATTATTTTACCCAAGTTCATCAAATCAAGATAGATTTCAGCATCAAGTATCCAGGATAAATAATTTTTCCCAGATATGTCAAGAGCAACAAATTTCAATTATTTTCTACACATATAAATAATGAAATAAATATGTGTATCTCAGAAAATATATTTATAAATTCACACAGATTTTAAATAATAATTATTAATAAAATATATCAAAAATTACAAATAATATGTTGAAAATTTTACAGAGAAATAAGACCACTAATTTCAAAATTGGTAGAACTATCGTGCTGATAACGTGTTATAAAACTAAAAAAGAAACTACTATTGCAAGAGAAAAATATATGAGAAACTCTTTTAAAACTCTCTGAAACTTTTATTTTCTCTCTATATTTTTTTATAAATTTCATAACAATTAAAGTCCATATTTATAAGTCTTGAAATTACTATGCAGGTTACTATATAAAATTTAAAATAATAGTGATGGGGTCATTCACATAATTTTAGTGGTAAGACAGAGAGTGACAACCGTTCCTTCAATCTTCTTCGTTTTATTACATTTATAATATTTATTATTTAATTTTCTCTTTCTCCTTTCACAAAGTCTAAAAGGTACTCAACAATGTCAACATCCTACTCACTATTATTTATAGAGTAATGCTGGGGATACGCAGCACTCAGCATATCCCCCTCACATGAACAGTACTATGCACTGTTCATGGTACTGTTCATGTGAGGGGGATGCGCTGAGTGTGCGTGATCTCCTCATTTCTCTTATTTATAAGGGAAATGATATGGCCTGATGGTGAGTCCTATTTTGGGATTCGCTCATTTTTATTTTTTTAAACTTAATGATTAAAGAAAAATTTATATAATAATATTGTGATTTATTTATTTATTTTAAGTATTTAAGAGTGTTTAAAAAATAATGTAAAAAAAAAATCTAAAAAAAGTACAAAAAAAAAAAAACATTAAGTGAGCATAAAAAGTAAATATTCTATCAGACTCCCTAGCATCTCTCTGTTCATAAACTGTCTTATTCTTATTCACAAAATTCTTATCTCTATTTTTCAAATGAGCCTAAGATAGCATTTGATGCGATACATAGAGGAATAAATTAAAATGCGTCCCCAATACGCACCATAATTAATGATAAGAATTAATAAGAGTCTAACTTAAGGATCCAAGCCTTTCTTTCGCCTAGCATTTCCCAATATGACCACTTCATTTATTCTTTATAGGCTAGCTCACCGAGGAAAATAGTAGGTGAGATGTGAAAAATCACAGGAACAAAAGAAATTACCTTAAACTGGGATAAGAAATTAAAAAAAAAAAAGAAAAAAGAAAGACAAGATTAATTGGACTGTGACGCAGAAATCTCACTATCTTCAAATAGAGTTGGCTTGTTCAAAAGTTGAACCAACCCTATGGAAACATCCTCAAGCTTGGGAATGAATCTGGAAAGAAGTGCCAAAACATATGGAACTTGCAAGCTAGAACAAATAGTAACCTACGTACGTCTGTGTTATGAAATGCGCCGGCCTTAAGCATTTCTCAAACATCATCATGTGTGATTGACATCAATATTCTTGAATTAGATCTTATACAGTAGTATTACACCTACCTAATTCATGTAGTTTTTACACGTCAGCAAACAATTTGAATGTTTTGGCATCAATAACTATTTGTCGAACAGATGCTACTGCACCTACAGCGGACAACACTGAGGAGACTACTGCTATCAATGTGTTCAACCAGAAAACAAGGCTGCGCTTTGGGGGCTTGAAAGTAATGTTGTAGACAACCATTGGGAAAATAAAATCAAGAGGAATGCATCCAAATGCCCCAAAAAGTGCCATGATATCTCCGAAGAAAGGTAGCATAGCTGCCAAAAGTGTACCTATTATCACTGATGAGGACCTGCAAATCAATCTTGGCACAACGTTGCGAATGGAATATTGATCCATTTTGGGGTCTGCAAATATCTTTTCAAAAACTTCATTTGTTGGTTGCAAGTAAACCTGCAAATTCAGTCAATTTAATGTATCGATGAAATTTTTTAAAATCTGTTGTAGATACAAAAAAAAAAAAAAAATTATACAAAACAAAATTGTATAATTTTATAAAATTCGTTAGATATATTTTTGTTAATTTAAAATCTGACGTATCATATCAACATATCAATTTGTGAATTTAATTTTGTATTAGAATATTTTTCCTATTATATATTAATGCCGCCAAAAGATTGAAGGAATTATGAGAGTTGGACTTACCACTGTGACAGCCGATATTTGAGAAAGGGTGAAAACATTGATCATCAAGAGAAACCAAGTTGGCAGCAAAGGCTTTTCGTTGCCCATAAAATTGGAGAGAACTGTCCCCATGGCCTGATTGCCGAATGCCCAATACCCGGAGATTGCAACGCTGAAAAAAGTCGTGGCTATAACAGCATAACAGACGCATAAACCTTTGAACATCTTGCCCTTTACTGGAGGAGCCATGGTTGCCTGCATTTATATGGAAGAAGAATCTAAGGCATTTTAATTAGCCATCTCCCTCTCATCCTTTAACAAACCAGAGCGCTCTAGCTCCAATTTAACCAAAGGATGGAACTGTATAGTTTGTCATAAAGAGTACGTACGCGTACCTGTATTTCAGGAATAATTCCACAGGCAAAAGTAGTAGAAATGATTGCCACTGCATTAGCAGCACCAAAAACTCGATTTACTCCCTTGCCGTTTACAGAATAGTCCCTAATAGGAGCGTTCTCGGAATGCCCTGTTAGAGAAATCATGTGTACGCGTATTGCGTATTGCGTATTGCGTCGTGAGCTCGACATATAGAAACTGATATAATTTGACGTGTTCGTCAAATTATAAAATTATTTTTAATATTATAAAATAGATATTACATATCAGTTAAAATTAGGACAATTTGTAAAATTATTTTATATAATTCTTTTATAAATGTACCATTATTAATAATTTATTATGCTGGAAATTGTGGGTTGAGGGAAGTACCGATGTTTATTGCACCAGCTGTAACACAAGCGCTGTAGGCAAGACAAAGCACAAGAGATATAAGATTGATATGCCTCAGGGAGTGGAATGATGGTATTTGAGCCAATAACAGCACTAGCCCTCCAAATATCACAATGAATTGGTATAGCTTCATTGTCCCGTTAGGATTTGAGAGCAAGTAAATGAACTGCATGCGCGTCAAAAAATAACATTTCATTAAAGTGACTGACTTATAAATTATAAAACAAACCCACTTTTGTATATATTGTTATGGTCAGTATAAAGTAGTAATGTCCGCCATTATATTCAAAAGCAAGTTCGAAAAAGTACGATAAAGGTGATTAAATTCAAAATTAGCCTGCAAAGAATAGATAGTAGCAAATGTCTCAAAGTCACATGCTTTATATATGATGAGTTCTGCCACACCATCCGGGAAAAAAAATGGTTGGTTTTACCTCTGTACGTACAAGTCAAAGCAAAACGAGAAGCAATGTTGAACAAATTTATACTCTAACTTATCACATAAAATTAATTCAATAAAAATTGATAGCTTATTTTTTATAAACATATTCAAAATCTTGTTCACAAATAATATAAAATTATTTTTTAACATTCTCTCTTATGTACAGATCAATATTTTTTTTCTGATAACTCTTGTCATAAAATAAATAGTGTAAATCCTTATTCATCTTATGATAAATTTTAATATTATAATAAAATTTTATAAGCTTAACCCATTTCATAAAACTAATTCAACGAGAAAAGTTTATACATTACTTCTAAAACCTTATCACAGATAAATATTAAGGGCAAGAGACGCCCCATGGAAACAGAGTCGTTCCTTACTTTAGGCCGGCCGGCCATTTGAAATACTTAATGGAGACGTTGATTAACAAATATAATTGGGTCCAATAGAGACGTATGGAAGGACGTCTTTAATTAATAGATAAAATATTGATGGTACTGACCTTAAGGCTCTGCCCTCCTAGTAGACTTCCGGCAACAACTGCGCCATAGCATATTCCAAATTGAAGTGGCCCAATAACATATTTACCCCAGCGAGGTCCTGCATATAATATATATATATATATATATATATATGTACATCTTTGATACGTTAATTAAACAGGTTTCAGAGTAATATAGAACGAAATGGCAGGAGAAGCAGAGTACATGATGAGTTGATGACGACCCACCTAAAATATCTCTGGCCATGTCCCGAAACCGGAGGTGGCGTTGACCAAGCTGTGCATGGTGCTCCAAAACCAGAGATAGAAGATTATAGGAATAAAAAGTGACCAAACCAGCAAGAAGCAGGCAAATAATTCCACCCGCCCAGCCTAGCAAGGCCAACGCATAGGGAAGACTCAGAAGCACCGGCGCCACGATCGATGTCGTCAAATGATACCCACAGTGCAGCCATGACCCTGAAAATTATAACCTCAAATCATTCACAAATAACCGCATGAAAGTTGAAAGAACTGGATATATACTATATAGCAACATAAAAAACAGGTACTTCTGTAGTTAATAATTAGTACTGATTCATTACCTCTGGATTTGAGGACGAATAAAGCTCCGGCATCGAGCTCTTTCGAAGGATGATCAAGTTGAAGGCCATTTTGCTTCCCAACTGTGGATACATGAGCACTACTACTTTTGCTGCTGGAGTTTGGAACCAGATCAGCTGCCATCGCTCGCGCTAGCTCCCGTTATCTCCGGAGATCCTTGGCAATAGAATCCAGTTTTTAGGGATGAGTATATACTGCTAAATAATATTTCCGTGGGATCCAGTCAACGGGGTCAGTATAGACTGCTAAATATTCAAATATCGATATATATATATATAATTAATTAAATATTGAACAGTCAGTTTATAGTTGAACAACCTGCGCATCTCTATGTCACCCTCTTCTAGAGTGAATGATTATATCGTTAATGTATAGAGCATATATAATTTATTATAACGATGATAAATGATTGTTTTTTCTTTTGTTGTCTCTAATTGTTATTTTCATGATATAGAAATTTGTCTCAATTAAATAAAATTAGATTATTGAAAAAATTATAATAATTATATGAGATAAGATAATTTTATTTATGTAACCAAAACAACCTGATTTTAATATAAGATTAATATCTGGTTGTGAAGTATTATTTTATATTTTAATAATATTATATACAACTAATTTAGAGCGTATAAATTTCGAATATACTAATTTTTTTTAAAGTAAAAATAAACTTGTTATATAGATTAAAGATTTACCAACTTTTTAAAAAAAGTAATATGCTAATTAGAGTACTATACTAACCGGATGAAATTGGACGTTGCAAGTAATTCCAATGGTCGGCTTCATGAATTAATATCTTTTGTGTATATTCGGCAAATATGATTTTCAGATATCATGGCAATGAATCAACTTGGTTGGTCGCTGCAACTGCTAAATAGTCAAATAGATATCACATGTGCTGGATTTCAATTATCATAACACATAGTTTTAAGCCATTCTTTACTTTCTCTATATATCGTTCGTTGAAAACTGTTTTGGACCCTTCCACAAAAATATTCCTTATTTCCTTGTGAGGTTGACAACCATGTACATAGATAGAGACATACAATACTTTTTTAACCAAAGTCCAAATTAACACGATCGAGCTTTTAATACATTTGTTGTTTAAAGATTTTTATCCAATTAATTGACGGGACCGCATGAATCATGATCACGAAGTAGATGAAGGGTGATGGCCACCATTTCCTGCTTTTAGTTAAAATAAGAATTAATTAGACGCGAGTACGTACTACATAATTTTTTATTAAAATATTATTATTATTTTTTTAATTTACTTACATCATAATTTAATTTTTATATATTTATATTCAAATTTAATAATATTTTATTAAATATATGAGTTACGGCTTTATCCCTATCATAATAATATTCCACGTGTCTCGCTTTTTCACCCACGTGGTTGGACAAAAAAGTCTGATATTTAAAAAAATCTAAACATAAGTGGCGGATTTATTGAATTAAGCCTCTACTCCATATACTACATTTTTTTTAATTTTTTACTTTTAAAAAATTTTTGATATATAAATAATAAGTAGAAAAATAAAATTCAATAAATTTAAAAAGAATAAATCTAAAAAAAATTAAAAATATATATATGATTTGTGAAGCTCATAAAATTTCTAATTTCACCTAACCATCTTTGAATTCAAAGAGTTGTACAAAATAATATGTTTTGACTATTCGTATCATCGGCTATGCACATTAAAGAATTTAAAATTCGTATGGAAGTCAAAGCTACGGCCATCGTGCTTTTTGTAGAAAAGTTTAGTTAATTTAATTTGTTGGCGGCCTATAAATTAAATTATGATTTATTTAGTATTATTTTTTTCTTTCTGTCATTACTAATATGGTGATCACTCTTCTTATATATGTGGTTAACTAAAAATGAAAATGATGAACGAACTTCTTAATAATTTGAACGGTTGGAAAAGCTCATTAGCTCACGAATAGGCTTCTCTGCTTTTATTCAAGATAATTTTTGTGAGGGAAAAATTTGTTAACGGGCCCAGGCCAACCATTTATTGCCCTAAAAGACAAAAGAAAATGCATGAGGGGACCAATGAGAGAGTTGGCAGGAATAAGTGTATAGGATAATATGTAGTCAAAAAGAAATGAATGAGAAGCAAATTACAGAAAGCAATAATGACAAGCAACTCATACATGTAAAGAAGAATATCCAACCATTATAAATCAAAGTTTCTATATATAAAAGTTCGACCAGATAACAAAGGGGGGCTCTAGAACAATTTCAATCTCTTCTCTAGTATCGTCTCCTTCAGTCTTCTTAGAGAGATTTGAGCTCCAATTAGTAGATTTATATATATTTTTCTTGTACAGTGTGAGTCATGAAAGATCGACTGTAAAAATACTTATCATAGTGGATCCCCTTCTCCAAACCCTCGTGGACGTAGGCTTTACGTCGAACCACGTAAATACCGTGTCTCTATCTATTTATTTATCTGTTATCCACGTACGTACAACCGTACTAGAGTCTCACCGGGGCCCCCAAACAATATCAAACGAAGTCCGACTCGCTCTAGTAGGTTGGGAATGACTCTTTTTCCTACCTTGACCTGTTGGCTAATTTTCGTAGCATCAACAGTGGTGCCGTCTGTGAGATCTTTAAGCCTGAGGTAGGAAAATGATGATTTTCTGGGACACTATGTAACTTACCAAACAAGCAAAGAACGCCTCTCAAATAAGTATTCTTATTTATTATTCTTTTCCTTTAATTGGCAAAGACTCGCCAAACGTCTCATCCTTCAACCATGTCACAATCATGGCTCTTTTCTAGTGAAGTGTACACGTAGAGCATTCTTATAAACACATATACATATGGAATAAAAAATAACCATAGTAAAAGAAATGTGGTCAGGCCGGCACTGTACACTTAAATGCACAGTGCGCGTCATTGATGCACTGGCCCACACAATGTGCACTCAGTGCATATCCTCATCGTATACACAGTAGTAAAAAATAAAAGGCACAGTACTAGCCCATATACTGTGCATAGGCGGGCACTGTGCATTTAAGTGCACAATGCCATGTTCGCACAGTGCACACATGCACGTATTGTGCATGCACGATACGTGAAGGAGAGGCACGTCGTGGCTCACGTTGCCATGCCATGCCGACGGTCCCCTCCTGGACCGTCGAAAGTTTCTATTTCCAGTGGGCAAATGACTGGCCAGTCATTCTGCCAGAAAAGACCTCGCCGGCACCCACGGGCAGCTCGCCCAATTTAGGATGCCACCGCGCCAGACGGGGAAAGCAGGGACGCTGGCACCCACTATTGGGGTCGCTGGTGCCTTCTGTCCCCAACGGGACTGCCCTCGACTGGTTGCCTTGCCAGCAATGGCAAGTCTAGGACCACGTGCTTCTCAAAGCGGCGTCAACATCATGCCCAGTCCATCCGTTGTACGGATGGACAGTCGACGGCCACCGTTGAGGCTGCCAACATCCTTTACCCTTGGTGATGCTACCGCCTGCCTGCCAGGATGCACGACGGTCGGGTTCACACTCAACACTTCTTACAGCACATGCCCTCCCCCTATCACGGCTTGCCTACTCGACGCCTTTCCATGCCCACGATAGCAGCTCTTGCCTAACTCGCCCACAGTAAAGTGGGCTTGCCCACCTCTCGTCCAACTTTCCCATGGCATTGTGGGCTTGCCCAGCTCGCCCACATCAGCGTGGGCTCGCCCAGCTCGCCTACGGTCTCACCACACACACATAGCCTGCCACTTCTTGGGCGCTTGCCAGTTCGCCCATAGTTAACCCAAGGGCACCATGCTCGTCCAGGCCTAGCTCACAGCACCTCCCCCCACGGGCTTGCCACCTATCCACTCGGGCCTCGCCATGCACGCCCTTGGGACCCCAGCTCGAGACCACCATGCTCGCCCACACAAGAACATGAGCTTACCCATGAATCTCCTCAAGCCAGCCAGCTCGCCATCTCACCCATAGGCACCATGCTCTCCCACTCGTCTCTCGCCAAACCGTCCTCTCCATAGCTCACAGGCTTACCCAAATCACCTAGGACGCCCACAAGGGCTCACACCTCGCGCTCTCTATTCTTGAGTGGGTGAGTTATGGTAAGGGCTGATTAAGTTCGTAAATGCTCGGGACTCACCTGGACCGTCATCACCACCTTCATAGGAAAGAGACCACTACCCGTAACTTACTCGAAAACAACCCACCATCACTTGGGACAGCCTTCTCGCCTACCTCACAGGTCACCTTGCCCACCCACTTGGGACCCTTCACTCAGCTCGCCTAACACAAGGCAGCTTGTGCTCGCCTACAAACCTCTCGCCTCACACCTCAGGACTTCTTTCACCGTTCACCGTGCACATGCTTACTCGCCTAACACACTCATCACACAGCACGCCAACATCTTACGGGTTTGCCCCTTGCCTCACTCCATGCACAATACACTTGGGACATCACCATTTACGCATTCAAGCACCTACTTCATGAACAGTTTGGAACATTCGCCACACACCTGACCGGGACATGCAACTCACCTCACTCACGAGTTTATACCCAGCATACATCTCCATCTTGGGGCTTGTCAACCAAGTCTATACTGTTCGGGATTTGTCCGTTTTTGCTTTTTTATTTTTGTCTGGACAGGTTACTCGCCACCTCGGATCACGAGAGCTTAAACTCGGATGCTCAAACAAGCTCGACTTCAGCAAATTTTACACTCTGATTACGCACGAGCAAATATGGACATGGCTCCTGCAAGCTTGGAAGCAACACCCACTAGTTTGCAAAAATTAATTGTGACAATTCAAGATCCCCAATAGGTATCACTCACAATATGTGAATACATTTTTCTAGTAACGAAAGTATTTTTTGCAGCATAAAATGATAGCACACCTGTTGCAACAGGACGAACTTCACACTCTTGTCATATGGTGATATCAGCGGCAACATACGAATCGCGGGGTTGCCTAGGCTCCATGCCTCTTCCCACGATTTGCTCTCCCTAGAGCTCGAGACTTGGATTTCACATCCAAGCGTACTTGCCAAACCCTCACCTCTTCAGGCAACACAAAAAATTGCGAGGTTGTCTAGGCTCCATGCCTTTCTCTACGATTCGCTCGCCCTAGGGCTCGAGATTTGGATTTTACATCCAAGTACACTCGCCTAGCCCTCACCTCTTCAGGTAATACACAAATTGCGGGGTTGTCTGGGCTCCATGCCTCTTCTCATGATTTGCTCGTCCTAGGGCCCAAGACTTGGATTTCACATATAAGCGTACTTGTCAATCCCTCACCTCTTCAGGCGACACACAAATCGTGGGGTTGTCTGGGCTCCATGCCTCTCCCCACGATTCGCTCGCCTTAGGGCTCAAGACTTGGATTTCACATCCAAGTACACTCGCCAAGCCTTCATCTCTTCATGCGACACACAAATCGCGGGGTTGTCTGGGCTCCATGCCTCTTCTCACGATTCGCTTGCCCTAGGGCTCAAGACTTGGATTTCATATCCAAGCGCACTAGCCAAGCCCTCACCTCTTCAGGTGACACATGAATCGCGGGGTTGTCTAGGCTCCATGTCTCTCTCCACGATTCGCGCACCCTAAGGCTCGAAACTTGGATTTCACATCCAAGCGCACTCGCCAAACCCTTACATTTTCAAGCGAGATATGAATCGCGAGGTTGCGGGGGCTCCATACCTTTCCCCACGATTCGCTCGCCTTAGAGCTCGAGAATTGGATTTCACATCCAAGCGCACTCGCCAAGCCCTCATTTCTTCAGGGGACACACGAATCGCGAGGTGGCCTGGGCTCCATGCCTCTCCCCACAATTCGCTCGCCCTAGGGCTCGAGACTTGGATTTCACATGCAAGTGCACTCGCCAAGCCCTCACATTTTCAGGCAACACGCGAATCTCGAGGTTACCTGGGCTCCATGCCTTTCCCCACGATTCGCTTGCCTTAGGGCTCAATACTTGGATTTCACATCCAAGCGCACTCGCCAAGCCCTCACCTCTTTAGGCGACACACGAATCACGGGTTTTCTTGCGCTTCATGCCTCTCCCCACGATTCGCTCGCCGTAAGGCTCGAGACTTGGATTTCACATCCAAGCACACTTGCTAAACCCACACTTCTTCAGGCGATACACGAATCGCGGGGTTGCCTGGGCCCCATGCCTTTCCCCATGATTCGCTTCCTCGTACGCGGTCGAGCCTATCTCCCGCTACTTTGGATCTCCACGCTCCCTTGTACGTGGTCGAGCCTATCTCCCGCTATTTTGGAGCTCCACGCTTTCTTGTACGCAGTTGAGTCAATCTTGCCAACACGAGACGTTTCGCACTATCACGTCGGTGATTGAGCATTTCTCCCGCTACTTTGGAGCTCCATGCTTCCTCGTACGCTGTCGAGCCTCTCTCCCGCTAATTTGGAGCCCCATACTCTTTCGTATGTGGTCGAGCCTATCTCCCGCTACTTTAAAGCTCCACGCTTCCTCGTACGCGGTAAAGTCTTTCTCTCCCGTTACTTTAGAGCTCCAGGCTCTCTAGTACGCAGTCGAGCATATCTCTCACTACTTTGGAGCTCCATGCTCCCTCGTACGTGGTCGAGCCTGTTTCCTACTACTTTGGAGCTTCGCGTTCCCTCGTAAATGGTCGAGTCCATCTTCCACCTCGCTTGAGTTTTGTGCTCTCGCGTTGGCGATCGAGTCCATTTCTCGCGTCGCTTAGATTTCGCACTCTCGCATTGGCGGTTGAGTCCATCTCGCCAATGCGAGACGTTTCGCATTCTCGCGTCGGCGGTCGAGCCACTCTCCAACTACTTTGGAGCTCCACGCTCTTTCGTATGCGGTCAAGCTTATCCCTCGCTATCTTGGAGCTCGGCAATCCCTCGTACACGGTATTCGCCCTCCACTGGTTGCTTACGAATTGCATCATCTCCAGCAGCGACACGAGCACTGCACACTTGTGATACACAGATTCGCTTACCAGTGCTCGCTTACAAATCCAATTCACCGGCCAGTGACCGCATGTGAATTGCGAGGTCGTAAACCCCTACACGCCGATTCGCCCACCAGTGGCCGATTGCCCTCTACTCCATTGGAAGTTTTGGAATACAAACACATTATATCATTCACTTGATAATTATTTGTTGCATGTTTTAGCTCTTTCTTACCTTCATATCAGGAGTTGAAATCGTCGCCTTTTTTAGAGTTTGGATAATGGCTGTTTTAAGAAATTCCCACCAATAGGCCTAGGCCAGCCATTTGTTGCACTAAGGGATAAAATGAAAGGCATGATGGGACAAATAAGAGAGTTGGAAAGAGTAGGTGCATAGGGCAACGTGCAGCCAAGAAGAAACGGATGAGAAGCAAACGACGGAAAGCAATAAGAACAAGCAACTGACATATACAAGGAAGAATATTTAACCACTGTAGATCAAAGCTTCTATATATAAAGGTTTGACCAGATAACAAAGGGGGGTTCTGGAACAATTTCGGTCTCTTCTCCAGCATCGTCTCCTTCAGCCTTTTAAGAGGGATTGGAGCTCCAATCAGTAGATTTATATATATATATATCCCTGTACAGTGTGAGCCATGAGAGATCGACTGTAAAAATACTTATTATAGTGGATCCCTTCGTGAACGTAGACCTTACGCCGAATCACGTAAATATTGTGTCCATCTATCTATTTATTTATCTATTATTCACATATGTACAACAGTACCGGAGTCTCACTGGGGGCCTCAAACAACATCAAACGAAGTTCAACTCGCTCCAGTGGGTCGAGAATGACTCTATTTCTAACCCTAGCTTGTTGGTCGATTTTTGTGGCATCAACAATTTTTATTCAATTAGGATGAATATCTTATAACCAAATTTTTAGATGTTCATGGATAGACAAATTAAACATGTTCATCCGGACCGAATTTTTATTTGTCCTAATTTTAAAATTTTATTTATTTTTTAATATTTTTGACATTTTTATTTAAAAACTTTTAAAAAAATTTGGATTCAGAACTTGAATTCTCATATTCAAAATTCAGACCAACATCCCTATGATAAACATTCTATTGATTTTGAGTTTTGGGGCCAAAAAAGCTCATCGATCCAAATAAATCATTCTCCTCGTCCCGAAACTGACCCACATTAATATATCAGCACCCATTCGCTTTGCTCACACGCAGGAAGTCTAGATTTTTATAGTTTTGCCCTTTGATCGTTATCTTGCGGTGAAAATAAGCATGTTGAACTGTTCAATTACAGTGGAAATGTTGAACCTTCATGCTTATATTATAAAAAAGAGAAATACTGCCAAGCGGTTATCCCGCTTTTACAGGATAAACAATCCACTAATTAGAGTCAGACACGTCAATGAATTTCATTATTCTTGCAATAGACTCACGCGAATTGGATTCTCGTTTCTTTCCTTCCAGCCTCCCGATAGTGAACCCGAAAAGACTATTCGTCTTCTAGAGATAACCTAAAGACAGAGGCAAGATGCGGGGGAATGGGGTTTTGCATCGCGCGTGCGTGTCGGGGGAGGGGTTTCACATCGTTAGTGTTTTTTTTTTTTTTTTTTCTCTCTGATCAGAATCATAAAACTTTCTTTGCTGCCAAACACTACTTGTTTTCTCCTGGAAACTTTTGATCAATTCTTCACAAGGGTTTTGGCTATTAAACAGGAGAGCATTAACAATTTAACCCAATGCCCCAATGTGATTAATATCTCATGTTGCAATTATTTTTTCGAAAAGGGGGAAGAAGACCAATGAATGAGAGAGACAGAGAAATAATTCTAGAGAGAGAGTCAAAGGGAACCGAAATCCTTTTCCCCATTTTCTGTTGGATTTCAATGCGATTCTAGGTTTGGTTAATGTATTTTCTGGGATCTCTGTTTATTGGTTTCTCGGAAGCGGTTGAGTAGAGCTTTTCTAAACATTTCATCTTCAACTGTGGGGATTTGGCATCGTTGATTAGCTTGAAAAAACTGATTTTTGTGGATCAGAGGCTTAGATGTTGGAATCATTTCGATTCCATGTGAACGTTTCGAGAAGATGAAGATGAAGACGAAGATATGAAGCGTCCGAGTTTCTGTTTGGGAAGGCTACTGATTGTGTGTAGTGAGGTGTAGGGAAATTGTAATGTATTGTGTACGTGACAACTGAGTATTGGGGGTTGTTTATTTGAGATTATTGGCCGGACTGACTAGCACTTTTTGTCGATGAAAAATGATTTTGACAAAAATACATTTTGATAAAAAAAAAACAAAAAAAAAACATTAATTGAGGCTTAAAAGAAATGCTAGTTTGAGATTTGAATCCAATTTCTAGAACCTCACTTGTATGGATAAGGTGAACTTCAAAAGCACTTTAGCGTCTAAAATATATGATGGCTAAAATATTATGATTATATGATATTTAATTAGAGATTTGTTTTTTATATTATATATATCTTAATTAGAAATTCAAATACATCTGTTGAAATTAAATTGTGCCTTGGTATAAGATGATTAAGATCCAACTAAATCTTCTCATCTACGTGCATTAATGTGGAGAAAAATGTGGCTTCGATTGAGATTTCCCTTTCTATAATATAATAAGGGTGGTGATATATTTACTATCTATTTATTATTTTATTATTATTATTAGTGTATATTTTTTAATATTTTTAATCATTAAAAAAATTAATAAAAATATAATTATATTAATAATTTTTTAACTATTAAGTAATTGTTAGTTTTTAAATAATTAAAAAAAAGTGGTAGAAAATTAGTAAAAGAATAGGAAAATTATCTATTTCGATTTTATATGTACGTTGAAGACATAAAGCAATATTTGGAGATAGGCGAGGACTAGGAGTCAAGGAGCAGTGCACGCTTTTGCAGGTACCGATCCAATGCCACGCAGATGCAAAAATTAAGACAAAAGATGGACGTGGAAATTTTAACTTATGATTGGCAGCTTTAAAGTCATAAAAGTCTACATGAAAGGTAAGTAAAAGGGCGCGCTGGCATGCATGGGCCAGATGTAAACATGTTTTGGGGGCAAAAGCAAACAAAAATTAGATTAGAGCCCCAAATTCCAAGTTATTTTCTTTTCAAACAAACAATACTTAAGGTTAGAATTTCACTACATGAAAGCAACCTAGCTGGCTAGCTCTTTGGTTTCAAAACCACTTAGGTCGGTTGATCAAGGGAAATCATGGACTAAAAGATGGAAGACAACCCGACTAAAAAAAGTTAAATTCATTTTAATGAGACTTATAATACTTTATAAATTGAAATATGTGAAGTAAATTGAGATGAATAACACTTTTTTTTATAAGAAGTTAAAAAAAAAGTAAATCTTACCAATAATTTGTTTAAAATAAGTTAAAATGAGTTAAGTTTGATCCAATAACCAAACACAACCTAAGTGAAAAATAATATATAATTTTCAATCATTCCATGTCATGTCAAGAAAAATAAAAAACTAATAGGAAGATAAATGGAAAGTGTTCAGGTCAGTTTATCCTATTGGCCATAGGCCCATAGGGTGACTCTTCTATGTTATACAAATCATGGGAACGCAAAGATTCTTTTGGTCAAGTGACCAGTTATAAGCCTGATCTTCTCAGTCCAGCCCAAAAAACTTTAGTCTTTTTGGGCCTAATTAAACGTGTGCCCAATTAAAAAATATCATAGTTTACCATATTACCCACAAACTCTTTCCTAAATATCTATACTGCTACTTCAGCAAAGGTTTGCAGTAGCCGACCTTGAAGCCTCTCTCTCTCTCTCTCTCTCTATCGTTGTTTGCGGCAATGGCGAAAGGTGACGATGCAGTGAGGAGGAAGAAGAGCAAGGTGAACCGGAAGAGGCTTCAGAAGCAGGACTCTTCTGCTTCGGTCTCTGCTCGGGTCGCCGCCATTATTGCCTCCAAGAAGCGCCGCAAGTCTGGAAAACGCCGCATGTGCGAGGTATTTGTTTGGTTGCTTAGATTATGTATGGGAAGATGGTGGAAACTTTTAGATGTTCGATTAATTCAACTGATTTGTTTTTCTCGCTTCGAATGGAGTTGCATGAATTGGATTTTGGTGTGTATGTAATTTTTATTATAATGCTCTGTTCGGTTGCTGAGACTTCGTTAGAAAATACTGGAAGCCGAATAAAAAGTACTTGAAGTTTTAGTTTATTAGTTTGTTATCGCGGGCCGGGAATGATTGCTTGAGTTTTTTTTTTTTTTTTGATCCGTGAGCAAATTTTATTGATCAAAACAGTAGGCAAGAGCCTAACTATACGGGACATGTACAAGAGCAACGCCTAAGCATGTTAGTTGAGTGATACAAGGAATTCATGAAAGGTCATACCATGAAAATCAATTACAATCGACCAATGGAGTAAAGTATTGAAAAAAAAAAGTTCTAAGCTCAGCCATTGACCGCTCTTGGTCTTCAAAGCTTCTTTCCTTCCTCTCCCTCCAAATGAACCACTATAGACATATTGCTTGAATTATTGAATTTGGTTTGATGATTTGAAATTTATTTTCTTTGGGACGATTTTCAGGTGTGGGTTTTGAGTTTCATAGCATGCATTGGTTCGGATACTCCGTTCGGTTGCTGAGGAAATACTGGAAAAGAATAAACTGAAAGAAAATTAACAAGGCTCCGGTGCTTTACTTTTTTTGGGTTTCTTATGAATTTTAATAAAGTGAGTTTGAAATGTTAATTCGTTGATAAGATATAATCATGGACCTAAAAGACTTGCGAGATTATGAACAATTGATCAAATTCCAGTGCCACGATTATTATCCTTTTTCTTTTAGAGATTGTGTTAATTGGGGCTTATGTTTGTAATTTAATCACGGCATAAAAATGCATCTTTGACGAGGCCTCTTTTACATTTCAAATATTACTATCTGGAAATGTTGGGATTCGTTGGCATGCTATTGTATTTGCCTATTTCATTCATATTAATAAAATTTATCTCTTATAAAAAGAAAACTAAAAGAAATTATATATTGATTTGATAGCTTTAATATTGTTTTTGTGTTTGTTTGAAGTGAGGATATGTCTGATCTTAGCCAAAAGGCCAATAAATGTATTTATTCCATGATGTACTGATGTGTATTTCTTGGCCTTCATTGTATTTGGAGCCACATAAATGCTCAGATTTGTCTGTTGAGAAAGCACAAAGCACTCTGGAAAGGAAGTTAAGAGTTGGTTTTTATGGCTTTCATTTAAAGGCTGAAGAAACAGACACAAAAATGTTTCGAATACAATAGTTCATACATTTTTATGAATATGTGAAGACACCACATTAAAGGATAGCATTTATCTGATTTTAAGTTGCTTGAAATGAGGGTTTGAAAAATGACATATTGGATTTAGTTTTGTTTAACTGTTGTCTGATATGTGTATTTGTTTTGTAGTGAACAAAATCGACAAATGGCCAGAATTTTTTATCGTAGTTTTTCTGTAATGAATTTCACTGCTTTGGAATCAAATGATTTACAGGCATCTTCATGTCTTCATGCGACCTTCCAATTTCAGAATGTCCATAACATACTTGTAGTTATGTGCGAATGAGATCTTTGCTACAGAAAACGACCAAATGTGCCTGTTATTTTCTTTTGATACGACATGCCTTATACTGATCTATGGAGATTTTTGTGCTGATTTTCTCCATTTTCCAAGTAGATTATCATATATGACCCTATCATGCTCTACAGGGGATGTGTTTTAGCCTTCCTACTCCTGATTATCCTTTTATGCTGATTTTCTCCATTTTCCAAGTAGATTATCATATATGACCCTCTCATGCTCTACAGGGGATGTGTTTTAGCCTTCCTACTCCTGATGATCCTTTCAATGACAAGCTTGGGAAAAAGGATTTTGAGATAAAGGAACCCAAGAAGCAAGTACCTCGTCAAGATGACGGGAGGGGTTTTGTCCATGGGAAGGGTGCTGCACTGAGGAAGGGAACCCAAACACCAAATTCAGATTTCAAGGATAAGGTGAAAAGTTCAAAGATATCAATTAATGATCTTGTTGACCTAGAAGAAATGGTTCAAGTGATTCAGAACGTAGGTGCCCGTGGTCAAAGTGGATTGGTCCGTGAAAACTCTAATGGTCCATCGAAGTTTCTTATTATGTGCCTAAATTCAATCGAAAATGCATTGCGACATGAAGGTACCTTCATTAGTGAAGAGGATCAGCCATTGTTTGTTAATTCATGGGGAATCGAGTTCTGGAAATGTTATTCAGCTGGGAAGGATATTTTGGAGACAAGTGGAGCTAGTTCTACAGTAGAGCAAATTGCTTGGATGATTTCCATTGCTGCTGATACCATTGCAAGAAAGGAGAAAGAAGGTCTATCATTTGTGAGCCCCTTTCTTTTATTCCTTGTACCATCCCAGGAGAAAGCAGCTAAGGTTTGTAAATATAGTATTTTTCCTACTATTTTCAATCTTAATTGTTTTTCTCCTCTTGATGCCCTAAAGATATTTTTTTATCCTTGGTTTCTTCACTTTATCTCAGTACCTTAATTTGCAGTAATTGGGAATTCATGTTTTGGTGAAAAGTCGTTCTGATGAATAGAGTGCCTTATCTTTTCTCTTTCTCCCTTTGGTAGAGTCTTTCATCTGCAGATTTTTTTTTTTTAATATAGATAAAATAAAATTTTATTGATAGAAAAGTAAGTGTAGCCCAATTACACAAGAAGTGTACAAAGAAGTTCAAATATGTAACTAGAAAGGGATTTGGCTAGGTGTTATTCACTGCATCTGTGAGATGCTGCTAAAGCAAAGTGACTCAATTTCCTTGCACAAAGCTATGCCTCTTATATATAAGTGGCATATGCAGAAATTTTTTAAAAATGAACTCAAAATTCTTTGAAAAGATCAATGGCCTTATATCATGAACATGGATTAGCAAATACCCTTAAAATGAGTTTTTGTATATTCCTAGAAACAATAAATCTGGGCTGCAGCCCCGCAGCACACACTCACATGAATTTATTTATTTTTTAAATGATATGAGTGTGTGCTGCTGGGCTGCAGCAAACTGGGGCTGCAGCCCAGCAGTGCTCTTCTAGAAATGAGGAAAACAGTTCTCATGTATGTAGTCAGAGAAGCCAGTACTTAATTTTATCGATATCTGTTATCCCCCGTATGTAGTTGGAAAACAGTCGGAAAACAAATATCTTTCCAGTATTTGATAATTTTCTACCCTGATGTATTATGTGCAGGTTCGCTCTGTCTGCAAGCCTTTGAAGGCTCTTGGAATACACACTGTGAGTATACATCCTGGTGCATCCTTGGATCACCAGATTCAAGGGTAAGTATAGCATCTACAATTTTGTTTTAATAACATACATTGGTGATATATGCAATGTGTTTGATTAAAAGGTAGTCATTGCTTGCACGCTGACAAGTTTACCTGCTTACCATGTCATTCAATAATATATCGAATATTTTTGACCTACCTTCTGTGGAAACTGACCTGTATAATAATCAAGCATAAACTGTTTCTGTATGTGTGTACATGTACGTGCTGGCATGCACATGTGCTTTTCTGCATGGACGTAATTGGCTATCATCAAATTATTAATTGGCTCCATCTTTACGTGTGCTATTTGCTCAAATAGTTTCTCATTTAATGAACTAGGATGTTAGTCTTTGTCTCGCTTCTCATTCAAAGTTTGTTTTGTTTTTGACAGTTTAAAGAGCTGTGAGCCTGAGTTCCTTGTATCTACACCTGAGAGGCTGCTGGAACTTGTTATGTTTAAGGCCATTGATATATCTGGTGTTTCCTTGCTGGTATTTTCTTCTATGTGAATGCTATTTTAGTTCTCTATCATTTCTTATCTGTTTCATATATTCCTCTGGTGTTGGCTCGTCCTTGGGACACAGCCCTAGATGGTGCTGAGTGGCATAGAAGTAATCTATGTTGCCAAATTCAGTTTCTTGGGGTTGAGGCATGGTCGAGTTGAGAAGGCTCTTTTCCTATCACATGCATTTTTTTATAAATAAAATGGAAACTAGATATATAAGATGTTTTGTGCTAACGATCAAATTATGGGCTATAGGTTTCCTTGGTTGTTATAGATAATTCTTTGGTTGCCATCCTGTTGGTCATTTTAAAGATATGATTTTTGTTCATTTGTCAGCAGTTTACATATGGAATTTGTGTTTTGGAAGTGGTAATCATGTCTTGACTATCAAAAAGTAATCATGTTCTGACTACCTAGGCAATCAGATACTTCTGCGAGCTAAGTTGTATCACCATTGGATTCCAGTACTGTTCAGATACTCTGTGATATCCGAAATTTATTTTCAATATAGGATCCACTTCTTTTTCCATACTTGTCTACTATCTGAAACTGTGTTTTTCATTTTTCATATGCAATCTAGAAGTTTTGTTCATAATTTTTAATATAAATTTTCTTATTTTTATATAAATAGTGTTCTTGTCCCTCACCTAAGTGGGGGTTTCTCTAGTATACTTCCTGTACTTGGGTTTTGCTCCTCTATGCTTTGATAAGATTGATTTATTTATCAAAACAATGTCAAGATTTGAACTTTGTTGGTATTGATAAGTAGGGATATAATTATGAATGGACAACTGTTCAAGACAGTTTGAGTCTCTGAATCTTGTAGGGAACGATTCCTTTGTCTGGTGCTTGTGTGACTGAAGGTTATTTAAGTTTCATTTAAAGAATACATTACAATTGGAGATACAATGGTGTGGTTTCTAATGTAAGGGAATTTGTTTGTCTTCCCCATATGATCCTTGCGGCTAGCCAGTTCCATGCCTTATTTTCTCGCAGTTCTTTGAAAACATACCCTAATCCTTGTTTCTGCTTCACACTTCATTACTGACCACACTATTCCTCTTTACTGCATGGGTGTTTTGTCTTTGAGTGATTGCTTTGTGAAAATATAGTTGGTACTAGGTCATTGATGTAACGAAAGCCCTTGATTGTCATGGGTTTGCTACTTCAAGATTCATTCATTTCTAATTTAATATTTTGATGCTTGTATAGGTAGCTGATGGACTTGAATCTCTTTCAAATGATGGTAATCCTGATATGATGAAATCCATTAGGCAATCAATTTCAGGAACTCCCCTTACTGTGGTTTTCAATGATTGCAATCATGCCTCTGTTCCATTGGTTCAAAATCTTCTGTCTGGATCAATCCATAGAATATCTCTTAATGATACAATTACCAGTCTAAGTTCATGCATTTTCCAGTCAGTGAATGTGTGCGCCTCAGAAGATGAAAAACTATCAAAGGTATGTATGCTAATCAGTATGTTGAGAAACAAAATTATACTCGAGTTTTTTTCATAATTGCACAGCACAAACAACCGTATGAAAGTTTGTCCCTTTTTTGATGCACTTCCCTATTGTTTTGTTTATTTGGAATTATAGTAACAAATTTTCTTTCTTTTAATATCTGTTTTTTACTGGAAGTTTCTATTAGATTTCTCTAATGTATAGGGAATTGCTCTTTTGTACTTTAAGGAGCTTCTACCTGCCAGGGTACAGCATAGTGGTCAAAAGGATGAACATGGGATGAGCTGTAAACTCAGACATCCTGAGTTTGATTCTGCACTATGAGTTTCCCTGATTACCTGATATGTAGTTCTGACAGGTGGGTCCAAAGGGAGTTGGTGAGTTTCTATGTCATAAAAAAAAAAAACTTCCACTGGGTCAGAAAGAGAAACCATGTCACAAAACTTGCAATTTGTGATTGATTAAATTCCTTTTGGCTAGATATTTACCAGATGTCAGTACAGAATACACTGTTTCTTTTTATTGAAGTGGCTGAAACAAGTAGTAGACATGTCACTTATGAGAAGATTTGTTGCCTATTGTTCTTTTCAATACTGATATACCATCCTGACTCATTTTTTTAGTTTCACTGATTAGAATTTCTATGGATGTCGATAGGTCTGTACTCTTTGTTTTACACACCCCAACTAGCTTTTTAAGTAATTAGCATTTGGTAAACATGGGAAGAAAGCATTGTGCTGATTTTAGTAGAGTTGTATAATTATTGAATTATTTGAAGCAAAAACCCACTTGGAAGATATTCTCTCTGATAAATTTTGAGAGAAACCATTTAGAAAACATCGCGAGTTATCTCTTGGAGAGCTAGCTTTTCCATATCATTTTGGTAACACTGTCACAAGGGTAGAGTTTGTCCCCAAATCTCTGTCCATATTTTATCAACAAAGTTATCATAGTCTGCCAGGCAATAGTTCTTTGAAATAGCATTTTCTTACAATCAGTGATTTTGGCAGGGTATTCAAATTCTTGATCAAGCTTATGGAGATAAATTGTTGTCTCAGCCCTTGAAGGTGCTATACATATTGGTTAAAGATAGCAACTTTAATGAAATGATCACTGCCCTAAAAAACAAGGGTTATTTTATATCAACAGGCTCATCATGCACCATATCAAACTCTAAAAACAGGTGAGCAAGAATATTATATTCTGATGATTCTGTTGCTTATATAAATCAGAAGTTATTTTTTCTCCATCTAATGAGTTTGAAGCCACAATTCTTGTGTTGAACCCGATTCATCATTAAAATGTTTTGCTTGGTTGGATGCCGTAAACCTTAAACTTAATGGCTTCTAGGTAAAAGGCTGATGTTTTTCTTGGCTATTGTGGTGGCAAAAAGTATATACTCCCCAAAAAAGAAAAAAAAAATGGTCACCAATTGGAAGTGTCTGATCTCGGAATATGCTGTTAAGTTGAACATTGCATTGTGATATGACTAGATGGTGGACTAAAGGCTAGAAAGTCTTGTGCTTTCAGGTTTTTTAAAGAAGGGTTTGGGATTTACTGATGCAAGGAAGGAAATAAGTTTTAAAAAGGTTTTTTGTCGCAAGACTTGAGGGTTAGTGGTAGCGAGAGGAGTAAGGGTGTGGAAGTAGGGTTTTGTAAAGGGTAAAGTGATGAATGAGTTGCATGGGGAAAGATGTTTTAAACTTTTAGCTTTATGTCCCTGATGAGAACTTGCATGCAATTGAATAGTAAAATGCAATAGGTGAACTGCCCTCTTCGGGTGGGAGTAAATAGAAACCTCAATACAAAGGATATGTACATTTAACTCATCATATTTTTCTACTCTTGATTTTGACAGCAAAATGAAAAATGAAGTGTCCATGATCAATATGGAGCAGATAAAAACCACTGATCTAGAGGAGTATGGTCTTGTAATAATACCCAGTTTTGTACTTCCGATCGACAGTTATGTACACGTTCTTGCTAGGATGGCTCGTCACAGCGTCAATGGTGCGTTGCATAGCTTTCTAACCAAAGAAAATGCAGCCATTGCTGAACCATTGATTGATATCCTTGAACAATGCGGACAGACAGTGCCTGAAGCTTTAAGAGACTTGTGTCTGACATCATCCACACGGGAACAATGAACTTGGGTGTGCTTTCATCATTATTTTGTCTAAATTTTTTCTAGCTTTGCTGCTAGCATACTTCGTTGAGAATGCATCATTTGTATTTTAGTGTTGCCGGCCAGCTTTAGCAGCGGCGGCTGAGAGGATATTAGAGTGTCATATTCTCATAACCGTTTTTTAGAGTCCAGATAGAGCTCAATTCTTGATAGATGACGTAGAAATGAGGAATATCCATAATCCCAGCTACTAGGAAGAGCTATATGCTGATTTTGTATCTCTATTTTGTAATGAAGGGCTTTAGTTTCTTCTTGCCAATTACACGATAAGTAAGAAAGTTATTCCTCTCTAAGGACACTCATTTACCAGTGTACCTTCTGTTATGCTCAAAATCTGTGTTGCTTCTGAGGGCTCTCTTTCTAGTGTCATGTCACAACCCAACAGTACTTGATCATGATTTGAGCTAGACAATACACCACACTCCCCATTGATCAACAGTATCCTTTTTAAAATTTAACTCTTGAGGATTTGACCAAAGAACGGATTATTCTTTTTTATTCTATCTAAATTAGAAGACATGTTTTCCCCACAATCACGTATCAATATAAACATATGAAGCTAGGGTTTTGCATGAGGTAGTTTTAATTTATTCACATTCACACACACACACACACACACACACACACACACACACATATATATTTATGGTTCTTACAATCTACCTCGTACCTGATGAAATCAATCGTTTCGCCTCTAGCTAGGTCTTTACTAATTAAACGCAACCATGGTGCGCTTAGAATATTTATTCTAATATTGATTAAGTCTAGTTTGTTTTTAGAGATGAGGTAAAATAAAAGTGAGAAAAATAATAAAATATTTTTATAATATTTTTGTTAATATTAATTTTGTTTTAGAATTAAAAAAAATGATTTTAAAATTTAAAAAAGTTATTTTTTTTATTAAATTTTATATAAAAATTTAACAAAATATAATGATAAGCTTAAAATTTTAATTTTGTCTCCCAAAACATATCGGCCCATTCGATTAAGTTTGATTGGCTGGTACAACCAAAGAAACATCGAAAACCCACTTCCTGTACATGAACTATTAACCCATTTGATTGTTGATCATATTAATCAATTGGTCATTCGATCGATATGACCCTAACAATCTTTGTACTTTTCAATCAATCTGCTCGCTAAATGGACCCCTGGTATTCCATGGCGAATGCAGATTTTTTTTTTCTTTTGAGAAAATCGAAAACTATCATATGGAAGTACTTGATTATTTATGTACGTGTCACCCGCACGTGTATTCTCTTGCTCGTACCTAAAATCATGTATATAATTGATGGTGTTATAACACTTGGATGATCAGATGCATGGAAATTATGAATATTAATATACTATTTCGTATGCTTCCTTTTCCTTGAGGCAAAATTATTAATGCGGGGCTGATCTATTAATTATTATTATTATTATTGAGGGCATTCCTATTATAGGGTTAAATTAGGATATTCTTATATAACTGATCACATGAATATATATCCTCCATCGAATGACTAATTTGATCTTTAATTTGAGATCTAACAATATGGTAATTGGTACAAAAAATAAACTTGTTTATATATATATATATAGTCATATCGTCGATGATCATTTAGATAAGTTTCAAGGGACATCATGTAAACCTCAATCTAAGACAAATTAGACCCTTGACCATATATATAATTAATTGATAGTCCAATTACTGATCACAACCTTCATGTCGATCTATTATTGCATGCCTGCCTGCCACTTGCATGCATCTTAATTCGCACGCATTCAATGATCTGTAGGTCAGATCAAGAAAATTAATTAATTATACTCTGCAGCCAATTAAACAGTAGTTGTTATATTCCGATGAAACTCTGGTTTCTCTCAGACAACTCACAACTAAGTTAATGCAAGTGAATAAACATGATCGTAAACAAGAATCAAAACAAAAAAGATGAAAGAAAGCAAAAAAACAGTACAC
Organism: Platycarya strobilacea; assembly: GCA_036898215.1. Taxonomy (NCBI): domain Eukaryota; kingdom Viridiplantae; phylum Streptophyta; class Magnoliopsida; order Fagales; family Juglandaceae; genus Platycarya; species Platycarya strobilacea. The sequence goes on along the minus strand of CM072551.1, from coordinate 34,924,239 downwards.
AGCAGTTTACGTGGTTCGATCTATATTGGATCTACGTCCACAGTGGGAACTGGCTTAAAGGTCTTCTTATTGATCAATCCAAACTATTACAATGGTGCAGATTCAAGCCTTGATGGTTTCAGCTTCCTTAAATACAAGCTTTTCTCACACCCAATCTTGGATTTGTGCTCTCAGTATCACATCAGATTCACAACTAGCAAACCCTAGTCGCTCTGACTCTCAATTGTTGAATACCTTCTACAGAGAATGAATAAAGTGGCTTATATATGAGGCGGCAGAACAGAAATAACCCTAACTACCCATATGAAGACACGTGGTCTCTTCCTAGACCGTTAGATTACATACCACTTAAAGCAATATTACTAAAATAATCCTACGAGATCAACTTAATTACACAGATACTTTACAATCTTCACCTTGTGATTAACTTGATCTTCCTGTCATGTTGATGAGGTCTATGCAGTATTTGAACTTCTGATTTGGTAAGGATTTAGTCAGCATATCAGATGGATTGTCTTCGATTGGTATTTTCTCCACCTTGACTTCTCCACTAGATATTATATCCTTTACAAAATGCAGTCTGATGTCTATGTGTTTTGATCTTTCATGAAAAACCTGGTTTTTAGCTAAATGAATGCAACTTTGATTATCACAGGGTATAGTAACATTACCATCAAAGACTCCTAATTCATTAGAGATACCTTTTAACCAAATAGTATTTTTTATGGTCTCTGTTAAGGCCATATATTCAGCCTCAATTGTAGACAAAGTTATAATTGATTTTAAATTGGATCTCCAACTTATAGCTTCATCATATGCAATAAAAACATAACCAGTTAATGATTTTATAGTATCTATATTACTAGCAAAATTAGAGTACACATAGCCAAAGACTTCTTTTCCATTTTTAACATTTTTACCAAATCTTAAACCTAAACATGAAGAACATGGGAGATATTGAAAAACCCATTTCAAAGCATGCCAATATTGTTTTCCAGGATTTGCCATAAATCTACTAACAACACTAACAACATATGCTAAATCAGGTCTGAAACAGTCTATGGCATACATAAGACTACCTACCATATTTGATTATGGTATCTTCATTATAAACTCTCTATCTTCATTAGTTTGAGGGGTTTGGTTAATGGACAACTTGTAGTGTTGTCCCAATGGAGTACTCATTGTTTTAACATACTTCATACCAAATATTTTCAAAATCTTTAACAGGTACGATTTTTGAGACAATAGAAGTAGTCTTTCATTTTTATTTCTTATTATTTCCATACGTAAGATTTTCCTGGCTGGTCTAAGGTCCTTAATTTCAAATTCTAACTTAATGATTTCTTTAACAAGCTCAATCAACAATTTATCTTTGCAGGCAATAAGCATATCATCAACGTACAACAAAAAATAAACAATGCAGTCTTCAAAATCCTTAAAATACACACAACTATTAAAATTACTCATTTTAAAACTATTTTGAATTATATGGGTGTCAAATCTTTTATACCATTGTCGTTGTGAGTACTTTAAATCATACAAAGATTTCTTTAATAAACATGCATGATTTTCATCATCTTTATTATTAAAATCCTCAGGTGGTTACATATACAAGGTTTCTTCCAACTCACCATGCAAGAAAGCAGTTTTGACATCTAATTGCTCTAAAAACAAGTCATGATAAGCAGTATAGGCCAAAATGAGTTTTATTGACCTAAGCTTCACAACAGGAGAAAATATTTCATTAAAATCTACCTCTTCCCTTTGAGTGAAATCCTTAGCTACCAACCTAGTTTTGTACCTAGGTTCCTCTATCTCTAGAATACCCTCATTTTTCTTATAAATCTATTTAGAACCTATAAGTTTGGAGTTTTCAGGTTTAACAACCCAGTCCCAAGTTTTATTTTTATTAAGAGATTTCATTTCTTCTTGCATAGTAAGAAGCCATTTATGAGAATTTTTACTTCTCATTATCTCTTTATAAGACCTTAGTTCTGTTTTTTTTTTTTTAATTTCTTGAACAACAGAAAATATAAAAGCAGTTTGGTCAGCTTGTGCATATTTGAGTAGGGCTTTAATAGTCCTTTTAGGCCTATCCCTTATAAGGTTATAAGATTTAGGACTAGTCTGCCCAACTTGTTCTAGGTTGGTTTGTGAAAAATTCCCATAAGTTTGATCTAATTCATCAGTGGATAAAGGTGATGGCTCCACCTCAATCTGTACTCTTTTAAAGGCAGATTTGCTTCCTGAAGCTTCATTGTTCAGTGATATCATTGCCATTTGTAACTCATTAAAAGTCACATCCCTACTAATTATGCACTTTTATTTTCCTAATTCTAGAACCCATAGCTTATATTCCCTTTAATTCCTTCAGGGTGTCCTATAAAAATACATTTGACTGCCTTAGGTTATAATTTATCAATTTTAATATGTGCATAAGTTATACATCCAAATACCCTCATATTATTATAATATGAGGGTTTACCATACCATAATTCTTGAGGCATTTTCAGGTTAATGGTAGAGGATGGGCTTCTATTTATGAGATAGACAACAATGTTAATTGCCTCTGCCCAGAAGGTTTTAGGTAACTTGGCATTTGACAGCATACACATAACCCTTTCAAGGATTGTCCTATTCATCCTCTCAGCAAGATCATTCTGCTGTGAGGTTTCTCTAACTGTCCTATGCCTAGCTATTCCTTATGTTCAAAAAAAATTATTAAACTCATTAGACAGATATTCCAGCCCATTGTCAATCCTCAGTTTCTTAACCTTTCTCCCAACCTGATTTTCAACTAACGTTTTCCATTTTTTGAATTTTTCAAGTGTCACTTTTGTGCTTAATGATATATACCCATACCTTTCTTGAAAAATCATCAATAATGGACAAAAAATAGTTTCTCACATCATGGGAGCTGACTTTTGCAAGTCCCTACAAATCAGAATGCACATACTCAAGACATTGTTTAGTATTATGAGTACCAGCTTAAAAACTAACTCTAGTGGACTTTCTCGATATGCAGTATTCACAAAAAGGTAACTCCTCTAGGTTAGTCTCTCCAAGAACCCCCTGTTTTTGGAGTTCTTGTAAGTCTTTCATACTAACATGTGCTAATCTTCTATACCAGAACACATATTTACTACTCTTAGATTTCTACGCAATAGAAGTTTGCCCAATAACAGTTTTACCTTCAAGGATATAAAGACTATTTTTTTATAAACTCTTTCAACACTATTATGGACCCCTTCATTACCCTCAAAGTTTCTGCCTCAGATGTAAAGATACAACCAGATTTATCAAGCTAGCCAAGATAAATTAGATTTCTTTTTAGTTCAGGTATGTATCTTACATCATTGAGAATTCTTTCCATATAATCATGCAGTTCCAATCTTATTATACCAATACCAAGAACTTTGCAGGACTTATTATTACCTAACATTACATGTCTCCCATTTAAATCTTTAAATGCTTCAAACCAAGATTTATAAGAACACATGTGGAAGGAACAACCAGAATCTAGGATCCACTCCTTTCTAGATTCTGTTTCAGAGATACATAAAACATCAGCACTCTCATAGCCATCAACAACAACAGAAGTATTCCTTTCAGTTTTAGACTTATTCCCACCATTTGATTTTCTTTCAGGAAAATCCTTCTTAAAGTGTCTTTCTTTATGACAGTTAAAACATTTTAACTGTTTTCTTTAGACTTTGTTTTATTCTTGTTTTTCTTCCCTTTATTCACAGGTTTTTCAGTTTTTCCCCGAACAATAAGACCCTCACCACCCTCAGGTTTTGTCTCAACTTTTTGTTGTAGTTCTTTAGCATGCATGGACTGGATTTCATCCAGTGTCAAACTCTCTCGACCATACATGATGATCTCCTTGAGATTTGCGTAGGTATTATCTAAAGAACTTAATAAAAGGATGGTTTGATCCTCATCCTCAATAGTTATATCAATGTTTGCAAGATCTAGGATAATTTTATTAAAGTCATCGAGATGATATTCAAAAGATGCTCCTGGACTCATCTTGAATGTGTATAATTTGGTCTTTTTGTGGAGACGGTTTGCCAGGAACTTGGTCATATAGAGTGATTCTAATTATAACCAGATCCCTACTGTCGTCTCCTCACGGGCTACCTCCCTAAGAATCTTAGCATCCAAAGATAAAATTATGGCACTATGTGCCTTTTGTAGAATTTTGGGTTTTACCTTCTTAGCCATGGAGAAGCTAGCTTTTTCCTTAGGTGAAGCAGCGATAAATTTCTTGTCTCTAAGAAGTGCATCTTGGAGTCCATGTTGAACCAGAAGAGCTTTCATTTTGATTCTTCACAGACTGAAGTCATTATTGCCTGTGAACTTCTCCACATCGAACTTGGTTGACCCTATATCGACGTAGCTTTGATACCACTTGTTATATTCCGGTGAAATCCTGGTTTCTCTTAGACAACTCACAACTAAGTTAATGCCAGTGAATAAACATGATCGTAAACAAGAATCAAAACAAAAAAGGTCAAAGAAAGCAAGAAAACAGTACACAACAAATTACGTGGTTCGATCCCTATTGGATTTACGTCCATGGTGGGAACTGGCTTAGAATTCTTTTTATTGATCAATCCAAACTATTACAATGGTGCAGATTCAAGCTTTGATGGTTTCAGCTTCCTCAAATACAAGCTTCTCTCACACTCAATTTTGGATTTGTGTTCTCAGTATCACGCCAGATTCACAACTAGCAAACCCTAGCCTCTCTGACTCTCAATTGTCGAATACCTTCAACAGAGAACGAATAAAGTGGCTTATATATGAGGCGGCAGAACAAAAATAACCCAAACTACCCAGATGAAGACACGTGGTCTCTTCCCAAACAGTTAGATTACAGGTCACTTAAAACAATATTACTAAAATAACTATGTGAGATCAATTTAATTACACAGATACTTTACAGTAGTACTTGTAAAAAAACTAAACCCTCATTTTTGGTTGATGGCAAATTAATTTATAAGACTTTTTCGCAAGTAATAGATGGGGAAATTCTAACTACCATACCCTAATTTTGATTCACGAGTTATATACATGTGTATTTATATGCATATTATATATATATGTCTATGTTGATGATCACCTCATGCGATCCCGAGCTAGCAAGAGAATTACAAGATAATTAAATCCTCTATTATTAAAGACGTGTAGTACTGCTATTGATCAATCATATATAAGGGATCACTGCAAGAAAATTGGCATTTTTTATCAGCACAATATTTTGTAAAAAAAAAGGCCAATTAATCGCCGCTTAAAACTATTTTAAGCAATTGGGTAAGTGTCGCACATTTTATTAAAGTGCTTATTATAATTTATTGCAGCGAACCACTGTAATCGCTAAAAAATGCTATAATTCTAGCAAAATGGTTCCTGCTAAAAGTAAAAAAGTCTGTCGAAATTGAGTCCAACAAATCTGTGTAAAATTGCCATTATATTTAATTGCGGCCACTCATAATCGCCGCAATAATTGAAACAATCGCCGCAATTAAGAGAACATAAGTCCTGAATTGTCAATTGGACAAATTGCCGAAATGATAGTTATTTCAGCAATTATATGTTCGCTGCAATTGAGTTTTATGATTACTGGCGAATTTTTTATTGACGGGAATTTCATTGCAAATTGTAGCGAAAACAAATTGCCGGCATTGGCAATGTGGTTTTACGTCGACTATAAGGATTCAACTGCGGCGAGTATGTATCGCCGCAATGTAGTTTAATTTGTTGAAATGTTTTTTCTAGCGATGTGGAAATCGCTGGAAAAAGTTTCTTTTTCCTGCACGCCATATATTGGCCAAATATCAAAATCTCCTATATTTGTGCCTGGTTGCTGTGCCTACACCCAACCCATTTAACAAGTTTCACAACACTAAAATCAAAGATATAATATCAAATACAATAAAAAAACTCTTTTAACACCAGGGTGGGCTTCATCATGATATCTTAATTTTTTTTTCTTTCTCTTCATCATGATGTCTTCCTCCTTTGTGTGCACAGGGTGGACTTCGTGTACTGCACGTATTGCACATGCCGACATGCGACGACTAGCTAGTTGTATGTTCAAGATTTTAATTAGTACTGTTAAATTGTTAATGTCTACTTAAGGATTTTATGAACGATCGAACGTCTTAAAGATGCATTAATATCTATTATGACTTCTTAATAAGGAAAAAAAAGTAAGTCAAATTCGATCATAGCTAGCTAACTTAATTTGGACATAAATCATGTAACGGAGCTTGCACTGCCTACGTACTTTTAAAACTATCTTCAACACGAGCATTTTTTTTTTTGTTAATTTAGTTTGTATTAGTACTAGCTATAAGAAAAATAAATATTTGTAACTGATTATTTGCGATTATATATACCGACTATTTGCGACATAAATTCATTTTTACAGAAAGTATTTATTTTGATAAGAAATATTTGACCATAAATATGCAGTTTTTTTATAATTAATTATATATATATATATATATATCGATCCATGGTACTAGAGCTGCATGTCCAAAAATGCATCAACCTGCAGGTGATCGACCATATATAAAAGAATCTATTATTGGCAGCCAGCCTTGCACCTTCAATGTACAAGCTGAGATCGATGGTCGATGAACATAAAGTGATAGCAAAACTAGTTTAAGTATAAAGCATTATTAAAAAAATTTACATATATTCGATCAAAAAATAAGATGAAAAAAAAGTAAGAAAGTAGAATAAAAATATTTTTACTCTTTAAATTTAAAGAAAATTTTGAATTTATTATTTATTTTTGAAGAATAAAAATATTTTTTTTCTTTCTTACTTTTTTTTCACTTTTAATCAAATATAATAATAATTTTTTTTAATATGTGTATAAATTTATATTTTTAATTGTTTTTAATCAATTAAATGGTAATGTTCTAATTAATAAACGGCGTTGCCTGAATCTGATAGTACTCATTGCGAGCTAGCTTCGGATCGACCGTACTCTCTTTTCCTTTGACCAATCTTGTTTTGAATTTTCTTATACAATATTAATCATAAACATACACTTTGATCAGCTTCAAACACTAGAGCTCTCTCTGAAGATATATATATATATATATATATACATACATACATACATTACATTATATACATAACAGTGTTAATGTCACAAAAATCTCAACAGGTCAGGACAGGAAAATAAATCATTCTCAGCCCACTAGAGCGAGTTGGACTTCGATGAGTGTCGTTTGAGGCCCTCGATAAGACTCCGGTGCGGCCATACGTACTCAGATAGCAGATAAATAATAAAAACACAGTATTTACGTGATTCGGCGTAAGACCTACATCTACGAGAGTTTGGGAAAGGGAATCCACTATAATGAATATTTTTAAAGTCTCTCAGGACTCTTACAGTACGTGAATAAAATACATAATTCTACTGGTATGATCTATTGGGTTCATCTGAAAAGATAAAGTAGGCGATCCGAGAGAATAGATGAATTGTTATACAGCCAGTCAGCCAGTTATTGATCGAGAGATTTATATTTCTGATAGTTGTCTTTTTATAGAAGCTTTAGTTTGGATATTATTTCTTGCGTGTGTCAATCTGCATTCTTTATGGCCTATCATTCATGTGATCTGATCCACTCAACTCCTTTTCATTCTTGTCTTCTAGTGCACTTAATAATAAACCTCGGCCCTACTTGGAATATCTCACCCTCACAACCCCGCAAATTCTCATTAAAGACACTTTGGTGGGAATTCTAAAGTATCCGAAAATTGGGATGGTGGTAATTTGTCTTCTGAGCCTGAGGTAAGAAGGACATGCAATATATATGTTATTAAGAAAATGCCGTAAGGTGTGAAGGTTTACGACCCCGCAATTCACAAGCAGTCATTTGCGGGAAACCAGGTGTGCGAGGGTTTACGTGCAAGCCTAGACCCGAGATTCAACCCCGTGATTCGCAAGCATCCATGATGAGGCTTGTCGAGTGTGCTTGGTGGGCGGATCGCAAGCCTCGAGCCTATTATGGATGTAAGGACTTGAAAAGTGAACTTGGGTGCTGGACCTCAAGCCTCGAGCCCTTGACGAATGAATCGTTGGGCTGGTCATTGGTGGCCGGACGACCCCGTAACTAAACCTGATCCCGTATGACGAGCATGGAGCTGGTGTCACTATGGAATGGGTGCGTCAATTTTGTGCTGCAAAATAATTTTGTTAAATAGAAATATGAATTTTCATGCCACTAAGTCCGAGTGTTGGGTCCGAATTTGCATGTGCAGTCGAAATATAAAATTTGTGAAAATCGATTCCGTAGTATTGCAGCATTTTTAGTCCTCGTGATTCAAGGTGGCGAGTCACCTGTCTTCTTCTTTTTTTTTTTTTTTAAATGAGCATGATTGACGAGCTGGCGGGAGTGTGAGCAGGAAAGTTATGGTTTGAGCACAATTTTGGCGAGCTGTGTGAATATGATGAGCTGTGGCGAGTATGGTGATCCATACGTGAGCTGTAGGCATGCAAAGGGCGGTCTGAGCCTATGTGGTGACCGAATGGTGAATAAGCAAATGGTAAGTTATTTTTTAAATGAATGTGTATTGGGCGAGCGCCGTGAAGTTGGCGAGGTGAGGGGGAGCTCGTTGTCGGGTTATGCATGGTGCCCGTGAAGTGAGGGAGAAACGGCGAGGATGCATGGCGAGGTCTGAGTGGATAAGTAGCAGGCATGATGCCCGCCAATAAATTGGGCAAGCTGTGATGGTCTATGGCGAACGCCAGATAAATGGCAGGCCTTCATCTGTGTTAGGCGAGTGTGAGCCGTGAGATTGGTGAGGTGAGGGGTCGCCGGCGAGCTGTGAGTGTGTTGTGATGGCGAGCACGGTGCATGACAAGTTGAGCCGTGTGTTCCTGAGAAGTGGTTTGGGCAAGATGTTCCCGAGTGCAATGGTCGAGCTGCCGTGGAGCACCATGGACAGGACGTGAGAGGTGGGCGAGCGCCCGAGAAGTGGCGGGTGTGTGGCGAGACCGTAGGCGAGCTGAGTGGGTTGATGATGTTGGTTTAGGCGAGAGAACGCCATGAGGTTGGCGAGGGGTACCAAAGACAACCTTCACGTTGACATGCATGCATGTGGGTGCATGCACGGGCATGCCTCCGGCAGGTGGATGCCCTGCCTGAGACAGACAACTCTGGCAGTCACGGTGGTGACCTTCGGATGGTGGCCCAAGCTTACAGCGCAACGCCATGAGCTTTGAGCTCGATCCCCCGACGTGCATGCACGGGCATGTCTCCGACGGGTTGATGCCCTGCCGGAGACAGAAAACTCCGACGGTAATGGTGGTGACCTTCGGATGGTGGCCCAAGCTTACAGCGCAACGCCGTGAGCTTTGGGCTCGATTCCTCGACGTGCGGTGTGTCTCCGAAGGGTTGATGCCCTGCCGGAGACAGAAAACTCCGGCGGTCACAGTGGTGACCGCCGGCAGCTACCCCGTGGAGGGCCCACGAGACTAAGGCCAGTCCCGTGGGGTATACCGAGCGTGCATGCACGGGCATGCATGCCTGTGCTCTGGGCCGTGGGCTCGCCACGGTGGCGGGCCTAGAAAATTCCGGCGGTCCCAATGGGCCCGCTGGCGGAGCCCGATGGATCTCTGGGCGACGGGGAGCCCACATGCATGGCACGGCACCCTGCCGTGCCCATGCGCTGTGCATGACACTGTGTAGTGCCATGCACACGTGACTGCACTGTGCACTTAAGTGCACAGTGCTTTCCCACTTCCAGTGCATGTGATCTGCATGTTTGCATGGTACTGTAAGTGTATTCGCCTGACTTTTATCTGACGAACTTGTATACATGCTATTTTTGCAAAATAAAAATAATAAGTGACGGGTGTAGTGTCCGTGAGAAAATACTGAGTATTATACATAAAATATATGAAGATAACAAATCGTTCTTTTAGGCGAGATATTTTCTAACATTTGCCTAATATTATACAAAAATAGCACAATTAAGAATACTCATCTGGGGACATCGTTTGCATGTCTGAGAAGTCGTCCAGTATCCCAGAAAATCATCATTTTCTCACCTCTAGTTTAATAATTCCACAGACGACGCCAATGTTGATATCACAAAAATTTCAACAGGCCAGGACAAGAAAATCAATCATTTTCAACCCACTGGAGCGAGATGGGCTGCGATGGGTGTCGTTTGAGGCTCTCGGTAAGACTCCGGTGCGGCCATACGTACTCGAATAGCAGATAAATAAATATAGAAACACAGTATTTACGTGGTTCGGCGTAAGGCCTGCGTCCACGGGGGTTGGAGGAAGGGAATCCACTATAATGAATATTTTTACAGTTTCTCAGGATTCTCACAGTACATGAATAAAATACATAATTCTACTAGTATGATCTATTGGGTTCATCTGAGAAGATGAAGTAGGCGATCCGAAAGAATAGAGGAATTGTTGTACAGCCACTCAGCCAGTTATTGATCGAGAGATTTATATTTCTGATGGTTACCTTTATATAGAAGCTTTAGTCTGGATATTATTTATTGCATGTGTCAGTCTACATTCTTTATGGCCTATCCTCCATGTAATCTGATTTACTCAACTCCTTTTTATTCTTGTCTTCTAGTACACTTAATAATAGGCTTGGGCTCTACTTAAAATATCCCACCCTTCCAAGCAGCGCCATGCATATAAGAGAGACACCCAGAGAACAAAACCCGGTTAGCAATTAAGCCCCAACAATAAGAAACAGATCAGACTGTAGAAGATAGAAGAGGATATTCTTTCGTACGTGTCACAATATATACGCATTCTTAGTTTTTCTCTGTAGATCCTTGCTTTGAGCTCTATCTCAAGCATCTATCTTCAGTGAGTTAGAGCTGTCGGTCACAGCTCACAAATATGATGGGGATCGTTCGGCCAACTTGGCCCACGTCCAAACAAAGAGGAATTTTAAATTTCAACAAACCAACAATTACACTGGTTTTCACTCATGATCAGCTCTCACAGCAAGACAGTGCTTTGATCTCACCATCATGCATAATTCATAGCTTAAACAGTACTATTTCTATAATAGGTGGAATACAGTCGGTTTAACAAAGAAAAAATCTTGATAAATGCTGTAAAAATCTTCAGATATTCTGGCTTGTTTCATTAAGTGTTCCTCCACGTTCTCCATCAGTCTTCAAACAGGTGTCCTTCCAATTTGTAGAAGAAAACATAGCTACCGTTCATCGATATCAGCAATAATCCATTTGATTTGCGGCCAAGTAATCTTGCTATGTGTCGTCGGTGTTAATTAATTTTCAACACCGTGATCGTGAATCCAGTACTACTGGGTCTGCTTCTGCAGCAGAAATATTGCTATGATCGAGTCCACTAACAAACAGTTGTCCAGCTAGCTCAATCTCTAAGTACTTATAATTACCTAGCTTGGCGTAACTCAGAAACAAAAAGTCACGCCAATTCAACCAAAAAAGCAAATAAAAAAAAACATTCGTACTGTTCTTTTCGCAAAGCTAGCTATCCAGTTGATCAAATGGGATTGATTTGGGAACAAGCCAAAGCTGTACGGCTGATTGTGCCGATGATGAAACTATCAGTGGGTGTGTGTTTGGGGATGTCGATAATGCTGTTCTTAGATAGAGTGTACATGGGCATCGTCTTTGTTTTTGTAAAATCGTTTGGACAAAAGCCGGAGAAGCGTTACAAATGGGAGCCTTTCAGGGTCGATGTGGAGCTTGGCCATTCAGTTTACCCCATGGTTCTTGATCAAATTCCCATGTACAATGAAAAAGAGGTTTGTAAATTAATATAATAAAATATTCTTCCAACTTTTAGGGTGATCATTTGATTAAATAATAATTTATTTCTTTGAAGTACTATCATCCTATTAGTAGTTTTAGTTTATACATAATTTATTATATATGATTGAGCCTTGATGTAGGTGTATCAGCTGTCCATTGGTGCTGCATGTGGGCTTTCTTGGCCATCTGATTGGATAATAATTCAAGTTCTTGACGATTCAACTGACCCAGCCATCAAGGTCGTTCGGCAATATCAAACTTACCTAGCTAGTCTTAAAATAAAATAGAAATAAAATAAGAAGAATTGCTAATCAGTGCATTTTATTTTTCTAAAATATTGTTATTATTAGTGAATTTGTATATTTTTTAAATGTTTAAAAAACGTTTAAAAACTGAAAAATGAAGAATGAACTATAAACTACAGATCTAATTAAAATTAAATTATAAGCAAATCACAAATTAGTAGAATTAATTACAAACTATATATAGTTACTATACCTTTATCTTTTGGAGACCGTATCTAGTTTCTTTATATATATATATATATATAGTTATTATATGTGGTTTGTTAATATATATATATATATAGAGTAATATTGCTATATACGACTGTATAGTGCATAAATTCTGTATAACCACTTTATATCATGAGTGAGGTCACAATTTAAAAGTTAATTTTTTTTGTGGGTCTTACGTTTTTTTCACTTTTTTTTATAAAGGTTGTGCAGTAGTTATCCAATTCATAATTGCATAAATCTTTATTCATACATATATTACGTGGCTTTCATATTTTGCAATTAATATTGACAAATATTTTATGATTTTGGATAATATTCCATATTTCACTCTAATTAGTGATAAACTGTTTTCAGGAAACAAAAAAAAAAAATCACGGCTAATATTTTACAGTCTACCCTAGGCGGTATATTAATATATCTTCTAAAAAACAAAATACTACTATAACATCACCTCTCTTAGTCCTATTTAGATTGGAAGATAAAATGAGATGAGTTGAAATGAGTTTTAAAAATTGAATAAAATGATAATATTATTATTTTAAGATTTGAAAAGATTGAATTGAAATTTAAAAAAATTGTATTGAGATTTGAAAATGTTATATTAGAATTTATATTTTGTATGAAAATTAAAAGAAATATAATAATAAATTTGATATGAATTAGAATGACTTAATCGTCTCAACTCCGAATTCAGAGAAGGCCATATTTAATATCTTATAAAAAAAAAATAAGAATGACGTTACTCTTTCTCTCTCTTAAAAGGTGATGCAATAAGCTACTCATTATTTTTATAATTTATAATATCTGTATAAATGTTACTATTATAAGTTTTTTTTTTAATTGAAGAGCCAGTAATTACCACCCTCATAACGACCTTGTCCCAAATTTATTAAAAAAACCTCACTTATAATAGAGAAAAACCATGGTTATTGAATAAAAAAATACACCCATTTCGAACAAATTTGTGGAGAAGATTGTAAAAAGAAATTGTAAAATTACTTTAAAAAAACCTTTTCCGTTCAAGGTTACACTCCAAATATCAATTATATATCCATGAAAACCCAAAATTTGCCCGATTCATACTCATGCTTTTATTTCCATTTATTTATTTATTTATTTTATAATAATTTTACGCAGGTGTTTAAATTGTTGGGCGAAATACAACAAGACCTGGTAGAAGTAGAATGCCAAAGATGGGCAAGCAAAGGCATAAACATAAAGTACGAGATCAGAGACAACAGAAATGGGTACAAAGTTGGGGCCCTTATAGAAGGCATGAAGCACAGCTATGTCAAAACGTGCGCCTGCGTTGCTATCTTTGATGTTGATTTCCAACCTGAGCCTGATTTTCTATGGCGCGCCATTCATTTTCTCGCTCACAACCCAGAAATTGCTCTTGTTCAAGCTCGCTGGAAATTCGGTAATTTTAACCTGATTAAGCTTTCTTAATCCTTGTTTCTTGATTGACCCAATAGTCCTTGTATATATATATACGAAAAATGAGGGGGAGAAGCCACACTCAGTGCACTCCCCCTCACATGAACAGTGTCATGAACAGTGCATGGTATTGTTCATGTGAGGAGGAGTGCCCTGAGTGTGGCTACTCCCCAGCATTGCCCTATATATATGTGTGTGTGTGTGTGTGTAACTACCTTTTATGGCTGCTCTGCCTTTATAAAAATAAATAAATTATCTCCGTTTCTTCGGTTTTGGAAAACCATCCAGGGAGTTGGGATAAAGATGCTGCTTACATGTCTATTTAGTTTGTCAAATAAATGATAAATTCGTGATTTTTCAAACTTGTGTAAGATTTCTGTTAGACCAAGGGTAATGCTACATACAGTCGTGGAGTTGCAAACGGCGTGCAATCGCTTTAGAAAAAAAGTTAACTTTTTCACGTGGGTCCCATATATATTCACTTTTTTCCAAAGCGACTGCACGTCGCTTGCAAATCCATGACTGCATCTATCATTTCTCATAGACCAAATATGTCTCAATTATGCTGATGAAGGATTCCTTTCATTCGGTTTCTGAAAGTATTTTTGCCCCAAGTTTGAAACTTAGGATGAACTGAATGGAAGACTCTGATTAGCCATGTCACCTTAGTCAATGCTTAATCTTATTATAAAATCTACATGATGTTTTGACTAGTTGATTATATTATCATAAAATCTCAACTTGAATAAATTGGCAGGGCTTCCTCTTCAATTTTGGAGTTTCTATTGAACAATCTCTATGAAATGCGAGGGGAAATTATTTGTTTTCATTATTTTGGGAAACGTCTAAAAAGTAAACTTTTGGGTGACAAGTCTGATGGCCACATGTTATTGCAGTTAACGCTAACGAATGCTTAATGACAAGGATGCAAGAGATGTCCTTGGATTACCATTTCACAGTGGAGCAAGAAGTGGGGTCATCAACACATGCCTTCTTCGGTTTCAATGGTAAACCATATTTACTAATAGAGCTGACATTTTTGGTATTTCTCTACATAATAAGCTTCTATATTTGATTCAATCATATAACATGGAGAACTTGATGCAGGGACTGCTGGTGTCTGGAGAATTTCAGCTCTAAATGAGGCTGGAGGATGGAAGGACCGCACCACGGTGGAGGATATGGATTTGGCTGTCCAAGCCACCCTTAAAGGCTGGAAATTTGTGTATGTTAGCGACCTCAAGGTATTAACAATAGAGAAATGATAGTTGCAATCGTAAGCATTTAAAAAAAAAGTGAATAAATATCAGACCCACGTAAAAAAATTAATTTATTAATACTGGATCTCACTTTTTTTAAAGTCACTACACAATGCTTGCGCATTCGACGATTGCATGTAGTATTACTAACCTTGCAAAGCAGACAAAATTAATTTTAGTTTGAGAAATTAAATGGTTGACTGATTTCTATTTTTTAGGATGGGCTTTTCATTAAACATTTCATTGACTAAATCTCTACTTAATCCGACCTCCACGTCCTGGCACTCTGCTACCGGCATGTGGACGAAAAAGAAATGTGGATAAAAACCCGGGGCTTGATTCTAGAATAGTCAAGATCATCTTGCTTAGTATGAGAATTGTCTCACATGAAATAAGTTCTTCAGTTGAAACCTTTGCTCCTAGTTTCTAGTTCTATAATTAATATGAAGCTCTTTGTTTTGGCTCTACCTATTTTATTCAATTAATAATTCACTTGTGTCGTTACTTATCTGACAAGTTTTCTCTTGACTTATCCTGTGGTAAGTTGTTATTATTTGGCCTTTCCAAGTTTGATCTAACATAAATGTGATTATAAATTTCAGGTGATAAATGAATTGCCTAGTTCTTTGAAAGCTTTTCGTTATCAGCAGCACCGATGGTCTTGTGGCCCTGCTAATCTCTTTCAAAAAATGGCCATGGAAATGATAAGAAATAAGGTATGCTTCTTCTTACCTTCTCTTGTTGTTTTCTGCTCCATCTAGAATGATTATTAATGTAGAAAGGTGAGGCCAAGGAATATATATATTTTTAATTCAGTTTCTAGGTCTAATGTTGACAATTCAATGCTTACTATTTTTTTAACAATGTATTGCAGAAAGTCTCATTGTGGAAGAAGTTTTATGTTATCTACAGCTTTTTCTTTGTCTGTAAGATTGTAGGTCATATTGTCACATTCGTCTTTTACTGTGTCGTTTTGCCGGCAACAGTCTTGGTTCCTGAGGTGGAAGTTCCCAAGTGGGGTGCCATCTACATTCCTTCTATCATTACTCTCCTCAATGCGGTTGGAACTCCAAGGTCTCTATCATTTCAATATTCTCTTTTTTTAGCAAGCAAGTTGTAATGTTGTAGACTACATTAGTCTGCCAGAAATTGTGACTTGCTCAAGTCCAACCAATAGGGGTTACAATGGGGTGTAGATTGAATGTCATTGCTTTGTGGGATCATGCTATGTCCAAACTTGGTTCAAACACTGCCCATTCTAACAATCCGTCAGAACTACTAGCTATATATAAAGGATAACCTAATAGACATTTCTTTTCAATTCTAGTTTTATTAATTTCTAAACACATTTAACTTTATGTCATCTTGCAGATCATTCCATCTACTGATCTTCTGGATCTTCTTCAAGAATGTCATGTCATTGCACCAGACTAAGGCGACAATTATAGGTCTACTTGAGGCTGGGAAAGTAAATGAATGGGTTGTCACTGAGAAACTGGGAGATGCTCTCAAGAAAAAATTAGGAACCAAAACTCCCAGGAAACTGCACTTCAAGGTTGGAGAAAGGTATTACCTATAATTATGAATCACTACGATGACATGTTTAAAATCTCTTGAATTACACTTGTCCAAATAACAAGGTGAACCCTATGATAGGGTACTCAGAATAATATCAATTCTAAAATAGGTGTAATGAGTTTTAGGTAATTCTTTGAGGATCTCTCCCAAGTTGGGAAGCAGAAAATTAGCAGTTGAAAGTGGAGCACTAGGGTGCTTAAGTAGTAATGCCTGTGTTTTAGGTATACAAAAAATAGAGGAGAAAAATATCAATTGATATGCTTAATACTTGAAGTGGAATGGTTGTTCTAAAGTTCGCATGTTTTCTTTCATTTCCTTGATTTGTTCTACAACAATTGTTGCAGCATTATGTTCCAACCATTGAGTTGGAATCTAGCAAGACGCATGTCATCTCCATTTATAAAGTTTGTCTAGAAATTAAAAGCAAAGCATTTGTCAAGGTTCTTTAGACTAGATGACATAAGGACTAGTCTCCAACTCTCCATCTAGGAACCAAATTCGAATCCCCCCACCCCATGTATCAAAAGAAAAAAAGAACAAAGCATTTTATCTTTGCATCTACCATGAAAGTTGAGGATATGAGGTTTGAAGCTATGAAGGCTTATTACATTTGTTTATTGATTGCACAAAAACAGGCTCCATTTGCTAGAGCTTGGTGTCGGGGCCTATCTCTTCTTTTGCGGGTGGTATGATATTACCTTCGATGGGAAGAATCGCTACTTCATATACCTTTTTCTTAGGGGCGGAACCAGAATTTTGTATTTGGGGGGGCGATCGATAAAATATGCAATAAATGTAAATTTTATAGGGATGATCATCTTTGATAAAAGTGTCATGTTTTGTTATTATCGAGCTCTCTAAATGTATACTAATCTTCGAATTGTTCACGTCTTTTTAAAAAAAAAAAATCAATTATTTTTAAATACTTGCTCATTTTTCTATGATTTAAGAAAAATTTATAACTTAAGAATAAATTTGAAAATTTTCTAATAAGTAATGATGTAATGCTGTTAAATTTTTAACAAACTATATCTCGTAATCATACAAATTAGACTGAAATTAAATAAGTGAGTATAATCAATCAATTTTACAATCATATAAATTTATAATCAATTTTTTTATTAGAGTTAGACTATTAATTGAGTAACTGTGAGATTATGTGAGTTGAAACTTGAGTTTAAGTGAAATTAAAAGTTAGAATATAAATAGATATATATTAAGATTTAGATGAATAATTTTAGTAAAACAAATTTGGGGAGGGGGGAGGAATTTTTATTTATTTTTAATTTGAGAGATAATTTTAATTATATATAATTATATATATTTATATTATAATTATATAATTATATTATAATTATATAAGCTGGGTCCGCCCTTGCTTTTTCTCCAATCCATGGCCTTCTTCACTGTAGGGGTTGGTTATGTTGGCACCTTCGTCCCCAGCTCGTAGCCGCAACTCTTTTGGCAAAGAATAATCTCAAGTCTATTTATTTTGTTCTCCCCAACAAAAGATGAAAGACTGGTCATTCTTTCGTACTTCGAGGAACTTCTACCTGCCAGGGTATTGCCTAGTGGTAAAAAGGATGAACATGGAATGAGCTGTTAACTCAGACATCCTGAGTTTAATTTTGCACTATGAGTTTCCCTAATTCCCTAATATGTAGTTCTGATTGGTGAGTCCAAAGGGAGTTGGTGAGTTTCTATGTCATAAAAAAAAAATTCCACTAGATTAGAATGTGAGAATAATAATTTCAAAATGAAAGGGAATGAAATAGAGGATCAAAAAGGATGAGCAAAAAGCTACTGTTTGTATTTCATTGCATGTCGAGAATGTACATGCTGTTTGCTACTTTATACAAGAGAAAAGAGAATAATTCCTATCTGCTTAAAGGAATCAAACAAAATACAACATTTTGTACAACAGCATAACAAACTCTACAATTACATGACACATCACTCATGTGAAGGCTCTTCTGATAAATCAACTTCAAGACTATAAGGTTTGCTTTTTAGACTTGATGAATGCTAAGCTTGCATAGCAGGCCCATTAGAATGCCACGAGTAGCCACATGATCTAGAATATGCTAAGTAGGATGTGAATGTTGCTCTAATACCCCCTACAAGATGAAGAATAGATATTGACTATTCCCCTCTTGAAAAGGTGTGGGTAAAGAAGATGAGAAGGAAGATGTCAGCAAGCTATGAATATGTGGAGACATGAGCAGTTTGGATGCTACCTTCTGTTATTTTGTCACGGATCAAGTGGCAATTAACTTCTATGTGTTTGGTCCTATCGTGAAACACTGGGTTAGTCGCAATGTATAGGGCAACTAGATTATCACAACATAATTAAGCAGTTTGGGAGTGAGGAATGGACAGATCTTCAAGCAATTGTCTCAACCAAGTTAACTCAATAGTTATGGAGGCCATGGCTCTGTATTCTGCCTTGGCAGAGGATTGGGAAACCATATTTTGCTTCTTGCATTTTTAAGAAATGAGGGACTAACCAAGAAAAACACAATATCCTATGACAGAATTTCGAGTATCAGAGCATGTAGACCAATCAGAATCACAAAAACCATTGAATTGAACTGTTGAAGTAGATGACAGTAAGATGCCTTGGTCCAGTGAATTTTTGAGGTATTTTAGGATCTTATGAGCAACAACAAGATGAGAGGAGGAGGGATGATCCATGAACTGGCTAAGGACTTGAGTTGGATAATTGATGTTAAGTCTTGTGATGGTTAGGTAAAGGAGTCGACCAATAAGTTGTCTGGAAGGGGTAGGATCTGATAAAGGAGTACCACTGGTTTTACTGAGCTTATGATTCTGATCCATTGGAATCTTTATTAGTTTGGCAGCAAGCATGCCTAAATCTGCAAGAATATCAAGTGTGTATTTTCTTTGACAGAGGTGGATACCAGTTTGATTTTGAGCAACCTCAATCCCCAAGAAAGATCTCAAAGTTTCCAAGTCTTTAATCTTAAACTGCTTGTTCAGAAAATCCTTAAGCAAAGATATAGAAGCAATAGAATTACTAGCTACTACTTTGTCATCAACATAGACAAGTAGAGCTATAAAAGAAGTGAAAGTTTGGTGAGTGAAGAAATTGTAGTCAGACTTGGACTGAGTGTATCCAAATTGAATAACTGAAGAAGAAATTTTTTCATATGCATTAAGGCCTATTTGAGGTCATAGATGATTTTGAGCAACTTGCAGATTTGATTAGGGGTGCCTTTCTGGTAGTCAGGTGATTTCCACATGTAGATTTCTTATTTGAGCTCTCCATTAAGGAAATCATTGTTGACATCAAATTGATGAAGATGCCAACCCTTAATGAAAGCTAAAGCTAATATTGTTCCGCAGTCACAATTTTTACCATAGGTAAGAATGTCTCTTGGTAATCCACTCCTGGTTGCTGAGTGAATCCTTTGGCCACCAACTGTGCCTTTTTTCTTTCAATGGTTACATTGGAATGGTATTTGGTTTTGAAAACAAACTTGCAGTCAATGAGAATTTTTCTAGGTGGTAAATTAGTAAGAGTCCAGGTGTTGTTCAACTCTAAAGCTTCAATCTCATATTCAATTGCTTTACACCAATCTAAGTCTTTAACAGCTTGTTTAAATGTTTGAGGGTCTGTGTGTGAAAAAATGGTGTCTAAAAAAAGAGAAAATGCAAGAGATAAATGATCATAAAAAATAAGGGAAGACAAAGAGAAATGGATACCTGAGGAAGAAGCCATGTCCACTGATGGAGTGGGTGAGATAGAAATTACTTACTGGCAATGGAAGTCTTGGAGATATTGTGGAGCTGTTCTAGTTCTGGTGGACTATTGTAGGAGAGGTGGGGTGAGTGAAGTAGGAGGTGATGGTGCTGAGTGGGTGGGAATCATGGCAGGATCATGAGGCGTAGTGTTTAAGGTAGAAAGTGGTTGAGGAGAATGTGTTTGTGGAGTGGATGAGGAGATAGATTGATGAAAAGGGAAGACATATTCATGAAATGTAACATCTCTGAAAATGAAAACAGTTTTGGAATGAAGATTGAGAAGTTTGTAACCTTTCACTCTAAATGGATATCTAAGAAAAACATAGGTTCTTCCTCGAGGAGCGAACTTGGTTCTATTGTGGGATAAGGTTGAGGCAAAATAGAGACAACCAAGAATCTTCATATGAGAATATGTGGGATGAGAGTTGAAAAGGAGTTATAGGGTGTTTTGTTGGAAAGTAATAGACTAGGGACTCAATTTATAATGTAGGTAGCAGTAAGGATGCAATCATTCCAGTAAAGGTTAGGGAGATTAGACTGAATTTTAAGCGATCTGGCTATGTTCAAAAGGTATTTATGCTTTCTTTCAGCAAACCCATTTTGTTAAGGGGTTGCCACACAAGTTTTCTGATGAATAATACCTTTCTTATTGAAAAACTCAGTTATTTGAAACTCAATACCATTGTCATTTCTTAGGATTTTTATTTTGGTATGGAATTGAGTTTCAATCAAATTGTAAAAGGCTTCGAGGTAGAGTCTAGTATGAGATTTTTTTTTAAGCAAATAGATCCAAATACTTCTAGAAAAGTCATCAATGATAGTGAGGAAATATCTGGTGCCATCATAAGCTTCTACTGAATTGGGTCCCCAAATATCACAATGTATCAGCTCAAAGAGATTATTGCTTTTATTAGTGCTGATGGGGAAAGGTAATCTGTGGAGTTTGGAAAGAGGACAAACACGACAAGGGTTATTGGCATTAATAGAAGAAACGTGTTGTTTGATAGCTGGATCATCTATTACATGTAATTTAGAAATGGGAGTGTGACCCACTTTACAATGCCAAAGATCAGAAACTTGACCAAAACTTTAAGATACTACATAAACATAAATGTTCTTATGTAAGAAAAAAAGAAAAATATTCAAGTAGACCTGATGGAGAAACTAGTACGACAAGTAGATAGTATAAATCACTCTTTATCTCACCCATGCTAATCGTGGTCTAGGTCAAAATGTCCTAGATAAAACAAATGTGGAAGAAAAAAAAAAGAAAACAAGAAAAGAGTGAGGAAGTTAGCTGTTTAAGAGAAATTAAATTAAAATTAAAAGAAAGAACACAAAGGACACTTTGTAGAATAAGAGTTGAGGTAATGTGGAAAGTACCAATATGAGTAATTGGGGCAGATTGATCATTAGGTAATTTAACAAGGAAGAAAACTTGAGATGTGATGGAAGAAAAATAGGAGGTGTTATGGATCATGTGACCTTTAGCACCTGTGTCAATAATCTAAGGGAAGTGTGTGTTTGTGTGATTTGAGGAAATGAGGCAAGTAAAGAGGAAAATAATTACCACTCATGCTGGACGAAGGATGACTAGCTGTTCGGCCAGTGTTGACTGAGTGGGTGATCATGGGGTGGGTTTTCTGGTTCAAGAATTGTCATAAGGGCAGAGGGAGTAACAGTGAAAGGGGTTTTGCCATAGAATTTGTGGTCGGGTGGGTAGCCATGCAACTTATAGCATTTTTCTGCTAAATGACCAGTCATGTGGCAATGAGAGTAAGTGCTTGTGCATTGCCTGCTTTGAAACAAATGTCCAGTGTGTGGCCTTGAATTTTACAGTAGGTACAAAAAGGTCCATCTCTTTTAAGCTATGATAATGGCTTAGGGAATGACATGTAATATAATAGTTTTACTACAAGAGCTAAGGCATCTAGTGAGGGTATGGGATTAAGGACAGTGTGCTGCATTTCTTGCTGTTGGATCATGGAAAAAAATTTATATATGGGAGGTAATGGATCAAGTAACATAATCTAGTCACATGAAGCATTGTAAGAATCATTGAGACCCATAAGGAATTGTATAACACAATCCCTTTGATATCAGTTAAGGAGAACATAAAGCTTACCACAAGTGCAATAAGACATAGTATTATATATTTGGAGTTCATCCCAAATAGTTTTTAATTTACCAAAATAGATACTCACAGAGTTAGAATCCTGTTGAAGAGTCGAGAGAGTCTTCTTGAGTTGAAAGATTCTATGTCCATTTTGTTGGTTGAATCTGTCCTTGAGCTCGTACTAGATTTGTTGTGCATCATCCACCAATGCGATGCTTGACTTCAGAGCTGGGTTTATAGAGTTGTGAAGCCAGGAAACAACAAGATCATTACATCTCTCCCAGGCTTTGTAGAGAGGATCTTTAGAGGATTTTGGTTTGGTTAAGCTCCCATTGATGAAACCAATTTTGTTTTTGGCATGATGAGCTCTAGTAATGGCTCAGGACCAGGTCATGTAGTTCTCGATATTGAGTAAGTTAGGGACCAAAGGAAGAGAAGGATTGTCTCCATGGTCGAGACAATATGGATTGTTCTTCATTACCAGAGGTGCTTATGCATTGGCACTTGATACAATGTAAGAATAACAATTTTAGAATGAAAAGAGAATGAAATAGATAATCAAAGAGGATGAGCAAAAAGCTACTGTTTGTATTTCATTGCATGTCGAGAATGTACAGACTGCTTGCTACTTTATACAAGAGAAAAGAGAATAATTCCTAATTGCCTAAAGGAATCAAACAAAATACAACCTTTAGTACAGCTACATAACAAACTCTAAAATTACATAAAAATATATGACACATCACGCATGTGAAGGTTCTTCTGGTAAATCAACTTCAAGACTATGAGGTGTGCTTTCTAGACTTGATGAATGTTGAGCTTGCATAGCAGGACCATTAGAATATCCACGAGTAGCCACATGATCTGGAATATGCTAAGTAGATATTTACCATATGTCAGTACAGAATACACAGTTTCTTTTTATTGAAGTGGCTGAAACAAGTATTAAACATGTCTCTTATGTGAAGATTTGTCGCCTATTGTTCTATTCGATACTGAGATACCATGCTGACTCATTTTTTCAGTTTCGCTGATTAGAATTTCTATGGATGTCGGTAGGCCTATACTCTTTGTTTTACACACCCTAAGTAGCTTTTTAAGTAATTAGCATTTGGTAAACATGCGAAGAAAGCATTATGCTGATTATAGTAGAATTGTATAATTATTGAATTATTTCAAGCAAAAACCCACTTGGAAGATATTCTCTTGATAAATTTTGAGAGAAACCATTTAGATAACAATGAGAGTTCTCTCTTTTTCCATATAATTTTGCTAACACTATCACAAGAGTAGAGTTTGTCCCCAAATCTCTGTCCATATTTTATCAACAAAGTTATAGCCAGGCAATAGTTTTTCGAAATAACATTTTCTTACAATCAGTGATTGTAACATCCCAACCTCAATTATTATTAATAATTTATTTTTTATTTTTTATTTTTATTATTTCATCAAAATATGTTTAAGATAAATTTTTTTTAGTGCTAATATTTGATTTAAAATTTTCCTAACTAGCCGTATATTGATATGTTAGATTTCTATTTGAGTGATTTCCAAACCAAACTCAAACCCAAAGACTTCTTTACGGAAACCACTACAACTTCAATCTTAGTCTTCCAACCAAACACGTTACACCTTCTCCACATCAAACTAATAAACTCCTCCCCATTATTTTTAAATACCAACCAGTAGGTACTTCGGCAGCAAGCATTCAACACCAGCCCTCACATTCTCAAGCTCCTTACGTTGCCCTCGCACTCGTACAAACAAAACTCACAGCTTCCTTCCCTCCATCGTTACCACCCTCTCCATCATGGCTAGCCAACCTTTTAGCACCTCCACAAATCACCATTATAGTCCCTTGGTTTCAGCCCTTAAAATAGAGCAGCCTTTCCCAACGTTGAGCCATTGCAACCCACAATCACAAAAAGCCAAATCACGTCGGATTGCTCCCCATCAGCCACAATAAATAGACCTTCTTTGACCAGTCCTGTGCCGCTCCATATACCCAGTACTGCCGCAGGATGCCTCCCTCGTAAAAGTTTGCGACCCACCCAGCCCTTCTCTCGATAAACATCATGCGAACTCTGTTTTCTTTTTCCTTGTTATTTTGGTCTTTGCAGCCCTGTTTAATGGTTTGAAGTGTTTCAGTCATGCCCATGTTAACTCTCAACACCATCATCCAAATTCCTTGAGTTTAAATGGGCCTTGGGCCTTAAAGCCAATTCAATCTAGTGCTTTTATTTTAAAGCTTATTGGGCCTAGTTTTTAAAATATATTATTAGGTCAAATCTCTTAGTATTTCAGAAACTATTTTAGACCTTCCAATTTTTTTAAAGGAGTAGTTTTTGTCTATTTTAATTATTTCATTTATGATTTTAAACAATTAGAATTTGTCATGATACATTTTTTAGAAAATTAGTGACACTTAATATCTCGTATAGGTTACGAGCTACGACATGAAATCAAGATGCATCGCTAAAGTAGTAAGTAGTATGATCATATTTTTCATGCATGTCCAGTATACATATTTTATAAAAAATATTATGTATGTATGGCTATCATTTGGAAAAAAAAATTTTATGTACCCAGTCATGATACAAAAATTTATGAAAACCCATGCATGATTTATGCAAAGGTTTATGCATTAAAAATATTTATGAAATGTCATGGTCTTATGCATTAAAATTATTTATGAAAAGTCATGATTTTATATAAGAGTGCATAAAATTATTTATCATGAATTTATGTGAGGAACCATGCATCATGAAATTATGAAAAATATGTGATTTCTTTTGAAATCTATATTATGATAAGTATGCAAGTATGATAAGGTATGTAAGCGGCCTATGTATTATATGAAGTCGGTACCTATGTATGGGCATATTACATTGCCAGGTCGTATATGCTAGTAGTGCACCCATTATGTCTTCTTTATGTATGGATTTCACAATCTGCGACCACGGGCGGAATCAGAATCGTTTTAAACTCGCTAATCCTAATTCACGAAGGTTAACAGTGGGTAACGACCTATGATACGAAACAAAATAATATGATAAGATAAGCTCAAGTTCATGTTCATGTTTTACGAAAAGCTCATGATTTATGAAAAACTCATATTTTCAGCATTTATGAAAAAGTCATGTTTAGCATTTATGAAAAAATTCATGTTCATTTTATTATGTATGTATCTATGAGTATGCATGTTTTGAGAAAACCGATGAGTATTATTTTTACCGATGTGTTACTTATTGAGTATTCGACTCATTTTATTTTTATTTCTATATTTCTATATTTTCTTTTAAAAATCATTATAGGTAATATGAATAAGCAACTAGCAGGATTTGACTCAGAGAGGCGATGTAGAGGTTTAGACAGTGTATTAATTATTTTGTAGTTCCAGTGAATGAAATATGTTTGTAAACACATGAAACTTCAAAATTTTATTTTAAGTAAATGCTTCCACTGACTCTCGTGTTATAAAGATTGTTTCACTTATTTAAAAATATTTGTATCTATTGCGTTTTTATAAAAAAAAGTTTTAATAGTACAATGGCTCCCTAAAATATTTTCAAAATGCTATTTTCAGGAACAGAGTGTTACAGTGATTTTTGTAGGGTATTCAAATTCTTGATCAAGCTTATGGAGATAAATTATTGTCTCAGCCCTTGAAGGTGCTATACATATTGGTTAAAGATAGCAACTTTGGTGAAATGGTTAGTGCCCTAAAAAACAAGGGTTATTTTATATCAACAGGTTCATTATGCACCATATCAAACTCTAAAAACAGGTGAATAAGGATATTATATTCTGATGATTCTATTGAAACCAATTCATCATTAAAATGTTTTGCTTGGTTGCATGTTCTAAACCTTAAACGTTATGGCTTCTAGGTAAAAGGCTGGCATTTTTCTTGGCAATTGTGGTGAAAAAAAGTACTTACGCCCAAAAATAGAAGGAAAAATGGTCAACAATTGGAAGTGTCTGATCTCGAAATATGCTGTTAAGTTGAGCATTGCATTGTGCTATGACGGGATGGTAGGGTAAATGGTAGAAAGTCTGTGCTTTTAGGTTTTTTAAAGAAGGGTTTAGGATTTATTGACATAAGGAATTAAGTTGTAAAAAGTTTTCTGTTTCAAGACTTGAGAGTTAGTGGTAGCGAGAGGAGTAAGGGTGTGGAAGTAGGGTTTTGTAAAGGGTAAAGACATGAATGAGTCGCATGGGGAAAGATGTTTTAAACTTTTAGCTTTATGTCCCTGATGAGAACCTGCATGCAATTGGAATAATAAAGTGCAATAGGTGAACTACCCTCTTTAGGTGGGAGTAAATAGAAAACTCAATACAAAAAATGTGTACATTTAACTCATCTCATTTCTCTACTCTTTATTTTGAAAGCAAAATGAAAAATGAAGTGTCGATGATCAATATGGAGTAGATAAAAACCACCGATCTAAAGGAGTATGGTCTTGTAATAATACCCAGTTTCCTAATTCTGATCGACAATTATGTGCACGTTCTCACTAGGATGGCTCGCCACACTATCAATGATGTGTTGCATAGCTTTCTAACCAAAGAAAATGCAATCATTACTGGACCATTGATTGACATCCTTGAACAATGCGGACAAGCAGCGCCTAAAGCTTTAGGAGACTTGTGTCTGACATCATCCATACGGGAACAATGAACTTAGGTGTGCTTTGATCATTATCTTATCTAATTCTTTCTACCTTTGCTGCTAGTATACTTTGTTGAAAATGCATTGTTTGTATTTTGGTGTTGCCGACCAGCTTTTGCAGCGGTCGCTGAGAGGATATTAATGTCATATAGAACTCAATTCTTGATAGATTATAGAGGAAGTGAGGAATATCCATAATCCCAGCTACTAGGAATAGCTATTTGCTAGTTTTCTATCTGTATTTTGTAATGAAGGGCTTTAGTTTCTTCTTATAAGAAATGCAAAACTAAGGTGAAGAACAAGTAAGAACTCAGTTCTCTGATGGAGGTTTCTACCTCTATATTTTATATATTGAAATAAGCTTCACAAAGTGTTTCTTATATACAAGATTATTGGAAAGTGACAGCTAGTTAAAGACAATATGCACATGTACTGTTTGTCTAATATACTAAATAGAAAAGGGAATCAAAAAGCAAAAACAAAAAAACAAAAGGCGCCTCTACCAACAAACATGAATTATACATGAGTAACATTTCCTATTTTTCCTTGAGACAGGTCTCTTCATTCCTTGTCAACCTTCCAGTAACTGTCGGTGCTGCTTTCATTCCTTCTTTGTCAATTGTTTGCTTGATTTTCAATAGCCCCCCACAAGGTGGAGAGTAGATATCTTCTACTCCCATCTTGAGCATACATGAATAGAAGTCTTGAAAATTCAAAGCTTTAGTTAGCATATCTGCAATCTGAGACTTGCTTGAGACATTATGAGTGATAATGCTTCCATCTTGTACTTTATCTCGGATCAAATAGCAGTCTAACTCTATGTGTTTAGTTCTTTCATGGAAAATAGGATTTGTGGCTATATGCACAGCAGATTTGTAATCACAATACAAATTGGTAGCCTGTGGATGATTTACCTGCAAATCTTCAAACAAATACCTAAGCCAAGTTAGCTCACAACACAAGTTTGCTATAACTCTATACTCAGCCTCGGAGGATGATCTAAAGACCACTTACTGCTTCTTAGACTTCCAAGATGCCAATGATCTCCCAATTAAGACACATTATCTTGTGACTGACTTCCTTGTATCTAGACAGGACCCCTAATCCAATCACAATACCCATGTAATTGATATTTTGAGTTCACTAGGTAGTATAATCCTTGACTTAGAGCTCCTTTGATGTACCTCAGAACTTTGTGTGCTGCTTGTAAGTGTGGAACTCGCAAGTTGTCCATAAAATGGCTTAAGGACTGGACATGATAACAAATATCAGGCCTTGTCATGGTCAAATATAGTAGTCGACCCACCAATCTCCTATAGAGTGTTGGATCTGGAAATAATTTAACCTCTTTCCTGCTTAATTTCGAATCCTGATCCATGGGATTGGTTGCTGGTGTAGAACCAATTGTTCTTGAATCACTAAGTATGTCTAGAGCATATTTTCTTTGGCATATATATATGCCATGCTTAGACCTTGCCACCTCAATCCCAAGAAAGTATTTCAGCTTTCCCAAGTCTTTGATCCTAAACTTTTCGTGAAGAGATGCTTTAAGATAATTGATGGAATCAATACAATTTCCTGCCATAATGATATTATCCACATATATTAAAATAGCAGTAAATGAGTTGCTGGTTTTCTTGGTAAATAAACTATAGTCAGCCTTGGATTGAGTATAACCTTGTTCAACAATGAAAATTGATAGTTTTGAGTACCATTATCTTGATGCTTGCTTCAATCAAAAAACTGTTATTAAGTTTGTATACCCTTTTGTCATTACCATTAGAGTAACCAGGTGGGAGTTTAATGTACACTTCCTCATCTAACTCACCATGCAAAAATGTATTGTTCGCATCAAATTGAAAAAGGTTCCAACCCTTTATTGTTGCCACTACCAATAGGGTCCTTATAGTGACTAGTTTAGCCACGAGTGAGAATCTCTCATGGTAATCAAGATCTTCTTGTTGGGTGTAACATTTTGCTACTAACCTTGCATTTAATGTCTCCACACTCCCATTTGCATTGAATTTAACCTTATATACCCATATGCACCCAATTGGTTCTTTGTTGGATGGTAAATCAACTAAAACCCAAGTGTTATTAAGTTCAAGAGCCTCAATCTCAACTCTCATGGCTTTGCACCATTCAGTATTGTCTTTGGCTTCTTGGTAATTTTTAGGTTTACAGTAGGAAGTGATAAAGATAGAAAATGATTTGTGTGCAGTGAACAATTTTTTCATAGGAAACACTATTGTTGAGAGGGAATGGTTTACCTGAGGGAATATTGCCCTTCTGTATGTCCAAAGTTTGAGATGGGTGAAGCAAGTTAATCTATTGGCATATGAAGTCTTGCAAGTGGGATGGAGCCCTTCTGATTCTCATAGACTTTTGAGGTAAGTGTGCAGCAAGAGTGGTATTTGGTGATGGATCATGAGTGAGAACAATTTGAGTGTCATTATTAAGATCACCTTGGTCTGTGGTCTCTGTTATTTCTATTTCAAGGTTTTCCATTTGATTATTATCTTCTACTGTTTGTTGAGGTGGAGCAAAGGCAATAGGGATTTGTGTAAGACTGAAGGTGTTTTGGTCTAATTGAGCTTGGATTTGAACATCAGTGAATGTTTCTTTGTAGGAAAAAATATTTTCATAAAAAATAACATTTCTAGATATGAAAATCTTTTTGTTTTCAAGGTCTAGAAGAGTGTATCCTTTAGTGGCAAAAGGATACCCTATGAAAATACATCTTCTTGCTCTAGGGTCAAATTTGTGCCTTCCATTGACAATGGTAGTGGCAAAAGCTAGGCAACCAAACACTTTAAAGTGGCCATAATCAAGTTTTCTTTGAATAAGATTTAATAAGGAGTTTTGTCTTTCAATAGGGCGTGTGAGTTCTATTTATAAGGTAAACAGCAACTAGAATACAATGATTCCAGAATTTCAAAGGGATGCCACTTTGGAATCTTAGAGCTCTAGCAATGTTTAAAATATGTTGATGTTTCATTTCAACCACAGCATTTTGCTGTGGTGTTTCAACACATGTTGTTCAATGTATGATTCTCATTTTAAGGTAGAACTCCCTCAAATTAAATTCTCCCACATTATCACTTCAAATAATTTGGATTTTGCTTTCAAATTGTGTTTCCACCATAACATAGAAATTCTGAATGTTGACACTGGTATTATATTTGTATTTTAACATGTAAGCCCAAGTACATTTAGTGAAATCATCTACAATAGTTAAAAAAATATCTAGAACCATCACTTACAATCTCATTGCAAAGCTCCCAAATGTCACAATGTATTAACCGAAAACATTTTTCTATTTTGTGAGAACTTGTAAGAAAAGGCAATTTGTGGAGTTTAGCTAAAGGGCAGATAGAACAGAGTTTATCACTAGAAGACTTAGAGAAGTGAACATCATCATAAAGGTTTAGAATAGAGTAAGAAGAATGTCCTAGCCTATAATGCCAAATGTTAAAGTTTTGATTCTCTTTGATGACAAAAGCCGATACAGAAGGAGGAGGATTTAGTTGGACCAAAGTGTCTATCAAAGCTAAAGAGGGGACATCCTTTGCAGCATACGATATAGCCATTGCTTTACTTCACCCATGCCAATCGTTTTCCAAACTGAAAGGTCCTGAATATAACAAAAATGAGGAAAGAAAATCAGGCAACAATGAAGACTTTGAGTGAGCCTTTTGACAGATATCAAACTAAAAGAAAAGCTGGGAACACAAAAAACATCATGGAGGATTAGATAGTCAATTATCTTTATTGTGCCCTTTGTCTTGGAAAGAGGAAAACAGTGAGGCAGAACAGACCATGTGGTCTATTGCCCCTGTATCGATTATCAAGGGGATATCTAAGATATTTAAAGGTTTGAAACAAGTAGACAAGCAAGTTGATATACCAGAGACTTGGTGAACATCTCTATAAGAGGGGATGGGATTTGGGATATTGTGAACATTTTTAGCCGAGGGACTTGTTTCTGGTTTGAGCAAAGTTAGGAGCTGTGAGTATTGCTCCTGACTTAAGGACACTTGAGATTTATTGTTCATCATTTCTTGCCCAGTGGCTTGATTTGCAAACCTGTTCCTTACATCAGACTTGTGATTTGTTGGATATCCATAGAGCTTAAAGCACTTCTTTGTAAGGTGACCTGGCATTTGACAATGACAACAAACTTGTTTGCTTGGGTTAGCTTTGAAGCACCTCTCAAGTGAGTGTCCCAGAATCTTTCAAAAACTACAATAATATCTATATTTTCTCTGTGTGGGATTGTTGTTCCTATTTCCTTCTTTGTAGTTACCTCTAGCGAATAGAGCCATAAACTCCTAAACTGACCCCTATGTAGATATTTTCCTTCTCTTTTCTTCTTGTTGTATTATAGAGTAGACCTCATTAAGACTGGGAAAAGGTTTTATTAAAATGATTTGAGTTTTGATTCCTTTGTAGGAATCGTTTAACCCCATTAAAAACTTCATGACCTAATCCCTTTGCTGGTTTTGAACAACAACTTTCAGCCCCCCACAGCTACAACTAGGTATGGCCTCATAGTTTAAAAGTTTATCCAAAAGAATTTTAAGTTTGGAGAAATAAACATTAACAACATCTTGGTTTTGTATTAGCATAGTGATATCTTATTTGATCTCAAAGATGCGAGGAGCATTTTGTTGGGCAAACCTTTGTTCAAGTTCAAGCCAAAGCTGGTGTGCTGTCTCAGCACACACAGTGTTGCACTTGATGTCCATCGCCATAGTGTTCTACATCCAGGTAATGACAATGTCATACACCACAGCCAATGCTCCATGAAAGGGTCATTTGAATTCGTTGGCTCACACAAGCTTCCATCTATGAAGCCAAGTTTATTTTTTATATGCATAGTGGTCTTTTAATGGATCTAGCCCATGAAAGATAGTTGTTGGCGTTCAAGCTATGAGTGACAAACATAGACCCAATAACATCATTGCTTCCAATGAAATATGGGCTGCTTGAATGGGTAGGGTCATGAGTGTTTGAGTTTTGGTTTTGGATTGGAATGACATTGCTTGAGTTGAGATCTTCCATGACCTAGCGCTGGTACCATATAAGAAATACAAAACTAAGGTGAAGAATAAGTAAGAACTCAGTTATCTGATGGAGGATTCTACCTCAATATTTTATATATTGAAATAAGCTTCACAAAGTGTTTCTTATATACAGGACTGTTGGAAAGTGACAGCCAATTAAAGATAATATGCACATGTACTGTTTGTCTAATATACTAAATAGAAAAGGGAACCAAAAAGCAGAAAAAACAAAAGGCGCCTCTGCCAGCAAACATGAGCTGTACATGAGTAACCTTTCCTATTTTTCCTTGAGACAACTCTCTTCATTCCTTGTCAAGCTTCCAGTAATTGATGGTGTTGCCTTCATTCCTTCTTTAACAAGTGTTTGCTTGATCTTCTATACTTCTTGCCAATTACATGATAAGTTAAAAAGTTATTCCTCTCTAATGACACTCATTTAGCAGTGTACCTTCTGCTATGCTCAAAATCTTTGTTCTCTTTGACTCCATCCCTCTAGCTTAGAACATTATAATACTTTTGTAGAACCCGACTATATCAATGCAAATTATAATGCCCAAAACACCCGAAGTAAAAACATGCAATCTGAAATATTTAAATTTCTTGTACCATTTATGGGACGCTTGAACATCTCCAATCAAAACCATCGCCATCATTCTGAGAATAGGAAATTGAAGGGTGATGTCAGAACTAGGAGTGTTCGTTCCGGATTTGAGAATCCGGAACCCGAATTTAAAATTTCCTTAAATATTTTTTAAAAAAAATTCAAAAGTATTCATAAATAAATAAAATTTCAAACCGGGCCGGGTATAACCCGGCCCGGATGAACAGGCCTAGTCAGAACTATATATTTCTAGTCTAATGGTTTCAAAGAGATCGGGTCTCCTATTATTTTAATGGAATATGCCTTATCTCAGTCCAGATGAGGGAGACTTCCCAACCTTTTGGGCAAGGGCAGCGTATTACGTACCTACCCACATGGTTGAGCTGTTGAAATCAAAGATATGTTTTCATGTTGAATCATCTCACTTAGTTTAGACATTTTCCATTTGTTTTTGTTAATCAGATAGACACGATCGTGTAAATTAACATGTTATATTGAATCTATTAAGGATGTCAAATCATGAACCGCAGACATTATAGGTTGTTGCCTCTTCCTAGACTCAACCATTGTCGGTAGCACTTCTAAGTTCTAATTTTCAATTGATTATAATTTATCAATGTCAATTTTCCCGAATAAAAAAATCGATGTTTGGTTACTTTAAGGATTGAGGGAAGATCATTATAATGTGGGGGTGGGGGGCTTTAGAGAATGTCGATTCGGCTTTAAGGTTGAGGTATGCATGTACAAGAGTCTAGAAAAGTACTCAAGTTTAGGGCTTTTTTTTTTTAGGCTTGCACCTTGACAAATCACGTGGTTTGTCATTTTCAAGCTCCTTTCCTTTTCTTTTTAGTTGTAGTGCGAGTGATGTACAAGCATTTTGACTCATCATTTTCTAGCAAGCCAAGATGATCCTGGTGAAATAAAAATGATGCGCTATCCACCACATGACCTCGAAATTTATTAAATAATAAAAATATAAAGATACATTCAATGTGATATATATGCTTCTGAGGGCTCTCTCTTTCTAGTGTCATGTCACAACCCAACACTTGATGATTTGAGCTAGACAATACACCACATTCCCCATTGATCAACATGCATGATCAGTATCCTTTTTAAAATTTTACTCTCAAGTTTTGACCAAAGAACGCATTATTCTTTTTTGTTCTTTATCTAAATTAGAAGACATGATTTCCAACAACATTCCACAATCACATAGAAATATAAACATATGAAGCTAGGGTTTTGCACGAGGTAGTTTAAATTATATATATTTATATATTTATGGTTCTTACAATTATCTACCTCGTACATGATGAAATCGGTACGCCTCTAGCTAGGTCCTTTCTAATTAAACGCAATCATGCATGGCGCGCTTTGAATATTTATTCTAGGTTTGATTAAGTTTTAGTTAAGTTTAATTGGATGGTACAACCAAAGAAACATCGAAAATCCACTTCAATGGTCATCATGATCATGAATTATTAATTCATTTGATTGTCTGATCATATTAATCATGATTTGGTCATTCGATATGATGATCCTAACAATCTTTGTTTTTAATTAAACTGCTTGCTAAATGGACCCCTGGCCTATATATAATTCCATGGCGCATGCAGATTTTTTTTTTTTTTTTTTTTTGGCCTTTTAGAGCAAATCGAAAACTATCATATGGAAGTACTTGATTATTTATGTACGTGTATTCTCTTGCTCGATCGTAGCCAAAATCATGTATATAATTGATGGTTTAAATAACACTTGGATCGATGGTCATATGCATGGAATTAATTATGAATATTAATTCGTATGCTTCCGTTTCCTTGAGGCAAAATTATTAATGCATGCGGAGTTGATCTATTAATTATTATTATTATTATTATTATTATTATTATTGAGGGCATTCCTATTATTGGAATAAATAATTAGCTAGGATATTCTTACTGATCACATGAATATATATCCTCCATCGGATGACTAATTTGATCGATCAGATCTAACAATAATATTAGTAATTATTGGTACAAAAAAGAAGCTTGTTTATATATATATATATATATATATATATATAGTCACATCGATGATCATTTAGATAAGTTTCAAGGGAGATCATGTAAACCTCAATCATTTAGATTTTAGACAGCATGCATTCAACGATCAGTAGGTCAGATCAAGAGGATTAATTAATACCCTGCAGCCAATTTAACAGTACTACTTGTCAAAAAACCATACCCTCCTTTTTGGTAGATGGGAAATTAATCAAGACCTTTTGGCAAGTAATAGATGGGAAAATTCTAACTACCAAACCGTAATTTTCGGTTCACCAGTTACACATATACGTGTGTGTATAATATATATATATATATATATATATGTCTAGCTCTGTTGATGATGATCACCTCTATTATTAAGAACACGTGGTACTACCACTGATCAATGATCATAAGGGATTTTGATCTTTTCTTCATCTAATATTTTTTTTCCCTAATTTCTCTTCATCATAATGTCTTCCTCCTTTGTGTGCAGGCCAGTGGGCTTGTGCACGTATTGCACATGCCGACATTCGAATAGTTGTATATGTTCAAGACTTTAATCAGGTTGGTACGTACTTAATTAGTACTGTTAATGTCTACTTAAGGATTTTCTGAACGATCGAATGTCTTAAATATGCATTAATATCTTTTATGACTTCATATAAAGAAAAAAAAAAGTTAAGTCAAATTACTCGATCATAGCTAGCTAACTTAGTTTGGACACAAATCATGTAATGGAGCTTCCACATGCATGCTTGTACGCATGCACATGCATCCACACTAGTACAGACGTTTATGAACATGAAAATATAATTGAGGGATATTTATAATAAGAGTTAATATAAGAAAATTACGGATTTGTGATTAATTATTTACGATAAAAATAATTATTTTTGACGAAAATAGATTCATTTTAACTCATGAAAATAGTTTTTTTTAAGTACTAACTAGTTACAAATAAGTAATTTTCTTGTAATGAATAGAAATAAAGAGTCTAATTGATCTTGATGATCATGAGATAAACCCTTATCAAGATCAAATTCTTCAACTGATCAGAAATGTCCTTACATATATTATATTAATGCCTATATGCATGCATACTAGTACATATTTACACATGATGACACATTGTTAAATGATGAAATAACCAGTTGGCATTTGGCAAGAGATCTGCCAGCATAGTCATCAACTCATGAAGCCACATCAACATGCAATGCCAATATATTGTACAAGAAGCACAAAAGAAAGAGAAATGAGGAAGAATCAGATGACGCAAGAAGGCTTTAGAAGTTTATATTTTATTTGTACAACGTCTCGCAATTTCCTGTATATGGAATAGAATATTATTCCTTCAGTAATTTTTGTTTTCTAGCTCTTTGGTTGTCTAGCAATAGCTGGCCTTTTTTTTTCATTCTTTCTACGCGTAGCATTGTACATGATGCATACACTGGAAGGTCTACAGATTAATACAACAGATAAAGTTCTTTAATTCACATCTGCAAAGTTTTCGCGTTTGTTACACAGTACACACACCTATATATAACACATATACACACCTTTCATATTTTTTTACAGATGTAATACTAGTACTGATGATCATACCATGATCGTCAACACAAGCGATTTTTTGTTAATTTAGTTTGTAGTAGTACTAGTTATAAGATCAAAAATTAGTATTTGAGATTAATTATTTGTGATATTGATAATAATTATTTGCGATATAGATTCATTTTAATAAAAAATTATCATTTTGATCGGAGATATTTAGTTAAGTTTTCTTATAATTAATTAATTATATATATATATATATATATCGATCGATCGTCGTGGAGCTGCATGTCCAAAAATTAATCAACCTGGTGATCGACCATAAAAGAATCTATTATTATGGCAGCCAGCCTTGCACCTTCACAACAGATCGATGATGAAAGTGATAGCCAAACTAGTTTGGGTATAATCAATAATGTTTCTAAAAACTTTTCAACTTTTCTCTCATCGAAGAGGTTTCATCTAAACGCTGCCTGAATCTGCCAGTCATAAATTGCGAACTAGCTTCGGATCGACCGTCTCTTTCTCTTTGACCAATTTCTTTTTTTGAATTTTCTTATACAATATTAATCATAAACACACAGTTTGATCAGCTTCAAACACTAGAGCTCTCTCAGAAGATATATATATACATACATACATACATACATACATATATACATATACATAGCAAGAGCGCCATGCATATATATAAGAGAGGCACCCAGAGAACAAAACCCAATTAGCAATTAAGCCCCAACAATAAGAAACAGATCTGGCAGATATATTGATAGAAGAGGATATTCTTTCGTGTCACAATATATATGAATTCTTAGTTTTTCTCTGTAGTTCCTTGCTTTGATCGAGCTCTATCTCAAGCATCTTATATCTTCCGTGATCATGAATCCATTACTACTGGGTCTGCTTCTGCAGCAGAAATGCTATGATCGAGTCCACTAACAAACAGTACTAGTCCAGCTAGCTCAATCTCTCAGTACTTATAATTACCTAGCTTGGCGTAACTCAGAAGCAAAAATCACACCAATTCAACCAAAAAAGCAAATAGCAAACATTCGTGTTCTTTTCGCAAAGCTATATATCCAGCCCTTTATATATAACCACCGATCCAAGATCCGTATTTTCACGTACAGATTCACATAAATTGAGCTTTCTCCAGAGTAGCGTCCCTCTGAGCACTCACACTTACAGAGAGAGATCAGAAACAGAAAAATAATACATAAAAGTAGAGCATTAATGGACGTCGACATGAGGCTCTCAACAGCTGATCAAATGGGATTCATGATTTGGGAACAAGCCAAAGCACCACTGATTGTGCCGATGCTGAAACTATCAGTGGGAGTGTGTTTGGGCATGTCGATAATGCTGTTCTTAGAGCGAGTTTACATGGGCATCGTCATTGTTTTTGTGAAGTTGTTTGGACAAAAGCCAGATAAGCGTTACAAATGGGAGCCTTTCAGGGACGATGTGGAGCTTGGCCATTCAGCTTACCCCATGGTTCTCGTTCAAATTCCTATGTATAATGAAAAAGAGGTTTGTCAATTAATATTATATAATATTCTTCCAAGTACTTTTAGTCTGATCTTTTGATAATTAATAATAATTCATTTCTTTGATATTGTTTCTGTTTCTTATAAAGTTTTAATTTATATAATATAGTAGTGAAACTTGCCTGATGTAGGTGTATCAGCTGTCCATAGGAGCTGCATGTGGGCTTTCTTGGCCAACTGATCGGATAATAATTCAAGTTCTTGACGATTCAACTGACCCAGCCATCAAGGTTCGGCATCAAAGTACTCACCTAGGCTTAAATAAAATATAAATAAAATAAGAAAAATTGCTAGTCAGTCCCTATTTTATTTTGATAATTAAAAATATTATTATTAATGAAATTTTATATTTTTAAATATTTAAAAATTTTTTAATAAAAGAAAATTGAATAATTAACGATAAAATAAAGATCTAAATAATTGAAATTATAATTAGTAACTCACAATTAATTAGAACGTATCTATCCCTAACTAGAAATATTACAAACTATAGTACCTTTATCTTTTGGAGACCGTCTCTTATTTCTTTTTATATATAGTTATTATATATATATTGTTTGTTAATCATGTAAATGTGGCTTTCATATTTTGCACTTAGTAATTATTAGTAAAGAACAAAAGTTTTATGATTTTGAATCATATTCCACTAAGTTTAATTACTGATAAGGGTTCAGGGTTTGGGATCATGCTATTATGCCGCCTCCAAATTACCTCTTTATTTATTTTATTCTCATTTTTTTAATTTATATAAATATTTAAAAAAATATGAAAAAAATATATCAATATATTAAAAATCACTTTCTTAATCATTAATCAAAAAAACTTAATAAAAAAATTAATTTGAAAAACAGTCATTTAGAGGTGTACGAAAGGCATAATAAACTTATTCTTAGTGATAAACTGTTTTCAGAAAATAAAAAATAATAATTAACAACAGCTAATATTTTAACCCTAAACGTAAGAAACGTACTATACGAATAAGAATAACGTTACTCTCTCTCTCTCTCTCTCTCTCTCTCTCTCTCTCTCTCTCTTAAAATGTGATGCAAATCATACAATAAGCTACTCATCATTAACTTCTTTTTTTTTTTAAGTGAGAGTAACATTTCTTATTTTTATAATTTATAATATATGTATAACCTTAATTTTACTATTAATATATTTCAAATTGAGAATACTTCTATATAAAATGGTATTATTTTTATAAATTATTAAGTAAAAAGTCATGCACCTGTGACCTGATCATTCCAAACAAAATTGTAGAGATGATTGTAAAAAGAAATTGAAAAATTACTTTAAAAAAACCTTTTCCTTTCAAGGTTACACTCCAAATATCAATTATATATCCATGAAAACCCAAAAAATTGCCCGATTCATACTCATACAAAACATTTCCATCTTTTATTTATTTATTTATAATAATTTTACGCGAGTGTCTAAATTGTTGGGCGAAATACAACAACAGGACCTGGTAGAAGTAGAATGCCAAAGATGGGCAAGCAAAGGCATAAACATAAAGTACGAGATCAGAGACAACAGAAATGGGTACAAAGCTGGGGCCCTTAAAGAAGGCATGAAGCACAGCTATGTCAAAACGTGCGACTATGTTGCTATCTTTGATGCTGATTTCCAACCTGAGCCTGATTTTCTATGGCGCACCATTCCTTTTCTCTCTCACAACCCAGAAATCGCTCTTGTTCAAGCTCGCTGGAAATTCGGTAATTTTAACTTGATTAAGCTTTCTTAATCCTTGTTTCTTGGTTGACCCAATAGTCTTTGTGTGTGTGTGTGTGTATATATATATATATTTTTATCGAAAAGCTAGTAGTTATTCATCTTGTGATCCCCTCCCAAATCTATTGATAAGTCCTCACTTGTAGTGGAGGAATACCATGGTTACAAGTTAAACGCCTGGGGATTTAAAAAAAACCAAAACCCTAACACAAAAACACCGTCAACCTAAGGCCAAAAACCAATAACCAATAAACAATAACCAATAACAAAAAAACAGAAATCTCTAAACAAGCTTAAAGACAAGACTTAGCATCTTATTGAGGAAAGACATGCTTTATCAATTTTTAAAATACCTTTTAACTTTTAAGGGAGGTCTCTATAAACATGTGTTGTAAAAGTAACTACATTAATATTTATAGTTGTTTTGCCATTATAAAAATAAATAAATTCTCCTGTTTTGTTGTTTTTGAAAAACCATTTTGGGATCAGTTGGAACTTGGGACATTGCACAAGGTCGATAGAATTGCTGCTTACATCATTACATGTGTATTTAGTTTATAAAATAAATGACAAATTTGTGCTTTTTCTAACTTATGTAAGATTTCTCTATAGACCAAATCTTTCTCAATTATGCTGATGAAGGATTCCTTTCGTTCGGTTTCTGAAAGTATTTTTGCCCCAAGTTTGCAACTTAGGATGAACTGAATGGAAGACTCTGGTCAGCCATGTCACCTTAGACAATGCTTAATCTTATTATAAAATCTACATGATGTTTTGACTACTTGATTATAATATCATAAAACCTCTACTTGAATCAATTGGCAGGGCTTCCTCTTCAATTTTTGAGTTTCTGTTGAAAATTCTCTATGAAACGCTAGAGGAAAGATTAGTTTTCATTATTTTGTGAAACATCTAAAAAGTAAACTTTTGGGTGAGAAGTCTGATGGCCACATGTTATTGCAGTTAATGCTAACGAATGCTTAATGACAAGGATGCAAGAGATGTCCCTTGATTACCATTTCACAGTGGAGCAAGAAGTGGGATCATCAACACATGCCTTCTTTGGTTTCAATGGTAAATCATATTTACCAAAAGATCTAACATTTTTGGTATTTTTCTACATTATAAGCTTCTATATGAGATTCAATCTTATAACATTGAGAACTTGATGCAGGGACGGCTGGTGTCTGGAGAATTTCAGCACTTAATGAGGCTGGAGGATGGAAGGACCGAACCACAGTGGAGGATATGGATTTGGCTGTCCGAGCTACCCTTAAAGGCTGGAAATTTGTATATGTTAGTGACCTCAAGGTATTAACAATAGGGAAATGATAATTGTAGTTGTGAGTGCGCAATTAATCATTCTAGTTTTGCAATTAATGTGCAGCTCTTTGTTTTGGCTCTACCTATTTTACTCAATTAAAATTCACTTGTGTTGTTACTTATATCTGACAAGTTTTCTCCGAAGTTATCCTGTACGAAGTTTTTATCATTTGGCCTTTTCCAAGTTTGAACTAACATAAATGTGATTATAAATTTCAGGTGAAAAACGAATTGCCTAGTTCTTTGAAAGCCTTTCGTTATCAGCAGCATCGATGGTCTTGTGGCCCTGCTAATCTCTTTCGAAAAATGGCCATGGAAATTATAAGAAACAAGGTATGCTTCTTCTTACCTTCTCTTATTGTTTTCTGCTCCATCTAGAATGATAATTAATGTAGAAACGTGAGGCCAAGGAATTTTTTTTTTAATTCAGTTTTTAGGTCTAATGTTGACAATTCACTGCTTACTATTTTTTTAACAATGTATTGCAGAAAGTCTCACTGTGGAAGAAGTTATATGTTATCTACAGCTTTTTCTTTGTCCGTAAGATCGTAGGTCATATTGTCACATTCGTCTTTTACTGTGTCGTTTTGCCGGCAACGGTCTTGGTTCCTGAAGTAGAAGTTCCCAAGTGGGGTGCCGTCTACATTCCTTCTATCATTACTCTCCTCAATGCGGTTGGAACTCCAAGGTCTCTCTCATTTCAATATTATCTTTTTCAAGCAATCAAGTTGATAATGTTGTAGATTGCATTAGTTTGCCAGAAATTCTGAGCTGCTCAAGTCCAACCAATAGGGTTACAATGGGGTGTAGATTGAATGTCATTACTTTGTGGGATCATACTATGTCCAAACTTGGTTCAAACATTGCCTATTTTAGCAATCCATCAGAACTACTAGCTTTATATGAAGGATAACCGAATAGACATTTCTTGTCAATTCTAGTTTTATTAATTTCTAAACACACTTAACTATATGTCATCTTGCAGATCATTTCATCTACTGATCTTCTGGATCCTCTTCGAGAATGTCATGTCACTGCACCGGACTAAGGCGACATTTATAGGTCTACTTGAGACTGGGAAAGTAAATGAATGGGTTGTCACTGAGAAATTGGGAGACGCTCTCAAGACAAAATTAGGATCCAAAACTCCCAGGAAACTGCGCTTCAAGGTTGGAGGAAGGTATTATTACCTATAATTATGAATCACTACCATTGACATGTTTAAAATCTCTTGAATTACACTTGTCCAAAATAACAAGGTGAACCCTATGATGGGGTACTTAGAATCATATCAATTCTAAAGTAGTAATAATGCCTGTG
The DNA here is from genome assembly GCA_036898215.1 of Platycarya strobilacea. Lineage (NCBI taxonomy): Eukaryota > Viridiplantae > Streptophyta > Magnoliopsida > Fagales > Juglandaceae > Platycarya > Platycarya strobilacea. Next base: position 34,881,908 of record CM072551.1, on the reverse strand, counting down.
TTTTAGGTATACAGAAAACAGAGTAAAAAATTATCAAGTGATATGATTAATACTTGAAACGGATTGGTTGTTCTAAAGTTCACATGTTTTCTTTCATTTCCTTGATATGTTCTACAACAATTGTTGCAGCATTATGTTCCACCCATTGAGTTGGAATCCAGGAAGACATAAGTCACCTCCATTTATAAAGTTCGCCTAGAAATTAAAAGCAAAGCATTTGCTAAGGTCCTTTAGACCAGATGGCATAAAGACTGGTCTTCGACTCTCCATTTAGGAGAACCAAGTTCTAATCCCCCCACCCCTGTATAAAAAAAATAATAATAAAGCATTTTATCCCTACATCTACCATGAAAGTTGAGGATATGAGGTTTGCATTTGTTTCTTTTTCCTTTTTATATTGAAGATATGAAGGCTTATTACATTTGTTTATTGATTGCACAAAAACAGGCTTCATTTGCTAGAGCTTGGTGTCGGGGCCTATCTCTTCTTCTGCGGGTGGTATGATATTACCTTTGATGGGAAGAACCGCTACTTCATATACCTTTTTCTCCAATCCATTGCCTTCTTCATTGTAGGGGTTGGTTATGTTGGCACCTTTGCCCCCAACTCGTAGCTACAACTTGTTTGGCAAAGAATAATCTCAAGTCTATTTATTTTGTTCTCCCCAACAAAAGATGAAAAACACGATTCTTCCGAAGCTTCTTTTATTCAAAAAGTTTCTGTTTCAACTTATTAAAATAAAGACTGGTCATTCTTTTATTTGGAGAAATTGAAGCACAAATTACATACTTGTGAATGTAGTCAAACGAAGTTGTATAAGTGTAATTTAAAAAACATGTTATTTTTTAATCTATTTGCGGTTCATTATAATGAAAGGATGCAACAAGCAAGTATTGTTGACCAGAAGTAGATTGTGCATACTTTCTAGATAGATTTGCTCAGTACTGTTTGTAACAGAGAGTTGGGAATTTGTTTGGGGATTTATTTGTTCTCTATGGCTATTGGAGTTGGAATAAGAGTTTGAAAGTTTCCATCTATAATCCTAGTTTTTTTTTTTTTGAAATGACATCACAGGCAAAAATGATAATCAATCAATAATAATTTGGAATAAATTTAGAGAATGATGCTGGCTATGGGGTTCGAACCCATGCGCACTTATGTGCAGAAGATCTTAAGTCTTCCCCCTTAACCTCTCGGGCAAACCAGCTGCATTGCCTTTTTTGATTAAAGTAAATATTAAACTACAAACAATAAATGAATTTTATTCCAAAACATTCTTAAATTTATAGTAAGATGAGATGAAATAATTTTATATAAAAATTAAATAAAATATTAATTTTTAATATTATTATTATTATAAATTTAAAAAAATTATAATAATAAAATTATTTGTGTAGATCTCACTTAATGTATTTCCCATGGCACAAAGTGATCAAGACTAAAGATACATTTTAGAGTATAAATTTAGAATAATACTGCTCATCATTTTTTTTTTTATAATATAGTATTAAATGATTAAAAGTTATTTATTATATTTTATTTATGAAATTATCATTTAATACTACATCTTAAAATAATGATAAATAGATTTTTTCTTTGGAGCAACTAATACAGTCTAGCCTGCGGAGCTAGTTTCTCTTTTGCGAATCTATGAACAGGACACACTGCATGTTGCAGGTGGCAGGAGAGTAGACAATCTTTGCAGCTGATCCCAAAAGTTTAAACCTCTATAGCATGTACTAAGATAGAAATTGGATATCGAACTAAGGTAAATTGATTTAAATTTTTTATAAATAATAATAAGTTGAGATAATTGAATGAATTATAAATATATTTTTATGAAAATTTATAAAGTTGGTGACCGGCTTGTCGGCCAACATTAGAAAAAATTTAAAAATTGTGGCTATCAGCTAGTACGGATAGAGAGAAAGAGACGTGTGAGAGCCGGTGGCGCCATTAATGCTATCAGACCAAAAATAATTCGGCCATTAATGCTACACTAGGGCCACTTGAGTTCACATGAACTCTGTTGAACTACATTGATGTTGCGCATTTGGATGTCAAATCCATTCTAAAATGAGAGGAACTAAGATGGGTTTGACGTTCAAATGGAGCCTAGACAGTACAATATAAAATTTATTTATTTTTAAACATAATTTTCCCATAAGTTTAAATTTTTCCTTCAAAAAACAAACGACATCCAACCAATAAGAAAAAGGTAATCGAAAAAAGCAATCCTTGATGCAAGCATGCTTGCATCGAGATTTATTGAATCGAAAAACCATAAAAAGTTTTTAACCTATTAATCAATCCTTTAGATATTCAATTGATTAATCACTTTAGAGACGTATTACACAAATAAGAACCACCCTAACGACCGAACACTTGCGGTCGTCCAAAACCACAATCAGAGGACATGATTCCTACATAAATTTTCAAAGCAAGTGGAAGCCACTCCATATTTTTATAATCCACCATGCATTGTTTCTTGACTATCCAGTATCCAACACATCTTAAAAATTGAATCCATAAAATATTCTGTCCCAACAAAATAGCACGGGTCAGAGCTGCTATTTATAGAGTAGATAACGAATCTCAAATTCAGAAAAGGGCAGGATCGGCTGTTTGGTAATTAGCTTCATGTAAGAAATAACTCAAAATCGAATCATCTTAAATTGAAGAGACGTGTAGAAGGCAGCAACCTGGGGCAAGCAGCTTCATTGTCCACAATTCCCTTGCCCACCCAAAATTTTTGCAATTATAATGCCCTTAAAGCATTAGCATTAGACTTACTAAAGAAATTATTAAAAATTAATGAAAAGTACAAATTTGATGAAAAGTCAACACTAAAATAATCCTACATTGAACTCATTAAAAATAATTTTATCATATTTGATCAAAAATAAAGAAAATAAAGTTGAGATAATAAAATAAAAGTACTTTTTATTTAACTTTTAAATAGTAAACCCATCAAATTCCTCCCTACTTGCTTTTCTTCATTTTTAATCAAATATGACGAAAATATTTTTGATGAGTATAATGTAGGATTATTTTAGTATTGATTTTACATCAAATTTATACTTTTTATCAAATTTTGATGATTTCTTTAATGAGTTTAATACTAGTGTTCTTATACTTCACAATATCGACATAAGGTATTTCTGCCTAGTGGCTAGAGCCGCAATACCGGATTCCACCCCACTATAATAGCATATGAAGGATAAACGACACCTAGATGTTGTGAATAGGTAGAGTATTATTAAGTCTATAAAAAAATCACACAAAAGTAATACGAAAACTAGCATGATTTCATCTAATCTATTAGATCTACTTTACAATAAAATAACTTTATAATCTGACAAACAATATCAAGTCATATCAGTTTGTATGATTATTTTTGTGTAATCACTTTATGACTAGAGTATTTCTCATAATTGACACCTCTTGCATCTATGTCCTTTATTTGACACTTCTATTTAACACATCTTGCATTTTATTTTTTTATTTTATTTAATAATTAAGGAAGTAATTATTAGTATATTGATATTTTTTTACATTTTTTAAAATATTTTAAAATGATAAAAAATTATGACAAAAAAAAAGAAAAAAAATGATTTTTTTGTTAATTTTCTTTTCATATTTTTTTAATGTATTTAAATATTTTTAAATAATATGAAAAAAAATATCAATACACTAATAATCACTTCCTTAATCATTAAATAAAATTAAAAATTAAAATATAAGAAGTGTCAAATGGAATGGACATTATAGCATTACCCAATAAAAAGACCATCAATACCGCCTTTAAAGAAACCAAAAACAACTAGAACGCTAAGAAATTAACATCTCCGATTTGTTGGTATAATGAAATCTGAGATTCTCAAGAAAAAAAAATTTTGAACCTACAAAATTGAAGAAGCCTAACGCTTAAATTGACCTTATTGCAGCAAATTACTTGACTTGATGCAGTATCTTGAATGGTGGAAACACATCCTCCAAGAAAAAGTAAGATCTTCTGAAGATTGTTTTTGCTTATTCATAAAATTTCTATAAATCGAACCCAACTTATACCCGTTTATTTCAGGCAAGTATCTTCTGAGAACGATTCCAATAGGTCATAGTGACCATACCCATGAAACAGAACATTGATGAGGCTCTCTTCATCCTTTTGATATTCTTCACCATACTTCGCTATGTTTACCAAACCACCTGAGCTTCTATTTAACATGAAGACAGATATTGGAGTCCTGAAGTATAAATAGAGCGCATTAGATTTGGGGCTTAACACAAGTATATAGATCACACATCTTCTTCAACATGTCATGTAAAGTTGTTCTGTTTCAATGTGGATCAATTGTTGAGACAGAGACTACATCATGTTCACACACTATCAAGTTCCACATCCTTCCATTTATGAACTCTCAAGCCCACGATTGTAACATATAAACACAAATAACAGCGAATGATGTCATGGAAGTGTAAATGATAGCAATTTAACTGTCCCAACTCCCCAGGCTGGGGTTCGGCATAAGGATGAACATTTTCTATATGGAATGAAAGGTGAAAACTCTAACCACGATAGTCGAAGTGAGGATTCAGGTTCTTGTGCAAATGGATTTTAGATATCATATTAGTCGAAAGATTGGAAAAGGGTATGTTAAATGCTTGGAACAAAAAGGGCAAAAAATCATCTGAAACTCACTTCAAAACGTGAGAAGCCATCAGCAATTCAGGTTCTCCACCCCACACATAGGGTAGTTGAATTCTCTTCACATATGCATCAAAATCTCCTTCAATGAACCTAAACATATTACCGAAAGAAAATTAATCACAATTTGGCGAACTGACCAATTCAATGCACACTAAGAAACGAAACCAAATATCACAAATCTTACCATTCAGTTTCCTTCCGCCTCTTCAAAAGCTCATCTACAACCTACAATACCAAACCTGGTCAGAAATAAAGATTATTCCAATTTCAACGAATAAAAATGAGTTCTAGTAGCCATACCTGAGCTCTCAATTCATCAGCAAGTTCTCTCTGACGATTCTCATCAGGAGCTTCTTCCCCAATTCTCAAGCAAGCCCCATGTGCTAATGCTCTAAATAGGCATCGACCATCCGCCAGCACCCCTGTAGTGACATCATCGACATACATAGAACCAAGTACTTCACTATCCTAAATAATTCCGCCACATTGAACATTCACTTGGAAAACTTTTGAATCCATTCTTCACAGAGAAAATTCATTCGATGTCAAAGATTCAGTGGAATCCTGTTATTTATTATTTACTGTAATTTAAGATAAATTAATATCACCTGAACAAAGACTTAAAACATTTAAAATTAACTTATTAATCAAATTAGGTTTAATACAAACTCATACAAATCATCCATATTAAACAGATTTAAAATGTTATGATTATAATTAATAGTTCATTAGTACTATCATAACTTTACGCTGAAAACAAACCTAAAGAAACTGAATCAAGCTAAAAAGATCAACTTCATCGAATAACTTATCACCAACTCGAGTTTCTTTCTAAGAAAAAATAAATCGAGAATTAAACAAAAGATGAAGACATGTATTAGTATGGAATGCAAGTGACCTGTGACCCTGTAATCAGCAGAGCCATTATTATTCAAATTAGCGTTTGAGTCGATTACATCGCGACCGACGAGCTCATTATTCTTGCAAGCCTTCAAGTCAATGGAATCGCTAGCTTCGATCTTTTCTTCCAAAACTGCCTCCTCGGAATTGGCATTGATTGCCAAATCGAGCGGCGCGAGGCACGCGCAAACGCCAAAGAGCAGCCAAGCCGAGTCAGGCAGGTGAAGCCACCGGGCGGGGCGTGCGTCCCATGCGGCATTCCACGACCCTTCCCCACTCCGCTCACGCCTGAGCATCGCCTTCCGCCGGAGCAGGAGATCGCTCGGTATACCGGCGGCTCCGCAGGGCATGATCGCGTGCCATATGGACGCTGCACCACCGCCGAACGAATCTCCAAGCCGACAAGCACTGGAGTGGTGGCGCCGAGCCTGCCGGTCTCCGCGGAAGCCAACGAAATGTATCGGACTCCGGCGTATCCGGCTGCTGTACGTATAGTGATGAGCCTGCGAGCCGTGGACGGAGTAGGAGGAGGAGGGGATCCAAGGCTTGGGGCGCACGCACAGTACAGCGAGCATGACAGAGAAAGCAAAGTAGGCGAATCTAAGATGCGCTTGGGTGGGTGTACTGGTGCTTAACCTACGCACCCATTCTCTCCCTAAAACATTGATGGCACTATATATATATATAGCTTAAAGCCAAGCTCTCCAGTCTCCGGTAGCCGACCCGACTCGCAGCTTTTTGCCCTTCGACCGGAAAAGCGGAGCAAATAATTTTGGAGAAAAATTCCCATCAAATTTTCCTTTTTTTGAGTCTCGACTCTTGAGTGCATGGATAATGGAAGAGACAGAAAAAAAATAAACATTCTATTTAAAACTCTTAAATTTGAATTAGAAATAAAGAAATAACAATCTTACGTATGGTTGTTTAAATATTGTGCAATTATTATTATTTTTTTAAATTAATTTATTATTAAAAAATTAATTTTTTCATAAAATATGTATTTACTCTTTTTTTTTAAATCATTTTTTAAATATTATTTCTCATAAAAATAAAAATAAAAATCTTCAAATTAAAAGTATATAATATATTCTTGCCAAAGACTCGACAGCTGTTAACTTCCCGGCGAGTTAGTTGCACATGCAGCAGCACTGCAGACTCCAGACTAATTGGTAATTAGTTTGGTAAGCAGGTCACGTGTTATTTAACAAACGAAATTAACTTTATAAACTCGCTGTAATAAGTTATAGTTGACGTATTAAGTCATATTTACTTTTAAAAATACAACAAATATTTTTCTGTTATAAAACTAAAAAGAAAACTACTACTATTACAAGAGAAAAGAAACTCTTAAGAACTGAAACTTTCTTTCTCTCTCTATATTTTCTTATAAATTTCATTACAACTGAAGCCCATATTTATAGGCGTTGAAATTACTATGCAAGTTACTATGCAAGTCACTATGCAGATTTAAAATAATAGTGGTGGGGTCATTCACATAATTTAGTGGTGGGCCATAGGGGCGGCGGCCGACGTTTTGTTTATAACACTCCCCCTTGAATGACCACCCATAAAGAATCTGCCTCGTTAAAACCTTGCCAAGGAAAAACCCAGTGGGAAGAAAAACCAATGGCGAAGGAAAAAGAGTACAGTCTCTTTATGTATCCACAAGTGCTTTAAGATTGCCTCATTAAAACCTTGCAAAGGAAAACCCAATGGGATAAAACCTTAGCGAAGGAAAAAGAGTACAATCAGCACAAGTCTTCAGGACTTTTACTCCCCCTGGAAAGTGCATGACAATAGTTTTTGAGTTTTCACATTTTAATATTCTGCACAATTTTCTTGAATGTCGCAGTTGGTGATGTCTTCATGAATAAATCTGCCAGATTATCACTTGATCGTATATTTGATATATCCTCCTTTGATTTGAGCGATACAAGTAGTATTATCTTCATATAAAATTGTTGAGTCATTGATCTCAGTCAAATATACTCTTGACTTGTTTCATGAATTGCAATAATCTCTGAGTGATTTGAAGATGAAAAATAATATCTGGTTGACAAACTTAATAGAAATCTGATACCTGCAGTAATACTTAAATTCCCCCTTGATAATATGCGTTAGTGTTTCAAGTAATAAGCAAATATGATTTCAGTATATATAACAAGTTAAGAATTCAAACATGATCTCCAACTAAATAATGCATTAGAGAGAGTATGATAATATTTTCATGTAAAATTTTCTCCCCCTCATTCGGCGTTATTAGGAAGAACTTGTTTATATACGGCGGAAATAATATTGGAAACCATCTATGTATGATAAAAGTTGTAAAAGTTTTGAGATTTAATATTATCGGTTCGGCGGAAAATCAAATCCGCTTGACATTGTGGACAAACGAGATCTTGAAGAGATTTGAAGGCTTCGGGTTGTTGTTTTAAATATAACCAATTTTACCATTGGTTTACTCCAGCAAAAAGATCTCGCATTCCTCATAGATTCAGTTGTTGTTCATCCAGAACAATATTATGTCTGATAGAAATTCTAATGTCCCAAATTTAAACCATGAACCTTTTATACCTCAACCACTTATATTTTCTCCTGAGGCTGTAAACACCATGATAGGAGCAGAGATATATCTATCTAGTAAATCTGATCCTGAAATTGTTGCAGCATCAAGAACCCTCAGTGCTCAATATGCTGCCTCTCTTACAACCATGTCTCAGAGGCTATTGGCAAGAACGAGTGAGGTTGATCATCTTAAAAATCAAATATCTGAGTTGCATCAAACGCTTGCAACTAAAGATAGAAAAAATAAAGATTTAAAACAAGATAACAAGGAGCTGAAGAAACTTGTAGACTGGTATTCTCTTGACCTGAAAACACGAGTAGAAGAGCTGGAACGAGAAAGAGCTCAGATACAAAGTCAACAACAGCAGCTAACGGCAGAGGTTCAGCGTTTACAAGAAAATAGGGATAGCTGTAATTAATCTCGCTGGCTTTTGAAATTATGCATCCAGCATATCTTGTAAAGTGAGATTTGAAGAGATGATGGTTTGTCTTGTTCTTATTTCCAATTCTATAAGAACCGTCTTTAGTTTCATTTAGTACGCATCAAATCTTCTTCTCATATCTATAATTCATCTGTATTTGTATTCTTATTCTACAAATTTCCAATGGCTCATCAATTTCCTTTTACTATTTCTCACAATCAACATATGAGGTATCCTTCACCTCAATTACAAGTTGATCCTGCATCTTCCGCAAGTGCAATGCTGCAGCAAGCAAATGATCTGGCTAATAAGTCAGATCGTGAAGCTGTTTATGAGCTGGTGACTCTCGGCACCCGATACTCCTCCTCTATTGTTGGATTTTCCAACCGATTACAATCCAAAAATCGTGAGATTGAGGAGCTTAACGAGAAGGTTTCTGTACTTCAACGACTCGTTCAAGAGTCTGACAAAAAAATTGCAGACTTAAAGCAGGAGAATAAGGATTTAAAATCCTTACTTGCCTCTTCATTTCGACTGCCTAATCCTTTAGATAAGGATGGTACGTTGCTTTATGACAAGCAAATGCATTTGAGAGATGAGGCTAGAAGTCTCAAATTCTTGTAACTCATCTATGAATTGAATAATAAGATTTTTCCTTTTCAAATGCATTCCTTGAATTTATAGCAACCCTTGTGATATTTTCAAGAGTTCTAACAAGGTAAATCATCAACGTAAACTGCAATAATGACGAATCCAGATTCTGATAAAACACATGAACATATAGGATTATTCTTAAATCCTTCTTTCAATAAATACTCATTGATTCAATTATACAACATGTGTCCGGATTGCTTTAACCCATATAAAGATCTTTGAAGCTTTATAAAGTACATACTCCTAAATGTACTTGGATTAGATGCTTATAAATATGCAGTGACCACATTCATTAACTGCATATCTAATCCTTTTGCAATAACCAAATCGATTAAAAATATGAATGTGATTGCATTCATAACAAGGAAATATGTTTCCTCATAATTGCTCTCGGGTTTCTACAGGAAACCTTGTGCGACAAATTATACCGCATAATTTCATTTCGCATTATGCTTTCGTATAAATACTCACTTATATCTGACAAATATTACACCCTTTGGTGTTTGGACAACAGGTCCAAATGCATCTCGCTTCACTAGCGAGTTTAATTCAGTTTTAATAACTGCTTTCCATTTTGGCCAATCATTTCTACGTCGACATTTTTCGACGGTTTTTGGCTCATTACTTCTGGTAATATCAAGTGTTATTATATATGTTGTCGACAACAGTTTTATTTTTATCCATAAATTTTCCAGTACTCATGAAATGTATTGAGATCTCTTTGTTCCTCTTCAGGGGAAAACATTTCATGAAACACCTCTACAGGAGGTTCCTCTTCAGGAGGTTTATACTCTTCAGGAGTTTTCTCTTCAGGAGTTATACTCTTCAGGAGTTACACTCTTCAGGAGTTACCTCTTCAGGAGTTACCTCTTCAGGAGGTTTCCTCTTCAGGAGGATTATATTTTGTACAGAAAATACGGTCTCTTCATGAGCACCGATTTTTATTTTTCTTGTGCACCAATAAGTCTTCAACGCTTTAGGTGTATCTTAGACTCATTTATTTCTGTTTTAACAACTCGTCCTTCAGGGACTTCAATTCCTGCTTAAGCATTAACAGCAGTAATATATGATTTTACAACACCTTTAGTGTCAGTAAATACATCATGTAATTGATTTGCAACATTTTGCAGATAAATAATCCTCTGAACTTCTGGTTCACATTTATTTGTAAGAGGATCAAATTTAAACAGGATTTTATTATCCCAAGTAATTTATTGTCGTGCTTCAGGCACCGATATTTCATTATTTCAAAACATGATGAAATATTAATAAGCTTATATATAAAAACTTAGTATAAGTAAATCAAGTGCTTGGCCGTACAACAGGTACGTGACTACTGTTTAGTCATATTACATCTATGACAAACATCTTCATCTTTTATGAAGAATTATTCTGAGGGCCTTTACCCTTCTCTGAGTTTGATCACTTCTGGTGATACGATATATTTTTATCATCTTTAGTGTTGTCGCTTTTGGGACCAACACTTCTATAATTTTTCTACCACGTCTACGCCCTTAGTTTCCATTCACTTCTGGGAATTGTGTAAATTCGATATCATTAATAGGACGTAACTGGTGTAACAAAAACTCATTATTTAGCTCAATCACTGGAAGACAAAATAAAAGTTCAGAATATTTGTTGAACTTTCACTCTCGATATTGCTACTGCAGGAGCACATTCGAGGTATGAAAAATAATGTCTTCTTTTATATATCATCATCAGTGACATTTTCACTGTATAATTTTAATATTGAGCTAGTTTTAAAGAGTGCAGAATATTCAATACCACTCTTAAAATCTTGCAACTTCAGGTGCAATAAATCATAATGATCCTTTGAGAGGATTACATCTTCTGGTGCTTATATCACTCTCTTAATTTATTTCACACAGTATGATGATCTTTCATCATGAGATACACAGCACGGTCCTTCAGGGACACATGAATTCCTTCTATGATTGTATCTTTCAAGTTCATCATCATATCCAAATAGATCTCATCAAGGATCTGGATAAATAATATTTTTCAGAAATGTCAATAGTAATAAATCTCAATATTTGACATTATATTACAAAAATAAATCTGTGAATTTAATAAATATATTCACATTATCATGAGAATAAAAATAAAATTTTATCAAGTAATATTCAGCAATATTACCTTTAATATTTATCTCAAGGACTGCAAATAATATATTGAAAAACTTACTTGAAGTAGAAGACCATTAGCTTCAGTATCGGTAGAATCTCGTGCTGATAACGTGTTATAAAACTAAAAAGAAAACTACTACTATTGCAAGAGAAAAGAAACTCTTAAGAACTGAAACTTTCTTTCTCTCTCTATATTTTCTTATAAATTTCATTACAACTGAAGCCCATATTTATAGGCGTTGAAATTACTATGCAAGTTACTATGCAAGTCACTATGCAGATTTAAAATAATAGTGGTGGGGTCATTCACATAATTTAGTGGTGGGCCATAGGGGCGGCGGCCGACGTTTTGTTTATAACATTTTCTCATTTGTCTCTATAAGTCATTATTACATTTTCCAAGGTGATGATCAATTATATATAAAAGCCTCTTCTTTTTATCCGTATTAATTTCCGGGTCGTTCTAGGGAAAAGCCCATGTACAAACGGCACACAGGCACACGACACACTATTTGTAAGCTGTTTTTCTCTTTTTGTTTTTTTTTTTTTAGTTTTTTAATCAAAAACAAAGTCGAAAGGTGCATTTTGAACATTTAAAAGTCAGCAACCTCACTCCCGCGAAATCCACCCTTCACCCTCGTCGCCCTCGCTACCAGCTATCGCCGGCAACACCGTCTCTGCACCGCACCATTGAGAGACGTTGTTAGTCTGCTAATCGCCACCCCAAGCACTTCCTCCCTACTGTTAGTTTCTTCTGGACTGAGAAAACCCTCCCCTCTTCTACCTCGAGGCCTCGAGGCAAATCCATCTCTTTCTCCATGACCACATCACACCGGCAACATCTAGCCCTTTCCTCCACCACCTTGCACCAGCGTCGAATCCCAAGGAAATTTCAACCCTAGCTCTCCAAAACCATCTCCGAACTTTTTAGAGAAATTTCGACCCCAAAAAATAGCTCAGAGAATCTGTAAAAATTTTATGATTATGTGCAAAAGTTGGAAGATAAACGAAGAAAAATTGAATGAAGGTTGTCTGCTCAAAGTAAGATCGGAAGATGGATAAAGTAAGATTGTGTGCAAAGAAATTTCAATCCCTGAAAATAACTCTCTCTCTCTCTCGCTTTCTCTCTCTTTGTTTCGTTTTCTAAAAATTGTTTTGGGAGGTTTAGTTAATATTTATTGAACCTTTGCTGGAATCTATTTGTTTTTTCTTCAGCGTTCTTGTTAATCGTCTAGGGTTACGCTATTTTTCAATTACTAGCCTTGAGTTGACGTTGTACTCTGTTCGATGGCCACTTAATTATGAAATAAGTCAATTTTGGAGCTAGCTAGATTTACATATACTTTTTTATTATTGTTATTAAGGCTGTAAAAAGATCGAACCGGACCGGTAGTCCCAGACCGAGACCGAACCAGACCGAATTCAGTCCGGTCCGGTCCAAATTTTAATGGACCGATTAATTCCGGTATGGTCTGGTTCAAAGAATTTCTTCTCCTAGATCGGATCGGTCCGGACTGAATCCCATATATATATATATATATATATGTATATATAAAAATAGTATATAAATTATAATATTAATATTAATATAAATTAACATATAATATATAATATATATACTCTTATAATATTAACATTTTATAATTTATTGATTGACTAATTGTAGTATAAAAATATAAATTATAATATATTTATATAGAATATTAGTAATAACTTATAAGTAATAAGTGTATTATTATAATTTAATATATTATTACTAATTTATTACTATTTACTAACATATAAATATATATATACTAATGTAATAGTGTTATTAGTTATAATTTACTAACATACTTAATATATAATATATACTAACATATTAATATATAATATATACTCTTATAATATTAACATATTATAATTCATAATAGTTAGATTTGGGCTAAAAAAATATTTGATCATTAGAGAATTTTAGATTAAATTTAGTCCATTAAATCATATTATATATATTATATTAATATATAATATATACTCTCTCTCTCGCTTTCTCTCTCTTTGTTTCGTTTTTTAAAAATTGTTTTGGGAGGTTTAGTTAATATTTATTGAACCTTTGCTGGAATCTATTTGTTTTTTCTTCAGCGTTCTTGTTAATCGTCTAGGGTTACGCTATTTTTCAATTACTAGCCTTGAGTTGATGTTGTACTCTGTTCGATGGCCACTTAATTATGAAACAAGTCAATTTTGGAGCTAGCTAGATTTACATATACTTTTTTATTATTGTTATTAAGGCTGTAAAAAGATCGAACCGGACCGGTTGTCCCGGACCGAGATCGGACCAGACCGAATTCAGTCCGGTCCGGTCCAAATTTTAATGGACCGATTAATTTCGGTATGGTCTGGTCCAAAGAATTTCTTCTCCTAGATCGGATCGGTCCGGACTGAATCCCATATATATATATATATATATGTGTATATATAAAAATAGTATATAAATTATAATATTAATATTAATATAAATTAACATATAATATATATTAACATATAATATATAATATATATACTCTTATAATATTAACATTTTATAATTTATTGATTGACTAATTGTAGTATAAAAATATAAATTATAATATATTTATATAGAATATTAGTAATAACTTATAAGTAATAAGTGTATTATTATAATTTAATATATTATTACTAATTTATCACTAGTTACTAACATATAAATATATATATATATATACTAATGTAATAGTATTATTAGTTATAATTTACTAACATACTTAATATATAATATATACTAACATATTAATATATAATATATACTCTTATAATATTAACATATTATAATTCATAATAGTTAGATTTGGGCTAAAAAAATATTTGATCATTAGAGAATTTTAGATTAAATTTAGTCCATTAAATCATATGGGGCACCCATGGACCAGACCGCCCCTGGACCGAATTGGACCGAACCGGTATAGACCGAACTCTTGTTCGATCCGGTCCAGGGGGGTCCAGGGGGAGAGAATTCTTGGACCGAATGGAACCAGTCCACAAATTTCCCGGACCGGACCATTTACACCCCTAATTGTTATGGTTCTAAATTCCAATTTGTTTGTTCTTTGGACTTTTTTTCCATCCAGTTTTGTAAAATCAACAAATATATCATTTTTTTTCCAGATTTCATGTTTTTATTTGCTAATAGCATCCACATATTGTAAAAAGGAAAAAAAAAGCTTTTTGAGCTCCATCCACATCTAGCAACCGAGTCTCCCACAAAATACGTTGAGAAAGTTAAGGAGACAAGAATTTTGCGTCACTTTTTCCTGAGTTCTTCACCTTTTTTCCTAGGTTTGGGGGGAGAGACCGCGATGGGGGAGAGAAAGGATTTGGGGAAGAGTGGATGGGACTAGAAATGGGGAGACGATGCGAGGCATAAGCTTCTCAAGGGTGAGGTGCTAATTTTCTAGAGTGTATTGCTGGACTTCCTTCAACAGGGGCTGCAACTAATAATTTTCCTTAATTTTCCCCTATTGTGTTTTTCAATGGAGTAGTAGTAGCACATCCAACATTTTTGCGGCATCTTTATTGAGGGTCAAATCTTAAACTCACTTTTGGATTTTACCAAGTTTCTTTTTTAGAATTTTGCTTGAATTAACAAGAGTAATCTTAATATTGATGAAACAATTTTGAAATCCTTTTACTTTTAATTTTTTTTAAATAATAAAATTAGCACTGAATAGTAAATAACAACTTGATTTATTATTTTGCAAACGATAATTTGTTATTTTGTCATGCAACGGCTAGAGAATAGGGCAACTTAAATCAGATCCTTAAGACTTACGAGAGTGCATCTGGACAGCAAGTGAACATATCTAAGACCTCTATTTTTTCACTGCAAACATCAAAAAATAAACTAGGAAATACATCATGCAAATCTCGAGTTCCACCTCTAATGCTTCCTACGATACTTACCTAGGTTTACTAGCCTTGGTAGGGAGATCTAAGATGAAAGCTTTTAAAGGAATCTTGGACAAAATAAGGGAAAGAATCAATAATTGAAAGACTAAGTTCTTCACCCAGGCAGGCAAAGAGATATTACTGAATGTAGTAGTACAATTCATCCCTACTTATACCATGGGATTGTTTAAACTACCCATAACCTTGCTCAAGGAGATGAATAATATCATGAGAGATTTCTGGTGGAGTTTCATGAGCAAAGAAAAAAAGATGTATTGGGTAGCATGGCAGAAAATAACCCAAGCCAAGAGTTTAAGAGGTCTCGGGTTTAGAGACTTCAAAAGTTTTAATTTATCTCTACTATCTAAACAAGGGTGAAACTTAATTCAAAATTCAGATTCTCTGGTTGCTCAGATCTTAAAAGTTAAGTATTTCCAAGATTCTGATTTTCTTAGTGCTAAATTGGGGTCGAGGCCTTCAATGATTTGGAGAAGAATTTGCGTAGCTAGAAAGTTAATTGTCGATGGCTCCATTTGGAGGATTGGGGATGATAAAGACACTAAAATATGGAAGATTAGATGGATCCCTAGACCTAGTAGCTTTAAAGTACAAATTCTGGTTCAAGATCTGAATGTTGATACCCAGGTCTATGATCTGATAGATTCGAGGAGTAGAACTTGGAAACAGGAATTGGTGAATAATATGTTTTAGGAAGAGGATAGGGAGTTAATTCTTAGAATGCCTATCAGTAATCAACAGGTGCCGGATAAGCTCATATGGATGGGTAACAAAAGTGGGCAATTTTTCGGTGAAGAGCGACTATCATAGACAAGTGGAGCTTCGAGCAGATGATAATGAGCAGTCTTCCATGCAGAAAAGCAGTGATATTGACTGGTCTAAGAAGATGTGGTGGATTAGTTTGCAATGGTTGCTCATGGGATGTGAATAAGAAGGAATAGGCTGGTTTTTTATAATATTCTCATTCATCCAAATCAGGTTGTTCACTCTGTCATTCAGCTTCTAGAAGAGTTTAAGATGGCTTAGACCCCTCCGGTTCAGTGTAGACAACCTGGTAACCAAAGTAGTTCTCTCTGGTCTCCTCCTCCAAGGGGTTATGTTAAAATCAACTGGGATGCAGCTTTATGTAAGGCTTGGCAGACAGTGGGGATTGGATTGATTATGAGGAATGACAATAGGGATGTGCTGGCTAAAAAGAATGTGTCGATCCTTTCCTTCCAAGATCCAATGTTAGTTGAAGCCCTTGGGTGCAAGAGAAGCAACATTTCTGGCCAGGGAGTTGGGTTTTCAACAGGTCATAATTAAAGGGGACAATCTCCAAGTCGTCCAGGAATTAAAGGCGTGCTTCAAAAGATGTGATTGGATTGGTCTTGTGATGGTTGATGTCTGTAATTTCTTTCTCCCTTGTCTTGGCATGTATTTCATATTAAAAGGGCTATGAACAATGTGGCTCATAGCCTAGCCAAATCTGCTTGTAGGTTAGCGGGAGGTGTGGTTGTGCTGGTTCTTTAACTAGTGGTGTAATCCACTTCTATATTCTTTTCTTGAGGAAATGTGGAAGTTTTCTTCCTTTTCAAAAAAAAAAAAAAAACACTTGGTAAAGAAACTTTTACCAAGTTTCTTTTTATTTCTTGTTTGTGTTTAAATATGATAACTTTTTTGTAAGTTGTCTATAATTGTGAATGAATTGTTAGTTTATCAATATTCTTAATTTTTATTTTGTAAATAAAAAATAATAATAATCATTACACAAGATTTAAGATTAAGAACGGACAACACAAACTTTCCTATTGCATGGTGCAGGGTGGGATGAATCAAAGGATTCATCCCACCTTGCATCATGCGGGTATCACCTCTATTTAAGACTCTTAGTCCACTATATTACAATTTATCTATTACTATATATTAAAGATTTTAGTTCATTTACTTTAATTCAAAATTTCTGTACTCCCAACAGTTCAAAGTAAATAAAATAATAATTTTTTATACTTAGCTGTAAACAAATTATAGTGTAGTTGTTCTTATATCGTTTTTTGGTAGATATAGATGATGGATATAAATCTTATTTCTTAACCTAACTTTAGTGAAATTCGAATCTAAGACCTATATTCAGCAGATAATGAAGTCATAATAATTTGTAGACAATTCAATTAAAGCCGATTAATTCAATTGAATTTAACGAATGAACCAAGCATTAGCTCTCTATTTTTCCTGAAAGCATCAAGAAAATTAAGTATAATAAAAAATACTATATTAATTTGATTTTTCTTTTTTCTATTTCTATCGGTCCATATTGGAGTTACGTTGGGGCCCAAAGAAACCGACCAAAACATGTGAAAACCTAAAGGGTTGGGGTCTGGGCTTTTCACCCACAAGCCCAGGTAAGGTATGTCATGAGTCCATGACTGATGGGTCTGTATTTATTAGTAGACATTAATTCATGCCATAGATTGACTTATATTGAACGTACAAAAGAACATAACAATCTTAAAATAAGAAAAAGAATGTGGCTGCTGGGATTCGAGCCCAGGTCTCCACGGCCACAACGTGGAATTCTTACCACTAAACTACAGCCACAGAACGGTATAACATGCTAACAAAGATATTGTTATCTAATAAAAAAAGGGTTACCAATCCAGTAGCCTACTCTTCAAACTCAATTTCAATGTCGTGGTGAGAAGAAATTACTTTGTTCTACTGACCATTTTAATAGTACCATGCATGATGAGATGAACAGGAGAAGGAAATATGTAGGCTATATTTGGGTATACAACTGTAATTAGAATATTTTATTATTATTCACAATTATTCATTATCATTCATAAGTTATTTCATTACTATTCATAGATTATTTGATAAGTTTAATATGCTTCTTGTCATACACACACATATGTATGAGTATCGCTTTTGAGTGGTCAATCTGCCATTGAGGCATAAACAGCCCATAATAAAATTGTGCCACATCATCAATTGTAGAGACTTTACGAGAATAAACTCATAATTACACTAGATTTCCTTCACCAAAACAACTCCACTTTTCATTTCTGTCTACACTCTCGTTTGGCAAATAAGAAAATAATTACCATTCAAGATTTTCTTCTCTTTTTTATTGGGAATTCTCGTGTTTTATTCTTGTTGCCTTCCACTTTTCCTGCAACCAAACAAAGCTTAAAAGAACTAGAAAAGAAAAAGAAGAAATTCTAGTCTTTTTCAATTGCATATTCAGTGAAAAATCCAAAACTCAAAGAAGAAAAAAGTAATAGTATCGATACTAAAATCCAATTCTAATCAACAATCCAAACCAAGCACTGCAAATAGAAACTAATTCTAAACTTCTCTCACAACATTTTCCAACAGAAATGTTAATGCCGCAAAAATCATTTCACATGCTGGGGCAGGAAAAAGAATCATTTTCGACTCACTGGTGTGATTTAGATTTCGTTCAATGTCATTTGGAGCTCCCGGTGAGGTTCCGGTGTGGCCGACGCATGCAATAATAATAGATAAAATAAATAAATTTAGACACAAGATTTACGTGATTCGACATAATACCTATATTTACAGGCGCTTGGGGAGGAGAATCCACCATAATGAGTATTTTACAATCTCTCATATTTCACTGTACAAGAAAAAATATATACATCTATAGAGGAAATTCCTCTTGTTGGAGCTCCCGAAGGCCTCTGGGAACAAGAAGGAAACTGAAGGAGAGAATGGATTGCAGAGTCTCCCGTTTTCATCTACTCGAGGTCTTTCTATAAGCCCTTGGCATGTGTCAATCACTTTTTTCGTTCAGCATGCTTCATTTTCCTTCTTTTATGTCATCTGCCTGTTTACATGCATATTTTCTGCCCTTTGTACCCGCACTTGCTAGGCTTTTTACTTTCTCTAACCATTCCATGTTTTTTGTCTCATCATCTTTCTTTCATCTTGTTCTTTAGTGTAATAAATAGTAGGCTTGGCTCTGCTTTGTTTTCTCCTTACAAGAAACAAATCAAAATATCAGAACCGCTGTGGTGAGGGGAGGCTCGGAGGTTAGAGGTGCAGTGAGGAGAGGAAGAGGCGACTTCGGTGGACTACAGAGGGAGGGATGGTTTTTTCTTATTATCGGGTGTGGCCAGGTATATATTATATGAAATGGAGGAGCTACTTGGGAGTTTTTAATTGGAGGTCTGTTAATTTAGAAATAATAGATAGATCAGTTATAAGATATTCTCTCTCTATATATATGCATGGGTTGAAAACTTGAAAGTAATGCTAGAATTGCTAGCTAGCAAGCAAGCAATTATTAAGAGGTGGCCCATGCCGGTGGCCGCTTCTGCCCTAAGTCACACGTAGAGATTTCAGTGATAATGAGCTGATCAAGGATGAGATGTTGGGTTTGAACGCCCCCCAACAACAATCTCCATTGCTTAAGTGAAAAGAAATGTTGATTCTCATCATTCATTATTCCCGCGTCGATCCTAGCGCGCAGCTTGGACAGTACTTTGACTCTAATTTTCTTTTTTGTCTTTAATTAATTTTTAGGGTTTTGGATATGGTACGTCCTACGTACAGCATTGAGAATCAAAATCAAATTTATGCAAGGTGCTTTGATTCTAATTCGTTGTGTCCATAACGATCATCGATCACTCATCGATGGTGGCATGCATAATCTAATATATATAGATTATGAAATGCATATCTATTTCATTGAGATCCAACGTCATAAAAAGCCTGGAATTAGACAAAGAAAATTAAGAACAAGCCTTCGTCATATATATAAATATAAATATATATATATATATATAATATAGTAACAACAAGAACAAGTACTATGTGTTTAAGAACATTGGTTGTATCTCCGGTCCCCGGTACTTTTTTTTTTTTTAATAAATCGGGTCCCCAGTACAGCTTGTATAAACATATATATGCAGTTTTTTTTTTCAACTTCATCTGTATTAATCTATAGCTTAAACTAGGGTTTTTCTCCCGACGAATGCAGCTTGTATCTATCTTTACATGATGACTTTCTTGTAAGCAGAATCAAAAGGCCGACAGTTCTAATATTAATATTTCTTTCTCTATTCTCACGTTGTGTGGTAGTACTGTCCTTTCGGCCGGCCCTACCTGATCTACATTTGTTATGAAACCCAATTCGATTCTAACATCTTTATTATTTGTTACTTTTTTGTTTTTTTGAAAATATATATGCTTAATTTGATCTCTTAGTCTCGCTTGAATTCGGAAATGAAATGAGTTGAGATAAGTTTAATTTATTTTTTAATATTATTATTATTTTTATATTTAAAAAATGTGTGTTGGGATTTGAAAAATATGTATTGAAATCAGAAAAATATGTATAGGAATTTGTATTTTATATAAAAAAATTATAAAAATATAATAATAAAATGAAGATGAGTTAACCTCATCTTTGAATACAAACGGGGCCTTAATATAATTATAAATTTGTTGATATCATTTCTATAAGGGGCTGATCAGGTCAGGCTGAGATTTAAGAACCATAAATGCATGTTATTAATTAATTTGAAATTGATTTAACGTGCGGCACCTTAGCTTCCAATTAACTAAAGTTGTTGGCGGAATCATATATATGGATATGATAAGGGTATAAAGGGTGAGCTAGATGCCCATGCACGAGTATCCCAATTCCATGTGCAGTACTGTGCACCCTAGCTAGCTAATTCCATGGGTACTGATTTTCTTTTCCTCCATTTGCATTTATAAGACCGCTCCGTGAGAATCAAATCTATATATATATATATATATATATACATATGCGCTTTAATTTGAGTCCATATATATATATATATATATCTTTATATATATAAAGTGACTATCTAACGAAAAATCTTGTTTTAACGAAAAATTTTATTTTTCTGTTAAATTTAACAATTTCCATCTATTTTTGTTAAAATAAATACTACATTTAATGAGAAATATTATTTTAAATACAATTCATTAATTCCATTAATCACTGAAATAATGTTCTTGACATTAAATTTAATTACACCACTTCAATTTTCTATAATGATAAACTTTTTATTTAAATTTGTTTTATGTAAAATAAATATAGAATAATAATAATAGTATAGAATGACATAATAATAGTATAGAATATATAACAATATGTATAAATAAACCATCCATAATAATATAACAATGCAATCCCCACTTAGAAATGTTAATTTATACGTTAGAAAGTTTAATTTTATTCATGAAAATTTATTCCTATTATATGATTAATAATTTCATTCTTTAAAAATTATTTTATAATTTTAAAATGAATGTATTTTTTTTTAGATGATAAATATACGGTATATACAATTAACTATAATTCTATTAAATTGGTAATAATAGACAATAAATATAATTAATATATTATGTATGTTTGATATTTAATTGAAATATATATGATCTAATAAATTTACATATTTAAGATTAAAATTTCATGTTATAAATTATAATATAACATTCTTTTATATAAATTATAAACTACATAATTTATTTTTTTTTAATTATATTATTTCTTAAAAATAATAATATAACTAAAAAAAACTGTGAATAATTCAAGTTTATGTAGATATAGAAAAACTCAAAGACTAAAAATATAGGTATTTTAATGTCCTCTCTTTTAAAACTGTGCAAAATGACACAAATATTAGATCATCGTCTTAGAATTATAAAAATATAATATTTTGAATGAATCTTTTATTAAAACTTTAATCAAAATTATCTCAAACAAATTTGATAAAATTATAAGTTATATTTATTTATGAGACTATCTTATTATTTTTATTAATACTTTTTTTATAATATATGAAAACGTGTAATTATTTATCATCTATTTAATTATAAATAATCTTCTAATTTTTAATAGAAATTAAACTAAATAAATGTGCTTTGCATATTACTTTTATCTAGTATATATATATATATATATATATTAACAATGACGACACTATTAATTATGGTGCCATAGAGATGTAGCATTCATGAGCAATTAAAAAATTATTTAATAAAATATCATTAATTAATATACCACGTCTTATATATATACATATATATATATATTGTAGGATAAAATTAATGGGATGATGGTGTATTGTCATGAATAGAATTCTCTTTAAAATAAGTCTAGTTAATATTTATTCTAAGTTGAATAATCTTTCTAAAAATTTCATTTGTTAAGACAATAAATATTGTAAGGCCAAATAGCTAGCTAGCTAGCTCATGTAGTACATTAGAGCATTCATAACCGGCCACTAGCTAAACTTTAGTTAAATTTTGACTTAAAATGTTATTTTTACAAATTTTAGCTTGTAACTTTTTACTACATCAAATAACAAGCTCAATAAATCAATAGTTATTCTATTAAAATATTAATTTCTAACTTTTCTTTAGAAAGAATATAAATTTTGTAATAAGTAAAAAAAACACGTCGCTAATCTTGGGACATCCTCTCTTCTCTCTTGTTCTTATCCTTGGAAAGCCATCTTTGAAGATAATTCTTACTCTTACTGGCAAACCAAACCGAAGCAAGCCATGGCAAGTTCTCCAACCCCAATCTATGCACTTATTTTCACTAGCCAAATAACACATATGCACACATGTATAATCATTTAGGCAGAGATGGAGATAATCTCTAAAAGTCATCTCAGTTTCCTCATCTCCCATAATTTTCTTCCCCCATTTTTTATCCTCCCTGATCGATGCTAAAAAATCCTCTCTTCCCATTCATGCATGACCAACATCCAAAAGACCAGCATCCACCAAAATCAAAACCAAATCTCAAACCAAACCAACTCTCCAACCAAAACCAAATACACAAAACGATTTCAAAACACAAAATGATTTCAATTAACCCCATGAGAAGTAATTTAAGAATTGAGACACATTAAAAATGGAGAAGCAAGAGTTCGGCAAGCACTTACAATGGCGAGGGAGAGACCGAGAGAGGATCATTGCTTGCCTGAGACTGCAAGAGAGGGACCTAGAGAGTGGAAGATGCGACTACAATGAAAAATACAGGAAGATGCAATGGAGAGAGTAAGAGACTCAAATGGCAGAATTGGTCTCGAAATGGAGGGCGCGGGAGATAGGAGAGAGATGGGGTCGAATGCAAAAACTAGAGGTCACGGGAGATAAGCGGGAAGTGAATATTTTAGTCCCAAAATAAATTTAATTTTCTCTCTCCTCTAGCTAAATTTGGAGAGCAAAGAAAAATAAAACTAAATTTATTTTAATTTTGAAGAGTCTGTTAAAGTAGGTTTTTAATATTTTTTAGCCAAAATTTAGTTAGAGATGTCATTTAGCTAGTTGGTTATAAGTACTCTTACCGGCCAACTAGATCAGTAGGCAACTCTATAAAAACATAAAAAGTATAAATTAACTAACGGCTGTTTCTAGTTAATTTGCACTTTCTAGAGCTAGCTAGGTGGCTTCCTAGTTTTTTAAGTATAAATTCAAACATTTATGTGTGAACATATATTAGGGTTTCTAGCTCTTATATGTTATAACCATGCACGTACGTTATCCTTTCTTGTAAGCTGCAGAACGATTCCTCTACAAATCGATCAATATACAATTTATTATCATATATAAAAGTAGAGTTATATGATATTAACGTAGCATTCTACTCATAAAATTAGGAATCTTAAAGTGTTATGTTGTGGTAATCATAGTTAAAAATAATGTTTCATTATGAATTATTATAGCTTTTAAGTTTTAGATATAAATCGTATTAAAACTCCACCTAAAAATACTATTTCAATACTCTTATATTATTTTGTCAAAATAAATCATCTTATAAAATGTTTTGAATTTCTTCACTATAAAATCAATATGTCTCTCTCTAAATTTCTTTTCTTAATACACAATAATCCATACATTACGCAAATTATAAACTCGTATGTATAATATTAGAAGCTGACTAGTTTTTTATGTGTGCGTGATCAGTATCTCTTTTTTTAATAAGTAAAATGTTTATAGTTATTGATATACCCAAGCTGGAGAAAAGAAAAAGGAAGAAATAAAAAAAAAAGAACAAAATGGGTAAAACTTTGATTGGGCCGATCGAAACCTAATTTTAATTTAATTTTATCCATGATTCTTACCATAAATTATCCATTATAAATTCAAGGATTTAAAAGCGCGAAAAACTAGGTTTGCGTGATATTATTCCCAGTACTAGATATTGAATATATAGGAGATGCTGGAGAATAGAGTATTAATAAAAATATAATAAAAAATTTTAAAAATACAATAAAAAAAGAAAATTTGGAAAATATAATAAAAATACAAAAAATAAAATAAAGATAATTTTAAAGGAGTGTTCGGCCTCAACCCGAACAGAGCCAGTGTCAGTGCCAATGTCGGCGACGGTCCGAAATGGGTTTAAGACTGTGTGAGGCATACCGGAAGTCGCCGTCGTAGGGGTAGGCTTGCCAGAGGCTAGTAGTCATTATGATATAGACGGTGTCGCCCACCGCCACCGAAACCGTCAGCATTCGTTTTTCAAGAAGATCGAATAGACCGATTTCCAAATTTTCTCTGTATATGTGTGTGTATATATATATATATCATCCACATTAACATGTGTAATTTACATGGGAGATGCTAGATATCCCACTCTTGGAATCTCAATGGGAATTTCTTTTTTTTTTTATATGATTTTTAAGTAAGTATTTTTAAATAATATTGTAATATTTTTGTAAAATACAAAAAAAAAATTACAATATTATATAAAACGATTTTTTTAAATAATTTTTTTAACATTTTAAAATAATTTTTTAAAATTAAAAAAATTTAAACATTATTTAAAAATACTTACTCAAAAATAATATTAAAAAAAACTAAAAAAACTCTCATCGGAATCCCAAGAGTGGGATACTTAATTAGCATTTTCCAATTTACATATAGTCATTGATTAATATTAATTAATTGGAATATTCCTTATATTTATATATCAAATGGGTCCTAATTAATTGAAATTGATCATAAGAATATTCCAATCTTCATGCGGCTATAAATCCATGATATATTGAATATTAATAGTCATGGTGGTCACCGTTTGATGTTGAAAGGCCGTTAATGGAAAGTTAGGAGACGAATTTTATTAATGTAATTAAGTGACGTGTCCCGATGATGACCACAGGCCAACTGCATGCTTTTTTCTTCTTTTTTCTTTTGTAAGCATATTAAAGTACCTCAACCTCCCCTCCCCGCTCTCCACCCTGTTTTTTTTTTTTCATTTTCTTTTTTATCTCGTTTTTGTTTTGATTTTGTAGAAATCAGATTTGGCTTGGGCGATCTCCGTCGTCTGTGAAGGCCTTCATTGATTAGGATTCTGTACACATGTCGTTATTCTCCTTCTTAAGTATCGATCTCTAAGTCATGTCAAAAGCGAGAAGATTGAAGTAGTGTATACTTCACACACGTTTTTCACAGTTGAAATTTTATCTCTCTGTGCGCTTTCACTTAAGAGTCTTTTGCATCTACGCACGTGGTCGAAAGGTCCAGAAATTCCAACAATCCATCTCCTCTAATCTCGCTTCTAGCCAAGCGACGCGTGGTCTCCACGCACCACTGACAGCAGTAGTTATTATATTAACTTTTGATTTTTCCTCTAAGATTTGAAAATCGATCTCCGATTTTCTCATTTAGTTTAGAGTATTTTTGTTAATAAAAATTAAAAAATATCATGTCTCTAAAATTTTTAATCTTTAGAATTTGTCTCATTTATGAAATTTATTCTCTTATTTTATTTTGGTGAGTTATTGTTTATTACTTTATATTATATTGCATAAAGTTTGGCAGCTAGAATTAAGAATGATAAGTTATTTTTAGTACACTGGATGTTTATTTAATATTTTATTTGTAATGCTCATTTCTCATTATAAAATGATTTCCTCTTAAAAAAAAAACAATATTTGAGAATGGAGATCATGACCGACCAATAAAAGGATGGTTCAGCTCGGTATATGTATATATTGGGCCATTGGCTACAGCCAACGGTACTGCCCCCACATGCCGTGAATAATATTTTCCGCTTTGTACTTTAGCATGTCATTTTGTGCAGCATATGTACATCAAAAGTAAAAATAAAAAATTGGAAATCTAATGGTAATACGTAGGGCTGTGCAGAAAAGGTAACAACCCTATTCACCCGTGAGCATCGACCCGACCCGAACCGAACCGACATGGTTGTTTCGCCAGACTAACCCGCTAAAATGCAAAGCCATCCGACTACGGCACATGCAACGGAGCCCTGCGAGGCTTCAAGCCCTGTGACATGATTGCGTTGAAAGATCGACAAAAGATCTTTAAATATATTCAAATAAATTAGTATATGTATTTGCGGTTTCCCTGCAAGGTTTCATTTTCCTCGTCGACGAGAGATCGACAAAAGCTATGGGTCCATAGGAGCCTCCCGTGGTCCGCTAGCTTCAAGCCCCGTGTATTTCAGATGGATTCAAGTCCTGCCTTTTGGTTTTTCAGAGCTATGCTGTTAGGCGGGTGACCCAACATCGATGTCGGTTGGATCGAGGCGTGTTGTCCTGGACGTCGAGTCGGGTCGGTACCAGAAACGTATCGAGTTAATCGGGTTGCAGACCTCATACGTCACGGGAAAGATGAATAATAATAATTAATAAATGCTTTGCTGGAAAATAATATTATAGGACTTTGAAATCTTCTTAATTCACCATATTATATTTAGAAAAGGTATAATATATAGCATCCAAATGTTTATCACCTCTTTTTTAAAAGGGGAAAAAGTTGGGATTTGATTCGTCGGAATTTTATATGTTTTGTAGTCTTCATTGTTGTCGGTGGCAGCGAGGGTTGTTGAGTGAGATTGAAAACTTTTATTAAATTATTTTTATTTTATTTTTTTATTTTTTAATTATAGTTTTTATTATATTTTTATTAAAATTAGAAGAGATTTAAAAATAAGTTATAAAAACATTAGGGTGCAACCCGATCACATCCCAACATCACCCTTTTAAAAATTAAAAAGCTTATTAATATATGCTCACCTAGCGCTAGCCAAAGCCCTTACGTAGCTGATTATAATCTTCGTACACTATTATTAAGGATTCTTTTATATAGAGTTGAATGGAGATAAAATGAATTATAATAAAAGTTAAATTTTAAATAAAGTATTATTAAAATATTATTTTAATATTAAAATATTAATTAAATTATTTATTATGTTTTGTAAATTTAAAATATATATAATAATATAAAGTAAATATATATTTTCACTATCCTAACCGAGTTATCAATAATTCTAGTAATAATTACTGTAATCAGATCGTTCATGATCAAGTAAGTAGTACTTACTGTACACAGTGTTAGATTATTTCAAATTTGATTTTCAAATGTTATTTCAAATTTCAAATTTTAAATTATCTATTTTTTTTTTAATCCCACATTGGTTAGACAGTAAAATATTTAATGGTTTATAAGTGAATGTATTTCACTATACATAAAATAAATAAAAATGTAGACAGTCTAAGAAGCGTCATCCAGTGCGAAGCACTGATCGCACGCACGCACGCACGCACGCGCGTCGCGCGCGCGACGCATAGACGCATAGACGCATTGACGCTTTAGACGCACTTAGCACTTCGCATGTAAGATTACCTGATCTCAAAAGATCTAAATTAGGACCAAGAACTTCAAAATGTGTTTTTGTTGGATATGCTTCACATAGTAAAGCTTATCGTTTTCTGGATCAAGGATCTAATGTAATTATTGAATCAAGAGATGCAGAATTTTTTGAAAATAACTTTTTTAAAAAATCTTTTGAAGGTAATACTTCCTATAAAAATAGTAATCTTGAAAAGACTTGTTCTGAAAATGAAAAGAATTTGGAAATCAGAAAATCCAAAAGAATAAGAAAAGAAAAAAGTTTTGGTTCTGATTTTGTAACATATCTAATAGAAGGAAATTCTAAAACAATCTTACAAGAGTTTGGTTTGTGTTACAATTTGGAAAATGACCCTTCTACTTTACAAGAAGCTTTGAAATCTAGGGATGCTACTTTCTGGAAGGAGGCTATTGATGATGAAATGGAATCTATAATGTCTAATAAGACATGGATCCTTGTAGATTTGCCTTCCGGTTCTAAACCTATAGGTTGTAAGTGGATTTTCAAGAGAAAATTAAAAATTGATGGATCCGTTGATAAGTACAAGGCTAGATTAGTAGCCAAAGGATTTAGACAATCTAAGGGCATAGATTACTTTGATACATATGCACCTGTAGCTAGGATTTCATCAATTAGAACTTTGATATCTTTGGCCTCTATATTTAATCTTGAAATCCATCAAATGGATGTGAAAACAGCATTCTTAAATGGTTATTTGGATGAAGAAGTATATATGGAGCAACCAGAGGGTTTCATTGTTCCGGGTCATGAAAATAAGGTTTGTAAATTAGTCAAATCTTTGTATGGTTTAAAACAAGCTCCTAAACAATGGCACGAAAGATTTGATAATGTAGTTCTGTCTAATGGTTTTTGTTTGAATGAAGCAGACAAATGCATTTATTCTAAAACATGTGATAATCATTTTGTGATAATATGCTTATATGTAGATGATATGATGATATTTAGTGATAATAGTTCATGCATTAGAGATACAAAATTATTCCTGTCATCTCATTTTGATATGAAAGATTTGGGTGTTGCGAATACTATACTTGGTATTAAAATATATAGGAATAATAACACTTATGCTATATCACAAAGTCATTACATTGATAAAATTTTAAGTAAATTTAATCATTTACATAAGAAAATATCTCGGGTTCCATACAACCCTTCTTTAAAGCTTGGACCAAACAAATATCGATGTGTGTCACAACTAGAATATTCTAGTGTTATTGGAAGTCTGATGTATGCAATGCATTGCACACGTCCAGATATAGCTTTTGCCGTGGGCAAATTGAGTAGATACACAAGTTGTCCAAGCGTGGAACATTGGAAAGCAATTTCCATTATTTTGGGTTACTTGAAAGGAACTAAGTCTTATGCTCTATATTATGGAGGTTATCCATCTGTAATTGAGGGTTTTAGTGACGCTAATTGGAATTGTGTGGATGATGGATCTAAATCTACAAGTGGGTGGGTGTTCACCCTTGGTGGCGCGGCCATCTCATGGGGATCCAAGAAACAAACTTGCATAACTCACTCAACAATGGAGTCTGAATTAGTGGCTTTAGGAGCTGCTGGAAAAGAGGCTGAATGGTTGAGAAACCTCCTAATAGACTTGCCTATGTGGCCAAGTCCGATGCCTCCTATTTCCTTACATTGTGATAGTCAAGCGACATTGTCAAGAGTGTATAGCAAGTCATACAATGGAAAATCAAGACATATAAGTCTTCGACATAATACTGTGAGACAATTGTTGGAAGAAGACATAATCACAGTAGATTATATAAAGTCAAGTACGAACTTGGCAGATCCTCTAACAAAAGGCCTAAATAAGGATCTGATTCGTAAAACATCGCTTGAGATGGGTCTAAAACCTATGGAATAGATCACTAAAAGATGGCAACCCAACCTAAATTTAGAATTCTAAATTCTAGGTTCAATGGGAAAAACAAAGTCTTATTAGTGATGATAATAACACTGAATTAGACCGTCATTTATAATATATATATATATATTATAATTTAGTGCTAGTCTTGCAGTGAAAAAGGAAAGGTTGAGCATGACTCTTAGTGGGTTCGTATAAAAGGTGTATTTATGCAAGAGCACCTAGAAGAACTCTACCTATGTGAGTGTAAAGTCAGGCCGCTTTTGTCGAGGTTTGGTAAACCGCCTATAGCACTCATGAAGTCGGGATAACGCGTATGGCCTTTAATGCGCGGCTATTAAGAACGATGGAAATATGTGTTGACATGCATTGATTTTCCGGTTTTATCACACGATATGATAGTTCAAAGATATTATGTCTACTATCATATTGATAAAACTTTGAGAATCATATGCTACATGGAAGTTCAAACCCAAAAGGTACTTACAATTATGTGTCAACATATAATTGTAATAGCAGCATTTAAAAAATATATATATATATATACATTATTTGAAATAAGTGGGGGAATGTTAGATTATTTCAAATTATTTTTCAAATTTGATTTTCAAATGTTATTTCAAATTTCAAATTTTAAATTATCTATTTTTTTTTAATCCCACATTGGTTAGACAGTAAAATATTTAATGGTTTATAAGTGAATGTATTTCACTATACATAAAATAAATAAAAATGTAGACAGTCTAAGAAGCGTCATCCAGTGCGAAGCACTGATCGCACGCACGCACGCACGCACGCGCGTCGCGCGCGCGACGCATAGACGCATAGACGCATTGACGCTTTAGACGCACTTAGCACTTCGCACGTATGCATCGTCGCAAGTGACGGAATTCTTTTGCTAAGCGAAATAATGTGTCTGATCACTATTTTGACAGTTGTGATTAACTGTCAATTACAGTTACTTTTGTAACTGTTCAGACAATAACTGTCATAATTTTTAACTGAAACGTTATTTCTGCTGCTATTACATCTTTTCGTTCAAAAGGTTAGTGTTCAGTATTTGCAATCTGCACACTATATAAACAGTGTTGTATCCTGAAGACATAATTGCTAATTATTCCCTTTTGCAGAACTCTATACGAGTGGGAGGCAATATTTGTCTGAGAGACAGATTAACAATCGCCTCACTGTTATCACTATTCTTTTCATTCAATCTCCATACGGTTATAAATCTTTATTCTAACAATTCTCAGACAAATATTTTATGGCATCTTCTTCTGCAAATCCTGCGATCACTTCCTTAAGCATTGTACCACAAGATCTTTCAAAGTTGGATCGATTTGATGGAAATAATTATAGACGTTGGAAGGAGAAAGTTGAGTTCTTACTTACTACTTTGAAAGTGCGGTATGTGTTGGATACCCCTTGTCCAGTTCTTCCTACGACTCAAACTCCACGAGAAGATGAAATTGCAGCGAAGAAAAAATGGGAAGATGACAACTACACATGCCGTGGAAATATTCTCAACACTCTCACTGATCCTTTGTTCGATATGTACGCACCAAAGAAAGATGCAAAGGACATATGGGATGCTCTGGAGAATAAATACAAAACCGAAGATTCCGGTAACAAGAGCTATCTCGTTAGTAATTATTTTGATTTTAAAATGGTAGATAGCAAGCCAATACTTGATCAAGTGCATGATTTACAACTTATTGTCCAACAAATTATTTCTGATGGTATTCCTATTGATGAGAAACTTCAAGTGGGTGCTATTATTGCCAAATTACCGCCAACTTGGAAGGATTACCGTAAGTCTTTGAAGAGAAAGGGAGATGATTTCACTCTTGAAGGTCTTCAAAGACAACTCCGAATTGAAGAAGAGTCGAGATTGCGGGATAAAATTGAAGAAAGTGCTGAAATGAATAAATCAATTCATGTTGTTGAAACAGACAACAAGAAAGGAAAGAAGCCTAGAATTGATACTCGTGTTTTTAACAAACAGAGTAAGGGTAATTTCAAAAAGAAAGGAACTTGTCATTTCTGCAAAAAGAAAGGACACTATATCAAAGAATGTAGACTTCGAAAGAAGCAAGAGCAAGCGAACAATATTGAAGAGAATCTCATTGCTGTAGTGTCTGAAGTCAACATGGTATTCAATACTTCTGGTTGGTGGGTTGATACCGGTGCAACTCGTCATATTTGTGGAGACAAAAATCTCTTCAAGAAATATGAGAAGATTGGTGACGAGATCGAACTGTACATGGGAAATTCTTCTACCACGAAAGTGGTTGGAAAAGGCACCGTCGAGTTGAAGTTTACTTCTGGCAAAATAGTCACTTTACTTGATGTATTTCATGCACCAGAAATTCGTAAGAATCTGGTTTCTGGCGGTCTTTTGTCCAAACATGGCTATAAGCTTGTATTTGAGTCTGATAAATTTGTATTGACAAAGAATGGCATGTTTGTGGGCAAAGGATACGCTGTTGATGGGATGTTCAGACTTAATTTAATAAAGGATAATGTTTCTGTTTATTTTGTTGATTCTTTTTCATTATGGCATGCTAGATTAGGTCATGTAAATTATAATTCTCTATTTCGTATGACAAAATTAGGTTTATTGCCTTCAAATTTACATGATGATAGAAATAAATGTGAGACTTGTGTTAAGACTAAATTAACAAGAAAACCCTTTCAAAATGTTAATAAATCATCTTCAACTTTGCTTGAGTTGATACATACAGATATATGTGATTTACATGGTAAATTAACAAGGGGCGGAAAAAGATATTTTATTACTTACATAGATGATTTTTCAAAATATGCTTACATTTATCTACTTAGAACTAAAGATGAAGCCTTAGATAAATTCAAAATATTTAAGGCAGAGGTAGAAAATTTTCTTAATTGCAACATTAAGATTTTGAGAAGTGATAGAGGAGGTGAATATTTTAATAATGATTTTGATCATTTTTGTGAAGATAGTGGTATTATACACCAATGCACAGCACCTTATACACCACAACAGAATGGTATAGCAGAAAGAAAAAATAGAACACTTATGGATATGGTTAATGCCATGCTTGAACAATCGGGCCTACCTGACAATCTTTGGGGAGAAGCTATATTTTCTGCAATTCATATTTTAAATAGAGTGCCTTCTAAAAAGAATAATATGTCACCATATGAGTTATGGTTTAAACGTAAACCTAACTTAAATTATCTTAAAGTGTGGGGGTGTCTAGCATATGTAAGATTACCTGATCTCAAAAGATC
Organism: Platycarya strobilacea; assembly: GCA_036898215.1. Taxonomy (NCBI): domain Eukaryota; kingdom Viridiplantae; phylum Streptophyta; class Magnoliopsida; order Fagales; family Juglandaceae; genus Platycarya; species Platycarya strobilacea. The sequence goes on along the minus strand of CM072551.1, from coordinate 34,848,724 downwards.
TAAATTAGGACCAAGAACTTCAAAATGTGTTTTTGTTGGATATGCTTCACATAGTAAAGCTTATCGTTTTCTGGATCAAGGATCTAATGTAATTATTGAATCAAGAGATGCAGAATTTTTTGAAAATAACTTTTTTAAAAAATCTTTTGAAGGTAATACTTCCTATAAAAATAGTAATCTTGAAAAGACTTGTTCTGAAAATGAAAAGAATTTGGAAATCAAAAAATCCAAAAGAATAAGAAAAGAAAAAAGTTTTGGTTCTGATTTTGTAACATATCTAATAGAAGGAAATTCTAAAACAATCTTACAAGAGTTTGGTTTGTGTTACAATTTGGAAAATGACCCTTCTACTTTACAAGAAGCTTTGAAATCTAGGGATGCTACTTTCTGGAAGGAGGCTATTGATGATGAAATGGAATCTATAATGTCTAATAAGACATGGATCCTTGTAGATTTGCCTTCCGGTTCTAAACCTATAGGTTGTAAGTGGATTTTCAAGAGAAAATTAAAAATTGATGGATCCGTTGATAAGTACAAGGCTAGATTAGTAGCCAAAGGATTTAGACAATCTAAGGGCATAGATTACTTTGATACATATGCACCTGTAGCTAGGATTTCATCAATTAGAACTTTGATATCTTTGGCCTCTATATTTAATCTTGAAATCCATCAAATGGATGTGAAAACAGCATTCTTAAATGGTTATTTGGATGAAGAAGTATATATGGAGCAACCAGAGGGTTTCATTGTTCCGGGTCATGAAAATAAGGTTTGTAAATTAGTCAAATCTTTGTATGGTTTAAAACAAGCTCCTAAACAATGGCACGAAAGATTTGATAGTGTAGTTCTGTCTAATGGTTTTTGTTTGAATGAAGCAGACAAATGCATTTATTCTAAAACATGTGATAATCATTTTGTGATAATATGCTTATATGTAGATGATATGATGATATTTAGTGATAATAGTTCATGCATTAGAGATACAAAATTATTCCTGTCATCTCATTTTGATATGAAAGATTTGGGTGTTGCGAATACTATACTTGGTATTAAAATATATAGGAATAATAACACTTATGCTATATCACAAAGTCATTACATTGATAAAATTTTAAGTAAATTTAATCATTTACATAAGAAAATATCTCGGGTTCCATACAACCCTTCTTTAAAGCTTGGACCAAACAAATATCGATGTGTGTCACAACTAGAATATTCTAGTGTTATTGGAAGTCTGATGTATGCAATGCATTGCACACGTCCAGATATAGCTTTTGCCGTGGGCAAATTGAGTAGATACACAAGTTGTCCAAGCGTGGAACATTGGAAAGCAATTTCCATTATTTTGGGTTACTTGAAAGGAACTAAGTCTTATGCTCTATATTATGGAGGTTATCCATCTGTAATTGAGGGTTTTAGTGACGCTAATTGGAATTGTGTGGATGATGGATCTAAATCTACAAGTGGGTGGGTGTTCACCCTTGGTGGCGCGGCCATCTCATGGGGATCCAAGAAACAAACTTGCATAACTCACTCAACAATGGAGTCTGAATTAGTGGCTTTAGGAGCTGCTGGAAAAGAGGCTGAATGGTTGAGAAACCTCCTAATAGACTTGCCTATGTGGCCAAGTCCGATGCCTCCTATTTCCTTACATTGTGATAGTCAAGCGACATTGTCAAGAGTGTATAGCAAGTCATACAATGGAAAATCAAGACATATAAGTCTTCGACATAATACTGTGAGACAATTGTTGGAAGAAGACATAATCACAGTAGATTATATAAAGTCAAGTACGAACTTGGCAGATCCTCTAACAAAAGGCCTAAATAAGGATCTGATTCGTAAAACATCGCTTGAGATGGGTCTAAAACCTATGGAATAGATCACTAAAAGATGGCAACCCAACCTAAATTTAGAATTCTAAATTCTAGGTTCAATGGGAAAAACAAAGTCTTATTAGTGATGATAATAACACTGAATTAGACCGTCATTTATAATATATATATATATATTATAATTTAGTGCTAGTCTTGCAGTGAAAAAGGAAAGGTTGAGCATGACTCTTAGTGGGTTCGTATAAAAGGTGTATTTATGCAAGAGCACCTAGAAGAACTCTACCTATGTGAGTGTAAAGTCAGGCCGCTTTTGTCGGGGTTTGGTAAACCGCCTATAGCACTCATGAAGTCGGGATAACGCGTATGGCCTTTAATGCGCGGCTATTAAGAACGATGGAAATATGTGTTGACATGCATTGATTTTCCGGTTTTATCACACGATATGATAGTTCAAAGATATTATGTCTACTATCATATTGATAAAACTTTGAGAATCATATGCTACATGGAAGTTCAAACCCAAAAGGTACTTACATTTATGTGTCAACATATAATTGTAATAGCAGCATTTAAAAAATATATATATATATACATTATTTGAAATAAGTGGGGGAATGTTAGATTATTTCAAATTATTTTTCAAATTTGATTTTCAAATGTTATTTCAAATTTCAAATTTTAAATTATCTATTTTTTTTTAATCCCACATTGGTTAGACAGTAAAATATTTAATGGTTTATAAGTGAATGTATTTCACTATACATAAAATAAATAAAAATGTAGACAGTCTAAGAAGCGTCATCCAGTGCGAAGCACTGATCGCACGCACGCACGCACGCACGCGCGTCGCGCGCGCGACGCATAGACGCATAGACGCATTGACGCTTTAGACGCACTTAGCACTTCGCACGTATGCATCGTCGCAAGTGACGGAATTCTTTTGCTAAGCGAAATAATGTGTCTGATCACTATTTTGACAGTTGTGATTAACTGTCAATTACAGTTACTTTTGTAACTGTTCAGACAATAACTGTCATAATTTTTAACTGAAACGTTATTTCTGCTGCTATTACATCTTTTCGTTCAAAAGGTTAGTGTTCAGTATTTGCAATCTGCACACTATATAAACAGTGTTGTATCCTGAAGACATAATTGCTAATTATTCCCTTTTGCAGAACTCTATACGAGTGGGAGGCAATATTTGTCTGAGAGACAGATTAACAATCGCCTCACTGTTATCACTATTCTTTTCATTCAATCTCCATACGGTTATAAATCTTTATTCTAACAATTCTCAGACAAATATTTTATGGCATCTTCTTCTGCAAATCCTGCGATCACTTCCTTAAGCATTGTACCACAAGATCTTTCAAAGTTGGATCGATTTGATGGAAATAATTATAGACGTTGGAAGGAGAAAGTTGAGTTCTTACTTACTACTTTGAAAGTGCGGTATGTGTTGGATACCCCTTGTCCAGTTCTTCCTACGACTCAAACTCCACGAGAAGATGAAATTGCAGCGAAGAAAAAATGGGAAGATGACAACTACACATGCCGTGGAAATATTCTCAACACTCTCACTGATCCTTTGTTCGATATGTACGCACCAAAGAAAGATGCAAAGGACATATGGGATGCTCTGGAGAATAAATACAAAACCGAAGATTCCGGTAACAAGAGCTATCTCGTTAGTAATTATTTTGATTTTAAAATGGTAGATAGCAAGCCAATACTTGATCAAGTGCATGATTTACAACTTATTGTCCAACAAATTATTTCTGATGGTATTCCTATTGATGAGAAACTTCAAGTGGGTGCTATTATTGCCAAATTACCGCCAACTTGGAAGGATTACCGTAAGTCTTTGAAGAGAAAGGGAGATGATTTCACTCTTGAAGGTCTTCAAAGACAACTCCGAATTGAAGAAGAGTCGAGATTGCGGGATAAAATTGAAGAAAGTGCTGAAATGAATAAATCAATTCATGTTGTTGAAACAGACAACAAGAAAGGAAAGAAGCCTAGAATTGATACTCGTGTTTTTAACAAACAGAGTAAGGGTAATTTCAAAAAGAAAGGAACTTGTCATTTCTGCAAAAAGAAAGGACATTATATCAAAGAATGTAGACTTCGAAAGAAGCAAGAGCAAGCGAACAATATTGAAGAGAATCTCATTGCTGTAGTGTCTGAAGTCAACATGGTATTCAATACTTCTGGTTGGTGGGTTGATACCGGTGCAACTCGTCATATTTGTGGAGACAAAAATCTCTTCAAGAAATATGAGAAGATTGGTGACGAGATCGAACTGTACATGGGAAATTCTTCTACCACGAAAGTGGTTGGAAAAGGCACCGTCGAGTTGAAGTTTACTTCTGGCAAAATAGTCACTTTACTTGATGTATTTCATGCACCAGAAATTCGTAAGAATCTGGTTTCTGGCGGTCTTTTGTCCAAACATGGCTATAAGCTTGTATTTGAGTCTGATAAATTTGTATTGACAAAGAATGGCATGTTTGTGGGCAAAGGATACGCTGTTGATGGGATGTTCAGACTTAATTTAATAAAGGATAATGTTTCTGTTTATTTTGTTGATTCTTTTTCATTATGGCATGCTAGATTAGGTCATGTAAATTATAATTCTCTATTTCGTATGACAAAATTAGGTTTATTGCCTTCAAATTTACATGATGATAGAAATAAATGTGAGACTTGTGTTAAGACTAAATTAACAAGAAAACCCTTTCAAAATGTTAATAAATCATCTTCAACTTTGCTTGAGTTGATACATACAGATATATGTGATTTACATGGTAAATTAACAAGGGGCGGAAAAAGATATTTTATTACTTACATAGATGATTTTTCAAAATATGCTTACATTTATCTACTTAGAACTAAAGATGAAGCCTTAGATAAATTCAAAATATTTAAGGCAGAGGTAGAAAATTTTCTTAATTGCAACATTAAGATTTTGAGAAGTGATAGAGGAGGTGAATATTTTAATAATGATTTTGATCATTTTTGTGAAGATAGTGGTATTATACACCAATGCACAGCACCTTATACACCACAACAGAATGGTATAGCAGAAAGAAAAAATAGAACACTTATGGATATGGTTAATGCCATGCTTGAACAATCGGGCCTACCTGACAATCTTTGGGGAGAAGCTATATTTTCTGCAATTCATATTTTAAATAGAGTGCCTTCTAAAAAGAATAATATGTCACCATATGAGTTATGGTTTAAACGTAAACCTAACTTAAATTATCTTAAAGTGTGGGGGTGTCTAGCATATGTAAGATTACCTGATCTCAAAAGATCTAAATTAGGACCAAGAACTTCAAAATGTGTTTTTGTTGGATATGCTTCACATAGTAAAGCTTATCGTTTTCTGGATCAAGGATCTAATGTAATTATTGAATCAAGAGATGCAGAATTTTTTGAAAATAACTTTTTTAAAAAATCTTTTGAAGGTAATACTTCCTATAAAAATAGTAATCTTGAAAAGACTTGTTCTGAAAATGAAAAGAATTTGGAAATCAGAAAATCCAAAAGAATAAGAAAAGAAAAAAGTTTTGGTTCTGATTTTGTAACATATCTAATAGAAGGAAATTCTAAAACAATCTTACAAGAGTTTGGTTTGTGTTACAATTTGGAAAATGACCCTTCTACTTTACAAGAAGTTTTGAAATCTAGGGATGCTACTTTCTGGAAGGAGGCTATTGATGATGAAATGGAATCTATAATGTCTAATAAGACATGGATCCTTGTAGATTTGCCTTCCGGTTCTAAACCTATAGGTTGTAAGTGGATTTTCAAGAGAAAATCAAAAATTGATGGATCCGTTGATAAGTACAAGGCTAGATTAGTAGCCAAAGGATTTAGACAATCTAAGGGCATAGATTACTTTGATACATATGCACCTGTAGCTAGGATTTCATCAATTAGAACTTTGATATCTTTGGCCTCTATATTTAATCTTGAAATCCATCAAATGGATGTGAAAACAGCATTCTTAAATGGTTATTTGGATGAAGAAGTATATATGGAGCAACCAGAGGGTTTCATTGTTCCGGGTCATGAAAATAAGGTTTGTAAATTAGTCAAATCTTTGTATGGTTTAAAACAAGCTCCTAAACAATGGCACGAAAGATTTGATAGTGTAGTTCTGTCTAATGGTTTTTGTTTGAATGAAGCAGACAAATGCATTTATTCTAAAACATGTGATAATCATTTTGTGATAATATGCTTATATGTAGATGATATGATGATATTTAGTGATAATAGTTCATGCATTAGAGATACAAAATTATTCCTGTCATCTCATTTTGATATGAAAGATTTGGGTGTTGCGAATACTATACTTGGTATTAAAATATATAGGAATAATAACACTTATGCTATATCACAAAGTCATTACATTGATAAAATTTTAAGTAAATTTAATCATTTACATAAGAAAATATCTCGGGTTCCATACAACCCTTCTTTAAAGCTTGGACCAAACAAATATCGATGTGTGTCACAACTAGAATATTCTAGTGTTATTGGAAGTCTGATGTATGCAATGCATTGCACACGTCCAGATATAGCTTTTGCCGTGGGCAAATTGAGTAGATACACAAGTTGTCCAAGCGTGGAACATTGGAAAGCAATTTCCATTATTTTGGGTTACTTGAAAGGAACTAAGTCTTATGCTCTATATTATGGAGGTTATCCATCTGTAATTGAGGGTTTTAGTGACGCTAATTGGAATTGTGTGGATGATGGATCTAAATCTACAAGTGGGTGGGTGTTCACCCTTGGTGGCGCGGCCATCTCATGGGGATCCAAGAAACAAACTTGCATAACTCACTCAACAATGGAGTCTGAATTAGTGGCTTTAGGAGCTGCTGGAAAAGAGGCTGAATGGTTGAGAAACCTCCTAATAGACTTGCCTATGTGGCCAAGTCCGATGCCTCCTATTTCCTTACATTGTGATAGTCAAGCGACATTGTCAAGAGTGTATAGCAAGTCATACAATGGAAAATCAAGACATATAAGTCTTCGACATAATACTGTGAGACAATTGTTGGAAGAAGACATAATCACAGTAGATTATATAAAGTCAAGTACGAACTTGGCAGATCCTCTAACAAAAGGCCTAAATAAGGATCTGATTCGTAAAACATCGCTTGAGATGGGTCTAAAACCTATGGAATAGATCACTAAAAGATGGCAACCCAACCTAAATTTAGAATTCTAAATTCTAGGTTCAATGGGAAAAACAAAGTCTTATTAGTGATGATAATAACACTGAATTAGACCGTCATTTATAATATATATATATATATTATAATTTAGTGCTAGTCTTGCAGTGAAAAAGGAAAGGTTGAGCATGACTCTTAGTGGGTTCGTATAAAAGGTGTATTTATGCAAGAGCACCTAGAAGAACTCTACCTATGTGAGTGTAAAGTCAGGCCGCTTTTGTCGGGGTTTGGTAAACCGCCTATAGCACTCATGAAGTCGGGATAACGCGTATGGCCTTTAATGCGCGGCTATTAAGAACGATGGAAATATGTGTTGACATGCATTGATTTTCCGGTTTTATCACACGATATGATAGTTCAAAGATATTATGTCTACTATCATATTGATAAAACTTTGAGAATCATATGCTACATGGAAGTTCAAACCCAAAAGGTACTTACATTTATGTGTCAACATATAATTGTAATAGCAGCATTTAAAAAATATATATATATATACATTATTTGAAATAAGTGGGGGAATGTTAGATTATTTCAAATTATTTTTCAAATTTGATTTTCAAATGTTATTTCAAATTTCAAATTTTAAATTATCTATTTTTTTTTAATCCCACATTGGTTAGACAGTAAAATATTTAATGGTTTATAAGTGAATGTATTTCACTATACATAAAATAAATAAAAATGTAGACAGTCTAAGAAGCGTCATCCAGTGCGAAGCACTGATCGCACGCACGCACGCACGCACGCGCGTCGCGCGCGCGACGCATAGACGCATAGACGCATTGACGCTTTAGACGCACTTAGCACTTCGCACGTACGCATCGTCGCAAGTGACGGAATTCTTTTGCTAAGCGAAATAATGTGTCTGATCACTATTTTGACAGTTGTGATTAACTGTCAATTACAGTTACTTTTGTAACTGTTCAGACAATAACTGTCATAATTTTTAACTGAAACGTTATTTCTGCTGCTATTACATCTTTTCGTTCAAAAGGTTAGTGTTCAGTATTTGCAATCTGCACACTATATAAACAGTGTTGTATCCTGAAGACATAATTGCTAATTATTCCCTTTTGCAGAACTCTATACGAGTGGGAGGCAATATTTGTCTGAGAGACAGATTAACAATCGCCTCACTGTTATCACTATTCTTTTCATTCAATCTCCATACGGTTATAAATCTTTATTCTAACACACAGTCCATGAAAATAAAGTTCAGAAATAATAATGGCCCACGCATCATTTCTAGCTATCACGTTTACAGCAAAGAATCGCTGAGAAGGCAAAGACGTATTCGGAAAGGAAAGATTATACGAGGTCGTTACTTGTTAGGAACTATATATACATTATGTACATGTAAGTGATAGACACAATGATACTCGTGTAGTGTAGTGACCAATGACCATGTCGTGGCCTCAATGCGATGGAGAGAATAAGTAGGAAAATTGATAAACACATTATTTTCACAAAATGTTTTTATTTTAAAATAAGTGTTGTGAGTCGTATTGTTAAATATGATAGAGATACAATCATTTCTACAACATTTTATACAATTCTATTTTAAATTAGAGATATTTTTATAAAATTTTAACTTATAAAAATAACATCAATTTATATAAATATCCTATTTTAAACATTGTATTTGAGGCCAAGGGCCAACCCTAGGCCAAGAAAGTCATTCATGAGCATCTCCAACTTAATTAAATCCATGCACTTTTATATACCATCATTAGGTTTATCATTGAATTAAGTCTTGTTTGTTTATACATATACGATGTGTTGATGTCGTGTTTTGCAGTCTGAACTACTCGACGATGGCTCAAACTATTCAAACCTATAACGGACATAAAAATAGAGAGATCGGGAGTTGGGATCGCTCCAATAATAAAGTCAGACGAGATTAAAAGTGGTAGGGTGAAAGGTATAATGTAGGGGAGATAAAAAGTGTAACATCTGTTCCAAAGAGATGTTGCTCTATATATACATTGTTCAGGTACTACTTCATTGGGGAGAATGATGAGTGCATCACATCCGTATCAGTTTAGTCATCATTCGTTCAGTCGTGTCAGGGTACTTAAGCCTAACTCGAACAAAGTTATTGAGAAAGGTCAAAGGGGACAAATGTCTTGTTTGAGACGCACTAGCCCCTCATTTACAATTGTTGTGTGATCGAAATTTCCAGTCCACATTCAATGCGACATGCCTCTAGCCCGAATAGTATTTAATGCTGTATAACTTTCACCTGATCTTCATTTAATGTAGTGTCCATGCGCCATTTTCGTCCCATCACCTTTAAAGTGCTTTACTTTAGTGGGGGGCCCACCCCTTTTTTCGGGTTGGGTGCCTACTACCTAGACGTTTCGATTTACCTGGTGAATGTTCGGGCGTGTCTCACTCAGGTCGGGAACTCACCCTGTTGGTTGGCCTCTTTCTTTTTCGGGGCTTGGGTCGGTCTCTTTTTGGGCCCGGGCCCTCTTTATTTAGATAGGCCTTTCCTCATACGATGAGATAAAATCAAATAATAAAAATTAAATAAAATATTATTAAAATATATTTTTTAATATTATTATTATTTTAAATTTTGAAGAAATTGAATTTTTATTTTATTTTATATAAGAATTTGAATAAATTATAATAATTAGATCAAATCAGATGAGATGAGATGTCTTATAAAAAAAAAAACTAGACATATCTTAATTTATTGAATTATTTTTTAATGATTATCGTTGATTTATAATTGGGATGACATAACATGAAGCATAAAACGAAAATTACAATTTCATTCTACTTTTATTTCACTACAATATATTTATATTATAGTGAATAGTAGTAAACATATAGCATTTAGTATTAGGTAAAAGCTTTAAACATGATGGGTGTGAAGTTCTATTTTACACCTACCAATAAGAATCGGACACATAATAAATCTATGTTATTTATAGAAGAACTAATCTGAAGCAATAATTTCTCAAACTTTTAAGCTCTCTCTCAACCTTTTCTCTTTCTTTCGGTCATTCCTTTCTTTTCCTCAGTTATCCTCTCTCTCTCCATTCTCTCTTACATATCAAACTTAAGCTAGTATTAGTAAGTAATAAATGAAAAAGTAGACACTTATCAAATGAAAACCACAACAAACCAAAGTTCAAGCGTGTGCCGATAAGTCTAGTAAAAGTGTTTGGATTTTAGAGAAGTCTAGCACACCACAATTGTGATAAAATTTCCAATTTAAAATTTCTTATTGTCTCAAGAACCTAAATCAACAACAAATCAATGTGCAAATTTTTTTTGAAAATACTTAAAACTAAAAAAATAAAAAGTTAACTTGAGAATAGCGTAAGTAGGATCTTTTCATTTTTCCTCTTTAGAATCAAATTGGTTTTTCAATTCTAAAAGATAGTCTCTTCCTAATATGAAAATGGAAAGCATTAATTGAGATGAAGATAAAAATTATTGTAATGACAAATGCCAAAATGAGTCGAAAGAAAGGAGAGAAAAAAATAGAGGCAACAATTTTTGGCGATGGAAACACCAAAATGCCGTACGATTTGAGAATGAGAGAAGGAATTCAGTACATCTACGTTAATTTCACTTTTTCATGAAATACTTATGTGGCATGTTTCTATTAGCTGCATGTGAAAAAAAGTTTGACACCCATCTGATCTAAAGTGTCACTCTTAATATTAACGTCGCAATTTTTTTGCCACTTGACATACTTCTTTGAGGCAATATATAATTTGCATGTCGTGTGACTAATATTGTCATGCCAAAAATTTGGAAGGTATCATGTATTCTACACGAGCTTATAATTAAGTAAAATCACTCTAAAAATACCTTTTATGTTGGACTAAAAAAATTTTAATTGTACCAAATAAAAAATATGCAATTGAGAATAGTTTTTACAAAAATGTTTTGTACGAAAACAAACAGATTGCATTGAAGTCATAACTACTAAAATGTTTTGTACAAAATCTTTTGACTTTACCGCTTGAGCTTATTGCACAGTCAATTATTTTTCTATTTTTTTCTAATTTTTTATTATTTTAAAAAAAAGTTGAAATTTTTGAAAAAAAAAATATTAATAATTATTTCTTTAATTATTAAATAAAAATTTAAAATATATGAGATGTTAAAATGAGATATCAAAATTAGTAGACAAACTAATATTTTTCTTTTTTAAAACCATTAATTACGAAACACAAAAGTTATTATTTGTTGTTGTTTTTATTTATGTTAAATAATAAAGAATTAAAATGCAATACAAAAGATGGCTAGACAATTAGATAGATTCCTTTTCACGAGCATTTAAGGCATAGTGCTAACCGCAATGGCATAATTATTGATAAATCCCCAACACGGCACTTAGTACATTCTGCCAGCAGGTCGAAAGCAACGTATCTCGTGTATCTCTCTTTCACCACGCGTCAAAAGCCATCAAAAAATAATAGTAATTAAAATTAAAGATTATTTTTCTTTAAGATTACTTTCCATGAATAATAAAATTAGTCGGCCCATGAAAGTAACGGATTACAACTTATAAATATTACATATAGGATGTGATAGTTTTTACAATATTTATTATTATTTATATTGATCTTTTAAATAATATTAAATTTATAATAAATAATATACGATTAATTTCATTTCATATATATTTCGATTTAGATTATAAACTATAAAAAAATTTGGTCCAAAACTATTAGATAGATATTTACTCTTTAAAATTAATGAGTAATACTATATATAAATTTTAAATAAATAAATTATGTGAATGCACTTTATAAAAAAAAAATGAATCGTATTAAAAAATAATATATTTTTGTACATTTTTTTTAAGTGGGATACAATTTTTTTAAATAATTGTGCGTTACTTATTAATTTGTGACTTTATAAAAAGGTAAGTCATATTAAAAAATATATATATGTATATATATATATATATATTTTACACTTTTTGAGGTGAGGTCTAAATTGCATGATTTTTATCTATTTTTTACTTATACAAATTATTTATCTAAATTAATATATTTTAATATTATACATGATGGCATGATCCAATGTCAGTACTGTCAGTGCTCTTATAATAAAGTCTAAGTTAATTCATCATTTTATCTATTAAGATAAAGTCTAAGTTAATTCACTATTTAACTAATCTAATGCTAGTACTCTTAATAGAATATCTAAAATTTTACTATCTCATGATATCATATATCGTGACTAAGAAATTTCTAATTTTTTTTTCAAAATATAAATAATTAAAGTCAAGTTGTTCGAGCATGATTATGATCACAACCTTACTTGATTGGGACACTCTTCCAATTTTGAATGGATCAATCAATTTAAATTGTTTATTTCAATTATCACGCTAGTAATAAAGTAATCGATCGAGAAGATTTTGGATCAAAAATTAATTATTTATTTATTTATGTTCTAATAACATGGTCTATGATTGCGAAGGCTTTGTCGGGTTTGATCAATTTTCTCTAGCTCATACGTTCGAGACTATTAAATATTAATATATGATTATGTTAGTTGAAATTAAAATAAATCAGCCGGCGGCCGCCTTAAACATAGGTACACTTAAAAGTCATACTAGGGGTTACAAATTAAAAAGAAAAATTTTATTTTATCCATCAATTTTGATACTTTTATTTTGACATTTTATATATTTTAATTTTTTTTACTTAATTATTAAGAAAATGGTTATTATTGCATTAATAATTTTTTATATTTTTTACAAGTATTTTAAAATAATAAAAAATAAGAATTAAAAAACCAAATTATACCTAGCAATAAGTGTGACTGGACATTATAGTACCACCAAATTAAAAAATTTAAGAAAAGTTCAAATTATTTTTTAAAAGGAAAAAAACTGATCTTACGTACTATAGTTACAAAGACTGATCTTCATCGAGAATGAAGCTCTACCCAGAACGTCATTTCGTCTTTTTTGTTTTTTACATTTTTATATCTTTAAATATTTTTTCAAATCATAATATTATTAAAAATTATTTTTTTAATAATTAAAAAAATATTAATCTGTCAATATCAATAAGTATTATCCAAAACATATGATTGGACTGGAATGTGAATGCTTCATAAAATATTGGAAGGATAGTTTGAATGATAAAGGTGAGATCAGGTAATTTTAAATAATAGTTAAAATTAATTAAATAATAATAATAATCTATCAATATCAATAAGTATTATCCAATAACATATGATTGGACTGAAATGTGAATGCTTCATAAAATATTGGACGGATAGAAGATTGATAAAGTTAAAAGGTGATCGTTTAGGGAATGAGATGGAATAAGAGAATTTTAAATAATAGTTAAAATTAATTAAATAAAATATTATTAAAATATTATTTTTTAATATTATTATTATTTTAAAATTTGAAAAAAAAAAATTATTTATTATCTTTTATGTAAAAAATTATAAAAATAATAATAATAAAATAAAATAAGATAAAATAATTTTGAAGTCACCGGGTGTGAAACTATTATTTACACGGGTCAATAAGCAAATGCCATGTAGACATTTCAATAAGAGAGAAGTTGCGGTAACATACGCCTCAACTCTCTCCTTTCTCTCCCTCTCCCTCCCCCTCCCCCATTTGAACCCACGCCGAAGCCCTATCAATTTTTGTATAGTCAAGTCAGTTAGCTTAAAACCGTCCATACGTGTAATTCAAGCTTTGTACAGCATTTGTATTTATTCAATTCCTTAATGAGAAATTATATTAATTTTCCTCTCAAAGCTCCCTTCTAGTCCTCTGTTTTCCAATTTACAAAGATTGAAAAATTTTACATGGTGTCAAGACATGCAATGGTAATACTTCAATTGAAATCACATATATTTACAGGGTAACCCATGCAACTAGAAAAATAATACAATTATTATAGATTTACTTATAAGCAATAAATTTTGCCATGCAGAAAGGACATGGACCACGTACGTGCTGTACTTTTCATGCACACTGATAAAAAGTGTGTTTATTTAATATTATTTATCGAGTATTTTATTTTATTATTTACGTTTGATTCTCGTATCGGATGCCCGTGGGTCCCACCTCAGTCTTCGTCCCAACCAGAAGGTCAATACTTGGTTTTTTGGTCGAATCACGTGTTTTGGGTCCACCAGAGATGGCCCCACTGTTACACTTACAACTCGTTTTGCACGCACACGCAGATAAATACAACCACTCTAGTGCTTCAATTACAATCTGATCCTTGCCCTATAGTGGTACATAGAATGTATTATTCATTCTTATAATTAATCACACTTTATTGGTTTAACATAGTTTAAATATTTTAATATACCTAATAAGATAGAGACAAGGAAAATTACTCTTATTTGCACCGATTTATACGTGTCAAGTTATTCAAGCACTCCCCATTTTAAAGGTCACCCCTTACTTTTTCTCAATGAAAAATCCCAACCAAAGCTAGCATTAGTGTCATGGTATGTCAATTAATGTAGCACAAATGATGCAACATATCTCAAGTTTACCATATAATCCAAATAATTAGGACAAGTTTGGAAATAGTTTCTATCGATATGCGTTAGCAATAATACGCATATCTAAATAAGATTTTAGACAAGGATATTCATATGAGATTTGTGGTTAAAGTATTTAGAGTAAAGTATTTTAAATACTCGAGGGTGCACAAGTTTTCGACAAAAAATGTCTCACAAAGATATATTAAATAATAATAAAAAACTCAATTATAACGCATGATCTATACAACTCATCTTAATACTTAAATGATAGGAGTTAGGCCTGATTAAAACACTTAGTATATGTAAAAATAATTAACGAATATTTGATTAAATTGATAAGTTCTATCAACAGCACATTAATTGAGAATCTGTAGGACTGATTCTGCTAATGGCCAGAAGAAGGTAAATAATCTGGATTTTTTGTAAAGTAGTTTATAATTAAAGAGGGTGTGCCCAACATACAAATACATGAAGTGGCCAAACTGGTGTGGGCATGTCTTATATATGGTATGGTCTCTGTCTCTGGTTTCTTTTCCTGACTTTTTCCTCTCAGTACTCTTCTCTATTCGTTTCTCTCTCCTGACTTAACCCTGGACCTGGGAGACTGAATAACTTCCAGCATTGACTTCACTGACGCCGGCAGCCTGACTCAACACCCAGATCGGTGAGCTCAATATATTATTTATTTATTTTTTTGTTCGTTTCTATTTTCAGGTTTAATTCATGTTGACTGAAACCAATAAAAGTTGTTGCACTGCTTCCACATCACGAAAATATTCCCTCAAGATTTTGTCAATTTTTTACCCCGCAATCCTAGCCATTTAAAGCTGATTAAATTGGCCGATATGTAATTTAATACTCCATCTTAGTAGTTTTATCTCTCAGATAAGTGATACTTGTTGCTATTTTGATTTTTGTTAATTTCCATATATGTTTCTCAGGTTTTTTCCATGTTTTCCATCGAATACAAGATAAAAGCTGGCTGTTGCTGTTGAGAAACATACGAGGAACGATTTCCCAGCATTTATTACAAAGATGCTTCTTTTGAGTTGTTTTCTTTAATCATTTGTTAGTCTTGACGCGTGTCAATGCGAGGTGAAGGTTCATTGAAAGAATGAGTTTGGATGTTTTGGCAGTTTGGGTTCAGGCAAATGGGGGTAAAGCTAGAGATTGGGTTTCAGAAACCTCTTGTACTTGGATGGTAGTTGGGAAATTCAGCTGCTCCAGGAGAAATTAGAGGTTTCAAGCGTAGGGACTCAACAGAGAAGTGAAAGGACAGGATGAATATTAGAGGGGGAATTTCATTTCCAGAGGACAAAGAGCTTAAAATAAGGGATTCATGGTTGCCCTTGACACCAGAGAAGCCAATTCCAACAAGATCAAATCCAATCTCGGTCAACTGGGATGGGAACCAAATGGGGAGAGCAAATTGGCAAGAAGTGACTGAATTCTCAAATGGTTATGCAGGGGAGATGCCAAATTACAATGGGTTGAGGCAAAATTCAAACCCGACCAGGCAGGTGGTTCAGAAAGGAGGGTACTATGGCTATGATGCAGGATTGGCTCAGAAGAACAGGATGATCAATCACATTGCAGGGTCACACACTCAGACCTTACACGGTGACAGCACAGGTTGGAAGAATGATACATTTACACAACTGCTAATGCAGAATGCCAACCTCATAACCACTGGAAACAGGGACCCGAACGGAAGCCAAAACATGGCAGCAAATAGTCCTCTGATGCCAAATTCGCATTTGCATTTTGATTGCAGCCAGAGAGATTCAACCACCTCTGATGGCCTGTTGTTCAACAACCAGAATCACTACTCAGGTTTTTACCCTCCGAGTAATTTGGCAAATAGGCCTCCGATTCTGGAAATGCATTCTCGAGTTGACAGCAATCTAAGAGATAAGAACCCTGCAAGTTTGTTTTCCAGCAACCAAAATCACTACTCGGGTTCAAATTCATCGGACAACAGTGACAACTATACCCAAATACCCAACTGTAAGACATTTGTAGTTTTTTTTTTTTTTCATTATGCATTTTATGCAAGTAGGAATGCATACTACAAATTATCCAAATCGGATCATCATTATGATTTTTTTTCCGGTCCATTTCTAATTTATGAAGATGGTATACAAATAGTGGGTAGCATTAGTTATCATCTGGTGACAATCTCCATATGGCACTTTAATTATACAAGAAACATAGACTTGTATCGACACATCCATGATAGATAAAAATCATTTGTGCCCTCCCTGGAAATTGGGTCGTTTGTAAAAAAATGTCACCATCTGATTCTAAATAAAGTACTTCATTTTATCTGCGATAATTAACTTGCTTTTTAAGGTAATCATTTTTTAATATTATTGTATTTCTTTTGGAAGATTAGCACCGAATTTGTTTTTCATTAATTGCCATTCTTGGATGTGTTTGATGTGTGTACTGACCTCATTGTAAGTGTTATCAGATATAAAAAACAAAAAATTAGAATGCCACAAGAAATAATAAGTTTACCTCCTCTGGACTTACAAAATTATTTCACTGTCAAATTATCTTTCATTATTTTCAGTAAGGAAATCAATGAAAACTGTAATTTTCTTATAGATGGATTCCCCGTACCTTATGAACCGCACTGGGATCTATATTCTGCACCAGCAGAAATAAATGCTGCCTCAAGTGTTACCAACATACTCCAGTTCGCACCAATAACACCAGATCGGGTCAACAAGCTGGAGAACAACCGGCGTTCTGCAACATCGAACATAATAAGAAACGAAAGCTCAAGTGAGGCAAGGGGCAATGATACTTCACTTACATCATTAAAAAATAAGTCACCTCTGGACCAGAGTGTTGAACTTTTACAGAGCATTGTAAACTCATATCCTGCTGCCAATAATACACTACACAAAGAAAATAAAGATTCTGAGAAGGGAAGTACTTCTGGCATGGATCCAAACGAGACACCCCAGCAGAAACTGCCAAGACGAAGAAAACACAGGCCCAAGGTAATAAGGGAAGGCAAGCCCAAAAGGACTCCATACAATACCAAGGAGGCCCAGAGAGTAAAGAGGAAGTACGTGCGGAAGAATATTCAGAAAGAATCAGCACCTGAACTGGCTGATGCTTCAAGGGAGACGGTCAACGCTAAGGGCAGAACAGCTGCAAAATCCTGCTGGAGAGCATTAAATTTTGATGTGGAGAAGATTGATGAAAACCAGGAAAAAGCAGTTGGTCAGCAGGAGTTACCTTATTGGAATAAAGGGGCCTTTAGTTTGAGTTCAGACTCTCGAGCCACAGAATTGTGCCCTGGAACTTACAGTGTTTCTGGAACAAAGTCTGTTGTGCAGATTGACCAGTGGACTGGCTTAATGGAAGAACAGCAGCAATCTGGAAACTTAAATGATCTAATCCATTCCACAAGTCAATTGCAAACTAACTATGTACCACTGCAACAAAGGCAAGCAGCTGCAGCCTCATCAGCTCCAGAGAAAGACTGGCACATAGAAGATCTACATGTGATAGGGAGAAATATAGATGAGAGATATTCTGATCCTTTCCAAAACAGTTGTAGCCATGGATGGAATCCCATATCACAACAAATCCATGCTGAAGGAATAGACAAAGTAGTCTTTCAAGCAAACTCTGATTATGATAGCATGGAGAAAGAATTGTCTAGGAATACAACCCAATCAGTTCCAAAGTTTCTATCTAACTCCAGTGCAGCAAGAGGTTCCAAGAGAGAACATTTTCGTACTATCCAGGGCACAAATGCCAATATCCAAAATCCAGTCATTTCATTGTTGTACCAAGAGATCCAAACTGATGAATGTTGCAAAAAGGGCCAAGTTCTTGGCAGAGGTTTCTCAGAAACTTACAAAAAAAAGAAAACTGTTAGTGGACTCCATACATACATCTCTGGAATGCCTTGCATAACAGGAGTTGAAGATGGTTCGGGAAAAGCTAAAACAAAACAAATGAATGATAACAGTGCAAATGGGCTTACAGAAACAACAAACCATGACATATCGAACTTTTACTTCAGAAGTCCTAAAATAGCTGAGAGGCAAAGCGAGGCCAACAAATTTACCTCTGAGAGGTGCAATCACTCTATGACTGCAGGACAGAATTTGCTGACACAAGAGATTTCGTCTGATCTGCGTTCACATACAGAAGTGACGAAAGAGACTAGCAGATTAACTTCAGTCCATGGATATCCCTCCTTAGCTGAATTGGAGAACCAGGTACTTCAAAATTCCCATGTTCCTTCAACAAAGCATACCATAGGATCTACTCCATCAAGATCAGTTTCAGCTAGAAGAAATAAAGTCCCAAAAAACAACGATGCCTTGTATGCTTATCACAAATCCCCAGCAAAACGACGAGGTAAATTTTGAATCAGAAAGACTTTAGAAAATGTGGCATTTCATAAACTTAACATGATATACTGGTAAGTTCTACTCAATAAATTGGTATCAACCAATCAATATTTGATGTAGGTCGTCCACCAACGAAAGGAATATATGCCATTCCCATAGATGAGATCATATATCAATTGAAGAGTCTAGATCTCAATGAGGGGAGCACTGAATTGGTAAGGGACAGGCAAAATGCAGTTGTCCTATACAAAGGATACGGTGCACTTGTTCCATACCCAGGGTTTGAACTGATGAAGAAACGTAAAACACGACCTAAAGTAGACCTTGACCCAGAAACAAATAGAATTTGGAACCTTTTGATGAATACGGAAGGAAGCAAAGACTTTGAAGGAACTGCCAAGGAAAAGGAGAAATGGTGGGAAGAGGAAAGAAAGGTTTTTCGTGGTCGAACTGATTCATTTATTGCAAGAATGCACCTCATTCAAGGTAAAGTCTCTTATAGTTATAGCCTCACATTCAGTGTTCCACAACTAGAGCACTATTGATGTTAAGTTCAGAAAGATCAATATAACGAAAAAGTAAAAATAAGGCAAACAATAGAAATGAATCACCAGTCCAGAAAATTAAAACAATAAAAAGAAGACAACAAAAGAAGAAAGGGCATAGATACCAGAAAACCATAGGGGACGTAGATTTGATTGTAACAGTTTTTAATTTTTATACTTACACATGCAATAACAATAAAAAGGGTGGCTCTACAACCACTGCTGGGAGATCCTGCTAGTGTTATTTTATATGTTCTCTTTTTTTTTTTTTTTTTTTTGCTTTTTTTCACATGTATTGTTTTTAACATTTTCAAATATTTAAAAAAATAAAAAATTCACAACTCATTAAAAAATATTTCTTTAATCACCAAGTAAAAAATAAATTAAAAATAACATAAAAATCCCAGAGGGAGCTACCAGCAGGGGAAGAGTAGGAATTTCCCGATAAAAATAATCTGGTAAGATACAAAGGTATTCAACTAGCTGCATATTTACCAGACATAATAACACTCTTCACAGGAGATAGACGCTTCTCACGATGGAAAGGATCTGTTGTTGATTCCGTGATAGGAGTCTTTCTAACCCAAAATGTTTCAGACCATCTTTCAAGGTAAATTCACTAACTTTCACAGAATTCTGGGTAGATATTTCCAGTGAGAGTAAAACTTGAAGTTCAAGAAACAACATTTATGATGTCTATCCTATCTTTGCAGCTCTGCTTTCATGTCTTTGGCAGCACGATTTCCTCTTCAGTCAATGAGCAACAGAACATGTGATAATAGTGGGACAAGCACACTGTCAGAGGAATCAGAAGTCTGTATAAATCATCAGGATGACACCATTGGATGGCAAGAAAAGGTTCCAAGTCAACCAATCTTTAGTTATAGCTCTATGACACACCTTGGATCAAGAGAGCATCGAAGAGACAGTGAAACTACAGGAAGAGAAAGGAGCATAGTGGTTACACATAGTCAGAGCATGGGGGAAGACGTCATATCATCACAAGATTCTTTTGATTCCTTAAACGTACAGGGCCCCAAAGGACCAAGATCCAGCTCAGGCTCCAATTCAGAAGAGGAGGATTTTATAACTGGCTGCAGACCAAGTGAGATTCACTTTCCAACTTTAACAAATCTTCTACAGATGGAGAAAACCACATTCCAGGAATTTTACAGCCAAAATACTTGTTCAATAGCGGATGAGGGATCCAGGCAAGTGCACAAGCAATCTAAAAATATTGTGCATGCCCAGAAAAAAACAAGATTGGACAGAGCAGATGATTTCACTGGCCCTTATGCATTTACTTATCCTTCAAGAGACTACCACTTGCACATGAATCCAGAATTTGGAATTGCCGAAGGAGAGAATTTTAAAGCATTTAGTGAAGAAAGCATATCTCCTTTGTCTTCAATTGATTTCAGATTCACAAAGACAAAAGATGAAAATAGCAAGAGCTTTAGGACTGAAGGAAGGGAAGGAACTGAAGGTGGAAGAACAGTACAACAGAATGAACTACTATGTTCTCAAGAAACACAAAGAATGGGCCCCTATATACCATTACACAACCACTCAGTACACCTGGAAAGCATTTCTCAACCAGGTCCTCACACTGTTTATGATTTGTCGTCCTGCCACAATCCTCAACTGGAAATGAACAAATTCCTTCGATTGGAAAGCCCATCTGTGGCAGAACCTGTAAAACTTGCAGAAGCAATGGCTAAAAGGCAGAATAACGCCGCCACACAGCAAATTCCAAGTGTCCCTAAAGTCACAGAGAATGCTGGTGAAAATAAGCAAGTACACTTGGAAAATAAATTTATCAAACCAAATTCAAATGAGCAATCCTATGCTTTTTGTCATGCTTATGATGAGACAAGTTCAGAAATCTCAAAAGCCAAAAAAGGAAGGACAGAGAGTGAGAAAACGAGTGCAGTTGACTGGGACAGTTTAAGAAAGCAAGTACATGCCAGTCGTAGGAACATAGAAAGAAGCAAAGATACGGAGGATTCACTGAACTATGAAGCAATAAGACTCGCAAATGTTGCTGAGATTTCTAAGGCGATAAAGGAACGAGGGATGAATAACCTGCTAGCAGAACGAATCAAGGTACACATGTTAGAGCAAGTCTCAAAAGCTTCATATTTTAAACTATCAGCTTCAAATGGTTCTATGAATGAATCATTATTCAACACATAAAAGTATTCCTCGCCAAAAGAAAGAAACAAAAAAAGAAAGTAAGTGGTTTCACAACATTACAGGATTTCCTGAACCGACTGGTTAGAGAACATGGAAGCATCGATCTGGAATGGTTGAGAGATGTTGCTCCTGACAAAGCAAAGTAAGCCATTCCACAAACATCTTACTCTACTTTTCATAAAAGTAATGTACTCATTTACATCTTAAAAGAAAAAATGTCTGTGTTACAGGGATTATCTATTAAGCATTCGCGGACTTGGGCTGAAAAGTGTAGAGTGTGTGCGACTTTTAACACTCCATCATCTAGCTTTTCCAGTAAGATTTATATGAAACTAGTTACTACTTCCCACTTTATCAGCTAAGAAGGGGTGAATAAAAAATCAACTAAATAATACATTACATTGCTCTTTCCTAAAGGTTGACACAAATGTTGGAAGGATAGCAGTTCGATTGGGATGGGTCCCCCTTCAACCCCTGCCTGAGTCACTTCAGTTACACCTCCTAGAATTGTTAGTACATCCAACTAAAAAAATTATGAATATTTCAATGCCAAAAAATGCTAATCAAAATCCCATACAGGTATCCGGTGCTGGAGTCTATTCAAAAATATCTCTGGCCAAGATTATGCAATCTCGATCAACGAACATTGTAACCCCAACACACCTCATTCAATGTTTAATTAACAGTATTTTCCATGCAAAAAAAGTAGGCTAAAAGAATTACGATTCCATTCCAACAAAGCTATTACTGACTAATAAAGTAATGCCGATACAGGTATGAGCTACACTACCAATTGATTACATTTGGGAAGGTATGTAAATGTACAGTTTTATATATGCTGTTACCTGTAACAGAAACATTTATCAGTAGCAAATAAGGAAAGGACTAATATATATGCATTGTCTTACAAAAAAATATATATATATTTGCAACGTGCTTTGATATCATGCAGGTCTTCTGCACAAAAAGTAAACCAAATTGCAATGCATGTCCAATGAGAGGAGAGTGCAGACACTTTGCAAGTGCTTTCGCAAGGTTTGCACTGAGATATCTGTCCTATGGCTATGTTTGCCTCTATCATTATGAAGGCATATAAGCATAAGAAACAATTCATCAGAAACACCAGCATTTTCCTGGAGTTATATTCAAACCCAATAACTTAAACTAAATTTTCGTAATAAAGAGATCAATATGCAATTTAGTAGCGTCCACAAGGCGTATAAAAGATAAACCACCAGTGGCTCCTAGTCCTTTTGGCATGAAGTAATTGACATTTTTGTGCAATATGACTGCAGAAGAAATATGAAACTTCAAGTGACCAACTTACGCGATATTAATTTTACTTCTTGTCAATGGCAAACAGAGAACATAAGGCAGCCAAAATATCAGAAAAATTTGAACTCGTAGAATAGAAACATCCATTCCTCTCAAAACCACCCAACCCATATTCTCATACATATCAGTGGCATGTACTCTTGATGAAAAGAATAAAGTCATTCTTCTCAGAACCCCCAGCTCATCCTCCCAGATGCATGGATACAGTATTCTCTTAATGAAACTGACCACAAGCATTATTTGTTTCAGCGTAAGGCTTGCACTGCCGGGGCCCGAAGAAAAGAGAATTGTGGACTCAACTGTTCCCATTCCAGATGAGAGAAATCCAGCCACGGTTATCAACCCCCTGCCACTCCTTCCACCTGAGAACAACTCACTCAAAGGAACAGGTTATGAAAGTCGAAACTGTGAACCAATCATTGAAGAACCAGCAACCCCAGAACAAGAATGCACAGAGATCCCAGAAAGCGACATTGAGGACACATTTTATGAGGATCCTGATGAGATTCCGACCATCACACTCAACATTGAAGAGTTTACTGTAAATCTACAAAACTACATGCAAGAGAAGATGGAACTCAAAGAATGTGACATGTCAAAGGCTCTAGTTGCCTTAAAACCAGAAGTGGCTTCTATTCCTACAGCTAAACTGAAGAATGTGAGTCGGCTACGAACAGAGCACCAAGTGTAAGTACATATCTCTTGCAGAAAATTGCAGCTTTCAATTGAATATTAAGAAAATTGGTGTGTGTGTGTGTGTGTGTAAACTCTGCTTCATGCACTCTTGACAACTTCCATCCTGGAATGATGCAGGTATGAACTTCCAGATTCGCATCCGCTCTTGGAAGGGGTTAGTAATCTTGAAATTCTAAAATTATACAGTGACCTTAAACTAGCAAACTGTAGTTAAGCATTACCTATCAAATTTGCAGATGGACAGACGAGAACCTGATGATCCAAGCCCATATCTTCTTGCTATATGGACACCAGGTAAACACATTACATATCATAGCTTCAATTGCCATACTTACACGTTAAATAATCTCAGAATACGCATAAAAAATAGCAAGATATATTCTTGAGATTACCCAGTGCAATTTATATGTATAAAAAATCTAATACATAACATAGTCAGAACTCAGGATAAAGATAGGTGGCCCAAGGATATTCTATTTTCCCATAACTATCATTCTCCTGTAACAGATATGAGGATAAATAGTTTCACAGGTTTGGGTTTGACATAAATTTACAATAATATTCGCAAAACTTGTTATTAGGCGAAACAGCAAATTCAATTCAACTGCCAGAAACAAGCTGTGGTTCCCAAGAGCCAAACAAATTATGCAATGAGAAGACATGCTTCTCATGCAATAGTGTGAGAGAAGCTAATGCACAAACAGTCAGAGGGTCACTACTGGTGAGTGAATTAAATTCAATGATACATAAGTAACACTCCTGAAGGTCAAGTGAGAAAAGGCATGACAGACTATTTTAATCTTTTGCTGATATTTACATCATCTAAATACAGATACCATGTAGAACAGCAATGAGAGGGAGCTTTCCTCTCAATGGTACATACTTTCAAGTTAATGAGGTAAGTTTATGAAAGATATATGCTTATTCTCTTAGTTCTAATGTCCACGGTGGATACAAGCACAATCAGTCTGAAACTGAGTGCTGACAGGATGACTATTTATTGTTTTGTCCAACCATACCAGTGAATATTTAGAGCCTCTACTTCCATGGTTATAAAACTGAACTAAACTATGCTATTGTGCAGGTATTTGCAGACCATGAATCTAGCTTGAACCCAATTGATGTTCCAAGAGCATGGATATGGAATTTGCGAAGAAGGACTGTCTACTTTGGAACCTCTGTAACAACAATATTCAAAGGTAAGATGAAATTATATGCAAGCATTTACTGAATAGCTATCACGTTTTAATTAAAAAGGGAGCTTACAGAAAACATGTCTACCAGGCCTATCGACCGAGGGAATTCAGTTATGCTTTTGGAGAGGTATGGACTATAACTTTAATTACCCGCCTTGCTTTACTGATATGATTGGGATCATCTCATGTCAGGTGCATATTACAAGAAAGAGGATGAAACAATAGATAGCCAAATTTTTATGTAAAAACGGAAGGCAGTTAGCTTTTCCAAACTCTCTTATTCTGAGCACAAAAAATTATAAAGGATTAGGAATTGGATCATTGAAAGTACTATAAGTACAAATGACCTTTAGTGGGGGTGTGAATGACTTTGTAAAACTCAATTTTATGTTACTTATTTTCTGTAAATGAGGAAAGTATGAGCATGTGGGTGTGCATTAGAGAGAGAGAGAGAGAGAGATTTCATACTATATTAAACAATCAATAAAGACAATAAATAGTAGTAGTTCACAATATTATAGGTAGACTACTCTTCTAATTTCACGACAAACATACTTAAACGTGCATAAACATACACCACCTAAGTGATTTAATCATGAGGATTGCATTTTTTTTATAAGTCATCACTGTACCAGTCTTAACACCATCATGTACAGCTAGAGCGTGGTAAATCCACCAAAAAAAGGCAATAAAAAATTGTGAGAAAATTTTAACCAGTCAATGGAAATCAAATGTATACACATATAAGATTTGAAGTTAAGACCCCTAACATACCAATATTAAAAACCATAAGAGTAAACTTTTTTTTCATGGAATATATAATACATTGCTTAACTGGCTTCTAAATCATCATGAAACCCATAATTCTCGCCCCATTTCTTATTGTTCACCTTTGAGTGCTGCTAATTTACTAAACATAACTTTGAAACTCTAAAAAATAAAACCATCCATATGATTTTTCTACCACAAGAAAACTTGCTCTGTTGCTTAGCAGCAAGCACAGCATCCCCCCAAAAGATATGGTCATAATATACCAATATTCTATCACGTTATACTTGGCTAATCTTTAGAATCATTTTGGCAGGATTTGTTTGTGTAAGGGGATTTGACCAGAAAACACGGGCACCCCGACCTCTAATGGCCAGATTGCACTTCCCTGCAAGTAAGTTGGTCAAGTCAAAAACTGAGAACAACAGATAAACAGGAAATGATGCAGAGAGGATCACTAGCAGAAGGTACAAACCAAGGCTGCTGGCACAAAAAAAAAAAAATGGTGACTAGGGAATAAGGAAGATCATTTACTAACAGATTGCTGCAAGTTCAACTAAAATTCTTCTAACATGCTATGCATCACTACCCGATATACAGGGAATAGGGCAACCCATTACAAGAGGAATTAGTTTGTAAACAATTGAAATTATGATCATTATTTCATTCTTGCTCGTGAAAGAGCCATTCTTCAAAAATTGGCCACTGTCACTCTAGACATTCTAGAAGCAGTAGCTTCCGCCTCCTTCGGTGAGAAGCTCCCTTCCCTTTTCTAAAATGCCCATATATGTTATGTAACACCATTCCGCTTTTAGTAATCAATATAATGATGCATCATTGGATGTAAGATTGAATGTATAATGTATTGTGAAATCAAATACTTCCCACAAAACTTAGCAACACAGCATTTCGGCATTACACAATCATCCCAATAATACTTTTAAATTCTTTCTTCATGAATTTAGTCACAAACGTATGATTCCAGTGTCTTCAAGATATCTCATCAATATGATGATCAATACAAAGTTATAGAAACTATCATCCTTAAAGTCAGTACAATATATCAGTGCATCCACATCATGCTTGCTATGATGTTAAAGACTAATATGTGAAAATTGAACAGCCATCCATCCAAATTAGATGGACATTAGGCTCCAAATCGTATGACTTGAATCATACAATCAGAAGTGGTACTTTGCTTAAAATTGACAATAAACCTGTAGCTTAATCAAACCTTTGTTGCAATACAGACCTACATTAGGTAATAATCACCTCATATCATGATTCCATCCTGGTGCTAACATAAACATTCATTTTTTACTTCTCTTCTCAAAAAACTCAATCATACAATAATGTCGTGACAAACTGGTTGTTAACACATATCTACCCATGAATTGGTACAGATCATGGTATAACCACCAAGAGATGTCAAACTACAATAGAAGCTAGAAAAAAATCTAGAGAAAGGGAATCTTACATCTTCAAGAATCTATAAGAACCATAATCAAACGATCTATACAAAAAACTATCATATGAACAACACAAATGCATCTATGAAAATCTTTTGACGATGAGGAACTCCGGAGACTATGCAGACACAAGTCTTTACCCAATTAAATCACAGCCCACGCAAATACAAGTGTTGTGCCCGGTTAAACCCTAGACCCGTATAACGAGCCCCATCACAAGAGTGATATATGAAAATTTGACACTACTGAACCGAATAAAACTTGATCGCAATGTGCTATAGAAAGTTTTTTTTTAAGTACGCAATGCACTCTTATAAGAAGTTATTTGAGTGAATTAATCTAAGTCATTTAGTAATATTTAGTTATAGTCTTAAAACAGCCTGTCAGAAGTTGATCGGCGATTGCACCACAAGAATTGAAGAATAAGGATATTCCGATGTACTCTGTCTAGTTGTTGCGAGATTTTTCATCAGTTCGGGGAACAGAAAAGACACGTTCTTAAATCAGACAGGTCAAGCACGAAGCGAGAACAATGGCCTGGTTCGTTTTCTGAAGAGATGAGATAAAATAATAAAATATATATATTATTATAAAAAGCAGTGTGAGAGTGAATTCACACTTATACTCTTCGTAGTTAAAGTGAATATGCACTCACACTCGTATAGCAGTACTGTTTATCTAAACAGTGTTCTATAAGTATAAATGTGCTGAGTCTGTCTATAATTTTTCTATTATAAAATATTTTTTAATATAAATTTTATTTTAAAATTTAAAAAAATAAATTTTTAAGATTTGAAAATTTCTTTTTTTTTATTATATTTTATATAAAAATTTAAAAAATATAATAATTAATTTAAAAAGAGTTGGAAATTTTTTATGCAAACCTAGCCTTAATCAAAATTTTCGATTTTCTTCTCTATCTTTTTAATTATTACTGGAAACTACGGTGGATGTGAACTCGTAATTTTCCTTCCATCGTTCCCTCAGAATCCTAAGCAAAAATTCGATTAAGCAAACGCGATAAAAAGAAGATAAGCAGCATAATGCAAACTTTAGAGCTACGGTTTCTAAATGGCGATTTCAGATCAAACTCTGAAACTAAGAAAAAGCAAGCGTACCGTTTTACATTTGGAGTGTAGACGAAGGGGAAGCATGATTTCTGATCCGCAAACATCATTGATCGGACAAGTCAAAAGAAGCGGATTGCCGCTCAAAGGGATAGTGTGAGAGTTGGCGTGTTGGATTAAAATGTTGGGAGGGTTTTAAAGCTTCTGCGATTCACTTCCACGTAATGGTTTGCCTTTTGCCGCCATTCCGTCTTCCCTCCACATTGAAATTTTTAGTCTGTCGATCGATCGGTGCATGGGATTTTGGTGAAACTTCTCCTTGTATGGACACGTGGTGAGTAGTTATGTATAATTTACCAATAAAATTTAATTTATTTATTTTAAATCAAATTATAATATATAAGTACTATTAAGTGTGTCTATTATAAAAACTAAAAATAAAATAATATTACAAGATAAAGTATTTAAAATTCTTTTTATTTTTCGAAAAATCAAAATTTATTTCCTCAAACTTTTCAATACACTTTATGTCTGTAGCTTTCATATATATATATATATATATATATATATATAGAGAGAGAGCTCATTACGAGATGCGATGTTCAAAAATAAAAATGACAATAAAATGGGGGAACATTTTCCGCTAATAGAAGAAAAGGGAGCCACCCCTTTTGACTTATAATACAATTAAATTGTATTATTACATGCAAGTGGAGCATGCATGTTGGCGGTGGAAATTATTTGCATAAAAAATAGGTAGTAGTCATCCATCAATTATTTGGTTCATAACACTCCTACTTGAATAACTATTATAAAACTTAAAAAAAACTACCATTGCAATAGAAAAATATTTGGAATTTTTTATTACTCAAGAATTTCTTTTTTTTCTTTTTTTTTCTTTCTTTCTCTTTCTATTTCTTCCTTCATACTTGTGTTTTTAAAATGAACTCAGACACTCTAAAATGAACTCGTTTAAAAACTCAGACTCTCTAAAATGAACTCAGTCTGAGACGAATGATCATCCACAAGTAGATGGTCATTCACTAATTAGGGGGACAATAGGAGAAAGGGGCGACATACAACGCCCCCCATAATTAACTTTCATGACACTCTCCCTTGAATGACCATTCATAAAAAATCTGACTCATTAAAATCTTGTCAAGGAAAAATCTAGTAGGAAGAAAAACCAATGATGAAGGCAAAAGAGTACAGTATTCTTATGTACCTCAAAGTATTTTAAGATTGTCTCATTAAAATCTTGCAAAGGAAAACTCAGTAGGACAAAATATCAGCGAAGGAAAAAGAATACAATCAGCACAAATTTTCAGGACATTTACTCCCCATAAAAAGTGCATGATGATAGATTTTTGAGTTTTCGCATTTCAATGTTCTGCACAATTTTCTTAAATGTCGCAGTTGGTAATGTATTTGTGAATAAATCTGTCAAATTATCACTTGATCGTATCTGCTTGATATATCCTCATCTGATTTGAATGATACAAGTAGTGTTATTTTCGTATAAAATTATTGGGCTATCATTGATCATAAAAGACCACACATTTCTTAAATACGTTGAGTTATTGATTTCAGCCAAATGCACTCTCTACTTGCTTCATGAATTGCAATAATCTCTGAGTGATTTGAAGATATGACAGATACATACAGCTCCATATCCCCATCCGATATTGTCCTCTTTGGCACTTCAGGGCCTTATGGGTTTAAAATGCGTCGGACAAGGTAGATGAAATCTCACATATAAGGCGCTTGACAGACTTAGTAGAAATTTGAGACTTACAAAAATATTTAAACTCCCCCTGAGAATATGCATCAGTTTTTCAAGTAATGAACAAACACAATTTCAACATATATAAGAAGTTAATAATTCAAACATGATTTTCATCTAAATAATGTATTAGAGAGAATATGATAATATTCACATCTAAAATTTTCTCCCCCTCATTTGGTATTATTAGGGAGAATTTGTTTATGTACGACGGAAAGGCATTGGAAACCATCCATGTATAATAAAAGCTATAAAAGCTTGAGGTCTAATTTTATCGATTCGGCAGAAAATCAAATCCGCTTGATATTGTTGACAAACGAGATCTTGAAAAAATTTGAAAGTTTCGTGTTACTATTTTAAATATGGGTAATGCTACATACAGTCGTGGAGTTGCAAACGGCGTGCAGTCACTTTAGAAAAAAAGTTAACTTTTTCACGTGGGTCCCATATATATTCACTTTTTTTCAAAAGGATTGCACGCCGCTTGCAACTCTATGACTGCATCTATCATTTCTCTTTAAATATAACTATTTTACTATTGGTTTATTTCAGCAAAATAAAAATTTCACGTTCTTCATAGATCCAGTTGTTTTTATCCAAAACGATATTATGTCTGATAGAAATTTTAATGTCTCAGATTTGAACCATTAACTTTTTATACCTCAACCACTCATCTTTTCTGCTGAAACTGTAAATTCCATTATAGGAGTAGAGATATATATTTCTAGTAAAACTGATCATAAAATTGTTGCAGCATCAAGAACCCTCAGTGCTCAAAATGTTGTCTCTCTTACAACCATGTCTCAAAGACTACTGGCGAGAACGAGTGAGGTTGATCATCTTAAAAATCAAATATCTGAATTGCATCAAACGCTTGCAACTACAGATAGAAAAAATAAAAATTTAAGATAAGAAAACAAATAGCTTAAGAAATTTGTAAACTAGTATTCTCGTGACTTGAAAACACGAATAGAAGGGCTGGAACGAGAGAGAGTTCAAATACAAAGTCAACAACAGCAGCTAACGACAGAGGTTCAACTTTTATAAGAAAATATGGATAGCTGCAACTAATCTCGCTGGCTTTTGAAATTATGTATCCAGTATATCTTATAATCTTGACTAAGTGAGATTTGAAGAGATGATGGTTTGTCTTATTCTTATTTCCATCTCTCTAAGAACCGTCTATAGTTTCATTTAGTTCGTATCAAATTTTCTTCTTATATCTATAATTCATCTATATTTACATTTTTATTCTACAAATTTCTAATTACTCATCAATTTCCTTTCAATATTTCTTACAATTAACATATGAGGTATCCTCCACTTCAGTTACAAGTTATTCATGCATCTTTCACAGATGCCATATTGCAGCAAGCGAATGATCTGGCTAATAAGTTAGATCGTGAAGCTGTTTATGAGTTTGTGACTCTCGGCACTCGATACTCCTCCTCTATTGTTGAATTTTTCAACCGATTACAAATCCAAAAATCGTGAGAATAATGAGCTTAACGAGAAGATTTCCGTACTTCAACTACTCGTTCAAGAGTCTGACAGAAAAATAGCAGACTTAAAGTAAGAGAATAAAGATTTAAAATCCTTACTTGCCTCTTCATTTCGACTGCCAAATTTTTTAGATTAGAATAATATGTCGTTTTATGAAAAGCAAATGAATTTGAGAGATGAGGTTAAAAGTCTCAAATTTTAATAACTCATCTAACATTTGAATAATAAGATTTTTCTTTTCAAATGCATTATTTGAATTTATAGCAGTCATTGTTATCTCTTCAGGAGTTCTAACAAGGTAAATCATGAACGTAAACTGCAATAATGGCAAATCCGGATTCTGATATAACACATGGACATATAGGATTATTCTCAAATCATTCTTTGAATAGATACTCGCTGATTCAATTATACCACATGCGTCTGGATTGCTTTAACCCATATAAAGATATTTTAAATTTTATAAAGTACATACTCCTAAATGTACTTAGATTAGATGCTTCAAGTATTGTATGTCATAATCTAATGATCATTATAAATATGCGGCTACCACGTCCATCGACTGCATATTTAATTCTTTTGTAATCTGAATATAATTGCATTCATAACGAGGAAATATGTTTCCTCATAACTAATCTCAAGTTTCTACAGGAAATTTTGTGCAACAAGTCGTGTTTTGTACTGCATAACTTCATTTTTCTCATTGCTTTTTCGTATAAATATCCACTTATATCCAACAGGCATCACACCATTTAATGTTTAGACAATAGGTCTAAATAATTCTCGCTTTACCAGTACATTTAATTCAACTTCAATAGCTGCTTTCCATTTTAGCCAATCATTTCTACGTCGACATTCTTTGACGGTTATTGACTCACTTTCTTCATTACTTCTAATAATGTCAATGGCCATCTTATATGAAAATATGTTGTCGACAACAGTTTCATTTCTATCCATAATTTTTCCAGTACTCATGAAATGGATTGGAATCTCATTATTTTCAGGTATCTGTTCCTCTATAGGGTAAAACATTTCATGAAACACCTATTCAAAAGTTATTCTCTTCAGGAGATCCTCTTCAGGAGTTTCTCTTCAAGAGGTTTATATGCTTCGGGAGTTTCCTTTTCAGGAGATTTGTATTTTATACAGAATATTTGGATAAATCTTATTACTTATTTTGTGGGTACAATCTTTTCAGAAACACCAATTTTTTTTTATACCAATAAGTCTTCAACACTTCAGGTGTGTTTTAGACTCATCTATTTCTGTTTTAACAACTTGTCTTTCAAAGATTTCAATTATTGCTTAAGCATTAACAGTAGTAATATATAATTTTATAACACTTTTAGTGTTAGTAAATACATCCAATATTTGATTTGCAATACTTTGTAAATAGATGATCCTCTGAACTTCTAGTTCACATTCATTCATTTGTAAGATAATCAAATTTAGACATGATTTTATTATCCCAATTAATTTTTTATCGTACTTCAGGCGCCGACTTTTTATTATTTCAAAACATAATAAAACTTTACTATAATGTATAAAAGTTTAGTATAAGTAAATCAAGTGTTTGGTCGTACAACAGATACATGATCACTGTTCAGCCATATCACATTTATGACAAACATTTTTATCTTTCTATGAAGAATTATTCTGAGAGTCTTTACCTTTCTTTGAGTTGGATCACTTATGGTGATACAATATATATTTATCATTTTTAGTGTTGTCGTTTTTGGGACCAACACTTTTATAGTTTTTCTACTACGTCTACGCCATTGATTCCTTTAAAAATATGCGCCGTTCGCTTTTGAAAATGGTATAAATACAATGTCATTAATAGGACGTAGCTAATGATTTATTAACAAAAACTCATTATTTAGTTCAATTACTTAGAAAACAAAATAAAAGTACATTTATTGAACTTTTGCTCTCAATATTACTACTATAGGAGCACATTCGAGATATGAAAAATAATATATGTCTTCTTTTAAATATCATCATCAGTGATTTTCTCACTGCATAATTTTATTATTGAGCTGATTTTAAAGAGTGCATAATTATATTCACTACCACTCTTAAAATTTTGCAACTTCAAATGTAATAAGTCATAATGATCTTTTGAGATGATTATATCTTCTGGTACTCATATCTCTCTCTTAATTCATTTTACATAGTAAGATGATTTTTCATCATGAGATACACATCACAATTCTACAGGGACACGTGATTTTCTTCTTTGATTGTATCTCCCAAGTTCATCATATCCAAATAGATCTCATCAAAGATCTTGAATAAATAAATTTTTCCAGAAATGTCAATAGTAATAAATCTCAATTTTATAATATTTGACGTTTTCTATATATATGAATTACAAAGATAAATATGTGGATCAAAAAAATATATTTATATAATCATTAGAATAAAAGAATAATTTTATCAAATAATATTCAGCAATATTACCTTTATATTCATCTTGAGAACTGTAAATAATATACTGAAAAACTTATTTGAAGTAGAAAACCATTAATTTCAGTATCGATAGAACTTCGTACTGATAATGTGTTATAAAAACAAAAACAAAAAAATTATTGCAAGAGAAAGTATCTAAAATTTGTTATAAAACTAAAGAAATAAACTACTATTACAAAAGAGAAATAAGAAATTCTCTTTAGAACTCTTAAGAATTGAAATTTTCTTTCTCTCTCTATATTTTCTTATGAATTTCATTACAACTGAAGTCCCTATTTATAGACTTTGAAATTACTATGCAAGTTACTATATAAGTCACTATGCAAGTCACTATACATGATTTAAAATAATAGTGGTGGGGTCATTTACATAATTTTAGTGATGAGACAAGGGGCAGTTACCGTCGCATTTTTCTTCGTTATTTTCATTACACTCCCCCTTAAATGATCACCCATAAGGAATTTGTCTCGTTAAAACCTTGCCAAGTAAAAACCCAGTGGGAAGAAAAACCAATGGCGAAGGAAAAAGAGTACAGTCTTCTTATGTAACCACAAGTGCTTTAAGATTGTCTCATTAAAACCTTGCAGAGGAAAACCCAGTGGGACAAAATCTCAACGAAGGAAAAATAGTATAATCAGTACATTTACTCCCCCTGAAAAGGGTATGACAAAAGATCTTTGAGTTTTCGCATTCCAATATTATGCACAATCTTCTTGAATGTGGAAGTTGGTAACACCTTTGTGAATAAATCTGTCAGATTATCACTAGATCGTATCTGCTTGATATCAATTTCACATTTCTCTTAAAGTTCATGAGTATAAAAGAATTGAGGTGAAATATGTTTGGTTCTGTCACTTTTGATATATCATCCTCTAATTTGAGTGATACAAGCAGTATTATCTTCATATAAGATTGTTGGGTTATTATTGATTATGGGAAGTCCACACTTTTCCTGAATATGTTGAATAACTGATCTTAGCCAAATACACTCTCGACGTGCTTCATGAATAGCAATGATCTCTGAGTGATTTGAAAAAGTAGCAGATAGTGTCTGCTTAACAGATCTCCTTGATATGGCAGTATCTCCATAAGTAAATAAATATCCAGTTTGAGATCTACCTCTGTGTGGGTCTGAAAGATAATCTGCATCTGTATACCCAATCAATTCTGGACTTGAACCACGTTGATAAAATAATCCCATATCAAACGTACCATGAAGGTAACGAGAGACATGTTTAATGCCATTCCAATGTCTTCGAGTTGGTGCAGAACTATATCTTGCGAGTAGATTAACTGAGAATGTAATATCTGGTCGAGTGCAATTTGCAAGATACATCAAAGATCCAATTGCACTGAGATATGGTATTTCAGGACCAAGAATTTTTTCATCGTCATCACAAGGACGGAATGGTTCATTCTTCATATCAAGTGTTCGAACAATCATTGGAGTACTCAGGGGATGAGATTTGTCCATATAAAAATATTTTAGGACTTTCTCAGTATACATGGACTGATAAATAAAAATTTCATTTGGCAAGTACTCGAGCTGCAGGCCGAGACAAAGTTTTGTTTTACCAAAATCTTTCATTTCAAATCCATTCTTTAAATATATAGTGGTTTTTGAGATCTCTTCAGGAGTTCCCACAATATTTAAATCATCAACATAAACCGCAATAATGACAAATCTGGATTCTGATTTCTTAATAAAAACACATGGGCATATAAGATTATTCTCAAATCCTTCTTACAATAGATATTCGCTTAAGCGATTAGACCACATACGCCCGAATTGCTTCAACCCATATAAAGATCTTTGTAGTCTGATTGAATACATATTTCTAGATGTCCTTGTAGATGCTTTAGGCATCTTATATCTTTTAGGGATTTTCATATATATGTCATGGTCTAAGGATCCATATAAATATGCAGTTACCACATCCATCAACCACATTTCTAATCCTTTTGTAACAACCAGACTAATAAAAAATCTAAATGTGATTGCATCCATAACGGGAAAGTATGTTTCTTCATAATTAATCTCGAGTTTCTGCAGGAAACCTTGTGCGACAAGTTGTGCTTTGTACTGCACAATTTCATTTTTCTCATTACGTTTTCGTACAAATACCCACTTATATCCAACAGGCATTACACCCTTTGGTGTTTGGACAACAGGTCCAAATACTTCTTGCTTTGCTAGCGAATTTAATTCAGCTTCAATAGCTGTTTTCCATTTTGGCCAATCATTTCTACGTCGACATTCTTCGACACTTTTTTGCTCACTTTCTTCATTACTTCTAGTAATGCCAATGGCCATTTTATATGAAAATATGTTGTTGACAACAGTTTTATTCCTGTCCAGAATTTCTCCAATTTTCATGAAATGTATTGAGATCTCATTATTTTCAGATACCTGTTCCTCTTTAGGGGAAAACATTTCATGACACACCTCTTCAGGAGGTCTCTTTTAAGAAGATTTATACTCTTCAGGAGTTTCTGAAATAGAAGATTTGAACTCTTTAGGAGCATCAATTATATTTGTAGCCTGTATTGTGGGTACATGTTCTTCAGGATCACCAAATTCATTTTATATTCTTTTTCTTATGGAAATTTTGTCTTTTGTACCAATAGGTCTTCCACGCTTCAGGCGTATTTTAGATTCACCTATTGCTGTTTTGACAATTTGTCTTTCAAGGACTTCAATCCTTGCTGAAGCATTAACGGCAGGAATATAAGATTTTACTACACTTTTAGTGTCAGTAAATACATCTGGTAATTGATTTACCACATTTTACAAATGAATAATCATCTGAACTTCCCGTTTACATTCATTTGTAGGAGGATCAAAATGAGACAGGGTCTTATTATCCCAAGTAATATCTTGTCGTACTTCAAGTACTGACTTTTCTTTACCCATTAACGAAAAATTGGATTCGTCAAAATGATAATCCTCAAAACGTACTTTAAACTTTTCATTTGTAAGGGGTTCAAGGTATCTAATAATAGATGGAGAATCAAAACCAACATATATTCCAAGTCTACGTTGATGGCTCATTTTTGTACGTTGTTGAGGTGCAATTGGAATATATACAGCACATCTAAAAGTACGAAGATGAGAAATATTTGATTGTTGACCAAATGCAAGCTGTAATGGAGAATATTTATTATATGCAGATGGTCTAATGCGATTTAGAGATGCTGCATGAAGTATAGCATGTCCCCAAGTAGAAACAAGTAGTCTTGATTTCATAAGTAAAGGTCGCGTCTAGCGATTAGTTGAAGCCTTTTGATCAAGGACTCAGCTAAACCGTTTTGTGTGTGTGTATGGGTAACAGGATGTTCAACATCTATTCCTATTGACATGCAATAATCATCAAAAACTTGAGATGAAAATTCACCTGCATTATCCAATCGAATGATCTTAATTGGATACTCAGGAAATTATGCTCGTAATTTAATTATCTGAACAAGAAGTCTAACAAATGCAACATTTCTAGTGGAAAGTAGACAAACACGTGACCATCGACTAGATGCATCAATTAGAACTATAAAATATCTAAATGGTCCACTTGTTGGATGAATAGGCCCACATATATCTCCGTGAATCCTTTGTAAAAAGGATGGAGATTCAATAATGATTTTTTAGGGAGATGGTCTGATAATTAATTTATCTTGAGAACATGCAGAGTACGGAGATTCATTGGGTAGAAATATCTTTTGATTCTTTAAGGGATGCCCATGCGAATTTTCAATAATTCGTCTCATCATTATGAAACCCGGATGTCCAAGGCGATCATGCCAAGTCATAAATACTTTAGGGTCAATGCACTTTTGGTGCATTACCACATATGATTCAATTGTTCTCATTTTTGTATAATACAATCCAAAACATAGAGCATACAGTTTTTCTAATACAAGCTTCTAACCCGATATCGTTTTAGTAATAAGAAGATACTCTTTACTGCCTTCATTGGTCGTTTCAATATGTTAATCATTACGACATATATCTTTGAAACTCAATAAATTTCTTCTGGATTGTAAAGAGAATAGAGTATCATCAATACAAAATTTGGTGCCATTAGGCAACACAATATAAGCTCTTCCAGAGCCCTCAATTAAATCCGATGAACCTGATATGGTATGGACATAGGCTTTACTTAGTGTTAAATTTTGAAAATATTTCTTTTCTTTGAGAATTGTGTGAGTTGTAGCACTGTCAGCCAGATATATATCTTTATCATTCAACTCAGAGATAAAAAGCTCATCAATGTGATCCATGATTCTATAAAATATACAAAATTTTTATTACAGATAGAAAGAAAATACATTAGTTGAGTAGAACTCTTCCATCTCCAATTAAATGTTCAATACTACATTCAGGATGATTAAAGAAATCAGATATATCAAGATGAGTAATGTCTACATCTACTGAATCTAATAAATCATTTGATGGTTCTACTAAATTTGTTTCATGCACTTTATTCTTCCCTTTAATAGAAGCTTGATATAAATCAGCTAAGTGTTTGGCCGTACGACAGGTACGTGACCAATGTCCAGTCATTTCACATCTATGGCACACCTCTTCACTTTTCTTTGAAGAATTATTCTGGGAATTTTTACCCCTTTCTGAATTGTACTACTTCTGGTGATACGGTATATTATTATCCATTTTAATGTTGTCACTTCTGGGACTAACATTTTTATAATTTCTCCTACCACGTTCACGCTCCCGATTTCTTCTAAAGGATGCATCATTCACTTCAAGGAATGATATTGAGCTAGTAGGGCGTGACTGATGGTTTTCTAATAAGAGTTTATTGTTCTGCTCAGCTACTAGAAGACATGATATAAGTTCAGAATATTTTTTGAACTTTCTCTCTCGATACTGCTGCTGTAGGAGCACATTCGAGGCATGAAATATAGTATAAGTCTTCTCTAGCATATCTTCATCATTGATTTTCTCACCGCATAATTTTAATACTGAACTTATTTTAAAAAGTGTGGAATTATACTCACTAACACTTTTATAATCTTGCAACCTCAGGTGCAACCATTGAAAACGAGCTCTTGGGAGGATAACAGTCTTCTGATGTTCATACTTCTCCTTTAAACTGTTCTACAAAATATAGGGATATTTTACTGTAAGATATTCAATTTTCAATTCTTCATGAAGATGGTGGTGAAAGAAAATCATTGTTTTAGCACGGTCCTGCAGGGATGCTTGATTTCCTTATTTAATAGTTTCTCCAGGATCATTGAATCAAAATGAATTTCAGCATCAAGTATCTAGGATAAATAATTTTTTCCAGATATGTCAAGAGTAATAAATTCCAATTTTGTAAGATTTGTCATTTGCTACACATATAAATAATGAAATAAATATGTGTATTTCAGAAAATATATTTATAAATTCACACAGATAATCATCAATAAAATATATCAAAGATTTCAAATAATATATTGAAAAACTTACAGAGGAATAAGACCACTAGCTTCAGAATTGGTAGAATCGTTGTACTGATAACGTGTTATAAAACTAAAAAAAGAAACTACTATTACAAAAGAGAAATAAGAAATTCTCTCTAAAACTCTTAAGAATTGAAACTTTATTTCTCTTTCTATATTTTCTTATAAATTTCATTACAACTGAAGTCCCTATTTATAGGTTTTGAAATTATTATGCAAGTTACTATGCAAGTCACTATACAAGTCATTATGCATGATTTAAAATAATAGTGGTGGGGTCATTCACATAATTTTAGTGGTGGGACAAAGGGCGGCTGCCGTTGCATTTTTCTTCGTTATTTTCATTACAAAATTCTTTTTATTTCTCGAGGAATCAAAACTTATTTCTTCAAGTCTCTTAATACACTTTACCAAATGATCTAAAGCTCTCATATATATAGAGCTCATTACGAAGTGCGATGTTCAAAAATAAAATGGAGAATAAAATGGGGGAACATTTTCCGTTGATAAAGGAGAAGTGAGCCACCCCCTTTTGACTTATAATACAATTGAATTGTATTATTACATGCAAGTGGGGCATACCTGTTGGCGTTGGAAATTATTTGCATAAAAGATGGGTGGTAGTCATCCATCAATTATTCGGTTCACAACACTAACTAATTTTTTTTTTTTCAAGTGAAGGCCTTCTAGTTAAAAAGGACTAGGCCTAGAAAGGGATGGCCCGGGTTGTGAACAAGAAAGAGGCCATCAAATGGATGGGGGGCCCAATCCAAATACAACAAACTTGATTTATTGTTAAGTAAACCCAACTAGTTAGGAGTAAGCACCTGACTTAGGATGTTGGCCCTATAACAAAGAGACATCGCAGAGTCGAGTGGGTGGAAAGGACGCCTACACATCACATTAAATGCGATTTAGATAAAAGAATATAACACATTAAATGCGGCTCAGACAAGAGAATACATTGCATTCAATATTGATTATGTCGGAAGTATGTCACATTTAATGCAAGCCTGAAGTCTTGAGCATCTAGAAGCGGAAATTAGATTACAGGATTAACTCAAACAAGACGTTTATCCTCTAATATTCCTAGATACTCCCTCACAAGTTAAACATGCATGCTGACACAACCAAATAAACTATAACTAAATTGACACGGACATGACATCTTTATCATTCTCCATTAACAAGCAGGACCAGACAATGTATAAATATGGTCACGCCTCTTAAGAACACAGGTTATACTTTCTCTTTTTTCTACTGAATATCTACTATTCTATCATTCCTATCTAACTTTGGCATTAGAGCGACCTCTCGACCACCAAAATCTCCCTTCTTTCCTCTTTTATAGGTTCTTATAGTTTGGGCTGTTGTAGAATTATTCGGGCTGCGAAAAACGACATTAACATACTCAGTAGATATATAATAATGCATTATAACGGATGAATATTTTATGGTAATCACAATAATCATGGTAAGTATTTGATTTCATCATAATATTCGTTATAATTTATATCACCGTAAGGCTGAATATGGGATGAAGATTTTCCTAAATAAATATAGACAACCCACAGTAATATGGAGAGAGAGAGACCAACAAATTATAAACTATTTAATTTTAATCACTTTGGAAATATGGTATAATTATAGTTTCTGGTCCAGTGATATAGAATTACGTCTCTTTTTCAATAAAACTTTCTCCTTCTTCGTATGAATTTCATCAAACAAGCTCGTGTTTTTATCTTTCTCATTACAAAAAATGAATAAAATCATATCGAATTACTTAAGATTCCATTTCTTTTTTCGGACTTAAAATTTCATTCAAAGGGTTACTGATTTAACTATGTTCAAATAAAACAGAAAAACCTAAACAAAACTGAGAAATGTTTAATGTGATTGGCCCAATAAATTGTAAAATTATCTTTATTTTGAATATATATTTTTTACATTTTCTTAGTAAGCTACGTAGCACTAGATTATGTACTACATCAAAAAGTAAAGTGAATGGTTTAAATTAAAGGACATGGTAACTAACGTATTAGCTTTTATTATCTCTACACATTATATTTATTTATTTATTTTAAAAATATTTTATTCTATCTAAACTAATTGAATTCTTCTACTTATCATCTATATACCACATATTTGATATAAAAAATTAAAATAACTTTAAAATTAAATATAATATCTAATATAAAGATAATGAGTATAAGTTTTTATAAAAATTTACAGACACACCCATTACTTGTAAAAAATAAAATAATTTATTAATCAATTGAAGTTTGTAAGCCTGGTGATCAGACTTGGTTCTTGAATTAAACTCTTACCTCTGTTTGGAAGCCCAAATCGGAATAAAATGGTCTTGAACTTAGGTCAAGGCCATTAGACTAGCCCCAACCATCTCATCGAAACTAGTCCAATTAGAGTATTGGTATTAGAGTAGCCTCATACCAATGCAAGTACAAATTTAAAAGATATGATAGAAAAAACATCTATATTGAAATAGCCAATGCTCTATAACCAGCATTTGCATTGAGCTACTTATAATATAACATGTTTCTCCCTATAATTTAGGAAAAGTCTTGGCGGCTTACCTCAAAAATAGCCCACATCCGATTTCCCATTTTCGGGAATGTTTAAGGGCATGCTACAGTAGCCACTATACATCCCCATCCCCATCCCAACCCCCAAGTCCCTTCTCCGCGCCATTTACCCCTGTGATTTCAAGCTCCATCCCTTATCAGCATTCACCTTCCATTCGGCAGCCCCTCTGTCGTCGTCTTCGGTAAGATCCACGCACACACACACGGACGGTTCGTCTCCTTCCCCCCTCTCTCTATTGCACTGCCATTTGGGGTTTTTGCCTCCCCATTCACCGTTGTCGTTGCATCCGTAGCCCTCCTATCTGCCAAAGAATCAATTGCTTTCTTTGCATATGTTAGGGCCTGATTTTAACCATTTGCGTCTGTTAGGATTTCAAATATTACCGTTGTTATATTCATTTAATTTCGACTTCTTTACCATGATTTGTTTACCTTCTGATTTTGTTTATGTATATGTGCACGACTTCACATTTGTCTCTGAGGACTAATAACTTTTTTCAACCAGATAAACATACCCACAAACTATAACACGATATTTTATCTTCTACTGTGGATTAGAATACGTTCCTTCTAACCACGACATTGGGGAAAAGCATTACTCATATTTTCATGAGATTCCATTCCGGTATGTTGTTTAATTTGAGAATGGAGATTGTAAACCGAAATGTTCTTTGCTATATGTTGTTTACTTGGTTACTTTTGGCACTAGTTCACTCTCGATTTGACACTTGTTCACTATCGATTTGAAGACTAGACTGAGTTTGACAAAATTTTCATATGTCCTGTTGGGTGTATCTGCTGCTGTGTTGAGGTCAAATTCAATTTATCGATGTCATTCATGTAGGTTTATGCTTTGCTCGAATCACTATAGTTTTGTGTTTGGTCTGATTACATATGCATTACCAATGTCAATAAACTTGTGTATTTGTGTTTGGACTGTGAAATTGTTAACTTGGTCTTTGTTATCATTTTGTTGCTTGTGCATCTCGGGTTCAAGTATATTTGTTACAAGCAAGCAATTAACTTGCTTACTTTTGGCACTTGTTTATTCTCAGTTTGGCTGCAATTAACTTCCTCACTTTTGATACTTTTCCTGTTAATTAAGCTCCATTCTTTATGTTGCTGTCATTTCAACATAATGTGATTTTTTGGCTCTAAACTTGCTATCATTACTCTGTGATTTTTGGGGTCTAAAATTACTGTCATTGCTCTATTTTGTGATTCTTAGGATCTAACTTTTTGTCATTGTTTTATTTTATGATTGTTTAGGCTTCTAAACTTGCTGCTATTGCTCCATTTTGTTATTTTTTGAGCTTCTAAACTTGTTGCCATTGCTTCATTTTGAATTTTTTTTGTTCTAAACTTGTTTTCGTTGCTTCATTTTGTGAATTTTTTTTGTCTAAACTTATTTTCATTGCTTTATTTGGTAATTTTTATGGGCTTCTAAACTTACAGTCACTACTCCATTTTATGATTTCTTGGGCTTTATACTTGCTGTCATTGCTCTATTTTGTATATTTTTTGGGTCAAAACGCAAGTGTTGCCCTGTTTTTTATTTTTGGGGTCTACATTTCAACACAATGTATTTTCTGATATAAACTTACTGTCATTGTTCTATTATGTGCATTCTTCAAGTCTAAACATGCTGTCATTAATCTATGATGTGCATTCGTTGGGTTAATGCTTTGCTACAATCTTTATATTTTGTGATGTGCATTTTATTGGTTATATATTTGCTGCCAAGACTGTTATGTGATAGATGTCTAGTATAAGGTTGTAATGAGTAAGGTTAATTGAGAGAATAATTCTTATTGCAGTCCACTAAAAGTGGACTGCATTACAAGTCAAGTAAAACGAAAGCGTTTTACTAAGACGAAAAGTCCCGTTTCACATGGAGCCAAGGACCGATTGAGTGAAAAATGTTTCCTTCCCCACATACTAAGGTCCAAAATTTAAGTTTTAAAATGGTTGGCTATCCATGGAAACAAAGATTAAACGCATGTCTAGACAATTAACGTTACTGGCTACAACCCATTACCTCACCCTAGAAGCATAGCAAATAGCGATGGACAAACATAAATGAAGGAACAACCATATAAAAGTGGAAAATTTGGAAAGATGAGCAAA
This sequence comes from Platycarya strobilacea, assembly GCA_036898215.1. Classification (NCBI taxonomy): domain Eukaryota; kingdom Viridiplantae; phylum Streptophyta; class Magnoliopsida; order Fagales; family Juglandaceae; genus Platycarya; species Platycarya strobilacea. The sequence continues at coordinate 34,804,529 of CM072551.1, read as the reverse complement.
TCCGCATTCAAGAATCAAGATTCAACGCATAAAATAATTTGTGTTCAGCGACTGATTTTAAGTGGAAACTAAGAAAAAAGAAAAGAGCAGATGTTGAGAAAGGATCTCCCAGAAGATGTGGTAATAGAAATCATTTCGAGACCACCCATGGAATCATTGATGCAGTTCAAATGCATAAATAAAGCCAAAACTGAGAAAGCGGAGGAGCTTGACAATATTGGTAGCAGATCATGCTTGGCACAGAGATTTTGGCCAAGGGAGAAGGAGACTTAAATGCCATTTCAGATTTTGGATTATTTTTTTACTTAGAAATGAGGGTATTTTTGCCAAATCAATAATAAAATAGGGGCAATTTTGTCTATTTCACATTTGGACTGCAAAGAAGTCCATTTTAATGGACTATATATAATAGCACTCTAATTTAGAAGTGTTCAGGCATGGGGCGCCATTGATATGACAAGATAATCCATGAAGTTTGGATGACTACCATCTAACAACTAGGATTCACGATTTTGTAGATGTTCATTAATGCTTCTTGTCTTACACATGTTGTTATGTGAAAATAATATTTCTCAGCCCTGATTATTACACGCATACTTTAGGGTGTCTCCAATATTTTATATGTTATATATTTATGTTTATCTACAAATTTGAGCCAAACCAAAAGATAATACTTCTCAATGCCTGGGTCAAATAGTAGTATTATGAATATGTCACGCTCAACAAATAATTGTCGCAATGAAAATCTAGTATGTTATTGTGTTATTAAAGCATGTCGACGAATTGTTCATATCAAGGACGATGAGCGGCATCGATTTTTCGGTTGATAAAACTAAGAGGTAAGTTTAGTTATTAGTAAAGAAAATACTTTCTGTAAACTTATGAATATTGCTTGGCTGTTTGTACTTATATATTGTTTATTACTTGATAATTGTGTAAGGTGGACAGCCTTTCGAATTTTCTTGTTTGTATGATCTAGAATTACCAGCATATGAGTAGAAGACAATAAACTGATTAAAAATCTAACTTTATGAGATACAAGCCTCAATGGATATTCAAACCAATAGAAATTGATTTAGAGAAACATAAACGAAAATTGAAGAAAACCAACTTTATTATTTGTATTTCGATATTGTGGTTAGTTGTTATGTGTATTTACTTTGAAAAATTTTGAGCTTGACATCTCTTTTGTAATTATTATTACTTAAGACTCTTAATTATTTCAATGTATTTCTTTTTGTGATTTTGTATTTCTCTTGTACAAAAAAAAAATATCGTTTGAAAATACAATCGTTTATTACTCATATTAAATTCAAAACTATTCGGGTATCAGAATAAAAAATAATTATATTGAATTTTTGGGGTTTAATTAAAGTTAAAAATACTCAAAACAGGAAAAAATATAAAATAATTAGTAGTTAACAATAAAAATGGAAGTGATAGAAAAAATTAAAAAAAATAATAGAAGAATTTATTTTAATAAAATAGAAAAAGGACAAAAAATGAGATATAAGAGATTTTTGGAAGATAAATAAAATATAAGAAAGAGAGGTTAAAGAATGTTCTTTCAAATAAATTATATGAAATTTTATAGAGATCTAACGTAGATGCTTCAAGGACCAAAGTAAAGCACTGACATTACATAAGCTAAATGCCAGTGTCTTTTATATTTTAAAGTATTTTAACTAAATTGTATCTATATTGAATAGCTAAATATAAGTCATCTTAATTTTAAGCTTCAATAAATTCATTCCTTTTTTCACATATGAAAAGAACCGAAGCAATTTTCATCTTAATATTTTATTGATATTCAGCTGGCTTGCTGCTCATTGCTTGCAATATTGTCTCTATTCCACACGGACAAATCACGTACGAACCCACCCATATTCACACGTGTACCCATGAGTCGTGCTGGAATATTTCAGAAAAGTTTATGATTAGGAACGTGTAGTCTTGTTGGGAAATCACATCTGAGATTTATCATTTTATTTTCTCGGCTATCTTTTCTTTATTTGAACACGTATGAGATTTATCATCTATGTATATATGTGATTTTTATATTTTAAATTATAGATTGTGAAAATAAAAATAAATATGATTGTTGGAGATTATTGAAGATTATGAAAATAAAATTAAAAATTAATAAAAATTAAAAATTAATTAAAGAAATAAAAAATAATAATATTTTATTATTATAAAGAATATGATAGCTAATCCAATGCAGACTTAAAATGTTGGATGATTAGTTAAAATTAAAAAAGTTACATATTTTCTAAATTTTGAAAATTGGAATGATTAACCTAATGTCAATGCTTTAAAAAGTTTTCAGACATGCTTTTATATGTTATCTGAATTATGTCGTTTTCCCAATTATATTTTAGTTGTGTGTTTTAAAGCTTAAACTCCTTAAGTGCACCATTTTAATGTTTACATAGGGGCATGTCCTAAGTTGTTTTATGCTCTCCTTTTATTTTCGTAAGGCCTGTCACAATAAATCCAAAAGAATGATCATTGTCCCTCTTATTTGCTTCAAAAATAGGTCTAAGGTTTGGTCCCTATTGTTTTCGTAGAAAACAAGTCTAGGGTTTAGTTTTTTTGGTCTCTGTGTCGTTGAATAAGCTGTTTTTAGAGTGTTTGGACGAGGGTTGGGGTACGATGGAAGAAGATCTAGCGAGGAAATGGGAGAATTTCAAGCTTTCGAATGAGGAGAATGAAGTGTTCATGATCCAAAAGGAAAGCTTGAAGAATAGAGGAAAGAAATGGGAGTTTTGTATCATAGGAGGGATAATGTCGGGCAGATGGGTGAATACTGAAGCTCTCCGACCAATGATGTCTAAGGTATGGAATCTTTCAGGTTGGATAAAGTTCAAGGAATTGGGGGAGCATAAGTTTCTTGTTGAATTCCAATTTTTATGTGATAAGGATAAAGTGCGTAGATTGTGGTTCTTTGATAGACATTTAATCTCTTTTCAAGAAGTTAATGAGAATGTTCCATTAAAATATATTACATTTTAGTTTGAGCCTTTTTGGATTCAGTTGTATAGCTTACCCTTAGCATTAATGAATGATGATATGGGGAAAGAACTAACTGCTTCTATTGGATCTGTTATTAGAGTTGAGATTGATTCGGAAGGGATGGTGTGGGGTAATTGCCTCAAAGTGAGGGTGGCCATCGGCATGACTAAGCCACTGTTAAAAGATAAGTGGGTTCAATTGGATGATGAAAAATATTGGGTTTCAGTTAAGTATGAACGTTTGCAAGCTTTTTGTTTTAAATGTGGTGTATTAGCTCATAATTTGAAAACGTGTCAAGGTGTAAGGGAAGAATCACAGGAGGGGGAGTTTAGTAGGTATCAATTTGGCTCTTGGCTAAGAGGAACACCAAGAAGTTCTAGACAGTTTGAAACTCGTAGATATGGTGGGAATGAAGAGGATAAGTAGGAGTAGGGAGATGAGGGGCTTAACAGAAAATATGATAGGAATATCAAGGTGTTCACTCCCACTAAAAAAGATGAGAGTAGACCTATAGTACAGAGATGGGTGGTTATTAAAGAAGCACCGTCTGGTAAGCAAAGAGATGATATGTGCCCTGGGAGGGATGTAGATACTATAAAGGGTAAGGGGTCTAGTAAAGGGGAGGTGAGGATGACGTTTCCTCTTAACAACAACACCATTGAAGAAGTGGAGGTCATAACAAAGAAAATGGCCTCTTGGGAACGTAGGGCTCGATAGGGGATGGTGCAGGATATTATGTCCCAGGAGGCCCAACTGAATGATAATAGAAAAAGGGAAGCTGAGGATGGACTTTCCAAGAGGGGTAAATATAAAAAAAAAAAAAAGTAAAGTCAGAGTATGAGGGTCTTAGCCTAATTGATGAAGAAGATATGGTGGAGGCTGCTGGGCAGCCCCACCAAGATCTATGATAGGCTTAGCATGGAACTGTATGGGTTTGGAGAATGCCTCTATTAGGGAGCTTCAAATGATGGTTGATTTTGAATCTCCAGATTTTGTTTTTTTTTTTAGTGAGAATAAATGTGGTAGGCAAAAGGTGGAAGGCATTCATAATAAATTAGGTATAGATGCTAGTTTTGTAGTAAACAGCTTGGGGTGTAGTGGTGGCCTTGCTTTTTTGTGGCACGGTAAGATGAGTTTTATCCTTGATTCTTATTCATAGTATCACATATCTCTCTGGTATGAGGATGGGGTGAATAATCAGAGGGTTTTGATGACGGAATCATATGGTTATGCTGAAACAGCAAGCAAGTTCCTGAGTTGGAACCTTTTGACGAAGCTGAAACCTAGTGATGGGTCTCCATGGACTTGCTTTAGAGATTTTAATGAAATTTTGTTTCAAGATAAAAAAGTTTGGTGCTGCCCAGAGATCTTATAAATAGATAGAATCTTTTAAACAATATTTGGAAGAATGTGAATTATGTGACCTGGGGTATGAGGGTGTTAAATACACCTGGTGTAATAAAAGGGATGGGGCTTTGTTTACCAAGGAGAGATTGGATCGTGTTCTGGGTAATGAGGGGTGGGTGAATAGATACAGTTTCTATAAGTTTGTTAATATGGGGGCCCTTACATCTGATCATAGACCTATCCCCATGAAGTGTCAGAATATAAGTAACATGATGGAGTATGAGGAAGACAATTGTAAGAGATCGAAGATTTTTCGGTTTGAGGCAAGCTAGAATTTGCAGAATGAATGTTCTCATATTATTAGTAGCAACTAGAATGGCTTACAAGAATTGTAGGATTCAAATTTACTGGCTGTCCAGAAAAAAAAAAAAAAAGATTAGATGTAAAGAGTCTCTGCAAGCCTGGAAAAAGGAGCATAGAAATTAGTATAAGAAAGAAATGTAGAGGAACATGTCCAGACTCACCAAGTTGCAGAAAGTGAACATAGGGGATAAAAATGATGAAATTAGAGTTTTGAAAGGGGCTATGGATAAAAGAATGGCAGAGGAAAACTTGAAATGGCAGCAGAAAGCAAAGCAAAAGTGGCTTAACATGGGCGATAGGAACACCAGATTCTACCATAGCTTTGCCAATCATAAAGGAAGATAAATGAGATAAAGAGGATTTAGAAGATGGACAGTTCAGAAACTCATAACTTACAGGAAACTATTGAGGTATTTAACTCCTTTTACATTGATCTTTTTACTTCTCAAATGCTTGGTAATCTTGATGAATGCTTTATTAATATACCTTGTAAGGTTAGTAATGACATGCATGCAGATCTGAACTAGCCCTTTTTGGAGGAGGAGATTAAAGAGGCCTTATTCCATATGAACCCCTGGGGAGCCCCTTGGCCTGATGGTTTCTTCCGTTCCTTTTATCATAACAATTGGGAAATTATAGGGCATGATGTTATTAGAGCAATTTTCGAGGTTCTTAATCATGGGGGAGAGCTGAATAACCTTAATGAGACCTACATTGTCCTCATTCCCAAAATCAAAAACCCCAAAAATGTTTCAGATTTCAGGCCCATCTCGTTGTATAATGTATTGTACAAAGTAATGTCTGAGACCATAGCTAATAGATTCAAGAAGATTCTTCCTCGGATCATATCCCCTACTCAAGGGGCATTTATATCAGGTAGAAACATTCAGAATAATGTCATCATAGCCTTCGAGGCTATTCATTCAATGAATGGGAGAAAAAATGGGAAGAAATGGCACATGGATGTTAAACTAGACATGAAAAAAGTTTACGACAGGGTGGAGTGGGTGTTTTTGAGAAGAGCGATGGAGATATTGGGTTTTAATGCCTGTTGGATTAACCTGGTCATGAAATGTGTCACGACCACCAGTATTTATTTGCTGGTTAATGGGTGTCCACATGAGTTTTTCACACATTCGAGAGGTATTAGACAATGGGACCCTCTATCCCTCTATCTATTCTTGTTGGTGGCTAAAGTTCTTATTAACATGATTAAGAAGGCGGAGGCTGCCCAGTTACTACACGGTTTTAGAATGAGTAAAGGTAGTCCTAATATTAGCCACTTGTTTTTTGCAGACAATAGTTTGTTATTTTGTCATGCAACGGCTAGGGAATGAGCCAACTTAAATCAGATCCTTAAGACTTATGAGAGTGCATATGGATAGCAAGTGAACATGTCTAAGACCAATATTTTTTTCAGTGCAAACACCAAAATAGAAACTAGGAAATACATCATGCAAATCTCGGGTTCCTCCTCTAATGCTTCCTACGATACTTACCTAGGTTTACCAACCTTGGTAGGGAGATCTAGGATGAAAGTTTTTAAAGGAATCTTGGATAAAATAAAAGGGAGAATCAGTAATTGGAAAACTAAGTTCCTCACCCAGGCAGACAAAGAGATATTATGAAGGCAGTAGTACAATTCATCCCTACTTATACCATAGGGTTGTTTAAACTACCAATAACCTTGCTCAAGGAGGTGAATAATCTCATGAGAGATTTTTGGTGGAGCTTCATGAGCAAAGAGAAAAAGATGCATTGGGTAGCATCGGAGAAAATAACCCTAGCCAAGAGTTTAGGGGGTCTCAGGTTTAGAGACTTCAAAAGTTTTAATTTATCTCTACTAGCTAAACAAGGGTGGAACTTAATTCAGAATCCAGATTCTCTGGTTGCTCAGTTCTTAAAAGTTAAGTATTTCCAAAATTTTGATTTTCTTAGTGCTAAATTGGGGTCGAGACCTTCAATGATTTGGAAAAGCATGTGTGCAGCTAGAAAGTTAATTGTTAATGGCTCTATTTGGAGGATTGGGGATGGTAAGGACACTAAAGTGTGGAAGAGTAGATGCATCCCTAGACCTTGTAGCTTTAAAGTGCAAACTCCAGTTCAGGATCTGAATGTTGATACCCGGGTCTATGATCTGATAGATTCGAGGAGTAGAACTTGGAAACAGGAATTAGTGAATAATGTGTTTCAGGAAGAGAATAGGGAGTTAATTCTTAGAATGCCTATTAGTAATCAATAGGTGCCAGATTAGCTCATATGGATGGGTAACAAAAGTGGCAATTTTTTGATGAAGAGCGTCTATCATAGGCAAGTGGAGCTTCGAGCAGATGATAATGGGCATTCTTCCAGGCAGAAAAGCAGTGATATTGACTGGTCTAAAATCTGGAAAATGCATGTTCTGAATGTCACAAAAGTCTTTATTTGGAGGGCTTGTTTAGATGCTATGGCTACTAGGGTTAATCTATATAAGAGGAAGATTATTGACTCTCCATTTTGTCCTATTTATAGAGATGAAGAAAAGGAGACATGCCATGTATTGTGGAATTGTAAAGCCACCAGTGATGTATGGAGTCAATGCCACCCAAGTTTACAAAAGAAAATTGTTGTGTCAGGTAGGTTTATTGACATCCTTTATGAGATTATTAACTCCTGTAAAGAAGATGTGGTGGGTCAGTTTGCAATGGTTGCTCCTGGGATATGGATAAAAGAAGGGATAAGATGATTTTTGATAATATTTTCATTCATCCAAATCAGGTTGTTCACTCTGCCATTCAGCTTCTAGAAGAGTTTAAGATGGCCCAGACCTCTCCGGTTCATTGTAGACAACCTGATAACCAAAGTAGCTCTCTCTGGTCTCCTCCTCCAAGGGGTTATGTTAAAATCAATTGAGATGCAGCTTTATGTAAGGCTCGGCAGACAGTGGGGATTGGACTAGTTGTGAGGAATGACAACGGGGATGTGCTAGCTAAGAAGAAAGTGTCGATCCTTTCCTTCCAAGATCCAATGTTAGCTGAAACCCTTGGTGCAAGAGAAGCAGCATTTCTGGCCAGGGAGTTGGGTTTTCAACAGGTCATAATTGAAGGGGACAGTCTCCAAGTTATCCAGGAATTAAAGGCGTGCTCCAAAAGATGTGATTGGATTGGTCTTGTGATGGCTGATGTTTGTAATTTTCTTTCTTCCTTGTCTTGACATGTATCTCATATTAAAAGGGTTGGGATCAATGTGGCTCATAGCCTAGCCAAATCTGCTTTTAGGCTAGTGGGAGGTGTGGTTGAGTTGGTTCTTTAACCAGTGGTGTAATTCACTTTTGTATTCTTTTCTTAAGAAAATGTGGAAGTTTTCTTCCTTTTCAAAAAAAAAAAAAAAGGCCCGTCATAATATATAAGGAAAAAAATAATGTTACATGTATACGACCTTGTGTATTTTTTATAAAATCGATGATATAGTAATAATATCACATCAATTTTTTTTAGCCTTTTTTTTTTTTAGAAATAGGTTTATTTTCATTAAATCCAAGAACTTGAAGTATTACAAGTGTGACTAATATAAACTGAGAAAACTCAGTATACAGGTCAACTAAATACACCTAGGGCACAAATTTCTAATTCTCTTAGACAAACTATTTGAGAAACCATTTACTATCCAAAAGCAAAAAACTAAAGTATTTTCCTCCCAAAGGAGGAGAGAACTAGTAACTCTATGGATTACCGTCCAAGAGACTATTTCTCATATATAAAAAAAAAAATTATGTACAAAATAAAACTAAACAAAACCAACTAAACAACACAAACATCACAACATAAAAACAAACCGTGGCTATGGTGATGTGTGGACAACATGTGTCACTTTAGGAGTGAGAACCTACATGGCTGAGGGGCTTAGAGACCTTGGTTCCACGAACAACACACGGTGGAGAGGAACCTCCAAAATAACGAGGCGCGTTAGAACTGGACCTCATGCATTCAGTGCACACACCACTCCGTTTGACAAAATCTCTAGGCGGCTGTAAGATTGGCGGCGTAGGAGAAGGCGTGTATTGGTCTGCAGCCTTCGGACTATCTCAAACCTGCAATCTAGCCACCCAAAAACTCAAAAACCTGAAACCCACCATCAATCATGTATAAAGACAATGGCCGAAAAAATAGAGAGAAGGGAAGGCAAGGAGAATGAAGGGAAGGATGGAGCCGGAGCTCCGCCCTCCCCCTTGAAGTTGGAAAACACAGAGGAGTTTTACTGGGAAGGGAGTTTTTGCGAGAGAGAGAGAGAAGGGGAGGAAAATTCGTACAGCCTTTAGTTTTTTTTTTAATTTCCTTAGCTTATCAAGTTCGTTAAAATATTAAAAAAAATATTTTGAAAAAAAAGGCTAAAAACATGATTAAATAAGAAAATGAGTAATTCTACATGGAGTAGAATTTCTTTGAGTTGGATGGGAGTTGGCTGACATGACGTTTCTCTCTACATGACGCTCCTCTCTCCTTAGTGTCGCCTTCAACTCTATTTTCTGTCTTTAAAAAAAAATTATTTATTGGTTGATATGGCGTGTTGGCATATCAACTGACTCCAATCCGACTCCATGAAACCTGACTCCATATAAAATTATTGTAAGAAAACAGATTCAAATTTGTTGCTATTTGATTCTGAAAACAATAATCTCATTTACATATTTTTGCCCTTGTTACCATAACTGCTACGTACGAGGGACATAATATCTGCGACTCAAAAAACTCTCTCTACCTTCGCATTTCACGGGCCAGTGATCCTAGAGTTCCGATCTTCACTTCCAACATACTTCAAATGGGTATCATTTCCCTTTAAATTAGCAAACTCAAAATGCTAATCAGTCATGTTGACAACCTCCCCATTGGGTAACCAAAAAAAAAAAAAAAACTATTTTCTATTCATTTCAATTGATTCGACAATTTTGGACTCTTCAATTTGTTATTGCTTTGTGTTAATCATGGTTGCATAAAAAAACACTGATCTTGATTGAATAAATGATATTTTAGGTCAAATTTCAATGGGCTATTTTTTTTTGTGTGGTTATTTTTACGAATATATGTTTAATTAGTGGGAGTTTATTATGATCCTTGCTATGAGTCACTATGTTGTACAAAATAATGGAATGGAAATGGAACGATAGATATGGCTGTGAAAATAGAGAATGCCATTGAAATGTTTGTGAAAATGCAAAGGAGAACCACAAGTTTCTATCAACCACGAGAATACTTGATAAACTTCCAGATGTTTCCTTTCGTCCTTACGTTTTTCTCACATACATGAACACTACCCTGTATCTAACTTTTTGAAATGCTAAACTGACCTCATCGATTGTAATGTAAAGGTTAGTGACTTAAATTGTAATGTAAATGCTAAACTGACCTCAACGTTGTTAGCACAGGAGCTGTGTCTTTAGCCTCAATTACAAAGGACTTAAGAAATGGATTTATTTGTGATTGTAGTTACAAGTTATTGTTTTTTGCTCATCTTATGTGTTGAAAAGTTTTGAAATATTCATGCTGAAGGTTGGCAGTAAATCAGGTTTAATATATCGTGTACAATTACCGAAAAAGTAAGCTCTAGCATTGGACTTGATGATATATTTGTGATTCTTGATCACATATTATGTGATTCGAGAGTGTATGATTGTTATCATTTGTGTTAGGGAAATCAGTTCAAATGAATCAAAACAAAAAGAAAATAGCAGGTGAAATCTTTAAACATTTCAAAATAATTAGGAAGGCAGTGCATAATTTTTGATAGACAAAAAATGCAAGAAGGGTTAATTTGGTCTTGTCTTGCTCTTTTTGGTTTTAAGTATTTCAATGAGTTATGTTTTTAGTCTTGTTGTCTTAAGCACCATCAATGGAGCTTATATGAGATATTAAGGTTTTGTTGATTTCAGTTCTTCATTTTTTTAATTGTAGACCAAAACCAATAGAAATTGTAGGTCAAAACCAATAGAAATTGTTTGAATTGTAAACAGTAGTTCCGTTTACATATTTTTGCCCTTGTTACCATAGTTGCTGCGTTAACCTACATACGAGGGACCTAATATATGCGACCCAAAAAACTCTCTCTACCTTCACATTTCGCGGGCCGGAGATCCTAGAGTTCCGACCTTCACTTCCAACGCACTTCAAATAGGTATGGTTTCCCTTTAAACAATCAAACTCAAAATGCTAAGCAGCTATGTCGACAACCTTTCCATTGGGTAACCAAAAAAATAACTACTCTCTATTCATTTCAATTAATTCGACTATTTTAAGCTCTTCAATTCATTATTGCTTTCTGTTGATCGTGGTTGCATAAAAAAAATACTGATCTTGGTTGAAAAAAATGATATTTTAGATAAATTTTCGAGGGGCTAAAAATGATTTTTTTGTGGTTATTTTTACGAGTGTATGTTTAATTGTTCAATTGGTGGAAGTTTGTTATGATCCTTCCTATGAGGCACTGTGTTGTACTAAGGAATAGAATGTAAATGAAATGATAAATACAATCGTGAAAACAGATAATGCAACTGAAGTGTTTGTGAAAATGCAAAGGAGAACCACAAGTTTCTATCGACCACGGGAATACTTGATAAACTTCCAGATGTTCCCTTTCGTCCTTATGTTTTTCTTATATACATGAACACTACTCTGTGTCTAACTTTATGAAATGCTAAACTAACCTCATCGATTGTAATGTAAAAGTCAGTGACTTAAATTGTAATGTAAATGTTAAGTAAATGCTAAATTGATCTCATCGTTGTTAGCAGAGGGGTTGTGCTTTTAGCCTTAATTACCAAGGATTTCTTGATTAGTCAAATTTATGTATGAATAATTTTAAAAACAAATGGTGTATGAATGTGATGACTCTTAGACTTAAGAAAAAAATTGTTTGTGATTGTAGTTACAAGTTATTGTATTTTGCTCATCCTATGTGCTGAAAAGTTTTGGAATATTCATGCTGAAGGTTGGCAGTAAATTGGGTTTAATATATCATGTACAGTTAACAAGAAAGTAAGTTCTAGCACTGGACTTGACGATATATTTGTTATTCCCGATCACATATTATGTGTTTCGAGAATGTATGATTGTTATCATGTGTGTTAGGGAAATTAATTCAAAAGAATCAAAACAAAAAGAAAATAACGGATGAAGTTTTTAGTCATTTCAAAATAATTAGGAAGGCAATGCAGAGTTTCTAACAGACAGAAAAAATGTAGGGAGGGTTAGTTTGACTTTCTATTGTTCTTTTTGGTTTTAAGTATTTCAACGAGCTCTGCCTTTAGCATCGTTGTTGCCTTAAGGGCCATCAATGGAGCTTATATGAGATATCAAGGCTCTGTTGATTTTAGTTCTTCATTTTTGAATTGTAGATCAAAACTAATAGAAATTATAGATCAAAACCAATAGCATTTGTTTGAATTGTAAACAGTAGTTTCGTTTACATAATTTTTGCCCTTGTTACCATAAATGTTGCGTACAAGAGACCTAATAACTGCGACTCAAAAAACTCTTTCTACCTTCGCATTTCACAGGCCGGTGATCCTAGGGTTCTGATCTTCGCTTCCAATACGCTTCAAACATGTATCGTTTCCCTTTAAACTAGCAAACTCAAAATGCTAATCAATCATGTCGACAAATTCCCCATTGGATAACCAAAAAAAAAACTACTTTCTATTCATTTCGATTGATTCGACTATTTTGGGTTCTTCAATTTGTTTTTGCTTTGAGTTGATTGTGGTTGCATAAAAAAAGCGCTGATCTTGATTGAAAAAATTATATTTTAGGTCAAATTTCGAAGGATTAAAATGATTTTTTCTTTTTTTGTTGTTGTTATTTTTATGAGTGTATGTTTAATTGGTAGGAGTTTGTTATGATCCTTGCTATGAGTCACTGTGTTGTGCTAAGGAATGGAATGGAAATGGAATGGTACATACAGCTATGAAAACAAAGAATGGTGTTTGTGAAATGGCAAAGGAGAACCATAAGTTTCTATCGACCACGAGAATACTTGATAAACTTCCAGATGTTTCCTGTTGTCCTAATGTTTTATTCACATACATGAACACTATCCTGTATCTAAGTTTTTGAAATGCTAAATTGACCTCATCGATTGTAATGTAAAGGTTAATGACTTAAATTGTAATGTAAATGTTAAATAAATGCTAAACTGACCTAACAATTGTTAGCATAGGACTGTACCTTTAGCCTCAATTACCAAGGATTCATTGATTAGTTAAATTTATGTGTGAATAATTTAAAAAACAAATAATGTGTGAATGTGATTACTCTTAGACTTATGATTTGTTTGTGATTGTAGTTACTAGTTACTATTTTTTGCTCATCCTATGTGCTGAAAAGTTTTAGAATATTTATGTAGAAGGTTGGCAATAAATTGGGTTTAATATATCATGTATAATTATCGAGAAAGTAAACCTTAGCATTGAACTTGATGACATATATGTGATTCTTGATCACATATCATATATTTTGAGAGTGTATGATTGTTATCATTTGTATTAGGGAAATCAGTTCAAAAGAATCAAAACAAAAAGAAAATAACGAGTGAAATTGTAATAATTTCAAAATAATTAGGAAGGCAATGCGGAGTTCCTAACAGACAAAGAAAATGCAAGGAAAGTTAATTTGGCTTTCTATTGTTCGTTTTGGTTTTAAGTATTTTAAGGAGTTGTGCCTTTAGCCTCCTTGTTGCCTTAAGCATCATCAATGGAGCTTACTCAAGATATTAAAGCTTTGTGGATTTCAGTTCTTCTTTTTTGAATTATAGATCAAAACTAATAAAAATTGTAGATCAAAACCAATAGAAATTGTTTGAATTGTAAACAGTAGTTCCATTTACATATTGTTGCCCTTGTTACCATAGCTACTGCGTACGAGAGACCTAATATTTGTATCTCTACCTTCGCATTTCGCAAGCCGATGATCCTAGAATCTAATCTTTGCTTCCAACACGTTTCAAATAGGTATCATTTCCCTTTAAATTAGCAAACTCAAAATGCTAATCAGCCATGTCAACAACCTCCCCATTGGGTAAACAAAAAAAAAAACTACATTCTATTCATTTTGATTGATTCGGTTATTTTGAGCTCTTCAATTCGTTATTCTTTTGTATTGATTGTCATTGCATAAAAAAAGTGCTGATCTTGATTGAAGACATGATATTTTGGATTAGATTTCGAGGGGTTAAAAGTGATTTTTTTTTGTGGTTATTTTTATGAACGTATGTTTAATTGTTTAATTGGTGAGAGTTTGTTATGATCCTTGCTACAAGTCACTATGTTGTACTAAAGAATGGAATGGAATGGAAATAGAATGATAAATACAGCTGTGAAAATAGAGAATGCAACAGAAGTGTTTGTGAAAATACAAAGGAGAACCACAAGTTTTTATCGACCACGAGAATACTTGATAAACTTCAAGATGTTCCCTTTTGTCCTCATGTTGTCCTCACATACATGAACACTATCATGTATCTAACTTTTTGAAATGCTAAACTGACCTCATCGATTGTAATGTAAAGGTCTGTGACTTAAATTATAATGTAAATGCTAAGTAAATGCTAAACTGACATCACCGTTGTTAGCACATGAGTCGTGCCTTTAGCCTCAATTACCAAGGATTCCTTGATTAATTAAATTTATGTGTAAATAATTTAAAAAACAAATGGTGTGTGAATGTGATGACTCTTGGACTCAAGAAATGATTAGTTTGTGATTGTAGTTACAAGTTATTTATTTTTGCTCATCCTATGCGCTGAAAAGTTTCGGAATATTAATACCGAAGGTTGGCAATAAATTAGGTTTAATACATCATGTACAATTACCAAGAAAGTAAGCTCTAGCATTGAACTTGATGATATATTTGTGATTCTTGATCATATATCATGGGTTTTGAGAGTGTATGATTATTATCATTTGTGTTGGGGAAATCAGTTCCAAATAATCAAAACAAAAAGAAAATGACAGGTGAAGTTTTCAATTATTTCAAAATAATTAGGAAGGCAATGTAGAGTTCCTACAGACAAAGAAAATGCAGGAAGGGTTAATTTGACATTCTCTTGTTCTTTTTGATTTTAAGTATTTCAAGGAGCTATGCCTTTAGCCTCCTTGTTGCCTTAAGCACCATCAATGAAGCTTACCTGAGATATCAAGGCTCTGTTGATTTTAGTTCTTAATTTTTGAGTTGTTGATCAAAACCAATAGAAATTGTTTGAATTGTAAATAATAATTCCATTTACATATTTTTACCCTTGTTACCATAACTGCTGCGTAAGAGGGACCTAATATCTGCGACCCAAAAAACTCTCTCTACCTTCGCATTTTGTGTGGTCGATAATTCTAGAATTCTGATTTTCGCTTCCAACATACTTCAAACAGGTATCATTTCCCTTTAAACTAGCTAACTCAAAATGCTAATCAACCATGTCGACCAACACACTTCAAACAGGTATCATTTCCCTTTAAACTAGCTAACTCAAAATGCTAATCAACCATGTCGACAACCTCCCCATTCGGTAAAAAAAATAATAATCTACTTTCTATTCATTTTGATTGATTTGGCTATTTTGGGCTCTTCAATTCGTTATTGCTTTGTGTTGATCGTGGTTGTATACAAAAACACTAATCTTGACTGAAGAAATGATATTTTAGGTTAGATGTCGATGAGTTAAAAATGATATTTTTTTTTTGTGTGGTTATTGTTACGAGTGTATGCTTAATTGTTTAATTGGTGAGAGTTTGTTATGATCCTTGCTACAAGTCATTGTGTTGTACTAAAGAATGGAATGGAATGGAATAGGAATGAAATGATAGATACAGTTATGAAAATAGAGAATGCAACTGAAGTATTTATGAAAATGCAAAGGAGAACCACAAGTTTCTGTCGATCATGAGAATATTTGATAAACTTCCAGATGTTCCCTTTCATCCTTATGTTTTTCTCACATACATGTACACTACCCTATATCTAACTTTTTGAAATGCTAAACTGACCTCATCAATTGTAATGTAAAGGTCAATGATTTAAATTGTAATGTAAATGCTAAATTGGCCTCACTATTGTTAGCACAAGGGTTGTGCCTTTAGCCTCAATCACCAACGATTCCTTGATTAGTTAAATTTATGTATGAATAATTTAAAAAACAAATGATGTGTGAATGTGATGACTCTTAGAATTAGGAAATGATTTATTTGTGATTGTAGTTACAAGTTATTGTTTTTTGCTCATCCCTTGTGTTGAAAAGTTTCAAAATATTCATGCTAAAGGTTGGCAGTAAATTGGGTTTAATATGTCATGTACAATTACCAAGAAAGTAAACTCTAGCATTAGACTTGATGATATATTTGTTATTCTTGATCACATATCAGGCATTTCGAGAGTGTATGATTGTTATCTTTTGTGTTAGGGAAACCAATTTAAAAGAATCAAAACAAAAAGAAAATAATGAGTGAAATTTTCAATTATTTCAAAATAATTAAGAAGGCCATGCAGATTTCCTAACAGACAGAAAATGCAAGGATAGTTAATTTGACTTTCTCTTGTTCCTTTTGGTTTTAAGTATTTCAAAGAGTTGTACCTTTAGTCATGCCGTTGCCTTAAGCACAATCAATGGAGCTTACTCGAGATTTCAAGGCTCTATTGATTTCAGTTCTTCATTTTTGAATTGTAGACCAAATCAATAGAAATTGTTTGATATGTATTGATTTCCATACCCCCCTCCCAATACATGGTTTTCAGCTCCCAAGTTAAATCCTCACGTTTTGCTCATTTTTTTTGTATGCAAGCTCTATTTTCAATTGTAGGATTTAATAAATGGCTAACGGTTGTAGGTATACAAATAGAAAATAATAAATTTAAGTAAAAATTGTAGAATCCAAGGTTTCAAATCTCGTATCTACGTATAGATTTTGATGATAGCAAATAATTTCAAAACTCAAGTTCAAGTTGTCTACACATGAAGAGAGTTAAGTACATCAAGAAATCAAGCATGAGCAAAAAGAAGAACAAGTCTATAAATAAAACTCATAAAATAATTTTGTACATCTCTTAAAATTTGAAATTAGATGAAGACTCAAAATTAATATTTTCTTATAAAGGATCAAATTACATTTTTACATTTGCATAATTTTATTAAAATATTTAATTTTGAAAATTATTATTATTTTTCCACATAAATATTTGAACTTGTTAGATGATTGATTATCATCTTTAATATGTGCATGTGTTGTTTGAAAATCTTGAAGGGTGATTATGTATTTTTTTGACAAATATAAAAGATAGATGATTTTGTTTGAAAATTTTGAAGGGTGGTTGCGTATTTTTTTTTACAAATGCAAAAGATAGATGATTTGTTTGAAAATCTTAAAAGGTAGTTGTGTATTTTTTTGACATATGCAAAAAGAAGATGATTTGGTTTGAAAAATAAATCATGTTCATTTTGTCATGTATGAAAAGTAAAATATTAGGTTTGATTTCTTTGAAAAATGAATAGAGTTATCTTTGACAAATATAAAAAAGAGATTATTTGAATCTTTTGAAAAGTGAATAGTGTTCTTATTGGACATGTGAATTTTTTTAAATTTAAATATGAAGACTTATTTACCTATAAATAGCTCACTTGAGTTTTGTAAAAATAATAATAATAGCTTACACATCAATTGCTAAATTTTGCATCATTCTTTCAGAGTTCTCATTCTCTTTTCTCTAAGTTTTATGCCTTAATCCTTATTCATTGTGAGAAAGATATATGTTGCACTGTATTGTTTTTGTCTCATTCATTGAGGAGTGTATTCTGATAACCTATCCACTATCAACTTTTATATTTGTAAGAGGGTGCGTATAACTCTTGTGTGTATAGAATGTGTTTTACACAGAAAATAGTTGAATCATCGAGTGTGAGATGATTGCAAGTGTAGAGGGTGTTCTACACGAATTCTTTGTAGTGGTGTTACTCAAAGGTGTAATAGGTTTCTATCTCCACCTGAAAGAGATTGAAGAGTGAATTTGGAATCTTCAAGGGGTAGCTTGAGGTGAGGACATAGGCAGTGGGGTTGAACCTCGTTAAAATACTGAGTTTGCTTCTTTTTACCCTTACTCTTTATATTTCCTGCTGCTTTATATTCTGGTTATATTTTATATTATATATTTGGTTTATAAGTATTAATTTTTTAATATAACCTAATTCACCTCCCCTCTTGTGTTAGTCATATGGGTAATAATTGGTATCAGAGCAATGTCTCTATTATAAAATTAATTATCTATTGAGTTAAGATTATATGGTTAACATTGCAGCTACATTCGCTGAAAGTCAATCCAGTAGTCGGCCTCCGCTATTTTGTGGAGACAATTATACTTTCTATAAAGCTAAAATGAGAGTATTTCTTTAGTCTCAAGGTCGAGAAATCTGGAAATATATTGTAAATAGATCTTATATTCCAACAAATATTGTTGATGGAGTAAAAGTCAACAAGGAAGAAGAAGAGTTTGATCGGAAGATGATAGACTTTATACAGTGAATGTAATGGCTATAAATTTTGTATAATGCTCTCAGTGGCAATGAATTTAATAAAATAATGACTTGTAGGACAACAAAAGAAATTTGGGATAATTTGAAAGTAACTTATGAAGGAATTTCGCAAGTCAAAGAATAAAAAAATTATATTATTACGCATGAATATGAAATGTTTAAAATGATTAATGATGAATCTATCTCCTCTATATATACTATTTATACTCGTTTTACTAACATTATAAATAGTTTGACAGCTCTTAGAAAAGTTTATTCTAACTTGGAGATAATAAGAAAAATTTTCAACTCTCTGCCAAAACGTTGGGAATCAAAAGTGACAGTGATTCTTGAAATTAGAGATCTCAAAAAACTCGAAATAAATGAACTCATCGGGTCACTTATTACCCACAAGTACACATTAAAAAGAGGAGAAGAAGAAGAAGGAAAGCAAAAGAAAAGTTTGACACTTAAAGCTGTTTTTCATGAAAGTGAAAGCGATGAAAATGAAGAAAATGATAACAAAGTTGAAAAAATTACAATGATCATAAGAAGATTTCAGAAATTCTTAAAGAAAAATAAAACTCCTCCAAGGAAATCTTTCAAAAAGTTTTTCAACAAAGATACAGGTAAAAATGATTCATTAATTTGTTATAAATGTAAAAAGTCTGGACATATCAAAGTAGATTGTCCCCTGCTAAAGAAAGATCGATACAAAAGCAAGAAAGTAATGAAAGTTATATGGAATGATGATTTAAGTAGTTTAGATAGCGACGCAACCAATGTAGAATATGCAAATCTTTGTTTCATGGCTAAATATGATCTTGAGGTAACAAATTCTGAAAATATTGAAAATCTTTCTTATGAAGAGTTGCAAAATGTTTTGGAAGAGGTATATGAGGAACTTGAAAAATTGGATATCAAGTATACCGTTTTGAAAAAGAAAAATTCTTTTTTGACAAATGAAATTGATGTTTTAAGAAAAGAAAACATAATTTTAAAAGATGAAAATGATGAGTTAAAAAAGAAAGTGACTGATTTAGAAAAGATTATTGAAAACTTTACAAATAGAATAAGAAACTTTGAAAAACTTTTTGATGGTAAAAAATGTGTTTTTGATAAGGTAGATTTAGGATGCATGCCAAGAGAAAAATTCAAACTTTATAAAAATTTCTTTGATAAACCGACTAAATCAAAATCAGATTTTCAAAATTTTTTTCATAAGAATAACTTTTTTAAAGAAAAATATTATCATTCAAAATTTTCAAATATGTCACATGTTATTTGTAATTTTTGCAATAGAAATAGTCATAATTATTATACTTATCCTATTAGAAGAAGACATATAATGACTATTAGGGCCATATGGATACTAAAAAATCTTGTTTCTTCTAATACTAATAAATAAAGGATCCAAAAAACTTGGGTACCAAGAAAAATTATTTTAATTGCTTTTACAGGTATGCATGAAATCCTCCATTGGTAAAAGTAAATGGTTTTTAGACAGCGGATACTCAAGATACATGATAGGAAACAAAACTAAATTCATTGACCTCACTTCTAAAGAAGAAGGACACATGACATTTGGAGACAATTTAAAAAGAATATCATGAGAATAGGTAAAGTTGGTAAGAAATCTTCTCTTATAACTGAAGATGTTCTACTTGTTGATAGTCTAAAGTATAATCTTTTAAGTATAAATCAATTATGTGATAAAAGATATACAGTTACTTTAAAAAATAATAAGTGCATTATTTTGAATAATCGTGATTGCAATATTTGTTTTATTACTTTTAGAAATAATAATGTTTATACAATTGAATTTGAAGAAATCGCCTTACAAGATGTTATTTGTTTATCAGCTCAATATGAAAATAGTTGGTTATGACATAAAATGTTAGGTTATGCAAATATGAATCTTATTTCCAAACTTTCAAAAAATGATATTATGATATATTTGTCAAAAATAAACTTTTTTAAAGACAAAATCTGTGATGCATGCCAGTTTGGTAAACAAACAAAATTTTTTTTCAAAACCAAGAAACATATTTCCACTACTAGACCTTTGCAACTAATACACATGGACCTTTTTGGACCAAATAAGATTGCAAGTCTGGGAGGAAAATATTATACATTTGTTACTGTTGATGATTTCTCTAGATATACTTGGGTCATCTTTCTCGCTCATAAAGATGAGGTACATAATGCCTTTACCAAGTTATGCAAGAGAATTCAAAATGAAAATGGTTATATTATTTCAAACATCCGAAGTGACAGAGAGAAAAAGTTTGTCAATAAAGATATTGAGTTTTTATGTGATGAAAATGATTTTCTGCATAATTTCTCTACTGCTCGAACTCCTCAATAAAATGAGATAGTAGAGAGGAATAATAGATCTCTTTAATAAATGGTAAGAATAACGCTTAATGAAAATAATTTACCTAGTTATTTTTAGACCAAAGCGGTAAGTACTGCATGTTATGTTATAAATAGAGTTATGTTAAAATCTAAATTAGATAAAACCCCTTATGAGTTTTGAAATGAGAAAAAGCCCAACATTGGTTACTTTCATGTATTTGGATACAAATGTTTTATACTCAATGATAGAGATAATTTAGGAAAATTTGATGCAAAACCTGATGAAGGTATCTTTTTTGGATACTCAACATATTGTAAAACTTATAGAGTATTCAATAAAAAGATTTTGACTGTACAAGAATCTATGCATGTAGTATTTGATAATTCTAACCCTGTACTTTCCAAAAAATCTATTGATGAAGAATCAAAAGGTACAAATAATACAAATAGTCTCAATCTCAACAAAGATAATACAATGGAAGAAGTTTAACATTGAGACATCAGGAAAGGTCAACAAAACTTAATACAAGTTGCAACCAAACAGTGAAAATATGTGAAAGATCATCCAGTGGAACAAATTTTAGGAGAACCTTCACGAGGTGTAAGTACTTGATCATCTCTTAGAAATATTTGTAATCACACTGTTTTTCTATTTCAAATTGAACCCAAAAATATTGATGAAACACTTATTGATAAATCATGGATTATAGCTATACAAGAAGAGCTAAATCAATTTGAAAGAAATAATGTATGGACATTTGTTTCTAGACCCAAAAATATGTTGTTATTGGAACAAAATGAGTTTTTAGAAATAAGAAAGATGAGTCTGGAATCATCATTAGAAACAAGACTTGACTTATAGTCCAAGGTTTCAATCAAGAGGAATGAATCAATTATGATAAAACATATGTATCTGTCGTAAGATTAGAAACTATTCGAATGTTACTTACATATGCATGTTATAAAAATTTCAAATTTTTTCAAATGGATGTTAAAAATATTTTCTTAAATGGTTTTATATATGAAGAGGTATATCTTGATCAACTTCCAGATTTTAAAAATCATATTTCTCTTAATCATGTTTTTAAGCTCACAAAAGCATTATATGGACTCAAACAAGCTCCTAGAGTTTGGTATGAGAGGTTTAGTAGTTTTTTGATTGAAAATAGTTTTTCAAAAAGAAAGATCGATACAACTATTTTCATCAAATATGAACAGGATGATATTCTTCTAGTTCAAATTTATGTGGATAATATAATATTTGGTGCTACTAATGAAAATATGTGTAAAGATTTTGCTAAGAGTATGCAGGAAGAATTGAAATGAGCATAATGAGAGAACTTAATTTCTTTCTCGGATTGCAAATCAAGCAAACAAAAAGTGGAACATTCATTAATCAGTCAAAATATATCTCAAAAAGTTTGAAATGGAATGTGCGAAAGTAATTGGAATGCCAATGAATTCAACCACCAAACTTGATAAAGACAAAAGCGGCAAGCTAGTTGACTCAAAGGTATATCAAGATATGATTGGTAGTTTATTATATTTGACAGTTAGCAGGCCTGATATTATGTTCAATGTATGTTTATATGCATATTTTCAATCATCTCCAAAACAATTTTATTTGATTGCTGTTAAGCGTATTTTTAAATATCTTGCTAGTATCATTGACCTAGGATTATAGTATCCTAAGTACACTTCTTTCAATTTTATCAGTTATTCAGATGCAGATTATGCTGGTTGCAAAATTGATCGAAAAAGTACTAGTGGAACATATCATTATTTAGGTCATGCACTTGTTTCATGGTTTAATAAAAAAAACAAAATTCTGTTATATTATTTACTGCTGAGGCAGAGTATGTTGCTGCAGGTAGTTGTTGTATTCAAGTTCTTTATATGAGATAACAGGTTGATGATTTTAAACTTATGTACAATCACATTTGAATCAAATGTGATAATACAAGTGCTATAAATCTTTCAAAGAACCCAATACAACATTCTAGAACTAAGCATATTGAAATTAGATATCATTTTCTTAGAGATCGTGTACAGAAATGTGATATTGTACTAAAATTCACAAGTAAACATGATCAATTGGCGGACATTTTCACAAAACCCTACCAGAAGATAGATTATGCATGATTAGAAGAGAAATATGAATGATGCATGTCATGAATATCTGTTAAACATTTTTATTCCATTATCTCAAATGATTTACAACAACTTGAGACTTCTAGTTTCATCTTTTAACTGTATTTTGTTTTCATAGATCAACATGTTATTCTCATATAAAGGATTAGGTAGTCAAAATGAAGAAGCAAATAAGGATTTTAAATTCTTATTCTGTTGCTTTAACTATATTATTTTTCTGTTTGACTCATAAACAAGTCGTTGAAGTACAGAGACAGTCTCATTAAGCTTCTTAATTTCGCGAGTTTTGGACTGCAGCCGAGTGAAAAAAATAACAATGGATGATCTGATTTATTAGCTGAATCAGTCTCTTGTTGCTTCATGACACCTACGATAGAAGCAGAAATAGATTGATCACGAGAAGTATTGAAAGAAAATTAATGAGCCATTAAAAATTTATAAAACGAGAATGCAAGCGAATTGCAAAAATGAGAAGGAGATTTGATGCAAATTAGATAAAGTTAAATATTGCTCTTATAGAGACGGAAATAAGAACAAGACACATTATCATCTCTTCAAATCTTATTTAGTCAAACTTACAAGATATGCTGGATGAAACGGGAGAGATGACTGATTGAGACGGTTCTTGGTTCAAACACAAAAGGTTACCATAATAAATTTTCTATGCCATTCTATCATTTTGGATAAACAGATATTTGATCAATGAGGAATGAAAAATTTTTCTTGTGAGTATTCGATGGGTGAAAATGATCATTTAAATAGAAATCGAAAGCTTTCAAATATCTACAAAATCTCGTTTGTCAACAACGTCAAGCGGGTTTGAATCTCCTTCGCACCGAATTGTTAGAATTAGGCTTGTAGCTTTTGCAGCCTTTGTCAGACATGGATGACTCCACTTATTTAATTTCAAATCTCTGCAACATCTAATTCGTCAACAATATCAAGCGGATTTAAATCTTCTTCCGCACCGATATGATAAAGTTTGGCCTCAGCCTTTGCAGCTTTTATCGAAAACGGGTAGCTCCAATTATTCAACTCTATAGTTTCTACTAAACGCACCGTTTTATTTGGTTATTGGTTATTACGGAAAGAAATCTTATTGAAGCCAATTGCGGTTCTTTGTTAATAATACCAAAATGGGGAGAAGTCTTATACTAGTATTATACTACCTTATTATATATGTTATATTTATTTTAAAATAAACTAACGTATATTTTAGGAGGAGCTTAAGTATTAACTGCGGGTCGGGGATTTTTATTCAGTATTTGTCATCATAAAAAAGGGAGAGATTGTAGAATCTAAGATTTTAAGTCTCGTATCTACGTATAGATTTTGATAATAACAAATAAATTCAATATTCAAGTTTAAGTTGTTTACGCATGAACAGACCTAAGCACATCAAGAAATCAAGCATGAGTAAAAAAAATAACAAGTCTACAAATGAAACTCATAGAGTAATTTTATACATCTCTTCAAATTTGAAATTGGATTAAGGTTCAAAATTAATATTTTCTTATAAAGTATCAAATTGCATTTTTACATTTGCATAACTTTATTAAAATATTTAATTTCAAAAATTATTATTATTTTTCCACATAAAAATTTGAATTTGTAAGATGATTGATTATTATCTTTAATATGTGCATGTGTTGTTTGAAAATCTTGAAGGGTGGTTGTGTATTTTTTTGACATATGCAAAAAAAAGATGATTTGATTTGAAAAATAAATCATGCTCATCTTGTCATGTATGAAAAGTAAAAAATTTGATTTGATTTTTTTGAAAAATGAATAGTTATTTTTGACAAAGATAAAAATGAGATGTTTTTATTTGAATCTTTTGAAAAGTGAATAGTGCTCTTATTTGACATGTGAAACTTTTTAAATTTGAATATGAAAACTCATTTGCCTATAAATAGCTCACTTGAGTTTTGCAAAAATAATAACAAGAGTTTACACATCAATTGTTAAGTTTTGCATTATTCTTTTAAAGCTATCATTCTCTCTTTTCTAAATTTTATGCCTTAATCATTGCTCATTGTGAGAGAGATATAGATTGTACTATATTATTTTTATCTCACTCATTGATAAGTGTATTCTGATAATCTATCCATTATCAATTTTTATATTTGTAAGAGGGTGCGTATAACCCTTATGTGTGTAGAATGTGTTTTACATAGGAAATAGTTGAATCACCAAATGTGAGGTGATTAGAAGTGTAGAGGGTGTTTTATAGGAATTCTTTATAGGGGTGTTGCTCAAAGGTGTAATAGATTTCCATTTCCACTTGAAAGAGATTGAAAAGTGAATTTGGGATTCTCAAGGGATAGTTTGAGACGAGAACATAGGCAGTGAGGTTGAATCTCGTTAAAATGCTGAGTTTGCTTCTTCTTACCCTTACTCTTTATATTTCCTGTTACTTTATATTCTGGTTATATTTTATATTGTATATTTGGTTTATAAGTATTAATTTTTTGCTATAATCCAATTCACCCCCCCTCATGTGTTAGTCATCTGGGCAACAAAAATAAAATTATGAATTAATATATAAAGTGTGTTTGCAAAATATAAAAAAATAAAGTTTTAAAATATTATTAAAAAATATAATATTATAATATTATTTTAACTTTATTGTAGATAGTCTAATGTAAATTCACCTAACTAGTGGCGAAACTAAGAATTCATTTTATGGGGGGGGGGGGAATAAAATGAAAACTATATAAAAAAAAATTGTACTATTTTTATATAATTTAAGTACTAAATCTTACATATGTTTAAAATTGTGAGTTTTTTTAAATTAATATATTATGATTTTTTATATGTTCTGCATAAGAATATGCTTGTTGAAATATATATAATTTAAATTTGATTGTTGCATTCTTTACTTGAAATATGAATATACCATTAATCTGTTTTTAATTTTTGTTAATATGTATATACATAATATCTATGTTTATATTTATATATTTCAAAATTTTGAAATTACAATAAATTTTAAAATATGTAAATTGTAAGTTTAAAATTAAACTTATAAGTAATTAATTTATAAGATTAAAATAATTTTATAGAAGGAGCCAAGATAATTTTAAAAAAAATGGCCAATATAAAATTATATAAATAACATCTATTAAATCATAAAAAACTAATATATATATATTTTCAAAATTAATATATATCATAATTAATATGTATTAATTATATAAAAAATGTTATAAAATTTAAAGAAATAAACTACTATTGCAAAAGAGAAATAAGAAATTCTTTCTGAAACTCTTAAGAATTGAAACTTTCTTTCTCTCTCTATATTTTCTTATGAATTTCATTACAACTCAAACTCCTATTTATAGGCTTTGAAATTACTATGCAAGTCACTATGCAAAATTTAAAATAATAGTGGTGGGGTCATTCACATAATTTAGTGGTGGGACAGGGGGGCGGCTGCCGACGTTCGTTCATTACACTCCCCCTTGAATGACCGCCAATAAAGAATTTGTCTCGTTAAAACCTTGTCAAATAAAAACCCAGTGGGAAGAAAAACCAATGGCGAAGGAAAAAGAGTACAGTCTTCTTATGTATCCACAAGTGCTTTAAGATTGCCTCATTAAAACCTTGCAGAGGAAAACCCAGTGGGACAAAACCTCAGCGAAGGAAAAAGAGTACAATCAGCACATTTACTCCCCCTGAAAAGTGCATGACAAAAGATCTTTGAGTCTTCGCATTCCAATGTTATGCACAATCTTCTTGAATGTGGAAGTTGGTAACGCCTTTGTGAATAAATCTGCCAGATTATCACTAGATCGTATCTGCTTGACATCAATTTCACCTTTCTCTTGAAATTCATGAGTATAAAAGAATTTAGGTGAAATATGTTTGGTTCTGTCACCTTTGATATATCCTCCTCTGATTTGAGTGATACAAGCAGTATTATCTTCATATAAGATTGTTGGGCTATTATTGATCATGGGAAATCCACACTTTTCCTGGATATGTTGAATAACTGATCTCAACCAAATACACTTTCGACTTGCTTTATGAATAGCAATGATCTCTGAGTGATTTGAAGAAGTAGCAGATAGTGTCTGCTTAACAGATCTCCATGATATGGCAGTATCTTCATAAATAAATAAATATCCAGTTTGAGATCTACCTCTGTGTGGGTCTGAAAGATAACCTGCATCTGCATACCCAATCAATTCTGGACTTGAACCATGTTGATAAAATAATCTCATATCAACCGTACCATGAAGGTAACGAAGGACATGTTTAATGTCATTCCAATGCCTTCGAGTTGGTGCAGAACTATATCTTGCAAGCAGATTAACTGAGAATGTAATATCTGGTCGAGTGCAATTTGCAAGATACATCAAAACTCCAATTGCACTGAGATATGGTACTTCAGGACCAAGAATTTCTTCATCGTCATCACAAGGACGGAATGGATCTTTCTTCACATCAAGTGTTCGAACAAACATTGGAGTACTCAGAGGATGAGATTTGTCCATATAAAAATGCTTTAGGAATTTCTCAGTATACATGGACTGATAAATAAAAATTCCATTTGGCAAGTGTTCAAGCTACAGGCCGAGACAAAATTTTGTTTTGTCAAGATCTTTCATTTCAAATTCATTCTTTAAATATATAGCGGTTTTTGAAATCTCTTCAGGAGTTCCCACAATATTTAAATCATCAACATAAACCGCAATAATGACAAATCTGGATTCTGATTTCTTAATAAAAACACATGGGCATATAGGATTATACCACATGCGTTCGGATTGCTTCAACCTATATAAAGATCTTTGTAGTCTGATTGAGTACATATTTCTAGATGTACTTGTAGATGTTACAGGCATCTTATATCCTTAAGGGATTTTCATATATATATATATATGTCATGGTCTAAGGATCCATATAAATATGCAGTGACCACATCCATCAACCGCATTTCCAATCCTTTTGTAACAACCAGACTAATAAAAAATCTAAATGTGATTACATCCATAACGGGAGAGTATGCTTCTTCATAATCAATCCCGGGTTTCTGCAGGAAACCTTGTGCAACAAGCCGTGCTTTGTATCGCACAATTTCATTTTTTTCATTACGTTTTCGTACAAATACCCACTTATATCCAACAGGCATCACACCCTTTGGTGTTTGGACAACAGGTCCAAATACTTCTCGTTTTGCTAACGAATTTAATTCAGCTTCAATAGCTGTTTTCCATTTTGGCCAATCATTTCTACGTCGACATTCTTTGACGCTTTTTGGCTCACTTTCTTCATTACTTCTGGTAATGTCAAGGGCCATTTTATATGAAAATATGTTATCGACAACAGTTTTATTTCTATCCAGAATTTCTCCAGTTTTCATGAAATGTATTGAAATCTCATTATTTTCAGGTACCTGTTCCTCTTCAGGAGAAAACATTTCATGACACACCTCTTCAGGAGGTCCCTTTTTAGGAGATTTATACTCTTCAAGAGTTTCCTCTTCAGGAGGTTCTGGAATAGAAGATTTAAACTCTTTAGGAGCACCAATTATATTTGTAGCATGTATTGTGGGTACGTATTCTTCAGGAACACCAAATTCATTTTGTATTCTTTTCCTTCTGGGAATTTTGTCTTTTGCACCAATAGGTCTTCCACGCTTCAGGTGTGTTTTAAAAAGGATGGAGATTCAACAATGACTTTTGAGGGAGATGGTCTAATAATTAATTTACCTTGAGAACATGCAGAGCACGGAGATTCATTGGGTAGAAATATCTTTTGATTCTTTAAGGGATGCCCATGCGAATTTTCAATAATTCATCTCATCATTATAGAACCCGGATGTCCAAGACGATCATGCCAAGTCATAAATACTTTAGGGTCAATGCACTTCTGGTGCATTACCACATATGATTCAATTGTTCTCATTTTTGTATAATACAATCCAGAACATAGAGCAGACAGTTTTTCTAATACGAGTTTCTGGCCCGATATTGTTTTAGTAATAAGAAGATGCTCTTTACTGTCTTCATTGGTCATTTCAATATGGTAATCATTACGACTTATATCTTTGAAACTCAATAAATTTCTTCTGGATTGTGAAGAGAATAGAGCATCATCAATACAAAATTTGGTGCCATTAGGCAACACAATATAAGCTCTTCCGGAGCCCTCAATTAAATCCGATGAACCTGATATGGTATGGACATAGGCTTTACTTAGTGTTAGATTTTGAAAATATTTCTTTTCTTTGAGAATTGTGTGAGTTGTAGCACTGTCAGTCAGACATATATCTTTATCATTCAACTCAGAGATAAAAAGCTTATCAATGTGATCTATGATTCTACAAAATATACAAAACTTTTATTACTGATAGAAAGAAAATACATTAATTGAGTGGAACACTTCCATCTCCAATTAAGTGTTCAATACTACCATCAGGATGATTAAAGAAATCAGATACATCAAGATGAGTAACGTCTACATCTACTGAATCTAATAAATCATCTGATGGTTCTACTAAATTTGTTTCATGCACTTTATTCTTTCCTTTAATAGAAGCTTGATATAAATCAGCTAAGTGTCTGGCCGTACGACAGGTACGTGACCAATGTCCAGTCATTCCACATCTATGGCACACCTCTTCACTTTTCTTTGAAGAATTATTTTGAGGATTTTTACCCCTTTTTGAATTGTACCACTTCTGGTGATATGGTATATTATAATCCCTTTTAATGTTGTCACTCTTAGGACCAACATTTTTATAATTTCTCCTACCACGTCCACGCCTCCGATTTCTTCTAAAGGATGCACCATTCACTTCTGGGAATGATGCAAACCTATTACCATTCACTTCAGGGAATGATATTGAGCCAGTAGGGCGTGACTGGTGGCTTTCTAATAAGAGCTCATTATTCTGCTTAGCTACTAGAAGACATGATATAAGTTCAGAATATTTCTTGAACTTTCTCTCTCGATACTGCTGCTGCAGGAGCACATTCGAGGTATGAAATGTAGTAAAAGTCTTCTCTAGCATATTTTCATCGGTGATTTTCTCACCGCATAATTTTAATACTGAGTTTATTTTAAAAAGTGCGGAATTATACTCACTAACACTTTTAAAATCTTGCAACCTCAGGTGCATCCATTGAGAACGAGCTCTTGAGAGGATGACAGTCTTCTGGTGTTCATACTTCTCCCTTAAATTGTTCCACAAAATATAGGGATCTTTTATTGTGAGATATTCAGTTTTCAATTCTTCATGAAGATGGTGGCGAAAGAAAATCATTGCTTTAGCACGTTCCTGCAGGGATGCTTGATTTCCTTCTTTAATAGTTTCTCCCAGGTTCATTGCATCAAGATGTATTTCAGCATCAAGTATCCAGGATAAATAATTTTTTCCAGATATATCGAGAGCAATAAATTCCAATTTTGTAAGATTTGCCATTTTCTACACATATAAATAATGAAATAAATATGTGTATCACATATTTATAAATTCACACAGATAATCATCAATAAAATATATTAAAGATTTCAAATAATATATTGAAAAACTTACAGAGGAATAAGGCCACTAGTTTCAAAATTGGTAGAATCGTCGTGCTGATAACGTGTTATAAAATTTAAAGAAATAAACTACTATTACAAAAGAGAAATAAGAAATTCTTCCTGAAACTCTTAAGAACTGAAACTTTCTTTCTCTCTCTATATTTTCTTATGAATTTCATTACAACTGAAGCCCCTATTTATAGGTTTTGAAATTACTATGCAAGTTACTATACAAGTTACTATGCAAATCACTATGCGAAATTTAAAATAATAGTGGTGGGGTCATTCACATAATTTAGTAGTGGGACAGGGAAACGGCTGCCGGCGTTCGTTCATTACAAAAAATTCATTAATCCTATTAAAAGGCAGGGGGCCTACCTTAATAACTATGCCGCTATACCTAGCTAAAATTTAATGCTATAATCCAAATTAAGAATTATAGCCAAACTTTGGACTTGCAATAGTGAGATTATTGCCAATGCTATTAAAACACTTTTATTGGTTGGGCTAAATAAGACATTTTACTAAAATTTAGATAATTTCAATAAAAAAGAGGCTACATTAAATTAGCCAAATTAAAAAATATTTAAATGATTTGTACAGTGGTTATCTAATTATGGAAGTGCTACAGTTGTTTAGTTAAAAGTTAAAATATCATTATTTTATTAAACACAACACGCGGGATTTTGGAAAGCATTATTTTATGGGTGATGCTACTCATCTTAGTAAAACGGGTTTTGGTTGGATCTCATTTAAATTTTAAATTTTTTTATATTATTTTTAAATAAATTTTTTTATATTGTTTTTAAATAATTTTTTTTAAATAATAATGTAATTTTTTTATATTTTTAAAAAGTATTTTAAGATATAAAAACAAATTATAAAAATTATAAAAAATAAAAAATAAAAAAGTGAAACGAGACCGATTTCACTCTTCTACGGAGAGTGCGGAGAGTGTTAGCTACTGTCCAGCATTACTCTTCTACGCTCTCTGTCGCTGTCGCGATTTCACTCCCATTCTCGCTCGCGCCTCCGTCTGGTTCTCTCGCGCCTCCACTCCCACGGCTGAACTCCTCAACTCTCTCTCTCTCACTCACGGCCACTCCCGGTCTGTAAGTGATTCTTTGAGTTTGTTTTTAGTATTTTGATTTTCAAAGATGGTTTCTTTTAGGGATTCTCCAGGAGATTATGACTTTGCTTGATTTTATATTAGTCTAATTTTAGTGTTTCGATTTCAATACCGTTCTCGCTTGTGGCTGTTTCTGTAGTTTAGGGTTTTGATTTTCAGAGATGGTTACTTTTTGGGTTTTATCATTCTTGTTTGATCCCTGCATTTCGATTTTTAATGAGAGCATTTGGTTGAATGCTTGTGGCTGTTTCCGTAGTTTAGGGTCTCGGTTTTACATAGTTTAGGGTTTCGGTTGTTTGATGCACTCGGTTTCTCTCATAATCTGTTCCTGTGTTGATTTGGTAGAATATCCATGTTTAGGCATGTGTATGTGCTGGGTAATATGTCTTGGAAAGAAAGGATCTCTAGATGGTGATTTCCACAAGTTTGGACACACTTAGAAAATATCAGAGAGATCCATTGCACATATCGTTGTTGTTATTTCAGAGAGATCCATGTTTACTCTGTTCCTGTGTTGATTATTTAGAAAGTACAGCAAGTTAATATCTATTGTATGCACTGATTTTAGCATTCTTGTTTGCATTCTAGTCACTGATTTTAGCATGCTATTATTTGAAGTTTGAGTGGAGTTTGTGACTTTCTTGCATGGTTATTGGTTTATGAAGGATGGATTCACAATTTATGGACAATACCTCATTCACCACACTCATGGAAAGTGGTGGAGAAGGAATTAACAGCCCCCCCCATGGCTAGTGTCTTGCGTAATAATGTTTTTTTTTTTTATATAAGTAAACAATTGCATTGATAGAATAGGCCAAGTCCAAGTACACAAGATGGATACAAGAGGTCTTGCATAATAATGTTGAGATCGCGATTGAAGTGACACAACCCGAACGGGAAGTAAGGGAAAGAAAAAAAATCCCAACGGGGTGTGTCCTTCAGCACGGAGGAAGCCATCCTCCTTGTATTAGGGTGGCTCAACATTAGTATGGATGCTATTCGGGGGACTGACCAAAGGGCTACCCAAATGTGAATAAGAATCCATGAATACTTTTATGCCGAAAGAAAACCTAACTGGCCTGAACGTACTAAGGGCTCCTTAACTAATCGATGGTCAACCATCCAAAAAGCCACAAACAAGTTCTGTGGGGCATTGGCCCAAATTGCATCACTGAATCCAAGCGGTGCCAGTGAACAAGACAAGGTATGATTTTAATTATTGTAAATATTCATTGAAATATATATTAATATTTTTAAAATTGTTGTTTAGATTGAGAAGGCAAAGATATTGTACCGATCTAAAGAAAAGACCACCTTCAACTTGG
Source organism: Platycarya strobilacea (assembly GCA_036898215.1). Taxonomy (NCBI): domain Eukaryota; kingdom Viridiplantae; phylum Streptophyta; class Magnoliopsida; order Fagales; family Juglandaceae; genus Platycarya; species Platycarya strobilacea. The sequence goes on along the minus strand of CM072551.1, from coordinate 34,771,787 downwards.
ACCATTGTTGGAACATATTGAGGCATCAACCAAAGTGGAAAATGTATATAGATAATTTAGAAAAGAATAAGGGAGGCTGCTCTACTGTTACAACCGACAACATTCGTGACAACATATCTGTCAATGCGGAGAGGCCACCCGGCAAGAAAGCTGAAAAAGAAAGGGAAAGAAAAAGGAAACTAAAAGATGAAAAGGATACTGAGTTTGATGAAAAGTTAAAGGAAATAGAGAGAGATAGGAAGCTAATGATGATTGAACGAAGGGAAGCAGTAAACAAGGCTGAGAGGGATTGGACTGATTGGTTAGAAATGACAAAGCAAAAGATGGAAATGGAAATCATGAGTATGGATATTGATAAGATGAATATGGTGCAGCAACAATACTTTTCAGAAATCTTCAAATGAAAATATTAGAGCAACAATAGTTTTGGCTGTTTTGGTATTTTGGTTATAGTATTTTTGTATAGTGGCTGGGGTAACTTTTTGTTTTAGAAGGATGATTACTCTGTTTTGCTATTTTGATGAACCTTACTTGATTGGACAGCCATGAATACTTTTGATGGTTGGAAGGAATTTTCATCAGTTTGATAGATGAAAATGTATAATTTGGACAGTTTGAAGTGATGTATTAGGTTGATTGCTGATCATGTATGCACTTTTGATATATTTGTATGAAGTGGTGAAAATACTGGAACGTATCAAATCAATACAGATTTATGTAGGTGTTTTTTATGCACTTTTGCTGGCTAGCAGTTTGAAGTGTTTATGTAGATATTTTTTTTTTTTTATCAATTTTTGATTTTTTGATATACTTCTGATGCACATTTGCTGGCTAGACAGTTTAAAGTGTTTCTATAGGTGTTTTGTTATCAATTTTTGGTATTCTTGATACATTTTATATGCACCGTAGATTTTTTCTTGGTGGTGTTTATGTAAGTGTTTTGTAATAATTTTGGGATTATTAGCATTAAATTACCTTTGGAAATATGATTTTTTAATATTAATTTAATTAGAATATAATTATTATTAATATTATATTGGTTATAATTATAAAATGTGATAAAAAAAATTAAATAAAAAATTATTAATTTAATAATATTTTATTATAATATAGAAAATAAATAGCTAATCCAACGGGCACCTTGAATTTAAATTGATTGGGCAAATGTAAAATAGTGGGATATTGGCTAAAATTTGAAGATAGATTTGCCTAAGCCATTGAGAGTGCTCTTAGGGTTATATATCTGTCTCACTAGTAATCACTCCATTTTCTCTTTTGTGACCAACCAACCAGGTTAATGGAGATCCAGAAAGAAAACCGCAACATCCATGACCACCAACGCCGTCAGATGGCAGCAAAATTCGAGCTGAAGCGCAAGCTTTTCAAGGCCTTTCTAAGAGATCCTGATCTCCCCGCCGAAATTCGAGAACAGCAGCAGTACAAGCTGGCCAAGTTGCCCAGAAACAGCTCCTTCACGCGCCTCAGAAACCGGTGCATCTTCACGGGTCGCCCTCGTGGCGTGTACCAGTTCTTCCGGATGTCCCGTATCGTTTTCCGTGAATTGGCCTCCCGAGGTGCTCTCAACGGCGTTAAGAAAGCGTCTTGGTAGAGAAGGAAGGGATTCAATTTTGTACTTCTGTTAGATTGAACGAACAAGATTTGTGCTTTTCAAATGAAACACTTGCTTGTTTACGGTGATGTTAGAAATAATTTCTCTGTTTTGGGATTCTTCCTGGTTTTTTTTTTTTTTTATAGATAATATGAGATAAGATAAGATAAAATGAAAGAATTGTTGTGGAATTCATTTGTTCTTGAAATTTGATGTGGTTTTGCTGATGTTTTACTGAATGATTTTACAAAATCATACCTGATGTCCGAAATCGATAAAACTTGAAGCTTGGAACTGGGGTTAAAATGGGTGAGTAGACACGGCTGACTTATCTGTGTCGGTTGAGTTAGATCTGTTTACCTGGTCTGGGCCTCATTTTATTTATTTTTCCCTATTTCATTAAGCTCTCAGGTTATGGTGATTTTGATATGATGCGAGAGACAGGGAAGCGGGAAGGCTTTCCTATGTATTGCTATGTAGAGAACTGATTGAAGGATGTAACTTTGGACTTGGATCTCCTCCTTTGCAAAAAGGGCATAGGTAAGTAAATTCCATTTGCATGTTCTGTTTCAAAATTACAGTGAATAGGAAAACGTAGAGTTTTTACCTAGTTTTATTTGAATTTTGAAACAAGTGTGTGAATTGAAACTCAAATTGTTTGAAGCCTATACAATTGAATTCTTTGTAGAATTGATTCTTTGGTACAAGGGTCCAGTAACTTAGAAAATTAATGCAGAGCTATATTTTTAAGTTTTAACCCTATTCCTATCGTAGTGATGTGTCCTTTATACCTTTATCCTTATTCTCGGTACTGAAGTGGTTCATGCCAACTTGATGACCTTGTATCACTTGGACCATACCCACTTCTTCATGAAAATCCTGGTTTCCATGAAGCTTGTGTAACATGGACTGATGCTGCCTTCTGATAGCATTGTCTAACTTGACTAAGTATGTTTTCGAAGTAGCTCCGACACCGAATCCGACTCCATATGGGTCAATTGGTTGATTAGTTTAAGATTCCCCCTGAGTTTCCTTCTTTTTTTGTACCTATTCTCAAATTTGTGGGGAAGTAATACTAAAAGGGTAAATATGTTTGGTGTCTGATTCCCTCGTGTGTTCGCTTGAAGTGTTAAATGTCACACTGAGAATTGGTCTTGAATTATATTGATGGAGTTTAAAAAGAGTATATTTGCCATATGCCAAGTTGCCAGGCAGCCTGAAGGAAGGAAAGTTACACCATGGAATCCTGTCGCCGATCCGATTGTAGAATTATTTGAAGTATTCCTTCCTCATATTGAGAGATGATGTTTGTGGCAGCCAACTGCATTCCAAAGCTCTGTTCTGATGAGTAGAAATCGAAGGAAACTAGATTGGAAAATAGTTCTTAGACAGGGAAACAAAACAAATTTTATGATGTTTTGGAAGGATTGTGTAATGGGTTCTTTGTAGTCTGTTGTATAAAGCATGCTCGTTTTGGCTAACTTGCAACCTAAAAAGGATTACACTGCAATTTTATCACTTTCGTCATTGGTATTTCCTGCCAATGTTAAACAAGTTTGGGAGAGAGAGAGAGGAGTTGCCATCGTGTTTACACTTAACAGTCTTGGACTATTTGTCATTGTTCCTGCAACCAAATATTGAAGCATCTAGAGTATGTTTGTCAAAGTCAACCTTCAGTTATCTTACAATCTTTTTCCTTGAGTGTATTATATATGGTATTGTAAGCGAGTAGATAATATATGAATCATGTTGTTGGGATGATGAGTTAAGATAAAATAAATTGAGAAAAAAATTAAAAGTTTAATAAGATATTATTAGAATATTACTTTTTGATATTATTATTATTTTAAAATTTAAAAAAATTGAATTATTTATTATATATATTTTTTATAGAAGTTTGAGTAAGTTGTGATGATGAAATGAGATGAGACGAGTTGAAATCATCTCTCAATCCAAATGATGCAAACTAATTATTATAATCTTTTTAGAAATTGCGGTAATATATTAATATTTTATAGTATGAGGCATGGTCTTGAGATTATTCAATAGAGTAAAACTACATTATATAGTTGCAAATATTAATTATCTTAAAAATTTACCTTCACATATGATATATACACACAATTTAGGTATATCGGATTCTATAATTGATCGAGATTTCTTAAAGAATTTAAATACTTACAAATTATAATATAAATATATCACTTATTATGGAACCCATTCTCACTGTGAAATGCTCAAAACATTAATATAAGTTTTTCTCAAAAGATTAACATAAATTTCAAAACAAAGCATATGATCGGATTAGAGATGAATTATAACCACGTGAAAAATGTTACATATAAGTTCACACATCACACATCATATGATATTTTTATTTTTTACAAATTTTTTGAATTTTTTTTTGTAAAAAATATATGGTGTGTAACGTGTAGACTTATGTATATATATTTTTCTATTATTTATATATGTTTAAGGCGTGATTTTAAAATTTAAAATCTCAAACTCTTAAATAAATTAATTTTTTAAAATTAAAAAATATTAAAAATAAAATAATATTATATACCATAATTTTATCATATTTAATCTTACTAAAGTTGTATATTCATTATTATGATAAATGATTATTTAATAATAATAAATGTGTAACATTTTATTTAATAAAATAAAAGTAAGATAATAGTATGATGTATATATATATTAAAATCGTGGGACTCCGATTTGTTGTATTATATTTACTAAATTTGAGTATACGGTATGTTATTTTCATTTATAAAGAGTGTTCTTATTGGATTGTTTAAAGTTAAATTTAAAAAAATATAAATTTATACCCATTAAATTATTTTTATTATATTTGATTAAAAGTAAGAAGAAAAAAGTAAAAGAAAAAATAAAAATATTTTTTATTTTTAAAAATAAATAATAAAATTAAAAATTTGTGCATATAATGAACGAACGAAATTTATCAGCCGCCCCTGTCCCACCACTAAATTATGTAAATGACCCCACCACTATTATTTTAAATTCTGCATAGTGACTTGCATAGTGACTTACATAGTAACTTGCATAATAATTTCAAAACCTATAAATAGGGGCTTCAGTTGTAATGAAATTCATAAGAAAAAATAGAGAGAGAAAGAAAGTTTCAGTTCTTAAGAGTTTCAGAGATAATTTCTTATTTCTCTTTTACAATAGTAGTTCCTTTCTTTAAATTTCATAACACGTTATCAGCACGACGGTTCTGCCAATTCTGAAGCTAGTGGCCTTATTCCTCTGTAAATTTTTCAATATATTATTTGAAATCTTTGATATATTTTATTGATGATTATCTGTGTGAATTTATAAATATATTTTCTGAAATACACATATTTATTATTTATATGTGTAGAAAATGACAAATCTTACAAAATTAGAATTTGTTGCTCTTGATATATCTGAGAAAAATTATTTATCCTGGATACTTGATGCTGAAATACATCTTGATGCAATGAACCTGGGAGAAACTATTAAAGAAGGAAATCAAGCATCCCTGCAGGAACGTGCTAAAGCAATGATTTTCCTTCGCCACCATCTTCATGAAGAATTGAAAACTGAATATCTCACAGTAAAAGATCCCTATATTTTGTGGAACAATTTAAGGGAGAGGTATGAACACCAGAAGACTGTCATCCTCCCAAGAGCTCGTTCTCAATGGATGCACCTGAGGTTGCAAGATTTTAAAAGTGTTAGTGAGTATAATTCTGCACTTTTTAAAATAAGCTCAGTATTAAAATTATGCGGTGAGAAAATCACCGATGAAGATATGCTAGAGAAGACTTTTACTACATTTCATGCCTCGAATGTGCTCCTGCAGCAGCAGTATCGAGAGAGAAAGTTCAAGAAATATTCTGAACTTATATCATGTCTTCTAGTAGCTGAGCAGAATAATGAGCTCTTATTAGAAATCCACCAGTTACGCCCTACTGGCTCAATATCATTCCCTGAAATGAATGGTAATAGGTTTGCATCATTCCCAGAAGTGAATGGTGCATCCTTTAGAAGAAATCGGAGGCATGGACGTGATAAGAGAAATTATAGAAATGTTGGTCCCAGGAATGACAACATTAAAAGGGATTATAATATACCATATCACCAGAAGTGGTACAATTCAGAGAGGGGTAAAAATTCTCAGAATAATTCTTCAAAGAAAAGTGAAGAGGCGTGCCATAGATGTGGAATGACTGGACATTGGTCACGTACCTGTCATACGGCCAGGCACTTAACTGATTTATATCAAACTTCTATTAAAGGAAAGAATAAAGTGCATGAAACAAATTTAGTAGAACCATCAGATGATTTATTAGATTCAGTAGATGTAGACGTTACTCATCTTGATGTATCTGATTTCTTTAATCATCCTGATGGTAGTATTGAACACTTAATTGGAGATGGAAGTGTTCCACTCAATTAATGTATTTTCTTTCTATCAGCAATAAAAGTTTTGTATATTTTGTAGAATCATGGATCACATTGATGAGCTTTTTATCTCTGAGTTGAATGATAAAAATATATGTCTGGCTGACAGTGCTACAACTCACACAATTCTAAAAAAAAAGAAATATTTTCAAAAAATCTAACACTAAGTAAAACCTATGTCCATACCATATTAAGTTCATCGGATTTAATTGAGGGTTCCGGAAGAGCTTATATTGTGTTGCCTAATGGCACCAAATTTTGTATTGATGATGCTCTATTCTCTTCACAATCCAGAAGAAATTTATTAAGTTTCAAAGATATACGTCGTAATGATTACCATATTGAAACGACCAATGAAGGCAGTAAAGAGCATCTTCTTATTACTAAAACAGTATCGGGCCAGAAACTCGTATTAGAAAAACTGCCTGCTCTATGTTCTGGATTGTATTATACAAAAATGAGAACAATTGAATCATATGTGGTAATGCACCAGAAGTGCATTGACCCTAAAGTATTTATGACTTGGCATGATCGCCTTGGACATCCGGGTTCTATAATGATGAGACGAATTATTGAAAATTCGCATGGGCATCCCTTAAAGAATCAAAAGATATTTCTACCCAATGAATCTCCGTACTCTGCATGTTCTCAAGGTAAGTTAATTATTAGACCATCTCCCTCAAAAATCATTGTTGAATCTCCATCCTTTTTACAAAGGATTCACGGAGATATATGTGGGCCTATTTATCCATCAAGTGGACCATTTAGATATTTTATGGTTCTAATTGATGCATCTAGTCGATGGTCACATGTTTTTCTTCTTTCCACTAGAAATGTTGCATTTGCTAGACTTCTTGCTCAGATAATTAAACTACGAGCACAATTTCCTGAGTATCCAATTAAGACCATTCGATTGGATAATGCAGGTGAATTTTCATCTCAAGTTTTTGATGATTATTGCATGTCAATAGGAATAGATGTTGAACATCCTGTTGCCCATACACACACACAAAACGGTTTAGCTGAGTTTTTGATCAAAAGGCTTCAACTAATCGCTAGACCTTTACTTATGAAATCAAGACTACCTATTTCTGTTTGGGGACATGCTATACTTCATGCAGCATCTCTAATTCACATTAGACCATCTGCATATCATAAATATTCTCCATTACAGCTTGCATTTGGTCAACAACCAAATATTTCTCATCTTCGTACTTTTGGATGTGCTGTATATGTTCTAATTGCACCTCTACAACGTACAAAAATGGGCCCTCAACGTAGACTTGGGATATATGTTGGTTTTGATTCTCCATCCATTATTAGATACCTTGAACCCCTTACAGGGGATATGTTTAAAGCACGTTTTGAGGATTGTCATTTTGACGAATCAAATTTTCCGTTAATGGGTAAAGAAAAGTCGGTGCCTGAAACACGACAAGATATTACTTGGGATAATAAGACCCTGTCTCATTTTGATCCTCCTACAAATGAATGTAAACGGGAAGTTCAAAGGATTATTCATTTGCAAAATGTTGCAAATCAGTTACCGGATGTATTTACTGATACTAAAGGTGTAGTAAAATCTTATATTCCTGCTGTTAATACTCCAGCAAGGATTGAAGTCCCTGAATGACAAATTGTCAAAATAGCAATAGGTGAATCTAAAATACGCCTGAAGCGTGGAAGACTTATTGGTGCAAAAGACAAAATTCCCAGAAGAAAAAGAATACAAAATGAATTTGGTGTTCCTGAAGAACACGTACCCACAATACAGGCCACAAATATAATTGGTGCTCCTAAAGAGCTTAAATCTTCTATTCCAGAACCTCCTGAAGAGGAAACTCTTGAAGAGTATAAATTTTCTAAAAAGGGACCTCCTGAAGAGGTGTGTCATGAAATGTTTTCCCCTGAAGAGGAACAGGTACCTGAAAATAATGAGATCTCAATACATTTCATGAAAACTGGAGAAATTCTGGATAGAAATAAAACTGTTGTCGACAACATATTTTCATATAAAATGGCCCTTGATATTACCAGAAGTAATGAAGAAAGTGAGCCAAAAAGCATCGAAGAATGTCGACGTAGAAATGATTGGCCAAAATGGAAAACAGTTATTGAAGCTGAATTAAATTCGCTAGCAAAACGAGAAGTATTTGGACCTGTTGTCCAAACACCAAAGGGTGTAATGCCTGTTGGATATAAGTGGGTATTTGTACGAAAACGTAATGAGAAAAATGAAATTGTGCGATACAAAGGACGACTTGTCGCACAAGGTTTCCTGCAGAAACCCGAGATTGATTATGAAGAAACATACTTTCCCGTTATGGATGCAATCACATTTAGATTTTTGATTAGTTTGGTTGTTATAAAAGGATTAGAAATGCGGTTGATGGATGTGGTCACTACATATTTATATGGATCCTTAGACCATGACATATATATGAAAATCCCTGAAGGATATAAGATGCCTGAAGCATCTACAAGTACATTTAGAAATATGTACTCAATCAGACTACAAAGATCTTTATATGGGTTGAAGCAATTCGGGCGCATGTGGTATAATCGCTTAAGCGAATATCTATTGAAAGAAGGATTTGAGAATAATCTTATATGCCCATGTGTTTTTATTAAAAAATAAGAATCCGGATTTGTCATTATTGAGGTTTATATTAATGATTTAAATACTGTGGGAACTCCTGAAGAGATCTCAAAAACCGCTATATATTTAAAGAATGAATTTGAAATGAAAAATCTTGGCAAAACAAAACTTTGTCTCGGCCTGCAGCTTGAGCACTTGTCAAATGGAATTTTTATTCATCAGTCCATGTATACTGAGAAAGTCCTAAAGCATTTTTATATGGACAAATCTCATCCCCTGAGTACTCCAATGATTGTTCGAACACTTGATGTGAAAAAAGATCCATTCCGTCTTTGTGATGACGATGAAGAAATTCTTAGTCCTGAAGTACCATATCTCAGTGCAATTGGAGTTTTGATGTATCTTGCAAATTGCACTCGACCAGATATTACATTCTCAGTTAATCTGCTTGCAAGATATAGTTCTGCACCAACTCAAAGGCATTGGAATGGCATTAAACATGTCCTTCGTTACCTTCATGGTACGGTTGATATGAGATTATTTTATCAACGTGGTTCAAGTCCATAATTGATTGGGTATGCAGATGCATGTTATCTTTCAGACCCACACAGAGGTAGATCTCAAACTGGATATTTATTTACTTATGGAGATACTGCCATATCATGGAGATCTGTTAAGCAGACACTATCTGTTACTTCTTCAAATCACATAGAAATCATTGCTATTCATGAAGCAAGTCGAGAGTGTATTTGGTTGAGATCAGTTATTCAACATATCCAGGAAAAATGTGGACTTCCTATGATCGATAATAGCCCAACAATATTATATGAAGATAATACTGCTTGTATCACTCAAATCAGAGGAGGATATATCAAAGGTGACAGAACCAAACATATTTCACCGAAATTCTTTTATACTCATGAACTTCAAGAAAAAGGTGAAATTGATGTCAAGCAGATACGATCTAGTGATAATCTGGCAGATTTATTCACAAAGGCGTTACCAACTTCCACATTCAAGAAGATTGTGCATAACATTGGAATGCGAAAACTCAAAGATCTTTTGTCATGCACTTTTCAGGGGGAGTAAATGTGCTGATTGTACTCTTTTTCCTTCGCTGAGGTTTTGTCCCACTGGGTTTTCCTCTGCAAGATTTTAATGAGGCAATCTTAAAGTACTTGTGGATATATAAGAAGACTGTACTCTTTTTCCTTTGCTATTGGTTTTTCTTCCCACTGGGTTTTTACTTGGCAAGGTTTTAACGAGATAGATTTCTTATTGGCGGTCATTCAAGGGGGGTATAATGAACGAACGAAATTTATCAGCCGCCCCTGTCCCACCACTAAATTATGTGAATGACTCCACCACTATTATTTTAAATTCTGTATAGTGACTTGTATAGTGACTTGTATAGTAACTTACATAGTAATTTCAAAGCCTATAAATAGGGGCTTCAGTTGTAATGAAATTCATAAGAAAAAATAGAGAGAGAAAGAAAGTTTCAGTTCTTAAAAATTTTAAAAAGAATTTCTTATTTCTCTCTTACAATAATAGTTACTTTCTTTAAGTTTCATGCAAATTAAATTTATATTTTTTTGAAGTTTAACGATCACAATCCAATAGGAATGCTATTATGTGCTGATACTGATAGTGATTCCATCTAAAGTCTGGTTCCATCGCATACAGCTCCTTGGGGAAAACAGGCTCCACCACCACCACTCGCTAATCCGAATGCTCGTCGAGCCGACATTCTCAAATAGAGCACCGATTTTCTCTGTCCTTTTCGGTCCTCCAATCAATGTGCTTAAAGCTCTGGCAGTAGTGGCGGAGGACTGAGCACCAAATTCCTTAAGACGGAATCCGGATTCTCTTATAAAAGATGTACGGTGATCACACTGACACGAGATCGACGTCTCCAGTCGCATTGTCGGTGAACGATTTCGACGTGCTGGGTCACTACAAGGAGACGAGCTCGTTCAGGAGCTGGGCGCAGAAGACTGCGGAGAGCTACCAACTCCAGCTTGCTCTGGCACTTCGCCTCTCCGCCCAGGCTGCCCGTGCCGATGACCCCAATTTCTTAGATTTCAAATCCGGCGACCGGGGAACTCCATCGCCTTCTCCTTCTGCTGAGGCTATATCTCATCGATTCTGGGTATTTCATTTCTTGCTTGTTTAAGGGTTCACTTCTTTTTTGTAAGTGAATTACGTAAATAATTGTTAGGGAGGTATTTTGTAGAGGTAAATTGTAATTTTGGCTTGGTTTGATGTTTGGATGAAGGTGAATGGCTGCTTGTCATACTTCGACAGAATTCCGGATGGTTTTTACCTTATCCATGGGATGGATCCATACGCGTGGACTCTAAGTACTGATGAGCAGGACAGTGGTCGAGTCCCATCATTTGAATCGTTGAAGGCTGTTGACCCTCGTGAAGATATGTCAATCAAAGTGGTTTTGATCGATAAATCTAGAGATCCTGGTTTGAAGGAACTGCAGAATAGGCTACTCATTCTTTGTGGTGGCTGGATTCCCATAGAAGACATGGCTGATCAGCTTGCAATCATTGTTTGTAATCAATTGGGGTGGGCTTCATACTACTCTTTGACTTTAATGTTTAATTGGAATCTTGTTTTCTTTTAAAAAAATTATGTTGTCGTTACAAGGGGTGCGGCTTCTACAGAAGAAATTTTGGGTGCACGCTGGGGGGAGAGTTTTGAAGTTCTGAAAGATTGCCGAGGCTCTGTCATACTACCAATCGGAAGCTTATCAGTAGGCCTCTGTGTCCATCGTGCGTTACTGTTTAAAGTAATCCTCGCAACCTTAATGCAGTTTGATGTACTCTTCAACAATTTGATTTAGTTACATTATAGCAATGTGTGTGTGTGTATATATATATATATATATTTTTTTTCATAAAAAGATTGATATGTACCCTCAAGCTACTTGTGAGAAAAGATATTTGTAACCGTGAATTGTATAACTGCCGTGTAATCGCTTTGAAAAAAGTGAATAAAACACAAGACTCGCATGAAAAAAGTTATTTTTTTAATAGTAGATCCCACTATTTTTCAAAGCGATTTTGCGGTATTTACACATTTTGTATGCAACATTATTGTTATCTCGTACCCTTTTGTTACGAAAAATGATGTTGACATAAATGCTTTTCTTGACTATTATTTGATGATCATCGAAAATATTTCTCATTTTGGCATTCTACAGATATCTACAAAAAGGTTTTTGAGGATTACGCTGCACACTAATTGTACTTTTGGCAGGTACTAGCGGACATGGTTAACCTACCATGCCGAATTGCAAAGGGCTGCAAATACTGTAGAAGGGATGTATCTGCCTCCTGCCTTGTGCAATTTAGCCCTGAAAGGTATGTTGTGTTAGTTGTATATTTTAATAAATGATAGTAGCATGAACTATTTAAACCAATAAGCGAGGCGACATGAGCCAACTACCAAAGTTTATATGCAGTAGTAAGAAGGAATGAAAAGAAACTACAACTTGTAAAAAAAGATTTAAGAAAAAACGGTGCATAAATGGGAGGAGGTGGGCCTGGGCCTTGAGATGGGTTCTAGCTTAGGAGGGGGGGCCTTGCAATCTCGCAGACCTATTGGGAGCGTGGGCTTAAGTGAGGGTAAAGAAAGTGTTTAGGCTGTGGGTAAGAATGGGTCGAAAGGGAGTGGGTTGGGTCAGGGAGCCGATCCAATTTGGAGAAAGTTGTTTCGCAAATCACCCGAAATTTCGGATCCAGGTGTTGGCATCCCTTGCATGGCGCCGGTAGGCGATTGGCTGGACCTCTCACCGGTACAGAAATTTTCGCCGGTCACTGGCGATCTTCCAGGAGGCCTGAAACAGCCCGTTCGACAGCTGGAAATTGAGGAGGGTGAGTAGATTGAGGACACCGATGACGCAGAAGATGCAGAAGTGGAGATTTTGCCGTGTCCTGTGCATTTTAGCCATTCCATGTAAGAACCTTCTCCCAAATCTCCATTTTCCTTAGTATTACAGAATAGATTTGATGTGTTGGGGGAGGAGTTGACCAGCGAAAGAGAAGGGGAGGATTTAGGAGGTGTTGATAAGAGTTCAGGGGGGATGGATTTGCAGATGGTTAGTTGTGAAGGGGAGTGCTTTGAAGAGGGTGATGCAGAACCAATTTGTATGCTTCCTCCTAGTTCCAATTTAGGCTGGGTGTTGAAGAAAGTGATGGAATTACATGCTCTCTTTGGGGTGTCTATATTGGCTTTAAAGAGCAATTCTAGGCATTGGTGGTGGCCATAGAAGATTGTCATTTGAAGTCTGCCCCCAAGAGGAATAGGGAGTTCAAAAGATTGCAATGTTCAATAAACTATGATTTAAAGGAGGTGAGTGGCAGAAGGAGTAGAACGAAGGGAAGGGGAGTTAACTTTATCCATGATACCTAAGATTTTATCTTGGAATGTGCGGGGGCTTAATGACCGCAATAAGCACCTTTGTATTAGATCCTTATTGTGGTTGTGGAAGGTAGATGTGGTTTGTCTCCAAGAAACAAAAATGCGGATCATTGATAGAATAGTTATTCGTAGTTTGTGGGGATGCTCGTATGTGAGTTGGTCGTATCTGGCTTCATTTGGAGCATCAGGGGGTATTTTTTTAATGTGGGATAAAATAGTAGTGAAAGAGGTAGAGGAAAGCATTGGGTTTTTATCGGTGGCTAGCCGTTTCAAAAATGTAGTAGATGGATGGGAGTGGGCTTTTGTAGGTGTCTATGGGCCCAACATAGATAGTGAAAGGAGAAGACTTTGGGATGAATTAGCGGGCTTATACTCAATGTTTTAAATTTCGTACCGTACCGGCCGGTACGGTCGGTACATACTGTACCGGAGCAATGACTGGTACAGAAATAGGGTCTGTTTCGTATCGGCCCAGATTTCGACCGTATCGGCCATGTGTACCGGCCTGTACCGGCCGGTACCGGATTTGAGAATTTTTTTTCATTTCTTCCTATTTTTTTATACTAATTTAGACTAGATTATTTACATATATGTTAATATATATAATTAATTCATATATTAACTATTATTTTGAAATATAATTTATATATATTTTTATATATATAATTTTTTTTTTATGTATAGACTATTCTGAAACAGTACACGAAATAGTACTGGTACTGAAATATTTCGTTCCAGTGCCTTGACCGGTATGCTCACCGGTATGGTATTCAAAACATTGCTTATACTACCTATGGGAGGTACCGTGGTGTATGAGTGAAGATTTTAACACCACTCGCTTTCCTAGCGAGTGATCAGGGAATCATGGCATCTCCTTGGCTATGGAGGATTTCACGGATTTTTTGTTCGACCTTGGTCTCATCGACCTACCCCTTGTTGGAGGTGAGTTCACTTGGTCCAATAATAGGGCATGGTCAAGATTGGATCAGTTTCTTGTTTCTCCTTCCTGGGAATCACATTTTTTGGACCTATGCCAGAAACGGTTGAGTCGGATTTGTTCAGATCATTTTCCTATTCTACTAGCTTGTGGTGGTATTCATAGGGGCTGTTGGTACTTTAAGTTTGAAAATATGTGGTTAGTAGCAGACGGGTTAGTCAACAAGGTTCGTGAATGGTGGTCTTCTTATCAATTTACAGGTACTCCTAGCTATCTCCTTGCAGGTAAGCTTAAGGATCTGAAGCAAGACCTTAAGAAGTGGAACATGGAGAATTTTGGTTGTATTGAAAACTATAAGGACAACTTGCTGGGAGAGCTACAAGAGTTAGAGGGGCAGGTTATGTTGGGAGACCCCTCAGAAGAGAACTTGACAAGGAAGAGGGCAGTGGAGACTGAACTTGAGAGGGTCTTGTTTATGGAGGAGATCTCATGACGATAAAAATCTCGGGTTTTGTGGCTAAAAGAAGGTGATAAATGTACAAAGTTCTTTCATAAAGTAACTAACTCACATAGGCACAACAATACCATTGAGATGCTCACCTCAGGTAACCAAGTTTTTTTTATCCTCCCACGAATTAGAGAAGCATGTTGTCAACTATTATGAGAACTTGTTTAGGGAGCTGACCTCTTGGAGGTTGAAGTTGGAGGTTGAAGCTCGATGGTTTGTCTTTAGAGTCTATTGATACATAGAGTGCGAGTTGGTTGGAGAAACTGTTTGAAGAAAATGAAGTTTGTAAAGTTATCAACAGTATAGCAAATAGCAAAAGACAAAGCACCTAGGCCATCTAGGCTAGATGGTTTTTCGTTGGGTATTTTTCAACATTGTTGGGAGATTGTGAAAGATGATGTTATGCAGGTTTTCCTAAAATTTCATACATTCAAAAAGTTTGAGAGATGTCTTAATACAACATTCATGGCTCCCATCCCAAAAAAAAGGGGGCGACGAAAATTGAGGACTTCTACCTCATAAGTCTGGTGAGTGGGGTATATAAGATTATATCGAAAGTACTTGCTAATCGGTTAAGTTTTGTTATGGGGCAAATCATTTCTAAACCCCAAAATGTATTTGTGCGGGGAAGTCAGATACTTGATTCGGTGCTTGTGGCCAATGAGTGCTTGGATCATAGGTTGAAGAAGGGCATACCGGGCATTCTATGCAACCTTCACATGGAGAAAGCATATGATCATGTGAATTAGGATTTCTCTTCTATCTATTCAGGAGATGTGGCTTTGGTGATAGGTGGATTGCATGGATACGACATTGTGTCACCACTGTTCGCTCCTTAGTGTTAGTCAATGGCACACCCGTGGGTTTCTTCAATAGTTCTTGTGGGTTGTGGCAAGGGGATCCACTCTCTCATTTTCTTTTTATTATCATCATGGAAGCTTTTGGGCGGATGGTTAAGGCAACGATTGATGGGGGAGTCATCATTGGTTTCTCAGTGGGTAATGGTACTGATGGTTCAATTATGATTTCTCATCTTTTATTTGCAGATGCACACTGATCTTTTGTGAATCGATCATGGCCAAATCCAAACTTTACGTGCACTTTTGCTATGCTTTGAAGTTGTGTCAGGGCTTTAAGATTAATCTTGGCAAATCAGAGATTGTGGTGGTGGGGATGGTGCCTAGTATTAGAAGCCTAGTTGATTTCATGGGTTGTAAAATGTCTCTTTTGCCTATGAAATATTTGGACTTTCTATTGGGGGCAACTTCCAAAGTTAGAACTATTTGGGATGGGGTTCTTGAGAAAGTGGAGAAAATGCTGACTGGATGGAAAATGATGTATCTATTGAATGGGGGGCGGCTCACTCTGATCAAGAGTACCTTATCTAATCTTCCGACTTATTATTATTATTATTTTTTATCTCTATTCCCATTGCCTGCAGGGGTGGCGAATCGGATTGAGAATTCCCATTGCCTGCAGGGGTGGTGAATCGGATTGAGAAGTTATTTCGAGCTTTTTTATGGGCGGTTTGGGGGAGGAAACCAAAGTCCATTTTGTTAAGTGGGATTCCCCAATCTCTAGTGGAGGATTAGGAGTGCACAATCTAAGTTCTTTATCAAGGCTCTACTGGGCAAATGGTTATGGAGGTTTCACATGGAAGAGGACTCATTGTGGAAGGAAGTTGTAGTTTCTAGACATGGAGGCGCCTTTGTTGGTGTTTTTTTTTTTGGGGGGGGGGGGGGGGGTTGGTGTACTAACGTGGTGAGGGGGAGACATGACGTTGGTTTGTGGAAACATATTAGGGGAGGTTGGCAAGGTTTTGAAAATAATATCTGTTTTGTGTTGGGTGACGGCACTAGAATAAGATTTTGGCAAGATGTTTGGTGTGGCGAGCGCCCTCTAGAAAGGGTCTTTCCAACTATTTTTAGCATTGCCGCTAATAAGGAGGCCTCAGTGGCGGACTTGCTTGATATAGTTCATGGTTCCCCCTAGTGGAAATTCCTCTTTACTCAGAACAATGATGGTTGGGAACTAGCCATGTTTCAGATTTTTTTAGCTTGTTACATTCTACAAGAGTTAGAACGGCACAAGGTAACAGGATACAATGGCGGTCTATAGACAACAAGAAATTCACAGTTAAGACCTATTACAAAATTTTGGTTCGTCAAGGTAATGAAGCTTTCCCATGGAAGAGCATCTGGTGTTCTTACGTACCCTCCAAAGTGGCTTTCTTTGTATGTACTGCAGCCTTGGGTAATATTTTAACATCGGTTGCTTAAGAAAGAGGGGTCTCATTGTGATGGTTTTGTATTATTTGTGCAAGAATCACGGAGAATCAGTGGACCATTTATTACTACATTGTGAGGTGACAAGAGCATTGTGGAATGGAATATTTAGCAGAGTGGACATTGCGTGGGTGATGCTATTTAAGGTGGTTGATTTGCTTGCGTGTTGGAAGACCATTCATGGTTGTCCACAAGTGGTTGCAGTATGGAAGATGATCCCTTCATGCCTTATGTAGTGTATTTGGTCGGAAAGAAATGCGCGGTGCTTTGAAGATGGAGAACAAACAGTGGCAGAGCTCCAATCTTTTTTTCTACATTCTTTAATCCTATGGTTCTCAGCCATTGTACCAAATGGAAGCAA
Source organism: Platycarya strobilacea (assembly GCA_036898215.1). Taxonomy (NCBI): domain Eukaryota; kingdom Viridiplantae; phylum Streptophyta; class Magnoliopsida; order Fagales; family Juglandaceae; genus Platycarya; species Platycarya strobilacea. The sequence continues at coordinate 34,754,596 of CM072551.1, read as the reverse complement.
TGTGCATGATTTTCTTTCTTTAATCTAGAGCACCTAGAATGTAATTAGACATTGTTGTTTGTATACTCCCATGTACTTGGTTTATGCCTCTTTATATTCATTAATAAAGTTACCTTCTTACTTATAAAAAAAAAAAAAGATTTAAGAATTGTAATCTCTTCAGGAAACTGGGTATAATCGATTGGAAATAAACTGAAATGCAAAATCCAATAATGAGGAATAATCTGTTTAAAAATTAATATAATGTAAATGCATTAGTAAAGTACTAACAATTAAGCTGGAGGAGTTTGGAGCTTGGAGTAATGAGTACAAAAATACTGGTATTCACATGAATAAGGATTTAATAACTGGACAGACAGTGGATATTTCGTGAATAATTATTCTAGGAAAAGATGAGAATAAAGAAGGCTTCGGGACTTGATGGTTTTTCATTTGAGCTTGTATGTTTAGCGTGTAGCCAGATGAGCAGAGAAAACCATTCAAGTATGTACCTTTAAATAAGAGAAAAATTGAATTTACATTTATTTTCCAGGGAATATTTGGTTGATTTGATTGGGATGCCGGGAGCATTAAGTCAGCCAGATTCCTCGCTCAATGGTACATCCTCCATCTTGGTCTCTTCGCCATTATGTCATCCAAGATTTAAACAAGCCGGGGCAGAGAACTCCAGTATGCTAGCCAAACTGTATTTCTCCGATTGCCAGCCACTTCATCTTCAGTTTGACGATACTTCTTCAGGTAATTTTCTATGTGCATGTACCGTTGCATCATGCTTTTCTGATTCAGTTATCATTGACCATTTTCGCTTAATTCACTTCAATTAATACAGATAATTTTTGCTTGAATTCAGAGTACATAGACACATATCAACCAGTTGCTAAGTATTATTATCCCTCGTTCACTTTCACAAAACTTCTCATCTCATTTCATCTAATTATTACAACTTTTCCAAATTCTCACACAAAATAAAATAAACAATTCAACCTCTTTAAATTCCAAAACAAAAATAGTATTAAAAAAATATTATAACAATATTTCTTTAAATTTTTAAATTTTTTATTTCAACTCATCTCATTTTATCTGTGAAAACAAACGAGTCATTATTAGTTATCTGCCCTTGAACACGTTTCCTCTGGTTGTCCCCCACATAGAAGTTTGTAGTTGTCAACTAGTCAACCCATCCGTGCAAGAGGTGATGTGCAATATGTTGTAAAGTCAATTAAGATTGAGTATGGTGATTTGTCAATAAGATTTGATGAGTTGAACAATCACTATTATCTTATTTAACTAAAATATTAAAGTTAAACAAATAAATCAAATAAAAAATTATTCGGTCCTTTGTCTGAAATGGTGTTGGACATGTATGTTCAACTCGACAAAATGCAATATATATATATATATACAAGAAATGCTTGCACATAACTATGAATGCTAAATATGTGACACCGTGGTGATCTTTTTACTCATCTTAAAATGTCTTCGTCTCCATTATGATGGGCACTGCTTTCCATGAAGATGGTAGAACTGGTCCAAAGGTTGCTGGTCATTTGAGTGACTTTGATAAAAAAAACATTGCACGCACTTCAAGTGAATACCATGAGCGTAAATCAGTTAGTTCAAGTATACTTAATCTTGATGAAGAGGACTTGGTTATCCCATGGAGTGAACTTGTTCTAAAGGAGAAAATCGGAAAAGGTACCTGCTATTTCTGACATTGCTTGATGTTGTTAATTATAAAGCCTTCCCATTTCTGTTCATGCATGTCATATATCATGTAAATATTTTGGGACTGCTGAGGATGATCACTGATTTTCAGGTTCGTTTGGAACTGTTTATTATGCTAGCTGGCGCAGTTCAGTAAGCATTTTTTTCCCTTTATGATTTATCTACTTATTTTTTAATCTTTTGGTGGATATTATCTTGTAATAAGCAGTTTTTTTTTTAAATTTTATTTATTTTTTATGATTTTCGGTTGTGATGTTCTTTCGGATTTGTGGCTAGTGGAGTATGAAGTTCTGTGTTCTTTTCTTCCTTGAAGATTGTATAGTTTTGGGTCTGTTTTTATAATCACGTGACCTATTTGTTATCATTTGTAGGATCAGATAATAATCCATGGTTGCAAAGCAAAACCTATGAGTAGTTTAAGGAACAAATTGAAACTTTGTAGTTTAGGGTGCCAAGTGAAAAGACGTTGGCAGTTTGGGGGATCTAAAGTATAATTATTTTTTATTGTAATTCTACCATCATAAGGTAAATAATCTGAATTTAGGTTGGTATGCACATTATAGCAACTGAAGATGAACCCTTCTCTCTAAAGGTAAAATAAAATTTTATTAAGAAAGAAGGGTGTAATCCAGAACATAGTGAGTATACAGGATATCCACCTAACAATCAAAATGAAATCTCCAAATATCCCTAAAAATAGAGAAAAAAAAGTTGTACTTTTGAGGAAAACATTGGAAAAATATAAATGGTCAATCTAAGTAACTGCTTTAGTGTTGACTGCAAAAAAGTACTCCCACATTTGCAGACTGACTTCATTGCTTTTGATCTTATATTTTTTTGATAAATTGGTCCTGAAGATTTTATGTCTCAGTTTTCATCACCATCGAACATTTTAACTAATTTGTTTCATGTCTGGTATTCATCACCGTCGAACATTTTAACTAATTTGTTTCATGTCTGGTATTGAGATTTTCTTGTCATTTCAAGTGTGGCTGGACTATTGGGCACTGTGGTCCCCAAGTCTATAGTAAGTTGTCAATCTTTCTAGCAGTCGTAGTACAGACTCTCCTTGATCTATAGTCCCGTATTTCTTGTTCTGATGCTTCCTTCACTGTATTAGGAGAAATAGTGTTAATAATTATCACGTGAGCTTCATATTTTGAGCGGTGGTGAAAATTATTGGCTAGCGTTTCCAATATGCTACTTAACCCCCCCTCCTGTGGTGTGCTTTTGTGGAGTTAGTTGTTTATAGGCAGTTTTGATAGTTTAATTAACTTTTTCTCACAATTTAAGTGCCACCAAGATATTAATTTTGCTAGTACTAAGGTTGGGAATCGCAGGATGTTGCCGTCAAAATTCTTATTGAACAAGATTTCCATGCAGAGCGCTTCCAGGAATTTTTAAGAGAGGTAAAATGCATGGCTTTAACTATTTTGGTATTAATATGATTGGGTATTTATTGTTTCTGGTTTTTAATATCTTTCATTTTGATTGCACTGCAATTACTTTTGCTTGCTAGGTTGCAACCATGAAACGTTTACGGCATCCAAATATTGTTCTCTTCATGGGTGCTGTTACTCAGCCCCCAAACTTGTCCGTAGTTACTGAATACTTATCAAGGTATCAAGATTCCCTGAAATGATCTGCTTCTACATCCTTTAATTGTTTTTACATATCAATAGCGATTCATTCTATGAAATAAGTTTCATGTCACTGAACAGAATATTTGCTTTGCTTTTCAGAGGTAGCTTGTATACGCTTTTGAGAATGCCTGATGCTGGAGTGATATTGGATGAGAAGCGTCGAATAAATATGGCTTATGACGTGGTATGCCTTTGTGAAGAGTTAAGATAGTATTCTATTTTAGTTTGCAGGGTCAGCTTAGGTGGTAATTGTTCTTGGGAGAGTGCTCCCTCATGTCTAAGGTGCTAATGATTTACCCAATCTGTTTGATGTGGGTACGTTACACGGGTTTGGTGTTTAATCAGTTAAAAGACATGGTTTGCATGGTTTTTGGAGTTTCTTTTTCTCAGGAAAAAAATAGTTTGCAAGGGTCAACTGAGGGAATTATTATTATTTTTTTGATAAGTAACTAAGGGAATTAATTGTTAATGAAGATTTCATATCATTTTCACACCAGACATTAATTAGTTTATAATTTTCTTTGGATTTAGCTATTTATTGATGTGTACAGGCAAAGGGGATGAATTATCTTCATCAACTTAGACCTCCTATTGTCCATCGAGATCTGAAGTCTCCAAATCTTTTGGTGGATGCGGCTTATACAGCAAAGGTTACTGTCAAATACCATTTGTGCCGGTCCCTTGATGTTGAAAACTCGTTTTTTTTCCCCATAAGTGTGCATTCTTAGTTGCTTGTTTCTTTTGACTAATGTGCTACAATGGTCTTCAAAATGGCTCCATGAACCTCATGAATATTCATGCTGAGTACAATAATGATCAACACATATTTTTGCATATATACACATACACATATATATTGTTGGTGAGATGGGCTGAAATAATTTGTATTTGTATTTTTGGACATACTTGATCATCTAGGTTTGTGACTTTGGCCTTTCCCGCTTGAAGGCAAACACTTTTCTTTCATCCAAAACAGCTGCAGGGACTGTAAGTTCTCTACAAACTTTAAAATTTGTTATCTATCTGATTCCAGCAATCTTCTATTTTTGAAGAAAGCATTGAATAACTGCAGATGCTAAACTAACTCATGTTACTTCTTCGTATTAGCCTGAGTGGATGGCACCAGAAGTTCTCCGTAATGAGCCATCTGATGAGAAATCTGATATTTACAGCTTTGGTGTAATCTTGTGGGAACTTATGACCCTGCAACAGCCTTGGAGAAATTTAAATGCACCACAGGTTGTTTGTCAATTAACTAGCTGCAAATCAATGGTTTGTAAAGCTATAGAAAAAATTGGATCTTTACATATGTGCAGTTGATTATTGGTACAAGGAAGGTCTTTGAAGAAGAATATAACAAAAGTTTAGCCTAATAAGAACAACATCAACGGGTTGAAAATATTTATAAGTGGTGAAGGGTATTGATTAATGAATATATCTCTAACTAAAGAGTATTTGACTGGCACAATCTAAAACTGATCTTTATGGATCAATTCTTGGTTAAATTTACTTTCTCAAAATGATTCAAAAAAAAAAAAAAATCTATTTCTTTTTTCAACTTAATCTTAAATTCTAAGCTCTAGATTTGTAAATCATCAGAATTTATTGATTTCATATGTAGCAAGGGGGACTTTCCAATATATGTGACTCATTTTGTTGTTAAGGTGTAGCTTAACAAATATGATTTATCCTTGTTTCAGGTTGTTGGAGCTGTCGGTTTTAAGGGTGAAACGCTCGAGATTCCAAACACTGTAAATCGTGAAGTGGCTGCCTTGATTGAGGCTTGCTGGGTTAGGTAAGTTGACAAAAACGGATTACACTCTGGAATCCAAACTCTATGGCCTAGAGTGGGTCAATATACTCTGGTCTTAGAGCTCAGGAAGAAAGTTGAAAGATAACAATTGTTAGGTGAAATCATTCACTTTTTCTCTCAGAAATGGAGTGGGGTTCATGTCTGTGAAACCCTGGTCCGCATAGGGTAATAAACTCACATGATTTTGCATTGCTCTCTCTCTCTCTCTCTCTCTCTCTCTCTAATGCTGTGCTGGATGTTACTGCAGTGAACCCCGGAAACGCCCTTCATTCTCGCAAATTATGAAATCTTTGCAGCAAGTTCTGATAAATTCCAAACCTCAGCGAGCTCGTGCACACATTCCATGATTTATCAAGAGGGCTGGAACACCAGCAAGATATGTATATAAGTTCATGCATGGCGTCGCCACCCTTTTGATGCTCTCTCATAGGCAGCCAGAATTCTTATTGTGCTAATCATTCAGGGCCCTTGCCCCAGAAAGCCCTCATGGAAAATAGGTTTGTTACTGATCTCAGTTTCTATTTCCTAAGAGGACAATGTTTACTTTATAAAGGAAGCATAGCCTTGAATTCCTGCTCTCTCACCTGGGGCATTCTGACTTAACCCGAAATGAAAAAAAAAAAATATATATATATATTTATATTGATGAGTTCGTCGGAGAGAAATCAAAGAACTACCCAGTATCGACTTCCATGGTTTGCAAAGTTTTGGGTATTGTTCTTGTTCGAAAGCTAATTTGATGTTTGAACTCAAAAGCCCCAAATGGCAATGATCAGAACTCTATTGTTTGTGTCCCTGATGTTTCATGGAAGTTGATGCAGAAACTCGATCATGCACCAGTTGAGTGAAAAATATTTGTTGCTGACCTGGCATCTTTGTCTCCCAATTATATTTTTCTTTTTAATTTTTTTTATTGGCGTCTCCCAAGATATTGATTATCTCTATACAACTCAGACGTGAAACGTGTTCTTTGCTTCTGTGATACTTCTGTACATGTGTTTGGAGCTTCAACAAGCTTTTGTTTCAACAAGATACTGCTTGTGACAGACATCTTTGGTTTGCGGCTCGAGCATTAAGAAATGAGAATGTCTGCTCCTATTCCTTTGCAAATGGCATTAATTTCTATCTTTTTGTTTTGTCACAAAAAGGAAATTATAGGCGTATAAATACAGTCGATGTGTAAAGTACATGCACCAGTAGTATTTATTTAAATATATATATATTTACAGGTAATATGAAAATTTTATCCATAAAAATAGGCAAAACTCAAGTACATATATAGGGCAGAAATTCTAGAGTGAGCCAGGTTGGGGAGTCGACTCCAGGATCGGTTGACGTGGCGTGTTATCACGTCAACCGACAAATAATAATAAAATAATTTGAAAAAAAAGGCAAAAAACACAATTAAGCGGTTGACGTGGCGTGTTATCACGTCAGCCGACAAATAATAATAAAATAATTTGAAAAAAAGGGCAAAAAACACAATTAAGCGGGATTGAGGAGAGGAGACTAAAAACACACTGTGAGAATGCGTTTCAGTGTGCCAAAAAGGAGTTTGAGATGAGGAGGAACTATCGATGGGAACGAATTGCCTACGAGAATAAAGACCTCTCGACAGCAACGATTTGCTCTCTCTAAACCAAGAAGCAATGCCTTCAATTTGAGGATATTATTTCTTCGCATACAGATTGAAGATGAGAGACCTTGTGTTTCTCTCTTCGCATGCGGTCCGACCAAAGTTTGGGCTGAACGATGGTTGGAGTGAAATGGTGTTGAGAAAAATTGCGATCTCTCTCCGCACGCGAGATTTAATTTTGGAAATGGCGTTCATCTCTTCTCAATCTCGTTTAATTATGTTTTCTACTTTTTTTTGTCAAATTATTTTTTTATTATTTGTCGATTGACATGGCAAAACGCGACGTTAGCCGACTCTAGAGTCGCCTCCCCCAACCTGACTCCCCTTAGAATTTATTTATATCAGAATAGATAGGGACTATACATGAAAAGTTATAACTTAAATGTTAAGATTTGATTAGTAAGCTAAATTTCAAGATTTTTCTTGCAAATCAAATTATGCCATGTTAGCATTTCACCAGATGCATTATCTATACTAATTTATAAATAAAAAATGTTCTTTTTTAATATACATTTACAATCATGAAATTTTCTATCATGCACTGATCCAAACCCTAGCAATAGATTTCAATGTGTACTTCCGTTTTATTCAATTTCATCTTATCTCAATATCCTAACATTGTTTAAGCACAAATATTTTTTAATTTTTAATTTTTCAGTTTTTTAATATAATTAATACTTAATCTTTGCAATTTTCTCAAACGTTTAAATAAAATACTAAAAATAATTCAAATTTTTTCAAATACTAAAATAAAATTAATATTTTAATTCTCTTTTAACTTTATAATATTTTTATTTAATTTTTTCTCTCTCCTTTCTTAAAATCTCATAAAATTTTAGAGTAAGTTATTTTACTGTTATTTACAAATTCTTCATCTCATCCCATTTGTACGAATAAATATGAGTAAAGCTCTCAATTGTCTGAATCCCAAAACTTCCATAAAGATGAGAAGGAGCACGGACTAACGCATTCAAAACCCATTAAAAATAAAATAAAAATATAGACCACAACTTTTACTATCCTAAGGTCCAAATCACAAGGGATTATGGGCAAGTTGACTTTGCCCATCAAAAGAACCAAGGCCCAAAGAGAGATTGGTTCAACCTAAAATAAACACAGCGAGTGGAATGAACGATAAGACCCCACAGTTACATAACGAGCTCTGAAATTGGTAGGTAAAGGTGGTTAGGAGAGCTTTCAACTAATGGACATATATACCTACATTTCGTATAAAAGAAAGATGCTGCTACATCTACCGAGAAAAGTCATCCAGTTTTTGTATTGATATCGTTAAGTGATTTGTTGTGTATATAAGCGATTCGCAGATTTATCTGTAATTAATTTTGTTATTTTTATATCTAAAATTTAAATTTTATATTATTTTAATTAAAGTTAGACTTTCTGACCAATCCGTTAGATGAATAGCTCATAATCGAATTTTTCCTATTGTTAAAATAGGTATTTTAATAAGAATAATAGTAAAGTGCTTATTTATGTGCTGATCATCCTCTCATCTTAATAAGGTATTTATTTGACACGACTTAATTTAAAAATATATTTTAAAATTTAAATCTTGTAAATCAAATATTCATAAGATAACAAGCTTTTAAATTGTTAAGATATAATAAAATTTATTTCTTTTTATAAACTTAAATTTTTAGAATAAATGATGATTTTATATAGTATTAGAATAGAGAGGTCTTGAGCTTCAACCTGACTTTACATTCTATACTCTATTTAATTAAATATTTCGTTTATTAAACTTATTAATTAAGGAAAAATCTAATCTACAAATAAAAAAAATATATTAAAATATAATAAAATTTATCTCTTTCACAAGCTTAATCTTTTAGAAGAAACGGTGATTTCACACAAATAAAAGACCTCATAACAGCTTTCTAATTGTCTTCTGCCTGAGAATGGATATTTGAGTGGATTGGTAACATGGACTTCATTCCTTAATCGTGTCGCTTGAGACATGGACTTCATTCCTTAAAAAATGAAAAAAAAAAAAAAATTGCTTGAGGAGACACTCGTTACTGTCAGTAAAGGAATGAACAGAGGAGTACACCAAAACATTCAAAAAAATTTCGACGACTGTAAACAATGTGACAAACTTCATATCGATTTATTCGGAAAATGGAGGGCTAGGAGACAATTTGTACAAAGACCCTCTTTTTGAACACCATATCTTGTAATGATGTCTTCAAAAAGATCCCAAAACGTTTTCTTTCTGCCTTTCTTTCTTTCTTCTTCATTTTTTCCACTCTCTCTCTCTCTCTCTCTCTCTCTCTCTGTTTTTAAGAAAATCATCATCCTATTCCCACAAAAAAAATACATCAACAAATCGTGCACGGGGGTGGGGTTCCATCGACCCCATCCATCAAAACCGTCCGTACAAAAAAGGGTTGATGAGAAAGCTAGGGTTATGATTTACAGCTGGTGTGATTTTGGATTCCACTGATCTTTCCCTTTTAGGCAAGGACAAACCCAACCCACCCACCCACCCACCATCCTCCAATCTCCATAGTTTTTGTTTTCGAGTTTCCCACAGCCAGCTTCCTCCATCTGCTGGCCAGGTTATAAGACCTTTGTTAATGATGATCATTCATGTCATGATCATGGATGTCCAGCTTGCTTAATTTACGGCTCGGCTAGATGAATATATTAATTAATACGGCTCGGCTCATGGTCATCAGACCCGTGAGTAGTAGTACTGGTTAGAAGTTGGAATCAGCAGCGTCTGGTGTAAGTAATCAGAACTGCAGATTGCATGTGTCTGAGATTCTTTCTTTCCTTCTTTCTTTCTTTTCAATCAGAGAGATTGAGGGTGCATCAGTACTGCATGCATGCATGGGGGATGGCCGGTGGGTGAAGGATTAATTAGTTCTATGGCAGGCATGGCGTCATCATGATGATGCATAGGAATAATGTACAAGTTATGGGACCACTCTCTTTCACTGCTACCATAATTGAAAGATGATACAACAAATCTTCTTGGGGTCTCCATCTGATGATCATAAAGTCATCTATCTGCACTAGGGAAAAAGAAAAAACAGGTCATCTTTTGGGAGTAAAACTAATTACTGTCCTGATTGTTTGGTGGAATATTGATGTGAGGTTAATAATTCCATGAACTATGGCTATCATGTAGTACCGCGCGACTGAGTACTACGGACTACGTCTTCATGTTTCATGAGAACTTACTTATTATAGACATGGTGCAAGTCTTGCTAGCTCAACTTTATATGTGTATATATAGGCCTGTTTTTTCTTAGCCCGATTTTGATTTGTTTTTACTTTTTAATGATTTTGACATTTTCACTTAAGAGATTTAAAAAAATTTTGAATTCGAAACCCAATTCTTAAATCAGCATATATATATAAATTTGATATCAATCCTCAATATTTATATATATTAGGAATAAGAAGAGTGTATATATGTGTGTGATAACCAAGTACTTATATAATATATCAATAACAAAATTAAAAGTTACAAACAGTGTATTAACGTCGTGTTTCGCATGCCTATGGGTTAAGTTCTAGCAATTTGGATTTTCAAATTTAAGCCTGTAAAAACAACGAGGAAGAAGATTGGGAGAGGGCGGCCTTGATATTCGAGGCTTAGTTAGTAAATATCTTTGGGAGACTGTTATTTATATCTAAAGTCTGGGAGAATAGGTCATATCTATCCTTGTAAGATCTTTGTTCTTCCCATTGTTCCTTTATCAAAGCCTTTCAATGCAGAGTGGTCTATGTGACGACGTCATTAATGTGATATGAGTATTGATTGTGGCATTATTAATACGGTGTGGTTTCCTTGTATACTCCATTTCGCATGCTTCTTTGGTCTCCCGTCGATATCTCTTAGTCAGGAGATTAAAGGTTCTCTTCGCTCCTTATTTGCTCGATTGGATAGGTACTTGAATGTCTAGCGTTGTTTGAAAAACTCCCAGTGGCAAGTTCCATCACTTGTGCTATCTTTTCTTTTATATGAATGTGTAATGGAGTATGCTTTGTAGGCTAACCCCTTTTAAGCATTGGTTCTATCGGTTCTTACACGCGTCATGCCAATGGGCCGACTTGTTCTAGACTGAGTCTTCTCACTTTGGTTTCCCATTGGCCTCTTAGACCTCATTACTTGGGTAGAGCAAAAAATCCCCTCACACAATATTGAGGTTAGAGAAATATCCTAATAAGAACCCAATTAAGCAATTACAGAGCAAAATATTAAAAAGAAAATATAGTTCAGAAAATAACTTCTACAAGTAGAGCTAGTCCCATGTTTCATTTTGGTTTGATGATATAAGAGGATCACCTCAAAGGTGATTTCGTAGATATTTCAGTGTTTAAATGATATGATTAGTGTGATGTGTAGTAGGCTATTTCAAAACAATTGTTGTTGACTTCCTCTTTCATATTTTAAATAAGAATAATGTTATAAACCATGCTCCTATATATTTTCATTTCATCATACCAACATACAAGTAAGATGTAATATTTTTACCTTGGATCTATATTTATTGTTCAAAAGAAAAACTCAAAAATCAATGGATAATGACACCTAATCATATTAGCTAGGATAAGAGAAGGATGACTGTATAATTTATAAATTTTCTTTTTAAGATAATACATAGGCTCTTAGAGCACTCCTAATGGATAATCAACTCCATCTTTTTAAAATACATCACCAAAATTCACTTTTTCTATTTCATATACTAACTTTTACAATATACCATACATCACTTACTTATTTTGTTTTCATATTATTTAAATATTATACTTTTTAATCTTTTTTATTGTCCGAGCCCTACTACACAACATCCCCTCATCCGTTATATTCACAATTAACCCTATGATCTCTCCTGTATTCAAAGGTTAACTTCATCCATATCTCGACCCCCAATTCTCTCCCCCAACAATCCAGAGACCACCCCACAAATCCCTTTCTGGGGTTTCTTTTCTGCCCCAGATCTTAAATGGGTCGTAAGCAAAATGGCCCAAAAGCCACCCACTACACCTCTTTGATCCTTTTTTTGGTGGGTCTGATTTTCTGTGCTCTGGTGTACGCAATCCTCTCTGTGGTGCTCAAATCCTCCCTTATTTCAGAGATTGATTCCTTGGCATTGTTTGAAGAGAGTGGTGGCGAGGTGGAAGGAGAGAATGGAGTATGTTGTCGGGGAATTGAGTGTTTGGAGTTTTGGGGGACGCTGTGAAGTGGCACAGAAACGAACCTCTGCGAAGTCAAAAACTTGCAAAGGCTCTGGATTCCTGGTGCGAAGCAACGTGAGAGAAGTCTGCAATGCAAATAAACCAAAGTGAAGAGAAGCAGAAAATAGATTTCAAAAACAAATAAAAACGAATAAAAAAAAGTTTAGAGTAATGAACAGGATTGCGGAATTACTGTAGTTGAAGGTAAATTATTTGTATTTTACATGCTTTATCAGAACATGAATTTGATGGATTTTATTTGTATTTTACAGAAATATCTAATTTAGAAGAGATATTGGGACTGCTCTTAGCAAGCCGGTCCACGCGCCAAGCAAAAATGGGTGATGATTGGATGGATCAACGACTAAACAGGAGCTTATGGTCTTCTCAATATTGCTACGTGTGCATGCTATAAATGGGCAGATTTGCACAAGTCTATCTTTCAAAATCACCCACACACAAAAAAAAAAAAAAAAAAACATAAAATAATTCAAAAAATTAGGTTGAAACAGGGGTTGGGAAGGTTGGCCTAGTCCATCGTCCCGGCGGGAAGTTTCTGATATCTGACGGAAGTAGTATTTAGAAGAAAGCAATGTAAATGCTATCGCTGCAGCATGCTGTTCGTCAGAATTCTCCTCGGCAATTGGTTAAAAAGGCGACAAGGGTAATAAATAATTTTGTCCTTTTGTACGGAAGACGTGCATAAATATACCTGTAATGTACATAAAGGTAGGTCAAACTTATGTTCATCTACTCCCATGCACAAAAAGAAAAAATTTATATAATTTTTTATTATTTACATAATTTTTATTTATTTTTATTAAATATTTAATATATAAATAGTGAATAAAAAATAAAATTATTTTAAAAAGAACAAATTTAAAATAAAAATTAATATACAAAAATTAAAAAAAAATTGTATAAAACCACCCTACACAAAAAGGAAAAAAAAAATGAAAGAGGCCAGGATTTGTTTATTTTTTTAACTTGTACGAGTACGTTATATATATACGGCCTATATATATATATCGAGCTTTAGTTTATATCTTTAGTTGAAATTGTTGTTTCTTAATCTCAATAAATTAAAAATGAAATCTACGTTGCAAAAGGGGCTTTTTTTTGTTTTTTATTTCTTAAAATTCAGTTGCTAATTTCATTAGAAAGATAAATTATAAAAAAAAAAGGTCCCGATCAATCTAATTACTTGCTTATTATAACGATCTCCTACGTGACTGAATATATTCCCTGAAAAGTGAAGGAGATCAATCAATAGAGCCCCGCTTGGATTCAGAGATGAGATGAGTTGAGATGAGTTTAGTTTATTTTTTAATATTATTATTATTTTGAGATTTGAAAAAGGTATATTGGAAATTGAAAAAGGTGTATTGGAAATTAAAAAATGTGTATTGGGAATTGAAAAAGGTGTATAGGAATTTGTGTTTTATATAAAAAATTATAAAAATATAATAATAAAATGAAGATGAGTTGAGATGAGCTGAGCTCACCTCTGAATCCAAGCAGGGCCGCATCCACCGATCTCTATGTTTGAGGAAGCAAGACTGCAATTTCAACTGGCGAGTGGACCGCAAGTGCGGCTTGTGCCACAAGCTTCTTTAGCGTGTCGCAGTGTTCTAGTGCGGAGTTTGAGGGCACGCGTATCTTCATTGTCTCCAGAAGCCTTAGATCCTCCGAATATGCTCACTCATCTCTCGTGGAGGCGCGTGACTTTTACGCGCTATTGTCGATGACGCCCTTAGGTTGGAGACTTGGCTTTGATCTTGCTGCTCACTTATGTTCATGCTTTTAATAATTAAGAATCGAGTGAAAATGAGCGTAGTAGTTTTTCACTGTCGACCGATCTAGACTAACATGATGTAATATACACTTAACTGCCGTGGCTTTCAGCCACAACCTAAAATCGTTTTATAACGGTCTCTCTCGTTATCGGAAAAAGAGTATGAACCATTCATTTATCTTTAGTACTTGTCACTTTTTTAGAATTATTTTACTTGACTTCCTTTTTAGTTTTGTATTGTGTGTTAACTTTTTGGGTAGATTGTAAGAATTTTCACCCTATTTAAACTTGTATCTTGCACTCTGTTAATTTTATCGAATGTATTAAGCTTACTAAAAAAAATATAAAAACCAATTATGTAGCAGAGCTTGCTCAAAACATTAGGTTATTGCCTAATGCCTCACCTGGTGTTGTACGGCTTCTAATTTTAAAAATAAAAATATTTTTTTATAATAATTTTCTTAAAGATATATAAAACCATTTCATTAAGTATTTTTTATATTTTTCAATGTGTTGCCTCTTCATGATACTAAAATTAATTTAATAATTAATTCAGTGAATAATTTATATTTTTAAATAAATTTTTATATGATTTTACTAAATTGAGGCACAAAATGTATAACGAAACCTCATTTTAAATTCTTGTATTAAATATAAAGTCAAAAACTTTTGTTTAAATATATTAAATAAAGCCCATTTTTTGAAAATTTTAAAAAATATTCAATATAATAATTTATATTTTATTATATTATAATTAAAATTTGTTCACTTAAATTTTATCTTAAACCTCAATTTGTATTGAGTAACCCTTGGCTACGTACATTACTTGATGGATTTTCTGTTTTTTTTTTAATAGGGTTTTTCTGTTTTTATAACCGAGTTTAGCTATAACTTTGTGCCTGATATTTATTTGATTGATCCTGTTTATTCTAAATATATATATATATTCTAAATATATATATATATATTCTAAATATGCAGGAGTGATCCATCTACGGGAAGTACTGCAGCTTGTTGCAAGATTTGTGCTGCTTTAATTTCATCTTGTGCCAGTACACTGTACAACTAGCTGGCAGCTACCCTGATTTTACTGATCTTTAGAATATTATAATAATATTAAACCTGTAAGGCTCTATTCTAATTATAAAGTAGCAAGTAACATTTTATAACTATTAATAAGCATATATGGTATAGTAAACCAAAAAAAAAAAAATTATTTAATCGTTATGGGACTAGCTCTGGGCCTCTGGCTCGTGCGCGACGACCGAGGTAGAGAACTAGTTTTTTTTTTTTTTTTTCTTGTGAAGATGGATGGAGCAAGAATTTGTGAGTAGGAGTAAAATTTTTTAGAATTTTAATAGAGAAATCCTGGGGGCAGTCTCCCCCTCCCCCCTCTACCATTCCCCCTCTCTCAACAAAGCAGTCTTGTCATCTTTGTTACCGGTGGACGAAATTGTCCACGCCATCTTCATCTTCATCTTCACTAGCGACGGCTCTGTTCGTTTTATGGTCGAATTCCCTTAAATTCATCTTCATTTTATTTTTTTATTGTATTTTTTATTATATTTTGTTCATTTTATTTTTTTATTATATTTTTCATTTTCATTTTTTTATTTAATCATATTTTTTATTTTATTTTAACGTGTTTTTCATCATAAAGTGCTGTTTCTAACGTTGGGCTGCTTTAAACGCTGGGATAGCTGGACCGGTCCCCAACATCTCCCATTTTAATATTGAGGCTTTGTTTATTTTAGAAGATAAAATTAAAATAAATAATCTTAATTTTTTTAAAATTTATTATTAATTTTTTAAAATTTTCATTCATAATATAATAAACAATTTAACTTTTTTAAATTCTAAAAAATAAAAAATTTCACTTTTTCAAATTTTAAAATCTCAAAACAAAATTAATATTAAAAAATATAATAAAATAATATTTTATTTTATTTTTTAATTTTCATCTCAAAAAAAAAAAAAATCAGTCCTTAATTTATTGCTTGTTACTAATTTACTTGTTTCAACAACATCTTTTGTCCTGCTCATAAAGGAAAGACAATGTGAAAGAACTTCAATATCCATATCCCTTAATCAATTAAGATTGAGGTCTTATGCACAGTAGCAGAACTAATAATTTGTTTTGGTGGGGGTCAATTTTTTTATCACACGACGAGATATTTATGTAAAATATAAAAAAATTACAAAATTACAAAATATAGATAAAAATTATATCCCGATAATTTGCCAAATAACATTAAAATATAACTTAACGTCTATTTTAGAGAGTAATATTCATTTATTATTATTTTTGTAAATATAAAATATTTAGAATTTGTTTTCTTTGTAGAAGTTATCAAATGATCTTCTAAAATACCATTTTTTATTCTAATATCTAAGTTAGTTGATTAAATTTAATATAAAATCTATCTATTTTGGTGGTACATTAAATATAGAATACCACAAATGAGACCTTAAATAATCTTTTTTCTTGTTCAATAAAATTTAGAAGATAAATCATCTCTATTAATTTTTATATAAATTATCAATCTTAAATAATTTTTATGATATTTTTAGTTTGGATTTTATATTAAGAAATTCAATAATATATAATAAAAAATTGGAGAAAATGTTAATATAAGTTTATTCTTTAATTTAATTAGAGAGAGAGACATTTTTATGTATATCAAAATTTTGTAAAATTTTATAAAATATATGGAGAAAGGCAATTATAAATTTTTTTAGGGGGGTCGATTTCAAAAGATTATGGTTTTTTTTTTGTTTTTTTTTTGGGGGGGGGGGGGTTAATGTGAAATTATGAAAAAAAATTAAGAATTATTTTTCAATTTTGAAAGGGGAGGAGGGCCCTTAATCGTTCCGCCGTTGCTCTTGCACAAAATAATTTCTAAGCTATGGATGTACAATTATAGTCAATTAGGTGGTTGTTATATATGCTTGGGTTTTTCAAGAAACATAAGTCATTTACATGGGTGATTAATTTAGATAATTGGAAAATCTTAAACTATGAGTTAAATGTAAAGTTTTAAAATAACATTCTAACAACAGTACAAATTCAACACGATCAAGATTGAGAAGAATTGCTACATTTATAAAAATATCTCAAAAAAAATTAATTTATATAATAGATTTACTTTATAAAAATAATTTTATCAATCAACGTGCTACATTAAATTATATTAAATTATAAATTTATTTTTATAAAGTCTATTTATCATAAGTATTTTTTAAATATATATGACCCTCGTTAAAAAAGAAGAAATTTTACTTTAAATGCAGGAATTAGAAAAAATCTATACAACTTCTTATTATTTATATAATTTTCATATACTATATTTTATTTATTATATTTTTATCAAATATTTGATATATAAATGATGAATAAAAAAATTAAATTAATTTAAAAAACAAATTTAAAATAAAAGTATTAAAAAATTAAAAAAATTAAAAAATAATAGTATATAAAGGTATAGAGGAAGTTTAACTTCCCGAAAGAATTACCGAGTTATTTGCAACATACATGGTCAAAAACTACTAACTATATATGCAATTACATTGCATTAAATTTGATAGGACGAAAATAAAAAAGGGGTGTGGGGGAGACGAGAGGAAGAAGACAGACCAAACTCCAAGCAAAAATACACTGTCCACGCGTCATCTAAGCAAAGCTGTAATGGGATTGTGGTAATCGTTTAACGTACGTCTCGCCATTTGTCAGTACTCCCTCGTTAGATGTTTTATGTTAAGTACTATGATATTAAATTCATCATCAAATTTATTAAATAAAAATTTAAAAATTTATATAAAATAATTTAATATTAGACTCGTTAAAGTTCATTAACTCAAATTTTAAGCTATAATATTTAAGCATTATCTTTTATATTTGAAGAATTATTATTCACAAATTAAAGTATTTTTTTTATTTTTTAATATATTTATTGAATAAATAGATTATAGATGTATTTATTAATTTTATAAATTATAAATTATAAATTATATTATTATTTTGATAAATTTAATAATATCTAATATAAAATTATAAATATAAAGGATTAGTGAATTTTTTATCAAACTTATATTTTTCTATTAAATTAAAAAAAAATTGATATAACCAATATCAATACTGTTAAAGTCTCTTTCTGATCTACAGGAGAGAGTATATATTGAGTTTGTCCGTTAATTTTCAATCAGTACTGTGGGCTAGTGCGTGGGCTAGACCAATATGTGTAGAGTTTTAAAGTATTATTAAAAAAAATGATGAGACAAAAATAAAAATAGATCATACAAAAATAAAATAAAAAAATTATTAAATATATTTTTATTTTAATATTTAAAAAAGTTGAATTGTTTATTATATTTTATTTAATAATTTAAAAAAATTATAATGATTCGATGAAATGAGATGGGATGAATTAAAATTTTTTATAAAAATGAATGAGACCCTTTTCATGATATTATTTGAAATTATAATTTATTTCACAAATTTAAACAGACTAAAAAAAAAAATTATTATTTAATTTATATGTTAACATTTACCACGTGCTGATCAATACAAATTATTGAATTACATTCGGTTTGATGTGTTATAGATTTTGCGTTGATATGGATTGAGATTTGCATTAATTTTGACTAATATTACATTCCATTTTAGAGTGTACGAGACTGTTTGATGTGTTATAGATTTTGCGCTGATATGGGTTGAGATTTGCATTAATTTTGACAAATATTACATCCCATTTTAGAGTGTACAAGTTTCGTACACTCTTATTTAAAGAATAATTAAGACTTATTATTAAAAAATAATTTTAACATTTGAATCTCAAATTCACTTATTTTTCTTTGAAAAGAAGATGTGAATCAGGGACAGAACTAGGATTTAGTATTTGAGAATTGATTAACAAAATATGTGGTATGTGTAAATATAGGTAATGTGTTTTTTGAACGTGACTATATAAAAATAATAATCATATGTCATAAAATTATATACAAAAAATACATATTTATAAATCATCTTATAAGATAATTTTTTTATTAGGATTTATATAATTTGCTAGAGACCATTATATATATAAAAAAAATGAAATATCAATTTAGGATTTCTCCGTCAAATTAAACTTGGTGACGATCTTTCATGAAATAAAATTAATCTATTATCATGATCTCTAAAGTAAAATTCTTGATAATTTCTTTCTCAATATAAACTAGCAAACGATCTGTAAGAAACTCATTTTTTATTTGAGTACGCAATCTAATTTTTATAAGTTTCGACAAAAAATAATTGCTCAGTAGTAGCATTAGAAATAAAAAGAGTTAATACTCTTAATCAAATAATAAATCTTTAACTTTATTTGAAGTTGCTAGTCCTATGCATAACTCAGATAATGTAAATATATCTTAAAAACTAAATACGTCAGCATATTAAACTCATGATGCTATAATTAAATTCTCAAAATGATTTTTTTTATTTAGTAAAGTTCTGTAGATAAAACTTCTTAACTAATTTGCATAAAAAATAAAATATTTTAAATGATTTGTATGTAAGTTCTATTGTATGAATGTTAAATTTATTATTCAATTCTCATAAGTAGAAGTCTATTATAATAATAAATAAATATCAATTTTAAAATGATGTTCAATTTAATTTTTATGAAGGAAATCATTTTTTTTTATTCTTAAATTTGACATTCCGTCAGGTGTTCTTCAATATATCCTTAGAACCGAACGTACCCAAAATTACTATTTTGACTTATAACCAACTACCATGTACTACTCCACATTTAAGATTGAAACTACATCCATCGATCCACATGTAATCATTCGATCCATAGAAAATCTGCCACCAATACTACTAGTACTTATATATATATATATATATATACACACACACACACACACACCATATCAAACAACCAACAAGCAAATAAATCGAAAACCAAAATCAGCAAAGAAATACTCAGACTAGGCAATGAAAAAGAAATAGTGACATGTAGGCTTGTGGGTGTCAACAAGTTTCTTGGGGTGGCGACCTTCGACAGCAGACAACAGTTGAGGAGTCCGAAGTGAAACTCAAGCAGCATCATAAAAAAAATTGTTTATTTGCAGTCATTTAATTTTAGCTAAATGATTTTTTATGACCAAAATTAGTTGTAAATAGCCTTTTCGTCACAATTAATTAATCACAGATGCTTATTTTTCTTGTAATATAGGGGCATAATTTTTCATTCTTAAGCTAGTGATTTGAGGCAGCCCCAAGAAAGGATGTGGATGATGGTGGTCCGGTGGAGTTACGAAGTAGGTGAGGAAGTTGCGGTTGTAGAAGGACTTATGCAGTTAGGTGCATAGGAAGAAGCAAAGCGGGAGGGCAAGGGAGGAGAAGCATTGTTTGGGAAAAGCCATTTGCATGGAAACTGCCTTCATTGGGATATAGAGAATGAAGGTGGCTCCATTAGGACTTCAAGCGACACTGGGTGAGGATCGAAACAACGGTTTCTATTAGAGATTTGGACGGCTCAGAGGGTAGGGGGGACTGGGAGGATGAGGATTGGCCCTACTCACTAAACAAGTTTTGATTTCAGAGCAGGGTAATGTTTATTGATCCGCACTCAGCAGTAGATTTTTCGAGAGAATTCCATTTTCGAGATTTATTGATAAGAAGCAGTTGAAAATTTGAGTGTAAGGTGAAGTAAAAAATTAGGGTGTGATTACGTGAGTATTAGAATTTGGAGAACAATTTCAACAAAAATTTAGAAAGCCTGAGTAATGGGGGCTAATTTTAATTATATAAAGAAAAGTTATAAATTTACATACTATATATGAATTTTTTGGGGGGAGGGGGGTAGCCCCTACCTTATAACTAGTTCCACTCATGGTAGATTAATTATTTTTTAAAACGATTCTATGATATTTATGCACGATTATATATATCTAACTTTTATTAAAAAAAGATGTTAGCTGTGTGTATCTGTGTGCATATGTACGTACGAGTGTATTTGCCAATTGAGAATATCTGGGGATCGGTCCGTCCGATCCCCTTCAAAATCGGACTCTGTAGGTGTTGACGGTCGGCGTCGTCTGGGCAGAGGCCGAACATCTTTTTAAAATTATTTTTATTTTATTTTTTTATTGTATTTTTTATTATATTTTTATTGTATTTTATTATTTATTTTATTGTGTTTTTTAAATTTTATTTTTTTATTATATATTTTTTTAAAATTTATTATATTTTATTTGAGAACTAATTTTAATAAAGATCGGTGAACCGATCTCAACGTCTCCCTTGCCAATTTGCCACAAGGAAGCTAAGTTGGAATGAGTTTGTGCATAAGTATGCACCTACCTGTGTTTTGAGTGACGAAATAGTGATGAATGAAGCGGTGGACTCGGATCCTGTCCCCCAAGAAAAGCTCCTCTTTGTGCAGACTAGTACCTGACTTACCTCTCTCTCTCTCTCTCTCTCTCTCTCAAACTTATGAGACATGGGTGACCAATATGGTCTGCCTGATTTCCGGCAGTTCATGGTCGGAAGAACTCATTTTCCGTCCATAGCACAGCCTACCGACTCGTTCTTTTCTCAAAGTAATATTGCGGCTGCTCCACTCCACTACGAGCCTATTATGGTCGGAGAGGTTTTGCCTCGAGGGATCGTTGGGTTTGGCCACGATTCCCCTAACAGCGTCACTCCCACAACAGCAACTGCAACCAGTTCTGCTGCTGCCGCTACGCTCTGTGCAGGTGGTTCAGTGCAGATGGATAGTGGATGGATGGGGTATGATGTGGAAAATACTCGATGGCCGAGGCAAGAAACTCTAACCCTTCTTGAGATCAGATCTCGTCTCGATTCTAAGTTCAAACAGACTAATCAGAAAGGACCTTTGTGGGATGAAGTTTCTAGGTATATTTCCACAAACTGCACCATATCGATCCCACTTGTCCCTTTCGTTTTGGTTTCTCTCTCTCTCTCTCTGTGTCACTTTTCTTGCTCAAACTGGGTGATGCTTGATTAAGAAACCCTATTTCCTTTTCTTGATATGTAATGAAGAAGACGACTCTTCTATTTTATGCAATTATCGCAAAAAGTTGACAAGCTTTTGAACCAATTAGAGTTTGGATTCCCTAGTTTAGTCACTGATCAGAAAAGGACAATCCATTTAAGTTGACTGAGAGACACAGGCGTTCTTTTTCTCTGATAATTTCTGGTTTTGTCTCGGAAGTTTGGCTGACTCGTTCTGAAAGCTTTAGTACCCATCTATGTAGATTGGGACGTTGATCTTGTTTTATCATGACATGGCTGGTTCTAGGGTCTCTCTCTCTCTCTCTCTCTCTGAAACGTATTTTACCTTTGTGTTATATATAGCGCCTCAGAAACCTGTTAGCTCAATTAGGGTAATGGAATCTAGTTTATCTAAAAGAAATCCTATTTCACAAGATTTTAGAGGAATGTTTTGAGTAGTTTAATGAAATTCAATTATTGAATGATGCTCATTGATCGAGAAATCATGGGCAAATTGATATGTTACCTAAGCTTACTAAGATATTAATTATTCTTTGACATGGTTTTAAGGAATATTGGCTCTTAATTCTTTAGTACGTCTAACTACCTGGTCATCTCGTTTGAAGCTTCCTGGAGGCTAGCCTAGGGAAAACAACTGAAAATTAAGGTGTTGTTTGAATAGTTAAATAAGATAAGATGAAATGATTTTAAATATAAATTGAATAAAATATTGTTCAAATATTATTTTTAATATTTTTATTTTGAGATTTGAAAAGTTGAGTTATTTATATATGAAAACTTTAAAAAAATTATAATAATAAAATAAAATACGATAATATTATGAGATGAGATGAAATATTTTTACTATCCAAACAGAGCATAAAATTATTTTACTCCTAAACTTGAGTTAAAATTGCTGTCACC
Source organism: Platycarya strobilacea (assembly GCA_036898215.1). NCBI lineage: Eukaryota > Viridiplantae > Streptophyta > Magnoliopsida > Fagales > Juglandaceae > Platycarya > Platycarya strobilacea. Next base: position 34,731,847 of record CM072551.1, on the reverse strand, counting down.
ATCTTATGTTAAGATTTCCCCCATACTTTTTTCGGTGTTTTGTTTAATTTCATTCAGGCTAATGGCTGAGGAATATGGATACCAGAGGAGCGGGAAGAAGTGTAAAGAGAAGTTTGAAAACTTGTACAAGTACTACAAGAAAACTAAGGAGCGGAAAATTGGAAGGCAAGGAGGGAAGCACTATAGATTCTTCCGGCAGCTAGAAGCAATATATGGAGAAGCAAGCACTCATACCACAGTTTCAGATACCCATTTTGCTAGAAACAGCCTCCCTAATGATCAGATCCCACATAATAATGTACTGATTAACCAAGAAAATCAAGAAGTTGATCATCTTCAGACCCCAAGGCTATCTGATCAGAGCCTTAGTTTCTCTAACTCATCTGAATTCGAGACTTCTTCCTCGGAAAACAGGATGAATTATCAGTCAATGGAGAAGCAGATAGGGATGAATAAGAAGAAGTGGAAAGCAAAGATTGAGGATTTTGTGGACTCACAAATGAGGAAGATCATGGACACACAAGAGGTTTGGATGGATAGGTTGTTGAAGACCATTGAACATAGAGAGAAGGAGAGAGTGTTCAGAGAGGAAGAATGGAGGAAACAAGAGGCAGCCCGGTTTGATCAGGAAGTACATCATATCTGGACAAAAGAGAGAGCGTGGGTTGAAGCTCGAGATGCAGCATTAATGGAAGCACTAAAGAAATTTATGGGGAAAGGATTAGAAGTGTCCCAATCAGCTGAGCCAATGGCTATAGAAAACCAGGATGAAAATGGGAAGGAAATTAGCTACAACAACAGCAGATGGACAGAATTGGAGGTTTCAAATTTAATAGAGCTGAGAACTAGCTTGGAACTGCGGTTCCAAGATGGTGGGCATTTGGACGAAAGTGATCTTTGGGAAGAGATAGCTGCAAAAATGGGTTCTTTGGGCTATGAAAGAAGTGCAATCGAGTACAAAGAAAAATGGCAGCATCTCAGCATTTATTATAACAAGGCAATAATGGAGTGTCGTAACAAGAAGCAAAAGGAGGATTTAGATTTGAGAAGCGGCAGTTATTTTCATGAGCAATATCATGATTACTATCTTGGACAGGAAATTTCTAAACAAAGGCCAGAGAGCATGGGGCTTCAGCTGATTATTAATGAGGGTACTCTTCCACCTTCAAGTTCCAGTGATAGGGCCCAGGCCGACGTCCATCGACATGGCTTTCGCCACGAAGAAGAAAACTTGTGGGAGAAATATGGTGTAAGGTACTACAAGGGAAAGACAAGCAATTAGCTAGTTTAATTAGCTCAAACAAGGAAGGACTTCAGTTCTTCAAATCTCAAAATTACAAACCCGAAGTAATTAACATGATCTCCCGGATTAAGGTAATTAAGATCAATTTCTGTGGGTTGAAAGATAGGTTTGCTTTCCGGTATAAAAGTTATGACTTGGGATGGGAATATGCTGTTCATGAGTACTTCATTAATCTGGAAGTTTGGTGATCATTAATTCTAAATGCCCAATATACGACATCATATGTTTTTTTTTCATGCCAGGATCATATATATTTTCCGATCGAGGGGATCATGATGAGCTAATAGAAGTTTGAAAAGGGGCTTGTGCATGCAGTACATGTACCGTTGTGTATCAATGATTCAATTGACAGTGCTGTAGTTTCCAAGGTTTTTTTTTTTTACCTCTTTTGTTTTCTGTTTGGATTCCTCTCATTTTCCTTTTTACGAGAATTGGATTAATATTATCTGCCTCAGATGACCTTCCAGCTTGTTGAAATGAAAAATATTTCTAACTACAAAGTTATAATTATATAAAAATAATATTATAAATTAATGTATTTTGATATAGTTTGATAGATTATAAAATTATTTTTATTATAATAATACAGATCTGATGACTCATATAAATTCACATCAGTCTATAAAATTATTATTTTTATAATCCCTTCATTGTGGATGAAGCACTCGTGTTGAAATATGATGTGCTATGAAAGCAGAATAATATTGGCCAGTTTGGTTATGATCATTATGTATATTCTGAATAACTTTCTGGGTACGTACGTACTACAGGTTTTCGTCTAATGATTTTTCTGCGACATCATAAACCTTAATTAAAGCATTTCAAATGAACAATATCAGTCTTTCGATCTCTTACTGTCGTGTATGTAATATCACTTAACTTGATCATGAGATGTCTGTCTAAACTTACAGTACAGTTAAAGTCTTAGGCCGGAAGAGTTTGTTTGTCTGAGCAAGAAACTAGCACTGATCAGAACTGCTTATAAAAAATGAAAAAGGAAAGGATAAAGAAAAGTACGCCAGCTGCAGACTAGGATGGAAACTTTGCGAAAACTAAGGATTTCTTGATCTTGATGATGATCTTCAGGGGACGTTGGTTGGTTGATCTGTCGTTCTCAAATAATAAAAAAGGTATTTGGGATAAAACAAAGATGATAGAGAATTTTCGTACGACCACTGTTAACACGATCATCCTTGGCATTGACGGAGGATATGCATGTCATGAACACCCTTCGGTTGACTTGATCAAGAGTCCTCAAGATCAACCTCGATCGGTCGGTCACCTTTTTTCCATTATTATTATTATTTTTATATCTTGTGTATTAGGACTCCACAGTGTACAGTACCGACATGTTAACCTCAACACGTACCGTTCTTACGTAAACCAACAATTTTCATCATGTCTCTAACAGTGTCTGTACGTGCATGAGAAATAATATTTACAATCTAACGGTGTGATCTTTACGTGAGAAATAATATTTGTAACGTCAGTACAAGACCCTATTTCCGTCTTTTTCCCCTCCCCAGCGACAATCGCTTCCTCTCCCAAGCCCAAAAGATCAATATTTTTCTTCCCAAGGGTGGAGCTCCTCCCATCTCATGGTCAGTCCAGAGTCTTTGATTTAGCTTTATTTTTCAAGCATTTTTCTATATTTCCCGTCCATAACAAGGAGATCAAAAGTCTATTTGCTGCTTACTTGAGTTCAATGACTGACACGTGCATCAACACAAAAGTCTTCAGCCATCGATCTTTTAGTTGATCGAAGAATTTCGTTGATCAAAATGACTTGTGAGTCACACGTGTAGATCATAAAGTGCGTGAGATTCACACGCAATTGCATAGTAAGGAAGTTGCTGTTGTCACACGCAACATTCTTAGGGCTGGCGACTTCGAATCTTTTAGATTTGATTGTCCTTTTTCTCTACTAGTGTGGTGCATGTGTCCTATACGCCACCATAGTCGCCATCCGTTGCTCTTCAACAACTCAGCAGATCTCCTATTTGTTACTTATATTTTTTTTGTCTCTTCTAACTTGCAAGGATCGTGGTAAAGAGGTAGTACCATAGTGGAAGTTTCCTGTAACCAGTCCATATCAGCAAAAATGCATGTAGCGACAATTTCCATATTGAGACTTTCAATTGGAGTATGTACTCTATTTATCAGATTGTATTAAAATCGTTTTAAGCAGCTTCTATTTGTGGGAAAGGGGTGAGAATTGAGTTGTAAACCCCCAAACCCACTTTTTTTTTCATCCTTGTGTTGTATTTATTAGTTGGATAAAATGTCGAGACCTCCTATCTTATTGATTGTCTTGTCTTGTAAATTTTAAATTATCTACAATATTACTTGCTTATAAAAAAAAAATAATGTGTATTTTTTTAGAATAAATAAATACTAGATTTATATTAAAATTAGTATTTTTTTATTAATAAATCTTTCTTATTTAAAATAATTATTTGATATTTGTGCACTTCATAAATATATGTAGTACGTACACCTCGAATAATGATAATGGTAATAGCTCCCTTTCAAGATTTCTTGAAGTACGCTACTACAAAATATTTATTTTTTCTTTTCTTTATCAAGTAAAAAAGTTAAAAAAAAAAAAATTGAAATAAGCTTTGTGATCACATGGAGAGACTTTATACAAAAGCGTGGTACAACCGTTGTACGCCGAATGCCGGCATGCTTTGAATGCTTGGGCTTCAGCCCGATAGGAATAGCTTAGGGCCTATATATGTGGCTAAAAGAACTTCACTCAAACTTGACCCGAAATGAAAAATCCGTTGTCAAAACTTAACCCAACTAGCCCAGATGAATTAATTATTTTGAACCTCTTCCTCATGGCATGTAATATTAGAATAAGTAAGTTCTGTATTCTTTTTAAAAAATAGTATCTTTTATTAAAAATAGTGTAGTGATACACTTACTATCCAAGTACCACTTGTTTACTACTCTCAACATATTTATTTATTTTTATCATTTTCTTTAAGTATTTTTTTAACATCCTTAATCATTAAGAAAAATTTTAAAAAAATATACAACTTCACTAATAATTACTTCCTTAATCATTAAGTAAAATAAAAAAAATAAAAAAAATAAAAAAGTAGTATATGAATAGTAGTGAAGTAATAAGTTTATCATTTTCCTTAAAAATAAAATTTTCATGTGGATCTTTCACATTTATCCAGAAAGAAGAAATGGAACTTCCATGTCATAGGGCTGCACGTATCATTGCTAGTAGATGTACTGTTAATTGTTGATTGTTGTATTATGTCTAGAATTAATCCCACCCTCTCTAATATTCTTCTTATAATAACATAAATTAGTGTTCTTATAATAATAAGAAGAAGAATCAACCTCAGTACCACTCACTCTCTTCTTACTAATCTTATGTACCATTAATCATCATGCTATACTCAGCCAATTATTATTTGTCAACAATAATATATCTAAGCTTGATTGGTTACCATATTAATAATAAATCAGCAGCTGATTCAGCTCCTTGACCTGCCCATGCAAACGCCCTCTAAATCCCAATGTTTCACTTTAATTGAAGAGCCACCTCTTTAAGAGATATCAGTAGGGAGCAGTTGCAGCGGCAATTTGTAGGTGTATATCACTTTTAAGCATTCTAGAAGTGGGGATGTCTTCTCTTTATTGTTCTTTTCCCCTTCCTCTTATCAATGATGACAAAGACAAGCAATTTCTTAATTAGCCCCACCTTTCATTTGCATCATCTTTGCCCATTTTATTCAGGGGTGGAGCCAAGAATCTGATAATCAGATGTCATATGACCTAATTCTCCAAATGAAAAATCTGAGTTTGAAACCTCCCACTTCTCTTTGTATAAAAAAAAATCACTTGAGACTCATTTTTATACTCATAACGAAGAGAAATCATATTCGAGTATGGTACATTCACTCCCCAATTAAAGAATTATCACTACAAGAAAACGGATTTTTGTGATTAATGATTTGCAATGAAAAGATTATTTATGACAAATTTTTACTGTAAATAATTATTTTGTTAGAATTAAAAAACTATAAATAAGCAATTTTTTTATAGTGCATGTTGCATGGATCTAACTATCTAGACGTTTACTTGTCCTTTGCTTCAACCACTCTCATTTAGTGATGGAATACAAAACATGTCATTCTCTCTTTGAACTGCATATTTAATCCGCTAATTTAAGCTCTATTTTTTTTTTCTAATTGGTTAGACATTAATGATTTAACATATACCAAATAAAGTTTATGAATTCGAACAAACTCTTCATCATAATTTAAATTAATATTCCACAGGTTGAGTCTAAAAATGTAAATTCACTCATTTACATCGCTTAATTTTTTAGAACAATTCCTGGTAACGCAAAAAAAAGGGAGGATCCTTCCTTAAACCCAGACCATTTAATTTAGCGACCCTTTTAATGGTCGGCCTATATGCATGGGCTTCTCCTGAAAAAGTAAATCGGAGTTTGATGGGCAATGCGTATTTTTAGCTAATTAAACCGTCTAAGCAAGCTATGCTTTAAAGCTTTACAAGAACTGAAGTAGAAAATATCTAACAAAAAGTCCAACAAGAGTTTGAGAAGTAAAGCCAAGAGCTCTTGTACCAAACCACTTATATGCACCCACCCTGTAAACCCATAAGCAACTACTTTGGTGGGTTCTTACTCTTAGTAACACAATCAGTTGGCCACAACTACTAGTAGTTTACATATGGACAATGCTAGGGGATGGCGAATGGTGCGCATTGTACCAATAAGTGTAAATGTGTTTTTTTTTTCAAATTATTTTTACTCAAACATTAATACATTCAATATTTTTTTTAAGTAATAGTCATTTTCTTAACCATAAGTTAAAAAAAAAAAATACAATACCAAACAAAATGGAGGCACTATTCTCGATCTCCCTATCATATTGAATTGTGATTCAATTTTGGAGAGATACATATAAAATATAAGTCATACAATAATTAATGCTACCCGATATCATTAAAGACACAACCATTAATCTAAAAGTTTTAAGACCGTTAAATATTACTAATTTGGTTAAATTTTTAACCTTCTGTATCATAACATCCCAATACACTTTATAATCTGATATCCGCGATGGCTCACACTATTGACGTTGACCCGATGGTTGTCATTTCTTTTTTGACGACTTCACTCATCTATTAATATTTAATGACTTAACACCATTTTCATATATAGTATCAAAGCATTTTAATCTATCTTTAACTCGTGACGTGGTCTTGACTTTGATTTCAATTGTTAAAGATTCAACCAATAATCTAAAAATTTTAAAACTGTTGAATTCAGTACTGCTGAATCTATATCTTTTTGCAATGGAGGATCCAATTCAATCAAAGAAATTTAAAATAAATTTAAGTGAATTAAGCATTTAATGTCATGTCCATGTATTTTTATATTGGACTATTCATAATTTTAATCCAATAATAAATTAGAAAGGATATATATATATATATATATATTATTTTCTTGATAAGCCTAAGAAAGGATTTCAATTGACAAGAAAATAATGAAAGATAAAAGTATCTGTCGTGTGCCCCATTTTTCTTCCTACTTATCTCTTGAATCCTTGATCACGTATTGCTTTTTCTCCGACGACAGTTGAATCAGAATCGGAAAGAAATCAGTCAGACGGCAATTAAAACCGATCGAACTGGATTGGGTACATTCTCTGAAGCATTGACTTTTGTACAAATGACTCTATATTAATAATGCACAGAAACTGTTTGTGTAAATTAATACCGGTGATGCATAAATGCATTTAAGAAAAAAAATTGCATTTTCATTGTACCGCAAAATGAGTTCATGATTCGATCGAGGTGGTTGTCCTTTTTCGGCGCCAGTGAGTTTATTTATTATTGAGTCTGACCTATGATGAGTCATGGAAGTCCAGCCAAGTCAACACTTTTACTAAATGTACAGGTCTTCATGATCGATTCAGGTGACATAATTGGCCTCCTTAACTGTTTGTGCGAGAGAAAAGAGGAACAGAGAGATTGAGCTCTCAAATTTCTAATGCTGCTCCAGCCTCCAAGAGTTGATGGATAAAAATGCCATCAAATTAGAGGATTATAGGCTCAAGGACCATGGATTTACCAATGCTTGTTACAGTTTTGATCGAAGTTTAAACATTTTCTAGTAATGATAATGATCAAAAAACTGCTTATATTTGATAGTAAATGGACACTTTTTGTTAAGGACGTATTCTGCTATCTCGTCTACCGAATTCTGATGATGGTAACCTGCAAAACAAGGACAAGAGGGGTCGGGGTCCGGGACCGCTCCGACGACCAAGTTAGTGTACGGGAGGAGATATGTGACAGGGAGAATAAGAGAATTTGTGAGCGTACCCCCTTTCCGTCATAGGTTGAGTGTTATTTATAGGTGTCCTCCCTGGGTGGGGGGTCCGAGAGCGCCGAAATCGGGGCATCACTCGTCCGTCATCCTCGATAAGAAAACCTGGTCTGATTCGATCGGTCCCATCGCATTAATTGAGTATCCTCTCAATTAATGCTCAATTAGCCCCCTTTGGACAGGGGCATTAAATATTGCCGCATCTTTTGTCAATTTAGTAGTTAATGGTGTACGTCTGGGGCGTCTCCGCATTAAAAAAGGAGGGAATGCAGGCCGGCGGCTGTCTGTCGTTCATAAATGCGGGAGTGGTCTTGATGGGAGATGGGTTCAGGAGATATACCAACACGTGAGCCGCCGTTCAGCCCTTAGCGCGTTCTCGAAGCCGGTTTAACCATTTCTTGCCTAGATTGGGATAACCAGGGACTCGGCTCGTCCCTGATTTCGGTCTCCCAGTTGGATTCGGACGCTGCGTCGAGGTGGGCGCGGGTAACGGGCCTCGGGCCTGGTAATCTTGTGGGCTCAGGCCCGGGCAAGTTGGACCCCCTTTCAGTACCCCGCGAGTTTCCATCGAAGGCACTTCGATAGAAATTCCGAACGTTTTAGAGTTAGGGTCTTCCTTTCCTTTGATTATACCGTCCTTCAACACTGGGCGGTGTTCCTTTATTTTTCCTGCCGAGCGGGAACACGAGGTTGGGTGTGCTCGGGCGATCCCTGCTGGCACGTCGATTCGTTTACCGACCGGACTTCAGAGGGACGATTTGAATTCTGACCAATTAATGCCGGATCGTGACCCGTCATATTCCGTGTCAGGCATTTAATGCAGTTTTGAAATTTAATTGAGCCGTCGTTCCGATTCCCGAACCGTCAGTGATCCGTTATTAAATGGTGAGGCGCACGCGTCGTTCCGATTTCCGAACCGTCAGCGATCCGTTATTAAATGGTGAGGTGCACGCGCGTGGCCATCATTAACTGACTCGTCATTTCGGCGCACGCTTCTTTCCTTTGATTGGTCAGTTCGGGGCGTGCTTCCTGTTCCCAAGGGCCACGTCTGAAGTGACGGTTTCGGCGCGGCCTCGTTTCCCGCTCACATTAAATTTTGCTTCTGGGTATAAATTACCCAGTAGTCTTGTCACTGTCCTCGCTTTACTGTATGCTTTCTTGCCATTCTGTTGTCCTTCTTCCTTGCCTCTGCTCTTCGCCATCTTTCATTCTTTCTCTGTTGCTTTCTTGCCACTCCCTGTTTTCGCCCCCATGGCTTCTTCTGACCCATGCCCTTTCTTCGCCGGCAACGGCTGGTTGTCCACCATGCAATCTTCCGATGTGGACACACTTAGGAAGAAGCACCATGTTTCCTGGCGGCACACCTTGGAGGCCCCGGGGATGGAGTTAGGGCCTGTGAGCGCGATGGGCGGGCTCAGAAGGTCGTGCTCTTCTCCCTCATGCTCTCGAAGGGACTACGCCTTCCCTTTATTCGGCCTGTTCGGGAGGTCCTTCATTTTTTGGGTTTGGCGCCTGCCCAACTCATGCCTAACGGGTGGCGTATCCTTTTGGCCACCTGCGTGGCGTTTAGGATCGTTCTGTCCGGGAAGAACGATCCCTACCCCGACCTGACCGCCCGAGAATTCTTCTCACTGTACCAGCTCCTCCGTCGGGATGGGAATGTTGCCGGCTTCCAGATAAAGCCGAAATGTAGACTGATCAGAATGGAGGAGAGGCATTCGAGTGCCCGGGATTACCACAAGAGGTTCTTCTTCCTCTCGGGTAGGGAGTGGGAGTTCCCGGAGGGAGAGGGGAGCGATTTCCCCGTTCAGAAAGACTGGGGCTTCCTCCCCTCTCAGACACACATGGAGGTTACCCTCTCGGCCCAGGAGGCGGAGAGGGTGAAGGCGGTCCTCTCCTGGGGGGCAGAGGATCCCGATCGGCTCTGGTCCGATAATCTCCTCACCGAGGAGAACATCGAAGAGTTTTTGACCCGACCAGACCGGTCCTACGCCGAGGGTCAAAATTTCTTCACCGTCCCGGAAGAGCCTCCTACCTCCTCCCGCAAGCGAGCCTCTGATCGGGAGGTAGAACAAGAGAGGCGCACCAAGAGTCGGGCCGGCGAGGCCACTTCGAGCCGTGGTGCCCGACCCAAGAAACAGAGGAAGGAGAAGGGTCCACGGGCCGAGGGTCCGAGCGGAGGTGCCCCCCCTACAGGCTCTCCTGCACGACGTCCCGAGCCGACGTCCTCGTCGTCGTCCTCGGACGAGCCCCGGGTCTTAAGGGCTGAGGCCGGGAGGACGGTCATGGAAGCCCAGATCGAGGCGACCGACCGGGCCGGGGTCGACTCCTCAGACGGAGAGGAGATAGAGCGCGCCTTCCAGGAGGCTCTGGAGCATGCCGCCGATCTGACTCCGGGGGCCATGCCATTTTCGGAGGTCTTTCGGCAGGAGTCGGAGGAGCAAGCTGCTAGGGCAAATCAGTTGCCCACCCCTCCCCCTTCATCTTCCGAGCGCCACTCAGATGCCTCCGAGGGGGAAGATGAAGTACCTGGCGAGGAGGCCCATTCCGAGGGCGCCTGCAAGGGAGCCGGGCAGCGAGGGGCTCCAGCCCAAGAAGATCGGGACGAGGCTACCCCCGAGGGGTCGAGGGGGTCCGACCCTCCCGAGGAGGGGAGCCATACGGAGGTCGGAGATGAGAGCGGTCGACCGGCCACTGAGTCCGAGGGGTCTCCTGGGCGGCCACCTCCGACTTTCGAGAGGGGGTCGACCTCGGGGGTTCACTCTGAGGACGCCTGCCCACCTCCTGGCTCGGAAGTTCCTCCTCGACCCCCATCTCCTCTTCGGCTCCGAAGTGGGGTCGCTGTGCTCGGTCAGCTCTTTGGGTTGGATTCGGAGGAAGGAGCTCGTCAGGCCGGTGAAGAGCAGCCTTCCCGATTCGATCAAGTGAAGGCGGAAGTTTCTGCCCGAGTGGCCTCGATGCTGGAGCCTTTGCTGACTCAGGTTCGTTCGGTAGGCCTTGTTGAGTTTCGGATGGTCTTCTCTGTTTAATCTGCTAAGTTTTTCTTTTTCTTTTTTGTCTGTTCGGTGTTTTAGGTCGCCATGGAGATATCCCGGACAGTGGGATCCGAGCTGGCCGAGCTTGCCGAATTCAACAGCGAGCTTGGGACCGTCTGCAAGTTCGGGCTCTACAAGTTGCGGCAGGCACGGGACCAGCTCGAGCAGTCACAGGAGACCTGTAGGGGGCTGGTAAAATCGGTCGAGGAGCTGGGGGTGGAAAAGGGCAGGCTGGAGAGAGCCAACTCTTCTCTTCGAGCCGAATTGGAGTCGGCTCGGGAATCGTTGGCAGTGGCCCATCGGAGGAATGCCCGTCTCGTGGACGCACGATCGGCCACCGAGCAGGACAAAATCCTCCTTCAGTCCGAGCTAACCGCTCGGACAGCGGAGCTAGCAGCTTCTTCTCAGATTCTATCTTTGAGGGAAGAGGAGCTAGCTATGTCCGAGCAGGCTCGGGCTGCTCTGGAGGAGGAACTGGTCGGTTCGAGGCGCGCCCGGGAGATCCTGCAAGCGGAGCTGGCGCGGTTTGAGGAAGTCCGGGCTGCCCGGGAGTCCGAGCTCGTGGGGGCTCGGGGTGCTCTAGAAGAGGCTCACTCGAGGATTGCTGATCTCGAGCAGCAGATATCCCGAGTGGTGGCGATTCGCAACTCCGCCTGGGGGCACGGTTATGCCGAGGGCCTTCGCCGACTAAGATCCCAGCTCTTGGTGGATCCCGAGCTCGATCCACGGAGGATAAGCGTGGAGTCTCTTCGTCCAGACCGGGCTGCGAAGAGATTCGTCAAGAAGATCGGGATGCGCGGCTACCCTCCCTTTGACGACCTGAATCCTCCTCCGCCCCCTCCTGAGGCTTAAATTTTTTTTTTTTTTTTTTTGTAATGATGCTCGAGCTTGATTCGAGCGAGTTTGTATGACCGATAATATATATGAATTTTGAACTTAATCTTCCTCTGGTGGTTTGTTTATAATTTCGTTCTGCCTTTACCCCGCGAGTTTTTTTTTTTTTTTTTTGGATAAGTGTAAACTTAAGAAAAAAAAAAAAACTTTCCAAACGTACCCGGTCGATGTACTTAAGATCGGGATTCAGGAGTTGCGAATTGCTCTGCGTGGATTTGACCGATCCCGGCGTGGGTGGATTGACCAACCCCACGAGATTCCGAGGCGGATACATCGCGTGGGTCGGGGTCCGACCCCGCGGGATTCCGAGGCGGATACATCGCGTGGGTGGATTGACCGACCCCGCGGGATTCTGAGGCGGATACATCGCGTGGGTCGGGGTCCGACCCCGCGGGATTCCGAGGTGGATACATCGCGTGGGTGGATTGACCGACCCCGCGGGATTCCGAGGCGGATACATCGCGTGGGTGGATTGACCGACCCCGCGGGATTCCGAGCTGAGAACCTTATAATACGTTGGATATGAACTTTGAATAACATCGGGCTCTTTGTAATTTCAGGAAGTAAATTACATCAGTAGAAGTAAATTGCATTAGTAAATGCTATACATAGTACCTCTTAAGTCTCTCACTGTTCCAGGGGTGGGGTAGGTCGGCTCCAGAGCTGTCCTTGAGTCGGTAAGACCCAGGTCTGTTTGTTGCCGTCACTACGTAAGGTCTTTCCCATTTTGGTCCCAGTTTTCCTTGTGCTGGGGTCGTGATGCCCGTTTGTCTCAGTACTAAGTCCCCGACTTTGAAGTTGCGCGGCTTCACTCTTTTGTTGAAGTACTGCTCTGCTTTGCGTTTGTTGTTGGTAAGTCGGATGCCGGCTTCTTCCCTGTGCTCCTCTAAAGAGTCTAGACGTCCCATCATCTTGGCATTATTAGAAGCAGCGTCATAGTGCTGGATTCGTAGGGTAGGCATCCCGACCTCGACTGGGATTACCGCCTCGCAGCCATAGGTTAGGGCAAACGGTGTTTCACCCGTGGGGGTTCAGACCGTTGTGCGATACGCCCACAAGACCCCCGGAATTTCATCGGCCCAGGCCCCTTTATGCATTCCGAGTCTTTTCTTCAGCGCATTGAGGATGGTTTTGTTGGTTGCCTCGGCTTGCCCGTTGGCCTGCGGGTGGCCAGGGGAAGAGTACTTCACCCTGATCTTCAACTCGGAGCACCATTCTCGGTAATGACTGCAGTCGAACTGCTTTCCGTTGTCTGATATGAAGCTCTGGGGTATCCCGAACCGGCAAACAATCGACTTCCATAAGAACTTTGTGATGGCTTGAGAAGTGATACTGACAAGGGCTTCGGCCTCTACCCACTTCGTAAAATAATAGTGCTGGATTCCTATGCTTCCCTGCGAGGAGAGATGCCCTGCTGCCGGGCTGATCAGCTTTTCCATTTCAGCGTACTTGTCTCCCAACTCCTTTAGCTCGGTGTGCATCCGGCGTCTCTCTCCTTCGGAGGCTTCGCTCTCCTCAGGGAGTCGGGAGCTCGCGTTCTCTCCTAGGTGGGTTTCGCAGCGTGCCGATGCCTCTTCGCGTGGTTGCCGGAGGACTGCATTTTCCTCCTTCAACTTCCTCACCATTTCTTCCAATGCTTCCAGTCTTTCTTCCATCGACGGATCTGCCTGCTGGTCGTGCTTGGTCGTTTGGGACGGTGGTAGAGTAGACATGCAGAAAGTACGTTGATAAAAAACAATCGTATCCCACAGACGGCGCCACTGTTAAGGACGTATTCTGCTATCTCGTCTACCGAATCCCGATGATGGTAACCTGCAAAACAAGGACAAGAGGGGTCGGGGTCCGGGACAGCTCCGACGACCAAGTTAGTGTACGGGAGGAGATATGTGACAGGGAGAATAAGAGAATTTGTGAGCGTACCCCCTTTCCGTCGTAGGTTGAGTGTTATTTATAGGTGTCCTCCCTGGGTGGGGGGTCCGAGAGCGCCGAAATCGGGGCATCACTCGTCCGTCATCCTCGATAAGAAAACCTGGTCTGATTCGATCGGTCCCATCGCATTAATTGAGTATCCTCTCAATTAATGCTCAATTAGCCCCCTTTGGACAGGAGCATTAAATGTTGCCGCATCTTTTGTCAATTTAGTAGTTAATGGTGTACGTCTGGGGCGTCTCCGCATTAAAAAAGGAGGGAATGCAGGCCGGCGGCTGTCTGTCGTTCATAAATGCGGGAGTGGTCTTGATGGGAGATGGGTTCAGGAGATATACCAGCACGTGAGCCGCCGTTCTGCCCTTAGCGCGTTCTCGAAGCCGGTTTAACCATTTCTTGCCTAGATCGGGATAACCAGGGACTCGGCTCGTCCCTGATTTCGGTCTCCCAGTTGGATTCGGACGCTGCGTCGAGGTGGGCGCGGGTAACAGGCCTCGGGCCTGGTAAACTTGTGGGTTCAGGCCCGGACAAGTTGGACCCCCTTTCACTTTCCATTCTCCTTTTCTGGAAGAAAAAAGAAGTTTATGATCTGCATTTAATTTTCTTGACTTTTACCTCTTTGAGTTATGAGAGCATTTTTATTAAATTGATAAATTTTTTTAAAAAATATAAATTTATACGCATGTTATTAAAATTTTATTATTATATTTGATAAAAATAAGAAAAAGAAAGTAGAAAAAAAATAAAAATATTTTTTATTTTTAAAAATAAATAATAACCTTTTAAATTTAAACAATGATATGAGCTCTAAATTATACTGAAACGTTTGTTAGAGATCAACTTTTCCTTATCTAAATGAAAACTTGCTTCTAAAAAAGTGAATTTCAACAAGTAATTGCGGATGCAATAAATGCTTGTGAATCATTTCTGGTATCCCCGATACTCCATCGATCCAACAACATAGCCTCTTCCGTCCATGGGTTTCCTTTTTGTCTAATATAGTTTCCTAAGCTCTACCATTTAATAATGAATAATCCTACGTATATTTTTTGAGTGGTAAATAACGTATAATTTTAAACAAAAATTAATTAATTAATTTTTTTTTTTACGTAAATCTCATATATATTTATTTATTTTTAAAATGATTATACGCGGCTTACAATTTCATAACTGCATTTATTATTTCTTTTTAATAGTTGAAGAGTGCTATAATCACAGAATAGTTATATAAAAATAATATTACAATATAATGAAATTTCATGTAAATAGTTAAATTTATTTTATAATTAAAATAATTTTATAATTTAAAATACCATAACAAATTATATTAATTTATAAATTTATTTTTATATAATCTATTTTTATCTGAATATTTCTCTTAACAATTTGCAACCACCAAAGCTGTTTTGATAGCAAACCTAGACTGCTTTTATTAAAACCCACCTGCAATTTCATGCTCATCCCATTTTTATATACCATCATCCAACCTTACCCCAGTACTTCATACTCTTCCTCACTTCCTTCCTCTGCAGCTTTTCAATGGCTTCCTTGCCATTATCTTCTGTTTCTCTCTTTTCAAACTACCATCTCTTTTTCACAGTCATAGCTATTCTTCTTTCGGGCTTGATTTTCTTCCTCACCCTGAAAAAAACTAAGTCAAAGTCGCTCAACCTTCCTCCAGGGCCACCCGGATGGCCTGTCGTCGGTAACCTTTTCCAAGTTGCCCGATCGGGAAAACCTTTCTTTCAATACGTAGAAGATCTTCGGCATAAGTACGGCTCAATCTTCACCTTAAAGATGGGGACCAGAACAATGATCATCCTCAGCGATGCCAAACTTGTCCGCGAAGCACTCATCGAGAAGGGTCCTCTGTTTGCAACTCGGCCACGTGAGAATCCGACCCGAAACATCTTTAGCAGCAACAAATTTACCGTTAACGCCTCCATTTATGGCCCTGTTTGGAGATCTCTGAGGCGGAACATGGTGCAAAACATGCTTAGCTCGAGCAGGATCAAGGAATTCTTCAGTGTGAGAGAAACAGCAATGGACAAACTCATCCATAGGCTTGAAACCGAGGCCAAGGCAAATGATGGCGCCGTTTTGGTCTTAAAAAACGCTCGATTCGCAATGTTCTGCATTCTTTTGGCTATGTGTTTTGGCCTGGAAATGGACGAAAAGACAATCGAGAAAATCGATCAGGTAATGAAAACTGTTCTGATCACTCTCGACCCAAGAATCGATGACTATCTTCCAATCACCAGCCCACTTTTCTCAAAGCAGAGGAAGAGAGCTTTAGAGGTTCGAAAAGCGCAAATCGAATCTATGGTTCCTTTAATCGAGAGGCGTAAGAGGGCACTCGAAAACCCAGGATCCGATAAAACTGCAACATCGTTTTCATATCTCGACACCCTCTTCGACCTAAAGGTGGAGGGACGCAAATCATCACCGACAGATGCCGAATTAGTCACACTTTGCTCAGAGTTCCTCAATGGCGGAACCGACACGACAGCAACGGCCATCGAATGGGGAATTGCCCAACTCATCGCAAACCCGGAAGTTCAAGAAAAGCTATACGAGGAGATTAAAAGTACGGTCGGAGATCGAAAAGTAGACGAGAAGGACATAGAAAACATGCCATATCTTCAAGCAGTTGTAAAAGAACTGCTACGCAAACACCCACCAACGTATTTTGCACTGACACATGCTGTGACAGAGCCGACAACTTTGGCAGGGTATGACATACCCACAGATGCAAATGTGGAGATTTATCTGCCAGGCATAAGTGAAGATCCGAAACTGTGGGAGAACCCCGAAAAGTTCGATCCGGACCGGTTCATATCGGGTAGAGAGGCGGCAGACATAACTGGGGTAACTGGGGTGAAAATGATGCCATTTGGGGTTGGAAGAAGGATATGCCCTGGTTTGAGCATAGCCACAGTGCATGTTCATCTCACGCTTGCGAGAATGGTGCAGGAATTCGAATGGAGCGCTTATCCGCCAGAAAGCAAATTGGATTTTACAGGGAAGTTGGAGTTCACTGTGGTGATGAGGAATACTCTTAGAGCGCTAATTAAGCCAAGGGTTTAAGCTAGAAATTAGAGCTTAATGATATCTATAATCTCTCTCTATATATGCATGCCATTTGTTTACATTTGAGTTGGGTCATGAGGATTGAAAGTTGACCTGGTCCTGTTTGTTCTGTTCTGTTTATAATTCTGTTACTTGGTCATCTTATCAATTCTGGGTTTTTGGTTTGAGATTTTGAAAATGTTTTAAGAATTAAAAAGATATTATTTTTGAATGGATTGATGATATTTCTTCTGTCATGAATGGAGTAAAAAAGACAAATGTTGTAGAGAAGATAGCAATGAATTACTTTACTCATTTGTGGTCTTCAGTTTAATCTTTACCGGAACATGATTTCTGCATCATAACTTTTGAGTGATATTTGAAGTCGTGAAGAAACAAAAAAGAAAAAGTTATCTTTTGAGCGCCTTTTCCATCTACCATTACCGTTGCCATAGATTACCCGAGGGTGGCCGCGGACCGGGCAGATGACCCCATATTTGCAGAGTACTAAGTACTTTTATTTTATTTTTCTTTTAACACCAATTTTCCTTGCATATGCTTACAATTTACAAGGTCGAGTCCAGCTTTAATTCCCTTTGAAATCTAAAAGCCAGGCCTAGTTTTCAGACCTCGTCAGAATTGATAGAAAGAAGACAAATGGGAGATCAGGGACAAGAGAATCGACAGAGAAGACAAACGAGAGACAATATCATAATTGGGAAAATTTCTATCTCGAATTATTATTTCTTTTATTGATATTTATATAAAGAATAATGATACTCTTATATTTTTTTATTATTCTTTTTAAATTCTTAATCTTTTAAGTTTGTTTTTTATTTAATAATTAAAGAAGTGATTATTAATGAAATGATCTATTTTTAATTTTTTTTATAACGATAATAGATGTTAAAAAAATACTTAAAATAAAATATAAAAAAAAATACATTATAAATGATAAAGTATTAGTATGCCGATCATTTCCCTTTCTTAAGACCAAACCGATGGTGTACAACAATTATAGAATTTGATGACTTTAAGATTGATGCTGATTGTTAATTTTGATTATTTAGGGTGCAATTTCCTACTCGTCATCTCACGCATTTTACATATTTTAATATTATATTTTATTTTATCTTATTTTTGTTAAAATAATTGAGTTGTTATATTTATCATTCATACATTACATATTTATTATAAAAAAAAATATGTTGAATGGTATATAAAAATAATAAGTAAAATTATTCATTTCTTAAATACTTAGGAAATTCTGATATTCATGTCGATAGAGTTAGGCATTTATTAGAGTATTGTCATTAAATTAGTTAATTTTTTTTAAAAAAAATATAAATTTACACACATGTCAAAAAATTGGATGTTAGTTGTTTTCGATGATATGATGTATAGCTGTCAAGTGACTAGGGTGGACCACTGCTACATGTGAACTATTAGCTTTATGAGGGCTCAAACTTAGTTAGCATTAATGTGATTATATATGCTGTCTTTGTAGGTGCATCCATGGCCATTCTACCACTATCTTTGCCTCACTCTTTGCTCCACTTGTACTTAAATCCATTCACTATATATATATATATATATATATATATATATATATTAAAACAGAATATTATTTTCATTTGTATTAGAGCACTATTTTTGTTACAAAATACTATACAATAAGAGTAATTCCATATAGTTTTGCATTTGATGCAACAGCATATTATTTTGTTTCAAAACTTTTTGGGCAATTTATTGCTGAGATTAGATCTGCTAGCACCTAAAATCAAAACCCTCGAAATCAAATGGTTGGGTGTCACTTGTCAAAGGCAGTGGCTGGTTGTTGAGAACTTGAGAGCATAATAGTTAATGTAGACATCCATCGTGCTGCTGTTTGTTTGTTTGCCTTTTAACTGAATAAAAAAAAAATGGAAATTTTAATTTCTGAACCTTGTCCGGCCACCAAGGGTAAGTAAACCTGGCTCAATCCTTTATCTATTTGGTATTCAACATTTGGCATATGTCTGAATGAAACTGACCTTTATTCAAGTAAGTTAAAGCCCGTTAAATGTTGAACTAAATTGAGATGAGTTAAATTTTATATTAATAATAATAAATTAAGATAGTGAAATGAATCTTTATAAAATCTATTTAAGAGGAGTTTAGATGTATTTTGATGTTAAGATAAATTTAAATGTATTTATAAAAAGTTAAAAAAGATTATGAATTTTGCGTATAAAGAAGTGTTGAGTTAAAAAAATTGTAAATTCCAAGTGGAAAAAAATTTTGAATTGAAATAAGTTTAGTAATAAGAGAATTGAGTGTTTAGATATTCAATTTAGCTTAAAACTAAATTGAATTGTAATAATCTCAGCTCAGCAGGACCTTAATGTCTGCTTTCACAGAGAGAGAGAGAGAGAGAGAGAGAGAGAGAGAGATGACTGTGCAAGCAACCTTGAACTAAATTCTTGTTATACAAATGAACCTTACAAAACTGCCAATGCCAGCCACCGTCGAAGGTAGAAAGGTAAAACAAATTACTATTTTTTCCATATATACAGTGAGCAACAAGAGAAGAAAGAGAAACTGATCGACTTCCTAGATTGCAGTCACAATGGATTCAATTCAAAGTCTTGAGACATACCAACTCTGATTCTCTGACTAAGAAGTCATGGTGAATGCAGCTTAGGTTCCCAGAAATTTGACGGACGACGAATTTAGAGGTTTGATGGGCTTTCTACATGCTTGGTTCCTGAGTCATTCATTGTCTCATTACCCTCACTCAAAGGAAAGACACTCACCCCAGCTTCTGATCTATCAACCTCGGGTGCAAAATGATCCTCTTGAATGGGGTTCATCCCACGGTTTCCATGGATTGTCACTGGAAACCCATTACTAGTCTCTATACAGTTATGAGAATCAATGTCAAAAGACTCCACATTGTAGTGAGATCGAAAAGCTGAATTGAACATGGGTTGCAATGCGTATTTGCAGTCGGGATGTTCACGCAATGTTATCCGGCAAACAGGACAGGTTGTATGTTGCTGCAGCCATTTGTCTATACAGGTCACATGGAAGGAGTGCCCACAGTAGGGGAGGATGCGCAACATATCTTCGCCGAGGAATTCTGCAAGGCAAATTGGGCATCTGCCACATGTAATATAACATTAGTAGGATATATTAGCCGAAATGCGAGAAAAAATAAATATGAATGGACTATATTGACAGGAAAACAAACAAGAGGAACGGAGAAAATGCTTAAGAAAAGTTATAAAATAATTGATATTGGTAACAAAACTGTCATGAAGTATGTATAACTTCGTAAGTCTATGAGACGTTCTATAATCAGTTGATGAATTCACAAAGAGATGGACCTTCAGACCAAGCATAGATTTTGAGCCTGGATTGACCAGAGGATAAAAAAGATAAAGGTCTTCAAAGAAAGCCTTACTCCTAATAGCTATTCTCATCTGGTATTCTTAAGCTCCCCCATTAAATGTAAACAGAATGCTTAAACTCAAGCAGCCCTGTTTTAACATTGCATATTTTAAACAAGATATATTTGGGAGAAATTGTACTTTGTATTTGATATATGTATATATAGATACAAGTGTGGCTGTACATTGTAACGCTAGATACAAGATTGTAACGGAAAATACAAGATTTTAGGAATTGTAAAGCTGTACAACAGTTATAAGAAATCAAGCATTTAATCACTGCAGTTGGAGATCAAGCAATCAAAGGTGTCAAATCTTTCCAAATCTGATTTTTGTGCATTATCACTTATACACCCCGCAAGATGGATGTGCTGTCAAGGACTCCAATCTTGGACCTGAGTGAAACAAATCTGGCTGTTGGAATCGTTTTTGTTCAAGTTGATCATGGGTTGAAATGTGTTGACATAGTCTCGGACAAAATGAAGGTCAATTGCAATGTGCTTCATCCTGGAATGCATTACTGGGTTTAGCCTAAATTGAGTTGCCCCGATATTATCACATAATATGAGTGGAGTTTTGGAAAGAGGGAAGTGAAGTTCGGACAGCAAGGATTTGAGCCACGCAATTTCTGATGTTGTAGTTGCAAGTGCTCGATACTCAACTTTGGTTGATGAACGTGCAATGGCTCGTTGCTTGCAAGTGTTCCATGAGATTATCACCAAGGAAAATTAGATAAGCTGTGGTGCTTGATCGGTCATCAGAATTTCCTGCCCAATCAGCGTCAGAGTAAGTTTGGAATGTCGATGCACTCGTGTGATTGAGTTGAAGCCCATGATTAATGGTGTGTTTGAGATAGCGAAGAATGCGTTTGGCTGCAATCCAGTGAGTAGTAGTTGGTTGGTGCATGAACTGAGCTAATTTGATGACTGAGAAGGTGATGTCTGGTCAAGTGAATAATAGATATTGGAGTGCACCAATGACCTTTCTGTATTCGGTAGCATCAATAGGATTGGTTCCATCTTGAAGTTTGAGAGTAATACTTGTGCTTTGAGGTGTTTGGACATCTTTGGCAACATCCATCTTAATCCGATCAAGGAGGCTACATATGTACTGATGCTGGCTGATGAGCATTCCAGTAGACGTTGGGATTATTTCAATACCAAGAAATAAATTAACCTGTCTCAACTCTTTAAGAGAAAAACGTTTGCTGAGGTTTGTAATGATCTCATGGACAAGAGAAGTGCTGCTGCCAGTGATGAGGAGATCATCAATATAGACCAAGAAGTACATAGTATGGCCACCTGCATGATAAATAAATAGCAAAGGAGTCCGATTTGGACTGGCTGAAATTCGAATCAAGTAGAGAACCTTTGAGCTCATTGTACCATGCATGTGGGGCTTGTTTTAAGCTATAGATGGATCTCTTCAACCTGCAAACATAATTAGGAAAATTTGTGTGAACAAATCCACGGGTCGCACCATGAATACATTTTCCTCAATTTTTCCATGTAGGAAAGCTTTGTTAACGTCAAATTAGCGAATGGGCCAGCGATGCATAACAGCAATTGAGAGAATTATTCAATACTAGTAGGCTTGACAATGGGATTGAAAGTTTCTTTGTAATCGATGTCCGGTCTTTGATGGAAGCCTTTTGCAACAAGGCGAGCTTTGTATCTATCATCGATACTTCCGTCAGGTTTCCTCTTGATCCGGAAGACCCACTTACACCCAATTAAATTTTGAGAAGCTTGAGGGGGAACTAAGTCCCATGTACCATGCTTAACCAATGATGTGAACTCTTGTGACATGGCTTGGCGCCATTGAGGATGCTTTAGTGTTTGAGTGACTCAAGTTGGTTCAAGCGTTTCGGGAAGAGGATGTTTGGTGACAAGATACATGTGTTTAGGCTTGTGAATATTGTTCATGGATCTAGTGGTCATCCTAAGAAGAGGTGAAGGTTCGGGTGTAGAAATTGTAATGGATTGATTGGTGCATGCTTTAGAGGTTGATTGTAAAGGTTGAAGGAGAAAGAGATAGCAAACCTGAGGATGGCTGTGGCAAAATTGGTAGTGCAGGGGAGTGATGTTCTTCAGGTAATGTGAGAGATGGAGGCACTTGCTTAACTGACAGAACATGTGGGATAGGGCCAAAGAAATCCATTGCAGTGGGTGTTTGTTTGTTGATGTCTGAAGTTAGTTGAAGCTGTTTATCTCCTGAGTTTGAGAGAGAGGGAAATGTGTGTTCGCCAAACACGACATGAAGAGAAAGGTAGAGATGATGAGTCTTGATATTGAGACACTTGTAGGCACTTTGAGTTAGAGAGTAGCTGAGAAAGACACAGCAAGTGGGGGGATCAATTTTGCCTTTGTTATATGGTTTGAGCCATGGATAACATAGATAGCCAAACGTGCAGAGCTTGAGATAATTTGGTGGGCGGTGAGTGAGAGATTCAAAGGGAGTTTGCCATGTAAAAGAGTGGGCATTCGGTTTATTAGATAGCATGCTATCTCAAAAGCGAAGGACCAATTTTGACTAGGTGACGGTGGCGGCATTTGGAGACACCATTGTGTTGAAGCGTGTGAGGAGGGATTGTAAGACTGGTGATACCGTTTTTGGCGAGGAAGGGACGAAGTTTAAGATACTCGCCACCATTATCAGTGTAGAGATGCTTGATGGTAGTGTTGAATTGATTTATGATGTAATTTTGAAGGTTGATGAAAACACTCTCCAACATCAGATTTTTGTTTGATTGGATAAAACCAAGTGAGTTTTGTGAAATGATCAATGAATATAACGTAAAAACGATAACCATTGATTGAAGTAATTGAAGATGGACCCTTATACATCCGAATAAATTAATTCAAATGGCTTAGAACTAGTCATGGACGAGATGGAAAAAGGTTGTTTGTGGCTTTTATTACATTGACAGGAAACACAGACTTTTCTTAGAAGCAAAATATTTTTGTAGAGGTAAATCAAATGAATGAACAATTTGAGTGACAATTTTGGTGGAGGGATGATCCAATCGTGAATGCTAGCCATCAAGAGACGTGTGGACACCAACAAATGCCGTGGGTGGTTTGCATAGGACATGAGCTAACTGAGGCATATAGTAGATCTCATCCTCACATTTACCTTGAAGTAGATGCACCCCCATGCTCAGATCTTTCACAGAGAATGAAAAGGGATTAAATTCAACAAAACAATTGTTGGAGGAGGTGAATTTATGAACAAAGATAAGATTGTGATGAATGGAAGGAACGCAAAGAAGGTCTGTAAGGGCAAATGTTTTGGAAGTTGTGGTGAGATTGGTTAAACCAACGTGTGTGACATTCAAACCTGTGCCATCCCCAATGACAACCTCGTTAGGTCCTTCATATTCAGAGTGCATAGACATGTTTTGGAGTTCAGATGTGATATTATGAGATGTGCTCAAGTCAAGCATCCAACGGTTGGTCTCAGGTTGAGGCATGATTGTGCAATTTGCTTGTGCCAATACGCGACGAAGCTTGCGGCATTCTGTTATAGTGTGGCCATTGAAGCCACAAAAGTGACAAGTCTTTCCTTCATACTTAGCAGAGGAGTTGTCGTTGGGCTTGGACTGAGAAGAGCCACCAGAATTTCCAGGTCGAGAGTATGTTTGTTTCTTGTCATTCTTTTGAGAGGAGCGATTATTGTATGTGTTGAGAGACGTTAGCTGTAATAACAGTAGAATTGGAAGCATGTTCCAGATGCTTCAAGTAGTGCTCATGGCCAAGGAGCAGGTCATGGAGTTGTTCAAATGTAAGAGAGGTCGCACAGATGTGAATTGGTGCAACAATCTCACGGTACTCCAAGCCAAGACCATTAAGAATGTATAGCGTAAGGTCGTCATTTGTCACATGTGTCTCGATGAGTGCTAACTCATCTGCGATGCTCTTCACTGAGTGAAGGTATTCTATGATGGACCAAGACCCGCGTTAAAGGAGAGTGAGGTCCTCCTTGAGTTGCACAACTCAAGTGCGAGAACGACTAGCATAGAGTCATGTGAGGGTTGTCCATGCTTCCATGGACGTCTCAGCAGTAGCAATATAAGAGACAACACCCTCAGAAACACCAGCAAGAATGGCGTTGAGCAGGAGCTTGTCCTGTCATATCCAATGTGAGTATGCAGCCTTGACAGCGGCCTGTTCAGCAGTGGAGACACCACTGAGAGAAGGGCATGGGAGGGTACCATCAAGATACCCCATAAGGTCATAACCAATGAGTAGAGATTTGAACTGACACTGCCAAGCAGGAAAATTGGTAGGTGTCAGCTTGTGGGGAAGCTGGGCAGCAGCATTTACAGCAATAAGAGGCGTAGAGCTTTGAGGATTTGAGAAAACAGAGATATTAGTGACAGCTATAGTAGTGAGGAGGAATGGCTCGTTGGAGCTTTGCAATCTCTAATACCATAAACAAGATATATTTTGGAGAAATTGTACTTTCTTTGTATTTGATATCTGTATATATAGAAACAAGTGTGGCTGTACATTGCAACGTTAGATACAAGATTGTAACGGAAAACACAAGATTTTAGGAATTCTAAAGCTGTACAACAGTTATAATAAATCAAGCATTTAATCACTGCAGCTGGAGATCACGCAATCGAAGGTGTCAATCTTTCCAAATCTTATTTTTGTGCATTATCACTAATATATTTCAGTGTGTGTTGGATACTGATAAATCACATCCTCTGCAGGTCCAGCTTCATTGAAACTAGAAGCAAAATTTACCCTTCCATATGCCAGCGGATATTTGATTAACAATGGCCAACAATGGCTACCAACTTAATGCTAGCAAAGGAGTATACACTAACCATCTACAGTCCAGTTTCAACAGGTCTGGTAGACAGTCATCTGTCAATCTTATAGCACAAAAAGCTTGGAGAGGAAGAGTTGAGGTAATGAGCTACAAGGTTAAATAATCTTTAGCATTCTGCCAAAATACCAACATACAATGATATAGCTGTTGTATAGATCCCAAGAATAGTTATTATAAAAAAGAAAAAACATTCTCCCTATAATACTACCTAAATCTTCTATTTATGAGCAAAAGGAAATATGACTTTTTCCACATGCTAAAATCTCATCCAGAAGTTAATTACCTAAACTTATCATCCATTCAACAAGACATCATGGAATATCCAACAGAACCTCCAGCCCGAAGTGAAAAACTTATATTCAAAATGAAATAGAAAGTTTTCTGCATACAAAATAAAGCTTCTACAAAGGTTGATCTACAACATACAGACACTCCAGGAAACCAAAAAATTGTTATAAGACCAGAACTACTCATCTGAATCACCAAGTCTTGCAAAACGTGTTGATTTGCAAACCAGGGGAAAGTCCTTATGTGAGAGAGAGAGAGAGAGAGAGAGAGAGAGAGAGAGAGAGAGAGAACATGAAAGGGACGTCAGTTATGAGAGACTAATGATTATTTATGCAGTTAAATCCAAGTCCAAGCATTGGTGTGCTCATATTCCAGCTTTAAGTAGAAATAAATTGTTATATTACATTGCACTTTACCACAACATCTGTTTATTTTCATCAATTTAGTACAATCTTCTAAATCATATCTTTTTATTGATTGCTGTCCCATATCTCTGGGAGTTCAACTCACCTTCCATCTCCTTGAATTATCATATTGATGAAAGAATACACATTTGAAGCCAACTGACTTGAAATATTTGCCAAAGTGTTTTCCAATATCCACCAAGTAGATACGCATTTGTATTGACATTTGCAACTAATCAGTGAAATTCATTCAGACAATTATGCCTAAAGAAATTCACTCAAACTTCACATGGCTCTCTGTAATGCTTTCATCAATACATGCACCACGTTGTATATTTTGTCCACAATAGAAATGCTATGTGCTTTTACAGTATAAACAATGGCAAAAATCTACCCAGAAAATACTAGGTACATAACAATCATATTGATTTGAGAACCCCATCTAAACGCATAAAAACCAGTACAGTGAGGAATTCACCAAGGAGCGAAAGAACATACTGAGCATCTTCTGCAGTCAAGAAAGAATCACCGGTATACTTCTTGATTGGAAACTTTGCGACAACTACAGGTTCAAGACCATTTGAGGCCAGATCTAGCTGTACCATAAAAAAGTTAACAATGGTAAGTGCAAGGCCAAAGCATAGCATTATATTTGACAGACTGTACACTGCTATAGATGAAAGAGGAATGCTACTCATCATCCCACATCACACAAGTTACATATTTTAAAATGATTTTTGTATTAATTTTAATTTTAATTTATTCTTGTCAAACTAATTGAGTTGCAACAGAGTCGCAATGGACACGAGCTGGAGTCGCAATGGATTATCTTGCTTATAGAAACTCTATAAGCAATTTTCAACTTAATCGCAATGGATTATCCAAAACATAATAATTTTCAACTTTCCTGTAGGACTAAAGTGGGTCAATCGAGATTGTCAAGTAAAATACAACCATGTATGAGACCTGTATCCGCATGAAGTGTCAAAACAATAAGAGATCAAATGTTATGCTTTTGAACACGAAAACCCAAAAAGTCTAAAGAAAACTAGAACCAAAACCCTAGTAGTTCCAGTGAAACCACTGAATTAAACAAGAAATCCATTTTGGAGAGCAAATGTAAAATAAATTCTCCATTTTTGTTGCAATAATTGATTTGGAATCCTAAAAGATTTCCAATTACTTGTGCAAACCAAGTCTGCCTAAATTTTTTAGGACACCAATTTTTTATATACATATAAACAACAAGACAAGAAAAAGGGGCATACAATACTGGGATTGGATTGAGAAATGTCTTACAATACTGGAAGCGATAGGAAAGGAAAAGGAGCGCCTGGAAGTATTCAGCTGGAATCGAGCGCAAACAAGTCGCGTGCACACGAACACGATGAACATAGTGCTCACCGCAAACCCTATCACCGTCATCACCAAATTTATCCCTGACGATATCATACTTTCCCAAACGAATAAGTAAAATCAATCCTCGAAATACTAATATTTAGAATTACAGAGTTATCAATATCTCAATCATGTTCCCCATATAGACATGGAATCCCAGCCTTAAAAAGACTAAAAAGAGTACAAAATTCACACTCTTGAGGATGAAGCTTTTGTCACAAAGAAACCCAGATCAGAATTCAAAACACCATCTCTCGGACCAACCAATAAGATCAATCAGAGCTATCATTGTTCTGACTTTTCTTTAGGAGTTGGTTCTGAGAAGAAAAGTGAAAGGAGACAACTGTTTCATTGTGGAAGAGAGTAGAGAGCAGTGGAGAATATGGGAGCTTCGGTGAACAGGGCAGAGCCAGCAAGTCACAAACTGCCAAAACCCAAATGGAAGCACTGTGGGAGAGAGAGAGAGAGAGAGAGAGAGAGAGAGAGAGAGAATTCAACCAGATCCAAATCCACAGTTGCATGGAAAAAGAAAACAATTTCATATTTATCTGTTTTTTTTTCTTATATGTATTATCTGTTTTTAAGTTTTTCATATTTAATGTGTTTATTTTAATTTGAAGAAAATTAATTGTATTGTTTAGTTTATTTGTCACTTTATTAAAAAAATTAAGAAGACCACTTTATGTCCTTACATTTCCAACCTCTCTTTATTTATTTTCTCAATAATCTTTCCATCATTTTTATTTCTTATAGAACCTATTTATTTTTTATCCTAGAATATCTAAATATTAAGCAATCATTTTTAAGAAAAAGTAAGACTCATTATTAAAATGATTATTATTATTTTGTTTTTTGTAAATTTCGTATTTATTCATTTTTATTCAAAATAATTATATAATATTTGTACACTCACAATCACAAATATCATTTATACATATCTTCCAACGTAATAAAGACTTTATTTTATTTTCAATCTTATACATTACTATTCCTTCCAGGGGCGGAACCAGGATTTTATATTTGGGGGGCGATCGATAAAGTGTGCGATGCGTATAAATTCTATAAGAATGATCATCAGTAATAGAAATATCATATTCTGTTGTTACCGAACTCTCTAAACGTATATTACTTTTTGAATTGTACTCCATTTATTTCTTTTTAAAAAAAAAATAATTATTCTTAAGTACTTGCTCATATTTTTTTATGATTTAAAAAAATTTATAAATCAAGAATAAATTTGAAAACTTTCTATTAAGTAATGATGTAACGCTATTATATTTTTAATAAATTATATCTCACAATCATACAAGTTAGAGTAAAACTAAATAAGTGAGTATAATCAATAAATTTTATAATTATATAAATTTATAATTAATTTTTTTGCTAGAATTAAACTATTAGAGTAACTGTAAGATTATGTAAGTTAAAATTTGAGTTTACGTAAAATTAAAAGTTAAAATATAAATGGATGTATATTGAGTTTTAAAAAAATAATTTTCGTAAAAAAAAATTTTAGGGAGGGCAATTTTTATTTTTATTTTTAAAATCTAAGAGAGAATTTTAATTATATATATAATTATATATAATTTCTATTATAAATTAAATTTGGAAAGAGCTTGGCCCCCCCAACCGGAGGCGTGGGTCCGCCCCTGATTCCTTCTATACAAATTATATCTTGTGTACTCTTATATTTCCGTCCTCTTTTTACCAATTTTTATAATACGTTTTTCTATTATTTTTATTTCTTAGGACTATGCTAGCATGTCGCGTGGAGTGATAAGTTTAAGGTGATCGCTAGGCAAAATTGATGTTTTTATATTTTATTTTATTTTTAATTTTTTATCATTTAGATTTTGTTTTAAAAATATAAAAAGAAAACCAATTGACTTTTACTATTTGTATTAAAAATTCATTGAACATGCATATATCGACAATTTTTCAATACTACAACAAAAAATGCTTTTTGCCGCGACAACTTTTGCCACAATAAACATAAAACAATATATTCACTTATTGTGACAACTCCCTTCGTTGCTAATAAGAGAAAAGTTTGTCAAAAATACATCTATCAGGACGTTGAGCAGCGCACAATAAACTTAATTGCCACAAATTTTGTTACCAAAAAATATTTTTTACATCAAAAAATTCTATCAATATTTATTTTTTGCTATAAGTAGTAATTGCTGCAAAAAGAGATATGTGACAAAAATGATTGTCAATAATAGTTTTTCTCTTCAAATAATTCACATGATTCAAAAAAACTTTTCTGACAAGAGTTTTTGTCACTAACTTCTTTTCTCTACAAATAGTTTCGTCATAAATAATCTCTTCTTTGTAAAAAATAAAAATATTTGTGACCACAATATATTGCTACAAATAGGATTTTTTTTTTTAAAAAAAAGGTATAGAATATAGAATCAATGAATTGATAATGAGTTCAAAAGTAGAAAATAATTTTATAATATAAGTCTAAAAACATAAATATGAAAGCAATAGAAATCCAAATTTAACAAAATATCATATAACAAAAAAATAAAAAACATGTAAAAACTATCCTACCAATTCACCAACTCAAATGTTATCAAAACAACTCTGGTTCATACAAACATAAACTCTTGTTACATGGCAAAACGTGACCTCTAAGATTCAGATTAAGAAGAGAAGTAATTACTAAATCAAGACATTGTTAACTAAAGAAACTTCAACCTATTTTTGTCAATAGAAAGAAACTGTAAAATAAGAGGAGAGCGGAAAAAATATACAGCATGATACTTAAATCTGATGAGCCATTTGATATGTACTTCTTCCCCATCTCTGCATCAAGGAATAAATTGAGTATATCATGATGTGTGTTATAAGGTGTGAACATGCACATATGTATGGAAACTGCCTATTATTTAGAATTCAGTTAGTAAGATGGAACCTAGCAGTCAAATAACCTATAGCCACTTAAGTTTGAAACACAAAAATACACTACGCTTTCATTGCTGATATACCTTTTTTCATTTCTCTTTTTCTCAATGACCAACCATTGGAGTAAACAAAGAAATAAAATAAAATAAAATCTTGAATTATGAACTATGAATAGACATACAAACCTCAAAGCAGCATGCACTTCAAACCAAAAAGTCCAAATGCCCTACAAGAACCAAACAACAAATTAGATTAATTAAAAAAATACAAGAACATAAAAAAAAAACTTAGTCATCTATTTTTTTCAGAGACCAAACCCACAAAACTGGATCACAATTCAAATTCCCTAAAAGGCGAAATGTCTACCTTCCAAATCAAGTTGGAAGCACACCATAAGGGCAAAACAGAGTACAAAATTTTCTACCTTCCAAATCAAGCTAGATTAGGATTCAAAAGGTGATTTGTCTAAAAGAATTTTAAGTTTGACATTTTTACATGCAATAAGATCAAATAATCACTGATAAGGGCTATCTAAACCTGTACATGAATATCAGAAGCAAGCACACCATAAGAAATCTAATCTTATTACATGAATAATGTCTAATACAAGGAAAGACAACCAAAAGACAAAACTTCATTACAAAATATAAAAAGATGCTAGTATTAATATATATACTTGGCTAGACCCACGATTCACAAAAAAGCCTAACCACATTTCTATAAGTGTTTATTGTTGTTTTAAGGACATTCTTTCTCATATATTTCATGGCAAGTGGAAATATGCCATTTGGTCTCAATTTATTTTTCCAATACCACAATAGGTTGTTTGCACTAAAGACATTGGAACTATGGAAGAATGGAAAATATTAAATTGCTCAACTAGCAATTCATTGTAAAAAAAGGTACATAGCTATAAATTGCCTCTATTTCTTTTGATGCCAATTGAACCTTTACACCCCTGCCAATAGACTCAACCTAAATAGGATACTGTTCACACCAAACATTTCCACACAACTTTTGCTCCTAAAGCTTCACTATTGATTTTCTACAAGCTAAGGACCACCAAACAACGACAAAATCAAGGATAAGGAAATCAAATTTTTTTTAACAAAATACCCGCAATGATTTATAATTAACAATCATATGTTTAGATTTATTACTCAAAGGCAATGTATACTATCCTTTGAGGCATCATTTTGGAACTAAAGAGTAGCTCACAATGGGTTTATATAAAAAAAAATTGGTAAAAAAATCATTCTATTATTGACTGAAACATCATATTAAAGAAAATAAAAATAAATAAACAACAAAGCATTTAAACTTTAAAAAGAAAGCGTTTTACATCATCAATCAATTTCATTGTCATATTAAAACTCATAAGCATTGTGCTTTGTTCATTCAAATCTCACTCACACATCTATCATCTTTGTTTGCATCTAAAGTTTAATATTAAAAATTCTTAGACGAAAAAGAAAAAGAAAAGAGTTTTTTGAAAGGGAAATAAAAGAAGAGTTGATAATTCACGTTGCCTATAAAAGCTGAGGAACCAAGAGATAGAGAGATTGTGTATGTGTGAGAAATCAGGGTTGAACAATGACACTTTGAGGTTGAATGTGTGGTTTTGTAAGAATGCTGGTTGGCCTGCAAAAGCACTTTCTTGTATATAATTAGAGACAAAAGTGTTAGTTTTTGTTACCCAAATGCATCAATCTTTTTCTGAGAAAGAAGGTAATATGTTGTTTTTGCATTTGGAAGTCTCAAAGTAAAATCATTGTCTATAGACAAAAGATAAGATTCCCATATTTATAAGCATATTTTGAATGGGCCATCTCAATAATTGTACTACTTTAACAGCTAAATGTTATCAGCTTTAAAAATCTATATATACTCATAAAAGTACTCAATCATTTGATAATTTGTAGACATCTTTTCTTTTCTTTTCTTTTTTTCCTCTTTTTTCTATTTGTTATCGTTTTTTTTTCTTTTCCATACAAGCTCGGCTACTCTTTTTCCCCCACCGCCCAAAAAAAATAAAACACTATACAGAGTTCAATTTGGTGCTATTTATATAACAAATATGTCATGTGTCATGTGTAATTTAAGAAAATAAATTCACACACCTCCACCACAAATAATAGAGAAGCAATGGAATAAAATAATGTAAGATTATACTGGCAAACATACCCACTGAAATAATAGACAAGATTAAAGAAAGAAAACAATCTAAAAAAATTCTTCATTAGTTATGAAAGTCAGAAAATTACATTTAGACATTATTCCTATTCCAGAACCGGATTGCATTGTTTCCATAGCAATATTTCTAAAGGGTTATGAGCATTTCAAAATAAGGTTTTGCCATACTTTCCTCATTATCGCCATCACTAGATGGAAATAAGAACAGAATTGGAAAGCAATGTGCAATGAATGAATTCTACTATGAATTCTAAAAATTGATAGTCTCATCTAGCCAGTCAAAAGTAATGGCATGATAGTTCTTAGAGAGTACACGACAAATAGAAGTATACCTGCAAATATCAGCTAATAAGTATAGTTTACATACGAATACTAAGTTAAAATAAGTATACTTTATTTTTGCTCTTAAATTATAAATCAAATAAGTAAACTTATCTCTTCTATCAATTTAAATGTTTTACACATAAAAAAAAAGTAAATAGGCAGAAGTTATATTGAGATCTTATATGGTTTTCAATTATCAAGTTAAACAATGTTAGAATATAAATTAAATAACTAAACGATTAGAAGAAAGGAATGTAAATATGTAGATGATTAGGAATGTAAATATGTAGAAAGGAATTTAAATATATAAATGATTAGGAGACAATGTGAGGACCATCAAGCTCTCAACAATAAACCCAGCCAAACTTTCACCCTCGGTGTCTGACCCAACCTCTTTAGAATTAGTTTCAACATTGTTGCCTGTAGGGATACATCTTGATACGGTTTAAATTTTCTCTGCATGTCCCCCTCCCCACACACACATATGCTAAGCATCTAAAAGTATAGGAAACCATTGATAGTATTTCATTGATATTGTTATTTCTTTGCTAAACTGAATTACGGACTTGCTTCTAGTTATATTGAGAAGGAACATATCTTTAATATCATTGAACTTGCTCCAATATTCCATACCTGAAAGATCTTGAAACCAACTTCTTCCAAGAACTAATTTCACACAAACCTATGGTTCCCACATTGAACTGAAAAACCACATTAGTAAACACTAATAAATTTCTGCCTTAAAAAGAAAAATCGAACGTCACATAATAATCACCGTAAAACCAATTAGTCAGAGAAGCTTGTGGAAACAAACCTTAATGGAGTGTCTATTGAACACGATGAAAACCCATACTTGTGGGAATAGACAATCCTGATTCTTGCAACTATAAACCGGTTACATATCACATATTGTGATATGTGATAAATATTTTTGCTATTATATGCTATATAATAAATATATTTTTTATAGAAAGTAGCCCCACAAAGTGAACAAAGGCTAAATAATTTGACAGCAATAGGCTAACTATGAATCTAAAATTTAGAAATTACTTTATGTAATGAGTAAAGTGGGTAGGCAGTCCAAATACAAACCTGACTCACAAGAAGCGTAGCTAATGAGAAGAGAAGAAAGTACTAGGTTATCAACTAATGGCTTGCGCTAGCTTTTGTACTATTTTAATATGGGTAGGAAAATGAAAAACACGGTTAGTAACAACAATCATGATCTTCAAACTAAATAAAATAATATTATAGAATCAAAAAAATATAAGTGATGTGCTTAAAAGATAGATATAATCCCTAAATTCTAAAAACCACGCGACAAGATATATTCACATGTTTACTTCCCAGGAAATAATAAGCATTCACTTTTTATTCCTTTTTACTAGATAGCAGGGCAAAAAAATGTATTCAATGTTACTATATGATCTCCATCTCATCCAAATAAACATGTATCATTAAAAATAAAAATGAATTAAAGGAATATTTAAGAACAATAAAATGAAGCAAAGATGTTTTCATCTAAACAGAAGTACCCATAGAACCAATCAATTAAATTCATGCTATGCCATCACTAAATTTGCTAGCAGGTTAAATTCAAGCAAGTACATATAGAACCAATCAATCATTTTATACTAATCAAATTCTAAACTTAACGAGTACAAGTGCCAAGAAAGCAACAAAAGGACAAAATATGTAAAATCAATGGGAATCACATCGTCCATGCCACCAAACATAAAAGCCAGCTAATGTACATCTTGCAACCCCAGCCAAAATCCCACCTACCAAAAGTTCAAATCTAGCACAACTAATTAGAAATCATAAACTTTTTCTTGTATTTCAATTAGGAAGTACAGAAATTAGAGAGCCCCATCATTAAGTTGCTAACACAATAATAAAAATCGTCTTGTAGACCCTACTCTCATATTTTATTCCACCAAAACTTGTTTTGCTGGTGGCATTTCCCACAGCTAGATTCACATGAAAGTATTAAAAACAAGAAGACAATACAACTTCCATGTGCATTTAAAGATTCTTTTCCCCCAAAACAATCTTTAAAAACTCCCTCTTTGGCTTTCAGAAAATATGGGAGAATAAAAGAAACAATAATCAAACTTTTCATCATCCAAGTACCGCAAAACGGGTTGAGAATACATTTTTGCGAATCATCAACAATGGCCAACATAGATTTCATTTGAGAAATTAGCAACCGAACAAGTGAAATATAAATATTTCCATTTATACACATATACAATGGTTGAAAACCAAAAGGGCTTCGGTATATATACCTGCAGTAAAAGTTCTTCCTTCATAGCATCCAAAAATCTCCAATTGCAATTGATTTCTCTTAAGAGAAAAAAGAAAGATTAAAAAACATATGAGCAACTGATGAATAATTATTATGGAAATTTAAACCAACAATAAAGTAGAAATTCAAAGTGTAAAGATAAAAATAAATAGAAAAAATCCATGCGAGCCTTTAAAAAAATACGGACGAACAGACAAAAAAATACAGACAAATAGACAAGAAAAATTGAGTTAAAAATAAAAAAAATACCTGCTAGTTCTGGTAAACTTAGGGGAGGTTGATGGAGAAAAGGGAAGTTAATGATGGTGATGGTGAAGCCATATGGCGACGGATCTAAGCCGTGAGGTGGATAAATCCATGGGAGATGGGTCCTTGCGTGGGGGAGAGTGGAGGAGCTAAGGGCTACGTGTAGCAAGGGGCAGATGCAAGGAGGCTTGGGGATATTGTTGGTGGCGGCTGGACTGGCATATGGCGGCAGTAGGAGACCATGGTGGTGGGGAGTTCATGCAAAAACCCATTTCAGGAAGGGATTGCGTGTGTAGGAGGTGGGCTGCCATCAGGGTTGTGGTGGCTAGGGTTTGGTTGCCGGGGTGAGGGAAGTTGATGGTGGCTGACGGTGAGGTTGGGGGTTGACGACGTCAGAGTCGAGAGAGAATCCATAGGGATGCCGTGCGGAGTCGAGGACTCGAGAGAGAATTCAACTTTCGGGACGCAGGGGCTAAGTGAAAATGAAGTTAAAGAGGGACAATACATTAACTTACTTATTATGGAAACTATCAATTGTCAATAAAATCCTATTACAGCAACTATTAATTGTCAATAAAAAGTGTAAATATTATAATGTGTTATAAACGATTATAAACGAAGTCGGCAGCCGCCCCCCTGGCCCACCACTAAATTATGTGAATGACCCCACCACTATTATTTTAAATCTGCATAGTGACTTGCATAGTAACTTGCATAGTAATTTCAACGCCTATAAATATGGGCTTCAGTTGTAATGAAATTCATAAGAAAAAATAGAGAGAGAAAGAAAGTTTCAGTTCTTAAGAGTTTCAAGAGAATTTCTTATTTCTCTTTTGCAATAGTAGTTCCTTTCTTTAAGTTTCATAACACGTTATCAGCACGACGGTTCTGCCAATTCTGAAGCTAGTGGTCTTATTCCTCTGTAAGTTTTTCAATATATTATTTGAAATCTTTGATATATTTTATTGATGATTATCTGTGTAAATTTATAAATATATTTTCTGAGATACGCATATTTATTATTTATATGTGTAGAAAATGGCAAATCTTACAAAATTGGAATTTGTTGCTCTTGATATATCTGGAAAAAATTATTTATCCTGGATACTTGATGCTGAAATACATCTTGATGCAATGAACCTGGGAGAAACTATTAAAGAAGGAAATCAAGCATCCCTGCAGGAACGTGCTAAAGCAATGATTTTCCTTCGCCACCATCTTCATGAAGAATTGAAAACTGAATATCTCACTGTAAAAGATCCCTATATTTTGTGGAATAATTTAAGGGAGAGGTATGAACACCAGAAGACTGTCATTCTCCCAAGAGCTCGTTCTCAATGGATGCACCTGAGGTTGCAAGATTATCAAAGTGTTAGTGAGTATAATTCCGCACTTTTTAAAATAAGCTCAGTATTAAAATTATGCGGTGAGAAAATCACCGATGAAGATATGCTAGAGAAGACTTTTACTATATTTCATGCCTCGAATGTGCTCCTGCAGCAGCAGTATCGAGAGAGAAAGTTCAAGAAATATTCTGAACTTATATCATGTCTTCTAGTAGCTGAGCAAAATAATGAGCTCTTATTAGAAAGCCACCATACACGCCCTACTGGCTCAATATCATTCCCTGAAGTGAATGGTAATAGGTTTGCATCATTCCCAGAAGTGAATGGTGCATCTTTTAGAAGAAATCGGAGGCGTGGACGTGGTAGGAGAAATTATAGAAATGTTGGTCCCAGGAGTGACAACATTAAAAGGGATTATAATATACCATATCACCAGAAGTGGTACAATTCAGAGAGGGGTAAAAATCCTCAGAATAATTCTTCAAAGAAAAGTGAAGAGGTGTGCCATAGATGTGGAATGACTGGACATTGGTCACGTACCTGTCGTACGGCCAGGCACTTAGCTGATTTATATCAAGCTTCTATTAAAGGAAAGAATAAAGTGCATGAAACAAATTTAGTAGAACCATCAGATGATTTATTAGATTCAGTAGATGTAAACGTTACTCATCTTGATGTATCTGATTTCTTTAATCATCCTGATGGTAGTATTGAACACTTAATTGGAGATGGAAGTGTTCCACTCAATTAATGTATTTTCTTTTTATCAGTAATAAAAGTTTTGTATATTTTGTAGAATCATGGATCACATTGATGAGCTTTTTATCTCTGAGTTGAATGATAAAGATATATGTCTGGCTGACAGTGCTACAACTCACACAATTCTCAAAGAAAAGAAATATTTTCAAAATTTAACACTAAGTAAAGCCTATGTCCATACCATATCAGGTTCATCGGATTTAATTGAGGGCTCCAGAAGAGCTTATATTGTGTTGCCTAATGGCACCAAATTTTGTATTGATGATGCTCTATTCTCTTCACAATCCAGAAGAAATTTATTGAGTTTCAAAGATATACGTCGTAATAATTACCATATTGAAACGACCAAAGAAGGCAGTAAAGAGCATCTTCTTATTACTAAAACAGTATCGGGCCAGAAGCTCGTATTAGAAAAACTGCCTGCTCTATGTTCTGGATTGTATTATACAAAAATGAGAACAATTGAATCATATGTGGTAATGCACCAGAAGTGCATTGACCCTAAAGTATTTATGACTTGGCATGATCGCCTTGGACATCCGGGTTCTATAATGATGAGACGAATTATTGAAAATTCGCATGGGCATCCCTTAAAGAATCAAAAGATATTTCTACCCAATGAATCTCCGTGCTCTGCATGTTCTCAAGGTAAGTTAATTATTAGACCATCTCCCTCAAAAATCATTGTTGAATCTCCATCCTTTTTACAAAGGATTCACGGAGATATATGTAGGCCTATTCATCCATCAAGTGGACCATTTAGATATTTTATGGTTCTAATTGATGCATTTAGTCGATGGTCACATGTTTGTCTTCTTTCCACTAGAAATGTTGCATTTGCTAGATTTCTTGCTCAGATAATTAAACTACGAGCACAATTTCCTGAGTATCCAATTAAGACCATTCGATTGGATAATGCAGGTGAATTTTCATCTCAAGTTTTTGATGATTATTGCATGTCAATAGGAATAGATGTTGAACATCCTGTTACCCATACACACACACAAAACGGTTTAGCTGAGTCTTTGATCAAAAGGCTTCAACTAATCGCTAGACCTTTACTTATGAAATCAAGACTACCTATTTCTGTTTGGGGACATGCTATACTTCATGCAGCATCTCTAATTCGCATTAGACCATCTGCATATCATAAATATTCTCCATTACAGCTTGCATATGGTCAACAACCAAATATTTCTCATCTTCGTACTTTTGGATGTGCTGTATATGTTCCAATTGCACCTCCACAACGTACAAAAATGGGCCCTCAACGTAGACTTGGGATATATGTTGGTTTTGATTCTCCATCCATTATTAGATACCTTGAACCCCTTACAGGGGATATGTTTAAAGTACGTTTTGAGGATTGTCATTTTGACGAATCAAATTTTCCGTTAATGGGTAAAGAAAAGTCGGTGCCTGAAGCACGACAAGATATTACTTGGGATAATAAGACCCTGTCTCATTTTGATCCTCCTACAAATGAATGTAAACGGGAAGTTCAAAGGATTATTCATTTGCAAAATGTTGCAAATCAGTTACCGGATGTATTTACTGACACTAAAGGTGTAGTAAAATCTTATATTCCTGCTGTTAATACTCCAGCAAGGATTGAAGTCCCTGAAGGACAAATTGTCAAAGCAGCAATAGGTGAATCTAAATGATGGAAGACCTATTGGTGCAAAAGACAAAATTCTCAGAAGGAAAAGAATACAAAATGAATTTGGTGTTCCTGAAGAACACGTACCCACAATACAGGCCACAAATATAATTGGTGCTCCTAAAGAGCTTAAATATTCTATTCCATAACTTCCTGAAGAGGAAAATCTTGAAGAGTATAAATCTCCTAAAAAGGGACCTCCTGAAGAGGTGTGTCATGAAATGTTTTCCCCTGAAGAGGAACAGGTACCTGAAAATAATGAGATCTCAATACATTTCATGAAAACTGGAGAAATTCTAGATAGAAATAAAACTGTTGTCGACAACACATTTTCATATAAAATGGCCCTTGACATTACCAGAAGTAATGAAGAAAGTAAGCCAAAAAAAAGCGTCGAAGAATGTCGACGTAGAAATGATTGGCCAAAATGAAAAACAGCTATTGAAGCTGAATTAAATTCGCTAGCGAAACGAGAAGTATTTGGACCTGTTGTCCAAACACCAAAGGGTGTAATGCCTGTTGGATATAAGTGGGTATTTGTACGAAAACGTAATGAGAAAAATGAAATTGTGCGATACAAAGCACGGCTTGTTGCACAAGGTTTCCTGCAGAAACCCGGGATTGATTATGAAGAAACATACTCTCCCGTTATGGATGCAATCACATTTAGATTTTTGATTAGTCTGGTTGTTACAAAAGGATTAGAAATGCGGTTGATGGATGTGGTCACTGCATATTTTTATGGATCCTTAGACCATGACATATATATGAAAATCCCTGAAGGATATAAGATGCCTGAAGCATCTACAAGTACATCTAGAAATATGTACTCAATCAGACTACAAAGATCTTTATATGGGTTGAAGCAATCCGGACGCATGTGGTATAATCGCTTAAGCGAATATCTATTGAAAGAAGGATTTGAGAATAATCTTATATGCCCATGTGTTTTTATTAAGAAATCAGAATCTGGATTTGTCATTATTGCGGTTTATGTTGATGATTTAAATATTGTGGGAACTCCTGAAGAGATCTCAAAAACCGCTATATATTTAAAGAATGAATTTGAAATGAAAGATCTTGGCAAAACAAAACTTTGTCTCGGCCTGCAGCTTGAGCACTTGCCAAATGGAATTTTTATTCATCAGTCCATGTATACTGAGAAAGTCCTAAAGCATTTCTATATGGACAAATCTCATCCCCTGAGTACTCCAATGATTGTTCGAACACTTGATGTGAAGAAATATCCATTCCGTCCTTGTGATGACGATGAAGAAATTCTTGATCCTGAAGTACCATATCTCAGTGCAATTGGAGCTTTGATGTATCTTGCAAATTGCACTCGACCAGATATTACATTCTCAATTAATCTGCTTGCAAGATATAGTTCTGCACCAACTCGAAGGCATTGGAATGGCATTAAACATGTCCTTCGTTACCTTCATGGTATGGTTGATATGAGATTATTTTATCAACGTGGTTCAAGTCCAGAATTGATTGGGTATGCAGATGCAGGTTATCTTTCAGACCCACATAGAGGTAGATCTCAAACTGGATATTTATTTACTTATGGAGATACTACCATATCATGGAGATCTGTTAAGCAGACACTATCTGCTACTTCTTCAAATCACTCAGAAATCATTGCTATTCATGAAGCAAGTCGAGAGTATATTTGGTTGAGATCAGTTATTCAACATATCCAGGAAAAGTGTGGACTTCTCATGATCAATAATAGCCCAACAATCTTATATGAAGATAATACTGCTTGTATCACTCAAATCAGAGGAGGATATATCAAAGGTGACAGAACCAAACATATTTCACCAAAATTCTTTTATACTCATGAACTTCAAGAAAAAGGTGAAATTAATGTCAAGCAGATACGATCTAGTGATAATCTGGCAGATTTATTCACAAAGGCGTTACCAACTTCCACATTCAATAAGATTGTGCATAACATTGGAATGCGAAGACTCAAAGATCTTTTGTCATGCACTTTTCAGGGGGAGTAAATGTGCTGATTGTACTCTTTTTCCTTCGCTGAGGTTTTGTCCTACTGGGTTTTCCTCTGCAAGGTTTTAATGAGGCAATCCTAAAGCACTTGTGGATACATAAAAAGACTGTACTCTTTTTCCTTCGCCATTGGTTTTTCTTCCCACTGGGTTTTTACTTGGCAAGGTTTTAACGAGACAGATTCTTTATGGGTGGTCATTCAAGGGGGAGTGTTATAAACGATTATAAACGAAGTCGGCAGCCGCCCCCCTGGCCCACCACTAAATTATGTGAATGACCCCACCACTATTATTTTAAATCTGCATAGTGACTTGCATAGTAACTTGCATAGTAATTTCAATGCCTATAAATATGGGCTTCAGTTGTAATGAAATTCATAAGAAAAAATAGAGAGAGAAAGAAAGTTTCAGTTCTTAAGAGTTTCAAGAGAATTTCTTATTTCTCTTTTGCAATAGTAGTTCCTTTCTTTAAGTTTCATAACATAATGATAGAATTCACATAATTAGCAACAATTATTTGACATAAAAAGCATCATTATTGCCAGTAATTATATTTTAGTGTCAACATTATTTGTGGTGATGTTATGTTGCAGAAAAAAATTCAGTTTTATTGACAGTTTTACTATTTATTTTTGAAGAAATATATATTGTGAATAAAGACCCACCTTTTACTACAATAATTTAATTGTAAGAAAAAAATTGGCCACAAAAGGCCCTATTTATTGTATAATTAGAAAGGCCTTCACTCCCCGGTTTGTATTAAAAAACCCACCATACTTGTATTACCATTTTGATCTATTCAATTTCTTCCATTAATCAATTAAGGAAACTTTCTTTTCAACTTGTTTAGAGAATATTATATATATATATATATATATATATTTAATAATTACATACCAATTAATTATAATAAGCTGAATATTGAATGATGATCATGATCATGATTCATATGATCTGCATATATAATTTCCTTTTTAAGTTGATCACCAAATCTATCAAAATTTGGTAAGGCTGCAAATGAAGCTAATCGATGAGATGCTACTTTCTCGATGCGTTGTTACTTATTAGTTGTTACCAACTTTACCAGCAAGTTTTTCTATGAGGGGTCGGAAAGTGTGTACCGCGACGTGATTTGATTTTCTAAACTAGAAGGGACGACCTAATTAGTTTTGGGGAAAGTCCATCACCATGTCATGATTCCCCAATAAAGACGAATGGCCTGCATAAAAGGTGAAAACAACATATATATATATATATATATACAGTACTAGCTAGTACTTCTGTTCTTA
The DNA here is from genome assembly GCA_036898215.1 of Platycarya strobilacea. Lineage (NCBI taxonomy): Eukaryota > Viridiplantae > Streptophyta > Magnoliopsida > Fagales > Juglandaceae > Platycarya > Platycarya strobilacea. The sequence goes on along the minus strand of CM072551.1, from coordinate 34,689,816 downwards.
ACAGTTTGATTGATATTGGTAACAAAATGTAGGTACTACTCTGCATGGGGCGCCTCCACCGGTTTTAATCCTTAAACGCCATCAAAGTTTAAAAAAAAAAAAAACCCGTTAGTTCATTTGTCCGAAAATAAAATAGCCAGTCATAAAAAAAATTATATAAAAAAAATTTTATAAATTGATGTGAATTTATATGATTCGTCAAATATATTTTTATAAAAATAATTTTATAATTTGATAAATTAGATATATATATATAATAAACTACATAAATTTGTGAGATTATTTTTATATAATTATTTAATGATTAAAGTTGGCTTAATAAATTTTAAGACTTAAGGCGATAAATTAAAATTTGATTTTTGTTTTAGACTTTGTAAAGATTGATTGAACCATTGAATTTACAATCATTATTGTCAGGACTTTTGGTAAGGGAAGTTATAGAATCTATATAATTAAATAAATAAAAAAATTTTTTTTATAATTATTAGCATTTTTGTTTTTATCGTGCAGTTGAGAATTGATTTTTTTTTTCAAATTTCTATATTAAATTCTTTTTCTTTAGTTTAGATAATTGATTTTTCTTTAAAAAAAATTAATTAATTATTTTTTTAGTATTTTCTTAAATATTTTTCTACCATAAGACCTTAGACAACCGTCTAATTTATCTTATGAAAAAGCTGGCGCGGTTTATGATTAGATTATTTTTTAAAATAAAAACTAAAAGATGAATATATATATATTTATATATGTATATATAAATATATATATGTATGTCACTACAACACGTATCACTTTTTGCCACAGAGTGTATTCATCACAAAAATATAAATTTTTGTCAAAACCATACTTTTTTCCACAAATTTTGTTGGTGGGACGTTCGTCAAATATAACTCATGATTACGTATATTATATCCACAAAAATCAAAACTCGTGACAAATGCTACACATATTGTGACGATGCATTTCGTGAATAATGTTTGCAAATTTCATCACAATCAAGATTCTCAGGTTTGTGATGATGGTGCCAAAATTATAGTTATCCACCGAGATGCCTCTTGGAAACATTTTTGTTGCCATGAACCTAATTTTCACATATAACTTTTTGCCACGTTGATGTGTAGTCGAGAGATGATAATTACCACCACCAAACGGGTCATAACAGATTAATAGTGACCAAACTTGTTCATGCCATCTGGACATTTCCTGTAAACTATTTCATAACAATGTTCATATATCCCTTTAATATCTTTGTAGCAATTACGTTACCTTAATTTTTTAATGAAGAAATCATTTGGTGGTTATAATCTAAACTATTACTATTGCAATTAAATCTGTTGTACTTAAGTCATCACAAATAATCATTTCCCCATCAAGCCTTATGTAGCAAAACAGATTTATGGCCAAATGGTTTTGGCTAGGACAATTGTTTGTGATATGTGGTTTTTTCCCACTAGCATCATGTCTCATATACCCATGTAGTCAAATTACATGAATATTTTCCTGGAAAATAACAAATTTACATTCGTCAAAAATAATAAATTTGTGCGGTACTCTATATTCACAAATGTGCACAACTTTCTGGTAATAATAACAAACGCATCATCTTCTTACAAACCAACATATACATTATAAAACAAGTTAGCATTGCAAGTTGCTGCAATGTCCATGAAACATGCTAACCATAGTGTGCTTGGCCATGAAACATTTTTATAGTTTTAGCTTGCAAATAGAACTAGTACAGTATCAAATTTACAATATTTTTGTGTCACATCCCATGCATGTGGTTATACCAATTATCATGAAACTGATATGCACTTTACAACCAAATTTAGAAGCCTTATCTACAGTGCATGTCTGTCCTCTATCCAATCTCTGAAATTTGTTGGCAGCCATGTCTCTTTCTCCACATCTCAGGGAAATCTAAATAAATAAATCACAACTTTGTCAACCACACCAACTCTCTATCCTAAGGAACACATAGATTTAATTTAGAGATGTCCATACTTGAATTTTTTATAGCATTGTGTGGACAATTTAGATGAGATAGGCAGACAATAATCATTTGTCTATAAAAGGGCATAGAATGCTAGTTGCATGGACCAAAAGTATGCAAAATAACTCTATAATCATTTGCCTACCATGACCTAATTAATATATACCTATTATTACAATTATGTTAGCATATAATTCTCAAAGAAGCTGCAATATATCAGTTACCATGACCTAAATACAAGTACAACCCATTTCAGGTTTTGTAAACTCATCCACTATGAAACATGCTTAATTAACTAGTAAAAACAACAATTTATATATACCTATTCATACATTTCTGTTAGCATATAATGCCCAAAAATAGATGCAATATATCGATTACCATTGTAACATCTCCATACTTCAATTTTGGTAAGGAAGCTATATTAAAAAAATGACTCAAAAAACTACTGCCACTATTTGCCTAATTAACATTTCACCAATAGTCCATGCACTGCTGAAATGTTCATCATATCATTCGAGTATCTACCAAGTGTAATTCCATGAGCTAGTTGATCTAAGGCCATACACTTTCTGTATAATCTCTATACATATGCATCAAATTAGTGCTGGACAGACCATCACTTATTTGTTCTAAGCTAATTTTATGTATGTATTACACAAGTTTGAGTCTAATCACACATCATGTGAAATACTCCAATAATTTATATATAATCAATTAACACATCTACACAGCTGTTAAGCTTATTACCATAAAAAATTACAAGTATAACCCATTTCAGGCTTTATAAACTCATCCACTATGGAACATGCTTAATTTACCAGTTTGATAGGAAATTTATACATACCCATTATTACAATCTTGTTAACATATAATGCCCAAAGAAGATGCAATATATCAATTACCATTGTAACATGTCCATACTTCAGTTTTGGTAAGGAAGCTATATCAAAAAATGAGTCAAAAAACTGCTGCCACTTTTTGCCTAATTAACATTTCACCAATGGCCCATGCACTGCTGAAATATTCATGAGTTCATTGGAGTATCTACTAAGTGTGATTCCATGAACTAGTTGATCTAAGACCATATATTTTCTGTATAATCTCTATATATATGTGTCAAATTAGTGTTGGACAGACCATCGCTTTTTTGTTCTAAGCTAATTTTATGTATGCATTACACAAGTTTGAGCCTAAATGCACATCATATGAATTACTCTAATAATTTATATATAGTCAACTAACATATCCACACACCTGTTAAGCTTGTTACCATAAAAAAATACAAGTACAACCTATTTCAAACTTTGTAAACTCATCCACTATGGACCATGCTTAATTAACAAGTAAAAACAGCAATATATAAGTCCTGCATACTTACACATAAACCATGTAATACAGCACGTGCTAGCTCAAATACTGGTGAAGCATATTGATGCATCTTCAGCCTGAATACAGAAAAATATTCCATGACAATACACTGCAAATGGGTATGGGACACAAAATTGCACCAAGTAAATGTGTATATGTTAGTGCTTAGTGTGGGTTATCAAAAATATATATTACGTATGAAAGCACAAAAACAATGTTATTTACTAGAAGTATGCTTCCACGCTTACCACAACTCTCCCTGCAATAACTACCAAAAGCAAAAGTGATATCCAGCCCAAGGGAGAATTCCAATAGTAAGTAGCAAAATAGTTCACATCGTGTGCAATGTCCATGGCCATTGGATTGTGCACCATTCACAAAAATAATCCACAAAAGCACTTCCACAAAAAATAGCCCACAAAAAGTTTACCAGGCCGAGAGATGCCTAAGCATCTCCCTGAGTCTCTCTATGAGACCCAGCACCTCCTTCCATTCCAGACGTAAACTGAGTGTTCATAACTCTCTCAAACTTAGAAAAACTTCTTCTTAATGCTTCGATATCACCCACCATCTGGTCTAGCTTAGCTCTATACATTTCAGCCTCATTCTTGTACCTTTCATTCTCCTCCTCAAGACGAATAAATACTTTGTTTTTCTTCAATGAAGGAGAGGGTTCAGGAATGACCTTATGCCCCATGCCTACTGTATACCCAAACTTGAATCCCAACACATCTTTGAATATTGTTTCAGCTGCCTCACTAACATCCTCTTCCGTGTTTCTTCCCTGCAACCTCTCTATCATTATAGCCTAAAGATAACACCAGGAAAATCAGTAAGGGTGTTACATGACATGCATTATGAATTTAATGTGAATATAAAGAAAAAATAGGCTTTACATAGTTGCGTTGGCAGGTGGGATTGATGAATTTGCCCTGTCGTGTTGACCAATGTGTCTTTCTATATAACTCGATCATATTTAGCTGATTTGGCTGTGTTTCCCGCTGCAAGACATAATTGGATAGCTTTTAATATTTATCTAAAATATTCTTGAACTAAAACTAAACATTAAGGTATAAAACTGAAACCTGCTCCTACAACATCCGTACAAAACTTTTTCTCCCACCAGTGTGTTTAACCTTCACTTTTTGCATATTCATAGTATTTATCTGCGACCTCTCCTACAATATTATGACTCCAATGAAAAAATTGTTGTGAATTTATGATGTTGTGGCAGCAAAGACACAAATATAAGCAAGATTTATGGCTGCCATCTACGTACCTTGAATTCTCGGCTGGCCCACCTTTCACAAAGTACATGCCAAACTGATTTCTCAACCAATGACGTCCCACCACGCAATGCCTCCACATGTTATGCATATTTTTTGTATATTTTGTGTAATGCATAGTGGAATTCATTATACTTATCAGCAAGATGCATCACAACCATCTCCCGATGGTTCTCCCTTATCCAATCCAACACGAAATCTGACTGCAATCCAATGAATATCAAATTTGTCACTAGCATCATCCTCAAATACACATTATGCGAAATTATATTGCACATAAATAAAAACTATTTAAATAATTTATAATAAAATAAACTCATACATTTACACTGTCTATAAGCTCTTTTTCCTCCTCCTTTGGTACATGACTCCAACTTGCATGCCTCATGTCGGCGTATACTTTAATGATCCATGTTAGGCGACTAGTGAATATAGATGCATTCTCGCATGAGGGGCCGCAATGACCATCCTTAATCATTAAGGGTATCTTACCCACTTTACGTAGGCGTTCAAATAGTGTGCCTCGTGCGCTCTTTCTACCCCGTTTCCTAATAGTAGTTTCTAAATCTCAAACCCAACCAATAGTTAGTTTTGGATCCAACAATCCATTGCCTTAACAAATATATATTTTTTGATATGCCATTGATCACAAATGATCCAAAATTTAATTGTAAATGGATGGCATACTTGTAGCCACATTGGCCTCACCTCCTTCAGCTGCATCCATGGGCTCTTGTGCAGTCGCACTTCTTACATCCATAGTCTCTTGTCCAGCAACACCTCCTACAGTAGTGCACTCTTGTCCAGTTGCACCTCCTACAGTATTGCACTCTTGTCCAACCACACCTCCTACAGAAGTGAACTCTTGTCCAGCCACACCTTCTATAGTTGGAGTTGGTTCAAGTTGGGGTTCAGGCTCATCTTGTAACATATTTTGAATTGGCAAATCTTCTGAATCTTGGCTAGTACATAGTCTAGGTCTTGAGTGTCGGAGTCGCCCCCTTTTGGCGTTCTTGACAATTATTCTCCTCATCCTTTTGTTTTGCTGGAAATCAATTACATAAATGTTGTGGACATGGCAATTAAAATATACTTGCTGTAAATTAAAATATGCTTGCTGTAAAGTAACATAAAACGACACAAAAATTAGCACAAACTTGCTATAAATTAACATGATATTTCCTAAACACAAACTTCTTGTAGGGCCACCCCAAGAGAGGACCCTCCAATGCATATACATGGACCACACAACCAAAAATTATTTTTAAATTACCATTCATGTCTCCACAAAGCCATATTGAATCCCAGTATAATAAAATGCAAAAATAAAATCCCCCTCAACTTACTCTTACCCTTATTCTATATATTGGGTTGGGCACATCTAATAGATTAGATTTAATATAAAAATTAGGAATATGCTGGAACATACCACACAACCACTAGGAAGTATTGTGAAGCTGGAACTATACCTTATTTAGAAACAGGTATTTCAGTGAAATCTTAACTCAAAACCAATTACAACATATTACCGATATATCCACTCATGGCAGTCAATATTTGTGGTAAGTGCACATCACAAAAATTAGTGTGGAAATTAGATTCAATAACTACCAACATACTTTATTAATTTCCAGAATCAATCAAGTTTAAATAAACATGAGTGGACGATATTAAATGCCAACTATTCTATCACTTAAAATAGTTGTGTTGGGCGTTACCAACCTTTTTCACAAACTTAAATTAAATATGGTGTTTGCGGTCATGCAAATTGAAAAAATCATTGCATTCAAAAGAGCCACTAGTGATGAAATACACAGCAGCATTTGGATGAAAATAATCCTAGATCAAATGAGTCTACCTTTAGAGAGAAAAACCAACCACATGCTTGAGCTGAAACTTTTTTCATTTCAAACTGTGAGTAGTTGAAGGCATATACATTTAAAAAAATAGCTTAAAAGAACTTTTTGGGTGTTACCAACCTTTTTCACAAAATTAAATTTAATATGGGATTTCCAGTAATGCAAATTGAAAAAGTTCTTTAGGTTATGACCACTAGTGATCAGATACACAGCAGCATTTGGATGAAAATAATCATAGATCAAATGAATGTACCTTTAGAGAGAAAAACCAACAACGTGCCTGAGCTGAAACTTTTTTCAATACAAACTGTGAGTAGTTGAAGGCATATACATTTAAAAAAAAAAAAAAATCTTAGAAGAATGCACTTTATGGGTGCAGCAGAACAAATGATCATGCATTCAAACAAAAGGGAAGAAGAGACAACAGGGGATCTGCAAGGGAGAAGAGTAGCAAATTTGTGAAATCAAATACTAGAAAATACCTAGTCTTGATATTGCCCCAGTTGAACCTCTCGCCCAGCTGATCTTTCTTTTCCTACTGAATTTCGAAATAAACCTTTAGCTGATAGGAAAATGTGGTCTGGGAAGTGTTAACACCTACCAAAAGCCATGCAAAATATCTACTAAGTGCCATGTGTCACCCCCAAAACAGTCCATCTGCAACTAATGATGTTTTGGGCCCCACAGCCTGCACAACTTTCCCTACCAATTTCAGCCACAATAACACTATCTCCCGCCCTTTCCCTCCTCTGCATTAAACCTGTTTCAAATTAAAATATTTAATCAGGTATTTTGGGGACTTGTGAAAAATAATTTACACGTCAATATTTATCTAAAGTTAATAATTATACAATATTAATATTTAAACATGTTATACATTAAAATTTTTCATATGGGCGTTTATACATGCATTTAAATATTTACACATGTTATACATTAAAATTAAACATGAACATTTATACTTGCATGTTAATATTTACACATAATATTCTAGTATTTCAGACCCCAAAATTGCTGTTGGCTAGTAGTCTTGGTTAGATATATGGGTGTTGAACCCAATGTTTCAAGTTTCATGTAAATCTACATATAGATTTTGATAATAACAAATGAATTCAAAGAATAAAGAGTTTCAAGTTAAAATTGTCCACACATATATTGCTTCTAGAATATTATGTGTACTGTATTGTTTGTACTGTATTGTTTTTATTTCACTCATTGAGGAGTGTTTTTTGATAGTTTACCCACTATCAATTCTTATATCAGTAAAAGAATGTGTATAACCCTTGTGCGTGTAGAAAGTGTTCTACACAGGGAATAGTTGAATTACCACGTGTAAGGTGATTGCAAGTGTAGAGGGTGTTCTACAGAGATCCTTTGTAGCGGTATTGTTCAAAGTTGTAATAGGTTTCTATCTCTACTTGAAGAAGATTGAATAGTGAATTTGAGAATCTTTAAGGGATAGATTGAGGCGAGGACGTAGGCAGTGGGACCGAACCTCATTAACATACTGAGTTTGCTTCTCTCTTACCCTTACTTTTTATATTTATTGCTGTTTCATATTTTATTTATATTTTATATTGTATATTTGATTTATAACTGTTATTTTTTTAAAATACAACTCAATTCACCTCCTCTCTTGTGTTAGTCATTTGGGCAACAATGGGGCTTGATAATTCTAAGCACTTGTCATGCTTTGAGGCTCATATAAAAACCCATTGATAGATCAAGAGGTGTTGCTTTTAAATTAAAGTTCTCAGGTTTAGGGATATTGATTTTCAGCTTTTGTGCTTTGCATATAAAATATGATGTCTCCATCAGTTATATTCCCTACATTACAGTTACATCAATGACACAATAGGCACTAATTTGTGCTATTGACCCCCCATTACATCCAAATTACAAACCCATAGGACTGCTTTCATCCCTTAAGGTGCAATTTCTGGATAGACTTAAAACCAGTCCACAGCAACAATCTCCTCCCATCGAACATCAATATAGGTAGACCAATCACAATGTCGTTTCTCTATATTGGTATAAAGTGAAGCTGCATACAATGTACAACAAGACAGTGAGTAACTTGTTCATTTCCCATCTAGCATTAATCTACACAAAATAATGGATGGTAAATTTATACACGATTGGAACTAAATGCTTGCAAAAGAAAATTTATAAAATACATATAATGTAAAACTCATGCAACACAATACAATTCACTACATACTTATTATAAATTGAACATTTATAATTTTCATTATAAAACATAGACAATTTCTATATAGCCACCATGTCAAAGAGAAGTTTACTATGATAGATGCGCATATTCAGAAATGGGAGTACAAACACTTGACATGTTGCACACAAGTTTTCGCCTAAAAATACATCATGCTGCAATATTTTATTGGTCAATTTATATATTATACTAGTTTTGTGATCATCAGCTTAGTATGCAACCAAGAAAATGGAACTTTATCTGCAATATCGGGAGGCCATGCAAAATCTCATCATGCCTACTGCATATATAGTTTCTCTATGAAAGAAGATGACTACTATAGCTCATAAACTTAAAAAGTTTTATATATTTAACAAGAAAATTACAAATATCCCTAAATAGATGTAAACAGGTCTAAAAGTAATATATGTGGAGATATAACACTTATTTGACCAGTTTGATAAAGTTACAATATTCTACCAGCAATGGAACCTATGATTTTCCTATTATGATTTATAATTTGAGTGCATGTAGGCCAAGAAACAATACCTGCGCGAAATGCCATGCATAGCTTGACTCTTGCTCTAACCACGTACATATGCCACCCACCTTGGAGTCTCTCGAAATAATTATTTTCATTTATTGCCTGTGCATAACCCACGTACAATTAGTCATGTCTTAAAATAGGATAGACATACTTATTTATACAACTTTACATCCCAATAATTTGTTGTCATTCTATTAAAACATTTTTTTTATATCACTAAACCTATCAAAACATTTAATAAAGCACAATCTTGCAAAATAGTACAAGAGGTTGAGAAATCAGCTGCAATTAACATATAATCCACACTTAATTTTCCTTACCATCATCAGTGTTTGTCTCTTCATTCAGGGAATGCTCGGACTCGCTATCGGATACTTGATCGGTACTTATGTCCTCCATTCCCATTTCCTTATCAAGGGGGTCATCATCAATGAAGTCATCATCCACAATGGGTTGAGACGGGTCTTGACGCGACATGCTTGCTGGATCAACGGGCAAATGATGAACCTCAACTCGAATAAGTTGATCGAGTATGTTTGAGTCACTGACTAGAATAGGGGGGTAGTTGTTCCGATTATTGTTGGCATCATCATCTGAGTCGCTTGATGATGACTCATTATCATTAAGTGTCTCCTCAATGGTAGTCATTGGGCGAATGTTGCAAACATTACTGCCTGTAATCTTCTGGACGACATGCCAACACCCCCCCAAAATCGGATCAGCAAGATAATATACTTGAGTTGTTTGGCTTGCTAGGGCGAATGGCTCATCTTTATACCATTGCTTACCAGTATTCACACGTTAAGTGGCCCCTGACACGTATCCCCCTTCTCGTGTAGCCCATGTCATACCAAGTGCATTGGAATAGATAAACCTTGCGCCACCCCATGTAGCGCAATTCTATAATATCATCCAACTTCTCGTAAAAGTCAATTGAGGCTCCCTGATGCTCACCATGAACCACAACCCCACTGTTTTGAGTGTGGCGATGCTTTTCACGATCTTTCGTATGAAAGTGAACACCGTTCATTATGCACCTAGAATAAGATGCAACCAACGAGTCTGAACCACATGCTAGCGAATATATCTCATCCATTACCATGGTTGGGCTACGCGCATGCAGCTCTCGAATCTATCGGAGTACAATAGTAAAAATGGAAAACGAGGTGAGATAGTAATGCATAAGTTGGATAATTAGATCAATATTATACTTTTAGTTTTGAATCTTACACGTGCTTTGAACCATGATGGGAATTGACTTTGGTGCTGATGATCAATGTTATGCGGGTCCTCATCTTTCATCTTGTTATAGTGCTCCCTGTCAACCATATAGAATTGTTACTAACCATTGGCTTATAACATTACATGTAGCAAAAAATATCGTTTACATAACATATTTGAATCTACTTACTCAAATGTATTGCTCGACCTCCACGCAATTATTAAGTACATACCACCGGGCCTTGACCATCAGTGTGTCAGCTAATTTGTGCAATAATGATGTCCCCAATGGTCTAACCTTTTGTGCGAAAATAGATAAACTTGCCTCAGCCCCTGACTCAATCGAACACGCTAGTAATTCATTGTTTCGTTCTCCTCGATTATATGTTGTTTCTATATCATGGAAGTACATAGAGCAAAATGTCAGACACTCGAGATGCACATATGCTTCAGCAATTGACCCTTCTGGCCGGGCTCTATTGCGAACATATCGCTTGAACTTTTCAAGATACCTCTCAAAAGGGTACATCCATCTGTATGGCACAGATCCTGCGAGGAGAGCCTCCTCTGGCAAGTGTATGGAAAGATGCACCATTATATCAAAAAAAGCAAGAGGGAATATCATTTCTAGTTTGCATATAATTATGGGAATATTAGACTGAAGATGATGCAACACTTGCAGGTTCAATGTTCGGGAACATAATTCTTTGAAGAACAAACTTAACTCTATCAAGGCTTGACGCACATCGGCCCGTAAGAATCCACCAATCACAACTGGTAACAGTGCTTGCATAAAGACATGACAATCATGGCTCTTCATCCCACTAATTTTTCCGTCACTAACATTGACACACCGACCAATGTTCGATGCAAATCCATTAGGAAATTTCACGTTTGCCAACCATGCACAAAAAGCCCTCGCTCATCTAAAGTTAACATGTAGCAACCAAGGCCCATGGATATACGATCGCCATCTTCTTGTAAATGCAATTCCCTTCGTATTCCCAAGTTTGCCAAATCCCTGCGCGCATTGACTCCATCTTTTGTTTTTCCTTCAATATTCAACAAGGTACCTAACACGTTATCGCACATGTTTTTCTCAATATGCATGACGTCCAAGTTATATCTCACACCTAAAGTTAACCAATATGGAAGCTAAAAAAAGATCGATTTTTTTGTCCAATTCAGTTGATCAGGCATTCGTTTCCTCTTCGGTGTGAATTTCCCAAATTGCACATGTGATACATGGCTTAATTGTTTTATCAATTCCTTTCCCTTGATCCTGGATGGTTGAAGCCGATGCTCCTCGTGTCCATTAACGCATTTTTTTTTCGTCTCCAATTGTGCTCTGCACTCAACCATCGTCTGTGATCCATATAGCAATGTTTGCGCCTATATACCAACCATTGTGAATTTGTGTTCGAACCACAATATGGGCATGCCATCTTGCCTTTTGTGCTACATCTGGAAAGATTGGCGTATGCGGGAAAGTCACTGATCGTCCAAAGTAACGCTGCATGCAACACAAAAATTTGCCCACTATAGGCATCATATGTACGAATGCCCTCTTCCTATAATTCCTTAAGTTCATCGAGAAGAGGACGCAAGAACACATCAATATCGTTTCCAAGTGACTTAGGGCTAGGAATTAGTAAAGACAACATAGTGTATGGGTCCTTCATGCATGACCAAGGGGCAGGTTGTAGGGCACAAGAAGAACCGGCCAAATGTTGTATGGTCTACTCATATTATTAAATGGATTAAACCCATCACTCGCCAAGCCAAGTCTAACATTACGAGAATCTTGGGCAAAGCTTGCATGTTCATCATTAAAGTCTTTCCATACCCTAGAATCTGCTGGATGTCGCATGCTTGTCGGATCGTCAACACGGCCTTCAACATGCCATCGCATGGCTTTTGCTATCTTCTTTGACATAAATAGCCGTTGCAAGCGCAGCTTCAGGGGAAAATAACGAAGAACCTTTTTAGGAATTCTTCGTTGTCGGCGTGTGCTTTCTTCCCACCTGGGTGTTTGACATTTAGGGCATTGATTGTATGATGCATTCTCTTTCCAAAACAAGACGCAATCATTTAAGCAAACATCTATCCTTTCGTAACTAAACCCTAATCCATGTTCCAATCAACGAGCATCATTATATGAGTCTGGAAATAGAGCATCAGGAAATGCAGCTTGCAATAGCTTTAATACCATGTCAAAGGACTTTACAGTCCAATCACCAATGCTTTTGATGTGAAGTAGCTTGACGATGAATGATAGTTTCGAGAATTTGAAACATGTAGGATAAAGTGGACACTGTGCGTCAGCAACCAAGTCCTCAAAATTGAAGGATGGTGGAGCAGAAGAGGTAGATGGTTCATAATTTGATGTAGCTGGACATCCGTAGTCTCTCACATCATCTCCCATAAAAGAACCACGATGAATGCCATCTAACATATCGTCGACATCATCAATATAATCACTATACACCGAGGCATCATCGTCTTCCTCGTCAGAGAATGTAGCATTTCAGAATGGATTACCTTCTCCATGGAATACCCACTCGGAGTAAGTTGGATCAATCCCTCTAAAGAACAAATGATCCTCGATTATATGAATGGGGTGGAAAGCTGTGTTCCGGCATCTCCTACATGGACACCTAATCTGATCGGCACTAGGTGTGTGGGCGTGTGCCATAGCCAGGAATTGCGAACCCCTTCACGATACTGAGTTGAATGGAATCGATCCTCAATATACATCCATGTCTTATCCATTTTAAGCAACTGAACAGATATATAGACAACAATGCTATTAGGATTGATGACATTTATGAGTGTGGAGTGACAAGAAAGAGCACATATTTGTATACACTCAACGCGAATGTTGAAGACGAGTGCACCAATAGATCAAATGGTTTGCCCACATGTATACCTCTTAAAACTTATACACAACTAATCTTTTGGAGTGAAAACATGCTATGATATACATAATACACAGTATAAGTAGTTGATTATACAAATTCATTGTACAATATTAGTGCAACAGACTAATAACATTTAACCTACCACAATACAACATTCATAATTCTACACATCTAGCAAAATATTCCTATGTTCTGGTGAGGATTTACAAGACAAAATATGCACAAGTAGGAGGTACTCGGGGCTTTCATTAGCTAAAATTTGGAACAAAAGTATAATTTACCCAAGCAAATGGGTTTAATATAGACTGCAATAAACAAATAGTTAATGATACTATGCTCTTTCTTCAGCCATAGGGAAGAATAAGGTGTATATAAAGAATTCCAGACTAAAACAAGGAATCCTAGTAAATTGCACATGCATAACAGTATGTATAATAGCTACTTCATAAAGTAGTTTCTCAAGAGTTGATATAAAAAATTCAAAAACATCTACACAATATGTAGCCAATGAACTTCCTACTTTATGGCAAAAATTTGGATTATAAGATTGGCATAGATGGATAATACATATGTATGAAAAAAAGAAGAAGATAAATAGTAAGATATAATTGTTATCTAAATCTTAGATATTGTTGAAACCTATGAGTATCCCAAACCTATTGTTAAACAATGTTCTCAAACATATCACCATTAAGAACCAAATGAGTTAGATTATTAATTTATTTTTGTAAACAATAAATTAAAATATATTTTTTAAAATTTTACTAATACACTTAATATATTAAATATTAAACTTAGTTAAAAAAATAAAACTATTTTTTTAAACTATTTTTTTAAACTATTTCTTCCTTCAACTTAATTATTCAAAAAATATTTTTCCAACCTAACATTGTGTGAATCACATACAAAAACATGCCAATCATATACACAGAATCATAGGGTTGAAAGAATCTATCTAGACAAAATTTGATTCTATAACCTCTCATATTCATGAACAAAGGTTGGAATTAAGAAAGAATATATATATATATATATACTAGGTCGGGAGCAACATGCAAAGCACATTACCTAGTTAAGTAAAACAATTTTTTTTTATAAAAAATTATATAAAAATCCAAGTAACACGAGCTCGTTGGTTTACTATTAATAAATTCTCAATTCATCTCCTATCTTTGGTCTGTGTAATTAAGTTTAGAAGTAATTGATTTGCTATGTATTAATCATGACTTTCAATATTTTTAGTACTATTTGGCTACAATTACTGTGAAAATTCTTTATTATAATTAAGAAGCTACTGCAATTTGAAGCTACGTTAACTTAAAACTTTAATTCATTGATAACAAGTATTACATCTCATTTAGTATTTATTGAATCTCTTAAGATGAACAAAATCAATTTAATAGAAGCAAATAATGGTTACATGTGAAGGATTAGTGATTGTGCAAGGATTAGTGGACTGTGTGAGAAACAACACTCGAGTCCTGAAAAACGCGTTTACAAAGTTGAATTATAAATGCATTCAAGAATCCTATTTTTATTTCAAATTCAACACTCAAATATGCTATAAAAAAATAATATGATTACATCATCAAATGGCACATCAATAAATTGCAAACTAATATTAGTTTGTAATATTTTACACGAAGCTCACTCATATATACCAAATGCAGATTGTAAATACAAATTTTTTTCAAAGCCACATAAACATAATGATATATTAAATATATCTTAACAAAAAAAGTGTGACAATGTAATACCTACACAAGGAAGGTGAGAAAAATCAAAATTAGAGACAAAGCTGCCATATGCCAGGAATGACAGTTTCAAAATATTTAAACAATACCATAATTTGTGCTACATATCACTCTTCCAACTAATAAAATCAAGAAGAAAACAGAAGTCTTTAAACACAGAAGAAAACAAATTCATGGAATTTCTACGATGGATCAACACGAAAGAATGATAGATTAGAATAGCAAAAGAATAAAAATCACAACAGGCAAATAATATGTCTCAGATAACAATCATCACCTGTTTGTTCCTATTTTGATTCTTAGTTCCTCTACCACCACCAAGCTCGAATTTTAAGATTTGTTTTGCCTTCAAGATCAGCATATTTCGCATTAGTTTTTTTTTATCAATAAGTTACTAATGACTAATAAAGAAATTCAAGTGAGCATGTGGTGCATATAACTAATAGTTCCTCATTTAGAAAAATCAGAAAAAAAAATATCCATGTATAAAGCCACTTAAGATAGAGTTAACAATTTTTCCATTAACAGTATCGTAAATTAAACAAGCCTCGATCTCCATCCATTGCATAAGTGGGAAGGATATTGCATTTGTTACAAAAAAAAAAAAAAGAACTGACTACAGAATGCATATAAATACATGATAGATTAATAAGAATTAAGCTAATGTTACCTATCAGAGAAAAAAATAATAATCTGTTTTGCCTTCAAGATCTGCATATTTCACATCAGTTTTCTATCAATAAGTTACTAATGACTAATAAATAAATCTAAGTAAACATTTGGTGCATATAACTAACATTTCTTCATTTAGAAAAATTAGAAATCAAATTCTCCATGTATAAAGTCACTTAAGATAGAGTCAACAATTTTTTCATTAACAGTGTCATAAATTAAACAGCCCTTGATCTCCATCCATTGCGTAAGTGTTGCATTTGTCCCAAAAATGAGAAGGAAAAAAAAAACAGAACCAACTACAGGATGCATATAAATACATGATAGAATAATAAGAATTAAGCTAATGTTGATAGTCTTTTTCTAGGAAATCACAAAAACCAGTAACCCTAAACTAAGCACATTACAAATGGTTTGTCGTGAAACTTGAGTTACTCGCAAGAATTGAATAGTTCTTTCTTTTATCCTATTTATCAGCTTTGGTTCAACTTTTTAACTATTTTTTCTAGTAGTGAGTAAAAGTATGATTGGCAACATCAAAATTCAGGTACTATGAAAAAAAACTAATATGTAACCCACACAAAATAACGAGTGTTGAATCATATTTGTATATGCATACATACTTGTATGTCTGTTGATATGAATTTTATACCCATTCATACTTAAAAGCTCCCTATACCTAAAGTTTACAATAGCATAAAGAACACAACATAGCAAGTATAGGGTAGTTTAGGGTAGTTTACACTAAAAAAGCTTATGGGTTTCAGATTCTTCCTTTCAAAATTTCAGATTTAGGGTAGTTATACTTTGATACTTGCCAGAACTTTCGTTTTGGTTGTGAAACAAATTTAGACTTGTTCTTCACATACTCCTTGTTATTTCTCATTTACTCAGTTGCTTTCATTTTCAATGATTCAAGTTCAAGATTGGTATAGAAAAGCTTTAACCTCAGCTTATCCATACCGTGACAAGTGTTCAAAACAAAACTGTTAGTTCGAGATTGAGAATTTAGAAAATAGCATAGGAAAAATAATTTGGGCTAAGGTAGAACACCAAGAAGCTTGACGCACATCATGAGCTTTTATAGAGTAAATGGGTACCTCGGGATAATTGTCACTCTGTAATCTTCTGACGGCACATAAATTAGGATTTGCTGAATTGTTTAAGCCCCTAATGCATCAATCATATAATAAATTAGGGTACACCCTTTCCAAAAATAATTAATTAGATAGAAAGCAAAGTAAGAAAATAATTAATTGGTTTTCAATCAATATTTGGAGTGAATTTTGTTAAGCTTTGTTTGATTGTTTAAGTAATGTTTGGTTGAACAAATACTAAATAGGAACAATTGAACTGATAAAATGTTAACGGATGTTAAACCAACTTTTTTTCAATGTTAGATAGTCACTTTATATACATAATGATATAAATCTGTGCAATCTTCTGCATAAAAGCAAGACATGGAATCGAAGTTTGTCGATATTTCATGAAATCTTGAGCAAAACATCATATTATAAATAAACAATACCAACTATCCATATTGTGTGACCGATTAGCTCAAAATGATAACTAGTCCAATCTATAAAAATACCACAATAGTCTATGAGATTACCAAAACAGTACATAAAACAACCACAACAATCCACAAAACTACCACAGTGATACTAACCAATCCAGTCCATAAACTACCACAAAATAATAGTCAATAAGATTACCCAACACTAGTTTGAAAGATTATTGTGAAATGCACGAACATATCCCAAAAGCTCTGAAATGCAGGAATATGCTTACTTAAAACCATCCAACAAGAACCAAAACCAAAAGCTCTGAAAAGTGAAATTCTGTAAACTATTAACCAAAAAATATAGGGTATATATACACAAATTCTGCTTATTGGACAGCTTACATACTATAGCACATCTTGCATGTTTAATCACCTCCTCTTAATACCAACCCATTTTATAAATCTAAGGACACAAGTATTAAGGAATAGTTTGTTGCAACATAACTACTTAATTAAAAATAACATAAAAATAGCAAGGTTAAACCAATGAAGTAAACCAAAATTGAAATGCTAAGATTTCCAACTTAACAATTTTAATACATCTAAAAGCACAATTGTAAAACCATGTAACACTACAACAAAGTTCCCTTTTTGCAAAAAACTCAACCATTTTAAATATCCAAAACAGAACACTCATATAATGGTTGAAGTAATAATATATTCAAAAAAAATTAGTTTAAGTAACATAGATTAAGTAACTTTTGAATGATTCTCAGCTATATTTAGGACTAAAATAACTGTTTGGAGTGACAAATGATCCCATTAGTGCTAGCTAAATCAAAATTCCTTCAATAATTTCAAGTAATAAAAATTTGAAGGATAGCCAATGCTCTTATAAGATAACTAGCAAGGTTTTTTTTTAATAAGTAAAGAAAAATCCATTAATATAAGATAACTAGGAAGTTAAGGTCAAGGATGCTATGAAAAGGAATTAATCCAATCACAATGGAAGTTGGTTCATAACAAAGGAAATAAGAAAAATTCACTCACCAAATGCCTTTAAATGCTGCAGCAGAAGGCTGGAATCGAGAGAGATAATACCATAAAAACAGAACATGCAACTTTACCATAAACAATAATTTCCCATAAAATCAAATTCAAGCAACCCCTTAGAAACAGTCCATAGAAACAAATTCAACTATAAAAACAAAACATTTATTTCTCCTTAGAAACAAAAGCTTATTTGAAACACTTACAAATATTACCATTAAGCAGACTACAAGAATTAGACTTAATACACAAGCAGTCCAGCAAGGGTGTTGCTAAAGGCTGGAATCGAGACAGATAAGACCCTGGAAAAAGATTAATGGGTTGGGTCAAAAAAAAAAAATAATGAGTACTGCCTCATGACTAATCAGTACATTCAAGTCAAAGATGAATGTATACTTTATGTTAAAAAATAATGACACTAACATGAAGCAGTTTGATAATCATGGAGATGCAACATGAAAAAGATTAATTTCTCATGTTTCAATATATCTATAAATATAACAAGCAAGCAGATGCAGCATATAAGAAATCTGGAAAACAGAGAAGGAAAAAATAATAAATACATACCTCAAGCACGACAAATTTGAAAAATACCATATTTTTTGGGACACAAGGTAAAGTCTCATCAGAAATCCTAAGAAATTACAAACATTTTAGAACTTCAAGTTGTATAATCTAGGTCATGAAACTGATATTGTGACCTAGAATCGAATGAAATGACTAGAAAATGTCTAGGAATATCCCAACCCTAAGCTAAACCATCTCACTTCAATTAAAGCATAAAACAGAGGCAACTATTTTACGGGACCTAGATCTCCATTCATGTAAATCTTCACCTATTGCAAAGCGATCGATGGAATCTCGCAATGAAAGTTAATTAAAGTTGTAATCTTTCTATGGAGTAGAAACCGCGGCAAAAGGAAGAATAATAAAGAAAATAGAGGTTACAATGACGATGGCGTCGTTGTCGCACTAGGGGATGTGGTTGCCGCCGGAGAAGAAATTAGAGATGGGATCGAAGAACTGCTTGAAATTAGAGACGGACTAAACCTCTCAAGGCGATTCGTGGAGGAAATCGCACAAAAGCCTAAAGCTCGTGCGTTCCTGGTGACAGAAGAGAGGGAGAGAGCAGAAGAAAGGGAAGATGGAAATAAACTCGCGTCTTCTGGACGAAGAAAGAGAGGAGATGTTGTGGGAAGAAGGGCTTTGCGCGTTTTAGCATTGTGAAATTACTAATTTGTGGACCGGGAAAAAAAGTACATATTGTGACTTATTACAACGAGATGTAGTCGCGGCTAGAAATAAATAAACTGGTCACAACAAACATTTCTTGGGGACAAGAAAATAGATCAGTTATATTTGCTATTGTGACAACAAATTGTCGTCGCAATAAGGTCTATCTTCATGGAAAAAATATTTACTCCACGAAGCATATTTCAGCCTGATGATTATACTTTTGACAACAAAATTTCGTGACAAAAAAACATATAATTTGTTGCATATATATTATTTGACACAAAATTTTTTTGTCACCAATATAAACTCGTGGCTAATAATACATTTTCATCTCACGATTAGTTTTGGTGGCAATAATCTACTTTTTGTCATGACCTATTATCTTAGATATTTAATTTGTGGCAAAAATTGGAATATGTTGTAGTGTGTATGTATGTTAAATAGTGATCCAGTGCGTGCATGCATGCGTTCTTAACTAATTTCTTGTCATTTTGATAGCAGCTCCGGCCACTAGAGCCAAAACCCTAGATAGGTCGGCGGTAGCACTTTCAAGACAAACTAGTTGGATTTAGGAGGAATATTGGCGTAGACAATATCCTCAAAAGTATTGCAAGGGTCGAAGTACATACTCTTCTTCAATTCATGCATTCGTTGCTTTTTAGAAGAAATATTAAAGTTTCTAATTTGGAGTAAAGGTCGTTTTCCAGTCTCATATATATATATATATATAGCCATAGATATTTTTAAAGAAAAATAATTAAGAGCAACCACACTCAAGCACACACACTCACATGAACAGTAGCATGAACAGTAACATGCTACTGTTCATGTGAGTGTGTGTGCTTGAGTGTGGTTGTTCTATAGTGTTGCTCATTTTTAAAAGTGCGGACATGTTATCCCCGGGCCAGCAAGAATTGACAGGAAAATATCTTAAGGTAACTGTGAAAGGACATCAACATCCAATTCATCATCTGCATATAACAGTATCATCATTGTGCATCTTATAAGGCAGAGCTAAAAAATCGTACACAGGAAAGATATGTGCATCTTATAACAGTATCATCATGTGCATCCTATATCTCCCAGTCAATAGCCACAAGATCATGAACCTACTCGTGATGTGATGAGGGT